>CM042693.1:50391931-51741472 GCA_023614405.1 Avena insularis | reverse complement strand
ACTACTAGTACTGGGAACGTAAAAGCTATTTAATCACAAACTAGCGATCCGAATGGGATGAAACTTTCACAGGATTCAAACCTAGGCACCAATGATTTACTGGTTTTTTGTCAAAAAAAATTGAATAGTTTTACTTTGTAGTTTAAAATTTGAGCTACTGTCATACCTTGAATCTAAGATGGAAGGTGGATCTTAGGGAAAGTCACCGTGAGACCTGGGTTCACCAAGTCACTGAAGCTGCGTCCGTTTTTTCTCCCCTTATTTATGATAAAATGAGAAAATTCGAGTTGGGGCCTATCTGTCCTCTCCGGTGACCTCTGAAAAAATGTTCTACATTCCCTTTACCCTGTTCCGACATGGTGAAGCATTTTGGTGCTTTTGTACTATTCTAGTTGGTTCCTTGTGTTGTTTAGGTATTTTGTTGACACACTCTGCTATTTAGGTAGTTTTTCGAACACGTGTAGTTTATGAAATTTCGATGATAAATTTTCCTATCAAATTATATGATGCATTGTGGTGTTTACATAATTATTTTTTTAGGGTTGTGCATTGTGCCTTTTGAAGTTTATTTGTTCTGATGATGCACTTGTTCTATTTGCATCATCCTACTAGCTTCAGTGGAAGAACATATGCAACAATCAATGACTTGCCAAGCGATGTAGTCGGTCAGATTCTTGTCAGGCTTCCTCCACACCCATCATGCATACTAAGGGCATCAGCCGCCCAAAAACATTGGATGGACTTCATGGGAAGCAACAATTTCAAAAAGCTAACCCTGCCACACAGCATAGGAATGTCGTTACTTATATTTTTCACCAATACCTCTGAGGACGCTCGATTCATAACAGATCATAATCTTGACCAAGCCATCTTCTAGAAGCTGAACCGCCTAGTAAAAGTACATAAAGCTTTCAAACCATATGTACTCAGATATCGCAATGGTAGGGTGATACTTCATTGTCCGCAATGGTCTAACATGATAATGGCCTGAGATCCAATCAGTGGAAGTGAAACAGTGATACTAGAACCACCAATTTGGCAGAAATGTGAGTATGACAGCGGGAAAATTCTCTGTTCAAGAAACCATGGGCAATTGTCTTCACACCGTTGCAGCAATTTCTGGGTTGTTTGGATAGTAACCAATGCTAACCAAGCACTGGTCCAGAGGTACTCATCAGAGTTTGGAAAATGGGAGGACTGGATTGAACATGCTGAGATGTTGGCTAAAACTGATCGCAGGTCGGCAACTGTCATAGGGGGCATTTTGTACTGGCCAACAATGAAGTCCAGATATATAACTGCCTTTGACAACGTGACAACAACTTTTTGTTATATTGAGTACCCACATGAGACACATGATATTTCCATATGAAATTTTGTCATCGCTAAGGGGCATAATGGAGATGTTTCCCTTGCGGTTATAAGAGATTTCACTCTATGCACGTGGTCTAGTGCAAGATCATCTATAGGGAAATGGGAAGCTTGGGTTCCTCATATAAAGATTGAGTTGGATACTCTCCTTGGCCTTGAGAAATCATGGGCATATGATGGGAAAGATTCAGTAAGATTACTCTACGCATTTGAGAATAGATAAATGGTGGTTATATGGGAAAAGGAGGAAGTATTCGAATTAGACCTCAGCAGCATGAAGTGTAAGAAGTTCAGATCTCCTAAACGTTGGTGTACTTTACATCCCTACTTAATAACACATGGTTAGTGCAGTCATTCATGTGAAACCCTTGCATCTTTGTACACCTATGATTTTGTTGATCATTTTGTTCATTTCCTTCAGCAATCGACATGATTCAGAGTGCTAAATCAAAGAAACAAAAAGGAAGTCCTATCAGCAATCCAGCTGGTTCAGACTACAACATCAAGGAGATGAAAATAACACTCGGATGAACAAGAAAGACTTGTTTGGGCAAGAATGTGTTAGCCCAGGTTGTGTTGTTTGGATCTGCAATCTGATGTTTGTTTGTTTGTTTGTTTTGGTAGCTGATGGAATAGTGGCAACATTTTTGTTTGTGTTGTAGGCATGGAGCTGCCAGGGGCTAGAATGTTAGAGCTATCTGTTTGTTTTGGGGTCCTATGCGTGTCTGATGAAACATTGTTTCTCTCTATATAGTATTGTATGCGTGATGAAACCTTGTTTTGTGTGATTTGCATATACTCGTGTAGTTGGTGTTTGTGTTTTGATAGTATGCAGTAGTATTTGTTTTGCAGCAGCTTTTTATTTGACTGAATTAGTACTACCATTTGGTTAGTGCTTCCTATAGAAGAGTATTTGTCGACACCTAAATTATTAGTAGACCTTGTATTTTTATTCTTGAACTAAAGCTACTTCAGACATTTATTTGTTGCCCTGACCTGGATTCCTGAAATAAAGAGAGAACGGTCTATTTTTTAAATTATTATTTGGACAATCTGCAAATTCAAAATCACAGTCGGCCGCCAAAACCTACCGCATATCTTGTTTGAATCGGATGCATCAGTGGATGTGACTCGCGCCTTAAATTTTTGACCAGATGGCGTATGGTCTACACAACATTTTTTCTATTAAACCTTGGCCGGCGGCCAAATTCAGAATTGTAATCGAGCGGCAAAATAACCCACCGCCCCCAAAACATTTCATGCCTCTGGGTTTCAAACATTTATAGGCCAAATCTCCCACCCAGGTAGTACCATTTTTCTATTTTTACTTGGACGCTAGCCAAATTCAAAATTTCAGTCAGGCGGCAAAATTTACCGCCTACGCCGTGCGAATTGAAGGTATTCAAGTTTCTGTGCAAAAATATGGATATGGATGATCAGTTGATGTGACTCTTTGCCTTGAATTCCTGGGCATATAGCGTACGGTCTACTACATTATTTCTATTAGTAGATGGACGCTAGCCAAATTCAAAATCTCAATCGAGCGGCAAGATCACACACCAACATTGAAGAATTTCACGCCCTCCGTTTCAAAAACTTTTGGTTTCAAAATTACCATTATATTGTCACATCCCAAAATTTTACAAATTTTGAAATGTGAAAAATAAACAAACAAAAGAAATAAATATTGAAATTTAGGGGGAAAAGAAACTTTTTGCTTCTAAATGGAAACATCAAAACCTTACTTGAACAAAACTTGAATGAGAAAGCAACAAACAAATTTTCAAACTAATCATTCATGAATGGAATGTATCTTGATTTTAAGCACTTGGAAAAGTTAAACCAAAAACCTAAACCCTAATAAAAGAAATCATCATCAAGATCACTATAAGGCTATGTCTTTGTTCCTATAAAAATTTAGCAACAACATTTCTAAATGACCAATAATGGTAAACAAAAAATATTATAAAACCATGGGAATTGATTTTACTCAATTTGGAGCCATGGATAAAAACTTATAATTTTTATAAGATAAAAGAAAGTATTCCAAGGCTAATAAAACTCATAGCTAAAATCAATATCAAATTTGTGAACAAAATAATTCTAAAGGATATAAAAATATAAATATTTATTAAATGGAATTATACAACTTGGAATCACTATTTTTGGAACTATAAATAAAAAGATATGAATTTTATAAGACAAAGAAGGAAATAAATAAATAAGAATTGTTTCAAAGACAATTTAAACCATGGTTAAAATCCATAAGTAAATGGAATAAAAGTAATTTAAGTAATTTAAAAGAATAAAAATTTATTTAAATAAAATTATATGGGCTTATAAACCATATTCAATTTTATTTAAATAAAAGGCAAAATGCCTCACTTAATTTAAATGAACATTAAATCATAAGGAAAATATTTGGATTACTCCAAGTTGGACTAAATAACACACTAATACTTGGTATAAAAGCTACTGAAAAGTTTGGTGAAGAATTGAATCAATTTGGAATTGAAATCAATTAGTTTGAATAAAAACAGAAAACAGAAAAAGAAAAAGGAAAGACTAAACAGAGAAAAAAAAGGGAAACCCTGGCCCAGCAGCAGCCCAACGCAGCCGACCCGGCCACCCCTCTCTCCCCTCTGCTTTCTTTTCTCACCCGCACACACACCCACTAACTCGGTGATGCCCTGGCCCCACCGCCACGTCGACTCCGTCATCTTCAACACGCGTAGACAGCTTGCCCCTGCCGTTTCTTCCTTCCCCGATTCAATTCGATTAAAATCTCATTGATTCACGGCATAATTCTCTGCCTCGACCCTGCCTTCTTAACCACCTCTCCCTCCTCCCCATTTCCCTTCAACCCTCGCATCTAGAGAGCCACCAGGCTGCTCGGAATTGAGCTCGCGCCACCGCAGCACCGAAGCACTCCGACGATGAAATCCGGTGAGACCCGTGCGCGCTTTGCTCCCTAGTTCATGTTGTCATTTTCGCCATAGTCTGCACTTCTTCTGACACTCACCATTCACTCGTTCATGGCATGTAAGCTCGCCTCCGTCGATGACTGCAAGCACCCGACGGTGAGCACATCTCCGATGAGCCGTCGCTGTAATCCCCATGCGCCCCTCTGCCTCTGGTTCAAACGATGGTACTCGTCTGCTTCTTGTGCTTCTCCTGATGCATGCCAATCGTTCTCCTGTGCCCCAGAGCATCGCTCCCGTTGTTGACCGAGAGCTCCCGACGGAGCGCGCAACTTGGCGAGGAATCACCGACGAATTCGTGCGCCCCGGCCTCACCCACGACCACCTTGAGAACCGCCTCGCCACTGCGACCCTGGTGAGCCTCTGTACCCCCTCCCTTTCCCCCTGGCATCGCCAGGCACGCCGCCATCGCACTTCCCACTCGCGCCGCCAGTTCCTGGCCAGTGAGCTTAGGACCACTCGATCTTGATCTGAAGGCCTAGATTAGATCACTAATCGAAGACGTACGCTCAGATCTAGTTAGTGCGATGTTACTTAGATCTAACGGCTTGTATCGCTCGATCCAACCAAAACGGTATAGACCAATCAGAACACACCACGTGGCCAGTTCATTTTAGACAAAATTCTAGAAAATGATTTTTCATGGTTAAACTTAAAAAATTCATAACTTTTGATCTGTAAATCCAAAATTTACAAATTAGGCATCTATAGATTCATAAAAATGAGAAATTTGCACCTATGGCCTTACTTTGGTCATTTGATTCTCGAAAATTAGAGTTTTTTGCAGATACTTGTTTAGGGCTATTTTGGCTATAAAAATTGTTCTAAAAATTATTTTTGAGTAAATACTTTTGCAAATGGTTTTGTTTTGGACCCTATGACAATAAACACTAACATGTGAAACTAAAAATATATTTTGTTGAGAACTAGAGTTATTCCTTTGAATAAAATCTTTTCTAACAAAAGGAAAATGATTTAAATGACTTATTTTCACTAACTTGGTTTCAAATGAAATTCCACTTTTATAAAAGACCAGTAGGTGTTTTTAAATGTTTAGAACATTGTTAGAAACAACTTTTTCAATAAAATAACCTTTTGCATGCTTGCATGCATTTCTTTGATTTCTTGTTTTGATTTGTTATTTGTGTGTGCTAGCTTTGAATGTGTGCTTTGCTTGATTGTGATGTAGTGAACCTTGAGGAGTGTGACAATTTCAATATCAAGGAGAGTACCTAGATTTTATACTAAAAAGGCAAGTAATACTTTGGACATCAAAAGTCCTATCTTTTCAATATTGCATTAGTAATATTTTTGTAGTATGCATGATAGGACTATTTTGTATAATGCTATGCTGTGGTAGATCCTATAGAATATATCTTGGTAGAAATTTTCCTAAGATAAGAGACCTGTTATGCTAGTATGCTTAGCCTAGCTATTAGAATTCAAGGGTGGGAATTCATGTTATGATATTATCGAAAGGTTATGCCCATGTGTTTTTGACTAAGAAAACAACTTGTTAATGAAACACCTGGGTGGAAATGGTAATTGCTTGGATGGATTCTTGTTGAGTGGTTACCTAGGGCCCATTTCAATGGTTTACCCTGGTGTATCTCACTTGTGGATGGCCACCCAGGAACAAAGAGATTTGAGATGTTTAGTGTTGAGAAGCTTCCAGTGCAACCACATGGCATATGAGATCTGCCTTGACCAACTAGGTTGCAAGAACTCAGCCAAATGGACAGAAGGTCGTAGTGATGATAGGATGGAACACGTCCATGGTGGTCTGAGGGATTGCTTCTGAAAAGTCTCGTCTCGATGCATGTCGAGTCTTGTGGAGAAAGTGCACCACCTCTTGAGACGGTAAAACCTAAGTACTTAGTCGTGTCCCTGGTAATGGACATTTTGAGCATCAAAGACATTGAAATGATCAAGGATCTCCTCATCCCAATTTCTCTAAGTTAAAACTTGTGGGTGAACAAGGGTACCACCTGGTGTGACTCTAGTGTGCCATTGTTTGATGAAGTGTTTTGAAAATAGAAAACTATTTTACAAAGGATAGGGAAAACTTATTTTATGCAAAGGCTAGCCAAAACTCCACTTGCCAATACAAAGGTAGATGTTATATTCTCCATATCAATATGATATCACTTGCCAATACAATTCAAATGTATTGACCCTTGTGGCTATAACTTATCATGTTGCAGGTTTGTTTGATGTTAGAGAAGTTTGTTGAGTAGGGATTACATGTCTACAACCAACATGTTTGCCTATGGCATATGAAGATGAAGGACTCCATGCTTTATAGATGTATCTGCTGCTTTGTAATAAGATAGCCATATGAGCTATGTAAGTTTTAATGAACTATTTTATTCATGGTTATGAGTTGTAATATGACTTTTGTTTCTTGATATTACATCTTAAACTGTAGGTGCTAGCTAATCGATCCAGGGACTAGCACTATAAACACAGGTACTTGTACCTTATTGGGTTCACGTCTCTACATATACCCATTGTGTAGACGCCCTATGGGAAAGCTATAGTTCGTAGCTTGGGGGCACGATCGTAATTATTTTTCTTTTCACCTCCATTGTGTCTAATTCGTGTAGTTTTTATCGCTGGCCCTCCCAAAAATCCCAGGCTCCTCCCCCACGCCCTCAGCTCCACGCCCACCGTGTGCACGGCCGGCGGCAATTCCACGGCGGCCTAAGCCGCTTGAGCTGCGGTCTCGTGCACCGCCGCGGAGCCGCTTCACCGATGCCCACTCCACAGGATCTAGTTCACCGGGTCTCTCTGCCACTACACTATAGTTGTGGTCTCGCTGACCGCGCTAATGGCATCGTCGACCGCTCAAGCTCTGCTTCCCCACCGCCAAAAGCTACCCAACCATATCGGAGCCACTTCACCGGTGTCCATCAGACGGGATCTAGTTCAACGAGTTCTCTGTCCACCGCTCCAGACCAGCTACACGGGTGTCGATGTTTGCTGCACCACATATGCCTCGGCGACGCTCTTGAGTCTTATCCACCCCCAAGATCTGCTTCCACGGCTGCCCAAGATCTGCTTCCCCGCAACCGCAACACCCTCGATTACCTAGATGTCACCCGCATGGTACCGATGATGCTTAGACGCCTCTCCGACCAAGGTAACCAAATATCCAACCCCTTTTTGTTTTCTCAGCAGTATAGCAGGTTAAAGCCTGTCGCAGTGAACTGCATTTTTATAATCTTGCTAGTACACACAGGTCACTGGGCATGCATGTTCTTTGTGCTACATACAAGGTCACTAGACAAGTTAGTTTGCATTCGTTGCTCTAAAAATTTTAAGTCATGCACATGTTTGTTATTTTGTCATGCACATGTTCTTAGCAACTCCCTATAACAGTAATTGTCTTCTATTGTGTAGTTTTTGCAAAATGTAAAGTCAGTGGAAAATATTAGTGTGGATTCCCTGCTCCCCAGTTACTGAATCTATCTAGTTCGTCCCGAGCTAAGTTCCTGCTATTATTTCCTCCATGGCATCATTTTGCTATCATATAGTACCCGCTTAAACTCATCGTACTAGTTCGATTATAATTTTGTTCTTGTTATCTTGATCTTTAAAAGAAGCAGTGCTGACTATTTATTTTTTTCTTTGCATAGAGCTCAAAAGGGAACACTGAACATGTTGATTTGTACAGCCTCTTCTACAAGTTCACAAGCGCGATGTCATTGTTTTCTTATCTAGTGTTGGTTCATCCTAAGCAACGACATAATTATCCTCTACTATGTAGTTCATTCGTGGTTTGCGTTCTTGCTCTGCAAGTTCTCGCATGATGCCATATAATTTCCGTATCATTCATTATTAGCTACGAAAGTAACTGCATGCCCATTGTGTAGCTCACCGCAAATTCTGAGTCACCCGTCGTCTCTTGCATTCCAGGATATACTGCTGCTTCCATATATATTTGTTGAAATGACCTGGCTGGTTTATATTAGCTAAAATTATAGGAAACGCTCTATTCGATTGCTCAATTCATTTGTGGGCACACTTGTGTAATGCTTGTTTGTCCTATTCTACAGGTCCACAAGCAATGTCATTATATTTAATATCTAATGGTTCGTCCTAAGCAGCGACACAGCTATCCTCTACTGTATATATAGTTCATTCGTAGTTTGCATTCTTGCTCTACAAGTTCTCTTATGATGCCTTTATAATTTCTATGTGGTTCCTATCTACGACAATAACTGCAGGCCCATCGTGTATCTCACTGCAAATTCTGGGTCACCGAACGTCTATTTCATTCCAGGATAAACGAATTCTTCCATATATATTTGTTGAAATGACCTGGCCGGTTTATATTTGCTGAAATTCTAAGAAACACTTTGATTCATTGCTCATTTCATTATAGGCACACTTGTCTAATGCTTGTTTGTCCTCTTCTACAGGTTCGCAAGAGATGCCATTATATTTCTAATATGGTGTCGGTTCATCCTAAGCAACGATATAACTATCCTCTACTAGATAGTTCATTTGTGGTTTGTGTTTCTGCTCTGCAAGTTCTCGCATGATGCCATTTAATTTTTTGTCGTGTTCATTCTTAGATATAAAAGTAACCGCATGCCCATTATGTAGCTTACCGCAAATTCTGAGTCAACCAATGTCTCTTGCATTCCAGGATATACTACTGCTTCTAGAAATATTTGTTGAAATGACCTGGTGAGTTTATATTTGCTGAAATTCTAGGAAACACTCTGTTTGATTGCTCAATTAATTTTTAGGCACACTTGTGTAATGTTTGCTTGTCCTGTTCTACAGGTTCATAAGCAATGCCATTATATTTCATAACTAATGGTTCGTCCTAAGCAGCAACATAGCTATCCTCTCTATATAGTTTCATTTGTGGTTTGTATTCTTGCTCTACAAGTTATCTTATGATGCAATTATAATTTATATTCGGTTCATGGCTATGACAGTAACTGCATGCCCATTGTGTAGCTCACCGCAAATTCTGGGTCACCCAACGTCTCTTACATTCCAGGATAAACGACTGCTTCTATATATATTTATTGAAATGACCTGACAAGTTTATACTTGCTGAAATTTTAAGAAACACTTTAATTGATTGCTCATTTGACTGTATGCACACTTGTCTAATTATTGCTTGTACTCTTCTACAGGTTCGCCAGAGATTCTATTATATTTCTAATATGGTGCTGATTCATCCTAAGCAACGATATAACTATCCTCTACTGTGTAGTTCATTCGTGTTTGCGTTCCTACTCTACAAGTTCTGGTATGATGCCATTATAATTTCTATCTGGTTCATTCTTAGGTACGACAGTAACTACATGCCATTATGTAGCTCACCGCAAATTCTGAGTCAACCAACGTCTCTTGCTTTTCAGGATATAAAACTATTTCCATATATATTTGTTGAAATAACCTAGCTAGTTTATAATTTCTGAAATTCTAAGAAACACTTTATTTGATTGCTCATTTCATTGTAGGCACACTTGTCTAATGCTTCCATGTCCTGTTCTATTGGTTCACAAGCGACGCCATTATATTTCATATCTGGTTCTAGTTCGTCCTAAGCAACGACAAAACTATCCTCTACTATATAGTTTATTTGTGGTTTGTATTCCTGCTCTACAAGTTCTCTCATAATGCCATTATAATTTATGCCTCGTTCATTCTTAGCTACGATAGTAACTGCATTCTATTGTCTGGTTTATTCTTCTATATATATTTGTTGATATGACCTGGCTAGTTTATATTTGCTGAAATTCTAAACCACACACATTGTTATATTTCTCGTTTCATGGTAGGCACACTTGTTTAATGCTTGCTTGTCATGTTTATTGACATGATGGTGAATATATTTGAACCATTGACCAGTAGTAAACTCCAATACATAGCTCATATCGTATCAGTTAAATGAGTAGTTTGCCTTGTTTGATGTATTAACTTTTTATTACTTAGTTTTAAACTACAATTATTGCTATCGCCACCAAAGAGGGGGCTGCAAGATCATGTCTCAAGTTTGTTTTTGAATGTAGATGTCACTCAAAATGGAGATGCAGGTGATAGATGGAGAAAGAAAATTGAGGATGGCTATCAGCCCGATTGTCAGTTGAAATGCTGATTTTTCTTTCCCTTGAGTTGATAATATGTAATAATTTTAAGTAGTTTGCATTTGATGTAATATCTAAACTAATTGCATAGGCCATGTAGGCATTTAGTTGATGCCATCTACACATAGCGGTAGGCGGTACCGTACCTACGGTAGCCATGTCAATTAGGGTACAGTATTGTGCTCTGTATTTGTCCGTCTTGTATTAGGCCGACGATGAACAGTAAAATACTCATAAGTTGTACACCTTTTATGATATCGAAATGGGCTCTAGAAATACAAAAACTATAAAAGACTGTAAAAGTAACGAGGACGCCCACAAGCGAGATTAGTAATAGTAACGGTCCATAACAGTGGAAGGATGTAAGGGTGGCAGGCCGAAACAGTAACATGCCTAAACAGTAACAGGCCGGAATAGTAACATGTCGAAAACAGTAACATGCTGAAACAATAATACCCAAAAAAGTAAGGGATCAGAAAAGTAATGGGCCAGAACATTAAATGGCCAAAACAGTAACGGGTTAGGCCAAAAAAGGTCAGGATCGTAGCAGGCCACTATAGTAACAGGCCGAATTTACACCAGGCCGGAACAGTAACAGACCGAGGAATTTACCAGGTTAGAACAGTGACGGGCCAGAACATGGGCTGGACATTTACGGGCCTGAACAGTAATGGGCCCAAAGTATATGTGTTTGTTTCGAACAGTGTGTAGCTATACAGTAATGGGCCAAAGCGGGCTGGCCAAATGGGCCCATTTTGAACAGTGCAGGGCAGAACACTAACGGGACCTGAAATTTATGGGTTGTGCAAATGGGCCAATTTCAAACGGTGTATGTGAAAATAGTAATGGGCCAGAAAGTTTACGGACCGCCTACGGCGGCACCTGTGGGCCCAATTGTAAAGGTGCAAGACGAAATAGTAACGGGCCATGATACTATTGGGCTTTCTTAATGAGTTGGCCCACTTAATATAATTATCAGGCCTTGGCTAGGCCTGACTTCTACCACGGTTTTATTGATAGTTAACGGTGCTAAATGGCCGTTAACAGCCTTTGCCACGTGGCAGTTTGCATGATGTCAGCAATCAACGCGGCTGGCGAACAGATCTACGACGGAACGAATTTTCGTGGCTAAAGGGTGCGATCGACCAGTGGTAGAATCATTTGTGATGGGGCTTCTACCACGATGGTCATCCGTCATAGAAGGCTTTTTAACCAAAAAAACAGATCTTCAACCACGAAAATCGTCCGTTGTAAAAGGACATTTTTCTTGTAGTGATCCAGGTTTGACTGGGCTGACCGCGCATTGCTAACGATGTTGTGACGTCAGCCAGCGGTGGCCTCCTAGAAGAGCGGCGGGGATGACGACAGGGGGCTCGCAGGACAGCGCGATTATGGGAGTTCGCTGCAGCACGGCAAGAGGGACCAAAATAGGGCGGCACCATTGGAATTTGACAACTGGAGGAGCTCCGACGACCATGTCTGCGGTGGAGGGCATCAGAGCACGTCGGGGGCATGCTGCAGAGTGAGAGGGGAGGGAAGAAGGGGTCTAGGAGGACCAGAGTATTACCTTTGATGCGTAAATGGCCTCAGCGAGGACGGAAGAGGACGGTGTCAACGACAATGGCGACTGTGAACAGCGTGGGTGTCAGAGGAGACGGTCTTGATTCGGGTGATTGAGGCTTCTACGGCATACGCAGGTTGGGGAAATCGAACGAGGCGAGCGAGGCGGTCACTGTGGTGTGGTAAGTGGGGCTCGAGGTGGTCTAGAACAACGGGGCACCGGAGCACCTAGGGCTATGGTTTGTGGGCCAAGGAGGGGATCGAGAGAGGGAGCACGCCCAAGGGAGAGGGAGAGGATAGGGGTGAGTGAGGGGGCATCGTGGCGGTCTTATCCTCGTCCAGGGCCGGCGGGGCGCATCACAACAGCGGGCAACGATCGACAGCAGGCGCTGAGGCACATAGCTGCTTTGGTCCTTCGCGAGGAAGAAGAAGAAAGAAGGAGCACGGCGAAGAGGTACAGGCCAGTTGGGCCATGTGTGGGCTGCGGGGTCACGCGTTGGGCGGCAGGGATAAGAGGGGAAGCAATGGGACGGCCTGGCGTGGCTGCTCGCTCTGTTTTTTTTACAATTTTTTTAATCTTTTTGTGATTCTATTTTTTGTTTGTGAATCATTTGAAAAATGGTTTTGGACATTTCAAAAATGCCACGGGGTTTTGTAAATATTTAAAATACTGTGGGGCCCTTGAAAGATCACAGATGCCACCTAGAGGAGGGTGAATAGACGATTTAAAACTTTTAATAGATGTGCTTAACAAAGGCGGAATAAAACTAGCGTTTTCTTTTGTCAAGCACAAAGCCTATAAATACTAAGGTTCACCTATGTGCACCAAAAATTGATGCTAAGCAAGACAAGCAATAGTGGTAGCAAGATAGATTACTTGAAGAACGAAGGCTATCACAATGTAAATTGCATAAGTAAAGAGCTCGGGTATAGAGATAACCGAGACACGCGGGGATGGCGATGTTTTACCGAGTTCCTCCCTACAAGGGAGTATGTCTTGTTGGAGGGGTGGGCGGTACTAAGACCACCAACACCACAAGAGGCCTCACCCTATTCTCCCGAGCACCCGATCCACTATGGGGCACTTGAGGGCAGTCACCAAACCCATACAAGATTAGGGAAATCACCACAACTTAATTGGAGGCTCCCAATAATCATCACCAAGGACACAAACTTGGGGATAGCTCCACAACTTAATTGGAGGCCCCAAGAACACACCACAAAGTCTACACAACCGTCTAGGGTTCCAACAACCCAAGAATAACAAGCTTCTTGATTTCACCAACCAAATCCTCCGAGAAGAACTCAAATCGATGCACCTAATATAAATGTCAAGAACACCACAAAGATGCTCCAATGCTTCACTCTCAAATTCCAAAAAAGCTACTAAAGCTATTGGAGGAATAAGAGAGTAAGAACAAAATAAGAACACCAAATCCTCCAAGATCTAGATCCCAAAGATTCACTCACAAATAGATGATTTGGTTTGGTCAAAGTGTAGATCTAGATCTCCTCAATCTTTATCTCAAATAGATGCAAGAATCATTGTATGTGGAGAAAAAATCAAGCTCAATAGAAGGTCACACAATGGGGAAAATCTTGAGGGAAACGAGGAAGAAGAAGCAACTCAAAGAGAGAGAGAGAGAGAGATGGGGAGGAGGCTAAATATGGGGCCAAGAGAATCTGCTTGTTGGGGGCCAATTTCCGACCTGTGTCGGTAGTACTACCAGTGGGCCAGTACTACCACCCAGCTGCCGAGCAATGCCAGGATACGGCATGGGGGACATATGCTTGGCGACTTGGCGATAGCGAGCGAGAGAGAGCAAGGGGATCAAGGACGCAACGAGTGAGGAAGCGTGGTAGCAGCTGGCGAGCACGCTCCCATGGAAAGGTCATGAGCAAGTGGTGGCATCTGGAGCACGCCACGCGAGCTAGGCTAGCCTGGTAGTACCGGCCTGGCCGACTGTACTACTGCCTGGGATTGGGCCGGTAGTACCGGCCAGCATAGCCGGGCGAGGCAGAGAGCTGAGCAACGCTCAGGGGCGGCCGATAGTGGATCCGGTAGTACCGCCCGGCCAGAGCAAAAAACCCTTTTTATTTTTATTTTCAAATCAAATAAAAGGAAAATTTTAAACCTCGATAACTAGAGTTTGGAAACTCCGATCGACCCAGGACCAATTTTGTTGGAAAGGCAAAATACTGGATACCATCAAGTGAGAATATATCAAGTATTATAATGTGACATACCTCCTTGGTGAGTATCCGAAAACCTCCAAGATAAAAACACAATAAGATATAAAAGGAATATCCGTTTTTTATGATCTAGAGCTTGTTATGAAGATAACCACAAGCTCTAGAACCTCACATGGATAAGCTCCAAATAACAACCAAGAAAGATGATGCTAAGTATGCAAAGGTTTAAGCTCTCTCCTAGAGATATGATTGAGTTACTCACTCAAGAGCCCTCTTGATAGTACGGCTATCTATCCTAAACTCGGTCTTCCAACTAACAATATAAGACCGGCAAAAGGGAAAACCTATCAATATTATACCTTTTCCTTGAGCATTCCACTTGAGCTTGATGTAGACGATCTTTTCCTCCTTAATATGGAACACCTTTCTTGATTGCTCTTGCACGCACTCGCTTGATGAAGACTTTCAACTTGCTCGCCCATACACCATGTGGAAACTTCTATTTTGACCTTGTCTTCATCCAACCATGATCACCGAGGATGGCAAGCATCAAACATGAGATATTTTAGAGATGGCGCATTTTGATCTTGCACAACATTTCGTCTAACTTCATTTGGATTATATCTTGAAGAAACACATGAGGAACTCCATTTTCTTCTTCAAGACACACTTGATCTTCTTTTATTTATTTGTATGCTTCATTTCTTCTACCTTGAAGCCAACACATGCTCCAAGCGATGCCAATAGACAATTCCTACAAGTACACCTTAATACAAATATTAGTCCGTAAAGATTGTCATTAATTACCAAAACCACACATGGGGTCCACATGCTCTTTCGACCCTCGTAACCAATTAGGATCCAAAACTTTTTGTATTTTTCAAATATCAAAACCATTTGAATGGTTTTCAAAGAGAAAGAGGGGATTAGGGTTTTGCTTTCTTTTTTTGTTGCATGCATTTTTAGAATATGATGCTCATGATGCACAAACAAACCCTAATATAAAATTAACTAAAACTGGGGTGTTATAGTTAATCTCTCCTCTTTCAGCTTTTGGACTCAGGATTGCATTCTGCTCCACATTGACCCTCGGCCTCCCTTTAGTCATATTGTATTCACGAGTCCACTTGAACATGCACGAATGGGTGGATTTGGAAAGATTTTGACTTGCATATGGTTTAATCCACCACAATACCTGCCAATCCTCTTCAACCCCTATTATTTTTTCTATATTAAAAACTCTCCACCATCCTAAATATTTTTAGAGAAAACTATTTGTCGGGGATATGACCCCGGGTACCCCAGAGTTGAGGCATCAAGTGATTCAACAAAGCCATGAGTAATTCAATAGAGGATGTGGAGATAAAAGACATATGTAAGACGATGTGAGGTATAAAAATAATAGAATAAAAGGAAAGGAGGAAAAAGGCCAACTGGGTCGGCTTAGGGAAAACTGGGCTGGCTACTCCCTAACCCAGACCCTTGACTCAAATTCGTGACCCGGACCCTTTACTCGGATCCGTGACTCGGATCCTTTACTCGGATTGGCCAATAGGAGCAATTCAGGCCAAATCTTCTATTCATCCAGAGCATTTGGGCCGAGTTAATTCACACCAGGTGACCCCGTATTCATCTCTAGATGCCCTCTCAACCTCTACATCGACATACCACTCGCCAGGTCAAGCTCTTACGTCAGATGCCAGTCTTGGGACGCCCCTGGCTCAGACTGGCACAGTTGGTCCAAGATGCTAAGGATATGCTGGGCATCTCAGAATATGCTAAGGAATATGCTGGGCATCTTAGAAGATGCTAAGGAATATGCCGAAAGGATAATACTGATGACTCACTAAAGGACAAGCCAAAGGACAAGATGACCTGGCAAGGACCCATTATCCAGCTCATAGGCAGTACTTGTGGGACATACCTTGTCCCCTGGGCTCCCCTTTATAAGGAGCACCAGGGGGATCGTTCCCAGGCAGGCCCGAGAGGGATCCTCTCCTCTCGGTTCACGTATGAACACTTCTTCTTCTTCTTCCTCAAGCTCCAAGTAGCAACTAGGGAAACAGCTCAAGGAGCACTTGTAACCAATATACAGAAGCGATAAGAGAAGGAGTTCATCATACATCGATGATCTCTGAGGTTCTTACATGTTCTTTGTATGCGGTCTTTGACTTCATCATCCCTCCCCGGATTCCTCCAGTGTCCATCGGCCCCAACTTTAGCCTACCCATGGCATATGCCGTGACACCCCCACGACATTTGGCGCCCATCGTGGGGCTAATTAGAGGCGTTGGTTGGGTTTCCATCCGGACGAGAACATCTTCATCAACCTCTGCTTCACCATCGAGCAACAACTTCTTCATCTTCTTCCCTAACATATAGAGATCAGGGAGGTTGGCGTACGAGCCTTCCTCGTTGACTCAACAAGGGTGACTCAACCTCATCACCAAGAGTACTGTAAGTATCAAATGACTCAACAATCATGACTCAGCGAGATGACTCATCCCGGGGTCTAGCCAGCATACCTGTAGATTCACCCATAGATGGAAAAAGAGTCTCGGGGACTCAGTCATTATTTAACCTAGAATCCCCATGCATAGAATTGTTACTTAGATAAAAGCATATAATGTATCTCGGATTACCATTTATATCAGTTTGCCTAGTTAAAATATATCTCGGATTACTGTTTTATCAGTTTGCTAGGTCATCTTATGACTCGGATTGCTATCTATATTAGTTTGCCAAGTTAACTTATATCTCGGATTACTGTTTACCTCAGTTTGCCAGGTCAAAATATATCTCGTATTACCATTTATATCAGTTTGCCAGGTCACCTTATGACTCGGATTGCAATTGGTATCAGTTTGCCAGGTCAATTTATATCTCCGATTTATGTCTTGGATTTATATCTCGGATTTCTATTCATGGCAGTTTGCCAACATATCATAGAGTCAAATAATGACTCGGATTTATATCTCGGATCTCTATTCATGGAAGTTTGCCAGCATATCATAGAGTCAAATGATGACTCGGATTTATATCTCGGATCTCGTATTTCTATTCATGGTAGTTTGTCGGCATATCCTAGTTAAATGATGACTCGGATTTATGTCTCGGATTTATGTCTCGGATTCATATCTCGGATCTCTCTCTTGGATCTCTATTCATGGCAGTTTGCCAGCATATCATAGAGTCACATGATGACTCGGATTTATATCTCGGATCTATATCTCGTAACTCTATTCATGGCAGTTTTCCAGCATATCATAGAGTCAAATTATGGCTCGGATTTATATGTCGGATCCATATCTCGGATCTCTACTTATGGCAATTTGCCAGCATATCATAAACTCAAATTATATCTCGGATCTATATCTCGGATCCAGGCTTATGGCAGTTTGCCAACATATCACCAAGTCATACTAAAGCTCAAAATTATAACTCGGATGAGTATCATATAACTCGGATTTGAGACATATGTCAAATTTAAGTCATGTAACTCGGGAGGATAACTCAGATGGATGCCTCGGATTAGGACTTATATGTCAGAATTATGACAGGCTGGCTAGATTCAAACACAAGAAAACTCACCCAAAAAAGGGTTATATGACTAAGTGCCCATGAAGGCCAGGTGTCAAAACTTACCCAAAAGGGTTATATGACCAGTGCCCAAGAAGGTCAGATGTCAAAACTTACCCAAAGTGGTTATATGACTAAGTGCCCATGAAGGCCAGATGTCAAAACTTACCCAAAAGGGTTATATGACTAAGTGCCCATGAAGGCCAGATGTCAAAACTTACCCAAAAGGGTTATATGACCAGTGCCCAAGAAGGCCAGGTGTTAAAACTTACCCAAAAGGGTTATATGACCAGTTCCCAAGAAGGCCAGGTGTCAAAACTTACCCAAAAGAGTTATATGACCAGTGCCCAAGAAGGTCAGAGGTCAAAACTTACCCAAAGTGGTTATATGACTAAGTGCCCATGAAGGCCAGATGCCAAAACTTACCCAAAAGGGTTATATGACTAAGTGCCCATGAAGGCCAGATGTCAAAACTTACCCAAAAGGGTTATATGACTAAGTGCCCATGAAGGACAGATGTCAAAACTTACCCAAAAGGGTTATATGACCAGTGTCCAAGAAGTCCAGATGTCAAAACTTACCCAAAAGGGTTATATGACCAGTGCCCAAGAAGCCAGATGTCAAAACTTACCCAAAAGGGTTATATGACCGGTGCCCAAGAAGGCCAGATGTCAAAACTTGCCCAAAAGGGTTATATGACCAGTGCCCATGAAGGCCAGATGTCAAAACTTACCCAAAGAGGTTAAATGACGAGTGCCCAAGAAGGTGAGATGTCAAAACTCACCCAAAAAGGGTTATATGAAAATTCACATCAAGGCTATATGCCATTTACCCAAAGAGGTTATATGACGAGTGCCCATGAAGGCCCGGTGTCAGACCTTGAGGTTATATTATGAATGCCCATGAAGGTTATATGTAATTTTGCCTAATGAAGGCGGTATATCAAATTTTGTGTCCCTTAACCTGGAGTCTGAGTCATATGACTTGGATTAGAACATGTATGTCAAAATATGACAGACAGAAAGAGTCAAATTCATATGACTCGGATTTGGACATGTATATCAAAATATGACAGACGAAAAGAGTCAAATTCATATGACTCGGATTTGAGTCATATGACTCGAACTAGAACATGTATGTCAGAATATGACAGACAGAATGCGTCAAATTCATATTACTCGGATTAGAGTCATATGATTCGGATTTGGACATGTATGTCAGAATATGACAGACGGAAAGAGTCAAATTCATATGACTCGGATTTGAGTCATATGACTCGGATTAGAACATGTATGTCAGAATATGACAGACAGAATGAGTCAAATTCATGTTACTCGGATTTGAGTCATATGACTCGGATTTGGACATGTATGTCAGAATATGACAGACCAAAGGAGTCAAATTCATATGAATCGGATTTGAGTCATATGACTCGGATTTGGACATGTATGTCAAAATATGAAAGACGGAAAGAGTCAAATTCATATGACTCAGATTTGAGTCATATGACTCGGATTAGAACATGTATGTCAGAATATGATAGACAGAATGAGTCAAATTCATATTACTCGGATTTGAATCATATGACTCGGATTTGGACATGAATATCAAAATATGACAGACGGAAAGAGTCAAATTCATATGACTCAGATTTGAGTCATATTACTCGGATTTGGACATGTATGTCAGAATATGACAGACGGAAAGAGTCAAATTCATATGACTCGGATTTGGGTCACATGACTTGGATTATCAGTCATATGACTCGGATTTGGATCACACCACTCTGGAGATATTATAATATGAAGCCTACGTGCGACTCTATGAGTCCCACATAGCCTCGGGGACTAATGTAGGGGATACGACCCCGGGTACCCCAGAGTTGAGGCATCAAGTGATTCAACAAAGCCATGAGTAATTCAATAGAGGATGTGGAGATAAAAGACATATGTAAGACGATGTGAGGTATAAAAATAATAGAATAAAAGGAAAGGAGGAAAAAGGACAACTGGGCCGGCTTAGGGAAAACTAGGCTAGCTACTCCCTAACCCGGACCCTTGACTTAGATTCGTGACCCGGACCCTTTACTCGGATCCGTGACTCGGATCCTTTACTCGGATTGGCCAACAGGAGCAATCCAGGCCAAATCTTCTATTCATCCAGAGCATTTGGGCCGAGTTAATTCACACCAGGTGACCTCGTATTCATCTCCAGATGCCCTCTCAACCTCTACATTGACATACCACTCGCCAGGTCAAGCTCTTACGTCAGATGCCAGTCTTGGGATGCCCCTGGCTCAACTGGCACAGTTGGTCCAAGATGCTAAGAAATATGCTGGGCATCTCAGAATATGCTAAGGAATATGCTGGGCATCTTAGAAGATGCTAAGGAATATGCCGAAAGGATAAGACTGATGACTCACTAAAGGACAAGCCAAAGGACAAGATGACCTGGCAAGGACCCATTATCCATCTCATAGGCAGTACTTGTGAGACATACCTTGTCCCCTGGGCTCCCCTTTATAAGGAGCACCAGGGGGATCGTTCCCAGGCAGGCCCGAGAGGGATCCTCTATTCTCAGTTTACGTATGAACACTTCTTCTTCTTCTTCCTCAAGCTCCAAGTAGCAACTAGGAAAACAGCTCAAGGAGCACTTGTAACCAATATACAGAAGCAATAAAAGAAGGAGTTCATCATACATCGATGATCTCTGAGGTTCTTCCATGTTCTTCGTATGCGGTCTTGACTTCATCATCCCTCCCCGGATTCCTCCAGTGTCCATCGGCCCCAACTTTAGCCTACCCATGGCATATGCCGTGACACCACCACGACAATATTTGAGGGATTGGTGAGGATTGGGTGAACACCAATTCCGCTATTATCTTGAAACATCTTTGGAGGTGAAAATACAAGAAAATTAAACAAGGCCTTACCATGAGAACAGGGTTATAAAATCTTCGTATCCCCGTTTCCAACTATTCCTTCTTATATACTTGTGTGTATTAATTGATATATTTACAGGGGGAGGTTTTAAAGGGCAGGCTCCATGGAGCCCTTATTAAAATTTTCAAAAATGGTCAAATATTTTTAAAAGAAATATCCACGTATAGCCAACAATGCAAATACAAGTCTCCAAATTTTCAATGAAAAATACCTTGTATTTCAGGTGCAAAAAGAACATGACAATTTTTGGGAAGAGGCCCGTTAAAAATTGCATCATTCACGCCAGATCTAAAAATTTCTCTTTTTTGCTCATGCGAAAATACGAAGATTTTTTGATTTTTTGTACACGTGTATTATTTTTTTTTTTGACACAAAAATAGTAGGAAAGGCCCCTAGTGTATCATTTTATATTTTTAATATGGGAATAATGCACACGTGTATTATAAATCATCATCAACATCCTGGTATTTTTTGGATTTTAAAAAAAATAATTTGAACTTTTCAAAAAAAAACTCCGTGGAGGACAGGTTCCAAATCGGCACTCATATTTATAGTTTTTTAATAATACACATTTTTACACAAATTCGGAAAATAATACAATAATGAGAAATTTCTACATGATTTTTCAAAATTTCTACACCACCAAGGCACGCCTACTTCCCGAAATTTCTCATTTCGTGTATTATTTTCCAAATTTATATAAAAAAATGTATTATTTAAAAAATATCCATATTTACATATGCTATTTAGCACATAGGGTGCATAGTGCTAGTATACTCCTCATGTGGGATGTAAGGAGATGCTTTAGGAAGCCTTTCATACGGGCTAACCATGTGTAAGAGCCCACTATCCATTAGGATTATAACCAAGAGTCAATTTGGATATTATATATGAGAGAAAGGAGAAAATAAGCCTCTCCAATACGTGGAGGACACTATGATTATGGTAGATGGGTCAGATTTAAACATTGTCAACCTCAAGTTCTTACTATTCTGCTTCCAAGAGATATTCGACCTTAGGATAAACTTTGATAAGTGCGAGGAGATTGTGTTGGATTCTTCCCAAAGGATCAACAAAGGATAGTCGACAATCTAAATTGTAGGCTAACCTTGTTCTCCATTATGTATCTGGAGATGTAGATCCGTGATACTAGGGTACTTATCAAGGGCCTAGAACCCCATGTGGGGCGTGTTAGATCTAAAGCTGAACCCTAGTGAAAGCATGTGTGTCCCATGTATGATTTTGGTAATTAATAACAATATTTATGGACTAACGGTGTCATTGGGTTAGACTTGCAGATTTTGTCCATAGGCAATGCTTTGACCATATTGTTGGCTTCAAGGTTGAAAGAAGAAGAAAGTGAAGAAGAATAAGCAATGGCCAAGGAATTATTCAAGGTTTGATATGAAGAATGGTTATAGAGAAAAACATACAATGTTGATCAACACAAAGTGCAAAGAATAGATTTAAGTGGATCAACACCAAAGAAGATATGAAGTGCAAGTGCAAGATGAGTCATGTCGAGAAGATCTTATGTTTGATGCTTGTCTTTCTTATGGTGATCATGGTTATGTGAAGACATGACCAAAGAAGAGTCTCCCATAGGAGTATGGGATAGAAATTCCCGTCTTCATTAAACAAGCGCGAGTGAGCTCAATCAACAAAGGTGTTACATTTTGAGAAGGACAAGATTGTCATCATCAAGCTCAAGAGGAATATGTAAGGCAAAGGTATGATCTTGATATATTTCCTCTTTTACCAGTCTCATGTTGTTAGTGGGGAGACCGGGTTTTGGATAGATGGTCGTGCTATCAAGAGGGACTCTCGAGTGAGTATCTTGATCGTATCTTTTGGAGAGAGCTCAAATCTTTCCATAATTGACATCATCTTTCTTGATTGTTATTTGGATCTTATCCTTGTGAGGAGTTAGGGCTTGTGGTTATTATCATAAAAATCTCTAGTTCATGAAAAAATGGATTTCCTATGAACATCTTGTTGCATTTGTTATGATGGAGGTTTTGCCGATTCTATCCTTAGGCGGGTTACACACCTCTCTACTCTTGGTATTTTTTCTCCCTTTGTGATCCTTAATATCTCCCGTTATGTAGGAAGCGGTCAGGGAGAAGCTGGATGACATATGATCTGACACCTAAGGGAGATGACACGTCGGATCTCCACCTCTACCAGTCGTTGAGTGCCTCACACTTTCAAAATCGTGTCTTTTGCTTTCTTTGTTTGGGCTTGTTTGTGTTGTGGCCCTAGCATGCCTTCTTTTATTATGTCTTGGATCATAAACTTGGTTTAGATGGTTGTTTTATTTATAAAGCAAGGCGAAAGCCTGTTTTGAGGAGGAAAATAAACCTCCCATCGAACCACCACTAAGTGGCAAGGTGAAAAATCTAGGTTAGCCTTTATCGAAGAAGAAAACCAAGAGAGAAACAAATAAGAGGAAATTGAAAGAAAAGGCTGAAATCAAGCAACGCGCCTAGCCCATAAGATTTGATGTCCAAATAAACTACATTATCTCCTTAAGTTGTGGTTCCATGTTTCCGTCAATAGTAAGGCGCCTATGGTGAATTCATCAAGCTCAAGACCCGTCGGATTAGTCTGAAGACTCGGTCTTTCATAGATGATGTGTCTGTTCATAGGGGTGAGCGTATGTATGTATTTATGAGTGTTTGTGTTTGTACTGGGTTTCACACAAAAAATTGTGATTCCACCATCTCTGATGAGAGATTGTTCCAATCTATAGCTCTTGTGCCCCCAAATCTTGTCGTTGGCATTCAAGATCTATGTATATCTTGATGTATGAGATTCTCTAACGCTCTCTAGACAAGTACAAGTTGTATCCCAATTTTTCATTTGATAATAGTGAGAAAAGATTTAGGTGGCTTCGGCCCGTGGTTTTTTGTCATCATTGTCACTTTGTGTTGACAGCTAGTGTTGCTATTGTTCCGAGAACTCCATTCTTTAGAATAGACGTCTCTGGCTAGGAGAAGGCTTCTCACCCTTATTAAAGAAAAAGTGAGGCAAGATGATCAATAAGAGCTTGCATAAATTGGAAATTTACCCTGTTAGGATGTACTCTAAAAACGTACTTCCTTCTTTTCAAAGTAGTGTCAAAATTTAGATGAATCTATATACTACATAGTGTCTAAATTCATCCAAATTTTGGTAAATCTACATCTTTTTTGAGACTCAGGGGAGTACTTTAAATCTCGTCCAAAAATATGATCATTATGCTCTTGTAACTTGTTTCTGGGACTGAACTCTAGTTCTAGCAACTTTATTTTTGTGGTAATGAACCTGTAAATTGTTTCTAGTATAAATGTCTGACTAAACTCTAATCTATTCGTTTTAAAATATAAGATCTTTTAATTTTTGTGAAATAAATGTATTTAGATGTCTTTCAATATAAGTTCGAGGGAGGGCTGCGAAATTCGTGTCAAGTGCCACAGAGTATACTGTAAATAAGATTGTACTTCCTCATTCTCAAACTAGTCATCTCAGATTTCATATGTTGAAAAATCTAAGACAACTAATTTGAGACAGAGAGAGCAGGGAGTAGAAATGAAGGATGAGTTGCTCACTTGCGGTCCGACAAATATGTCAAAATTCGGCATTATCAAAGTTCATGTGATGTTGCTCAAGCAAAATGATCAATATGCTATTAGTAGAAAAAAAGTTGCTTACTAGTATCATTTTTGTTGGGAGCGACGACACTCATCGGTTCCCTTCCTCCCACCGCTTTGCACGAAACGAGAGGCAAGGCTTGAGCGGGTCCCAGTTGTTACCGGGTATCTTCCATGGCTCTCTCGCCGGACTAGCTGGTGAGGGATAGCCTGGGGATGGCGTTGGAGTAGTGATAGGATGTAGTTTAGGTAGGTCGTTATGTTCGGTTGGCCCCTTCTGGGCGTGTTGGAGCAGACTCGGGGTGGTGGCGGCCTCCCCTGTGCCCTAGGGTTCCTTGCTTCCTCGTTGTTGCTCCTCTGGCCGGAACGCGTGAAGATGGCAAGGACAACTGTCTCCGCAAATAAAGTAGGTGTCGCTCTCTATCTTCTGTTGTGGGGTGGCTCTGCGGCGATGATCCTCCTGGCCGGCCGGGCCGGCGAGGGGGAGGGTCGATGCGGCGGAGTTGGCGGAATCAGATGGAGGTTTGGCTCGCCGTGTATGGGAATTTCTTCCTTCCTCCCAGTTCATCCTCTTAGTGGTCGTGGTGGCAGACAAGAGAAGGAGAAGGGCTGGAAGTCGCTGGGCTGGAAGTCGCTTCCTTCCTCAGCGGGGTGGTGGTGCGCAGTGGAGCTATGCGTCGGAAGCTTTCTACTGGACTCCCAAGCGGCGGCAACGAGCCGACGCTATCCATGGCTACAGGAGCCACAGTAGTCACGGGCGATGCGGACCGTTCTTCTTCCTCCTAGACAGAATGCTTTCATGGAGGATCTTCCTCAACCTAGCGCAGGATCCATCGCCGACGAAGCCCCAAGTGGCATGTTCCCTGGTGGCAATGCTGGCTCCTGGCGACGATGAGCTCGAGTGACCCGATTGTTTTTAATCTATTATAGTCCTAGGGTCTTGTTTGTTTTCTCTGATGCCTTATCTTTTTATCCTATGTTTGTAAAGGGCCTCCGTGTAATTTATACCAACAGCTTTATAACTAAGAAAAGCTTTCAAGATTGCCCCCATCGGTTTGCATGGATGACAGGTTGGTAAAGATACATAAAGTGTCTCTAATGATTATAAAATAGTCTAAAAAAAGCAAAACTTAAAGGTCTTCAAAATCTTTTTCTTCCAATGACACAATTTTGCACTTGTCTAAAGACAGCTCAATTAACATGACATAGATGTTAAACCATATACTGCAAATACCAATGAGGGTTCACACACACAGCAATGTAATCAATCAACATCAACATGGACAAGAATACCACAATCAATTTTTCAGAAGAAAAAAAACCAAACAGAGAAGTACCTATAAAACTATATGTACTAAAACACTAAACTAATCTTTTAAAAACAATACTTTTACTAAAAAGAACTCCCCTATAAATCAGGTTCCTCACCCCAAACAATACTTTTACTAAAAAAACTCCCCTATAAATCAGGTTCCTCACCCCTCTTTGACAGCACATCTGCTTAGGTTGATACTCTACCATTCCTATAAACTTAGGCTGCGTGGCCAGTGATTTCCTGCATTTCTAGTCTATTGGTTAAAATTTGTAAACCATGTTCTCTTTTTATCAGACATTTGCCGGATTTAATTTAACTCAAAAACCAACCATAAAACAGACTCGGAACCCTATCCTGAACAAGCACCATATGCTAATACACCAGAGACTGAAGGCATCATTTACCTTGGAATAGCATGAAATAAAATGTTGGAAATACATGAAAATCATTAAGCTTGTCAAAAGAATGCCAGATTTGCAATGTAAAGGAAGCTATATAAGTAAACAACACACTGAATTCACATTTCACATGTCAATTAGCTCATCGGATGAACAAACAAGTATCAAACGAAATCTTTGCAATGATGGATTGAAGAACTGGAAAGAGCAAACTCTAGACACCCACGGTGGCCAACCTTTTGTCCAAAGACATGTAACAAAATCAGGTTCTAACAGGAGACATCATAATTAGGTTCTACCAAAAAACAGAGCTGAATCACATGTTCACTCTTCCTCCTCATCACCATCACCACCGCCGCCACCTGCAGCCTTCTTCTGGTTCTTCCTCTTGACCCTTCCAGGCTCACCACCACCAAGTGGGCTAGTGAGGGAGAAGTCCACGTGCTTCTCAGTGTCGACTCTCACCATGAACGACGGAATGTTGACAAGCTGTCTCCCAACTCTGCAAAAACAGTTTGAACTACATTGAGACAACCACAAGATTGCAAATTCAATGTATGTCTAGAATTAAAATACACACCACATGTATCATGTTATATAATAACCACTCAGTTTCAAATTAGCTCTCACCATATGGAACTAATATTTATTAAACAGAAACAGAAAGGGTACCATTTTGAAACAAGTATATCAAAGAAACTTGGAGAGGCACTCAGAATGAAAAGGACATATCAACTCATTGATCTTCTGACCTCAAAGATACTTAATAAAAATATTCCTCATTGCGCCACTTCAAGAGCAAAAAAACATATGAATGATAAACAAAGGCAACATCAAGCAAAGATGAGGCTATTGTTGCAAATGAAACAAACAGATAACACAAATCATGCACAAAGTGAAGAAACAGAAGGGGCATCAGAGAACATATGAATGCACCATTACACACAAAGTGTCTCAGACGACCGTCGTGAGTTGCATATGGTTTCTCATCACATGCAAAATACAATAAACAGACAATCAGTTGGCAAACAACCTCTGGGGTAAAACAATATGCAAATTAACACGATGTTAATTGTTAGACCTGCCAACAAACATTTTCATCCATTCAGAAGAAGTTTTAGCATTTACAGTTATCCTAAAGCATTACAGCACATGCTCTCTCTGGGAAATCAAATAATTCTGACAAACTAAGGGCCATCAGAGATATATGTATGCACCATTACACACTAAGTGTCTCAGACGACCGTCGTGAGTTGGATAAGGTTTCTCATCACATGGCACAAAATAAGAACAGTAGTAACTCTTGAGCTACAAGATAAACTAATGTTAAGCATAATTTCAGGAGAGAACTATTTGATATACCTGATGTGGCGTTGCCTGATGAGAACACGAGCATGATGGATGGATTTTGCCATGCCATTCTTGAAGACAATGGTCTGGAGGCGGCGCTGAAGGAAGTTCTCAACAGTGAGTGCAAGCACGTAATCAAGCTTGTTCTGGTCCTCAGAAAGGAGACCATAGCGGTTCATGCGTCGCAGGAGAGCCGCGCCCTCAAAGATACGGCGGGGGTTCTTCTCATCAAGGGTGAGCAGCTCCCTTGCAGCATTACGGATGCGGCTAAGGGCATATTGCACACGCCACAGCTCACGCTTGCACCTCAGGCCATACTCACCCACCAGTTTCAGTTCAGCATCAAGACGCTCTTTCTCATATGGACGCCTTGGTTTCTTGAAAGTCTTACCGTCTATACAAGAGTAAAAAGAAACTTCAGACTAAGCAACATACAGAACCATCATACTAAATCAAATTATATATACAGACAATTCTGGTAAAGAAACTCTAAAGTAGACCTTACTAACATAAGATTTCTGGCAGAAAAACTAGGGATAGCTTAAAATTGACATCAAAATATTTCATCAAGTAACCTCTCCAAGCCAACCACTTAATTGACCAAAATGCTAGTAGCAAAACATATAGAATACAGATTACCATGTTCTTTCTTTTCCTAACTAAGGACTTGCTACCGACCATTGTAAGACCGAATCATGATACAAGAAGAGGGAACTGTGGTCACAGGATGTCTTGCGCATCAAAATAAGGCTAACATAGTAACAATCTGACGCGTCAGTAAGGCTAAGCGAACAAAAAATCGAAATATCGTTACAAGCACGAAACATCAGGTTCCAATTGAGAACCCGGACGAGGATCTCGGGTTCCAGGATCAAATACGCAACAAGGCAGGTCCTAGAATATATCTAGCGCGCAAGATCAGACGCTATGGCGTAAAATGGATCACGCGAATAGGGATGGCTTAGATTCGCTTACAGTTGCGGTAGAAGTTGACGTGCACCATGGTTGACGATGCCCCCGCCTCTCAACGCCGGTCGCGGACGCCGGCGCCGCCGCAAGATGAGTAGTGAGGTCGGTGAGGTAATGGAAGAGACGGAACGGTTGGGGGCGGAACTTCTTATAAAGGATGTGTCAAACCCTAACCCTAGCTATTCAGGCTTAGTGGGCCGAGATTGTAAAGGCTGCGGATGGGCTATCCTTATGGGCCTAGCTTGGACACCGTTTCATTGTTTTCTCTTTTGTTATGGTTTTTTTTTTCTCAAGAAGTGGGATTGAAGCTGAAAGAGCAACTCTAAGAGCATCTCTAATGGGACTTTTAAAAGAGGCAAACTCTTATTTTTTCGGCGATTTTAAGGGTTATAGACTGAGCGTGCGAGCTAACGAGATCTGTAAATTGCCCGGCTGTATTTATATTTTACACGCACATGTGAACTTTGGAAGTCCACCCCTACTAGTGCAGTCCAACAGGGCGGTTACAGGTCGAAACCTCACTTTTTCACCGCTCACGTCCACCGGCCGTCGGCCGTGCACTGTCCATCCAGCCGTGAAATTAGCCCTGTGTAGGCTAACAGCTCACTAGAGATTCTATTAATTGATTCCATCTATCGATTCCATCAAGGAAGCGGTGCGGCCGCGGGCTGTTCTTGATTAAGACGAAGACGATTCTCAGAATATTCCTTTTTACAGTCTAGGTTTGAAGGCTCCATTCCGCGTCGACACTTTTCTGCCCTGAAAACAATTTTTCCGCGATCTATACTCGCGATTTAAGGGTCGGATTTTTACGGGTTCCATTAGAGATGCTCTAACAGCAGCCTAAAATAGGGCTTGCCCCATAAAAACTGTTAAACGAGGGTAGTTTAGGCCCAAAAAACATGCTTCAATAGTTGTTCCATCGGTAGTCCCTGATGACCCATAAGTATAAGGGGTATATCTTAGTACTTTTGATAAATAGGAGTGTCAATCTCAACGAGGAGTGGAAGGTGTTGGCTAGTGTTAAGGAGTAGGAAATCTCTGTAAATACTTAGTAAACGGATTTTTAGGGGTTTTCTGATAAAGTAGAGAAATAAAGTGCAAGTAAATAAAACAGCAAATAATTGCAGCAAGTGGCCCAATCTTTTCTTAGTAAAGGACAAGACGGTGGAAATACTAATAAAGACCAAACGTTCTCGAGGACACATGAAAATACTGTCAAGTGCTTTCGCTTCATATGGCTGATTAATCTTCTTTGGTTTTATAAGTGTTGTGTGGGTGAACCTGTGCTAATGTACCGACCTTACTTGGACTAATACATACTTGTGATTAAACCCCTTACAAGCATCCGCAACTATAAGAAAGCAATTAAGATATAAACCTAACCACGGCATTAAACTCTGAGATCCTACATTTCCTTGTGCAATGGTTTCCTAACGGAGGTTCAGGTTTCTGTCACTCCGGCAACCCATACTTAGTAGCCAAATATACAATGCACTCCCCTAGTCCCATAAATGGTGAAGTATCATGTAGTCGATGTTCACATGACACCACTAGAAGAATAGCACCACAACTTAAATATTAAACCATTAAATAATACCTCAACACAAATCCACTACTAACAACATGACTTCTCCCATGTCCTCAAGAACTAAACGAAATACTCACGAGACATCATGTGGATCAAGATCAGAGATTATATGATAATGGATAACAATCTGAACATAAACAATAATTCAATGGTTCCACTCACAAGTATCAACTACAATGTAATCAACACCGGGAAAGTTTCCCCTAAGAACTCTGCAAGATTCAACACAATTGTTACATCGGGATGAAGTGGTGATGATGGTGCTGGTGGAGATGACGGTGTGGATGATGATGATGATCCCGATGAAGTCTAGCTTGATGATGGTGTTGATGGACATGATCTCCCCTCTCTGGGAAGGAATTTCCCGACAGAAATCTGTCTACCGGAGAGATCTTTCTCTCTCGGTGTTTTCCGCCCAACAGAGGTGGCGGAATCTTTCTGTGGTCGCTCCTCATGTATTAGGATTTAGAGGAGAAGATATAGGCGAGAGGGCGGAGCCAGAGATGGGCCAGGGTGGCCACACCCCCTGTAGGCGCGGCCTAGGGTGGCCCACGCCTGGGGGGTGTGGGTCCCCTGTGGCCCAACTCTGCCTCCCCTTATGGCATTCTTCGTCTTCTAGGAAAATAGAATTTTTCGTAGTTTTTCTGGTATTTTTCTGATCTTCGCGAAATTGCATCAAAACACCGCTTTTTCCATCAGAATCCTGACTCCGGCAGTTCATCCTCCAAGAATCATCCAACATGCAAAAATAGATGAAAAGACATAAGTAACACCTCTTAATACGAAATATATCAATGAATAGAGGCAAATTATGATATAGAATGGTGATGCAAATTGGACGTAACAACTCCCCCCAAGCTTAGACCTTCGCTTGTCCCCAAGCGAAAACTGAGCTCAGTAAACATGTCCATAGGTTTATGGAGTGAAGTATCGATAAAAAGAATACGGACAAGAAGCATCACACTTAACAATACACAACTCATAGAAGAAAGCAACTCACCATTATATAACTTAGCTTGCAACAAGTATGGGAGTCACAATAAAAATGCATAAAGATAATTCATAATTGGGATTGGCAAACTTTGTTCTTGGTCAGAGAACAGTTGGCAAACAGTTTTCAAGTAAAGATTTTGTAAAGGAGTTTACAACAGGATTACTCTTTGCTCAAACGTAAAAGGTTTTTCATAATGATAGCTTTCAAAGTAATACTCATTTAGATAAGAGTTTTGTGCAAACAAGGAAGATAAATAACATGATTGAATAAATCATCATATGAATGCTTGAAACACAGCAACTCAAATGATTGTTGGAGATAGAGAGGAATAGGTTTACTGACTCAACTTAGAAGTAGAAGAAAGGGCCCTTCATAGAGGAAAGCAGGGATTTCAAGTTCATTAAGAGCTTTCAAAAGATTATGGTACTTACTAGCTTTGAGCTCTCATTGCCCCTATCATAAGCATCTTGAGGTGAATAAGGTTAAAGTGAACGAGGAAGGAGTATATGCTTGACGAAATATAAGTTGGCAATCTCATGTCCCTTGAGTACGAGGTCTGCTCCTCATGCTACTCAACTTTAGTTACCGTAATTTATTGTCATTGTAAGTACATGTGTATCATAAAGAACCTCCAATGGGGTACCCCTTGCACATGATACAGGAGCTATCCCATAATCAAAATTACAAGGCAAGCAGAGGGTGAGCATCTCAGCGATCTTTTTATTTGTTATTTGCATAGGTTTTTATTGAGGATGCTTCACAGATTTCTCACTATGGTTATGCTGCAAGTTTCCACCATGATTAGGCATGGCTTAGGCTAGCGGCCCAGGCGTTTCTCTAACACACATACATAACTCCATGGACTTACAAGCTCCCCTTTTATTTTACACCGACAACATCCGCAAACGAAAGAGCATGATATCAACTGTGTACAATGTACATTTGCAATGTTGAAAGCGTTCCCCGTGACAGCACGGTTCTGCTAATTCCAACGTATAGGTGCAAGCATATACAACTTCGATGACACAATGGTTGAAGTTTATTAGGGGCAAGAAAATAAGGTGTGTCATTGATGACCCACAAGTATAGGGGGTGTGTCGTAGTACTTTTGATAAATAAGAGTGTCGATCCCAACGAGGAGCAGAAGGTGTTGACTAGTGGTATGGAGCAGGAAATCTCTATAAATACTTAGCAAACAAATTTTTAGGGGTTTTCTGATAAAGCAAAGAAACAAAGTGCAAGTAATAAAGACAACGAACAAACGCAGCAGGTGGCACAATCCATTCTTAGCAAAGGAAAAGCCGGTGGAAATATTTATAAGGACCAAAAGTTCTCGAGGACGCATGGGAATACTTTCAAGTGCTTTCGCTTAGCTGAGTAGTCTTCTTTGGTGTTGTAACTGTTGTGTGGGTGAACCTGTGCTAATGACCGACCTTACTTGGACTAATACATACTTGTGATTAAACCTCCTGCAAGCATCCGCCACTAGAGGGAAGCAATTAAGATATAAATCTAACCACAACCTTGAACTCTGACATCCTACGCTCCTTGTGCAATGGCGTCCTAAGGGGGGGTCAGGTTTCTGTCACTCCGGCAGCCCCACAATTAGTAGACAAATACACAATGCATTCCCTAGGCCCATAAATGGTGAAGTATCATGTAGTCGACGTTCACATGACACCACTAGAATAATAGCAGCACAACTTAAATACTAAACCATTGAATAATATCTCAACACAAATTCACTACTAACAACATGACTTCTCCCATGTCCTCAAGAACTAAACGAACTACTCACAAGACATCATATGGATGAATATCAAAGATGATATGGTGATGTATAACAATCTAAACATAAACAATAATCCAATGGTTCCACTCACAAGCATCAACTATAATAGTAATCAACACCGGGAAAGTTTCCCCTAAGAACTATTGATGATGCTCGACGTGGCACTTCGTTGGTAACCCCAAGCGCAGGGTGTGAACAGCAAGCAACAAGTTTTCCCTCAGTTGAGACCGAGGTTATCGAACCAGAAGGAGGAATCAACACGGAGACCTACACAACACAAACTCAAGACTTTGCCCCAACGAATCAGTGAGGTTGTCAAGCTCACTGGTTTGCTGTAACAAAGGATTAAACGTATGGTGTGGAAGGTAATGGTTTGCAGCAAGTAAACAGGTAACAGTGGAAGATGTATCAATGGTAAAGATTGGACCGGGGTCCATAGTTCACTATATGTGCTCTCCTTAGATAAACAACATGGCATGAAGGGTAAACAAATTACAGCAAGGCAATTGACAGGAACTGAGCAAGGCATAACAATGCAATTACTAGTCAGAAAGATCCTATGAGATTCGATTGAGCAATACAACAAGATACATAGACTGCCATCCAACTTCATCTATGACTAGAATTCCACCTTCAGGTTATCATCCGAACCCCCTCCGGTATTAAGTTGCAAGCAACAGACAACTGCTTTAAGCAAAGTGTGTAAGGTAAATAGTCCACATGTTCCATGAACAAGAGATCGTTGTTTTCTCCCTAGTAGCAATAGCACATCTACAACCGAAGAGATTATTGTCACTTCCCTTGGAAACTAGAGGCATGAACCCACTACCGAGCATAAATACCCCCTCTTGGAGTCACTAGCAACTACTTGGCCAAGATAGCTACTAACAACGGAGAGCATGCAAGATCACAAAAAAACACAGACATGATAGAATCATAAAGACAAAACCATTAATCAAACCAACATAATAATCTCAATATCCATCGGATCCCTGCAAACACAACATGCATGATTACAAATAAATTAGATCTTGATCATGAACGGAGCTCACAAGATCTATACATGAAAGCACAAAGGAGGAGATACAACCATCTAGCTACTACATGGACCCATAGTCCAAGGTGGAACTACTCACGCATCATACCGGAGAGAAGGCCTCCAGGATGATCTCCCCTCCGGCAGGGTGCCGGGAAGAACTTCAGATCCCCCAATCTAGGGACGATGGTGGCGGCGGCTACAAATAGTTTCTTGGATATTTGATCGGGTGTGTAGGGTTTCTGCATCGAGGGCTTCTTATAGGCGAAGGGGGAGGCCGAGGTGGCGGCCAGGGGCTCCACACCCCTCCTATGCGTGGGGCAGGGCCCACCCGCGCCTAGGGTGGGTCTGGCCTCCCTGGCTTGCCTCTCTGGCTCCCCTCTGAACTTCTTGTTCCCCATGGAAAGTAATTGATTTTGACGTTTGTCCCGTCCAATTCCGAGAATATTTCTTCACTAACTTTTCTGAAACCAAAAACAACAGAAAACAGGCATCTAGCACCATTGCAACTTGTTAATAGGTTAGTACCAGAAAAAAATGTAAAAAGCACCTCAAAGTGTAGACAAGTAAAGAAAAGTAGATACTAAACAAACATGGAGCATCAAAAATTATAGATACGTTTCCGACGTATCAAGTATGCAAGGGGAGTCCTCCACTTCCTTTCTCTTTACTTTATGTTTAGTTTGCTTAGTTTCTTTTTCTTGGTTTTGTTTGCCTCTTTTCAATAACTCCAAAAAAATTAGTTTAGTTTGGTTTGCTTTCTTTTTTCAAAAACACAGAAAAATTAGTCCATGCTCTAGTTGCTGGTCAGTTATTGCCTTGCTTTTCCATGCCTTATATCAATGGATGGTTTCTTTGAAACTAGTGCTTATTGGCAAGATGGGTTCACAGAAGAACAAAAGTATTATTATAAGGAACACCGTTTGTCACAAAAGGGGAAACACTTATGGGAACAAATTGATAAGTTGAATACTATTGCTAGAGACGTGTGCTCTACTTATAATGTTACTTATTGCTTTGATAAAGCTTGTTGCTGTAGGAGGTATAAACACCTCCCTTTTCAATATGAGTATAATGATAATGTTACCATATCCTCTTATGTTAAATGAAATTATGACTTTTATGATGTGGAACAAATTGAAGAATTTATTGCCTTCAAGGGTGCATTTGAACTTGCTAGTTTGCTTGAAAATACTGATGATGCACCTTATGAAACTGAGGTTTATGAGATACTTAAATTTTGCTTTGATAATTACAGGGAATAAAATGGCTATATTCTTGAATATTTTAATAGGCGTTTTCCACAAATGGAAGAGACTAATACCTTGCAGGAGACAATGGAAGAAGAAATTGTTGAAACTAGAAGCTCATTAGATGAAAAAGAGGAGGAGAGTGATGAACAAAAGGAGGAAGAATGGATTATCTACCCATGCCTACCTTCTAATGAGAGTAACTCTTTATCCCTTACTTTATTTGATTGTCCCCCATGATTACCAAAGGAGGATGAATGTTATGTTCCTGTGGATCCTTTTGAAATATCTACTTTGGGTAAAACCTGTGAAAGTTTTAATCCCACTATTTTTGAGCTTGATAGAAATTATGTGTTTGTAGATTATGAAAAGCATGCTTTATGTGATAGCTATATTGTTGAGTTTATTCATGATTCTACTGAAAATTATTATGAGAGAGGAAAGTATGGTTGTAGAAGTTTTCATGGCACTGAAACACCTCTCTATGTGCTGAAAGTTTTGAAGTTGCTCTTGTTTTATCTACCCATTCTTGTTACTATGTGCTTCTTTGATTTATTTTCTTATAAGATTCCTATGCATAGGAAGTGGGTTAGACTCAAATATGTTTTGAATTTGCTTCTTGATGCCCTCTTTTACTTCAACTCATAGTTCTTATGAGAGCATCTTCTCAAACTATCAAGCCTAACTTAAAGGCGTTAAAGAAAAGTACTTGTTGGGAGATAATCCAAGAGTTTCCTTGAGTATTGGAAGTTATTACTTCAGTAATGACCTCTCCTTATCCTTTTTGTTTGGTTTTTGTACCAAAAATGACCTCTAATGAGAGGGAAGTAAGATTTGGAGAGTTTTTGTCCCAAAACAGATTTCTGTCCTCCACCATAAAAATTCGTGAGGAGTCTCTGCAAGTCGGATCGAGCTGAAAATTTACGAATAAATCTCCCAGTATGTTATCTAACTTTATTTAGTTCAACACTTTTTTATTTGAGCAACAGAAGATTTTTGAAAAAATCAGTTTCTACCTGCTGGTCTGTTTTGACAGATTTCTGCCATTATTTGCATTTGCTTCTTATTGATTTTTTTGAGTTTTCTTTAGGTGATGATGATCCACAAGTATAGGGGATCGCAACAGTCTTCGCGGGTAGTATTACCCAATTTATTGATTCGACACAAGGGGAGCCAAAGAATATTTACAAGCCTTAACAACTAAGTTGTCAGTTCAGCTACACCTAAAAATAGTTCTTACTCAACGAAGTTTTTCAGTAGCAACAGTTTGTAGTAGCAACAACAAAGCAACAGCAACAGCAACAGCAACAGTGAAACATGAGCAACAGTAACAGTAACGGTAACAGTGGGATTCGAGTGCGGTAGGCATAGGGATGGATGGACAGGCATTGCATGGACGAGTCTAAACATGTAATTTCAAGATCTAGGGCATTGCAGATAAATAATAACAAGCATCCAAGTACTAAACAATCCTAGACATGTGCTCCAAATATGTCATACGTGCTTGCAATGATAACTTGCACAACATCTTCTGTCCAGCCAGCCCGTGGCAGCGGGGCCTCTAGGGAACTACTGGCAATTAAGGTGCTCCTTTTAATAGAGCACCGGAGCAAAGCATTAACACTCCATGAACACATGTGATCCTCACACCACAGCCATCCCCTCCGGTTGTCCTAATTATTGTCACTTTGGGGCCTTTGGATCCGGACAATGATATGTGTACACAACTTGCAGATAAGATCACAAACATTACTATCATAATGATTCAATAATAAGTTTAGATCCGAGATAATGGCACTCGGGCCCTAGTGACAAGCATTAAGCACAACAAGTTGCAACAAAGTCAAATAGCACAAGAGAAACTAGGCACTATGCCCTAACAATCTTATTGATTACATTATAAAACTCATCCAATCCCTACCATCCCCAAGCCTACAGCGGGGGATTACTCACTCATGGATGAGGGAAACATCGGTGGTTGATGGAGATGCATTGGTGATGACGATGGCGATGATCCTCTCCAAATTCCCGTCCTGACAGGGTGCTAGAACGGAGTTTCTAGATCCTAATCTTGGTTTCTGGTGGCGGCGGAGCGGAACTCTTTCTCGAAAACTATCGAAACCCCCCTTGGTTTTTAGGTCGAAAGGCAACTGATGGGCGTAGAGGGAGGCCGAGGAGCTGCCTGGGGTGGCCACACCCCCACCAGGCGTGGGGTCAGGTGGGCCCGCGCCTGGGGTGGGTATGGCCCCCCAGGTCTCCCCTCCATATATTCTTCTGGCTCCATGGATCTTCTGGTGAAATATAATTTTTGGCATATTTTTCGGGATTTTTCCTGATAGTTCATTTTCTGCACAAAAACAAGACACCAAGGTAATTCTACTGAAAACAGCGTCAGTCCATGTTAGTTGTATCCAAATCACACAAGTTTACAGGAGAAACAATAGCAAAGTGTTCGAGAAAGTAGATACATTTTGGACGTATCAACTCCCCCAAGCTCTTGTCCTCAAGCAATTCAGTTGGAAACTGAGTGCGATAAAAGAACTTTCACGAACACTTTGCTTCATATGATGTAAATATTCTCAGCACAGGAGTAGATGCTTAGACAATTCATAATAAATAGTATGCAACTAAGTCTACTCAATAGTCATTGCAAGCTATGAAGAGAAACCAACTCAATAATAATAAGTAGCATGAAACATAAACATAAGCAAACATTGCAATGCCCATAATAAGGTATGATAGAGTGATATCTCGCTTGCCCTTGTTTGAAGAGCACAATATAAATTCCAAGGCACCTCTGAAGTTCACATGAAGACTAGATATAAAGATATCAGAGGTACAAGCATCAAAGTCATGACATAATTAACCAAGTTTTGGAACAAACACAAGAATGACAACTATGCTCTCAAGAAGGTGCTCATAGAATAAGTGGTGACTCAACAAGGCTGTGAAAACGGTTTTGAAATGTTTGAAAGGCTTCCCAATACTGAAAGGAAGGTACTCATTAGCTTTGAGCTCTCATTGCCCCTATCATAGGCATCTTCATGTGGTTAAGGTGAAAGTGAGGTCCACTCTGAATCATATGCTTGACAGACCATAGACTAGAAATCCCAAGTCCCTTGAGTACGAGGGTCGCTCCGCATGCTACTCAACTTTGGTCACCTGAAAGTTCTTGTCATTGTAAATACATGCATATCATCGATAATCGCCAACGGGGTACCCCTTGCACATGGTACAGGAGCTTTCCCATAACCAAAATGACAAGGCAAGCAGACAATGAGCATCTCAGCAAATTTTTTATTTACCATATGCATAGCTTTTTATTGAGGACGCTTCATAGATGCTCATTATAGTGATGCTGCAAGTTTCCACCATGATTAGGCATGGCTTAGGCTAACGGCCCAGGCGTTTCTCAAACACAATGTATAAACTCCATGAACTCACAACCTCCCCTTTTATTTCACATCATCGACATTCATAAACAAAATAGCAAGGAATCAACTGGATGAGATGTCCAAAAAGTGTTGAAAGCGTTCCCCGTGACAACACGGTTCTGCTGACTCCCAGTATATAATTAGCAAGCATATAACTTTCATGGACTAGTCACAATGGTTCGGGATTATTAAGCACAAGGAATAAAGTGTGCCATCAAGTTCGTGAGAGCTTTACTAACTAACTTTCTCAAAACAGACAAACATTTTATTTTGGAAGAAAACACGGCATATGGAATATGCACTGAAATAGCAAATAATGCTAATAGGTAGGTATGGTGGACACAACTGGCAATATTGGTTTTGGGGAGCTGGAAGCACAGGTAGAGCACATACTCAGTGCAAGTGAAGGCTAGCAATAGAGAGGGAGCAACAAACGAGAGAGCAATAACTATCATAATCATGCTTGCAACAAAACAGGACTAACTATGGCATGAAAGTGATACAAGAACTCTGAGGCAAAATAAATCATCGAGGCTTACTGACTATTGATTAGTCATATGCATGCATGAGCATGTGCCAAGTCGATTCACATGAACAGTCAGAGGAGGATACTATAGGGTTTCGTAGCATGGAAAACAAAAAAATTCTACCGCATACAAACAAACAAGCCAAGATCTATCTACTAGATTGTAGCAAGTCGATAGAATAACTCACCCTCGAAGATTCCAAAGTGTTCAACGAGAGCGGATTCTCGTGGTGATGTAGTCGTACTCTTCCCGATCTCAAGATCGCGTAGACGATCCTTCCGGCGCTGCATTCCGGCAGAGCTCCTTGAATGGTCACATCGTTCTGATTGACAAGACCTTCCTCTCCCTTGTTCCAGCAGACAGCGGAGGTTGTAGCACTCTCCTCGCGATTCTGGCAGCACAACGGCGTGGTACCGGAAGTAGAGGGGAGATCTCGCAGGGCTTCGCCTTAAGCCGGAGCGAGTATGGTGGAGTATGAGAGAGTCCCTCGACGATCTAGGGTTTAGACACGCCAAGGAGGGGGCTAGTCCGGAGGCTAGGGTTTCACCTAGGCGGCCGAAGGTGCCTAGGTGCGTGATGCTATGGAGGCGGCAGCGGCCTGGGGCTAGGGTTTAGAGGTGTAGGAACTTGTGTCTAGGAGGGGAGCCCTGCCCCTCCTTTTATAGGTGGAGGGGGCCGGAAAGGGGAGGGGAGTCCCTCTCCTACTCGGCTTGGTGGTGCGCCGGCGGTGGGGAGGAGGGACTCCTCCCCAACTCGGTTTCCTCCTCCTTTTCCACTTCCCAAAAATAGCCGTTTGACTTTCAAACTTGGCGTTTGACTTTTCAAATAAGGATTTGATTAATCCCTCTATTTTGTTCAGCGATGACACTTAGTACATGATGCAATCATACCAACTTGATACAACACATCAATGTACCCTTCCCCTCCGGAGTGCCGGACATTCCGGAACCTTCTAGAACATTCCCGATGAAAACACCGGAACCATTCCCCAACTCCGAAACGGGACTTTCCTTATATGAATCTTATTCTCCGGACCATTCCGTCTCCTCGTGATATCTCGGATCCCATCCGAGACTCCGAACAACATTCGGTCTCTTTCTCATCATTCCATAACTACTCAAACAACGTCGAATCCTTAAGTGTGTCTCCCTACGGTTCGTGAATTATGAGGACATGATCGAGACACTTCTCCGAACAATAACCAATAGAGGAATCTGGAAATTCATATGGCTCCCACATATTTCTACGATTAATTTGCGATCGAATGAACCACTTACATACGATACCAATTTCCCTTTGTCTCATGATAGTTTACTTATCCGAGGTTATGATCGTCGGTATCTCTGCATACCTAGTTCAACCTCAATCGATAAGTACTCTTTTCTCGTTCCGTGATATGTGATCCCTTGTGAGCCACCACATGCTTGCAAGCTAATTGGATGACATTTCACCGAGAGGGCCCAGAGTATATCTATCCGTCATATGGATGGACAAATCCCACTCTTGATCCATGTGTCTCAACCAATACTTTCCGAACACTCAATGCCACCTTTATAGCCACCCAGTTACGGTGTGGTGTTTGATGTCATCAAAGCATCCTTCCGGTGAAGGTGATATGCATGATCTCATGGTCGAAGGAATTAGGTTACTATGTATCAGAAAGCATATAGCAATTGAACTATTAAAATTACTTGATCTTTATGCTACGCTTATCTATAGGAGTATGTCCACCATATCATTCTCCTAACGATATGATCTTGTTGTTAATAACATCTCAATGTTCATGACAGGGAAACCACAATCATTTATTAACCAACAAGCTAGTGATGTATAGAGGCTTTACTAGGGACTTCAATTTAAGTTTACAAATCACACAAGTATTAATGTTTCCTTGTTAATACTATTATAGCATGAATGTAAACATTTATCATAAACATAAAGATATAATAATAATCACATTTATTATTGCCTCTAGGGCATATCTCCAACAGTCTCTCACTTGCACTAGAGTCATCTAATCTAGATTACATGGTAATATACCGAACACCCATGGCAGTTTGGTGTTGGTCATGTTTTGCCCTCGGGAGAGGTTTAGTCAACGGATCCGCCACATTCAGATCTGTGTGTACTTTGCAAATCTTTATATCCCCATCTTGGATATGTTCTCGAATAGCGTGAAAACGTAGCTTGATATGCTTCAGCTTCTTGTGTGACCTTGGTTCTTGCGCATTGGCTATGGCGCCCATGTTATCACGAGATAGACATTGGGTCCAGGACTAGGAACCACACCCAGCTCTGTAATGAACTCTTTCATCCATATCGCTTCTTGTGAAGCCTCCGAAGCAGCCATGTATTCCGATTCAGTTGAAGATCTCGCCACAACGCTTTGCTTTGCACTCCTCCAGCTAACTGCTACACCATTCAAAATAAATACGTATCCAGATTGTGATTTAGAATCATCCGGATCGGTGTTCCAACTAGCATCGGTGTAACCATTAACAACGAGCTGTTCATCACCTCCATAAGAAAGAACCATATCCTTAGTTCTTCTTAAGTACTTAAGGATGTTTTGATCATGTCCAATGATCCACTCCTGGATCACTTTGATATCTGCTAGTCAAACTAACAACATATGCAATGTCGGGTCTAGTACATAGCATGGCATACATTAGAGATTCTATGGCTGAGGCATAGGGAGTCTTACTCATCCTTTCTCTATCTTCTGCCGATGTCGGACTTTGAGTTTTACTCAAGGTCGTATTGGGCAACATGGGCAAGAACCCTTTCTTGCTATCTTCCATTCCAAACCTCTTTAGAACTTTGTCCAAATATGTACTTTGTGACAATGATATTTGGCGTTTTGATCTATCTCTATAAATCTTTATGCCTAATATGTAAGCTTCGCTTCAAGATCCTTCATTGAAAAACTATTATTCAAATATTCCTTGACACTATTTAGAAGGTCTACATCATTCCCAATCAACAATATGTCATCTACATATAGTATTAAGAATGCTACAGAGCTCCCACTCACTTTCTTGTAAATACAAGCTTCTCCATAAGTTTGTATAAAACCAAAACTTTTGATCACCTTATCAAAACGTTGATTCCAACTTCGGGATGCTTGCTTCAATCCATAAATGGACCGTTGAAGTTTGCATACCTTGTTAGCATCTTTAGGATCGACAAAACCTTTGGGTTGCATCATATACAACTCTTCGTCAATGTCTCCATTGAGGAATGCTGTTTTGACATCCATCTGCCATATCTCATAATCATAATATGCAGCGATTTCTAACATAATCGTCACAGACTTTAGCTTCGCTACTGGTGAGAAAGTCTCATCGTAGTCAACTCCTTGAATTTGTCGAAACCCTTTGCGACATAAGTCGAGCTTTATAGATGAACATTACCATCAGCATCTGCTTTCTTCTTGAAAATCCATTTGTTCTCGACAGCCCTTCCTACCATCCCAGAAGTCCACCAAAGTCCATACTTGGTTTTCGTACATGGATCCAATCTAGGATTTCATGGCTTCTTGCCATTTATTGGAATCTGGGCTCACCATCGCTTCCTCATATGTCTCGGGGTCATCGGTGTTGTCCACCAACATGACACTCATAACGGGATCATACCAATCTGGAGTGGTACTAGTTCTCGTTGACTGAGGCTCAGAGCAACTTCAACCAAGTTTCATGATCATCATCATTAGTTTCCTCTCTTATCGGTGCAGGCACCACAGGAACTTCTTCCAAAGGTCGCGCTACTCGCAATTTCGAGAGAAGGTTCGACAACCTCGTCGAGTTCTACTTTCCTTCCAGTCACTTCTTTCGAGAGAAATTCCTTCTCAAGAAAGGATCCATTCTTGGCAACGAAGATTTTGCCTTCAGATCTATGATAGAAGGTATACCCAATAGTTTCCTTCGGGTATCCTATGAAGACGCATTTTTCCGCTTTGGGTTCAAGCTTGTCCGGCTGTAACTTCTTTACATAGGCTTCGCAACCCCAAACTTTAAGGAACGACAATCTAGGTTTCTTCCCAAACCATAATTCATACGGTGTCGTTTCAACGGATTTAGATGGTTCCCTATTTAAAGTGAATGCGGCTGTTTCTAATGCATAACCCCAAAATGATAGCGTAATCTGTAAGTGACATCATAGAACGAACCATATCTAAGAGAGTTCGACACGACGCTCGGACACACCATTCTGTTGTGGTGTTCCGGCGGTGTCAATTGTGAAAGTATTCGCATTTCTTCAAATGCTCGCCAAACTCGTAACTTAGATATTCACCTCCACGATCAGAACGTAGAAATTTAATCTTCTTGTTACGTTGATTCTCTACCTCACTTTGAAATTCCTTAAACTTCTCGAAAGTTTCGGACTTATGTTTCATGAAATAGATATACCCATATCTACTCAAGTCATCCGTGAAGGTAAGAACATAACGATAACCATCAGGACGCCACACTCATTGGACCACACACATCGGTATGTATGATTTCCAATAAGTCCATAGCTCCCATCATACCATAAAATGGAGTCTTAGTCATTTTACCCATCAGACATGCTTCGCATCTTTCAAGTGATTCGAAATCAAGTGATTCAAGAAGTCCATCGGAATGGAGTTTCTTCATGCGCTTCACTCCAATGTGACCAAGATGACAGTGCCACATATAGGTCGAGTTATCGCTCGATTTCAAACGTTTAGCCTCAATGTTATTAATATGTGTATTTCCACTATCGAGATTCAACAAGAATAGACCATCTATCAAAGGTGCATGTGCATAAAACATATTACTCATATAAATCAAACAACCATTATTCTCGGACTTAAACAAGTAACCGTCTCGCAATAAACAAGATCCCGATATAATGTTCATGCTTAACACAGGCACCAAATAACAATTATTTAAGTATAAAACTAATCCCGATGGTAGATGAAGGGGTAGCGTGCCGACCGCGATCACATCAACCTTTGATCCGTTTCCAACGCGCATCGTCACCTCGTTCTTCGCTAGCTTCCGTTTATTCTGCAGCACCTGTTTCGAGTTACAAATATGAGCAACCGAACCAGTATCAAATACCCAGGCACTACTACGAGTACTAGTGAGATACACATCAATAACATGTATATCGAATATACCTTTCTTCTTGATGTTGCCGTTCTTCAAATCCGCCAAGTACTTTGGGCAATTCCACTTCCAGTGACCTTCTCCCTTGCAGTAAAAGCACTTAGTATCAGGCTTAGGTCCAGCCTTGGTCTTCTTTGTCGGCGTGGTAACTTTCTTACCACCCTTCTTGAAGTGTCCCTTCTGCTTAGACTTGCCTTTCTTGAATTTGGTGGTCTTATTGACCAACAACACTTGGTGCTCTTTCTTAATCTCCACTTCTGCAGATTTCAACATGGCAAAGAGTTCTGGCAACGTCTTGTTCATGTTTTGCATGTTGTAGTTCATCACAAAGTTCTTGTAACTTGGTGGTAGTGATTGGAGGATGCGGTAAATCCCCAAAGCATTAGGAATCACTATACCCAAGCTTTGAAGTTTGTTTGCATGCCCAGACATCTTAAGCACATGCTCACTGACGGAGCTGCCCTCTTCCATCTTGCAGTTAAAGAACTTTTTAGAAGCCTCATAGCTTTCAATTGCCGCATGAGTCTCAAAGATCAATTTGAGATCCTCGACAATATCATATGGGTCTGAATTCTCAAACCTTTTCAAGCTCGATTCTAAACCATACAAGATAGCACATCGAATCGTGGAGTCGAGTCTTAGAATGAGGTAAACATTCTTTACTTCATCAAAGATCACCGCAGTGGGTCACCCAGTGCATCCAAAGACATAGGTCAAATTACCAGCTGTGAGGACAATCCTCAAATTGCGGAACCAATCCGCGAAGTTGCTTCCATTGTTTTTCAACTTTTCTTTCTCTAGGAACGCATTAAAATTGATGGTAGGGGCTGCCATTGATCTACAACATATTTGCAATAGTTTAGACTAAGTTTATGACAAATTGAGTTCAAATTAATAATAAAATTAATCTAGGTGAACTCCCATTCAAAACAATATCCCTCAGATTGTTTTAGTGATCACACGAACCAAATCCACCACATCAACACCGATCATCACAAGAGTTGATATAGTTTCAATGGCGAACAATCGACATGTTCATCATATCTACTATATGATTCATGCTTTACCTTTCGGTGATCCGTGTTCCGAGACCATGTCTGTACATGCTAGGCTCGTCAAGATCAAACCTTAGTTTCCGCATGAGCAAATCTGGCTTGCTCACGTTGTATGCACTTGCAGAATCTAACACACCCGATCATCACGTGGTGCTTCGAAACAACAAGCTTTAGCAACAGTGCTAACTAAGGGTGAACACTTTATGACTTGAAATTCATGTGCATGAGGGATCATCTTATAATGCTACCGTCGTCTACTAAGCAATACAAGATGCATAAAGGATTAACATCACATGCAATTCATAATATGTGATATGATATGGCCTTTCTTCTTTGTGCTTCCGATCTCCATCTTCAAGCATGAACATGATCTCCATCATCACCGGCATTGCATCAAGGTCAATGACGCTTCTTCATGGTTGTCGTCTACCGACTTCAACTATTACAACTACTTTGAATAGACACGCGGGTCTTAACATAAATTAAAGACAACCATATGGCTCCTGCCGGTTGCCGACTTATAATAAGGAACATTGCATACATCAAATATAATCACAATCATGGCCATATCACATCCAAGACACCCTGCAAAACAAAGTTAGACGCCTCTACTTTCTTTGCATGTTTTACGTGGTTTGGGGCTTTCAATAAGTGTCGATCTAACTTACGAACAAGAACCACAACATTGATACTAGTATTGTTAATCACCCGTTGTAAATTGGATCTTAACTATGCTAGGAGAAACAGGCACCCGCAAAGCCACTTATGCAATACAAGTTGCATGTCAAGCGTGGAGCAAGTCTCATGAACGATGTCATGTAAGGTTAGTTGGCCGCTTCATCCCAACATCCCGCAAGATGCAAAGTACACAAGAAGCAATCGACAATAAAGCATCAACGCACAATGACCATTGTGTTCTACTCTGGCAACAGATCTACATATAGACACGGCTCGATACCACCGTAGGGTTTCGTAGCATGGAAAACAAAAATTTCTACCGTGATACAAACAAACAAGCCAAGATCTATCTACTAGATTGTAGTAACGAGTCAATAGAATAACTCACCTCGAAGATTCCAAAGTGTTTAACGAGAGCGGATTCTCGTGGGTGATGTAGTCGCATTTCTTCCCGATCTCAAGATCGTAGAGACGATCCTTCCGGCCATGCTGCTCAGCGCTCAGAGTCGGTCACACGCTCGATTCGACGAAGACCTTCCTCCCTTGTTCCAGAGGCAGCGGAGGTTGTAGCACTCTCCTCGTGATTCCCAAAGACAACGGCGTGGTACCGAAGTAGAGGGAGATCTCGCAGGCTTCGCCTTAAGCCGAGCGAGTAGTATGGTGGAGTATGAGAGAGTCCTCGACGATCTATGGTTTAGACACGCCATGAGGGGGCTAGTCCGGCTAGGGTTTCACCTAGGCAGCGGCCGGCGGCTATGGAGGCGGCGGCGGCTTGGGGCTAGGGTTTAGAGGTGTAGGAACTTGTGTCTAGGAGGGGAGCCCTGCCCCTCCTTTTATAGGTGGAGGGGGCCGACCAAGGGGAGGGAAGTCCCTCTCCTACTCGGCCAGTGGTGTTGGCCATGGTGGGAGGAGGGACTCCTCCCAACTCGGTTTCCTCCTCCTTTTCCACTTCCCAAAAATAGCCGTTTGACTTTCAAACTTGGCGTTTGACTTTTCAAATAAGGATTTGATTAATCCCTCTATTTTGTTCAGCGATGACACTTAGTACATGATGCAATCATACCAACTTGATACAACACATCAATGTACCCTTCCCCTCCGGAGTGTCGGACATTCCGGAACCTTCTAGAACATTCCCGATGAAAACACCGGAACCATTCCCCAACTCCGAAACGGGACTTTCCTTATATGAATCTTATTCTCCGGACCATTCCGGATCTCCTCGTGATATCTCGGATCCCATCCGAGACTCCGAACAACATTCGGTCTCTTTCTCATCATTCCATAACTACTCAAACAACGTCGAATCCTTAAGTGTGTCTCCCTACGGTTCGTGAATTATGAGGACATGATCGAGACACTTCTCCGAACAATAACCAATAGAGGAATCTGGAAATTCATATGGCTCTACATATTTCTACGATTAATTTGCGATCGAATGAACCACTTACATACGATACCAATTTCCCTTTGTCTCATGATAGTTTACTTATCCGAGGTTATGATCATTCGGTATCTCCGCATACCTAGTTCAACCTCGTTCTCGATAAGTACTCTTTTCTCGTTCCCGTGATATGTGATCCCTTGTGAGCCAGTCACATGCTTGCAAGCTAATTGGATGACATTTCACCGAGAGGGCCCAAAGTATATCTATCCGTCATATGGATGGACAAATCCCACTCTTGATCCATGTGTCTCAACCAATACTTTCCGAACACTCAATGCCACCTTTATAGCCACCCAGTTACGGTGTGGTGTTTGATGTCATCAAAGCATCCTTCCGGTGAAGGTGATATGCATGATCTCATGGTCGAAGGAATTAGGTTACTATGTATCAGAAAGCATATAGCAATTGAACTATTAAAATTACTTGATCTTTATGCTACGCTTATCTATAGGAGTATGTCCACCATATCATTCTCCTAACGATATGATCTTGTTGTTAATAACATCTCAATGTTCATGACAGGGAAACCACAATCATTTATTAACCAACAAGCTAGTGATGTATAGAGGCTTTACTAGGGACTTCAATTTAAGTTTACAAATCACACAAGTATTAATGTTTCCTTGTTAATACTATTATAGCATGAATGTAAACATTTATCATAAACACAAAGATATAATAATAATCACATTTATTATTGCCTCTAGGGCATATCTCCAACAGATACCACAATATCATACCAAAGTATGAATAAAATAATGCAAGCAAACATTCATATGATAAGCTAAAAACTATTATCAAGCTGGAGCTAATCATAGACAAGCAAGAACTACTAAGCATCCATAATGACATATACCTTACACAAACAGGCTAAGCATGCTCACAATGATGAGTATATATACAAAAATGAAACAAATAGAGTTCGTTACCGGCCTCTTACCACACCTCGAGTTGTCTTAATATTCATTATTGCCCTTCACTTGTGTGACTTGAATAATTAACATGAAACCAAAATCCACTGAGGATGGCTGAACCCTGCAAAGAACTCACAAAACCAAAGAAGAACAACAAATATTTTTGGTGTTTTCGATTTTTTAGAAACAAGCAAACAAAGAAAAACCAAACAAAAACAAAGCAAACCAAACAAAAGCAAAATGTTTTTGGATTTTATTTTAAGGCAAACCAAAGCAAAGAAACAAACCAAGAGAAACAATGAAAATATTTTTGGTATTTTTGGGTTTTTAGAAAGAAGCAACAAAAACCAAAAAGAAAGCGAAACAATGGATATACAAAGAACCGACCAAACATGATATATAGATGAGTGTGATGTCGGTATACCTCCCCCCAAGCTTAGGCTTTTGGCCTAAGTGGCTCTCAATCCCATGGTTCCCAAGTAGATGCATCTCCGTAGTATGTCGAGGTAGCTCCCTCGTCCTGGTACGAGCTCGAGGCCTCCCCTGTGTAATATGCAGGGGGGTCGTATGATGGTGCCTCCTTCTGATAGTGCCCATGGAAGTTGAGAGAATGCAGGTTGTCATCCATTTCCGCCTTCGATCATGACCAAGGTCCCTGAGAAGTACTGAATAAAGTGGTTTGGGGTAAAGGGATCTCTCTCTCTCTCTTCCCCGTCAGTAAACAACATTCTATAAACCAAGTTCTCAAGAGTAGAGCTAGTGGTGAAAAAGTGGTATGCCTTCATGGCAGCAAGATCAAGCCTCTGAGGATCCAAAACTGTATCATGTGGATCAACAATAATGTCTAAGGCAGCAGCAACACGAGTAGCAATAATTCCCCCATAAATGGGTCCCTTAGCAACTAGACGACGAGCAATGAGAGAACCAAGATTATACTTGTCCTCATTGTTGAGCGCAGCAGCTAAGAAGGCCAATTTATAGTTGTAAATATTACTAGTGTTCTCCCTACCAAGAACAGTGGTGGCAAGATAGTAGGCAAAATACCTGATGGCTGGAAGTTGAATGTTCTTTATCTTCCCTCGCTGAGCTCTACGGTCATCATCATTGGTTATTCCTTGGTAAAGCTCTAACAAATTAGTGGGTAGAGATTGAATCTTCTTTGATGACCCAGATGTACCAAGTCCTAGGGCCTTGCAAAATTCTTCAATGTCATAGAATGAGCCCTGCCATAAATTTTGAAAGACACAAAAGGATTGAACAAACTATTGGTAAAGGAGAAACTCTCCACAAATGTTTTAGTAAGCAAAGCATTTTGTGCACTCTCATCCTGCATGTAACTTGTTGGTCCAGCCCTCTGCACCAAAGTCATAAAATCATTAAGAATCCCAGCAGCTTGCAAGAAAGTTTGGCAAGGAAAGGTGGAGGGGTGCGCACCCCCTTCATCTCCCTCGTCACCAAATCGCGGAGTGATGAGATCCTCATTGTATGAGGGTCTAGTACTGGTAGATGACCTTGGAAGCCTTTCCCTTCTAGGTGCATCACTCTCAAATATGTCACCAAAGGTGTGGTGGTCCATGACTTCCCTATTCTAAAATTTTAAACAACCATCAAACCAAGTGATTTCTAATTTGATAAATGATGAGCAACTACTATAGGAACATGCTAGAGGACTACACATGCATCAAAACAAAGTTTATAAGCATAGAAAAAGCATGTAAGCTCAAACAACTTGTCACCTATAGCAGCAAAATACTCAAGATACAATCTACCGAGCAAGAACAGCAAGAACTCGAGCTTGAGCAAGTTTTTTGGTGTTTTTTGGGAGAGAGAAAGAAGGTGGCTTTGAGGAGGCAACCTGGAGGGGCCCAGGTGGGCCAGACCTCCCCCAGGCGCCGCCACCTGGTAGGTCGCGCCTACCAGGGGTCTGGTGGCTTGGGGTGGCCCCCTGGGTCATCTCAGGTGCCACTCTGCCCCTTTTTTCGAGGAAAAATTTATTTTGAATTTTTGGGGTTTTTTGGGGAAACTTTATTTTTGGCCAATTTTTAGGGTATGCAAATTGATTTTCTCGCAGAAACAGTTTTTCAGAAGAAGCAAAAGCAAACCAAAAGCCAAACTACAAGAGCTCTAAGAAACTCAAACAAGCAAACAACTAGCAAAACTAAAGCTAAAGCAAAGACTAGGAAGGAGAAAGGAAAAAGAAAGCAAGTATAACCATAGTGGAAACATTATTTTGTTCATTAAAACCCTTTTGTTAACAAGGTTGATCAAGTCTTGTTACCAAAACAATCTTATATGAAACAAAACTTTGCATTCCACAAGGTGATTATGTTACCTCATACTTGATAGCAATTGTCCCAATCATAATAGTTTCAAAATTTTCTTGTGGAATGGGACAATATATTTCTTCAACCTTGATGCCCTCAATATTTTCAATGGAATTTAGGCAATAGCTCTTAACAACCTTCTTGGGGAAATAGACAGTGTGCTATTTGTCATTAATATTGAATGTTACTTTTCCTTGATTACAATTGATGACAGCACCTGCAGTATTAAGAAAGGTCTCCCAAGAATAATAGACATATTATCATCTCCAGGCATTTCAAGCACAACAAAATCAGTCAAAACCAAGCAATTATGAGCTACTTGAACATGAACATTCTCACATATACCAAAAAGAATAGTAGTTGACTTATCAGCCATTTGTAAAGAAATATCAGTTGGTATCAACTTTTCTAGCTGGAGTCTCTTATAGAGAGAAAAAGGCATAACACTAACCCCATCTCCCAAATCACATAAAGCAGTTCTAACATAATTATTCTTAATAGAGCAAGGAATAGTTGGTATACCTGGATCACCAAGTTTCTTTGGAACCTTACCATTGAAGGAATAATTAGCAAGTAGAGTAGAAATCTCCTCATTAGGAATCTTCCTTTTATTAGAGACAATATCCTTCATATACTTTGAATAAGGAGGCAACTTAATAGCATCAGTCAAAGGAATTTGCAAGAATAAAGGTTTCATCCACTCACAAAACTTGTTGTAGTGTTCCTCCTCCTTTGACTTGTGTTTCTTACCTGGAAAAGGCATAGGTTTCTGCACCCAAGGTTCTCTTTCTTTACCATGTTTATTAGCAATAAATCTTCCTTTGTGTACCTAGTGTTCTTAGTGTGCTTCTCAGGTTCTTCCTCACCTTCCTCCTTATCAGGAGACTCATTTTTATCAGTATCAGTCTCAGTTTTAGCATCAGAGATAGATATACTATTAGGATCTACAACAGGTTCAAGTGGTTCCTCAACTCTCTTATGTTTCTTTTTCTTCCTCTTACGAGGACTACCACTATCTTCACCTTGTTGAGAATCCTGCTCAATTATTTTAGGGTGTCCTTCAGGATATAAAGGATCTTGAGTAGCTATACCACTCCTAGTTCTAATTCCATAAGCATGTTTATCTCCTGAAGCATTAACTAGCATATATGTTTATACCTTAGAAAGTTGATCAAGTTGAGTTTGAACCATTTGAAAGTGTTTACAAAGCATTTTAATATCATTAGAAGTTCTTTCCACAATATCTTTCAGCTCATGGATAGCTCTAGAGTTTTCCAATAAATGATTCTGAACTTGTTTATTAAAATGACCTTGTTTAACAATAAAAATGTCAAGTTCCTCTAAACATTGACCAGGAGGCTTACCATAAGGAATATCACCTTCATCAAAGTGTTGGAGAGAGTGTACCTCAATAGTAGATGAATAGGGAAGTGGCTTGCATAATTCTTCTATAGGAGGTAGATTCTACACATCTTCAGCTCTAATACCTTTCTCTTTTAAACACTTCTTAGCTTCCTTCATCACTTCATCATTTAATGCAATAACTCCCCTCTTCTTTTGTTGTTGGTGCTGGAATTGGTTCAGGCATAACTGGTTCAGGAGTAATAGGCTCAGGTGTATTCAGCTCAGTTGAAGTCCAATCATCATAATTCTTGCTTATCTTGGTCATTAATTCTTCAGCATCTGTAGGAGTCCTTTTCCTGAAAACATAATCAACAAAGCTATCTAGGTAGGTCCTATAATCATCAGTTAGTCCATTATAATAAATATCAAGAAGCTCATTCTTAGGTAATGGACATCCAGGATGTGCATGAATCGAGGCACAGAACCTTGTCCATGACTTAGGTAATTTCTCTTCTTCTCCCTGTTTAAAATCAAAAAGTCCATGCAAAGCAGCATGTCTAGCACTGGGAGGAAAATATTTCTGGAAGAAAGAAGCAATCAAAAAATCAGGGCTATCAATGGAACTAGGAGGTAATCTATTAAACACAAGCCCTAGCTTCTCCTTTTAGTGAAAAGGGGAAGATCTTAGCAACAAAGTACTTGCGCATCTTAAAATCATCAGAGAACAAAGCACTCATAGTAGAATGCTCATTCATATGAGCCACAACACTGTCATTTTCAGTCCCGCAAAAAGGTTATTTCTCAACAATATCTAAATAAGATAAATCAAGAGAGAAATAATAATCTTCATCTTTAATATCTATGGGAGAAGTATCAAACTTAGGATCAGAGGATAACTTAGGCATAATAGTATGTCTAGCAAGGAGACTCTTCATAGCACTAGTACCATGTGTGTTTCGGCACTCTTCAACAAAATCATCAGTGAACTCAATGTAACCATAATTAATATCATAACTCTCACTAGCCTGAGGTGAGATAACAGGTGTAACAGTGTCTTCACTAGGAGTTTCGGTATCTCCTAGACCAGCCATAGTAGTATCTAGAAAAGGACCTAATGAACCACTCGCATCAAGCACAGTAGAAGTAACATCATGAGCATCAAAAGCAGTTTTAGACCCAGCAGTAGTAGCAGTGTGTGTAGCACGAGTATGTGGTGGTGGTGTGACAAGCTTACTTATAACAGACGGTGAATCAAGAGCAGCAGAGGTGTTTAGGACTGTAACTCTTCTTCTAGTGGATGGTAAAATAGGGAACTTTCCATCACGAGACTTCCCCATGATGAAAGGAGTAGCAGTGAACAATAATAGATCCAAGTGAACTTACAAATAAAGCTATGCTCCCCGGCAATGGCGCTAGAAAATAGTCTTGATGACGCATAAGTATAGGGGATCGCATTAGTCTTTGCGGGTAGTATTACCCAATTTATTGATTCGACACAAGGGGAGCCAAAGAATACTTGCAAGCCTTAACAACTGAGTTGTCAGTTCAGCTGCACCTGGAAATAGTTCTTGCTCACATAAGTTTATCAGTAGCAACATTTTGTAGTAGCAACAGCAACAGCAACAACAACAACAACAACAACAACAACAGTGAAACACGAGCAATAGTAACAGTAATGGTAATAGTAGGATTCAAGTGCGGTAGGCATAGGGATGTATGGACGGGTGTTGCATGGACGAGTCTAAACATGTAACTTCAAGATCTAGGGCATTGCAGATAAATAATAACAAGGATCCAAGTACTAAACAATCCTAGGCATGTGCGCCAAATATAGTCATACGTGCTCGCAATGAGAACTTGCACAACATCTTCTGTCCAGCCAGCCCGTGGCAGCGGGGCCTCTAGGGAACTACTGGCAATTACGGTGCTCCTTTTAATAGAGCACTAGAGCAAAGCATTAACACTCCATGAACACATGTGATCCTCACACAACAACCATCCCCTCCGGTTGTCCCAATTATTGGCACTCTAGGGCCTTTGGATCCGTACAATGATATGTGTACACAACTTGTAGATAATATCACAAACAATACTATCATAATGATTCAATAATAAGTTCAGATCTGAGATCATGGCACTCGGGCCCTAGTGACAAGCATTAAGCACAACAAGTTGCAACAAAGTCAAATAGCATAAGAGAAACTAGGCACTATGCCCTAACAATCTAGTTCGATTATATGATAGAACTCATCGAATCCCTACTATCCCCAAGCCTACAGCAGGGGATTACTCACTCATGGATGAGGGAAACATCGGTGGTTGATGGAGATACGTTGGTGATGACGATAGCGATGATCCTCTCCAAATTCCCCGTCCCGGCAGGGTGCCAGAACGAAGTTTCTGGATCCGAATCTTGGTTTCTGGTGGCGGCGGCGGAGCGGAACTCTTTCTGGAAAACTATCAAAACCCCCCTTGGTTTTTAGGTCGAAAGGAAAATTATAGGTGCATAGGGAGGCCGAGGAGCTTCCTGGGGTGGCCACACACCCACCAGGCACGGGGTCAAGTGGGCCCGCGCCTGGGGTGGGTCTGGGCCCCCAGGCCTCCCCTCCGTCTCTTCTTCTGGCTCCATGGATCTTCTGGTGAAATATAATTTTTGGCATATTTTCCAGGATTTTTCCTGATAATTCATTTTCTGCACAAAAACAAGACACCAAGGTAATTCTGCTGAAAACAGCGTCAGTCCATGTTAGTTGTATCCAAATCACACAAGTTTAGAGGAGAAACAATAGCAAAGTGTTCGAGAAAGTAGATACATTTTGAACGTATCAGGTGAATTGAGCTTTTTGAAGGAGTTGCTACAGTAGCTTGTGTTTTAGTGAAAAGTCTTGCTGTTCTAAAGCTTTGCCTAAAGGTCTATTATCTTTTGAATACACTAATGTTGCTAATGAAGATTATGTGAAGTTTTGTATGAAGGAAAAAATTCAGGTATAGAGAAAGAATGATATAATGAGATGAAGAATGGACAAAAGCTCAAGCTTGGGGATGCCACCCCGGTGTCACCCCAAGAAATATCCAAGAGGTACAAGCGTTAAAGCTTGGGGATGCCCAAGGCATCCCCTTCTTCACCAATAAAAAGCTCAGGTCTGTCTAGACACATCCTTTTTATTGTTTCATGCACAAGTTATGTTGTTCTTGGAGCGTCTTAGTTTTTGTTTTTGGTTTTATTTTGCTATGTTTGGTTTGCTTTGTTTTTGTTTGTTTTTTCTTTGTTTTCTTGTTTTTAAAAAATCGAAAACACCAAAAAAAATTGTTGTTCTTCTTTGGTTTTGTGAGTTCTTTGCAGGGTTCAGCCGTCCTCACTGGATTTTGGTTTCATGTTAATATTCAAATAGCACAAGTTACAATCCTAAACACCTCTGAAGAGTCATGGAAAAGATTTTGTGCCTTGATTCATGCACATCCTAGATGTCCATTGCCTAAGAATGAGCTTCTTGATATTTATTATAATGGACTAACTGATGATTCTAGGACCTACCTAGATAGCTTTGCTGATTGTGTTTTCAGGAAAAGGACTCCTACAGATGCTGAAGAATTAATGGCTAAAATAATCAAGAATTATGATGATTGGACTTCAACTGAGCTGAATACACCTGAGCCTATTACTCCTGAACCAGTTATGCCTGAACCAATTCTAGCACCAACAACAAAGAAGAGGGGAGTTATTGCATTAAATGATGAAGTGATGAAGGAAGCTAAGAAGTGTCTAAAAGAGAAAGGTATTGGAGCAAGATGTGGAGAATCTACCTCCTATAGAAGAATTATGCAAGCCACTTCCCTATTCATCTACTATTGAGGTACACTCTCTCCAACACTTTGATGAAGGTGATATTCCTTATGGTAAGCCTGCTGATCAATGCTTAGAGGAACTTGACATTTTTATTGTTAAACATGGTCATTTTAATAAACAAGTTCAGAATCATTTATTGGAAAACTCTAGAGCTATCCATGAGTTGAAAGATATTGTGGAAAGAACTTCTAATGATATTAAAATGCTATGTAAACACTTTCAAATGGTTCAAACCCAACTTTATTAACTTGCTAAGGTACAAAAGGATATGCTAGTTAATGCCTCAGGAGATAAACATGCTTATGGAATTAGAACTAGGAGTGGTATAGCTACTCAAGATCCTTTATATCCTGAAGGACACCCTAAAAGAATAGAGCAGGATTATCAACAAGGTGAGGATAGTGGTAGTCCTCGTAAGAGGAAGAAAAAGAAACATAAGAGAGTTGAGGAACCACTTGAACCTGCTGTAGATCCTAATAGTATATCTGTCTCTGATGCTGAAACTGAGAGTGGTACTGATAAAAATGAGTCTCCTGATAAGGAGGAAGGTGAGGAAGAACCTGAGAAGCACACTAAGAACACTAGGTACACAAAGGAGGATTTTATTGCTAATAAACATGGTAAAGAGAGAGAACCTTGAGTGCAGAAACCTATGCCTTTTTCAGGTAAGAAACACAAGTCAAAGGAGGAAGAACACTACAACAAGTTTTGTGAGAGGATTAAACCTTTATTCTTGCAAATTCCTTTGAGTGATGCTATTAAGTTGCCTCCTTATTCAAAGTATATGAAGGATATTGTCTCTAATAAAAGGAAGATTCCTAATGAGGAGATTTCTACTCTACTTGCTAATTACTCCTTCAATGGTAAGGTTCCAAAGAAACTTGGTGATCTAGGTATACCAACTATTCCTTGCTCTATTAAGAATAATTATGTTAGAACTGCTTTATGTGACTTGGGAGCTGGAGTTAGTGTTATGCCTTTTTCTCTCTATAAGAGACTCTAGCTAGAAAAGTTGATACCAACTGATATTTCTTTGCAAATGGCTGATGAGTCAACTACTATTCCTGTTGGTATATGTGAGGATGTTCCTATTCAAGTTGCTCATAATTGCATGGTTATAACTGATTTTGTTGTGCTTGAAATGCCTGAAGATGATAATATGTCTATTATTCTTGGGAGACCTTTTCTTAATACTACAGGTGCTGTCATCAATTGCAATTAAGGAAAGGTAACATTCAATATTAATGACAAAGAGCACACTGTCTATTTACCAAGAAGGTTGTTAAGAGATATTGCCTGAATTCCATTGAAAATATTGAGGGCATCAAGGTTGGAGAAATATATTTTAATGGACTAACTGATGATTCTAGGACCTACCTAGATAGCTTTGCTGATTGTGTTTTCAGGAAAAGGACTCCTACAGATGCTAAAGAATTAATGACTAAGATAAGCAAGAATTATGATGATTGGACTTCAACTAAGCTGAATGCACTTGAGCCTATTACTCCTGAACCAGTTCCAACACCAACAACAAAGAAGAGGGGAGTTATTGCATTAAATGATGAAGTGATGAAGGAAGATAAGAAGTGTCTAAAGGAGAAAGGTATTAGAGCTGAAGATGTGAAGAATCTACCTCCTATAGAAGAATTATGTAAGCCAATTTCCCACTCATCTACTATTGAGGTACACTCTCTCCAACACTTTGATGAAGGTGATATTCCTTCTGGTAAGCCTGCTGATCAATGTTTAGAGGAACTTGACATTTTTATTGTTAAACATGGTCATTTTAATAAACAAGTTCAGAATCATTTATTTGAAAACTCTAGAGCTATCCATGAGTTGAAAGATATTGTGGAAAGAACTTCTAATGATATTAAAATGCTTTGTAAACACTTTCAAATGGTTCAAACCCAACTTGATCAACTTGCTAAGGTGCAAAAGGATATGCTAGTTAATGCTTCAGGAGATAAACATGCTTATGGAATTAGAACTAGGAGTGGTATAGCTACTCAAGATCCTTTATATCCTGAAGGACACCCTAAAATAATAGAGGAGGATTACCAACAAGGTGAGGATAGTGGTAGTCCCCGTAAGATAAAGAAAAAGAAACATAAGATAGTTGAGGAACCACTTGAACCTGCTGTAGATCCTAATAGTATATCTATCTCTGATGCTGAAACTGAGAATGGTAATGATAATAATGAGTCTCCTGATAAGGAGGAAGGTGAGGAAGAACCTAAGAAGCACACTAAGAACACTAAGTACACAAAGGAAGATTTTATTGCTAATTAACATGGTAAAGAGAGAAAACCTTGGGTGCAGAAACCTATGCCTTTTCCAGGTAAGAAACACAAGTCAAAGGAGGAAGAACACTACAACAAGTTTTGTGAGTGGATGAAACCTTTATTCTTGCAAATTCCTTTGACTGATGCTATTAATTTGCCTCCTTATTTAAAGTATATGAAGGATATTGTCTCTAATAAAAGGAAGATTCCTAATGAGGAGATTTCTACTCTACATGCTAATTATTCCTTCAATGGTAAGGTTCCAAAGAAACTTGGTGATCCAGGTATACCAATTATTCCTTGTTCTATTAAGAACAATTATGTTAGAACTGCTTTATGTGATTTGGGAGCTGGAGTTACTGTTATGCCTTTTTCTCTCTACAAGTGGCTCCAGCTAGAAAATTTGATACCAACTGATATATTTTTGCAAATGGCTGATAAGTCAACTACTATTCCTGTTGGTATATGTGAGGATGTTCCTGTTCAAGTTTCTCATAATTGCATGGTTTTAACAGATTTTGTTGTGCTTCAAATGCCTGAAGCTGATAATATGTCTATTATTTTTGGGAGACCTTTTCTTAATACTGCAGGTGCTGTCATCAATTGTAATCAAGGAAAAGTAACATTCAATATTAATGACAAAGATCACACTGTCTATTTACCCAAGAAGGTTGTTAAGAGCTATTGCCTGAATTCCATTGAAAACATTAAGAGCATCAAAGTTGGAGAAATATATTGTCCCATTCCGCAAGAAAATTTTGAAACTATTATGATTGGGACTATTGCTATCAAGTATGACGTAACATAATCACCTTGTGTAATGCAAAGTTTTGAGTCATGTAAGATTGTTTTGGTAACAAGACTTGATCAACCTTGTTAACAAAAGGATTTTAATGAAAAAATAATGTTTTCACAGTGGTTATACTTGCTCACTTTTATTTTTCTCTTTTACAATCTTTGCTCTTCGTCGTGCCTAACTTAAAGGCGTTAAAGAAAAGTACTTGTTGGGAGATAACCCAAGAGTTTCCTTGAGTCTTGGAAGTTATTACTTCAGTAATGACCTCTCCTTATCCTTTTTGTTTGCTTTTTGTGCCAAGAATGACCTCTAATGAGAGGGAAGTAAGATTTGGGGAGTTGCTATCCCGAAATAGATTTCCGTCCTCCACCATAAAATTTCACGAGGAGTCTCTGTAAGTCGGATTGAGATGTAAATTTATGAATAAATCCCCCAGTATGTTAGCTAACTTTAGTTAGTTCAACACGTTTTGATTTGAGCAACAGAAGGTCTTTGGAAAAATAGGTTTCTACCTGCTGGTCTGTTTTGACAGATTTCTGCCATTATTTGCATTTGCTTCTTATTGATTCCTTTTCGGGTTGTTTTTAGGAAATTGAGATTTTTGAAGGAATTGCTACAGTAGCTTGTGTTTTTAATAAAAAGTCTTGCTGTTCCAAAGCTTTGCCACAGGTCTAATATCTTTTGAATAAACTAATGTTGCTAATGAAGATTGTATGAAGTTTTGTACGAAAGAAAAATTTCAGGTGTAGAGAGAGGATGATGTAATGAGATGAAGAATGGACAAAAGCTCAACCTTGGGGGGATCCACCCCGTGTCACCCCAATAAATATTCAAGAGGTACAAGCGTCAAAGCTTGGTGGTTTCCAAGTCATCCCTTTCTTCATCAATAAAAATCTCAGGTCTTTCTAGACACTTCGTTTTTATTGTTTCATGCAAAGTTATGTTGTTCTTGGAGCGTATTAGTTTTTGTTTTTGGTTTTATTTTGCTATGTTTGGTTTGCTTTGTTTTTGTTTGTTTTTTCTTTGTTTGCTTGTTTTTTAAAAATTGAAAACACCAAAAAAAATTGTTGTTCTTCTTTGGTTTTGTGTGTTCTTTGCAGGGTTCAGCCATCCTCAGTGGATTTTGGTTTCATGTTAATATTCAAATCACACAAGTGAAGGGCAATAATTAATATTAAGACAACTCGAGGTGTGGTAAGAGGCTGGTAACAAACTCTATTTGTTTCATTTTTGTACATATACTCATCATTGTGAGCATGCTTAGCCTGTTTGTGTAAGGTGTATGTCATTATGAATGCTTAGTAGTTCTTGCTTGTCTATGATTAGCTCCAGCTTACTAATAGTTTGTATCATGTCATATGAATGTTTGCTTGCATTGTTTTATTCATACTTTGGTATGATATTGTGGTATCCTCCTCTGACTGTTCATGTGAATCGACTTGGCAGGTGCTGACACATGCATATGACTAATCAATAGTCAGTAAGCCTCGATGATTTATTTTGCCTCAGAGTTCTTGTATCACTTTCAAACCATAGTTAGTCCTGTTTTGTTGCAAGCATGATTATGACAGCTATTGCTCTCTCGTTTGTTGCTCTCTCTCTCTATTGTTAGCCTTCACTTGCACTGAGTATGTGCTCTACCTGTGTTTCCAACTCCCCAAAACCAATATTGCCAGCTGTGTCCACCATACCTACCTATTAGCATCATTTGCTATTTTAGCGCATATTCCATATGCCGTGTTTTCTTCCAAAATAAAATGTTTGTCTGTTTTGAGAAAGTTAGTTAGTAAAGCTCTCACAAACTTGATGGCACACTTTATTCTTTGAGCTTAATAATTCTGAACCATTGTGACTAGTCCATGAAAGTTATATGCTTGCTAATTATATATCGGGAGTCAGCAGAACCGTGTTGTCATGGGGAACGCTTTCAACACTTTTTGGATATCCCATCCAGTTGATTCCTTGCTCTTTTGTTTATGGATGTCGACGATGTGAAATAAAAGGGGAAGTTGTTAGTTCATGGAGTTTATACATTGTGTTAGAGAAACTCCTAGGCCGCTAGCCTAAGCCATGCCTAGTCATGGTGGAAACTTGCAGCAACACCATAATGAGCATTTATGAAGCATCCTCAATAAAAAGCTATGCATATGGTAAATAAAAAGATTGCTGAGATGCTCATTGTTTGCTTGCCTTGTCATTTTGGTTATGGGAAAGCTCTTGTACCATGTGCAAGGAGTACCCCGTTAGTGGTTCCGGAACAGAGACTTTTTGTCCCCCGAATATCCCCTTCGGTGGCGGCGGCGCTACAGAGGTTTTCGTGGATTTCTTCTGGATGCCCTAGGGTTTTTGGGTCAGAGGCTTCTTATAGGCGCAGGAATCAAGGTCGGTGGGGATCCAGGGGGACCACACCCCCTATGGGAGCCCCTAGGGCTTGCCCGCGCCTAGGGGGTGCGGCCACCCTGTGGCCCCCTCCGGCTCTTCTTCGTGGTTCCGTCTTGCTCCGAGAAAAATAATAACTTTGGCTTTTTTCCCGTCCAATTCCAAGAATATTGATTTTCTGCCTTTCTAGAACCAAAAGCAGAAGAAAACAGGCAACTAGCACTATGGCATCTTGTCAGTAGGTTAGTTCCAGAAAAGATATAAAAACACCTCAAAGTGTATACAAAACATAAGACAAATGATATAAAACAAGCATGGAGCATAAAAAATTATAGATACGTTTTCAACGTATCAAGCATCCCCAAGCTTAACTCCTACTCGTCCTCGAGTAGGTAAGTGATAAAAAGAATAATTTTTAAGGTGACATGCACCTTCACAATGAATATCAAACCATTTGCAAGCATTGAAAGCTGGGATCAAAGAACTCTAAACTTGTGCATGAAATATGGAGTTCTAACGGTAAGAGAAAGTAACTATGCATGCAACATGAAAGGATACAAACAAAGATCATGAATAACATGCATTGAAAAACGTTTGTTTGTTTCACATACAGAAAACATGGCATAGTGGCATTCAGCTTGTCCCTCATAGAGTAGCAAATAGATGCATAGTACACCATCAAAGTTCACAAGGGTGACTAGAAACAAGTAGCACAAGAACAAGTAATATCACAATATGCATCAATCAATAAGCTTTGGGACACCGCACACAGAATAACAACTATGCTCTCTTAATGGTGCCTAAAAGTAGAAGGTGGAGACTCAAATAGTGGTAGAAGAAAGGCCCTTCACAAAGGAAGCAGGGATTTCAAGTTTCAAAAAGAGCTTCCAAAAATTATGATACTTGTTAGCTTTCAGCCCTCATTGCCCCTATCATAAGCATCTTGAAGTGGTTAAGGTTAAAGTGGCAAAGATGGAGTATATGCTTGACGAAGTATAAGTTGGCAATCTCAAGTCCCTTGAATACAAGGGCCACACCTCATGCATACTCAACTTTGGGCCCAGGTAAGTTCTTGTCATTGTAAGTATTTGCATATAATTGAGAACCGCCAACGGGGTACCCCTTGCACATGGTACAGGAGCTTTCCCATAACCAAAATAACAAGGCAAGTAGATAATGAGCATCTCAGCAATCTTTTTATTTACCATATGCATAGCTTTTTATTGAGGATGCTTCATAGATAGCTCACTATGGTGATGCTGCAAGTTTCCACCATGATTAGGCATGGCTTAGGCTAGCGACCCAGGCGTTTCTCTAACACAGAATACAAACTCCATGGAATTTCAAGTTCCCTCTTTATTTCACACTGGTGACATCCATAGACAAAAGAGCATGATATCAACTAAGTACAAAGTACAAGTGCAATGTTGAAAACGTTCCCCGTGACATCACGGTTCTGCTAATTCCAACTTATAAGTGCAAGCATATACAACATAGTGCCACAATGGTTCAAGTTTATTAGGGGCAAAGAATATAAAGTGTGCCATCAAGTTTCTGATGGCTTTAATCACTAAGTTTTCACATAACAAAATAGTTTTTAATTGGAAGATAGTTGAAAACAAGAATATACTTGGAATGGTGTAACACACCATGCATAGGAGTTTATAGTGTACACTTTGGAATAACTTGGTTTCTTGAGAGTTGGAAGCATGAGTAGAGCTTACTCATACAAGTGGAGGCTAGCAAAAGACTGGGAGCAACCAACTAAGAGAGCAATAATGGCCATAATCATACAGAGCAACAAAGCATTACTAATCAAAGCATAGAGTGGTACTACAAGTCAAGGAATAAATGATCATAGAGGCTATGGTGACTTGTTCATAGTCATAACATGGTGTGATCATGTGCCAAGTCAACCCAAACAAAGCATCAAAGGAGAATACCACAATACTATGCTTTGTATGCTAAAACAATGCATGATTCTTTCAAAGCACATTAAGCAATCCTAATTGTTTGGAACAAGTCATGCTACAACAATAATCACTAAGCATAAGGTCAAAGCAACACCTAGCATGTCATGCTAAAGTCTAAGTCATAGTCAATGCAAGCTCCTCTTGCACTTATAAGCAAGAACTTACTACTCTTTTCCAACACCAATCAACCTATTTGAAACAACTCACAAAGATAATAATCAATAAAGACCAGTGAGCTTGTCTCACAAATCCACAAATAAGAACTAAAAAGTTTTAAGCTGAAAGCACAAGAAAACTAAGGCTGAACGCAGTGCTAGCAAAAGTGAACACTCACAAAATAATAAGAGTGAAAACTAGAGTGTTCTAGGCAATAAAAACAGAGTGTGTCTCTCTCCAAAAGAAGTGTGGTGTAACCAACCAACTTACTCAAGCAAACTAAGCAAACGAAAACCAAAAACAAAACTAAGACGCTCCAAGAACAACACAACAATGCATGAAACAATAAAAACAAAGTGTCTAGAAAGACCTGAGATTTTTATCGATGAAGAAGGGGATGCCTTGGGCATCCCCAAGCTTTGACACTTGTACCTCTTGGATATTTATTGGGGTGACACCGTGGTGGCATCCCCAAGCTTGAGCTTTTGTCCATTCTTCATCTCATTACATCATTCTTTCTCTACACATGCAAATTTTCCTTCATACAAAACTTCACACAATCTTCATTAGCAACATTAGTGTATTCAAAAGATAATAGACCCTTAGGTAAAGCTTTGGAACAGCAAGAATTTTCACTAAAAACACAAGCTACTGTAGTAACTCCTTCAAAAATCTCAATTCACCTAAAGAGAACTCAAAAAGGAATCAATGAGAAGCAAATGCAAATAGTGGCAGAAATCTGTCAAAACAGACCAGCAGGTAGAAACCGATTTTTTCGAAACTCTTATATTACTCAAATAAAAAAGTGTTGAACAAACAAAAGTTAGCTAACATACTGGGGGATTTATTCGTAAATTTTTAGCTCAATCCGAGTTACAGAGACTCCTCACGATTTTTTTTGGTGGAGGATAGAAATCTGTTTCAGGACAACAACTCCCCAAATCTTACCTCCCTCTCATTAGAGGTCATTATTGGCACAAAAAGCAAATAAAAATGATAAGGAGAGGTCATTACTGAAGTAATAACTTCCAAGACTCAATAAAACTCTTGGGTTATCTCCCAATAAGTACTTTTCTTTAACGCCTTTAAGTTAGGCATCATAACTTAAGAAGATGCTCACATAAGAAATATGAATTGAATTAAAAGAGAGCATCAATAAGCAAATTCAAAACACATTTAAGTCTAACCCACTTACTATGCATAGGAATCTTGTAAGAAAACAAGTCATGAAAGCACAAAGCAACAAGCATAGGAAAGCAAAACAAGTGCAACTTCAAGACTTTCAACATAAAGAGGGGAAACTTAATATTATTGAGATGCATAAAACCTTGTTTCCCTCTCTCATAATAACTTTCAGTAGCAACATGAACAAAATTAACAATATAACTATCACATAAAACATTCTTATCATGAGCCACATGCATAAAATGATTATTACTCTCCACATAAGAATAGTCATTCTTATTAATCATAGTGGGAGCAAATTCAACAAAATAGCTATCATTAATATTCTCATCACCATAGTCATCAAATATAGGAGGCATATTGTAATCACAATTAATTTTCTCCTCAATAGTAGGTGTGAAATGGATCGTATGGGCACCTAGAGGGGGGGGATAGGTGCTAACCAATTTTTAATACTTTTTCAATTTTAGGCTTGACACAAAGTAAATTCTCTAGATATGCAACTACGTGAATTTCCCTATATGCAACCCTAACTACTAAGCACGTAAAAAGAGGAGCTAGGAAACCGTAGTGGAGCACGCAGAGACACTGGGATTTGTTTTACCGCAGTTCCTTCCTTGTTAAGGGAAGTACATCTGCGTTGGAGGGGTGGGCGGTTCTAAGACCACCATGCCACAATAGGCCTCACCCTATTCTCCGATGGATCTCGCCACGAGAGGCCTGATCCACCTTATCCACTATTGGATCCCTTCGAGGCGGGAACCGGTGCCTTTTACAACACTATCAGGGCACACACCCACAACCGAATTGGGGGCTCCCGAGATGACAACAAGTAGATCGGGGGTTCTCCAAATGAATGGAGAGGAGATGAAGCGCTTGATTGCTGATGATGAAGATCAAGTTCTCCTCCTTCGATTCCCCAAGGGGCGTGGCCTTTGGGTGGATCTAGGTGGATCTCTCTTGGATGAAGCTTTCAGATCTGATCTGGTCTTTTTCGAATGAATCAAGAGTTCTAGCAGGAGGGGGAAGGCTGGCTTAAATACCCCCTCCCCAGATCTGGTCGTTGCACAACTTTGGGGGCAGATTATCCGCCCCCCACTTGGGGCGGATTATCCGCCCCCTAGGAAAACTCCGCCCCAAGGGCGGATTCTCTGGGGGAAACTCTGCCCCCTCTCTGGGGTTGGCGCCTGCGAACCTTGGTGAAGATCTTGGGGGGCGGATAATCCGGCCCCCTCCAGGGGCGGATTATCCGGCCAGACCGGAAAGTCCGGCCAACACTCCGCCCCCTCTCTGGGGCTTGCGCCTGCTTGGGAAGAGGGAGAGGCGGATTATCCGCCCCTGGTGTGGGTGGATTATCCGCCCCCCAAAGGCAGAATCCTATTCCCTTTTTCTCAAAGAGAGCTGCAACACTTCAACACACATTAAATAATCCTTGATATTGTTATCTAACACACAAAACACTAGGGATTATAAAATGTTCTTTCAAGGTGGACTAAAAATATCATACTCATCATTGTAATCATCATAAATTGGAGATTGGGTATTATCATAAGCAATAGAATAGCAATCTTCCAAAGCTGGGGGACTAAAAAGATCATTTTCATCAAAACTAGCTTCCCCAAGCTTAGACTTTTTCATAGCATTAGCAATAATGGTGTCCAAAGAGTTCATACTAATAACATTGCTATTAGCATGCAAATAAAGCTTCGTAGGTTTTTTAATTTTCTCTTCAAACACTTCATGTCCTAGCTCAAGATAAACACTATAAAGATCTCTAATTTTGTTGTTGTTTTCCATTAAGCCTAACTAGTGAAAACAAGAAACAAAAAGACAAAATTGCAGAATCTAAAGGAAATAACTTCGAGCACTCACACCGGAGGATGTGAGTACCTTTTACCTTACCTCCCCGGCAACGGCGCCAGAAAAGATCTTGATGTCTACGCACTTCTATTCTTGTAGACAGTTGTTGGGCCTCCAAGTGCAGAGGTTTGTAGAACAGCAACAAGTTTCCCTTAAGTGGATCACCCAAGGTTTATCGAACTCAGGGAGGAAGTGGTCAAAGGTATTCCCTCTCAAGCAATCCTTCAATCAAGATAGAAGAAGTCCCTTGTGTCCCCAACACACCCAATACACTTGTCAGGTGTATAGGTGCACTAGTTCGACGAAGAGATAGTGAAATACAAGTGGTAATGGTGCCAGAAAATAGCTTCTGACTTGTTTTTGACGTGGGGTAACGGTGCCAGAAAAGAGCTGATGGCGTGGAGGAAAGGTAAAAGCCCAAAACCTCCCCGGCAAACGAAACAAAGATGGAAGCAAGCAAACATGCAACATATCTAGAAGTTAACGGTGTTTCAATGTTTAGAAACAAGGCCTAGGGATCATACTTTCACTAGTGAACACTCTCTCATATAAATATCCTCTCTTCATGATACTACTCTTAACTACTCTCCGGTTGGACACTCTAATCATCGGTAGGGCTATAACAGCACTCCTCAAAGTCCGCCTTCCCCAATCAAGATAACCCCACACTATCACCTTGAGCGCTAGATGGTTCCAACAAACACCACAATTTCATAGAGACATCAACTCCAAATATAACTCATAACAAATATTCAATCTAGCCAAAGTGCCACACACGGTATGCACGCTGTCACTTTCACACACGTGGGGAAAAGCATAGATCTATTAAAGCACAAATAGTATTTATGTAGACTCAAGCCTAAGTGCCACCATGGCGTGCACGCTGTCTAATGAAGCACTTGAGTAGCAAGGTAGATCTACTTGATTACAAAGCTCATGACCACAAGATCATGCATAGAGAGAGATGAACACATAGCTACCAGTAGAGCCCTTAGCCTCGAGGAATAACTACTCCCTCCTCACCATGGGAATAAGCAACGACGATGAAGATGGCGATGGAGATTGATGGAGATGGCTCCGGAAGCACTTCCCCGTCCCGGCAGGGTGTCGGAACATAGACTTTCTGTCCCCCGAATCTCCCCTTCGATGGCGGCGGCGCTATAGAGGTTTTCATGGATTTCTTCTAGATGCCCTAGGGTTTTTGGGTCAGAGGCTTCTTATAGGCGCAGGAATCAAGGTCGGTGGGGAGCCAGGGGGCCCACACCCCCTATGGGCGCCCCTAGGGCTTGCCCGCGCCTAGGGGGGTGCGACCACCCTATGGCCCCCCTCCGGCTCTGCTTCTTGGTTCCGTCTTGCTCTAGGAAAAATAATAACTTTGGCTTTTGTCCCGTCCAATTCCGAGAATATTGATTTTCTGCCTTTATGGAACCAAAAACAGAAGAAAACATGCAACTGGCACTATGGCATCTTGTCAGTAGGTTAGTTCCAGAAAAGATATAAAAACACCTCAAAGTGTAGACAAAACATAAGACAAATGATATAAAACAAGCATGGAGCATCAAAAATTATAGATACGTTTTCAACGTATCACCAGAGGTGGGCCACACCCCTTGTAGGCGCGACCTAGGGGTGGCCCACGCCTGGGGGTGTGTGGGCCTCCTGTGGCCCATCTCCTCTGGCTTCCTTCATCTTCTGGAAGATATGATTTTCTTTTAATTTTTCTGTTATTTTTTTGATCTTCACGAAATTGCATCGAAACACCTCTCTTTCCATCATAATCCTGACTCCGTCAGTTCATCCTCCAAGAATCATCCAACATGCAAAAACAGATGAAAAGACATAAGTAACACCTCTTAATATGAAATACATCAATGAATAGAGGCAAATTATGATATGGAATGGTGATGCAAATTGGACGTATCAACTCCCCCAAGCTTAGACCTTCGCTTGTCCCCAAGCGAAAACTAAGCTCAATAAACATGCCCACAGGTTTATGGAGTGAAGTGTCGATAAAATAATACGGACAAGAAGCATCACACTTACCATTACATAACTCATAGAAGAAAGCAACTCACCATTATATAACTTAGCTTGCAACAAGTACATGAGTCATAATAGATATGCATAAAGATAAATCATAATTGGAATTGGCAAACTTTTGTTCTTGGTCAGAGAACAGCTGGCAAAAAGTTTCACAAAAAACTTTCATAGAAGTTTTCACAACAAGAGTACTCTTTGCTCAAACATAAAAGGTTTTTCACAATGATGGCTTTCAAAGTAATACTCAATAGATAAGAGTCTTATGCAAACAAGGAAGATAAAGAACATGATTGAATAAATCATCATATGAAGTCTTGAAACACAACAACTCAAATGCTTGCTAGAGATAGATAGGAAATAGGTTTACTGACTCAACTTAGAAATAGGAGAAAGTCCCTTCATAGAGGGAAGCAGGGATTTCAAGTTCATAAAGAGCTTCCAAAAGATTATGGTACTTACTAGCTTTGAGCCCTCATTGCCCCTATCATAAGCATCTTGAGGTGATTAAGGTTAAAGTGAACAAAGATGGAGTATATGCTTGACAAAATATAAGTTGGCAATCTCATGTCCCTTGTGTACGTGGGCCGCTCCTCATGCTACGCAACTTTAGTTATCGGTAAGTTCTTGTCATTGTAAGTACATGTGTATCATAAAGAACCGCCAACGGGGTACCCCTTGCACATGATATAGGAGCTATCCCATAATCAAAATGACAAGGCAAGCAGATAGTGAGCATCTCGGCGATCTTTTTATTTGCTATTTGCATAGGTTTTTATTGAGGATGCTTCACAGATTGCTCATTATGGTTATGCTGCAAGTTTCCACCATGATTAGGCATGGCTTAGGCTAGCGGCCTAGGCGTTTCTCTAACACACATACATAACTCCATGGACTTACAAGCTCCCCTTTTATTTCACACCGACGACATCCGCAAACAAAAGAGCATGATATCAACTGGATATGTATCCATAAGTGTTGAAAGCGTTCCCCATGACAACACGGTTCTGCTAATCCCAACGTATAGATGCAAGCATATACAACTTCGATGACACAATCGTTCAAGTTTAATAGGGCAAGAAAATAAGGTGTGCCATCAAGTTCGTGAGACCTTTACTAACTAGTTTTCACATAACAAAATATTTTTTAATTCGAAAGATAAATGAAGCTTGAGAATTTGCTTGGAATATCAATAATGCTAATAGGTAGATATGGTGGACATAAATGGCACAGGTTTGGTTCAAAGGGGTTGGATGCATGAGAAGTATGCCTTCTCAATACAAGTTTTTGGCTAGCAAGGTTGGGTAGCAAGCAAAATAGTTGAAGGAAACAAGCAAACCTACAAGTGATAAAGACAAACATGCAATCTTCCTTGAAGACATAAAAGATCTTAAATAAAGAATACTAAGCTTATGAGCCAATCAAGAAAGAAAATAAATGATACAAAATACCTATAAGCTTTTTCTATTTTCCTTTCAAACCTCAAAAAGTGTTGCTACTGACCAGAGCTCGGTTTGCCAAAACCAATTTAGATCTACTTGATGCTCCCAAAGTGATACCGATACTGATCAACAAGAGAAATCATATAATAGAGATTGCAAACTAAAATCAGAAGTGCAAAAAGTAAAAGATGAAACTTCTCATTAATATTCCATAAAGGCACTCACACTAAGGGATACATAGATAATCAACTAAAGGAGAGATACTTCCACATGCAAACCAACCTATAAGATAACTTCTCTACCAAAGATATGAATCTACTAAAAAGGTAAAAGATAATGATGTGATATCGCGGCACTCCCCCAAGCTTGGAACAAGACAAGGGGATGCCAAACCTGGTGACGAATTACTCCTTCGGTGGTAGTGGTGTTCTCTTGATAAGCTCCTCAATCAGTTTCCTCAAATCCTCAATCAGTTTCCTCAAATCCTCAATCTCGAAGGTCAGAGTACGAATCAACTCCGAATTTTTCTCAATGCGGTTCATGATCATATCGGACCGAGAGTCTCAATCCTTGCTATTATTTCCCTACTCTTCCTTCTTAGTGTGTTCCTTCCCTGCATGGTTAGAGCAAGGCAGATCGCAAACTGAGGGCAAGTTCCCTTTGGGCACCTGTTGGTATTGTTGCTCATGTATAAGAGTATGGAAGGGATTCTTGGTACGTGAAGGAGGTGACCGTGGAGCGAGGGTATGACGCGGGGTTTTTCCTCCTGTAGACATCTGTGCTGTCCTCCTAAGCTTGGTAGGATTTGCCACCACTCCAATGCTTCCGACGGTAGCGCGGGTGTCCGGATGCTCGTCCTCCTCCATGTCTTCTTCATCCCCTACCAAAATATCCTCCTCCTTGCGGTTTTGAGGATCATCTTCCTCGGGCTTCTTGCCTTTGTCGTTGGCGGAGACCATGGTGCTCTAAACTTTGAGAAGATTTCCTGATAGAAACAGAACGAAACGAAAACACGACGAGAACACGATATACGAACCTCGGGGGATCCAGGGGTTATATATTACAAAGTTTCAATGCATAAGGAAGGTACTGATGTGAAAACAAGGCGGAGACGGAGCTCAGGGGGCTCACACCCCCTCCAGGCGCGGCCAGCTGGGGCCCGCGCCTAGGGTGGGTGTGGCCACCTTGGCCTCCGTTTCCTCCTCTATTTCGTTTCGTAACCTTCTGTATGTAATAAAAACATTAAAAATATAAAAAGAAATGGTTTTCACGAACCTTCTATTTTCACCTCTTTTACCTATTCAAATACGAACTCTGCAGATTCCTTTTCTCCTTCTCCTGGAAATTCCTTTTCTCACAAGGCATTACACAAACCTCAATGGCAACATTAGTGTAAGCAAAAAATAAACCTTTAGGTTCACACTTCAACTGAAATCCATCAAGACAAAAGCTACTGTAGCAACTCCTTTCCAAAAAACCAAAAAAATCTGGAAGGGAATCAATATAAGAGGCAAACGCAAACGATGACAGAAATCTGTCAAAATAGACCAATAGGTAAAGATTGATTTTTTCGAAAACCTTCTGTTGCTCAAATCAAAAAGTACAAAACTAATGAAAGTTGGATAATAACTTGGAGAACAAGCATAGAAAAATACAGCTCCATCCGAAGTACTGAGATCCTTCACGAATTTTTACAATGCAACACAAAAATCTGTCCCAGGACAACCACTTTTCACAACTCCTCTACTTCTCAAAAGTAGTTGATCTTAACACAAAAACCAAAACAAAAAGGATAAGAAACGGTTATTACTAAGGTAATAACTTCCAAGACTCAACAAAACTATTGGATTATCTCCCAATAGGTACTTTTCTTTAATGCATTTAAGTTAGGCTTGAATTTTTTTAAAGATGCTCACAAAGGAGATATATATTTGAAGTGAAAGAGAGCATCAAGAAGCAAATATCCAACACATTTGAGTCTTACCCACTTCCTATGCATGGGGGTATCATGAGAAAACAAATTGTTGAAAAAAAATCCACTAGCATAGGAAGACAAAACAAATGCAACTTCAAAGCTTTCAACATAAAACGGGGAAACTTAACATTATTGAGATGCATAAAACCATGTTTCCCTCTCTCACAATAACTTTCAGTAGCAGTTTGAATAAAGTTGACAATATAACTGTCACAGGAAACAACCCTATCATCAGAATGAGCATACCTACAGTCATCAAAAAGAGGTCCAAGGTCATAAACTGGATCAATAGAAGCAAGTTGTTCCATCCTGAAATCTTCATTAGGCAAACTATTTTCATAAGGAGTTTTAGCAAATTTGGAAAAGTTAAACTCATAAGAATCTCCATCAAACTTAGTTAAATCTTTCTCCTTCTTACAATATATAATATCTCCACAGGTGTCCAAGAAAGGTCTACCAAAAATGATATGACAAGTTTTACTGGCTGCCGAATTAAGCACTAGAGAAATTAGCAGGATACTTAATCTTACCGCAAAGGAATTCCACATCTCTTATAATACCAATAGGGCAAATGATTTCCTTATTAGAAAGGTGAATAACCACATTAGTGTCCTCAAGCTCACAAGGACCAATTTCATGCATAATTTCCCTGTAAAGCTCATAAGGAATAGCACTAGAACTAGCACCAATATCACATAAACCATAATAGCAATGATCACCAATTCTAACAGAAAAGCACATGGACACTAGCTTTTCTAGCTTTACTAGGATGAGAGATAATATTAGAAGCGTCTTCACAGAAGACAATGTGCTCATGCTCTATATTTATAGTGACAAGATCTTTCACAATTGCTACCACAGGTTCAATATTTATTTGCTCATCGGGTTCCATAGTTTTCTTTGTACCTTTATTATTCGCACTAATTAACATAGAGTACTCCTTTACCTTAGCTAGGAATTGTGTTTTCTCAACATAGGGTTCATGCACAATATGATTAGTAGTACAAACTGATACGTCCAAAATGTATCTACTTTCTCGAACACTTTGCTATTGTTTCTCCTCTAAACTTGTGTGATTTGGATACAACTAACACGGACTGATGTTGTTTTCAACAAAATTACCTTGGTGTCTTGTTTTTGTGCAGAAAATGAACTATCAGGAAAAATCCCGAAAAATATGCCAAAAATTATATTTCAACAGAAGATCCACTGTAGAGGGAGTGTCCCAACCTTTAAATAATATAAGGTGGAGTCCCCTGTGTTTACAATGCTAGTCCCTGGATCAATAGCTAGCATCCATAGTTAAGATGTAATATCAAGAAACATAGGTCATAATATAACTTTATAACCAGGAATAACATAATTTTATTACATCTTACATAGCTCATTTTAAAATCAAATCTTTTATTAAAAGATTTCAAAATAGTGAATCCAAATATTTTTTTCCCTTTATTAAATGTTTATCTTTTTAAATCTCTTTAGGATTTTATTTGATCCAAATTGGTTTGAAGGTTTCCATTGGAATTCAAAAAGTTTCTTCTCACCCTGAAAATCAACAAAGTTTTATTTTATTCATTTATTTTTCACATTACAAGATTTGGAAAATTTGGGATGTGACAGGCTACCACCCTTAAAATAAATCTCGTCCCGAGATTTGGGAAGGCTAGGGTTACAAGTAGGCTCAAAACATCTAGGGTACTACCACCCTTAAAATTTTTCCAACTAAACTACATGTTGGCTTGCTTGGGACCCTGGGGAAACTTCTTTGAGCAAACATCTGCATTGTGTCCTTTGTTTCCACACTTGACTCATGGGCCAAGGTTGAGATTCTCCATAGGCTTGTTCAACTTGTTCTTCATCTTTTCTGGACAGTTGCTTGCATAATGTCCTGGGTTCTTGCAATTGAAACAGTTGATGTCTTTGAGTTCTTTACGTGGCTCTTGTGGACAAGTTGCTACATAATGGCCTAGCTCTTTGCAGTTGTTGCACCTCACTTGGACAATTTCCTTATTCTTCTGGTTCTCTGGGCATTCACTGGAATAGTGTCCCATTTCTTTACATTTATGACATTGCACATGGCTTTTGTCCTTCTTTTGCTTTTTGGGTTTCTCCAAAGCTAGGAGTGCATCTAGTTCATGTTGTTCATATGTTATCTGGTAGGTTGGAATGTCTACATGCTTGTTGGACCTTCTCTTGCTCTTTGGATAATTCATAGGCCCTTTCTTTGGTCCTTTGAATTGGGTTGTTTTGTTTGGAGGTATAAGTGGACCTTTTCCTTTGTCATCAACCTTCTGGGTAGACTTGGATCCTTCTGGATAGTTTGCAATCATTTGTTGCACTCCACCTTGTTTCCTTTGTTCAACAATGGAATAGATGGGGCATTGGATAGGAACATGATTGTTTCCTTCACATAGGTAGCAAGTAGCTTGAGAGGTGGGACATTGTCCAACTGGATGTTTCTCTTCACAGTTGGGGCATTGATCTCCATGCTCCCTGGAAGTATGATCCTTGTCTCCACAAATAATGCAAGCTGGGGCTCCATCTAGAATAACATTTCTGTCATCCTTGTTGTCACAAACTCTTTTGGAATAGCTTTCTTCCATATTGATCATTTGATCAGTCACCTTAAGCATCAATTGGGCTTGAGTTTCCAAAAATCCTTGTAGTGTTGGATCTTCCCCATTGGTGTTGGCTATGAATTGAGCTGTCATTTGGTTCAACTGGTGTTGGGTTGCTATGAGCTCTTTCATGCTGTCCTTTTGGTTGGTGTTGGTGTCATCAACCTTGATGTTGGAGTCTCTTGGAGTAGTCATCTGTTTGGGGTTGAATGGAGATTAGAATAGGCAAGATATTTCTAAGGAAATAGTTCTAATCACACACATCACAATTCACTCAAGCAATGTGCAAGCATTCACAAACAACTTTTCACTCAAACAACAAAGTTCAAGCACATACTTAGGCAACAAGATATTTTTTTGTTACACCACATAAGTTGGTGTGGTTGACTTAACTAAAATATGGTAGTCCATCTATAGGGTTTACTTGTGATCTTTCCATCCTTCTTGGTTGATTCTTCTTGCATGAGATCATGGTTTCCTTTGAGAAAAACTCTTGGTTACAATAACTTCTAGTGAAATGATCTCCTTCTAATTTTTTTGCATTCCCTTAGTCTCCATATCTTGAGCAAGATTTCCTTGTCTCTCTTGTAGTCCTTAGTGGTATCTAAGGTTGAGGTCCTTGGTGAACATGCTGAAGATGTTGAAGTCACTAGAGTTGATGGAGTCCTTTGCATATGGTGAAGTCTTTGGCCATGGGGTAGGTTTTTCCATCAAGTTTGAAATAGAAGAGATGTAGAGTTGAAACCAAAATGGTTGAGGAAAGAGTTTACAAGATTGTTTGTAATTAAATTTTGGAATAAATACAACTCCTATTTTTCTAAGGGTTTTTGTCCAATCCTAGGTTTACAATCCTACAGGCAACACAATGCTTTGATACCATCTGTAGAGGGAGTGTCCCAACCTTTAAATAATATAAGGTGGAGTCCCCTATGTTTACAATGCTAGTCCCTGGATCAATAGCTAGCATCCACAGTTAAGATGTAATATCAAGAAACATAGGTCATAATATAACTTTATAACCAGGAATAACATGATTTTATTACATCTCACATAGCTCATTTTAAAATCAAATCTTTTATTAAAAGATTTCAAAATAGTGAATCCAAATATTTTTTCCCTTTATTAAATGTTTATATTTTTAAATCTCTTTAGGATTTTATTTGATCCAAATTGGTTTGAAGGTTCCCATTGGAATTCAAAAAGTTTCTTCTCACCCTGAAAATCAACAAAGTTTTATTTTATTCATTTATTTTTCACATTACAAGATTTGGAAAATCTTGGGATGTGACATCCACGGAGCCAGAAGAAGAGACGGAGGGCATGCCTAGGGGGGCCAGACCCACCCAAGGCGCAGGCCCCCTTTACCCCATGCCTGGTGGGGGTGTGACCACCCCAGGCAGCTCCTCAACCTTCCTCCGCGCCTATAAGTTGCCTTTAGACCTAAAAACCGAGGGGGGGGTCGATAGTTTCCAGAAAGAGTTCTGCTCCGCCGCCGCCACCAAAAACCAAGATTCGGATCTAGAAACTCCGTTCTAGAACCTTGCCGGGACGGAGAATTTGGAGAGGATCATCGCCATCGTCATCACCAATGCATCTCCATCAACCACCGATGTTTCCCTCATCCATGAGTGAGTAATCCCCCACTGTAGGCTTGGGGATGGTAGGGATTGGATGAGTTCTGTCATGTAATCGAATAAGATCTGTTAGGGCATAGTGCCTAGTATCTCTTGTGCTATTTGAATTTGTTGCAACTTGTTGTGCTTAATGCTTGTCACTAGGGCCCGAGTGCCATGATCTCAGATCTGAACTTATTATTGAATCATTGTGATAGTATTGTTTGTGATCTTATCTGCAAGTTGTGTACACATATCATTGCCCGGATCCAAAGGCCCCAAAGTGACAATAATTGGGACAATCGGAGGGGATGACTATGGTGTGAGGATCACATGTGTTCATGGAGTGTTAATGCTTTGCTCCGGTGCTCTATTAAAAGGAGCACCTTAATTGCCAGTAGTTCCCTAGAGGCCCCGCTGCCACGGGCTGGCTGGACAAAAGATGTTGTGCAAGTTCTCATTGCGAGCACGTATGACTATATTTGGAGCATATGCCTAGGATTGTTTAGTACTTGTATGATTATTCTGATTTATCTACAATGCCCTAGATCTTGAAGTTACACAAACTTCGGTGCTTCTAACAGGAACATGACTAACAACATCTTTATAAGGTGCATGGTACTTATTCCACTTCTTTTTGGGAATTTCTATGTAAGAGGTACAGTCCCAAACACAAGGTGCAGCTAAAATGACAACTCAGTTGTTAAGGCTTGCAAGTATTCTTTGGCTCCCCTTGTGTCGAATCAATAAATTGGGTAATACTACTCGCGAAGACTGTTGCGATCCCCTATACTTGTGGGTCATGAAGACTATTTTGTGGTGCCGTTGCCGGGGAGCATAGATTTATTTGTAAGTTCACTTGGATCTATTATTGTTCACTGCTACTCCTTTCATCATGGGGAAGTCTCGTGATGGAAAGTTCCCTATTTTACCATCCACTACAAGAAGAAGTACAATCCTAAACACCTCTGCTGCTCTTGATTCACCGTCTGTTATAAGTAAGCTTGTCACACCACCACCACATACTCGTGCTACACACACTGCTACTACTGCTGAGTCTGAAACTGCTTTTGATGCTCATGATGTTACTTCTACTGTTCTTGATGCGAGTGGTTCATTAGGTCCTTTTCTAGATGCTACTATGGCTAGTCTAGGAAATACCTCGAAACTCCTAGTGAAGACACTGTTACACCTGTTAGCTCACCCGAGGCTAGTGAGAGTTATGATATTAATGATAGTTACATTGAGTTCACTAATGATTTTGTTGATGAGTGCCGAAACACACATGGTACTAGTGCTATTAAGAATCTCCTTGCTAGACGCACTATTATGCCTAAGTTGTCTTCTGATCCTAAGTTTTCCACTTCTCCCATAGATATTAAAAGGATGAAGATTAAGATTTCTCTCTTGATTTATCTTATTTAGATATTGTTGAGAAAGAACCTTTCTATGGGACTAAAAATGAGAGTGTTGTGGCTCATATGAATGAGCTTTCTACTATGAGTGCTTTGTTCTCTGATGATTTTAAGATGCGCAAGTACTTTGTTGCTAAGATCTCCCCCTTTTTCACTAAAAGGAGAAGCTAGGGCTTGGTTTAATAGATTACCTCCTGGTTCCATTGATAGCCCTGATTGCTTGATTGCTTCTTTCTTCCAGAAATATTTTCCTCCCAGTGCTAGACATGCTGCTTTGCAGAGACTTTTTGATTTTAAACAAGGAGAAGAAGAGAAATTGCCTGAGTCATGGACAAGGTTTTGTGCATTGATTCATGCACATCCTGGATGTCCATTGCCTAAGAATGAGCTTCTTGATATTTATTATAATGGACTAACTGATGATTCTAGGACCTACCTAGATAGCTTTGCTGATTGTGTTTTCAGGAAAAGGACTCCTACAGATGCTGAAGAATTAATGGCTAAAATAAGCAAGAATTATGATGATTGGACTTCAACTGAGCTGAATACACCTGAGACTATTACTCCTGGACCAGTTATGCCTGAACCAATTCCAGCAACAACAACAAAGAAGAGGGGAGTTATTGCATTAAATGATGAAGTGATGAAGGAACCTAAGAAGTGTCTAAAAGAGAAAGGTATTAGAGCTGAAGATGTGGAGAATCTACCTCCTATAGAAGAATTATGCAAGCCACTTACCTATTCATCTACTATTGAGGTACACTCACTCCAACACTTTGATGAAGGTGATATTCCTTATGGTAAGCCTGCTAATTAATGCTTAGAGGAACTTGACATTTTTATTGTTAAACATGGTCATTTTAATAAACAAGTTCAGAATCATTTATTGGAAAACTCTAGAGCTATCCATGAGTTGAAAGATATCGTGGAAAGAACTTCTAATGATATTAAAATGCTTTGTAAACACTTTCAAATGGTTCAAACCCAACTTTATTAACTTGCTAAGGTACAAAAGGATATGCTAGTTAATGCCTCAGGAGATAAACATGCTTATGGAATTAGAACTAGGAGTGTTATAGCTACTCAAGATCCTTTATATCCTGAAGGACACCCTAAAACAATAGAGTAGGATTCTCAACAAGGTGAGTATATTGGTAGTCCTCGTAAGAGGAAGAAAAAGAAACATAAGAGAGTTGAGGAACCACTTGAACCTGCTGTAGATCCTAATAGTATATCTGTCTCTGATGCTGAAACTGAGAGTGGTACTGATAAAAATGAGTCTCCTGATAAGGAGGAAGGTGAGGAAGAACCTGAGAAGCACACTAAGAACACTAGGTACACAAAGGAGGATTTTATTGCTAATAAACATGGTAAAGAGAGATAACCTTGAGTGCAGAAACCTATGCCTTTTCCAGGTAAGAAACACAAGTCAAAGGAGGAAGAACACTACAACAAGTTTTGTGAGTGGATTAAACCTTTATTATTGCAAATTCCTTTGAGTGATGCTATTAAGTTGCCTCCTTATTCAAAGTATATGAAGGATATTGTCTCTAATAAAAGGAAGATTCCTAATGAGGAGATTTCTACTCTACTTGCTAATTACTCCTTCAATGGTAAGGTTCCAAAGAAACTTGGTGATCCAGGTATACCAACTATTCCTTGCTCTATTAAGAATAATTATGTTAGAACTGCTTTATGTGACTTGGGAGCTGGAGTTAGTGTTATGCCTTTTTCTCTCTATAAGATACTCTAGCTAGAAAAGTTGATACCAACTGATATTTCTTTGCAAATGGCTGATAAGTCAACTACTATTCCTGTTGGTATATGTGAGGATGTTCCTGTTCAAGTTGCTCATAATTGCATGGTTCTAACTGATTTTGTTGTGCTTGAAATGCCTGAAGATGATAACATGTCTATTATTCTTGGGAGACCTTTTCTTAATACTGCAGGTGCTGTCATCAATTGCAATTAAGGAAAAGTAACATTCAATATTAATGACAAAGAGCACACTGTCTATTTACCAAGAAGGTTGTTAAGAGATATTGCCTGAATTCCATTGAAAATATTGAGGGCATCAAGGTGGGAGAAATATATTGTCCTATTCCACAAGAAAATTTTGAAACTATTATGATTGGGACAATTGCTATCAAGTATGAGGTAACATAATCACCTTGTGGGATACAAAGTTTTGCTTCATATAATATTGTTTTGGTAACAAGACTTAATCAACCTTGTTAACAAAAGGATTTTATTGAACAAAATAATGTTTCCACTATTGTTATACTTGCTTTCTTTTTTACTTTTCTCCTTCCTAGTCTTTGCTTTAGCTTTAGTTTTGCTAGTTGTTTGCTTGTTTGAGTTTCTTAGAGCTCCTGTAGTTTGGCTTTTGGTTTGCTTTTGCTTCTTCTAAAAAACTATTTCTGCGAGAAAACCAATTTTCATACCGTGAAAATTGGCAAAAATAAAGTTTCCCAAAAAATCCCAGAAAATTCAAAATAAATTTTTCCTCGAAAAAGGAGCAGAGTGGCACCTGAGATGACCCAGGGGGCCACCTGTAACACCCTCAGAATCGTCCCTATGCAAGTTTTAGCGAATCCCGCCAAACCCGCATAGATACGATTCAAAGGTGCCCACCAGGCACTTTCGTGCGGGTGGAAAACGAAGTAATATCATTACACAATAGTCCACGATGGAACCCACAAAACAGATATATCTACAACACGACTCCATGAGTCAAGAATACAAATATACGGTACAAAGATCCAATCACCTTGAAACGATAGAGCGTCCGACTACGGACAAGATGCAAATGGGGCTAAGAGCCCTGAAGAAATAACCAATGGCATCCATAACCCTGCCAAAGCGGAGGGTAACCACCGCTAACGACGCCGATCTCAAAACCTGCTTAAACAAAAGGTGCCGACAAGGGCAAAGGAAGAAGAGAGAGGTCAAGATCGAGGCCAAGACACCGCAAGACTAGAATTGGCGGTCCTCGCCTACATAGGTATGGTGTATCAAGCGGCAGTAGCAGCATGCACTAAACAACCTATAGAGACTCGATACAAATAGCGGCTATCAGAGAGGGGTAAGAAAGACCTATTCGGAACCAACCTGTTACTACCACCAAACATACCCATCCTGGTGTTTCCCCCTCGAGACCAAACGAGGAAGTCAACCGAGGAACTCACACCGTTGGCAGTTTTATTTATTCAGTTATCGTTGCATCAATTACTAGTCAGGTATAGATAGTCATTCTGATATAATAAGCAGTGGGCACTTTTAGTTAACCATTTCATTGTAGTTGCAACACTTACTAGTCAGATACAATTAGCATGAGATATCCCAACCCAGCAGTTGTTGGTACTTTTATTTAGCCATTCCGTTGTAGTGAAGCAGATTACTAGTCATATCGGATATAAGTCAAATTATAACAGTAAACTTTAGTTATAGTTGTCTATGATCGAGAACTGTGCTCCAAGTCGTCCATAACCGCGGACACGGCTTTTCGAAAAGATTTATCCCTGCAGGGGTGCACCAAAGTATCCACACGCACTTCGACCCTTTTGCGATCGTTAACATACACCCATCGGTATGTCGCGGGCCTAAGTCATGACGTTCCCAGATCCAAAGAAAGTACATGGGGCCACCCACTAAGCTACCCGAAGTCGGCGGTCTCGACGGACTCGTGGTTTGCGTCGATGGCTGTAACGATCGGGAACCCGAAGTGTGACTGGCTTGTCGATACCACAAAACACTCCATAATCCTAAGCGATGGTGCAGTACCTGCACAATTTTAAATTAAGCGAAAGCATGGCATAAGTATAGAATAGTAATAAAGCCCCAAACTACTTTGTGGCCCCTCAAGACAATACTTTGAAATCAGGTACTAATCGATGGGGTGCCCACACACCCACATGTGGTTAGCGCCGATCTCGATCTAACAGTGTCAAGAACTCGGGTCCTACGGACACAAGTGGACGGTTAACAACCAAATAACATCTATTGCCCACCTGTGCCTCTGCATTTACCTACTTCAATTTTTAGTTATTAAACGGTAATTATAGCCATGATCATCTCCAACCTTAAACATGCGGCAACACTCCACCAACTGTGGTACTTGACGACATGCAACAGCACTTGAGCAAGCGACTACGACGCGCAAGTCCAACTATCTACCAATCAACAGGTAATAGGATGTGTCCAAGGCAATATAAGGCTGCAAGGAATATCACGGGTACGAAAGCTAGAGCATCGCAACACAGATAGCAATAGATCAAAAGGAGGGAATAAATACTATAAAAGTAAGATAGGTAGAAAGGGGGAGATGCTCGCCTGAAAACATTGCCGAAGGTTCATCCGAAGATCGGGTCGACACTCGCATCAACTCATCGGCCTAATCCGTGAAGAAACAAAGCACTAGAAGAAACACCGGATGGACTATTTAATACTACGGTAGAAAATCGGGCATGATGCATGTATGATGTATGACATGGCAAAGGTGCGATGCATTTAGGCCATATTAACGGAACCGGGGTCCCGGCAAATATTTAAGTGGTTCAAGTTATTTATCTACCCCGCAAATTAAATGTTGGATTAGCAAGACAAAACATGGCTTCGGTTCGCTATGCCAATTTAAATGGAGTCCGGAAGAAGACAAAGATATCCCGCATATAGACTCCATATTTAATTATGAGATGAATCGGCGTAATGCCCCCAACCCACATGATATGCATGCGAAATGAACCATTGATATGCAACAAGTTTTATATATAGCATTTATAAAATAGGGGCTCGGAAAAAGGTTCACACATGTGGGTCCGGAAGATCTTGGTTCCGGGGGTTCGGGGTCAGACTCAGGGTTTGATGGGGACGGCGAGGTTCGGAGGTGGAGGGGACGCCGGCGGCGGGGACACGCGGCCGTGGAGGCAGAGCTCGGAGAGAGGGCGGGGAAGGATGCGGGCGAGCGGGAGGAATAGAGAGGAGCGGCCGCAGGCGCGAGGCCAGGCCGGGGATCGGCCAGAGGAAGGAGGCGAGGCGGAGGGAGCAGGGTAGGTGGCGTCCGCGAGAGACAGAAGTAGGGATGGTGGGGCCGGGTCCAGGGGAGTGGGTCGGGGCGGCAGGTGGGCCCGCGGGGAGGGAATCCCGGTGGGATTTGTCGGGAGTGGGGATGGGGAGCGACCAGGTGGGGTGGGGGGATGTGCAGGGGGCGGTGGCTATGTGGGTGTGAGTGGTGTGGGTGGGGCCAGCGGTGAGGTGGCGCGCTGGGATTGGATAGGGGGAAGGTAGTGGTGAGGTGGCGGGTGGCTATTGGGTGGGGTGAGGTGGAGGCAGGGTGGGTAGAATAGGATTGGGTAGGAAAAGGTTTGGGGATAGACAGGGTAGGGTTTTAATTTGGAGGCGGTCGACTAGGCTTTCGGGCCTGGCTGGCTGCCTCCTATAAAAATAATATAAAATTTTGTTTATTTGAAACGGGGCTTTTAAAAACCGTTGGCAGACAAAACACAATAATCCGGAGACCCGGGTTTTGGATTTGAATTAAAGGCGGGGTATTTAGAAAACAAAATATGTTTTTCGAAAATAGTTTCAGACAAACAAATGCATGATGATGACGATGCTCAAATGCAATGTGGCATGATGACATGAGCATGCGGTCATGATGATGCAATGCACAAAAACAACGCGATTTTCTAGTAGTGGTTTTTGCGGGGCGCCACACCACCCTAGGCCACCAGACCCCTGGTAGGCGCGGCCTACCAGGTGGCGGCGCCTGGGGGGTCTGGCCCACCTGGGCCCCTCCAGGCTGCCTCCTCAAAGCCACCTTCTTTCTCTCTCCCGAAAAACACCGGAAAACTTGCTCAAGCTTGAGTTCTTGCTGTTCTTGCTCGCGATTTTTGATCTCCTTGTTCAGCCCATCTCAAGTGCTGATTTTTAGAGGGATTGTTCCTTGTTATGTGCCTCCTCCACTTGTCCAATTATATTTGTGATTAGTAGATTGTATCTTGAGTATTTTGCTGCTATAGGTGACAGGTTGTTTGAGCTTGATGCTTGTTCTTTGCTTAGAAACTTTGTTTTGATGCATGTGTAGTCCTCTAGCAAGTTCCTATAGTAGTTGCTCATCATTTATCAACTTAGAAATCACTTGGTTTGATGGTTGTCTAAAAATTTCAGAAAGGAAGATGAGTGCTTATCCACTGAATCAATATGACTTGATGGTGCATGAGCCAATAAAGGTTCATCGTGAGGAGGCAGTTTTTCCTTCCATATATCCATGACATGAATTTATGAGAGCTGCGGGGATCCTCCAAGATTTCTAAACTATGGTTACAAATGCAGGGTTGGAACACTTTGTTGAAGGTGAACCAATCCAATATGTTAAGCTAACCATGGATTTTGTGAAGGACTTCCGGTTCACTTGGTCTATTTCTAATCCCATGGTCCATTACAGAATATATAATATACCTGTCGACCCGCCTTTTGCTGATTTCTGTGCAGCAATTAGAGTACCTAAGTTGGGATCTTGTGAGAAGATCAAGGAGAGGCCTAAGTCACTTATTGATTTGTATGTTGAGATTTGCCAAGGTTTTGACTTCTCAAAGGAAAGTGGTAAAATTCGGAACGTTCAGCTCCCAGCTATTATATTCTTTGCCTATTTCATTACCAAGTGTGCTCTTGCTAGAAAGGCTGCTAGAAAGTTGTATTCTTTTGATCTAGCTTTTATTGCAGCTGCTCTGAATAGGAATAGTTCTTATAGTTTGGGTGCTTTGATAGCTCACCGTCTCACCACCAATCGTGAGAAGGGTGGAATTTGTGGAGATCTCATTGCTTCTAGGTTGCTAGCTTTCCATGGTTTAGAGCCTCACTTTTCAGATTTTCAGTTCCCCATAGAGAGGCTTGATATTGAATCTATGATTCAGCATGGTTTTTTCTTTGGGGGCTAATGTGAGAAGTTTACCATTTGAATTATATTTTGTCCAGCAAGGTCGGAGAAAGGGTAGGACTGAGAAAATAGTTTATTTGCCTGCACCTGCTTTGTTTAACTTTGATAACAAGCAAGGATGGTCGCTTACGGAGGAGGAGGTTACACATTTGTGGGGGAACTCTCCCAGCAAGAGGAGAATGTTGAAGAGGATGCCAAAAACTATTCGGTTCAGCCCTCCAACTTGGGAGAGTCTTCATACCAGCAGCCCTCATTTGATTGGGGCGCGTCTTCTTCTTCATCGCAGGCGCCTGACTATGATCATTCCTATGATGACCCACCAGCTTGGGGGTACTATCCGCGCTATTGATCCCCACTTAGGCCAAAAACCTAAGCTTGGGGGGAGGTATACCGACATCACACTCATATATATATCATGCTCGGTCGGTTCTCTGTATATCCATTGTTTTTTTGGTTTTTGTTGCTTCTTTCTAAAACCCAAAATACCAAAAATATTTTCGTTCTTTCTCTTGGTTTGTTTCTTTGCTTTGGTTTGCCTTAAAAGAAAAATCCAAAAATATTTTGCTTTGTTTGTTTTGCATTGTTTTTGTTTGGTTTTTCTTTGTTTGCTTGTTTCTTAAAAAAATCGAAAACACCAAAAATATTTCTTGTTCTTCTTTGATTTTGTGAGTTCTTTGCAGGGTTCAGCCGTCCTCAGTGGATTTTGGTTTCATGTTAATTATTCAAGTCACATAAGTGAAGGGCAATAATGAAGATTAAGACAACTTGAGGTGTGGTAAGAGGCTGGTAAAGAATTCTATTTGTTTCATTTTTGTACACATACTCATCATTGTGAGCATGTTTAGCCTGTTTGTGTAAGGTGTATGTTATTATGGATGCTTAGTAGTTCTTGCTTGTCTATGATTAGCTCCAACTTGCTAATAGTCTGTAGCATGTCATATGAATGTTTGCTTGCATTGTTTTATTCATACTTTGGTATGATATTATGGTATCCTCCTCTGACTGTTCATGTGAATCGACTTGGCACATGTTCACGCATGCATATGACTAATCAATAGTTAGTAAGCCTCGATAATTTATTTTGCCTTAGAGTTCTTGTATCACTTTCATGCCATAATTAGTCCTGTTTTGTTGCAAACATGATTATGACAGCTATTGCTCTCTCGTTTGTCGCTCCCTCTCTCCCTAAGAACTATGCAAGATTCAACACAATTGTTACAGCGGGATGGAGTGGTGATGATGGTGCTGGTGGAGATGATGGTGTGGATAATGTTGATGATCCCGATGAAGTCTAGCTCGATGATGGTGTTTATGGCGACGATCTCCCCTCTCCGGGAAGGAATTTCCCCGGCAGAAATCTGTCTGCCGGAGAGCTCTTTCTCTCTCGGAGTTTTTCGCCCCGCAGAGGCGGCGAAATCTTTCTGTGGTCGCTCCCAGTGTATTAGGGTTTAGAGGAGAAGATATAGGCAAGAGGACGGAGCCATAGGTGGGCCAGGGTGGCCACACCCCCTATAGGCGCGGCCTAGGGTGTCCCGCGCCTAGGGGTGTGGGCCCCCTATGGCCCAACTCCGCATCCCCTTCTGGCATCCTTCGTCTTCTGGGAAAATAGATTTTTTCATAGTTTTTCTGGTATTTTCTGATCTTCGCGAAATTGCATCAAAACACCGCCTTTTCCATCAGAATCCCGACTCCGGCAGTTCATCCTCCAAAAATCACCCAACATGCAAAAATAGATGAAAAGACATAAGTAACACCTCTTAATACGAAATATATCAATGAATAGAGGCAAATTATGATATAGAATGGTGATGCAAATTGGACGTATCGGGCCCTACCTAAAAATGGGGCAGTGTCGGCTCATGATGCATATATACAGCAGCGCGACCACTGCCCATTTTCCCATCGCCCTCGCGTGCAGTCTGACAGCTGCTCGGAAACTTTCCCTCCCACTCCCGCGCCACATCATTGTAGCCGTTGTTGTCGAATCCGCCATCGTCCATGCAGCCTCCCTGCCGCCGAATCGACATCACGTCGCCGAATCGGCCACCACCATGTCGCGAATCAATGGCGCCACATGACCGCAACCCTAGGGGCTCGTCAGGCTTCATCGGTGTTCGAGAGCGCCCCTCTGGCCGTTGGGCGGCTGAGACCGGCCACGCCGATGTGAAGTGGTGGCTAGGTACCTTCAACTCCGCCCACGAAGTGGCCCACGCCTATGACGCGGCCGCGTGGAAGTTCGATTGCTGCCGCCACGTCGCTCTGACCATCCAATTCATCAACATTGATGCCAAGAAGCAGCAGCGCCACACTGCAAGGCAGCAGCGGACGGTGCCACGATCTCCTAGACCTCGTGCAGGCCCAACTCCGTTTTGAGGAGGCGCAGACTAAGAGGAGGAAGACCTTTGACGGCGCCAGGACGTCCAATGCTGCCTCGATGGAGAAGAAGAAGGACGTCGCCACGCCGCCACCATCCTATCGAACTCCTCGTCGCTCAACTCTGATTGGGACACCTCGGACTCCAATATAGACTAGTTTGCAGTGTATAAGTGATTAGGATTGAATGTAGTTTTTGCCCTGTTAAAAAATAGCAATGTTGAACTTTGTTTGAATTTGCAGTGTTTGCAGTGTTTTTATTTGCCTCATCGATATATGGGATGGCTATAGAGCAGCAGGTGTTGCATTTTGGACAGCTGGTAAAGTGGTGGCCGTTTTGCTGCCCTATTTCCGTAAAACAGTTGTCCATCTGCCGATTTTGCTGTCCCAAAATAGGGCTGTAGTTAGAGATGCTCTAACGGAAGATGAAGTGGTTTGCAATTGCACCACTAGAAGGGTGAGGCCCGGTCTGGACGGCGTCGTTGCGGTGTGTCTTGTGCGTCTACGCTAAAGCTATGCCACTCGCTTTGAGTACATTTATTCGGATTATTTTCAAGTGATCAACTTCATGCAGGCACCGTTGTAGTGAGGGAGCTATTACTCAGGAAATTGAGAAGAAGAAACAGACTTTACAGAGAGTTGTCTTTATACACGAGATACACGAGAGCAATTTTGAAGCATATGATCTCAGTAAGTCATGGCGTAGCTATCGATTTGGTCTTCATGGACGGTAATGACGAAGATTGCTTGTGTTCATGTAAAGGTTGTCCATGGGCAAGGAAGTGATCACATCACCCTAAAAAAACTCAATCCCCACTACTCTACAAAAGTTTTGTATGGTATTTGTCTCTTTTTGTACTACGACTCTTGGTTGTGTTCCACTACAAGCCCAAAATTAAAACACAAAAAGGTTATAAATATGCATAACACTAAAATGTTACCCTTCTCAAAGGATACTTGCACGCTTCCTCTATGCATCATGTGGCAATGTCTTGTGATTGTTGACTAATGTTGGTGCAGTTCAGTCATACAGAAGCAGAATATAGTACCATTAAATAGATTCAGAGCGACATAACAACTAGTTGTGATTCCCCACCACCATTTCACGTCAAGTGATCAATTCATACATCGCTCGATCAAGGGTTTAAAGTTTCCGCTAGGTTGCTCCTATATCACCTCCATGCTCCCCGAACACTACCCGCTGAAACGCTTTAACATCCCTCTCACTCCATATACCATGTCTAGTACTCACTTGGTTCACTATTTTAAGAACATATAGATATTTCAATATTGACTAGACACGGACCAAACTGAGTAAACCTAGGCACTAAATATAGTTAGATGCATTTTTGAAAAAAAAAGCCTAAAACACGTAATTATAGTGAATGGAGGAAGAATGTTATATTATCGAGAAAGCATAACAAATTTGCTTCGCATAAACTCTGGTGAGCTCGGTTTTGTAAAAATCAAGCTATGTTACAAAATCTTTTTAGTTGTACGATGGATGGTCTTCCTTCAAGGAAAAAAATGATATGTAGTATGATTTTCAATGCCCTAACGAGTTTTCGTACTTGTCTAAGATGACAAAGGCAATCGTGTCCCAGTCATAGGTTTGGCCAGTTTTCTCTAGTTCAATTTTTTTTACTAGTTTAAAAGTGTGGATTGGAGATGTGAAGAAAAATGAACTAAGGATCTAGCAGCCGTTTTCCACGGTTTGACTGGTTTGTGTTTTTGCACATCCCCAGTCTTTTTCTTTGAACTTTAGAGAGCTTTATTCAAATAAAGGCATTCACTGGGCAGTCAGCCAGAAGGCTGCTGATCAGGAAGCTAGGGGTCTCAATCATCCAACTCAAGCTTCGCACAAAAGTGAGCCGGGTAGTTGGAGGTTCTCACTACATGTTGAATATCAAAGGAAATAAAAGAGGATGCTAGCTCTCAAATTTCTACAATAGGAGCCACAATAGAAAGGCTATTGTGGCGAGAGTTCTAGAGTGGGCAGTCCGTCTCCAAAGACACATGCGTGAGTCCTCTGATCTTGGCGAAAAGGACACCATCACGCACCACCATGCACTCGGCAATAAGAGGATCTGTGATCCCCGGGAGTGGCTTGCTCCAGACACCCACAAGATTAGATGATGGTCTTGCAACACCGCCCGCACCTCCTTTACCATCAGCAAAGTTGATCGCGCCGTTAGTATTGATCTTGACACATTCGAGCTCAGGAGGGCGCCATCCATGTCCTGGTAGCTCCACCTGCTGTTGAGGAAAGGCTAGAAGGGAGAGAGTTTCCCTTGTAGTCTTGACAGAAAACACCGGATCAATCTTTTCTTGGTCGTGCTTCCACTTGTTCCAAGAATGCCATATAGACCACATAACTGTTATGATTTTAGCTCGATCTTGATCCGTGAACCGCTGGTCACACAGTATATCGCGTTCTCATGTTAGAGGGTGCAACCTCGAAAGACTAACACCAAGCCATGTAAAAGCTTCATCCCAAAAACGCTTGGCACGAGAACAATTAATCAATGCATGCATAAGGTCTTCATCCATCGCCAGACAAAGATTACATCTGCTAATCTCCTTTATATGTCAGACGCTTCAAAGTGCATTCATCAGGCAATATTCCACGCAAAACCCGCCACCAAAATACTCTTACTTTCGGCATCACTTTTAATTTCCACAAAGCAGTCTACAACTGTTTTTCTGTCGTAACCGTCCCTTCTTCTATAGCTAAATGCTCCTTTTGAGTCACTAGAGCACGGTACGCTGATTTAACAGAGTAGACCCCTGATCTTTGATGATTCCATGCATAGAAATCCTTGCCACCACCCATTCGCATAGGCAGGGGCGGAGCCAGGAATTGGACATAGGGGGGTGAGGCTGAGGTCGGAAGCTTAAAACAAATTGTAGTACTCCCTCCGACCCATATTACTTGACTTGGATTTTTTAAAATTTGGATGAACCTATATACTAAATAGTGTCTAGATTTATCCAAATCTAGAAAAATCCATGTCAACTAATATGGATTGGAGGGAGTAGAGCAATCCATTTCTATTCATCTGGAGGCTAACTGAAAGTAAATTGCCGATCGCCATTCTAATGTAGCCATACAAAGTAATTAGAGGGAATAACAATTAATTCTTATTTTGGACGGTCAATTAATTTCTTTTGTAAATCTAAACCATTGAAGAAAAATTATTTTGATGAGCGCTTTAATCAAATCAACTACAAAGAAAAAATAGGAAGTTTAGAGTTATCAGTTCATTTGTCTTTCTAGTTTATAAGAAACATCTGAATAGTAAATTGATGCACTGCCATGGTACATGCTCGTATACTAATGAATAAGACTTCCAGAACCTAGTTTATCCATCAAGTAAGAACTAGTAGTATCAGCATACCTTTTAGAAATCTGAGGGCTGGAGTTGATATACTCGGCGGACTTTGCGGCTCCGCAGCAAGATCAACAAATTACGCGGTCGTTTTCTGATGACCTGATCCGTATTGCTTCCTTGTCCTGATCCGTATTGCTTCATTGCGTGGCGGCCGATGACCGGCGGCTGAAACACCAACCTAGAGAGTGGTGGCAGGTTCCCTAGAGATCGATCTTATGGGTCAAACAAACGTATGTTTACGGAATGCTCCCTGATTAGAAGAATGGGCTGTTTGTTTGCCAACTGGGCTTCAATACTTATACAAAACAGGTGGGCTCAAATACTAACCAAATAATTTTTAGTATTACATACGGCAATTAGTTTGACCCCTGCTCGCAACAGCTTGAGGGGGGCGACGCATTAGGAGGGTCTGACCCCTGCTCGCCCCCCTTGTCTCCGCCCCTGCGCAGAGGAATATTAAGAATAGCTTCAGCATTTGGTAGTGCAAACAAATTGACCCCCAGTCCTAGGTATCACTTCATGCGCTCATGCGTAAGCGTAAGAGCATCTCCACTCGTTGGGCGTACCCAGGCCGAAAATCGGTCCGATTTTAGGCCGGACGAATCACGATTTTCGCCTGGCACGCCAATGCCCACTCACAGACCAGTGTCGCTGTGTTCGGCTAAATTCACTTAAACTCGGCGAATATGGACGAATATAGTCGGAATTTCATTAAATTAGGCGAGGGGAACATAGTACATCGGTTTAACTAGGAAAGGACGCCGCCGTGGTCGACGCCGGACGCCGCAACTACAGGCCGAGGCGGGGGTTGTTACGGGCCTCGATGTGCGCCATGACTCCGGCGAGAGTCCGCCCTGGAACGCTCCACCAGCGGCGGCGGTAAGCCATATTGTGACGTGGCGGCGGCGGCGAGTCCGGCGGTCCGTCGTGTCGGGCGAGTTCCTCGAGGCGCTGTCGGTAAAAATCGCCTCGAAGACCAAGTTGCCGATCTCGGCGAGATCCGGGTCTTGCATGGCAACGAGAAGCGCTGGATCTCTCCGGCGAGGTCTTCCATGGCGGTGATAGTCGCCGGATCTCTCCGGCGAGGTCTCGCTTCGTGCACCGGGCGAACAGGATCTCGCCGGCTGAGTGTCCAACCTCCGGGGAGGCGAGTGTCCGGCGGGGCCGTATAGCGCGCCTCCCGGAGGAGCCGGGCTTCCCACGGTGACAGCGTGCGGCGGCCAGCCATGGCTTCTTGGCGGAGTTGGGGAGGATGCAAGGTTCGAACGTCCGAAGTTCGCCGGAGTGAAGAACTGTGAAGAGAGACGGCGAGATGTACGGCTTTTATAGGCCGAAAGAATGGCGGGAGGGGTGTAGCGGCGAGGGCGGGAAAAGGAAAACGGCGGGAAGGATGGCGGCGAAGTCGCTTCACGCCGATGTAGCTGCCCACGCCTGCTTGCCGAAGTCCGGCCCCTGTATGCACCGGATCCTGGGTTCAGCCTGGGTAGTCCGGACCAAAGTTGACCCAAATCCGGCCGAAAACAGGTCCCTGGGTACGCGACTGGACCGATTTTCGGCGTCCGGACATAATTTCGACGATCGGCCGCCTGGGTAGGGGAGGGGAGATGCTCTAATCATGCAAAGAATGAAGCCAAATTTCTGCGGTTGTTGGAACGGCAATGTTGCAGAGTCATTTGAATGCGCTTTTTGGCTAAAATTTTTATATCATCATGGTTTTTACTTTTAAAAAATCAAAATATTTAGTTTTGAAACTATGTACTCTGCTCGATTTTCATTTTTTGCATCTGGTTTTGTTTATGACGAGAGCTATATGCAACATGGGTCGCTGGATAGGCAGATCAAACACTCCCCTCGACATTTCGCCGAGCACACGGCATGCACTCCCTCAGGCGCGTCCTCCGCCTTCCCGTGTCCACCACAACCTCCTCCTGCAGCCTCCGCCGCCTCTCATCCCACCGACGTTCCCCGCCGCACCCGGCTGCGGCTACTGGCGACGACGAGTGGAACGACGCGTGGGAGACAGCATGGCTCCCTGGCGACTCCCCCGCCTCCTCCCCGGCGCCCGCGGCGCCATGGGAGTCCCCCACATCAGAAACCGTTGCAGCCACCGTCCCAGCCATACCTGCCGAGGTGGACCCTGACACGAAGGCCTTCGTCGCCGACATGGACGAGCGCTGGGCCGAGCGCCGCGCGGCGACGAGGCGGCCGCGCGCTCCTCGCCCTCCGGCTGCCACCGAGGGAGGGGGCGGCGCCGGGGGGAAGAAGGCAGGGGCGGACGAGTACAGGACCAGGAAGCAGCGTGTGCACGCCGCGCTTTGGGTGAAGGAGATCGACAAGATGGAGGAGACGCGCCTCGGCGGCGGCCGCCGCGGCGCAGCTGACGACATCGACCGGCTCCTTGACTCGTGCTCAGAGTGCGTTGCTGATCTCCTTTCTTTCATTCTTCAACAATTCTGCGATCCTTGGCTGTGGTTGCTTACTATCATCAGATTGCTTGGTTATATTCGATTGCTTGTGATACATTTGTTGAACTAGTTCCCACTGAAACCCAATTGCACGCGGCATATCATGGGCTCCTAGCTTTCAGGCGACTTGTTGATTCCAATTGCAAATGACAGGATTTCTGCACTAGGTATCTTCTTCAGAAGGTTTACGACACAATTTGTTAAAAAATGTAGGGTTCTCCTATGTCTGTTCTAGGTTTTGCGTGGAAGTTAAATCACTGAGAAATAGTTTTTCTTTCCTGGAAAACCATGAAGAAGGGTTATAGAAGTGTACCAAATTACAGTTGCATCTTGTAAATTGTCGTAATTAATGTGGTGGACAATGGGAGGTCTACATGTAACCAGTAAGGTCCATTTGTAGTTTGAAATCTGATCTTTTCCATGTTTTAAGTGTAGTATTTTTTTCACGAAAAACTATAGCCTTGCTACTGCATATTTTTATACATATTTTTCTTTATGTTATAGTACAAATGTACAAGATAATTGTACAAAAAAAGGAAAGTTAAAGTACAAGAATTTAAATAAATCTATCAATCCAAGCTGCAAACAGTGTGTATGCTTTCCTTGTTGCTCTGTATTTAATGCATCGTAGCTCCTCTTTGAAAAATGCTTTCCCTCTGTATGAACTAGGCTGCTGCTGGCTCTGAAAGATAAAAGCATTTCTAGTTTTCCAAATAGCCCGCGATCCCAGAATAATATCTCCATAAAGAACGGTTGATGCAGTCTTTCTTTGAGCCGAGCAATTGACTCTAGATGAGAGGCAGTCTGCTGTATATCCCAATCGGGGCATAAATTTTGCCAACAGCTCTTTGCAAATTTGCGCTGTAAAAAGAGATGGTTCATAGTCTCCAAGACTGAATCATTTCATATGGCAAGTGTAGTCCAGAAAAAAGAAATTTCTTCTTTGTACATATTTCTGGTATTTAATCTGTCCTGCAATAGGAACCAGAAGAAGACCCCAGGCTCCCAGAATACCTATCTCCATAAAGAACGGTTGACGCAGTCTTTCTTCGAGCCGAGCAATTGAATCTAGATGAGAGGCAGTCTGCTGTATATCCCAATCAGGGCATAAGTTTTGCCAACAGCTCTTTGCAAATTTGCGCACTGAAAAAAGAAATGGTTCATAGTCTCCAAGACTGAATCATCGCACATAGGACAAGTGTAGTCCGGCAAAAAGAAAATTCTTCTTTGTACATATCTCTGGTATTTAATCTGTCCTGCAATAGTAACCAGAAGACCTCATGCTTTTTTTGGCAACATGACTTCGAAAGCCATTTGAAAGCATGATGTGTCTGTTCTGAGTTTTCAAAGTGTGCGTATGCCTTGGCTACTGAGAATTTCTGGCCCCATTGGTAATTGTGTACTATTCTGCTCTCCTGTTTTCTTAATTGGTGACAGATTATCTGGTGGAGCCTATACAGATCAGACTGAATGCTCTATAATATGCATTGTTCAATGGCCTGTGATAGAATTAAATTAGGATGAAAGTGTCTAATTGAGTGTAACCAGTAAGGTCCATTTGTAGCGTGAAATCTGATCTTTCTGTGTCTGAAGTGTAGTATTCTGCTATCTTGCTTCAATGATTATTGACAGATTATCTGGCGGAACTTGTTCTAAAGACCAGACTGAATGCTGTATGATATGCATGTGATGATAGCAAATAAGATTAGGACGAAGTCTCTAATTGAGATGCTTCAGGTGAAATTTGGTCCGAGCTTGTTCGTTGCCTGGCGCGAGATTATGCATTCTGTATGGCGTCACAATATGTTTGGACCAAATTATAACCATTTTGCACCCCTCAACTATGCCCCGATTCCAAATGTCACCATGAACTCCAAACCATTCAATTTACGCCGCAAACGCTTAATTTTCTGATATACCAGTAGATGTGGCATCCTAGTTAGCAAGAGTTAATAAAAAAGAACAATGCTATTTATCTGACACGGTAGTGGGGCTCCAGCTGTTTCCTCCCCTTCTTCCACATAGATTTTCCACCGCAGTCGAAGTGGACCTTACCCGAGCATGTGCCATGAGTTTCCCTATATCCAAATGCGAAGTGGTTGATGTTTTCGCCATCCATCATCATTGAGCACTCGAGGATGAATAACATGGGGTCTCAGTCCCAGTAGCCTTCTTCGGCTTACTTTTTCTTTTGCCGACATAGTTTTTTGGACTAAGCAATTTTGGCCTGTTTGGATGCCATGCCAGCAAAATTGTGACATGAGGGGCCACGTCAGGCAAAACTACTTGTGAACCACCCAGTGGGTGAACAGTGGTCGATTTTTAAAGTACAGTGTTCAAAGTGAACAGTTTTCTTGACCTTGGAAAAAAGTGAATAGTGAGGGTGAAATTTCAACTCAGGATATTGTTGAGGGGTTTAAAATGGGGACGTTCTTTATCTTCAAGCTTCAATCCAGCAACAGCCTCACAAATTATGTATACTGTGGTGGCTTATTCTGGATCCAGTAATATCAAATTTATTCCATCTCATATTTGAATACACCTTTAAAAATCGCTTGAATTCATTACCTCTTGTTCAACCACATCTTTAAGTAATAGCAACTCTTGCGCTTGAATTCATTATCGCTTGTTCAATACTGGACATGTGTTATTTTTGTATTCCTTCCGGAGTTCTGATTCATCACTTAGTTGACAGGAATAGGCAGTATGATCTGAAACTAATATGACAGTTTGACTGATGCACACATGTCATCTTATTTATGCAGTGCTTCTTGTGCTTTGTTTGTATTGCTACATAACCAGCCAACTGTGGCCATTAGACTAGATAGCCTATATGGTACTTTGTAGGATGCGATTCAAGTGCTTGCTGATATGTGGCGCAATAGAAACTCAAATTCGTCACTGTTGTTCCCTACCATAGGGGTAGAAAATTTAATTGCGTAATTGGTTGGCACAATGGCACCATACTCTTTCCAATGTATTTATACATCTGGTTTGTTAATATGCTTAGTGCTTTAGAAGATGTTTTTTTTTTAATATCCTCATGAAATGAAATGCAGGATCTTCGATTCTGGCAACGCTGATTTTGGCGATTCAAAGATACCAAGCACGGGTGAGATCAAAACCAAGCCTGATGGCTGGGAAACTACCTCGAGAGGTCAGGATGGCAACATATGGGAGATCTCACAGCGCGAGGAGGACATTCTTCTCCAAGAATTTGAGAGGCGCATTGCTTTCAGTAAACAGCAGGTTAGGGGAGATACTTCCTTCACATGATTAATCTTTGTCTAAGTCACCGAAATGATACTGAAACTGTGTCTGCAGATCGCTAGCTTCATCAAAACTCACATATTTAGTCGGAGACGGCCTATCGATGGATGGAAGTACATGATTGAAGAAATTGGCCCCAATGCAAGGAAAGCAAAGGGGAGCGTACAAAGACTACCTAGTGTTTCTGATCCCGCTACCCAGCCATTCAGGGAGGAGTCGCCTGCAATTGCCTCTTCGGGTTCCTCCTTCAGAGGAAACCGGCATGACGAGTCACCTGCAGCTGCCTCTTCTGGTTCCTCTTTCAGAGGAAACCGGCATTACTGAAGTTCAGTACCGATTTTTGTTGGTATTGCGGCACAAATGCTGGCTTGTGTCCCAAAATTGCACTAGTAGATAGATTCCCTGTGGAGAAACCGGAATTCCGGACAAACCGGGTGTTTTCTGGGTCATATGATTGTGCACTTGTATAATTCTTCTGGAAGGCATTAATGCAAACGTTTATTAGGGCCATTACACTACAAGTTACACGATAGTCTATTTGCCAACCGCTTTGTTTAAAACTTCAAAATACCGTTGGTCCTTGAAACTGAGAAGGATTTCACAGGCAAATGGGTTTTGGGCAGATTTCCTATCTTTTTTTTTTCTTTCAATTCAGGGGAAATATGGCCGGCCGGTGCTAATTTGAATTCCTCAGGCAAAATAAGAACAGCACTCACATTCAAACCCTCCCTTTTTTCATACTATTCGCCCAGTTGCTTCTCGTGGGTTTTCATAACCCTGCTGTGCAAAATACGCTCCCCTGACCATCCAGTATCCACATGTCTCGTTGCTGTGAATGTGCTTTGCAAGTATCACTTCTAGATCAGTTTGAATCTGAGCTATGGCGTTAAGACAAGTTTGAACACAAAGGATGAGAAAAAAGTAGTATTCCCATTAGAGTGTAACCTCAGCTAACATTCCCAGATCCAAGATGGAGTCTGGTATTTACATGCACATGCTCAACTGTGTATACTCACTACGCTCAAAGAGAAACTTCCTGATTGGTTGGAACTGATCTACTCAATCTTCTTTTTTCTAAGATTAGATTAAGTAGATCAGTTCCAACTCAATCTCTACCTGAGCTACCTTCCTTGCTACTGCCGGTTGTGCTACTGCTACATTGTTCATCTTCCATCCTCGGGAGGCCCAGGCTTACAGGCCAAGCTGCTGACTGTGTGGGGTACCTTGCCTGCGGTCGCGTAACATGGTTGGGGGCCTCCTGATCTTCTGATGGTTCAGGGCCTTCGACGTCAGATGCTGTATCTGGGAAGAGCTTAAGTTCCCGTGGTGGTGCTGGCTGTTGCAGTGGGGGAAATATTGCGCTTGCGATGATTGGTGATGGAATTGGCTGCTGTGATGGGAAATCTGTGCTTGGAACAGGGAGAGGCGGCCCCGCAGCGCCTGCGAGCCGCGTCGCCAGCTCATTTTGTAGCTCTAGAATTTCGTTGCGGAGCACACCATTCTCATCTTGCAGCTCATTTCTCTCCATTGTAACCTATTTGTGGAAAAATGAACATGGGATAGTGAGCACCTGCTCGATTATGTAGGTATCTTGTGATGAATGCAGTGCAGCAATACAAAGATACTCTGGATTGGTGATTTTAGAATGAGTCTCGCTACTCATAGACAGAAAAACACTACTACTAATTTGCAGTCAGATAGGATGAGACATCAATTCTAGTAGACCATTGAATTCAGAATTGAAAGGAGAACATGCATGCTGTGATGAGTCAAACATAATTTCCCAGAAAAGAAACACAACTTACATAATGAGATTCATTCTGCAGGGTGCTATTCTCCTTTCGTAGAGATTCTAACTGAGAGAGCAGATCTCTAAGTATTCGAGTTGTGTCAGTCAGTATGCATGCTTTCCCATTGTTCTGCCTGTCTGCTTCTGCAAAGAGATGTTGCATCTGATCAGGATGACATGTTAAATACTAGTAGCAAACTTGAGTAGTACTATCAATCTGTCGATCATACAAAGCAAAATCAGAGACAAGTGAGATGGTACTGAAAAACAGACAGTACATTCACATTTAGCTGGAATTGCTTTATATAAGTTATTAAGCTTGGAGACTTGACAGGTGTAAGTTCATTCAGGTGTCTTATCAGGAGCATAAATATTAGTAATTAGTATATAGTATATGACAGATGCTATAACATTAAGATTCACCTACCCACGCTTGATTATAACATTCCAGTTATACAAAATCAGGGATACTAACTGAAGTCAATGACGCTGTGAAATAATCTACGGTACGGCATAAGCAGTGTGTGCCTGCTCAACAAACTCACCTAGCATGTCGCCGAGCTCACCGAAGAGATCATTGAGCAGATCGCGCTTATGCTTCTCCCTCTCGGCTTTGTGGATCTTCCTGGGGGCCTTCTTCTTGCACTTGCTCTCGGTGACAGGCCTGCGCATGGTTCAGATTCGAAAATCACTACACCGGCAACATTGGAATACCTCCCCGCGCCCGCGAGCAGAAAATAAATGAAGATGAGAACCGAACTGAAGGCAGATAAATGAGATCTAGAATGGGGTCTCACCCATTGAGGAGCTTCTCGGCGGCGTCGGCATCCGCGGGCAACATGGCGACCATATCTCGCGGCGCAACCTCTGCAGAAGCCAACGAACAAAGTAAGGACCTGCCTGCCTCTCGTAGTCGTAGAAACACCACCCCGATCAAAACCCAAGGTGAAGGGATCGCAGGAATATACCTCGAACCGAAACGGATTGAAGGTCACCGTCCGCCGGTCTCTCCCCCCCTCCGTTTCTTGGTGGCGCAAGGGCGGAGAGTAAAGAAGAGAAAATGAGGTGGGAGGCGCGTGGCCTGGCGTGGCGTGCCGTTCCGTGGCGCAGGCGGTGGCGGTGGTGCTTTTCTACGGGGCAGGGCGTAGGGCAGGGGAAACATAGGGAGCCCACGCGTCGGTGGGAACGCGTCGTGTGGCGGGAGTGGGGCGAGCGAGGCAGGGGACACGGGTGAGCGCGTGGGTGGCACCTTCCACTGCTCCCGCCTGGCGCGTGCCGCTGCGTGGCCATCCGCCACCCGACGTTTTCCTTTTCTGCCGAAAAATGCTCTTCTGAAAACGGCACACAGTTTTTTTTTAAATAATACATTTTTTTAATATTTTTCAGATCTATTACACGTTTTTTGGATTTTACAAAAGTAGTACTTTGTCGCCGACTGGGCGTCGGCGCGTGGGGCCGCTGGGCTGCGTCGGCTGACTGCCCCAATCGGCCTGGGCAAGCCGACTGGCTCAAGCATGCATGGCCAACACATGCATGCAGAGTAGGGCAGTCGGCTTGGTCCAGGCCGATTGGGCAGTTGGCCTGCTCCAGGCCGATTGGCCAACGCGGGCCCTAGCTGTCTCACGCGCCGACGCTTAGTCGGTTTGCTCCAGGCCGACTGGTCCAATCGGCCTCCTTCGGTAAAAAGATTATTTTCAGAAATGTTAAAAACGTGTAATAGATCTAGAAAATATTAAAAAAAATGTATTATTTAAAAAAAATTCGCTTTTTATTTTAAAAAAGGTTACCTCTAAAATACGGTAACAACCAGATACGAAGCGGACCTCACGCAAGCACGTCCATCGCGCGGCTTTGTTTGTGCAGGCGCGTGGTCCTGCCCGTTGCTTTCGAGGCGAGGCGCGTGTTGCACGCGTGGCCGGCACGAGCCACCACACTCCACGGAACAGCAGGGCTCTGCCTCGTGCTGCCTCGTGCCAACCGGAAGCCTGGAGCGTCCTTCGCCGTGGCTCCTCCCACAACGGCTCACACGTAGAAAACGATGCTAAAAACAAAACCTCTGCTAAAAGAAATTTTAAAATAAACCTTTTAAGAAAGAATTTTACAAAACTAATCCATTTAAATGATGGCGCTCGCGCTGCATAGCAAAAAGCACAGAATTAATCTAATCGCGGTAAGAAATCATAGAATAACCTTTTTTGAAAAAATCACGATCTAGACTCTTTCTATGGTGCTCTACCAGAAACGCCATGGTTTGTAGGACGGCCTCGCCAAAAATGCCAAGCAACCTACGTCGCCATAGTCAAAAGCGCCATTGTTAGGTCCAACGTGGCGGTCAACCGTGGCCATGTGGCCACTTTTTAATGCTTGGCGCTTTGATCCAGCGCGCCATATCTATATGCATGGTGTTTTTGTCGAGGGCACCATGCCCCTTGACTAACAAAACCGGCGCACGTCCACCTCCCAGTCCGACCAACTCATACCTGTTCAACCGTGTTCCCCTCTCTCCATTTCACCCTAAGCTCTTGCTCATCTCAAATCCCTCCAAATCGGTGTCAATTCTTCGTGGACACCCCTTTGTCCCAAGAGGTAATCCTCCCGCTCCCCTTGATTTGGTCCAAATAGATCTGTGCAATTGGTGGTATTTTGGCAAGATTGTTGAAACCCTAGATCTTGCATTTGGAGTGGAACCTATGGATTGTTGTGTTAATATTGAGTAATGTTGGTTGGTTTTGTGGCTACTAGTCATTAGAGGTAGAAATTGTATGGTAGGATTAGGGTTTGTAGGGTAGGGTTAGGGTTTTATAGCAAACTTGGCGTGACTTGTTTTTGTGGGTTGCTATTGTTGGTGGTAATCTAATTGTCTTTGATGCATTTTGGTTGTTGTCATTATTTTTTAGATGTCAAGAATCGTTAATGTTCATTATGTGTATAAGGCCGCTTTTTTGAAAGGCAATACCGAGTGTGACCCTAATGAAGTAGTCATGGTGACATGGTTATACCCTACGGGTACGTGATCTCAGCATACCTAGTCCAACCCAAGGAAGGCCCACGACAAAAGTACGTTGGCCCATGAAGACTTTCGGGTGGCCCAGGCCCATGACGCCTTCGGATCCTTGGAGAGCAAGACTAGAGTAGATAGAAAATTCAAAGGGGTAAAACCCTAGAACTCAGAATCGACTAGGACTATGCCCGGACCGCCTAAGTCTATATAAAGGCCGGAGGGCACGACCTAGATCTCTCGACTCATACTTTCGCATACACACCTTCACGCCAGATCGAATCAAGCCCAGACTGTAATCTTGGTTTCACCGTAATCAAGAGCGCATGCTGTGAGTAGGGTTTTCCTCCGGGGCCCGAACTCGGTAAATCTCGTGTCCCCTGGTTGCTTGTCTGTTAACCGTTCCACGATCTCCAGCATCCCCATCTTCTCCAAAACCCAAGTCCATAACAATGGGCATTGACGAGTCGAAACCTCATCAATTGGCGTCGTCTGTGGGAATTGGGGCTGCTGATTGTGCGGTCGTGACGGTCCCGACCCGATCGATCTACAACTCTGCGGCGACGGAGAGTCACCTCCTCTTCGGCGCTTTCGACTTCACCGCCCACTCGCCGGCCACCATGAAAGATTTCGAGCCCGTAGGCGACGAACTCGAGATCCTGTTCGGGAGTTTCTACTTCCAGGTGGGCCAGACTGGCACCCTCCGCCTTCCTGAGCGGGTGCCCCTACCATCAATCAGGCCCGCCTCGTGGGCTCCACACCCTGTGCTACACACATCGTCATCAACAGATGAGTTCTACGACAGCAACAGCTGCAACTCCGATCTGTGCGATCCACCTTCGGATGAAGGGACCTACGGTTCCGGATCCGAAAGCTGCGGCAGTAGCAGACCAATCTACAAGCGCTACCAATGCGCCGCAGTCATCCAGAGCGACGTGGAACAGCAAACGCCTAACCCGCCGCCCAACCCGAACCCCAACCCGCAGGACAGAAACAGCGGAAACGGCGAATGTAAGCCGCCCCCCACCCGACGAGGAAAACAACGGCCACGTCATCCAACTCAGCAAAGAAGGATGGGTCCAGGAATGCCGCGCCGTAGCAGGCGATATAGTCCTGCCTGCAGACGCCTCACGTGAACTACTGATGGCATACCACTTCCTCCTCATCGAGGAGCACAAGAAGCAAGTCAAGATGCAGGAAACACTTGACAAACGCAAGCAAGCAGCCTCTGAGTCCGGTAGCTGACGACAAGCGCTCTCCGCCATGGCCCCCGGCTCTAGCACGAATGGAAACCAAGGAAACAAACACCGCTCTCGGGTGGAGAACATGGATCCCAAGGAGCACCGTGATGTGACCCGAACTCTCCACACATCGTTCATGGAGATGGATGCCAACGGCAACATCATCCCGAAGACACCGCAAGCTGCGATCATGGCAGCCACTGCGTATCTCGCGGCCCACCCACCTCCGGAGGGGGACCCGAAAAGAGCCATGCATAAGTTCGCACTCACCGGACTCGGACTTGTCGGAGCTGCGCTCCACCAAGACGCTCCTGCGGAGCCAAATAAGAAAGCTCCGGCCAGGCACGACCAGAGCCCCACACCTTCATCCGAAGAGGAAGAGGAACACGACCTTCCTCGAAGGAAGAAGAGCTCGCGTCACCATAAACGCGAGTACGACGCCAGAGACGCGCTCACACAATGCAAAATCGACAAAGCACGAGCCAAGCGCGCATGCTCGTCTGAATCCGAGATGGACGAAGACGAAGGAGAACTCTGTGGAGCCCGATGCTTCAGCAGATCCGTTCGGCGAACGCGGATGCCACGTAATTTCAAGCTTCCTTCGGATACTTCGAAGTTCGACGGCACGCAAGATCCAAAAGCATGGCTCAGTGATCATCTGTCATCCGTCAAGCTGCACGGCGGTAACAAAGAAACCGCCATGCAATGCCTTAAGCCGCACCGACAAAAGTGCGGCGCTGGTCCGCTCAGCAGCTATCATCGAGGTCCATCCGGTGGGAGGAGCTAGCTTACAGCTTCATCCAAAATTTCAAGGGCACCAGCAAGAGGCCCGCCTCCATCGAAGAGTTGCGAGCCTGCACTCAGAGAACAGACGAATCTATTCGCTCGTACATACTACGCTGATCTAACACCAAGAACTCCGCATCACACATCTCCGAAGAGAGGGCCATCGATGCCTTCAGGGACGGCGTCAAACGCCCAAACTTCAAGGAGGAACTTGGACGCGTCAAGCCCAAAACACTAGACCACCTCATGGACATCGCCAACAGGTGGGCCGACGGCGAAGATTGCATTCACCGAGCACAATCGAATGAAGAGGATGACTACGGCCGAAGACGAGAACGCCGTAGCAAGAGGAGATCGCGCGTCTACGACGATCGCGACGGACCCGACATGGTCGCGGCCGGCTACGCCGACCGTCGCAACGACAACAGCCGCAACAACGGAGGATACCGCGGAGGAAACTTCCACGACGGTGGACGCCCTACGGTGGCAGCGCCCGGCGACCGCGACAACGGACCCTCAGCATACGACAAACTTTCGGGTCCATGCACCATCCACTTCTACATCGACAAGCAGGATGGCAAAAAGAAAGCTAGCCACATGCTCAAGGACTGCCGCGAGTTCCAGAAACTCAGCGAAAGCATGGTGCAGATGAGGCAACAAGCCCCAATCCCTGCGTTCGGAAACGCACCTGCGCCAGGTGAAATAGCACATGGAGCTCCCCCACCGCCGCCTATCGGAGGCCCAAACCAACCAGATCAGACGTAACAATGCCGAACGGGTACCCCCCACCAAAAGGAGCACTAATGATGATCCAGAAGGGACGCCCCATGAGTAGGGTGCAGAAGAAAATCACCCGACAAATCAACCTGGCCGTGGCAACTCCACCTGCCATCCCTGAGTACCTCAGTGGATCGGAGTCCTGCATCACATTCACTCGTGCGGATCACCCTTGCCAGATCCCCCGCCCAGGTCATGCTGCCTTGGTGCTGGAGGCGTAGATCGGAGGTTTCGAGATGAGTCGCGTCTTCATGGACGGCGGCAGTGGCATAAACTTAATGTTCGCAAGCACTCTAGCAGCAATGCGATCCGATCATGCAGCTGGAACAATGACACAACGTTCCACGGCATCGTTCCAGGGAAGGGCATATTCCCCCTGGGCAAAATAGGGCTCGACGTCATCTTCGGGAAGCCAGACAACTTCAGGCTGGAGTGACTCGAATTTGAAGTGGTGGACTGGCCGTCACAATACCACGCCATCCTTGGGCGTGTAGCATTCGCAAGGTTCCTGGCTGTCCCACACTACACATATCTACTACTCAAGATGCCAGGGCCAAAGGGCGTCATCACAATCCACGGGAGCTTCACCCGATCGGACCAATGCGACAGGGATTTCAACAAAATCTCCCAGTCTTTCGGCATGCAAGACGAGCTCGTAAGGCTCCGTGAGGTGACGGACAATGGGGCACCCCCAATCACAAGGAAAAACACACCTGACATGTTCTTCGACTCCACGGTCAATACCAATAAGGTGCAGGTCCATCAGACAGATGCCTCCAAGACGGCGCTGATCGCCAACGACCTCAGCCCCGCATAGGAAGGCGCGCTCATCGAATTCCTCCGTGAGCGCTGGGAAATCTTCGCCTAGTGTCCTGCGGACATGCCAGGAGTTCCCAGGGAATTCGCCGAGCACGCACTCAACGTCTTTCCAGACACCAAGCCAGTCAAGCAGTCCATCCAGAGACTGTCCGAGCCACGAGCCGAAGCTATCGGCAAGGAAATCAATAGACTACTCGCTGCAGACTTCATCAGGGAAATCAAAGAAGGCGAGTGGCTTGCAAACACAGTCATGGTCCCAAAGAAGGACACGGACATCCTGCGGATGTGCGTGGACTTCACATCGCTAAACAAGCACTGCCCAAAGGACCACTTCCCCCTTCCTCGGATCGACCAGATCATCGATTTGACTGCAGGTTGTGAGAAACTCTCCTTCCTCGACGCCTACTCAGGCTATAACCAGATTCGAATCAAGGTCGAAGATCAGGAGAAAACGGCGTTTATCACACCGTTCGGAGTATTCTGCTACAACACAATGCCTTTCGGGCTAAAGAACGCAGTGCCGCATACCAGCGATGCATGCAGCTGCCTCAAGGATCAGATCGTCATAACGTCCAAGTCTACGTTGACGACATAGTCATAAAAACCAAGGAGGCAAAGACACTTATCGACGATCTCCGCGAGACGTTCGACAACCTTGACCGCTACAGGATCAAGCTAAACCCCGAAAAGTGTGCTTTCGGCGTCCCATCGGGTCAGCTGCTTGGGTACTTAATCTCTCAGCGAGGGATCGAGGCGAACCCGAAGAAAATCAGAGCCATCATGACGATGGAGAAGCCGAAAAACCTCAAAGGCGTCCAACATCTCGCAGGGAATAAGCGGCGTTAAGCGATTCATCATCGCATGGGTAGAAGGCCCTACCATTCTACCACTGCTACGCAAATCGATAAATTGAGTGGACGCCGAAGCCAACAATGCATTCAAAGCCTCAAGCGGCTTCTCTCCACCTCGCCTGCCTTGGTCACGCCAAAGGAGCGCGAGCCTCTGCATGTACATAGCAGCCACACACCGTGGTCAAGACTGCATTAGTGGTCGAACGACCAAGAAGGCAAGACCCACGGGTCCAAATACCAATCTACTACCTCAGCGAGGTAATCGACACCAACAAAGCAGAGGTACCCTCACTACTGTTGGCCTACGGCGTGTTCATGACGGCTCGACGGTTGAGCCATTACTTCCAGGAGCACCAGGTGATGGTCGTCAACGAGGCACCCCTGAACAGCATCCTGAATAACCCAGAAGCCACAGGACGCGTGGCCCTATGGGGCATCGAGCTGTCACCCCTGGACATCATCTACGAGAAGCGACTCGCAATCAAGTCTCAAGTCCTCCCGGACTTCCTCGTACATTGGATGGAGCTGCAGCTGCCAGACACCCCAGACATGTCGCAGTCATGGACCATGCACTTCGACGGCTCCAAGCGCGAAGCTGGAGCAGGAGCCGGGGTCATACTGACCTCCCCGCAGGGCGACCAGATGAAGTACGTCCTCCGGATGAAATTCCGAGCCTCCAACAATGAGGCCGAATACGAAGCCCTCATCCACGGCATGAGAATGGCAAAGATCTGCGGCGCAACGCGCCTGGTCATCTACGGTGACTCCAACCTCGTCGTCCAGCAGACGATGAACGAGTGCGACGCACACGCCGAAAACATGATCGCATACCGCGCACTCTACAACACACTCGAAGGAGAATTCGACGGCTGCGAGCTTCGACACGTTGGAAGAGAAAGCAATGAGGAGGCCGACAGACTCGCCAACATCGGCTCCACCTGCGCAAAGGTGCCACAGGGTGTGTTCCTCGAACAGATCTGCGTGCCATCCATCAAGCGGAAATTCCCCAAGGGATCACCCGAAGAAGCAGAACACTCGGGGGCTACGCTGCCCGAAGGACATGAAGGACCCGAGAAACTGGACACAGAGGTAGCCATGGTCAACCTAATGCAGGTCATGTCAGTCGAAGAAACTTGGACGCGACCATACCTCCAGTTCTTGATAAACGGAGAACTGCCTGACAGCCCGACAGATGCCCGGCGCATATCTCGTCGGTCAAAAGCCTTCACCGTAATCAATGGCGAGCTGTACAAGCGCAGTATTACGGGTGTACTACAAAGGTGCGTCACCATCGGTGACGGGAAAGCCATCCTCCAAGACATCCACGAGGGCATCTGCGTCCATCACGCAGGCAGCCGCTCCCTTGTCGCCAAAGCTCTACGAGCCGGATTCTACTGGCCAACGGCGATGAGCGACGCAAAGGACATCGTCCGAAGATGCAACGGATGCCAATGGTTCACCGACAAACCGCACGCACCTGGGTCCGAGCTCAGACCCATACCCATAGCCTGGCCTTTTGCTCAATGGGGCCTCGACATGATCGGCAAACTGCCAAAGTCCTCGAAAGGGGGACACGTTTATCTCCTGGTCGCAGTCGACAAATTCACCAAGTGGGTCGAGGCCATGCTGGTCACCTACCAGAAAGGCAAAACTGCCGTCAAGTTCTTCGAGTCCATTGTCTACAGGTTCGGCGTACCGCACAACATCATCACCGACAATGGATCGAACTTCATCTCCAAGGAGTTCCAGGACTTCTGCGAAGGCCTTGGGATCAACATCACGTACGCCTCAGTGGCACACCCGCAAACGAACGGGCAAGTGGAAAAGGCCAACGGCCTAATCGGCGCTGGCATCAAGAAGCGCCTCATGAGTCCACTCGAACGGAAAGCCGGAGCCTGGACGAAAGATCTACCATCCGTCCTGTGGAGCTTACGGACTACGCCAAACATCTCCACAGGGTACACACCATTCTTCATGGTGCATGGAGCTGAAGCCGTGCTACCAGCCGAAGTACGGCACCAGGCCCCCCGGGTCGTCGCTTATAGCGAAGCCGAATCCACGGCTGCACTCGAAGACGCTGTCGACACACTCGACGAAGCAAGAGACATAGCAGCAGCTCGATCAGCGGTGTACCAGCAGAGTCTCCGCAACTACCACAGCCGCCGGCTGCGCCCAAGGTCCTTCGTCGAAGGAGACCTCGTCTTGCGACTCAAGCAAGAGCGACCGAAGAAATTCGAGTCACCATGGGAAGGACCCTACGTCATCACCGAAGTCATCCCAGGTGGCGCCTATCGCCTCAAGCACGTGGAGTCTGGAGTCGCATACTCCAACCCATGGAACATCGCGCACTTGCGACGATTCTACCCCTAGCTACCTACCCATTTACTTTCAATAAGGCCTTTTAGCCAAGGCTATTCAGCCGAACAATGTACTTCCTCCGTTACGATATAAATAAAGCTAAGTATCTCGCCCCAAACTTCAGTTCACTATTTTGCAACTTTACTTTATGCTACAAAAGCACTCGGTGGCTCCTCCCACCTCACGATTTCATCGACTGAGGATCACGCGTGTACACCTGAGTAGCTGACAACGTCAGGCAAACGAAAAGGACACGTACTCAAACAAAGCACTGATGCTTACAACAAACAAACCTTTACAACAAAGGGCACAACACGCCCAGTCGAAATATACAAATTTTACATCTATCTCTTTTACAGGTACTACCTATTCTGAAGAATAACCTGAGCACGCTGCTCAAACAAATCTACGACCTGTTCGGCATACTGCCTTACAGCTGCGTAATGTGGACGCATGTCCCACTCATCACCATCCGGCCGAGGAGGTGGCCTAGCTGCCACAACAGTCAAATCTACATCAGGCCGGTGCAGCCTCACGAGAGACAAAGCAGCCTTCACTCCTGCGACGAGCTGTTGCCGCACCAACTCCTTGACATTGCTCACGCTCCGAAACTTTGACAGAAGACCCGCAAGGCTCGTCGGTACGGCATCCAAAGGAAACATGACGTGCAACACCGAGGCAAGCGATGTCTGCACTTGGCAAAGCACCCGTGAAACCTAGTGCACACGATCCTGCACTGTCGCCAGAGCCATGGCACGGTCACGATCCATCCAGAAGAAGCCGCGAGCCTCCATGTCCTGTTGAGTCAAGCAATTGACCCGAACAGCGACAAGCTCTTTCTCTTCCCTCGGAGCAAGGTTCGCACCTGCGACAATTGCACAAAATAAGAGGCAAGGCCAGCAGGCTCATTCGAAGACCTGAGCTGCAGCTCGAAACAAAGAACAACTTACATTGAAGCTGCTCAGACAGCCGAAGCAGTTCCGCCATCAAGTACTCCTCTCTGGCTGCACCACGATCCGCCTTGGACTTCCAAACATCGGCGTGACCTCGCAACCCAAGCAACTCCCTCTCAAGACTACGAACACGATCACAAAGAAAAGCGAGTTGCGAGGAATCATCCAAAGATGGACGCAGTTGCGTTGCAGGCGAGGTGTCAACGGGGTCAGCACCCGAAGGAACCTAGCACAACAGAAAAGCAAATTACATAAACATTCGGACAGTGGTAGTGCATAACTCAGAAGAATTCACTAAGCATATAAGGCCACTACGTGGCACAAGGACTGTGTTCTTCAAAATATTTACAGCAAAAGCAGACTACAAACTATCCTACATCTACAACGCCTAAGACGCGGCACCCTGAGTCGCCTCGGAGCCGGATTGCCTAGCCTTGGCCTCCCCTTGCTGCCGCATTGCATACTTAGACAGCAAATCAATGAGCTTCGGCCCATATCGCTTGCAGCGAGCAGAGTAGGCAGCAAAGGCTACCTCGGATCCGTTTGCGGTCATCGGCATCCGGGAGGTGATCTGGGGCAGGTCCAGCTCCGCGCCAGCCACCAAAGCCATCGCCAGCCTGACGGACGCGCCGATGCCCTTTTGCTTGCGCTTGTACGCCGCAGGCGCTTCGGCTGACAAAGCCTCCGCCAGAGCATCTACATCATCAAGGGCCGCGCCCTTAGGGACAAGCTCCTTGTAGAAACGGCCAAGGACCTCCTTCGCCTTGGCAAGGGAGCTGACGACGGTGCTGCAACGATCTTCGACCGCTGCAGTAGCATCATCTAGAGCACTCCCGTGCTCCAGAGCGCCTCGGTCAAACTCGATGCCTGCGGCATCTGAGACACAAAAAAGGGACATGACAAAAAACAACGCAGAAGAAGACAAGAAAACAAGAAGAAAGAAGCACAAATATAACACTCACCCGAAACAGCCTTGGCAGCAGCCATGAGCTTGCCTGCCACCTCTCTCTCGCGCGTAGTCGCAACAGTGGCCAGCTGCTCCTCACGGTCCGCGGCCTCCTGCTGCAGACGCTCCTTAGCTTTGGCCGCCTTGGTCAGCTCTAGCTCTAGGCGTTCCTTCGCACCAACGGCGGCCTCGACCTTCTTCTCCGATTGACCAAGGCTCTTCTTGAGAGCGTCGACCTCACGGAGAGAAGTATTATGCTCCTCTGCATTCAAAACAAGCAAACGCCAGAGAGCAGGACCGGAATAAATGAAAGAAGCACCAAAAACAAATAGGTACCTTGAAGCTGTCGGAGGTTAGCCTCTAGCACCAGGCGCTCCTGCACCAGCCGCTTGGCCTCCTCTACAAAAGGCTGTAGAAAAAGAAACACCAGTAAGAAAAAGGACTTGGGGGCTGTGCCCAACATTAAGGAATAAAGGCAAAACTCGCACACGAAGACACTCGGGGGATCCGCCCCCTCGAAGATTCGAAAAAAGAACAAGACACGAAATTTTTTCAGACACCCTGGGGCTCCCCCCGTGGTACGAAGCAGAGGTACTTACATGCTCTGATGGCGACTCCGAAGGCCCGCTGGCGAAATTCTGAGGCGCAACCACCTGCACCTCCTGCAGAAGAGGATTCGGAGCGGCACCCCCTGACGTTGCCACCGTTTGAGGAGGAGGAGACGCAACTTTCGACTCCCCCATCATCTCCCGAGCACCATCGCTGGAGGAGTCGTGGGAGGAATGCCTACATACGAGGCAATCCGCAGAAGTGCAAAATCAAGAAGGAAAAAGGACAGCAGCAAGACAAGAAACTTACGAGTCCAGCGAGCTCAGGTCAAAGACTGGAGGAGTCCTTCGGGCTCTCTTCTCCACCTTCTTCTCTTCCTTCTTTTCTTCCTTCTTCCGCTTCGCTGGCGGGTGTGGCTCTACAGCCCGCACAGGAATGGCAGGAATGGGAGAGGAAGAGCCTCCATGCCCGTCACTATGACTCTCAAGGCACAAAGGAGTCGGAGGAGTCGAGGCATCCGAAGACTCGCTGGAGCTCCGTGATCGTTTGCGCGTATGGTCCTCACTCGACTCGTCGGCATCTTCCGCCGGAGATCGCGCCGACGGCAGCTCGGACACGGAATCCACCACGTCATTATCCGGGGCATTCGGATATTTTTCAGGCAATGGCGGTACCACGCCCGACACCTTGAAGCTCTGCAAGACAAAAAGGGACCTTGTTAGCAAACAAAGGAAAATAAATACAAAGTCGACAAAAAGCGCTACGCGCACGAATCTACACCTGCGGAATGGCCAGCGTTGCAGAAAACGGAGGAGTCAACGACTTCCCCGGGATTTCTTCTCCGGCCTTGAACTTCAGCAGCAAGCGAAGGGCCCTGTCAAGATCTCCCTCGGAGATTTTCTCAGCCGAAACCCTCGTTGGATCACGGCGGCCAGAATAAAGAAACATCGGGTGCGCCCTCGCCTGGAGAGGCTGCACTCGACGCTCGAGAAACGTGCGGATAATATCCACGCCGTTCACTTCCTTCTCCGGAATCAACTGGAGATCTTACACCCGACGATAAAGGGCCTCTATCTCCTCTGTCTCGCCATTCAAGATCTGGTTTTTCCAGGATCTTTTCGGCTCGATTATCTGGGAGGGGTCGAAAGGAGCAAGACCAAAATGCTGCCCAGCAACTATAGAGTCGCGAATGTAAAACCACCGCCTCCTCCAGTACTGGACAGATTCGGACATAGAGAAAGAAAAGAAGAGAATATTGGCTTTGAGGGAGATGATGCAACCACCTATGGGATACACACCATCCGAACCGGATTGCCTCTTCACGGAATAGAGTTTCCAGAAGAGGCCAAAATGCGGCTCGATGCCGAGCCAGCACTCGCAAAAAGTAATGAAACAAGCAATGTGAAGAAGAGAATTGGGCGAAAGATGATGTAGCTGGATGCCATAGAGAAAGAGCAGCCCACGAAGGAAGTCGTGGACTGGGAAGGAAAACCCACGCATAACGAAGGCGATAAACATAACCTGATACCCAGCTGGGGGACGGGGGATTACCTCATTGTCGGGGAGTCTGACGGCCTCCCTATCTTGCGGGATCAAACCCTGCTCGCAAAGTTTGCGGAGATCGCTCTCCCGCGTCTCTGATCGCCGCTAGCCACCGTCGGTGACACGGGTAGTGGTGGCGCTTTTCTTTCCTCCAGCGGCGCTGGTACCAACGGCAGATGACGATTTCTTCGGTTTCCCCATCGCGCTACGGCAGCGCCGGCGGTGAAAGCGCAGAAGGGAAGATGGAAATGTGGAAGGAAAACCCAGCGCGCAGCAAGAATCGCTAGAGCACAAGGAGGCAGTGAAAACAAGAAATGATGCGGTGAAAACAAACTGCAGCTTTCCCCAATGATTATAACGACGAAGACGATGCACGACAGCCGTCCATCCAAAAGACCTAACACCAACGGCAGATCTGACCATACACGTGTCAGCATCACAACGAACCGTCGTTAGCACGCCGTCCACTACGCGCGGAAATCGAGGCGACGCCGTAATTATCTCCACGCCGCGCGTGACCGGTCAATTCAAGGTCAGCAAGTGGGACCCACGTTCGTCCAGTCAAGTCATCTCTGGCGTAGCAGGCGCTTGAGATCATCGATCGTCAGCACTGATGTCATCAAAAGCTATAGTAGCACCAACTACAATTCTTCGGCTCCACAGCTAAGAGTACTCACTCGAATCTTCGATTCGACTAAATACTCGGGGGCTACTCCTATCAGGAGCACCGCCGCACCGAAAGACGAATAAAGACAAAATATTTCTTCGAGTCCTACGTCGAGTCTACGACTCCACTACGGACTCGGGGGCTACTCCCATAGGGAGGATGGATTTAAGCATCCGAAATTTTTTGTGTCCTACGGACTTAACAACTGAACAATGTTTGAACTAAAGTCTCCGCTCGAGTCTACGACTCGAACAGACACTCGGGGGCTACTCCCATAGGGAACGCTGGTCGCGCACCCTATGAAATCTTCGACTGCGATCTTTCGGATCAGCATGCAAAAACTTTTCGGCATCTCTGCCCCAACAAAACGCTGAGTGAGCAATGATCTCCTTGGCCACCCGAAACACCTCCGCGGTGACAAACATTCGGATGCTGTGTCTGCGACACAAAGATAAGACCTACAAATATCATCTGATGGCCTGGCAACGCACACGACTGCGCTCTGCTAGTGAAAACCCGTGCTAACAGGTGCGATGAAAAATCCCGACAAACGCGTTGTGTACATCAATTAAAATCACTGGAATTCCACTCCTGTAAGTCCTCCGCAGCCTGAGTCGAATTACGCCAACATATGTTCCAGTTTCGAGTTGAGGGACTCGAACCTGAGGAAGATCGTGTTGTTTCGTCCTAAGACAGTTAACTGACCCTGATCCGTCGGGTGAGTCAGGCACACGCATCAACAATCCCTACACACATACTGTTAATACATAGTTGCACCTGAAGGATTGAAGAGTCCTCAGCCGAATCTACGATTCGACTGATCACTCGGGGGCTACTGACATGGTTATACCCTACGACTACGTGATCTCAGCATACCTAGTCCAGCCCAAGGAAGGCCCACAGCAAAAGTACGTTGGCCCATGAAGACTTTCGGGTGGCCCAGGCCCATGACGCCTTCGGATCCTTGGAGAGCAAGACTAGAGTAGATAGGAAATTCAAAGGGGTAAAACCCTAGAACCTGTAACCGACTAGGACTATGCCCGGGACCTGCCTAAGTCTATATAAAGGCCAGGAGGGCACGACCTAGATATCTCGACTCATACTTTCGCATACACACCTTCACGCCAGATCTAATCTGCGCACCCCTGTAATCTTCGGTTCCGCCGTAATCAAGAGCAGACAAGCATGAGTAGGGTTTTTCCCTCCGGGGGCCTGAATCTGGGTAAATCTCGTGTCCCCTGGTTGCTTGTCTGTTAACCGTTCCACGATCTCCAGCATCTCCATCTTCTCCAAAACCCAAGTCCATAATAATGGGCATTGACGAGTCGAAACCTCGTCACATGGAACTAGTCCTGCCTATGCCGATGTTTTTGAAATAGTGAGGATTGATAAAAACAACCTCTGGTAAAATAAATTTTAAAAATAAACCTTCTAAAGAAAGAATTTCACAAGACTAATCCATTTAGATAGCGCTGGCGCTACACTCTAGAGGGTAGCACCGCTTTGAGGGGCGCTATTTGTGAGCTTAGCACACCGCTTGATACGACAGCGCCGAGCACCGGGACGCTACTCCTATATGGTAACATTGGGATTTAAGACGTTATCCTCACCAAGGTTCTAGAGAGCATGTTGGGCTCGACTCAACAGATTTTTATAAGTGAAAGAGGGTAGTGTTCTCGGCTGGGACGCTAACCTTTAAAACATAGAAACTTTAAATCCCTGTAGCTTTTGATCTACAAATCTACATGACATGATTATTTCCCTATGGATCTCAAATTAAATTATCTTTCCAATATCGATGGTTCCATGATGGTTGGACAAGTACATAATATTTCATGGATCATTTGGTTATTTTGGTTTATTTTTACACGTTTAGATGATTTCGTAAACAGGATTGTGAACGAGGTAATACTTTATATGATATGGTTAATGATGGAAACTTTATAACCTTAATCCTTTTTAACTTTAGCTGATGTATGTCATTGATCGTGATTGTCAAGGTTCTACTCAGTATGCATTATTAAGATAAGACAAACTTATTAAGATATTTATTAGGAACATAACCGTGACCTACCATCAGATTTATTAAAATTGTTATTATATCCATTGTGACCAAAGTTTATTATATAGTTGGCTGATGACTGCAAGTGCATAGATTATTTGTAGCTAGTTTCGAAATAAAGATATTGATCCCACAGGGAGCGGGAGTTTTGAAGTCTAATAACTCTTGAATTAAATACTGAAATAGTAATGCTAGATAACATTCTAAGTAACAAGATAAAATGTGAGTGTTGTGTAAAAAGGTGTTTTTGGGTTTTTGTATAAGAGAACAATAAGTAAAGTAAAACAAACTGAACACATAGACAGAAAAGTCATCCATAAATTGAACACAATAATTAAATATTGAAAGTTTTTTTTGGTTTCTTCCATAGACAGAAAAGTCATCCATAAATACTTCCATTATCAATTCTATAAAATCTGCAAAAATAGCAGTCTTGCATCTTTAAAAAGTAGCTGGAGCATTACATAAATCAAAAGGCATGTGTAACATCCCAAAAATATTGATCAAGGTTATCAATTCCAATCACCCAAAATTAGGGTTAACAAAAACTTTGTTAACAAAATCCATATGAATGCATGTGTGTATGTGATGAATGCACGAATGCTTGAATGGACTTGTGTGGTTGTTATGAATGGTAAGAAATAGTTTAAATATGAAAACAACATCATCTAAATCAATTCCAAGAATAATCAAATAAATAGAAATGCAAAAACAAACAAAATAAGCAAATGGTCATTTTTGCCAATCTTGCTCACTAGACCACTTTGAGTGTTTCTAGTCCAAGATTTCAAACAAAAACAAATCCAATTCTTTTCACCCCTTGCTAGACCAAGTGAAAGTGAACCCAAGCCCACCTTGCAAACCCCTAGAAACATGTGGCAACCTGATTCAAATAACATTTGAAATTTGAATCTATATTATATGGGAAGATCACCATTTCTTAAAACCCAACCAAACCTGTGCACCTTGACAAATACAAGCAACCAGAGACTACCTAGTATGTGACCAGTACGCCCACCAAGTTTCATCCAAAAATTCAAATTCAAATTTCTTGCGGCCATTTCATCAAACACCTTCTGAGCACAAATCAAATTAAAGCACAAACACTATAGTGAGCAGTGTATGTGTCAACACCTGAGTTTTTAATCCCAGATGCCTGTTATGCCATACATCGCAATCCCAGGATTACCATTTTTGCGAGACATAACATATTTGGATATCACAGTACATCATCCATTATAAACCATACATAAGGTCTTACACAAATAAGGATCTCATGATCCAGTTCTTAATACAACTCAAGCAGCGAAATAACGTAAAAGATAATGATAGCATAGGTGAAGCTCCATCTTCGGGTTCACATGCAATACTGATGATGGGAGATGATCCTAGTTGTCGTAACCTTCCTGCGGTCCATCATCCTGGTACTCCTCTTCATAGTCTGGCCACGGAAATAGCCAGGGACAAAGCCATGAGTACTCTTTAAGCACTCGCAAACTAATACTAATTATTGAAGGTTTTTTTGTAGTAGGATACTAAGCTCTAGGGTTGTTTTGCAAAAAGCCAGATTTACCTCTACTAAGTTCAGAAACAAAGAAAACTAGTAGAAAGTTTATAACACCTTAGTGGGAACTTGAATTCGTATCACAACTCCATTGTGTTCAAGTCAAAGTCACAAATCATTTTGAAAACATCTGATGGAGGAATAGTATGGCCACTCCAACTGTCCATAACCGTGGACGCGGCTATTCGAATAGTTTGACACTCTGCAGAGGTTGTACACTTTCACCACAACATTCGATACATCCGTCAGGAACAAATCCTGAATTCACCATACTCAGTATGCGGATAATCAATCCTAACCTTTCAATTACACACCCTAGTATAGGCACCTCTCCTGTGAGTTTGGCCTCCCAACCATGACGAACTGTCATCTTGGGTACTGCACAGGTGGACAATCTTCACAAGGTAGCCTCAGCTCAGACCTTGGCCGCAAGGGAACCCATACTAAAGTATATAAATTTCCAGTCAAGCCCTACCCAATTTTCGGGTATTGTGGTTGTACGGTAAAATTGAAATGGTATCGCATACAGACAACCATCAGTTTTATAAAGGGCTAAGGATCATGCCTCAACATTTTCATCATCAAAATCATTTGGTGTTCAAGAACACATGTCAAAAACATTTCAGTAGAATGACTCATCATTCTAAGGTTTTCATAACCATTTTCACCAAGTATTCCCATCTAAAGTTGATCAAGTTTTATGCTTAGCACTAGCATCTACAAGTGGGGGGTAAAGACTAATGGGGGTAATAAATAAGTGGGGATTAGCTAGGTTCAATCTCATGCCTTAGGATGACATCAAGATTATCTAACTTAGGCCAAATTTTATGCTCTTTATGCTACCTTCCCATATCCTTCTAACATCTATAATTAGCTAAGTAAACTCTAAGAGAAAGCTTTGATAAAGAATTAAAATACTTAAGCTTGCAAGTGAAACTAGGATTGGGTATCAAGTGGTGTAATCACATATGCTTAAGGCATATAGTTGGCATAGTAACAAACAAGTAGTAGCTTGCATAAGTAGGGTATCTTGCAAGTGTTAGCTTGCAAGGTTGCAAGTATAGGCTTGCCTTGTGCAGAGCAGTGGTTGAAGTTCTTCTCGGCTTCTTCCTCGTAGTATCCTCCTTCCTCCTCGTATCCTTGGTCGGTACTAGCGTCTATAAATAAATACGAGGTACACAATCACCAAACAATACTTAACTATTTCTAATCATCACACAAAGGTTCATACTAGGTGATCTATCATCATCACTAGCATTATAAGATTCAAGCACTTATCTTATTTATTTTATTTTTAGAAAAGTAATTTCTACTCATTGAAAAACTACTTAAGATTTAATATTCTCCAACTCAAACATGGGATCATGTTGACACATGTCATCACCACATATTTCAGTACATGGGAATGTGATTTAAAGTGGTGTCACAATTTAATAAGGTTTAACCTTTTTATTTTAATTAAATAAAATGACTAGAAATGCCTATGTGGCATTCTTTTATTACTTGAACATTATTTCTGCAAGTAAACCATATGTTTTTATATATTCTGAAAGGTATGATCAAATGTGATTTTTGAGATGTGGAATCAACTCAAAAGCTCTTATGGTTGAATTTTGGAAAATGTTTGAATGCAAAAAAGCTTCTGCCTTGTTATTTTTACCATGGTTGATCTATAAATCCAAATGGTTTGAATCCAACGGGGTTGGATTAAGCATTTCAGTACCTTTCTAACAAAATTGGTTTCATGCATTTTGGTTTAGTGAATCGAGCTGGTTTGATTTTTGAATCTATGTACAGAACTGTGTTTGAAATTAAATGAATAAAAGTAAAATTAAATTGTTGGGTCGCGCGGGATGTTTTACTGGGCCAGCCCACTACGCACAACGCACATGCATGATGATTAAGTGGCTGTCCCCACGCGTCAGTGAGACGGGGAGGGGCGAAGCGGTACGGGGCAATGTGGACCGTGGGATCTAGTTCTAATCGAACGGCTCTGGTTCATCGTCCATGTTGAAAGAACATTTCTTAATCCCTAGTGTTTTGTGTGTTAGATAACAATATCAAGGATTATCTTAATGTGCGTTGAAGTGTTGCAGCTCTCTCTAAGAAAAAGGGAAAAGATTCGCTTTGGGCGGATAATCCGCCTCACTGACGGATAATCCGCCCTCCCTCTTCCCAAGCAGGCGCAAGCCCCAGAAGGGGGGCGGAGTTTTGGCTGGATTTTCCGGCCCCGCCAGATAATCCGCCTCTCAGGGGGCCGGATAGTCTGCCCCCTTTCTCACCGCCAAGGTGCAAGCCCCAGAGAGGGGGCGGAGTGTTGGCCGGACTTTCCGGCCTGGCCGGATAATCTGCCCCAGGAGGGGGCCGGATTATCCGCCCCCCAAGATCTTCACCAAGTCTTGCAGGCGCCAGCCCCAGAGAGGGGGCGGAGTTTCCCCCGGAAAATCCGCCCTTGGGGCGGAGTTTCCCCAGGGGGCGGATAATCCGCCCCCAAAGTTACTCAATGGCCAGATTTGGGGAGGGGGTATTTAAGCCAGCCTTCCCCCTCCTGCCAGACTTCTTGATTCATTCGAAAAAGACAAGATCTGATCTGCAACCTTCATCCAAGAGAGCTCCATCTAGATCCACCCAAAGGCCCCGTCCCTTGGGGAATCGAAGGAGGAGAACTCGATCTTCATCATCAGCAATCAAGCGCTTCATCTCCTCTCCATTCATTTGGAGAATCACCGATCTAGTATTTCTTGCAAATACCTAGATCCTTGTTTTGTTTATATTGATAAACCTTGTTCTTGTGACAACTTGTTGTCATCTCGGGAGCCCCCAATTCAGTTGTTGGTGTGTGCCCCGGTAGCGTTGTAAAATGCACCGGTTCCCGCCTCGAAGGGATCCAATAGTGGAGAAGGTGGATCAGGCCTCTCGTGGCGAGATCCATCGGAGAATAGGGTGAGGCCTATTGTGGCGTGGTGGTCTTAGAACCGCCCACCCCTCCAACGCAGATGTAGTTCCCTTAACAAGGAAGGAAATGCGGTAAAACAAATCCCTGTGTCTCCGCGTGCTCCACTACGGTTCCTTCGCTCCTCTATTTACGTGCTTAGTAGTCAGGGTTGCATATAGGGAAATTCTCGTAGTTGCATATCTAGATAATTTACTTTGTGTCAAGCCTAAAATTGAAAAAGTATTAAAAATTGGTTAGCACCTATTCACCCCCCTCTAGGTGCCCATACGATCCATTTCAATTGGTATCAGAACCCCGGCTCTTATTTCGGGCTTAACTGCCTAAGAGAAGTATGGGTTCCAAGGTAGATGGGAGTGATGCTCCAGAGGTAGTCACCATGAACGATCTCAAGACGTTGGAAACAACCTTGGTGAGTTCAATGGAGTCTAAGATGAAAGAGATGCGTCAATTGATAATGCGTCTCTCCACATCCGCAGCATCACCTCCATCAAACTCTGAGGCTACCACTCCGCAATCCAAGGAAACGGGTAAAACTGTTTCCAAAGATAACGAAGTGGTTGGTGATGACACTAGCAAGAGCTCATCCTCGAAAAAGGATAGTGGTAAGGATGGATACAATGAGGTTTCTCATGTGTATTCTCCTGATCCACCTATCCCTCACCCACATATACATAATAGGGGTGATCCACCCAAACTTTCAGCATCTACTTTTACTCAATGGCAATTTTTGATGAAATCTCATGTGTGCAGTTCCTCCATAGAGTTGGAAGATCATCGAAAATGGTCTTCATGTTGGAAACCCCAACAATCTCACAAGAAGAGAAGTTGTCGATAGCCAACTCAACGCTATAGCTCTTCACATGATACAGCTTGGTGTGGGTGACAAAGATATGCCACACATTTAGCATCTTAGTACAGCTAAGGAAGCTTGGGATGCTCTCACCAAGCTCTTCATCGGAAATGAAAGTATGAAAAGGAATAGATATGATGCGTTGAGCAACAAAGCTGAAGAATTTTACATGTTGGATGGAGAAGACCATGAGGACATGTATAGGAGGCTCAAGGCAATAGCCACAAATTTCAGAAACCATGGTGCCGCTCATGTTGATGATGCATGGATCAAGCGCAAGTATGTCAGTGCTCTTATGCCATTTGAGCCCACAGATTTGAAAAGTCTCCAAGGTAGGCATAACTACCACCTCATGACTTCCAATGTGGTAATGCAAGAAATGGCCTCTTTCAAGGTGGCTGCCAAGAATGCCGAAGATGCTCGTGCACGAGCTATGGGGATGCAAAAGGGGGTCAACATGGCCTTGAAAACTAGTGTGATTGATCATGATGAATATGCCATAGAAGGTATGGACTGTCCCGAGGATATAAAAAGGATCCACGGACAATACTTGGCTCTTTATGCTAGAAACTTTTGGAAAGATCCAGCCAAGGCTAAAGCTGAACTAGAACACAAGAGTGGAGCCTATGGAAGAAAATAAAATGGTCCCAAGCTAAGAACATGTTTCAACTGTGGTGACTGGCTGCACTTTGTAGCTGAATGTCCATATCAAAGTAGGGAAGATAATGGAGGAAGACTTATTTTCAAAGACAAGTCAAAGGCTCCACGCAAGAAACAGTTTGTAAAGAAGAATGCTCCCTTCAAGAAGCAACCAAAGATTGTTCTAGTGGCTCAAGAAGAATATTCTTCGGGTAGTGAAGATGAGGACGAGGACGATAGCTCTCAAGAGGTGGCTGCTATAGCCACCACGTCTCCCTCAACATCTCTCTTCGACTCTCCGAACGAAAACATCATCAATAAGAATGCTACTTGTCTCATGGCAAGAAGCTCCGAGGGCTATGCTTCCGGTGGGTCGAAATGGGTGCTGGATAGTGGATGCACTAGTCATATGACCGAAAGCAAGGAGATCATCACAGAGATGTGTCCAAATCATGATAATGTTACAGTCTCCTACGGTGATAATTCTAAATCTCAGGTATTGGGTCTTGGCAAGGTTGTGGTTGCCCACGATATCTCTCTCGTGGACGTCATGCTTGTTGAGACCCTCGGTTACAACCTTCTTTCTGTTCGTGCCCTTGGCAAGATGGTTTTTGCTGTTTTTATCGATGATGATTTGGTGGTACTCTTCTGGAGCAAGTTTCTAAAGGTCGCTTTCGTTGGGTACGTTGAAAATGACCTATATGTGGTGGACTTTTCGGGGAAAACCACTTCAGGTCCGATGTGTCTTTTCGGAAAGGCCGACGTGGGCTAGCTATGGCATCGCTGTTTAGCCCATGTCAACATGAGAACTTTGCAAAGTCTCCACAAGGGTCGCCACATCCTTGGACTAAAAGACAATGTCTCTTTTGCCAAAGATTGTGTTTGCAGGGCTTGTGTTGAAGGAAAATGCATGACTCTCCCCACAAGAGAAAGACTATTGTGTCTTCAAAGAGGATCTTGGAATTACTTCATGTGGATTTATTTGGTCCTCCTTCTCATGCAAGTCTTGGTGGGAAGAAATATTACCTGGTCATTGTCGATGATTACTCAAGATATACATGGGTCTATTTCTTCAAGCTAAAGAGTGAGACTCAACAAACTGTCATTGACTTTGCCAATGAAGTTCAACATCAACACAATGTTCCTATCTTGGCAATAAGAAGTGACAACGGCTCCAAATTCAAGAACTACACTTTGAATGAGTTTCTTAGTGAAGAGGGGATTAGACATCAATATTCCGCTGCGTACACCCCTCAACAAAATGGTGTAGCCGAGAGGAAGAACCGGACTTTGATGGATATGGCAAGATCAATGTTGGCTGAATTCAAGTCTCCTTATAATTTTTGGGCTGAAGCCATATCCACTGCTTGTCACTCATCGAACCGGCTCTACCTCCAAAAGATTTTGGACAAGACTCCATATGAAATACTTACCGGTAACAAGCCCAACATATCATACTTCAGGGTATTCGGGTGTAAGTGTTTCTTTCTTATTAAAGGTGTCCGTTTGTCTAAATTTGAGTCCAAGGCTTTAGAAGGTATTTTTGTTGGTTACGGTGCCGAATCCCACACTTATAGAGTCTACAACAAGCTTACTGGGATTGTTGTAGAATCTTGTAGTGTGGAGTTCGATGAAAATAACGGCTCCTTTGTAGGGCAAGTTGATGTTTGTGATGCAGATGTTGAAATACCCCAAGATGACATAAGAAGAATGGGCGTGGGATTTTTCCGCCCCATTGAGGAACCACTTATGGCGGATCGAGAAGGACAATGCTCCACTCAAGTGGAGCCCTCATCTACACAAGATCAACCAGCTCCTACTGTTGGAGAAAACTCTGCACCGACACCGCAACTTGCTGAAGATCATCAGTCTCCTGGACAAGATGGTAGTACCAGGCCGGACTATCCGCCCCCTCCAAGGGGCGGACAATCCGCCCCTGGCACTTCAACTTGTTCCAGGGGATCCGAATGAGAAAATAACAGCCAAGAAGTTCCCAGGCCGGATCCTCTGGCCCCCGAGGGCGGATTATCCGGCTCTGGATCTCCTAGTTCAGTCAGGCATCCTCAGGAAGAAGGAACTGGTGCCTCATCTCCCAGGCCGGATAGTCCGGCCCCACCAAGGGGCGGATTATCCGGCCCTGAAGAACAAATTATGTAGCAAGGTCCTGTTGTTAACTCAGATCAAGATCAAGGGCAAGGCAATGGTCAAGACAAGGATACAAATATTGAATCAACTCCTTCTAGAAACAATAAGGACATTGAAGCTCGTCGCAAGGCTCGTGCTGATCGGAACCTTGAACTAAGGGGTCACACTCTTGACAAGGTTGTCGGTGATCTACGAAGAAGGGTGTCTACTAGAAGAGAACTTGCAAGCTTCTGTGATCATCAAGCTCACATTTCCATGGTTGAACCGAAGAAGGTTTTTGATGCTCTTGAAGATCCCGATTGGGTTGTTGCAATGCATGAAGAATTAAATAACTTCGAACGCAACAAAGTTTGGAAGCTCGTAGAGAAACCCAAGGATTACCGCAATGTTATGGGCACCAAGTGGATTTTCAAGAACAAACAAGATGAAATGGCATTGTTGTGAGGAATAAAGAACGGCTCGTGGCTCAAGGATTCTCTCAAGTGGAAGGAATTGATTTTGGCGAGACTTATGCTCCTGTGGCTCGTCTTGAGTCCATCCGTATCCTTCTTGCCTATGCAGCCCATCATAATTTTAAATTACAACAAGTGGATGTTAAGAGTGCGTTTCTTAATGGTCCTCTACATGAGTTAGTATACGTCAAGCAGCCCCCGGGTTTTGAGGACCCCAAATTTCTGAACCATGTCTACAAACTCGATAAGGCGCTCTATGGCCTTAAACAAGCCCCACGTGCGTGGTATGAGCACCTTAAAGAGCTTTTGTTAGACCGTGGATTCGAAGTTGGGAAAATCGATCCTACTCTTTTTTACTAAGAAGGTTAATGGGGAGCTTTTTGTATGCCAACTTTATGTAGATGACATTATTTTTGGCTCTACTAACCAAGCTTTTAACGATGAATTTTCAAAGCTTATGACTGACATGTTTGAGATGTCAATGATGGGTGAGTTGAGGTTCTTCCTTGGATTCGAGATCAAACAACTTAGAGAGGGAACCTTTATTAATCAAGCTAATTACATCCAAGACATGCTCAAAAGGTTCAAGATGACGGATCTCAATGGCGTTGCTACTCCAATGCAAACAAAGTGTCATCTTGAGCTCAATCCCAAGGGTAAAGACGTGGACCAAAAGGTATACCGATCCATGATTAGCTCTCTCCTTTACCTTTGCGCATCTAGGCCCGATATCGTGTTAAGTGCAGGAGTGTGTTCAAGGTACCAAGCTGCTCCTAAAGAAAGCCACTTAGTGGCTATCAAACGAATCTTCAGATATTTGGTTCATTCCCCGAATTTTGGGTTATGGTATCCCAAGGGTTCAAGTTTCTCTCTATGTGGTTACACTGATTCAGATTGGGCTGGTGACAAAGATGATAGGAAATCAACCTCTGGTGCATGTCAATTCTTGGGCAGGTCTCTAGTGTGTTGGTCTTCAAAGAAACAGAATTGTATTTCACTCTCAACCGCCGAAGCTGAATATGTTGCTGCTGCAAGTGCTTGTACACAATTGTTATGGATGAGGAAGGGGACGGGGATGACTATGACGAGGATGAGAAGGAGTGATCTTCAGGGGCATTAGCATCGCTCTTCTTCCTTTTTGGCGTTTCGATGCCAAAGGGGGAGAAGTAGTTCTATTAGGTCTCGTGGATTTGCAAGGGTCGGGCGCAAGCATCTATCTTTCAGTCGTTTTATTTGCCTGCTTGTGCCCTTTTAGCATGAACTTATTTGCTAGTCGTGTTTGATTATGTAAGATTATGTCGTGCTCCACTATGTTTGGTACTATGTTTGGTACATGGAATTCTGGATTTATCTATTGTGGATCTCATGGAATTCTGGATTTATCTATTTAGCATATTTGATGGCATATGGAATCATGAGATTATCTAAATGTATGCATCAATATTGTTGGGATGTTCTTGTAGGCTATCAAGCTAATTATTTTCTTTGGCTATAGTCACATCCTGGTGGTATGACCTTGTTTCCCAACCCACCTTGTTTCAATTGTCTTTGCTATGAAAGTTGTGTTCTCTCTAGTGTGTGTATTTGTATTCAAATGCGAATTTTAAATATGCACACATCTAGGGGGGGCATCTTTCATTTTAAGGTGGCGTTAGCCGGTTTCATTGCAAATCCTAGTATTGTCATCTAACACCAAAAAGGGGGAGATTGAAAGAACATTTCTTAATCCCTAGTGTTTTGTGTGTTAGATAACAATATCAAGGATTATTTTAATGTGTGTTGAAGTGTTGCAGCTCTCTCTAAGAAAAAGGGAAAAGCATCTGCCTTTGGGGGGCGGATAATCCGCCCCCACCAGGGGCGGATAATCCGCCCCTCCCTCTTCCCAAGCAGGCGCAAGCCCCAGAAGGGGGGCGGAGTTTTGGCCAGATTTTCCGGCCCCACCGGATAATCCGCCTCTTAGGGGGGCAGGATAGTCTGCCCCCCTTGCTCACCGCCAAGGTGCAAGCCCCAAAGAGGGGGCGGAGTTTCCCCCGGAAATCCGCCCTTGGGGCGGAGTTTCCCCAGGGGGCGGATAATCCGCCCCCAAAGTTGCTCAACGGCCAGATCTGGGGAGGGGTAATTTAAGCCAGCCTTCCCCCTCCTGCTAGACTTCTTGATTCATTCAAAAAAGACAAGATCTGATCTGCAACCTTCATCCAAGAGAGCTCCATCTAGATCCACCCAAAGGCCCCGTCCCTTGGGGAATCGAAGGAGGAGAACTCGATCTTCATCATCAGCAATCAAGCGCTTCATATCCTCTCCATTCATTTGGAGAATCACCGATCTAGTATTTCTTGCAAATACCTAGATCCTTGTTTTGTTTATATTGATAAACCTTGTTCTTGTGACAGCTTGTTGTCATCTCGGGAGCCCCCAACTCAGTTGTGGGTGTGTGCCTCGGTAGCGTTGTAAAAGGCACCGGTTCCCGCCTCGAAGGGATCCAATAGTGGAGAAGGTGGATCATGCCTCTCGTGGCGAGATCCATCGGAGAATAGGGTGAGGCCTATTGTGGCGTGGTGGTCTTAGAACCGCCCACCCCTCCAACATAGATGTACTTCCCTTAACAGGGAAGGAACTGCGGTAAAACAAATCCCTGTGTCTCCGCGTGCTCCACTACGGTTCCTTCGCTCCTCTATTTACGTGCTTAGTAGTTAGGGTTGCATATAGGGAAATTCTCGTAGTTGCATATTTAGAGAATTTACTTTGTGTCAAGCCTAAAATTGAAAAAGTATTAAAAATTGGTTAGCACCTATTCACCCTCCCTCTAGGTGCCCATACAATCCATTTCACACGTCGGGCAGCGCCGGCGAGACAGAACCCTAGTGCGGCAGGTGGGGGTCATGGGAGGCTCACCGGGGCTCAGGTGAGGGTCGGCAACGGGGGCGAATGACGAAGTCGACGACGGCAGTTCGCCTAGTACCGGCAGCTTCTCCTGGGGTGGCTCCAATTGACGGCTCCCTTCTCCTCCAGCAGTAGCGGGATCCGGCGAAATTCCGGCGACGCACTGCTCGCCTTGCTCCGGGAGTGAGGTGGGGTGGTTCTGAGTGAGAGGGGAGTGAACTGGTGTGAAGAAAATGAGCGGTGGAGGCCTCTATTTATAGTGGCTGAAGGGGACCGACGGGCGCGTGCTGAGGTCGTCGTGGTCGACGACACAGAGTGCTACTGGCATGGGTGACGGTAGGGGGTGGTGCTGTGCTCCCTGGTGAAGCTCAACGGCGTGGTGGCGAGGCGTGGGGCGGTGCTGATCGATCGGAACGCTTTGATGCTCTGGGCGGGTCAGACGGCGATTTTAATGGCGCACAGCGCGTGTGGTCTGTGCGGCGGTGAACGGGCATGTCTGCGGGGTTGCTGGGGCGGTGGTGATCACGCACGCACGCAGCAAGGGCGGCGCGAGGTCTGTGGGTGCTGGTCACGGGTGGCGCACTGGCGCGCTGTCGGCTCGCACGCAGAGAGGTTTGGCATGGTCTTGTCATGTGGTCCAGGGGCTGGGACAGGGAGTGGTGGTGGACGGTGGAGTGCCTGCTAGACATGCTTGCTAGGCTTGATGCTGCTCCTAGCTTGCTGTTGACAATGGGGTGGCAAGGTGAGGCTCGGCCTGATTGCCATTGATGGCATGGTCTAATTTACAGTGAGCTAGAGGGGTTAAACAAGTTAGATGATCTACTGAGGGTGTAGTGTGAGCTAGATAGGGAACAAGTTAGGCCAAAATTACTGCACACTATAGTGTTTGAGGTTTGTTTGATTTGTATCTGCAAGGTGTTTGATGAAATGGCCGCAAGAACTTTAAATTTGAATTTTGGATTCAAACTTGGTGGGTTTGCTAGGCACATTCTTGGGAGTATCTGGTTAGTTGGATTAGTCAAGGGGCACTGGTTTGGTTGGTTTTTGAAAATGGGTGATCTTCACATATGATAAAGATTCAATTTTGATTTGTGATTTGAATGAGGTTGCCAAATGTTTCTGCAAGTTTGAAAGGTGGGCTTTGATTCACTTTTACTTGGTCTAGCAAGGGGTGCAAATATTTGGAAAAGTTTCTGTTTGAAATATTGACAGATCATCTCATTCACAGATGCATTCATATGATTTTAATTAATCAAAGTTTTTGTTAACCCTAATTCTAGTGATTAGAGTTTGATGATCCTTGTTTTATATTTTTGGGATGTTACAAACCTTCCCCCCTTAAACGAAATCTCGTCCCGAGATTTGAAAAAGGAAGAAAAATATTACCTAGGATTTAAAGAGATCGGGAAACTCCGTCCTGATGTGATCTTCCCGCTCCCAGGTAGCTTCTTCTTCAGTGTGGTTGCTCCACTGAATCTTGAGAAACTTGATGCTTCGGGTTCTGGTGGTTATGAAAGCTTCTTACAAAATACGGATGGGTACTTCAGGATAGGTCAGGTCATCGTTGATCTCTATGGTTCGGTGATCAATGTTCTTGAAAACTCCGGTCTTCTCCGGAACTTCAAGGCACTTGCGAGGTAACGATATATGGAACACATTGTGCACTACTGAAATTTCCTCTGGCAGTTCCAATTGATATGATACCTCTCCTCGACGATTCAGAATCTTGAAGGGTCCGATATATCTGGGGGCTAACTTTCCTTTCAGCTGGAAACGTTGCATTCCTTTCAACGGCGACACTTTAAGGTACATGAAATCTCCGATATTGAAAGCAAGGTCTCGACGTCTCTTGTTGGTGTAACTCTTCTGTCTTGACTGGGCGGTCTTGAGGTGCTCACGAATCTTGTGAACTTTCTCTTCTGCTTCTCGTAGGATGTCGGGTCCTAAAATCTGACTCTCTCCTACTTCCGACCAATTCAAAGGGGTGCGACACTTCCTTCCATACATGAATTCAAATGGGGCCATTTGCAAACTAGCTTGGTAACTGTTGTTGTATCAAAATTCTGCGAAAGGCAGACAGTCTTCCCATTTAGATCCATACTCTAGCACACATGCTCTCAACATATCTTTGAGTATTTGATTTACTCGCTCCATTTTTCCATCGGTCTGAGGGTGATAAGCTGAAATCCAGTCGGGTTCCTAAACCTTCTTGGACTTTCTTCCAGAATCTCGAGGTAAACTGAGTTCCTCGATCCAATATAATGTTCTTGGGAACTCCATGCAAACTGACGATTCTAGCGATGTACAACTCTACTAGCTTCGAACTCTGGTATGTGGTCTTGACTGGTAAGAAATGGGCGACTTTAGACAATCTGTCAACTATGACCCAGATAGAGTCATTTCCCCTACTAGAAGTAGGCTATCCGGTGATAAAGTCCATTCCAACTGAATCCCATTTCCATTCTAGAATCTATAGCAGTTGTAATAGTCCTGCGGGTCTTTGATGTCCCGCCTTGACTCTCGGACATATGTCACACTTGGTGATATAGCTTCCGATTTCTCTCTTCATCTTATGCCACCAAAATTGTTCCTTCAAATCCTGATACATCTTCGTTCCTCCGGGGTGGACAGAATAGAGAGTATCATGGGCCTCTTTTAAAATCACTTCTTTCAATTCCGAATCTGCTGGTACACAAAGGCGTCCTTTGTACCACAGAACTCCTTCATCGTCTTTGGTGAATCCGGGTACTTTTCCTATACCAATACGATGTTTAATTCCGTCGATACTAGCATTTCCTTTCTGTGCCTCCTTGATATGACTGATCAAAGTGGGTTGAAGTTCTATGCTAGCCAAAAATCCTTCACTCACTAATTCCATTCGGAAATCTTCCATCTCTTTGTGAAAACTTGGTTGCTCCTTCAAAATCATGGAGTTCAAGCGGCATGGCAATCTGCTAAGGGCATCTGCTACCACATTGGCTTTACCGGGGTGATAGTGAATGTCCAGATCACAATCCTTGATTAGCTCAATCCATCTTCTCTGTCTCATATTCAGCTGCTTCTGAGTGAATATATACTTCAGGCTCTTGTGATCCGAATAAATCTCACAATGGTTACCCATAAGATAATGCCTCCATGTCTTCAGGGCTAGAACTACAGCTACGAGTTCGAGGTCATGGGTTGGATAGTTCTCTTCATGCTGCTTCAGTTATCGGGATAGATAAGATATAACTTTGCCTTCTTGCATTAGCACACATCCAAGACCGATCTTGGATGCGTCACAATACACATCAAAGGGCTTTGTGATATCCGGCATGATCAAGATTGGGGCTGAAATCAATCTCCTCTTGAGTTCTTGAAAAATCGCTTCACATTTGTCCGTCCATTCAAACTTCTTGTCCTTCTTCAGCAATTGGGTCATGGGTCTGGCAATACTCGAGAATCCCGTTACGAACTTGCGGTAGTATCCCGCTAATCCGAGAAATGCACGAACTTGGGTTTGAGTGGTTGGGGCTTGCCAATATTCGACATCCTTCACCTTCGCAGGGTCAATAGCAATTCATCTGGCTGATACGATATGTCCGAGGAATCCTACCTCCTATAACCAGAATTCACATTTGCTAAACTTGGCATACAGCTGATGCTCTATAAGGGTTCCAAGAATGGTCCTTAGGTGTATCTCATGTTCTTCTTCTGATTTGGAATAAATCAGAATGTCATCGATGAAAACAACGACAAACTTATCCAGGAAGTCCATAAAAATCTTATTCATGAGGTTCATGAAATAAGCGGGGGCATTGGTTAATCCAAAAGACATGACCGTATACTCATATAATCCATATCGGGTGGTAAAGGCAGTCTTCGGAATATCCTCTGCGCGAATCTTGAGTTGATGATAGCCAGTTCTAAGATCAATCTTAGAGAACATTTTAGCACCAGTCAACTGGTCAAACAAATCTTCTATCTTTGGCAATGGGTACTTGTTTTTGATAGTTACATCATTCAACTTCCGATAATCCGGACACAAACGGTTACCTCCATCTTTCTTGTCCACGAACAAAACAGGTGATCTCCAAGGTGACGCACTTGGTTGAATCAGTCCAAATTCTAGCATGGCATCCAATTACTTCTTCAGTTTTGCTAGTTTAGACGGGTTCATACTATATGGTCTTTGGGCTATGGGTCCGGTTCCAGGTATTAGTTCAATGATAAACTCGATATCCCGATCTGGGGGCATACCAGACAAAACATATGGAAATACATCGGGGTATTCACAGACTATCCAAACTTGGTCAAGGGTTGGCTGGGCTATACTCTTGTTACATTTGAATTGACGAGGCAAGGTTTCAGATATATGCTCGACTGATACTCCGGTTGTACTGGTCATGGTTATGGCTTTCTTGGAGCAGTCAATTAATCCTTTGTGTTTGGACATCCAATCCATTCCTAGTACTACTTCCAAACCTTTAGTTCTGAGTACTATTAGATTAGCATAAAAATCTATGCCATGGATTCGGATAGGGACGGCTTTGCAAATTTTCCTAGCTTTGGTGGTTAAACCAGGTATTTGCACAATCATAACATGCTTCAATTTGGTTGGTTGAATCTTACTAGTGCATGAAAATCCTTTAGTGACAAATGAGTGCGATGCTCCAAAATCAAACAACACTCTTGCAAGTACTGAGTTAACAAAAAACATACCTAGCACGACATCTGGCGCTTCTTGGGCTTCTTCAGCATGCATGAGAAAAAGACGGGCGTTGCGGTTGAGCGAATTCCCTCGGGCAAACCTTCTTCCGGGTTGAACACGACGCTGCTGCTGAGCTGGGGCATTTGCATTGGGGGCTGCGGCAATCTTCTTGGGGCACTCATTAAAATAGTGACCCTTGGTTCCACATTCATAACAAGTCACTTGCGACTTATCCTTCACTGCAACAGGCACAACATTGCTTCCAGTCCTTGGGGCCGTGTTGGTGTTGGTGGCGGCATTGTTGTTTTTGAACTTGGGTGGTGCACGGTTGAAATTGCTAGAGTTGCCGGGGTTGTTGTGGTTTCCTCCGGGCCTTGGGTTTCCACGGTTGGGATAGGTCAGACGGTTCATGGGGGGTCTGTTGTTTCTTGGGGCAAATCCTAGAGATAGGTTGGGGCGATACTTTGGTGTATGGTGGGTTCCTCGTTGATGCATCATGCGGCGCTTGCGGTTCTCATTGGCTTGGTTGATCTTTCCTTCCATCTGAATGACAGAGTCAACTAAGGCTTCAATATCAGCAAAGGGGATATTGACTAACACCGTCTGCATCTCATCGTGCAGACCATTCAAGAATCTCTCTTTCTTCTTGGCTTCAGTGTCGATCTCATCTGGGGCATACCTAGCTAATGACAAGAATTTGTCAAGGTATTCCATTACTGTCATCCTTCCTTGCTTCAGTTCTCTGAATTCATCTCTCATCCTCTTGATCAAACCCGGTGGCACATGGGTTCTGCTGAACTTGACCTTGAATTCATCCCAGGTTATCATCTGACCTCCGGTCATTGCACGAACGCTGTTCCACAATGCTATTGCATCTCCGGCCAGATAGTGGGTGGCGAACAGAACCGTATCGTTAGCTTCCACTCCTACGACTTCCAGATTTTTCTCCATGGTTTGCAGCCAATCATCTGCATCTAGGGGCTCTTCTGACTTAGTGAAAACAGGTGGATTGATGTTCTGAAAATTCTTGAGCTTAGATCCATGGTTGTCCTGATTTCCATGGCCTTTATTGTTGTTGGCCATCTGGGCGATGTGTTGAAGGGTGGATAAGTTGGCTTGACGTTCGGCTCGTTCAGCTTCGCGGTCCGAAACCAACATTTGCAAGATCTGCAACATCGGGTCTGGGGATGAACCACTTCCTCCGCGAGGCATCTGAAGATTGAGATAGATCATGAGAAAAGAGGGAAATTTCTAAGGTTCAGGGGTTGTTGAAAAGTTTTTTTTTGAAGTTTGACTCAGATTTTTCTAGCAACTTGCTTTTCATTCATTCATAGCACACAATACAAACACACACCACAAAAAAGGAAAAGAACAGATGGTTTTAAGAACCATTCTGGAAACTACGATATAGTGGGACTGAATACAACTCACTAATGCTAGTGTTCAAGTGCTACTACTCCTCGGAGTCAGTGTCCTCATCATCCTCATCCTCATCATCATCATCATCATCATCATCGATGAAGGCGAAATCCTCCTCATTGGTGAAGAAGTCCATGGCTTGATCCTCTAGGAAGTCATCATCATCACTGAGATAGGAGTAGGGGTCTCCATGAAGGTCTTCCCCTGCATTATCCCTCTCCTCCAACTGCATGTCTCTCTCGTGGATGGTCTCCTCCAAATCCGTGATCCGGTGGCGAAGACGGGCAATGATGCGCTCCTTCTTGTCGAGCTGATGGCGACGAGACCTGCGATCCTTTATTAGCATGGCGAGGGTCTGATCCTTCTTCTTGGTGATGGCGTACTTGTGGTTGGCATAGGAATGGGCATTGTCCAACTCCTTATGATGGTCGTACATCATGAAGCTGAGGTGGTCCAATTGACTCTTCAGCTCGTGGTGATATGGGGCCTCTAGTGGCTGTCCCATAACATCACGCCTTGGGTAGAACTCAAAATGGGTACCCTTGATCTGATTGATACTCTGCTCACGCAGACGGGCAAGAGCTTCCTGCATTTCCCTAGCCAGTCCATCGAGCCAGTTGTTCTCTCTTAAGGTGAACTGAATTCCCTCTGCAGTGGGAGGTTCAATCTTTCCTCGGAGACTTGCAACAACTATCCACTGCAAATCTTCTCCTTCCTGATCATTGAGCTGAGCTCCGAAGAACTCGGGGTGCGGACGCTCCAGCATCTCCGATAGCTGGTCCAAGTCACGCTCAAAGATGAGGTCTCCTCCATTCCCCAACTGATAAAACTTGCTGTACTTCACATCCATCTATAAGAATATAGGATGAGTAAGTTAGTAGAGTGATCAAGTGTGTCAAATTTTATGTATTTTGCAAGAATTTTTGAGGAACATGAATTTTCATGAAAGAATCCAAGTGATAAGAATGGGAATAAGTTTTTGTAAATACTCACTTCCTTACATTTTGAAACTAAGTTTTTGATTCCAACGTCCATTCTAACTAGGGTCTCCTATGGTCAGGATGGCTCTGATACCAACTTGTCAACACCCGGATTTTTAATCCCAGACGCCCGTTATGCCATACATCGCAATCCCAGGATTACCATTTTTGGAGACATAACAGATTTGGATATCACAGTACATCATCCATTACAAACCATACATAAGGTCTTACACAAATAAGGATCTCATGATCCAGTTCTTAATACAACTCAAGCAGCAGAATAATGTAAAGATAACGATAGCGTAGGCGAAGCTCCATCTTCGGGTTCACAGGCAATGCTGACGATGGGAGATGATCCTAGTTGTCGTAACCTTCCTGCGGTCCATCGTCTTGGTACTCCTCTTCATAGTCTGGCCATGGGAATATCCAGGGACAAAGCCATGAGTATTCTTAAAGTACTCGCAAACTAATACTAATTATTGAAGGGGGTTTTTGTAGCAGGATACTAAGCTCTAGGGTTATTTTGCAAAAAGCCAGATTTACCTCTACTAAGTTCAGAAGCAAAGAAAACTAATAGAAAGTTTATAACACCTAAGTGGGAACTTGAATTCGTATCACAACTCCGTTGTGGTCAAGTCAAAGTCACAAATCATTTCACAAGTCATTTTGAAAACATCTGACGAGGGAACAGTGTGGCCACTCCAACTGTCTATAACCGCGGACGCGGCTATTCTAAGTTTAAAACTCTGCAGAGGTTGTACACTTTCACCACAACATTCGATACACCCATCAGGAACAAATCCTGAATTCACCATACTCAGTATGCGGATAATCAATCCTAACCTTTCAATTACACACCCTAGTATAGGCACCTCTCCTGTGAGTTTGGCCTCCCACCCATGACCAACTGTCATCTTGGGTACTGCACAGGTGGACAATCTTCACAAGGTAGCCTCAGCTCAGACCTTGGCCGCAAGGGAATCCATACTAAAGTATATAAATTTCCAGTCAAGCCCTACCCAATATTCAGGTATTATGGTTGTACGATAAAATTGGAATGGTATCGCATCTAGACAACCATCAGTTTTATAAAGGGCTAAGACTCATTCCTCAACATTTTCATCATCAAAATCATTTGGTGTTCAAGAACACATTTCAAAAATATTTCAGTAGAATGACTCATCATTCTAAGGTTTTCATAACCATTTTCACCAAGTATTCCCATCTAAAGTTGATCAATTTTTATGCTTAGCACTAGCATCTACAAGTGGGGGTAAAGACTAATGGGGGGTAATAAATAAGTGGGGATTAGCTAGGTTCAATCTCATGCCTTAGGATGACATCAAGATTATCTAACTTAGGCCAAATTTTATGCTCTTTATGCTACCTTCCAATATCCTTCTAACATATACAATTAGCTAAGTAAACTCTAAGAGAAAGATTTGATGAAGAATTAAAATACTTAAGCTTGCAAGTAAAACTAGGATTGGGTATCAAGTGGTGTAATCACATATGCTTAAGGCATATAGTTGCCATAGTAACAAGCAAGAAGTAGCCTGCATAAGTAGGGTATCTTGCAAGTGTTAGCTTGCAAGGTTGCAAGTATAGGTTTGCCTTGTGCAGAGCAGTGGTTGAAGTTCTCCTCGGCTTCTTCCTCGTAGTATCCTCCTTCCTCATCATATCCTTGGTCGGTACTAGCGTCTAAATAAATACGAGGTACACAATCACCAAACAATACTTAACTATTTCTAATCATCACACGAAGGTTCATACTAGGTGATCTATCATCATCATTAGCATTACAAGATTCAAGCACTTGTCTTATTTATTTTATTTTTAGAAAAGTAATTTCTACTCATTGAAAAAGTACTTAAGATTTAATATTCTCCAACTCAAACATGGGATCATGTTGACACATGTCATCACCACATATTTCAGTACATGGGAATGTGATTTAAAGTGGTGTCACAATTTAATATGGTTCAACCTTTTTTATTTTAATTAAATAAAATGACTAGAAATGCCTATGTGGCATTCTTTTATTACTTGAAGATTATTTCTGCAAGTAAACCCATATGTTTTTATATATTCTGAAAGGTATGATCAAATGTGATTTTTGAGACTTGGAATCAAATCAAAAGCTCTTATGGTTGAATTTTGGAAAATGTTTGAATGCGGAAAAGCTTCTGCCTTGTTATTTTTACCATGGTTGATCTATAAATCCAAATGGTTTGAATACAGCGGGCTTGGATTAAGTATTTCAGTACCTTTCTAATAAAATTGGTTTCATGCATTTTGGTTCAATGAATCGAGCTGGGTTGATTTTTGAATCTATGTACATAACTGTGTTTGAAATTAAATGAATAAAAGTAATTTGAATTGTTGGGTCTCGCGGGATGTTTTACTAGACCGGCCCACTACGCACAGCGCACGCGCGGGCTGGTTAAGTGGATGTCCCCACGCATCAGTGAGACGGGGAGGAGCGAAGCGGTACGAGGCAATGTGGACCGTGGGATCTAGTTCTAATCGAACATCTCTGGTTCATCGTCCATGTCGGGCAGCGCTGGCGAGATAGAACCCTAGCGCGGCAGGTGGGGGTCATGGGAGGCTCACCGGGGCTCAAGCGAGGGTCGGCGATGGGGGCGAATGACGAAGTCGACGACGGTGGTTCTCCTAGTACCGGCAGCTTCTCCTGGGCAGCTCCAATCGACGGCTCCCTTCTCCTCCAGCAGTAGCGGGCTCCGGCAAAATTCCGGTGACGCGCTGCTCGCCTTGCTCTGGGAGTGAGGTGGGGTGGTTCTGAGTGAGAGGGATTGAACTGTTGTGAAGAAGACGAGCGGTGGAGGCCTCTATTTATAGTGGCTGAAGGGAACCGACGGGCGCGGGCTGAGCTCGTCGTGGTCGACGGCACAGAGTGCTACTGGCATGGGCGACGGTAGGGGGTGGTGCTGTGCTCCCTCACGAAGCTCAACAACATGGTGGCGAGGCGTCGGGCGGTGCTAATCGGTCGGAACGCTTCGATGCTCTAGGCGGGTCCTACGGCGATTTTAATGGCGCACATAGCGTGTGGTCTGCGCGGCGGTGAACGGGCATGTTTGCGGGGTTGCTGGGGCGGTGGTGATCGTGCACGCACGTGGCGAGGGCGACGCGCGGTCTGTGGGTGCTGGTCACGGGTGGCGCACTGGCGCGCTGTCGGCTCGCACGCAGAGAGGTTTGGCATGGTCTTGTCGTGTGGTCCAAGGGCTGGCAGTGCTCGGGGCTGGGACAGGGAGTGGCGGTGGACGGTGGAGTGCCTGCTAGACATTCTTGCTAGGCTTGATGTTGCTCCTAGCTTGCTGTCGACAATGGGGTGGCAAGGTGAGGCTCGGCCTGATTGCCATTGATGGCATGGTCTAGTTTACAGCGAGCTAGAGGGGTTAAACAAGTTAGATGATCTACTGAGGGTGTACTGTGAGCTAGATAGGGAACAAGTTAGGCCAAAATTACTGCACACTATAGTGTTTGAGGTTTGTTTTATTTGTATCTGCAAGGTGTTTGATGAAATGTCCGCAAGAACTTTAAATTTGAATTTTGGATTCAAACTTGGTGGGTTTGCTAGGAACATGTTAGGGAGTATCTGGTTAGTTGGATTAGTCAAGGGGCACTGGTTTGGTTGGGTTTTGAAAATGGGTGATCTTCACATATGATAAAGATTCAATTTTGATTTGTGATTTGAATGAGGTTGCCAAATGTTTCTGCAAGTTTGAAAGGTGGGCTTTGATTCACTTTTACTTGGTATAGCAAGGGGTGCAAAGATTTGGAAAAGTTTCTATTTGAAATCTTGGACTAGAAACACTCAAAGTGACCTAGTGAGCAAGATTGGCAAAAATGACCATTTGCTTTATTTGATTTGTTTTTGATTTTCTCTTGATTTGTTTCTGCATGGAAATGTTTTATATGATGTTATTTTCCTCTTTAAACCATTTCTTGCTATTTAGGTTAATCACACAAGTTCATTCATGCATTTATCAAATCATCTCATTCACACATGCATTCATATGATTTTAATTAATCAAAGTTTTTGTTAACCCTAATTCTAGTGATTAGAGTTTGATGATCCTTGTTTTATATTTTGGGATGTTACAGTATGTGCCAACCTTGTTCCCTATCTAGCTCTCACTACGCTCTCAGTAGGTCATTAAACTTCCCTAAGCAGCTCTAGATCACTGAGAACTCGACCATGCCATTAATGGCCACCATGGTCGAGCACACTTGCCACCCCCAACATCGACAGCATGCTACAAGCCTAACTAGCCACGCCAACCGTGTCTGGGACGCACGCCACCGTCCACTGCCACCCCCTGTCCAGCGTTCGAGCCCTTCTAGCCACTGGACCACATGGAACCAATGAAAAAAATAGCACGCTATTTAACGCTATTAGCGCCGCTATAGCGTTTTCGGGAGCTGGACGCTATGCTATGCATTCCATGGGCGCTATGGCGCTACGCACGCTAAATACGGCTCTATTCGCGCTATTTGACGTTACGTCGTAGCGGCGCTATTTTTTTGTTGATTTTTTTAGTAGCTCATTCCCCATTTTGAACCATTTTGGTCTAGTGGCCTACCCTAATCCAACTAACCCTAATAGGACAGCATGGTAACACACATAACGCCGCCTCGTCTCCTCCACTTCCTTAGAGAGGCGACGTCGCGATGACGGATCTCCGCCTGGAATCAACATGCCTCTGCCTAGAATCGCTTCCGCCTTGGATGCCTTCACGTCTAGCTTCGGTGCTTCACGCCTTCACCCTACCTCCGTTCCCCTCCTTCAATCCGTCATTGATAATCCTTGCATCGAATGTCAACTATGTGTCTGACTCTATGTTAGTGTGTGAATTCTGAACTATGGTTGTGATTTCGGCTATGTGATATGGAGTTACGAACTATGTGAACTATCTATAGTTGATGTTTGGCTACAGAATGTTATACCTGTGGTTTTATAGCTGCGGAATGCTATATCTATAATTTTATAGCTGCTGAAATATCGATTTTTTATACTTTATATGAAACGCTATTTTGAAAAATAGCGCGGTATTAGCACGCTATAGCGTTCATAGCATTTTTTTGAAGTCCGCGCTATTTAAGTTAGCGCGCTATTTTTTTCCTTGCACGGAACGCTCGCGTCCAATGTCTCTGCGACCATGCCGAGAGCGCGCTAGAGAGCCGCGCTCGACACGCTCGCATAGACCGCGCCCCACATTAGCCGCCCGCGTGCGTGATCACCACCGACCCAGGAACCTCCCAGACAACCGCGTTCACTGCCGCGTGACCCTTAGCCGTTGTGCGCCATGAAAACAGCCGTCGGTGCCGGCCAGAGCGTCGACGTGTTCCGGCCGAACCGCACTGCCCCACACCTCGCCATGAAGACGTTGAGCTTCGCCAGGAGGCAGCGCACCGTCCCCTACCTTCGGCCATGCCGTTAGATCACTGTGAAGACGACCCCGACGAGCTCCGCCTGCACCCTTCGGTTCCCTCGTCGCACTATAAATAGAGGCCTCCCCTGCTCGAATTCGTCACACCATTCCACTCCCCTGTCTCTCAGAACCACCCCACCTCTTCCCCGGAGCAAGGCGAGCACCAGGTTGTCGAAATTTCGCCTGAACTTGCCGCTGCTGGAGGATAAGGGCGTCGTTGATTGGAGCCACCCCAGGAGGAGCCACCGGTACCAGGAGGATCGCCATCGTCAACTTCGTCGTTCGCCCCCATCGCCGACCATCGCCTGAGCCCCGGTGAGCCGCCACTGATCCCCACTGGCCGCGCTAGGGTTCGTGCTCGTCGTGTTCTGTTCGACGTGGACGATGACCCTCAACCGTAGATCTTACTTCTAATCCTACGGTTATAATCGCCGTGTACCCCTTCGCCACTCTATGTCTCACTTACGAGTGGTACAACCACTTAAACCGCCCGCGCGCGCTGTGCGTAGTGTGCCGACCCAGTTAGATTCCCTCGTTTGAAATTAGGTTTATCTATTTAATTTAAAACTTAGTTCTGGCAGTAGATTCAAAAATCATTTCAGAGAGATTCACTAAACCAAATTGCATGAAACTAATTTTGTTAGAAATCTATGGAAATTGTTAATCCTAGCCCGCTGGATTCAAACCATTTGGAATTATAGATCACCTATAGTAAAAATAACAAGGTAGAGACTTTTGTGCATTCAAACATTTTTCAAAAATCAACCATAAAAGCTTTTGAGATGATTCCAACTCTCAAAAATCACATTTGACAAGACCTTTCTGAATATATAAAAATATTTAGGTTTACTTGCAGTAATAATGGACAAGTAATAAAAGAATGCCCCATAGGAATTTCTAGTCACTTTAATTAATTAAAAATAAAAGGTTAAACCTTATTAAATTGCGACACCACTTTAAATCACATTCCCAAGTACTGAAATATGTGGTGTTGACATGTGTCAACATGATCCCATGTTTTAATTGGAGAATATTAAATCTTAAGTAGTTTTTTAATGAGTAGAAATTACTTTTCTAAAATAAAAGAAATAAAACTATTGCCTTAATGCTTGTGATGTTTGTGATGATGCTAGATCATCTAGTGTGAACCTTTGTGTGCCAAATAGAATTAGTTAAGTATTGTTTGGTGATTCTGTACCTCGTATTTATTTATAGACTCTAGTACCGACCAAGGATACGAAGAGGAAGGAGATTACTACGAGGAAGAAGCCGAGGAGAACTTCAACCACTGCTCTGCACAAGTCAAGCTATCTAATGCAAGCCATCCTAGCAAGCTAACACTTTCATCTATGAAAGCTAGATAACCTATGCACTGCATTAGGCAATACCTTAGTTATACCACTTGATTATACCAAATCCCAGTTTTACTTGCAAGCTTGTTTTTATTTCTTTATCAAAGCTCTTTATTACTCTTATTTAGTGACTTGTAAGTTTAGTGACTCATAGAAGAGGTGCCTATACTAGGGCGTGTAATTGAAAGGTTAGGATTGATTATTCGCATACTGAGTATGGTGAATTCAGGATTGTTCCTGATGGATGTATCGAATGTTGTGGTGAAAGTGTACCACCTCTGCAGAGTGTCAAACTATTCGAATAGCCGCGTCCACGGTTATGGACAGTTGGAGTGGCCATACTGTTCCGTTGTCAGATGTTTTGAAAAGGACTCGTGAAATGAATCATGACTTTGACTTGACCACAACAGGGTTGTGAAAGTCAAACTTGAGTTCCCACTTAGGTGTTATAAAACCTTAAACTAGTTTTCTTTGCTTCTATGAAGATGGAGCCTCGCCCACGCTATCATTATTATATTATTCTGCTGCTTGATTCTACTAAGACTGGATCATGAGATCCTTTATTTGTTGTAAGACCTTATTATGGTTTGTAATGGATGATGTACTGTGATATCCAATATGTTATGTCTCGCAAAAATGGTAATCATGGGATTGCGATGTATGGCATAACAAGCATCTGGGATTAAAAATCCGGTTGTTGACAGCATGAGTCGGTAAGCATGTAAACCACAAGGACTAATGAAAGTTGTTTTAAGTTGGTCATCGGGATGAACAACTATTTGGGAAAAACCAGAGTACCCGTCCAAGTAACAAAAATGAGTGTGGTTTGCTAACCTCTCTAAAGTTTGGTCTATGAACGGTAAAGGATAGTGATCTTTCCTTTTTTCTTTATTCAATTTCCTAAAATCTATACACATCCTATGTCCAACAATTGTTCTGGTAGGTATCAATTCATTGTTTTCATTAGGAACAAAAGTAAAATGACCCTTCTTAGGAACACAATAAACATGACTTATCCATTCACTTTCTTTTACAGGATAGATTATACCTGCATCCAGTAGGCTTACTATTTATTTTCTTACCACTTCCTTCATTTCGGGCTTCGGCCATCTATTAAACTCTGCAACTGGTTTAGCACCTTCCTCCATGAATATTCGATGGACGGTTATCATGGGACTAATGCCCTTAAAATCATCCATTGAGTACCCAAAGGCCTTGCGATGCTCCTTTAGTACTTTCATGAGTTCTTCTTCTTCATCCCCTGAAAGTTTAGCACTAATAATAACATGGAATTTATTTGTATTGTCCAAAAATCTATATTTAAGATTATCTGGTAAAGTCTTCGATTCTAGGGGCGGTAATTACTCGTCCCCTCTCTTTTCTGGCTCTTCAAAAGCCTCATCGGTTGGAGACCCTAAAATGGGAAGCGAATGGAATTCACTTTCTAATTCTTCTAGGGACTTGTCTTCCATAATTATTTCTTCATAATTTGAGTCTTCATTTGCTTCTTCTAGTTGATTACTAAAGAAGAGAGCTGCCATCTCCTCAATAGTTTTTCCTTTCTATTCTTATTGTATTTGTAGAGGTCTATCTTTAAATTTGTAAAAGTGGAATTCTTTTTCCGCTTCCCCAGGCTTAAGAGACACAATCTACTTTTTGAAATCAAATTTGGCACCTAAATCATTGAAAAAAGTTTCTTCCAAATATAATTGGGAAAAGAGTATTAGCTGGCATATTGACAACTACAAAATCGATAGGAAAATTTTCATTGCCAATTGTGACAGTTGCATCTTCAACAACTCCCATTGGAACTCTAAGAGATTTATTGGCTAACATGACTGTCATATTAGTCTTCTCTATTGTAGCTGGTACTATCTCTTCTTTTATTTCTAAATAAAAATCATAAGATATAATATTAACTGCGGTGCCAAGATCACATAAACCATAATGTGAGGTTTCTTTAAATATGCAAGGAAGAATAGGCTTACCCACATCTTTTACCTTAGTTTTACCTTCAACCAATACGGAAGTCTCTTTATCAAGTTCAACTATGTTGCAATATGCATACATAGCCATAATTGCTTCCTTGGTTACCTCTTCATCTTTGGTTTCATCCAAATGTTCTTCAACTTTTGGCACACTTTCCTCTTCTTTCTTCTACTGTACTACTTTAACCTGTTCATATTCCAAAATATGTCTCTACGCAGTGTTAAGGAAAGGTATCTCATACATTGGTTCTAGGGAGGCCAATGTTGCTTTAACTTCTCTTTTCTTCTCAGGTTCGGGTGGTGGATCATACTTGACCTAACCCTATTTTGGATCTTTGATATGTTTTGTAAAAGCTTTAACAACATGCAACACAAGATCTGAATCCAAATAAAGTTCTTTAGATAATTCATTAACATTGCCGTTTTTATTATAGTCATGAATACAATCATAATCTATTTCTATGCCTCCTTAGCTTCCTAGACCAAAATTCCATGAAACTCTATGATCGCGAATTCTATTAAGTAAATCCCAAGATTTAGTTATGGGAAGATTCATAAAAGCTCCTCTCGCGCAAGAGTCTAGTTCCAATTTATTAGGTTCAATTAAACCGCCATAAAATCTTTAAATCTTTTATAAGCTCTTACTAGTCCTTCATTAGGACGGTTCCTCCAAGTCATTATAAGACGCCTGATTCCAAAAGGTTTTGATAAAGGATAATACTTAGCTAGAAACTCACAGGATAAATTATCCCAAGTAGTAGTGGCTTCTGGGGGTAAATATCTATACCATGAGAGAGATGTGCTTGTCAAATTCTGACTAAAGAGTTTCAGCCTTACCTCATTAGTAGTATACCCCGGTAACTGGAAAGTGCCACATATATCCTTAAATTATGCAATATGCTCATATGGATTAGGATTTTCCTCATCTCCAGTAAATTTCTTCTTGTGTAAAATACCTAGTAGAGGATTTATTTCAAAATCCCTTGTCTTCTTGTTGGAGTTGTCTCTTTTATCAATATCATAGGGATTCCCAAAATGTCTGAGTGGGTTAGCACTAGTCAGATGCTCAAACTCCATCATGTTGGCGGGACCCTGTAACTCAAAACAAAACTTAGCAAGACTAAAATAAATAAGCAAAAACTAAAAGACCTACAATGCTTAGATCCCCAGCAACGGCGCCAGAAAAATAGCTTGATGACTGCAAGTGCATAGATCGTAGAGCGGGAGTTCTGAAGTCTAATAACTCTTGAATTAAATACTAAAATAGTAATGCTAAATAACATTCTAAGTAACAAGATAAAATGTGAGTGTTGTATAAAAATGTGTTTTTGGGTTTTTGTATAAGAGAATAATAAGTAAAGTAAAACAAACTGAACATAGAAAGTAAGTATCACATATGTAAAAGAGATATGAAACTGCAATAGGAAAAATCATTCTCAGGGAGTAGTGGATACACCTCTAGCATTATAAAGAGTTTAAGGTAAAGATTATTATCATGAACAGTCTTAACTATGTATGTGTGGGAGGAACTCTGTATTTGGACAAATATGCAGCAACCACTGCTCACATCATCCTCATAACCACAGCAGACAAGCAATCGACTTCAATCAAATTACTGCATTATTAAGGGACTTTATCCCGTAGAATGTATCCCATGGCATGGACAATGTTCCGTGAGTTTTCTGGGTTCCCAAGTTGATACCTAAGGAGTGCCAACAACTTTATAGTCACTATAAGTGCTAGCACACCTCCGTCTACCAACAAGTAGTTCCCTCCATCAAGTCCCCACAAGAGGCAAATATTGAGAGGTCGACTTCTCTCAACATCAAGATGAAGACAATCTAACACGTGGTCACAACGATGAATATCATAATAAACTTTATCTTATTTCAATCTCATGCTAGGGTTTCCATCTCCCCAAGAACTAATGATCAACTCAGACATGGAGGCAATCAACATCATGGCAAAGACAATGGAATCTATAATAGATGAATAGTACTTGTATAAATCTACAACGAGGACAAAAATTATAACAAGATCTAGACAAGATGTAGATGAGATGGATGGAGATGGTGGTGATGTAGCGATTGATGATGAAGATCGATGCCTTAGCCTCCCCGATCTGCGTAGGGTGAAGATGGATCCCTGGTCGATGAGTTCCCCACCAGATCCCTTTCGGAGGTGAGGTTTCTGCGTTTCCTGGTCGTTCTGTATGTCATCTCCTCGATCCAATTGCATGCGGCGAAACTATTTGAGGAGGCAGTGGCGGCGGCAACTATACGCCCGGAGAATTTGTTCCCGCCGTATAGTTGGTCGTTAAATGCACTGGTTGCTGCGATCGTCTCAGGTTTTCTTCTGGTGTTATTGATATTACCCAAATTAGCGATTTACACTGTTCTTGACTTCTTTTTGCTCCAATACAACTAGTCCAATAATTGTGTCTATCGTGTCCATCATCTGTCCTGATCCTGGTGAAAATAGACATAAAATGTGCGTGCGAGCACCATAAAATACCAAGATCCTACCACTATAGTGCAAAATAATAATATAAAACATGATGCAAATATGCACTCATCATTGGCATCTATATTTTCAGCATTATTTTCAACAAGATCTTGTAAAGGAATATTATCAATATTTTATTTAGATATGTAAGCAAGTATAGTATGAACTTTAGCAGCCAAGGAATCTACCTAAGATGGATTAGATGCTCTTTCAGTGTGCCATTGGTTATGATTTTGTAGCATGTTTTCTAAGATAGCCTTTGCTTTAGGAACAATTTTACTCATGAATGCATCCCCTACAACATAATATAACATACTTCTAGACATATAGTTTAAGCCATTATAAAAAGAGTGTAACACAGTTCATTCATTTACTCTATGTGATGAACAAGTTCTAAGCATTATTTTAATTCTTTTCCAAACTATAGCTACATGTTAATTATCATTTTGTTTAAAGAAAAGTACAATATTTCTATTTTGCAAGATTTTAGCGGGAGGATAATATTTTTTCATGAAAGCTTCTTTAAGATTATTTCAAGACTTTATGCTACTAGTTGGTAATGATAATATCCATTTACCTTTTTTTGGAGTGAGAATGGGAATAGTTTAAGTTTAACAATGTCATTTTTCACATTCTTAAATTTTTGCATGTCTCAAATTTCACAAAAGTCATGTAAATGCATAGATGCATCTTCACTAGAACTTTCCCTAATTTTTTTAGCAATAAGATTAAGTAGCCGAGGACTAACTTAAAAACTACCAGCTTTAATTTGAGGAGCTATAATAGGCCTAGCAATAAATTAATCATTTAGGGCGTTGGTGTAGTCACATAACTTAGTAGTTCTTTCTTCCATGTTTGCAAAAAGTTACACCTTTATCGATTTTTATGTATAACATAAATGTAAAAGCAAGACTAAAAGTAAGTAAAAAAATAAAAGATAGAAACAATACAAACAAAGTGATTTGTAAATATAAAAGAAAATCTCACAATGGTGAAACCTCCCCAAGATTTGGTGTTTGCACAAGTTGATGAAGATGGTTCCAGAGAATGTTCTAGCATCTATTGTGCTCCCAGAATTAGTGAAGATTTTACTATGATATATCTCTTGCAAACCCCAGCAACGACGTTAGAAAATGTTTTGATCGCAATAACTCTGTGTGTACCAACTCATTGGGATTACAAGTGCAGAATGTTGTAGCAAGCGTCTTTTCCCCACAAGGGTGACTCGAGGATTTATATCGAACTCTCTGGGAATTGGCTTAGAGACTTCTCTTATTTTCTTCTTCAAGTAATCTATAAAACAAAGTATTTTGCTTGTGTCCCCAACTCCACCGTGTGGTTGTCAAGCACATGTATCATATTAGTAAATCTGAAATAAACTATAAATGAATAAAATAAAAGCAATCTATAACTAGATAAGAAAGTAAAACATAGGGTAAAGGTGTTTTCAGGTTTTTTATGCTTGCTAATAGTAACATTGTTTTTTGTGTTTTAAGGTTTAACTGTTGCTGAAAATATAAAATCAATGAAAGTAAAAGAAAGTTGTTTCTTATAATAAAAGTTGGATCCACGGTTTCATGGGTTCACTTGTCTATTCTCTCATAAAGTATAGTGGACATAAAATAATTCATAAGCATTATAATATTGATGAAACTTCATTAAGTATAAAATAAGCATTCATATGTGCATCACGTCCTATTCTAAAGATGACGCAACTCATCTCACTTATACTCCTCTAGAAAGGGAAATTCCATGTAATCTAAAATTAAGAACAAGAAAAATATAGCCTTAGGTATTTTGACATGATGTTTGGATAAAAAATATGGTACCTTGAACAAACAAGATCATATAGGCTATCACTAGATGATAATAACACATGCATTCATTTTATCCTAGTGAGGTAACAAAAGAAAGGTAAAAACCATAGTAAATCTTGAGTTTGTTGTCACTATCCAATCACCACCACCATGTTACTCCAACTAATACACATGTTTCCCCACACATACTCTCTCATACATGTTGGATCAAAACAAGTAATAAAGAACAGGGTAAATAATATGCATCTACTAATACATCTCACACATAATAGAATTCTAATCTCTCATAGAATAAAGATCCACCACATAGGAATTACATAGATGACCATACGCATGTCTGGTAGTGAAGGAAATATGCCCTGAGAGGCAATAATAAAATGTTTATTATGTGTATTCCAAGTATATGATAGATGTTTATTTTGCATGCTATAATTGTATTAATACGGAAACATTAATACATGTGTGTTTAATAAACAGAAAGTTCCTAGTTATGCCTCTCTCATAAACTAGCTCGTTGATTAACAAGATGATCAAGGTTTCCTGATCATGGACATTGGATGTTGTTAATAACGGGATCACACCATTAGTGTAATGGTGTGATGAACATTCATCCGAAGTATAGCATTACGATCAAAGTCATTGAGTTTATATTGCTATAACAACTTACGAAGTGATCCTAATCCTTAGACCATGAGATCATGTCAATCACTAACACCGGAAGAGTTTCTTGATAACATCAAACGTCACACCGTAACAGGGTGATTATAAAGATGGATTCAGAACTAATAAAGTGTTATGTTGAGGCTCATGGATCGAGAGTGGAATTTGTTCATCCCGATGAGGGATAGATATACTCTGGGCCCTCTCGGTGATATCACATTGATTAGCTTGCAAGCAAGTGATTTGATCACTAGAATGTTATATCACGGGAACGAGAAAAGAGTGCATGTCGATGTGAGATCAAACTAGGTATGGAGATACCGATGATCGAATCTTGGACATGTAATATATCGTGAAACAAAGGGATTAAGATACTAGCGTAAAGGTTCCACGATCACAAGAAAGTCATCGTTGAATGTGTGGAGTCGATATGGGTCTCAGATCCGCTTCGATTATTGATCCGAGAGGGGTCTCGATCATGTCCGCATTATTCACGAACCGTAGGGTGACACACTTAAGAGACACCGACATCCAGTTGGAGCAAAAGTTTCATGCCGAAAGAATGAACAAGCGCAGGAATTTATTTCACTAGATACCGAAACAGGTTTTCGGGTGAAATTGCATAAAGTGGTTATGCATGTGAAATAGAATTCTAGCAAGGGGTTATATTTGAATGTTTTTCATTAAAGTAATTGACAAAATTCTGAATAAAATAAAAGATTTTTATTTAATGAGAGTTTGCATTAAATTTGGTGGAAATTTAATGGCATGTTTGAGTGGGATTTTGAGTGGAGGGAATTTAAAGGAATTTTGTGAGTGGAGTGTCCACCCACATGAATAGGGGAGGGCAAGGGGGCATCCCCATGCGCCAGCCACCCCCTTGGGGTTCCCCCCTCCTCCTATAAAAGGCACCCCTCTCCTCACTTCTCACTCACACCTCCTCGTGAAGGATCTCTCCCCCTCTAGAATTTATCCCCCATGGTCTCGGACTAGCGAGATACATGTTACCGGTGGCTATTCGGCAAGAAAGAGTTGTGCTTCCGCTGCATCGCTGGAGCAAGGAGGCGGAGGTTTCTCGGTGGCTCAAACATGTGTGCGAGCACGGATGCGTTGCTGATTTGCGGCGCTAGGACTTCCTCTCGATCTTGAGATCGGCAAGAGATCGTCTACATCAACCACAAGTTGAACTCGTTAAGCTTTGTCGGTCTTCAAGGGTATGTTCTCTACGGATATACATCCGCCCATTGTTTGTATCTAATAGATAGATCTTGGTACATAGTTCACATCGTAGGAAATTTTTTGTTTTCTATGTTGCAAACCCTACAGGTAGCTCATCTGATACTAGAACAATGATAGATCAAGAGATAAATAGAACAAGCTACTGCCACAAACCCATTATCCAGAGATGGACTAATCCCTCTTCATCATGGAGATGAAGCCGGAGTTGTTGGAGAAGGTAGAGATCCCACCGACAATGGTTCCCCCTTCAATCTTCACTGGTTTTGTCTCTATTTTAGTGTTTCTGTATTTCTGCGCCGCCTCCTCTAATATCATCTTAGGGGGTCTTTTATAGACTTTTTAGGTCAATAATTTTAGGCTGAGATGAAGATGGGCATCTGTAGAGGATCAGGGAAGGAACGAGCTAGGGTGGTGTGGCCTAGGGTGGGTCCCACACCACATGGGCCCGTTTGGTCCTCATGACTCTCCTCTCATGGTTCTTGTGCTCTAGATGCTTATCTTCACGAAAAAATACTTCTCAAAAAATTCCCATGTCATTTGACTTTGTTTAGGTCCCTGAAAGTTAAAAACACACAAAACAGGGTTTTCCTGCCCTACAGAGTTATAAAACAAATAAAGGGATCATTGATAATCCCCATAAATCATTGTAAAACATGGATATACCATCATATAAGTTGCAAATATGCGGAAACATGTATCAATAAACTACAAAGTTTATGTATGCATTTTACATACATCAAGAGGGTAGCGCTCCAAGTATAGGCGCTACCAAAAGGGTAGTGTTGAAAATAGAAAGGAAACTTTATGTTAGTTTCCAAAGAAAAACAAAATAGAGAACTAAAAACGAAAATGAAAGCAGTATTTTGCAAAAAAAGAACGGAAATAGAAAAGGAGACATGGGATCCATTAAACGAAAACAGCAAGGGAATTCCAGACAAAAAATACGGAAACTTTCTAGAAAAATTAGCCAGGCGTGATGGGGAACATGCAATAAAAACAGAACTTTCTCTCGAGATCATGGATAAAACCAAGATCTAATCTAGGTAGATGCAAGTAATGAGATTAGTTATATCGTCATACCCTTGATGAACGCAAGCAAAACCATTTTACAACGTTGGTTCATGTTAATCTCTTCGGGATTCAATCAGATCCAGCACCACAATGGATGTCACCTCTGAGATTAGCAGATGTATGGCTCAATGACATCTCCTTCTTCTTGATCTAGAAAGTCTAGATGGATAGGTAGATAGGATCTAGGCCAACAACACGATGGAGTGGTGGCTATGGTGGATATCTCGCGGGCAGGGCTTAGCCAACAAAAAAGAGAAGAGAAAGAAGAAGCAACAAGAGGGAGGCGGGGGGGGGGGGGGCAGGGTTTTGGATGGGCTTCCCCAAGAGCCTCCCTTCTTTATATAAGCATAGGGTGCTGAGAGGGCATGATACCAAACTATAAGGACGACGACCAGGGGGATCCCCGATGGCTGTGAAATATAGACATCCATGTCCACGTTTCAACTAGATATTATTCATATATTTGATGAAATATCTCTCTAAAACCTGCCACCAATGCCTAATAATCAAAGGATGTCACATCCCAAGATTTTCCAAATTTTGAAATGTGAAAAAATAAACAAAAGAATTAATTGTTGAAATTTAGGGTGAAAAGAAACTTTTTTTTCAAAATGGAAGCATCAAAACCATTCTTGAATAAAATTTGAATGAAAAGGGAATCAAACAAAATTTCAATCAAGTGAAATGCATTCATCAATGAATGTATCTTGAAATTTAAACATTTGGAAAAGTTAAACCAAAACCCTTAAACTCTAATAAAAGAAATCATTTCCAAGATATCTCTATGACTATGGATTTGATCCATATAAAAATATATCAACAAACATTTATAGATGATAAAAAAATGATAAACAAAAATATTATAAAACCATAGAAATTGGTTTCATTCAATTTGGAGCCATGGATAAAATCTTATGAATTTAATAAGGTAAAATAGAAATAATTTCCAAAGCTAATAAAGCTTCTAACTAAAATCAAAACCAAATTATGAGCAAATTAAACCTAAAAGGGTTTAAAAAGATAAACAAATATTAAATAATATATACAAATTGGAATCACCAATTTTGGATCTCTGAATAAAAAAAGATATGGATTTTATAAGGCAAATAAATAAATAAATAAATAAATAAATAAGGAATATTTAAAAGCCAAATTAAATCTTGGCCAAATCCATAAACAAATGAAAGTTTATTGAAAAATAAAAGGAGTAAAATATATTTAAATAAAATCATAAGGATTGAACAATATCCAATTTTATTTAAATAAATTGCCTAAGCTAAATAATAAATTCCAAGGAAATTATTTAGAAGACAATTTAAAACTTGAATTAAATCCATAAGCAAATGGAATAAAGATAATCCAAATAAAATAAAGGGATAAATAATATTCAAATAAAATTATGTGGGATTAAACCATATTCAAATTATATTTAAATAAAGACAAAATCCCTAATGTAAATGATTAATTAAATCATGAGTAAATAATAATTGATAATAGTCAAAGTGAAATAAAAGTTATATAAATAACTTAAAAAGAATTATTTGAATAAAATTTATATGGGTTAAAAACCATATTTGATTTTATTGGAATAAAGACAAATGCCCAATTTAAATGATTAATAAATCATATTAAAATATTTTAAATACTTCAAAGTGAATTATTTAACACACTATTGAATAAATAAAACCTACTGAAAAAGGGTTTGATAAAACATTTGAATTTAAAACAGAAGTTTAAATCATTTGAATAAAATAATATGGATTGGAACCATATTTAAAATCCTATTTAATAAAGACAAAATGTCTATTTAAAATAAATAATAAACCCTAAGGAAATATAAGAAAAGATTATGAAATGGACTTTAAAATACATTAATAAACAGTATTAAAACATACTGAAAGTTGGGAAAAGTTGAATTCAAATGAGGGTTTGAAATCATTTTTATAAAACCAAAACAGAAATCATAAATAGAAAAATAAAAAGAAAACAGAGGAAAAAAATGGAAAAGGGTCCAACCCACTAACCCCAGTCCAGCAGGCCCAGCGAAGCCCATCTCTCTTTTCCCCACCAAATCGTTTTCTCACTCACACCTCTACCTACATAGCCACTGACAGCAGGGCCCCACTGTACCCCTCACTCACTCGCTGACAACGTATCCCCACCGCCAGCTCATCATCTTACCCCGCGACCCATTCATCCCCAAACCTCACTGCTATTTCTGCCATTGATGGCGCGCCTTCAATTCACGTTAATGGCCGATTAATCCCTCGCTGCGACGACACCCTCATAATCGCCCATGTCACCTCTCACTTGCCCCTCCCTCTTCGCCACTAGGCTGCGAGAATTTCTCGCCAACACCTCCTCTGCTCCAACGAGCTCATCGGCAAATTACGGCCAACACCGCCACCCCCACTGCCCCTGGAACCTACTAGCTTGCTCCCCATCTCCCTCCGCATCTCCCAGTACCTCCCACTCGCCCGTGCAAGCCCCAGAAGCTTGGCTTCATCTTCAACAGAGCGTCGCCATTGACTACATCAAATCCGGCGACATTCCCTGGTAAATTCCGAGTGCGCCTTGCTCCCTCGTTGACACACATGTAATCGGAATCGTCTTGCGCGTCTAATGAGCCATCTACCTTGCCTTCTCAAGCCATGTAGCCTCGCTAATGTCGACACCAGAATGAACCCGACGACAGAGACGACTCCGGCGAGCAATCCCCGACGCCACTGTGCGCCCCTATCCCTGCGGCGAGCACGTCGAGAATAATCTCAACCCCGTGAGTCTTATAATGCTCTCTGTTCTCTCCCTCGCTTCCTGTTTTGGACGGAACCACCACGAACAGAGCACGCCGCCGCTCGCCGTTGCACCAGCGCCGCCCATCTATGGTTAATGTGCTGTGAGCCATAGGATTTAAATCCAAGCAATGCGGGTACGCTAGATTAGATCCACATGATGCCCTTTTAATCCAACACACGACTCTGCTCGATCCAGATGAATCGGTATGGACCAGTTAGATTAAGACATGTGGCCCTGCCTGTTGATTAAAACAGAAAATAGATCTATTAGATGTTTAGATTTGAAAAATTCATAAATTTTAATCCACACATCCAAATTTTGCAAAGTTTATATCACTGGATTCAGAAAAATGCAAACTTGGCAACCATGCCCTTAGTTTAGCATTTTGCTTCTGGAAAATTGATTGTTTTTGCAGAAACATTATTAGGCCTATTTTGAGTATTAAAAATTATTCTAAAAATGTTTTTAGGGTAAAATCTTTTGTAAATGGTTTGTTTTGAACCTACTGACCATAAAAACCAACTTTTGCATTTAAAAGTATATTTTGTGACACTATGGAATTATTCCTTGAATAAAAGCATTTCTAGTAAAACAAAGATTGTTGATTATGTTTTAAAAATATTTTTTGAGTAAAACCTTTTGCAAATGGTTTGATTTAAACTATCTGACCCTAAACACTAAGTTTTGGATTTAAAAATGTATTTGATTAACCCTAGAAAATTATTACTTTGATTAAAGGAATTTTTAGTAGAATGAAATGTTGCTTTGATTTAAAAATGGTTTTTGAGTGAAACCTTTTGAAAAAGGATTGGTTGAAAACACTTTGACCTTAAACACTAACATTTGGGATTAAAAACATATTTGGCTAACACTAGAAATTATTCTTTGAATAAAATCATTTCTAGCAAAACAAAAGGGATTTAAATGGCCATTTTCACTAACTTGTTTTCAAATGACCTTGCCACTTTTATAAATGACCAATAGGTGTTTTAAAATGTGTATAGCCTATTAGAGACCACCTTTCCAAATAAAACAATCCTTTTGCATGATTGCATGCATTGTTTTGTTTTTATTATTTTATGTGGTGAATTGTTTCAATGCTAGTTTGAATTTGTGCCTTGATTGAGTTGTAGTGAACTTTGAAGAGTGTGACAATTGCAAGATCAAGGAGTGAATCTATATTCTCTACTAAAAAGGCAAGTGGTGCTTCATACATTTTGTCCTATTATTTTCACTATGCATTAGTGATATTTTGAGTTGGACTTGCATCAAATTTTCTAAGTATAAGCTATGCCATGGGAAATCCTATATGATGTCTTAGTAGAATTATTCTAAGTTAGGAAACTTTCCATGTGATCGAGGATTATATTCATGCTATGAAATATTTCTAAGTCAATGACTTGTGTTTTGTTTAATAAAACAACTATGTGAATGAATCACCTGGGTGGAATGTTGTGAATGGTTTGTGTTGAGTGGTTACCTAGGGCCCATATTCATGGCCTACCCTAGTGTATCTCACTTGTGGAAAGCCACCCAGTAACAAAGAGATTTGAGATGTCAAATGTTGAGAAGCTTCAAGTGCAGCCACATGGCATTATGGGCTCTGCCTGGATCATATAGGTTGCAATAACTTAGCCAGATGGACAGTTGGTGGTAGGGGATGATAGGTTTAGAACACGTCCATTTGGTCTAAGGGAAGGCTTCTAAAAGATCTTGTCTCGATGCATGTCGAGTCTTGTGGGGAAAGTGCACCACCTCTTGAGAGAGTAAAATCTAGGTACTTAGCCGTGTCACCGGCAATGGACAATTTGAGCATCAAGACATGGAAGCTATCAAGGATCTCCTCATCCCAATTTCTAAGTTAAAAACTTGTGGTTGAACAAGGGTTAAAGGATCACCAATTTCTATTGGTAGATGCCTTGGGAGATTTTGACAAACAAAAACTTAGTGTTTTCAACTTATAAGGAAAACCTTATTTTGAGCAAAGAAAGCCTAAGCTCCACTTAGCCAAATGCATATAGATGATAGATACCACTATTCTACCATAGTATCACTTTCCAATACAATTCAAATGTATTGACCCTTGTGGCTGTAACTTATTATGTTGCAGGTTTGTTTGATGCTAATGAAGTGTGTTGAATAGGATTACAAGTCTACAACCAACATGATTGCCTATGGCATTTTGAAGATGAAGGACTCCATGCTATATAGTTATTTCTGCTGCATTGTAATGAGATATCCAAATGAGATATGTAAGATGTAATGAATTATTTTATTCCTGGTTATGAAGTTGTATTATGACCTTTGTTTCTTGATATTACATCTTAAATTGTGGATGCTAGCTATTGATCCAGGGACTAGCATTGTAAACACAGGGATCTATACCTTATCAGGTTGGGACCTCTATAGATGGTATCAAGCACTATGTTGCCTATAGGATTGTAACCCTAGGATTGGACAAAACCCCTTAGAAAAATAGGAGTTGTATCTGTTCAAAATTATTTACAAACAATCTTGTAAACCCTCTCCTCAACCTTTTTGGTTTTGATTCTACATCTCTTCCTTTTCAAACTCGATGGACAAAGACTTCACCATGAGCAAGGACTTCAACATCACCAATGACTTCAACTTTAGTTTCACCAAGGACTTTAACTTGGACATCACTAAGGACTACAAGTGAGACAATAAGAATACTCAAGACTTGAAGACTAAGGAAATACAACCCAGAAGGAAATCATCATCACCTTTGAAGCTTTGTGACTAAGATGCAAGAATTTTTCCAAGGAAACCATGATTTTGTTCATGAAGAAACAACTATGAAGAATAAAATGATCTCAAGTGAACCATGTAGTTGGACCACCATACTAGTGTTTAGTTTAGATCATATATCAATCACACCAACTTATGTGGTATAGGAAAAATATTTCGTTGCCTAAAAATGTGCTTGAACCTAGTTGTTTGATTGGAATGTTTGTTTGTGATTTCTTGCATATTGCTTGTGTGAATTGTTGTGTGTGATTAGACTTCTTCCCTAGAAATCTTTTGCCTATTCTAATCCCAATCCAACCCAAACAGATGACTTCTCTAGGAAACTCCAACATCAAGGATGGTGACAACAACAACCAAGAGAAGCACATGAAAGAACAACTTCTAGCAACCCAAGTCCAGTTGAATCAAGTGAGAACTCAGTTTTTAGCCAACAACAATGGAATAAACCCAACCATGCAAAAGTTTTTGGAAACCCAATCCCAATTGTTGCAAAGGATGACAAATCAAATGATCAACATGAGAAACAACCTTTCCCAAGGAGATTGTTACAACAATGAAATCAAGGATGATATTATAGAAGGAACTCAAGCTTGCAATATTTGTGGAGACATGGAACACACTTACAAAGAGCATGTGGACTAATGCCCTAATTGTGAAGAGAAACATCCAACTAAACAATGCCCCACATCTCAAGTGACTTGTTTCCTATGTGAAGGAAATGATCATGTCCCTAACCAATGACCCATCTATCATATAGTTCAGCAAATGAAGCAAGATGGAATGCATCAAATGTTTGGAAACCTCCATAAGGGAACAACTTCTACCAAGAAGGGTAAGGACAAAATCAGAACCATGCCTCATAAAGCCACATCCAAAGTGACCACAAAATGTTGCTACTCTTGTGGAGAAGAAGGTCACATCTCTAGTAACTGACCAAGAAGAGAGAAAGATTTCCCACCTTTGTGGTGAAATATGAAGAACATGAACTAGAAGAACTCCTAGCTTTGGAGAGACCCAAGAAAAAGAAGAAATGCCCCAACCCCAGCAAGAAGGACATTACCCAGGAGCAATGTTACAATTGCAAAGAGATGGGACACTATGCCAATGATTGTCCAGAAAAAAAAAAGAAGATATCTCAAGACATCAACCTTGTCACATGTTTCAAGTGTGGAAACAAAGGACACTATGCAGATGTCTGTCCAGAGAAGTTTCATCAAGATCCCAAGTAAGCCAAGATGTAATCTAGTTGAAAACCTTTTTAAGGGTGGTAGTACCCTAGTTGCCTTGAAGCCAACTTGTAACCTCTAGCCTTCCCAAATCTCGGGACGGGATTTCTTTTAAGGGTGGTAGCCTATCACATCCCAAAATTTTCCAAATTTTGATTGTTGAAATTTAGGGTGAAAAGAAACATTTTTTTTCGAAATGGAAGCATCAAAACCCTTCTTGAATAAAATTTGAATGAAAATGGAATCAAACAAAATTTCAATCAAGTGAAATGCATTCATCAATGAATGTATCTTGAAATTTAAACATTTGGAAAAGTTAAACCAAAACCCTTAAACTCTAATAAAAGAAATCATTTACAAGATCTCTCTAAGACTATGGATTTGATCCATATATCTATCAAAAAACATTTATAGATGATAAAAATGATAAATAAAAATATTATAAAACCATAGAAATTGGTTTCATTCAATTTGGAGCCATGGATAAAAACTTACGAATTTAATAAGGTTAAAAATAAATAATTTCCAAAGCTAATAAAGCTTCTAACTAAAATCAAAACCAAATTTTGAGAAAATTAAACCTAAAAGGATTTAAAAAGATAAAAAAATATTAAATAATATATACAAATTGGAATCACCAATTTTGGATCTATGAATAAAAAAACATATGGATTTTATAAGGCAAAGAAAGAAATAAATAAATAAGGAATATTTAAAAGCAAAATTAAATCTTGGCCAAATCCATAAACAAATGAAAGTTTATTGAATAACAAAAAGGAGTAAAAGATTATTTAAATAAAATCATAAGGATTGAACAATATCCCATTTTATTTAAATAATTGCCTAAGCTAAATAATAAATTCCAAGGAAATTATTTAGAAGACAATTTAAAACTTGAATTAAATCCATAAGCAAATGGAATAAATATAATCCAAATAAAATAAAGGGATAAAGATTATATAAATAAAATTATGTGGGAATAAACGATATTCAAATTATATTTAAATAAAGACAAAATCCTTAATGTAAATGATTAATTAAATCATGAGTAAATAATAATTGATAATAGTCAAAGTGAATTAAAAGTTATCTAATTAACTTAAAAAGAATTATTTGAATAAAATTTATATGGGTTAAAAAACATATTTGATTTTATTGGAATAAAGACAAATGCCCAATTTAAATGATTAATAAATCATATTAAAACATTTTAAATACTTCGAAGTGAATTATTTAACACACTATTGAATAAATAAAACCTACTGAAAAAGGGTTTTATAAAACATTTGAATTTAAAACAGAAGTTTAAATAATTTGAATAAAATAATATGGATTGGAACCATATTTAAAATCCTATTTAATAAAGACAAAATGCATATTTAAAATAAATAATAAACCCTAAGGAAATATAAGAAAAGATTATAAAATGGACTTTAAAATACATTAATAAACAGTATTAAAACATACTAAAAGTTGAGAAAAGTTTTATTTCAAATGAGGGTTTGAAATCATTTGAATAAAACCAAAACAGAAATCATAAATAGAAAAATAAAAACAAAACAGAGGAAAAAAATGGAAAAGGGTCCAACCCACTAACCCCAGCCCAGCAGGCCTAGCGAAGCCCATCTCTCTTTTCCCCCACCGAATCATTTTCTCACTCACACATCTACCCACACAACCACTAACAGTAGGGCCCCACTGTACCCCTCCCTCACTCGCTGACAACACAGCCCCATCGCCAGCTCATCATCTTCAACCCCGTGACCCATTCATCCCCAAACCTTGCTGCTATTTCTGCCGTTGATGGCACGCCTTCAATTCACGTTAATGGCCGATTAATCTCTCGCTGCAACGACGCCCTCATAATATCCCATGTCCCCTCTTACTTCCCCTCCCTCTCCGCCACCAGGCTGCGAGAATTTCTCGCCAACACCTCCTCTGCTCCGACGAGCTCATCGGCAAATTACGGCCAACACCGCCACCCCCACTGCCCCTGGAACCTACTAGCTTGCTCCCCATCTCCCTCCGCATCTCCCAGTACCTCCCACTCGCCCGCGCAAGCCCCAGAAGCTCGACTTCATCTTCAACAGAGCGATGTCATTGACTACATCAACTCCGGCGACATTCCCTGGTAAATTCCGAGCGCGCCTCTCTCCCTCGTTGACACACGTGTAATCAGAATCATCTTGAGCGTCTAACAAGTCATCTACCTTTCCTTCCCAAGCCGTGTAGCCTCGCCAACATTGACACCAAAAGGAACCCGACGACAGAGACGACTCTGGCGAGCAATCTGTCGTGGTATTGCCGACGAGTACGCCATGGAGGGGTCCTCACAGTGCGTGTTTAGAGACGTGGGGGAAGGCGGACGGTTGACGGGTACGAGGTAACACAGCTTACCCAGGTTCAGATCCCACGATAGTGGCGGGATCCTACTCCTGCTATAAATCACTATAAGGGCAATACGCCGAGTTACAGAGATAGGTTCGCCGTGTGAGGTTGTATGAATCGATACTAGGTTGTGCCCTAAAGGCTCCCGTAGGCCCGACTTATATAGCCGCCAGGTCCTAGGGTTACAGGGAAAAGTTCTAGACGGACAGGTTACAGAGTCCTACACTGTCTATTACTAGTCTTGTATATCTTGCACTCCAAGGCTCCGGGTACGCTGGTGACTCCACCGTACCCTTCCTTTATCCGGCATGGGCTTCCCTTCTGGATCCATCTAACTGGGCCGCCCAACAGGCCATAGGCCATGCTACCAACTGTGGGCCACCCGGGTTATCCGGATAGGAGACATGCTATGAGGATACCCATATAGCATATCCCCAACAGTAGCCCCCGGAGAACTCCGAGATCTTGTGTCGTCTTGCCTCTTCATGTGGAATGCTCCTTCTAGATGGATGTCGGCAAATCGTCAAGCAATATCTTGTAGTCCTCCCAAAGAACCCTGCAAGGTTTTCTCCGTCTCCAATATGTAAGTCGGAGAAATGCTGAATCTTCCATCGTACTCTTCCGTAGCCGGACTGGATCCGTCCATGCCGGAATCTTCCGATGTGACGGCTCATCTGCCTATGTCAGCTAGGACGACGTAGGCTTAGGTTAGCGACGCCTTGTAACTCACATATGCAGAGAACGCAATCATGTCCGATTTTCCCGTGCGAGCGATACGAACCTTTGGCGGCGACGGTTGGAGACATGGCAAAATTTCCGCGCATGTTCGCAAAACACGTTGTCTACGTGGCAACCGTCCGATCAAGCTACACGAATCTTGATGCTGGAGATGATAAATAGTAACCGTGGTGGAATTTCTACCTTTTACCTCATTCTTTCCTCGCATCGTCTTCTTCCTCCAGCGTGTGCCTCCTCGAGCTCTCCGCGCAAAACTCACGAAAAACCCTAGCATCAATCCACACCAGTCATCTCCATACTCACTCCATGGCTAGCAGCAGCACTTCCCCTTCCATGGTGGCGTCGAGCGAAGCCGCGGCAAAGTCAGCGAGCTCTGTCGTCGTGCCCCTAGAGGGCTTGGTCATCCCCGTCACAGCGGTGATTGAGTCCACCAGCGGCGACCATAATCTAGCGGCGCTGGAGCTATTGGAGGAGGATCTAGACTCGCACAAGGGCGACTGACGCGGCTCAGATATCACGGACCATGATATCCAGGAGCTGATTGCCGAGGGCTATCTCCCTGCGACGGAGGGGCTCGCTTGGCAGGCGGCACCAGCCGGCGAGGTGACACCTTCTCCCCAAGCCGGAGAAAAGGTGTACCTCAAAGCCCAACTGGTACGCGGCGTCTCCCTGCCCATCTCCAACTTCTTCCTCTCCGTCTTGAACCACTATAGGGTCCAGCCCCATAACCTTTCTCCCAACAAAATCTTAGCGCTTAGCAACTACGCGGCGCTCTGCGTGGGTTACTTAGGGATAAAGCCTAGGCTAGACCTCTTCGTGTACTTCTTCACCGTCAAACGTGAAGCCAGAGCTAGTAAGGAAGAACTTAGGAATTGCGTCACCATAAGCTTCAAGATCCGTCCTGGCCGGTGGTTCCCCGACATCGTCGGTCACGAGTCCTGCAAAAACTGGCAGCGTACCTACTTCTATGGCCTAGATATCCCTCTGGCTGGCCGACAAGTAACGTACCCGGACTTTGTCGATGGAGCCGCCGCCGAAGCCTCGTCATGGAGATCCCAGGCCTCCCTTCCCTCTGACATCGAAGCCTCTCGTGCCATAAGGTGGATAGAGTGGTTCGTAGAGACGGGTTTAACCGGCTTGGACCTAACGATGTGCTGGTTCATCAGGCGAATCCAGCCTCTGCAGCACCTCGCGAAGCTCATGCACGAGTATACCAGCGATAGAAGGGATAGCCTCCGCATCTCCATGGACAATTTCTCGAGCGACTCCGTCAAGATCTGCCTTAAGGACATCGTCAAGGTGAAGGACAAGAAGCGTGGCTTCACCATCACCTACGACATGTTCGTAGATGGCAAGTGCCCAAAGGTAGCTGTTTATTTTCTGTGTATGACATATACTCCAGTTCTTCCGTCTTGCAAATGTCATCTCATCTAACACGGTGGTTCTTCACTTTACAGCTTAGCGACATAGATGAGTTCAACATGGCTCCTCAAATCTATGATCCAAAGATGAAGGAAGTCACTGTCGTGTCCGACGATGATGCTCCATTGGCGCGAAAGCGGAAGAGCTCCACCTCTGACGCTGCTGACGGAGGCAAGAAGAAGACGGAGGATGGAGCCTCCAAGAAGACTACCGCCGCCCTAGAGGCGGAAAAGAGAAAAGCTACTGGGATCCCCTTTGCCAAAGTACCCCCACTTGTGTAAGCTTCTTTCTTTCCGACATTGTCTATTCAACTGTCTTGTTCCTGTACTTATGCATTTTGCACATTTTAGGAAGAAAGCCACGGCCAGCTTCAAGAAGACCTCCAAGTCATTGGGGACTTCTAGAACTATTAAAGACATGCTGCATCGCGATGCATCTCCTGCCATCGCCCCTGCCACTCCCTCCGTCAAGCCTTCGTCTGCCCCGACAAGCTCACAAGCTAAGGAGGCATCTGGCCCTTCCACCATGGAAGTGGACTCAGGTGCCTCTACCGAGGTTGCTGTTGTCGGCGAGCAGACAACGCAGGAGAGTGACGCCCACCAAATGGCTGAAGCTCTGGCTAAGGATGCCATCGGTGGAGGTAAGGCGGTGGTGGAAGCAGGTACTTCTGCCATAGGCGGCGCCCCCGCACCCAAGAAAGCCATAACTTATCCGAAGATAGTCTATCTGGTACTTACGCCGGGTAGCACTGCTATGGTCCCTGGTGCGGCACCGACATCTCCGACGTGCGGTCTAGAGGAGCTTCTCTGTCAAGCAGAAATCTTGCAAGGAAACAGCGAATCCTTTGGCAAGCTGCTGGCCGAGAGTGCTACAAACCTCAAGATCATTGCACTTGTAAGTTTTATTTGCCTTTTTCTTTTCATATGAGTATCCCACTGTAGCCCCCGAGGATGTAGACGAAAAACCGTAGGTCTTTGCATCTATATGCTCTAAGAGTGACTAAGTTAGAAAACCTCTCACTGTAGCCCCCAAGCATATAGGTGGAATGAAATACTCTGAATAGATGCTTTAAGAGTAGCAGATGCAGTGTTTATAAATTTCAATACTGTAGCCCCCAAGCTTCTAGTTGTAACCGAGTTAGTTCCGACTAGATGCTTAAAGAAAAGCTAAGCATACATCCGAGTAAAAAACTTTATACTGTAGCCCCCAAGCTTCTAATTGAAAACCGAATTAGTTCTGACTACATGCTTAAAGAAAAGCTAAGCATATTGCTAAGTTAAAAACTCTCGCTGTAGCCCCCGAGCGTCTAGGTGGAAAATTTCCGTCTAGATGCTCCAAGCAGACTAAACAACGTTTAATTTTTTTCCCTTTTTTCCACAGAATGAGAATGCTCGGAGGGGCATGGCCAACGACAAGTACCAGAAGATGCGCGCAGATTTGGAAGCTGAAAAGGGTAAAAGTGCCTTCTTGAAGGAACATATCACCAAGAGCAAGTGTCTGTTTTCTTTCTCGCATTCCGACTTGGTTTTGTGCCCATATTCTCCGAGTACTCACTGTGTACTTTTCTTTCTTCGACTTTGCAGAAACCATCGCCAAGGCCAAGAATATTGTCGAGCAATCGAAGCACATTCAAGATCTAGATAGCTAAAACAAAATTCTTAAGCAGGAGAGGAAGGACATGCTGAAAATGCGTGAGGAGTCAATGAAAGTCCTGCAGGACTCCGCCACCGAGGAAATCAATCGCTTGAAGAAGGAGATCTCTATTTTAAGAGATCAAAAGCAAGCTGCCGATGAGCAGAATCAACGCAATAGTGAGGTGTATAAGCTCCTCCAACAAGAGAAATAATCCTTGGCGGACACCCTCTAGCAAGCTGAAGCCAACATCTTCAGTAAGTTTTCTCCGTCTTGGATTTCTGTAGTCTGGGTACTCTGAATTATTGAACTCATGCGCTCCTTGTCGTAATTTGCAGCTCCTATGGGTTTAACCCGATCGCCTCCTCCAGCCAAGGAATGCATGGTTCTTGCCGGCAACTTTATCAACACCGCCATCACGCAAGCCAAGGAGATCGCCAAGCCCCTTCAGATAAATATCAAGGCATCAGACTCCATGGCGAAGTACTCAGAGATTCTACATCGAGCCCCTGAGCGTATCACAAGCTGGAAAGCTTCATGTGCATGGGCTGGCGCAAGGATGGCGCTATCAATGGTGAAGGCACACTACGAAGATGCCGACATCGACACGGTGACCTCTGGCATTCCCGACGTGGACGATGATGGCAAAGAGATTAACCATCAATCCATCTTGTCGTCGCTCGCGGTTATGACACCAGAGTTGCTGATTTGGTCGACATCAACGTCTTCGTGTCGATGAACACCATCGATGGCGGCAACCAAAGCTCCTCCGAGTCTCTTCACACCGCCGACCTCGAGGGTGACTCTCCTGCTGGCGATGACGCTGCTTCTAAGTCTCCTGCGCCAAAGGAATGAAGAACAACTTTGTAATATTTGTTTCACCTTTGGTGCATAGGCGAAAAAAACTTATTGATGTAACTTAAGGTGGAAAACAATGTTACATGCCCTGTTGCTTAAGAATTAGTTTCCAGTATGTATATATTTTTTAAGCAAGTGCTGGCTTATCCATTACTTTGGTTCTTATGCTTGACCTTTCGTGAGTTGGAAGACTCGTTGTCGGAACCAGGCGCTCAGGTGATGATGCCCAATGGCACCGTCCATAACCTAAGCACAAAATCGCCGACAATAAGTGCCAAAAGTCACTACTCTAGAATCCACATAAAAACGACAAAGAACGTGTAGACCAGAAAACTTAAGCTAACGTCTGTAGGCGGAATTTTCACAAGTGCAATCGCAAAACTTGTGCATAAGGGTTTTACATGATCCAAAAATGAACACTAAAGGAGGTAAAAGACTAAGAAATATGAGTGAACCAGAGAGCTTTACTTCATTGATCATATAAGGGGTACACAATTAGATAAAAGATGCTTAGTGTAAAAAGGACGTAGCTGTGCTATGTTCCATGGCCGATCAAGCTCCGGGTAGTCATCATCCGGGTCACGTCGCTTATGCTTATGATCCTCATTGGGTCTATCCTTTAGTTCACGATTGTCAACAAGGTAGTAAGACCCATTGAGTAGCGCCTTGCTTATGATGAACGGTCCTTCCCATGGCGGGGATAATTTGTGTGACTTCTTCTGCTTAAGTCGGAGCACCAAATCCCCTTCTTTAAACGAGCGATGCCGAACGCGGCGACTATGGTATCTACGTAGCTTCTGCTGGTAGATGGCGGATCTTTGGCATGCCAAAACGCACTCCTCCTCGAGAAGGTCAACACCTAGGCGTCTGGATTCTTCAGCGTCATCTTCGTCATAGGCGGCAACTCTTGGTGCATCGTGAAGGATGTCGGAAGGCAGGATGGCTTCTGCTCCATATACCATGAAGTAAGGGGTGTAGCCGGTGGATCTGTTAGGTGTAGTTCGTAAACTCCACAGCACAGATGGCAATTCTTCCGCCCAGGCTCCAGCTGCTCTATGTAGCGGTGCCTCAAGACGTGGCTTGATTCCCTGCAAAATTAATCCATTTGCTCGCTCAACTTGACCATTGGATTGTAGGTGTGCCACAGATGCAAGGTCAAGTCGGATGCCTTTCTCCCAACAATAAGCCTCCACTTCTCCTAGTGACAAATTGCTGCCGTTGTCGGTGATAATGCTATGTGGGAGACCAAATCTCACCACTAGATCCCGGACAAACCCGAGGTCAGTTGCCCCATCAAGCTTTCTAATGGGTTTAGCTTCTATCCATTTAGTGAATTTATCAACTGCTACAAGCAGATGCGTAAACCCACAAGGTGTCGTCTGTAACGGTCCCACCATGTCTAGCCCCAGACTGCAAACGGCCATGATATTGGTATCGTTCGCAATTCTTCAGCAGGAACATGTGGTTGTCGAGCATAATACTGGCATCCCATGCATGTCTCAACCAGCTTGTCGGCGTCCGCCTTCGTGGTTAGCTAGTAGAATCCTTGCCGGAAGGCTTTCGCTACCAATGACCGAGGAGCGGCGTGATGCCCGCAATCTCTGAGATGGATTTTGCATAGGATTTCCATACCTCCTAGCTAGGAAAGACATTTTAGGTATACACCAGTAGTGCTCCTTTTGTAGAGTTGCCCATTGATTATGGTATAACCCTTTGCTCGTCGTACTATTTGCCGTCTTTCGACCTCGTCGTCGGGCAAAAGTTCCGTGTTCGAGATATTCCATGAACGGTTTTGTCCAAGCTGGAGGGACCTTTGTCACCATGTTGACGAAAGAGTCAGCTCGATCCGGGTTGTCGATGTCGGCTCCCTTCATAGATGGTGTGCACAGATGCTCTAGGAAAACTCCTGGCGGAATTTTTTTGCGCCCTGATCCAAGCTTAGGCAGCAGATCAGTCGCCTCGTTTTGCTCCCTAGGCACATACTTGACTTCGTAGCCCAAGAAGCTCTTGGCTATCTCGTCCACTTCGTCTCGATATACCGCCATCATAGGGTTCCATGCATTCTAGGTGCCAGCCACCTGCTGGGCAACCAAGTCGGAATCTCCACAGCAAACTATGCGCTTGATGCCAATATCCTTGGCTACACGCAGTCCGTGAATGAGTGCTTCATACTCTGCCATGTTGTTTGTAGCCTCGAAGTGGATCTGCAGAACATAGTGTAGCTTGTCTCCTGTTGGTGACTATAGCAATACACCAGCCCCCGAGCCATTGAGCAGCTTTGATCCGTCAAAGTGCATCACCCAGTACTCTGGTTCTAGCAACGGAGTAGCATCTGGCATCTCCGTCCAATCTGCAACAAAATCCGCCAAGGCTTGTGACTTGATAGCGTCGCGTCTCTTGTAAGTGATCTCGAAGGCGGCAAGTTCAATGCCCCACTTCGTGACCCTTCCTGTGGCGTCGCTGTTGTTGATTATGTCGGACAGCGGAGTCTTGCTCACCACTGTGATTGGGTGCTCCTGAAAGTAATGCCTCATCTTCCGAGAAGCAAGGAATACTCCATAAGCTATCTTCTGGTAGTGCGGGTAACGCTGCTTGGACTCCGTCAAGACCTCGCTCACATAGTAAACTGGTCATTGAACTCCGTGCTCATAGCCTGGTTCCTTCCGCTCTACCACGACGACGATGCTGATTACCCGGTTGGTTGCCGCCATGTAGATTAACAGGGGCTCACCAGGTTCGGGTGTTGCAAGGATAGGCGCTGAGGAAAGAATCTCCTTGAGCTGCTTCAATGCTTCGTCTGCTTCGTCTGTCCACGTGAATTTGCCCGCCTTCTTCAGCAACTTGTACAGCGGCAGAGCCTTCTCTCCAAGTCGGCTGACGGACCGACTAACTACTGCAACACAACCTGTTAGTCGTTGGATGTCCTTTAGGCATGTAGGACGGTTTATGTTTAAGATGGCCTTGATTTTCTCCAGGTTGACCTCGATTCCGCGATGGGAAACGATGAAACCCAACAATTTGCCGGCTGGTACCCCGAAGACACACTTCTTAGGGTTAAGCATCATGTTGTATTTCTGGAGATTATCAAAGGTTTCTTTTAAGTCGTACATTAAGTCATTTGACTTTTTAGACATCACCGCAATATCGTCCACATAGGCGTGAACGTTCCGAACAATTTGGTCATGAAGGCAATGTTGCATTGTCCGCTGGTAGGTAGCACCTGCATTTTTTAGTCCAAAGGGCATCGTGACATAGAAAAACGTGGCGTATGGTGTAGTGAACGAAGTGGCCAATTGGTCCGACTTCCTCATCTTGATCTGGTGGTATCCTAAGTATGCATCGAGAAAACACAAAAGTTTCGAGCCAGCCGTCGAGTCAATGACTTGGTCAATGCGAGGCAAAGCAAATGGATCTTTGGGACATGCTTTGTTCAAGCCGGTGTAATCAACGCACATTCTTAATTCATTGGTTCCCTTTTTGGGGACAAGTACAGGATTGGCCACCCATTGGGTGTGAAGGACTTCTCGGATAAATCTAGCCTTAAGTAACCTAGCTATCTCTTTGCCAATGGCGCGTATCTTCTCATCTCCAAAGCGTCGTAGAGGTTGTTTCACTGGTTTGGATTTCGGATCAATGTTTAAGATGTGCTCGGCAAGTTCCCTAGGTACACCTTTCATGTCGGCAGGTTGCCAGGCAAAGATGTCCCTATCCTCACAGAGGAACTCGATGAGCGCGCTTTCCTATTTGGGATCCAGGTTCGTCCCAATGGTGGTGACCTTGGAGGCATCGCCTACCACAAGTTCCACCGGCTTGGTCTCGATGGCGGCCTTGAACGCAGGAGCGGAGTCGGAAATATGCTTCTTCGACGCGGGCATCTCTGAGTCATCGACCTTGCTCTGGATCTCTTTGAATTCTTCGCTGTAGAGGACAGCTTCCGCAACGGCTGCTTCATTGATCTCGCAGTCCCTTGCCTTGGTAAAGCTTCCGGATATGGTGATGACACCGTTTGGCCCGGGTATCTTGAGTTTTTTGTAGACGAAGCATGGCTTGGCCATGAACGTGTGGAATATGTCGCGGCCGAATATGACATGGTACACGCTCTTGAAGGGGAGTACCTCAAAGGTCATGCGCTCTTGGCGGTAATTGTTAACATCGCCAAAGGCAACCTGAAGTGTAATGCATCCAAGGGACCGAGCCTCCCGACCAGGAACTACGCCGTGGAAGATGGTGTTGGTCCGCCTTAGGTTTGCCTCCGTCAAGTTCATCTTGTGCAGTGTATCCAGGTACATGATGTTGATGCTGCTTCCACTATCCACCATACACTTGGTGAACTCCACGCCGTCAATCAAGGGGTTGATGACCATGGAGTACTGGTTCTCCATAGGTATAAGGTCTGGGTGGTCCGTCCTGTCCCAAGTGATTGGAACCTCCGACCAGTAGCAGTCTTTGAGGCCCTGGGGAGAGTGGCCATCAGGATCCTCAGAGAGGTCTTCTGTTGTCGGACGGTGGGGGTGCCAAGGAAAGTGTGTTATACTAGAGCCTTCTTCGCGAAGGGGTTCTTTCCCTTGTCGTCGCTCTTGGCGGCGTGCTTGGGGTCGATGTCCTCGTCCATGTGACTTGAATCCTTGGACTCCTTCTTCTTCTTCCCCTTGCCCATGCCTCGCGGTCTGTTCTTCCAACTTTGCTTGTAGCCGGACTCCGGGTCTTCCTTGAGGTCGTTGACAAACTTGCATTGTCGATTGGTATGGCTGGCCTTGCCGTTGACATCGAGGTGTATGAGGCACGGCATATCACGGTACTCCTTGTAGGTTTGGGGAACACAGAGCAGCGCCATGGTAGTTTTGCTTCCTCGCTACTGCCCACGACCAGCTCCCCTTCCTCGGCCACGCTGTCCGCCATCACCTCGTCCTGCAAAAGTCATAGCGACCATGTCGGTAGATTGCTTTTACAGGTGGTTTTACGCTTTGTACTGCTGTTCCTCCGAGCTTGAGTTGGAATGGCCGTTGCCGGCAAGGAGCCGCGAGCATCGTCGTCAGCAGCTGCGAACTCACTAGCTAACTGAATCATCTGGTTCAAGTCAAGCTGGTGATTGTCCTGCAAGCGCTTCAGCTTATGTCGGAGCAATGTGCCTCTTTCCAATCCATCGATGAAGGCGGCCATGGCGGTCTGAGCATGTACTCCTGCGCATGAGTTCTTCATATCCAGCCAGCAGGAGAGGTGGGCGCGAGATGTCTCGTCTTTCTCTTGCACGCACCGCTGTAAATCGCCCATAGTGCAGGGACGCTTGTATGTACCTTCAAAGTTCTTGGTGAACTCTTCTTGCATGTCCAACCAGTTGTAGATAGATTTCTCAGGCAAGTCGTCGGTCCATTGATGGGCCGTGCCCGCCAACATTAACGGGACGTACTCGACGGCGACGTTGGGGTTGCTTCCGGCAATCTCCACCGCGTTACCGTAGCACTGCAACCATGTGGCTAGCTTGGAGGTGCCATCATAGGGCTTGATGGTCTTATCAATCCGGAAACCTTTGGGGTAAGTTGCGGACCGTATTGCAGGTCCAAGGCAACATGGTCCCAGGTATGGTCCTTCCCGGGCCTCGTGGATCTTATCGATCCGCGAATATGCGTCGTACGGCTCTGGGTTCTTCTTCTTGTCGACAGGGGGTGGGCTGCGTGAATGCCGCGGGCCTCCTCCGCCATGGTGACTGCTTGGTGGTGACGGAGGCGGAGGTGGCGGTGGGTTAGCCTTCTTGATGTTACCCTCCTGCGACGCCTCATGCCTGTCACGGTTGCTTGTCGGACGCGGAGGGTCATGGTGTGACCTGCTCCTGTGTCCTTGGTTGCGCTCCCCGTCATGATGGGTCTGCTCCGCGTTGTCGCGGATGACGATGCCACACTGCTTTGGTGAGGGCATATCCATACGATGGTGAGCCTTGTAATCTTCGGGATGTCGGGGGATTGGGGCGGTGGTGATGGGCGACGAGGTCGGGCCTTTTCTCCGTGGTCGAAGGATATGGGGATAGCATCCTTCCTGTTGCGCGCATCCCTCCGTCTTTGTTCTAATGAACCCGTCTGAGACCCGACATCAAGAGGAGTTCTTTACCTTGGCGGCTTATACTGGCTGGATTGGCAGAGCGCTCGGTCAGACTCAAGCCTCTGAGAGGTGGCCTTTTCCTGCTGCTTCACCGCCTTGGCCACTAGGTCATAGACCTATTCCACTGCCTCGGACGATCTATCCTGCTCCAGAAGGGTCTTGGCAACGGCGAGGTTAAGTAGTGGGGTGGGCATCACCTGCTTGCCTTCACTGTCAATGTAAGGCTTGGCTTGTGCCGGCTTTGAGGGAGCCCATCCTAGGTTGCATCGTACACCAGGATCGTTGATGACGCGAGCCGAAGCTTTATTTTCCTTCTGCTGCTGCAACAAAGTCTTGTACTCGGCCTCCATTGCTCTAGCTTTTTCTATGGACTTCTGCGCGTTGACCAGATCTCGATCTAGCTTAGCGCCTTGCTCCGCGATGGCCTGCGCTTCCTCTAGCAGTTGCTGGCGCTTCTTGTCAAGCTGGGTCACGTTCCGGATATGAGCGACGGTCAGTGGCTCGACGAGGAGATTGCCGTACATCACTCTATCAGCAGAGTAACAGGCTGCTGCGCATAGATGCCGGGGCGGCAAGTTCTTGGTGTTGTTGTTGCTCGGGCGGTGCCGAGTTCTGCGGCGGTACCTTTGGGTTAGGCGGAGGAGGCATGACCTTTGCGCGATCATTGTCAGCGGCAATAAGTGGCCCCTTCCCCTTCTCCAGCGCTGTAGGCGGAGCTCGTCTGGGTTGATCTTCATCCATCGCCGTCCTGATGGTGACGAACACCCCTCGAGACGTGACAGCGTTGTTGGATTGCTCGTCGCGCGTGTATTCCTCCTCCATCTCCTGCATGGAGGAGTCTAGCTCTTCTGGACTGAAATCTTTCTCCTCTGAATCTGCACTGAAGTCAGCGTAAAGCGCGTCAATAACAGAGTCGGAGGGTGCCAGGACTTCCTCGATGACGGGCGGTGGAGGTGCAACAGCAGCGACGATGACTGGAGGTGGCGGCGCAACTGCGACGATGGTGGCCGGAGGCGCTGGTGGCGGTGGCTGAATTGGAGGATCTCCGTCAATGAGCGCAAGCGCTTTCTGGGATGCTGCGTCAGCCTCCGCGTAGTTGTTGACGGTGCTCACCATCTCTTCAAGGGTAAGGCGTCCTATTGCCTGCTGCCGTCTTAGAGTGCCGGAGAAGCGTGCCACGGTCCAGTCCTTCCATGAAGTGATACAAAGCATTATCATCGGGGTAGTGGGACAAATCGGCTCGTATACGGAGCCACCTGGCCAAGTAATCGCGGGGGTTTTCGCCCTCTCTCTGAATGCAATGTGCCATATCGAAGATGGTAACCACTCCGACAAACTTGGATCTCTGTTGTCCAGACGCACGGGCGAAGACGGCGGATTTGCAGCAATCTTCCACCTTTATATCCTGCACAGGGGCGGTTTGGGTGGGCCTTGAATTTTTCCGATCTTTGCCGGCAAACTCCGAAGAGAGATCCAACATTGATCCTTCCGTGAACGTATCCTGCCCGTAGGCGGTCCGTGCGGGCCTTGGATTTTCTGATCTCTGCCGGCAAATTCCAAAGAGAGATCCGACATTGATCCTTTCGCGAACGTATCCTGCCCGTAGGCGGTCCGTGCGGGCCTTGATGCTCCTCAGACTCCCAGGAAACTAGTGCCCGAGTCGGTTTCGCCAATGAAGAGGTGGATGTATCCGATAGGAACGATCGAACATTGCGTTGGGTTCGTCTTCACCGGGATCCAGAACTCGTCGGGAGGGACGATCAGAACATTGCCGGAGAAGAGAACGCGACCGATGGCTACGGTTTCGCCGATTCCCGCGAAAATCTTGGTCCTCGCCCGCTGAAGAGCCTGAAGCGCCTCTTGCCCCACGGTGGGCGCCAACTGTCATGGTATTGCCGACGAGTACGCCATGGAGGGTTCCTCAGATTGCATGTTTAGATACGTGGGGGAAGGCGGACGGTTGACAGGTACGAGGTAACACAGCTTACCCAAGTTTAGATCCAACAACGGTGGCGGAATCCTACTCCTGCTATAAATCACTATAAGGGCAATACGCCGAGTTACAGAGATAGGTTCGTTGTGCGAGGTTGTATGAATCAATACTAGGTTGTGCCCTAAAGGCTCCCATAGGCCCGACTTATATAGCCGCCAGGTCCTAGGGTTACAGGGAAAAGTCCTAGCCGGCCAAGTTATAGAGTCCTACACCGTCTATTACTAGTCTTGTGTATCTTGCACTCCAAGGCTCCGGGTACGCTGGTGACTCCACCATAGCCTTCCTTTATCCGGCATGGGCCTCCCTTCTGGATCCATCTAACTGGGCCGCCCAGCAGGCCATAGGCCATGCTACCAACTGTGGGCCATACGGGTTATCCGGATAGGATACATGCTATGAGGATACCCATATAGCATATCCCCAACACAATCCCCGACGCTACCGTGCGCCCCTGTCCCTGTGGCGACCACATCGAGAATCAGCTCAACCCTACGAGTCTGGTAATGCTCTCCGTTCTCTCTCTCTCACTTACTGTTTTAGCCAGAACCACCACGAACAGAGCACGCCGCCGCTTGCCGTCGCGCCAGCGTCGCCCATCTATGATTAACGTGGTGTGAGACATAGGATTTAAATCCAATCGATGTGATAGAATCACTTAAAACGAAAGGGCACGCTAGATCAGAGCCATATGATTCCCTTTTAATCCAACGCACCACACTGCTCAATCCAGACGAATCGGTATGGACCAGTTAGATTAAGACACATGGCCCTGCCTGTTTATTCAAAACAGAAAATAGATCTATTAGATGTTTAGATTTGAAAAATTCATAACTTTTAATTCACATATACAAATTTTGCAAATTTTATATCACTGGATTCAGAAAAATGCAAACTTGGCAACCGTGCCCATAGTTTAGCATTTTGCTTCTGGAAAGTTGATTGTTTTTGTAGAAACATTATTAGGCCTATTTTGAGTATAAAAACTATTCTAAAAATGTTTTTAGGGTAAAATCTTTTGTAAATGGTTTTTTTTGAACCTACTGACCATAAAAACCAACTTTTGGATTTAAAAGTATATTTTGTGACACTAAGGAATTATTCCTTGAATAAAAGCATTTCTAGTAAAACAAAAATTGTTGATTATGTTTTAAAAATAATTTTTGAGTAAAACCTTTTGCAAATGGTTTGATTTAAACTCTCTGACCCTCAACACTAAGTTTTGGATTAAAAATGTATTTGATTAACCCTAGAAAATTATTACTTTGATTAAAGAAATTTTTAGTAGAATGAAATGTTGCTTTGATTTAAAAATGGTTTTTGAGTGAAACCTTTTGAAAAAGGATTTGTTTAAAACACTTTGACCTTAAACACTAATATTTGGTATTAAAAACATATTTGGCTAACACTAGAAATTATTCTTTGAATAAAATCATTTCTAGCAAAAAAAGGGATCTAATGGCCATTTTCACTAACTTGTTTTCAAATGACCTTGCCACTTTTATAAATGACCAATATGTGTTTTAAAATGTTTATAGCCTATTAGAGACCACCTTTACAAATAAAACAATCTTTTGCATGCTTGCATGCATTGTTTTGTTTTTATTATTTTATGTGGTGAATTGTTTTAATGCTAGTTTGAATTTGTGCCTTGATTGATTTGTAGTGAACTTTGAAGAGTGTGACAATTGCAAGATCAAGGAGTGAATATATATTCTCTACTAAAAATGCAAGTGGTGCTTCATACATTTTGTCCTATTATTTTCACTACGCATTAGTGACATTTTGAGTAGGACTTGCATGGAATTTTCTAAGTATAAGTTATGCCATGGTAAATCCTATATGATGTCTTAGTAAAATTATCCTAAGTTAGGAAACTTCCCATGTGATCATGCTTTGCTTAGCTATTAGAAAACAAGGGTGGATTATATTCATGCTATGAAATATTTCTAAGTCAATGACTTGTGTTTTGTTTAATAAAACAACTATGTGAATGAATCACCTGGGTGGAATGGTGTGAATGGTTTGTGTTGAGTGGTTACCTAGGGCCCATATTCATGGCCTACCCTATTGTATCTCACTTGTGGAAGGCCACCCAGGAACAAAGAGATTTGAGATGTCAAATGTTGAGAAGCTTCAAGTGCAGCCACATGGCATTATGGGCTCTACCTGGATCATATAGGTTGCAATAACTTAGCCAGATGGACAGTTGGTGGTAGGGGATGATAGGTTTGGAACGCGTCCATTTGTACTAAGGGAAGGCTTCTGAAATATCTTGTCTTGATGCATGTCGAGTCTTGTGGGGAAATTGCACCACCTCTCGAGAGAGTAAAATCTAAGTACTTAGCCGTGTCCCCGGCAATGGACAGTTTGAGCATCAAGACATGGAAGCTATCAAGGATCTCCTCATCCCAATTTCTAAGTTAAAAACTTGTGGTTGAACAAGGGTTAAAGGATCACCAATTTCTATTGGTAGATGCCTTGGGAGATTTTGACAAACAAAAACTTAGTGTTTTCAACTTATAAGGAAAACCTTATTTTGAGCAAAGCAAGCCTAAGCTCTACTTAGCCAAATGCATATAGATGATAGATACCACTATTCTACCATAGTATCACTTGCCAATACAATTCAAATGTATTGACCCTTGTGGCTGTAACTTATTATGTTGCAGGTTTGTTTGATGTTAGTGAAGTGTGTTTGAATAGGATTACAAGTCTACAACCAACATGATTGCCTGTGGCATTTTGAAGATGAAGGACTCCATGCTATATAGTTATTTCTGCTGCATTGTAATGAGATAGCCAAATGAGCTATGTAAGATGTAATGAATTATTTTATTCCTAGTTATAAGTTGTATTATGACCTTTCTTTCTTGATATTACATCTTAAACTGTGGATGCTAGCTATTGATCCAGGGACTAGCATTGTAAACACAGGGATCTCTACCTTATCAGGTTGGGACCTCTACAAAGTGATACGCGATCCTTTCTTGATATTTTTGCCTGCGTAGATAATGACGTATTATGAAGGGAATCGCTACATAAATGCCAAAGATACGAGATTTCCAACATGCCAAAGAAACCAGGAGCCGTGAGGAGGCAACTGCAAGTTTAACGACCAACTATACGGCCCAATATCATATAGTTGCCGCCGTATAGTTTGCACCTACCTACTTAGGTCAAACAGAACAACTTTCGTGAAGGGACCCCTATATAAAGAGGCTTCAAGCGACGAGAAACAACCTCCCCAACTCCACAACATCGCTACTTTCACCCTAAACTCTCCCTGCCGCCACGCTGGAGGAATAGATCTAGATCTAAACATCTAAACCCTTCTCCACTACCATAGCCATATTCCACCACTTGTAATAGTAGATCTCATCTACAATTGGCGACATTGTAAGACTATTTGCTATCAACTCTACGATCTCTATTACAATGTTTATGATTGTCGATTTCATCTCTATGTGTGAGAAATTCTCCTTGGGCTAAGGGCTTCGGCCTAGCCATGTAACTTTTGTGCATGTTATTTATCATAGATGGCATCATGTATTAGTTTGTATGATATGATTATTGTATTACCCCCTCTTGCCTCAATCTAAGTACTTCTCAGGTACCCAAGACCCCGAGGATTGAACCAGTAAAGGGAGTGTGATAATGACTGATCTGCAGGATTGGAACCCCAGTGAAACAAAGGGTAGTACGACTATATGTGAGGAACTTACTTGGGTTTAACAGTGACATCGCTATGGATATCATTAGTTCTCTTTCTTCCATGGATGAGACTAGTAGGTTATTGCCATAAGCGATTGCGGAGGCGATAACATTTATGGATGCACTTCCCACATATAATTATCTTGCTCTAACAATTACATGAGTACTTGATTATTATTTGTTATTCCCATCAGATCTTTTTGCATAGCTACTAGTGAAAACCGAACACCCTAGGACATCTCTCTCCATCGTCAACAACAACAAGATCAGAAACTCTTGGTCCGGTGAAAACGCAATAGGAATTCTAAAACTATCGAAGGTCCGTTTAAGTAATCTCACTTTGCTTTCTGCTTTCCGAGGATTCGATAAACCTAGGTCTACTAGGGAAAAAGAGATATATTACATCCTTAATCTGGATCGAATGTATCAACCCTTTTTCTAGCGTCGTTGCCGGGGAAGCAATAGCTACCCATGTGAGGTTAGTAGGAACCTTGCTAGTTTTAATTCTCATTTTTAATTTTGTTAGTTTGCTTTCAGTTTAATTTTGAAAACCAAAAAATTAGTTAGTATTTTTAATTCTTGCTTTATCATCATTAGTACTTGTTTAAGAAAATACAAAAACATAGGAAGTATGACTTAAAAGAAGCTTAGGGAGCTTGCAACTCATAACAATGATTATTTGCGTACTCCTATTACTCAGCCAGCAATTGCTGCTGAAGATTATGAAATTAAGCCCCACTATTTAAGTTTGGTTCAACAGAATCAATTTGGAGGCTCTGTTGTAGAAGATGCAGGTATGCACTTAAATACTTTTAATGAAATATGTGATATGATGCGCATTAAAGATGTTGACCCCGATGCGGTCAAGTTGCGCTTATTTACTTTCTCTCTTAGAGGAAGAGCAAAATAATGGTTGCTATCTTTGCCTATAAATAGTATTGCATCATGGGTGAAATGTACTTCTTTATTTATGACTAAATTCTTTCCACCTGTGAAGACTATGCAACTCAGATCTAATATTACTGGTATTAGACAGGAAGAGCATGAGCCACTAGCGCTTGCATGGGAGAGAATGAAAAAATGCATGAGAAACTGTCCCAACCATGGGATGGAAGATTGGTTAATTCTCCATTTATTTTATAAAGCTCTTAGCCCTGTTTCTAAGTCTATGCTAGATACTACAGCTGGAGGAACATTTACGGGTAAGCAAATTACCGAAGCAAAGCAGCTACTAGACAATATGCAATACAACCATACCCAATGGCATGTGGAAAATCAAACACGAAGAAGGTGAACTCCGTCACACCTCAAGAGACTAAGTTGGATGAGCTTATATTAGCCGTTAAAGGTAAGTAACCCCGGTAAGAACTACTCCCGAACCAACTATTGAAGAAGTAGACTTCATAGCTCGTAATGATTATAACCCTGCTTGGAAGAAGAATTATAATCCAAACTTTCAAAAAAATTCTAGTCCTGCAGGTAGCTCTAATAATATGGCATCAAGCAATACTAGTCTCCAAGAAACTCTTAAAGCTTTTATGGACTCACAAAATGAGCAAAACAATATTCTAGTCAAAATTACGGAGAATCATGATGCTATGCTTGGTAAATTATCTAACCAAGCTATTAGTTTGAGAAATGATTTACAGGCCCTCCAAGAAATAACAAGGATCGTTGAGACACAACTAGGTAAGATAACCGAGACTCAAACTCTCATTCTAGCAAAATTTGCAGATAAAGCCGAGCCTAATCCAGTTGAAGAGCTCAAGATGATAAGAATCCAAAGGGAGGAGCCCGAAGAACTTGATTATAGCAATGCTCCTTCACCAAACTACACTGTTGAAGATCTTGTAAAATGGATCAATGTCAAGATTCCGGTAAGTGAAGGAAATGAAGAAGCCATGTATCAACACTTCGTTAATCAGGTAGCAATAAAGGTACATGAGCTTGAAGAAGAATATAAGGAAATTGCTGAAAAATTGCCTGTTAAGCTAGATGATATATTTGAGCCTACCATTAATATTAAAATTGGGACTATGAAATAGCCGAACTATGTGATCTAGGTGCAAGTGTTTCAAAAATTCCCAAGAGTCTTTTTAAAAAGTTGAATATTGGCTGTTTTGAAATCACCGAACTAAAATTACATCTAGCGGATTCTACTTATAAACAAGCAGTAGGCATTAAAGAAAATACTTTAGTTTACATTAAAGGTTGTCCTTCTCGTATTGATTTTTTTATTGTTGACATGCCTGAAGATGCTACTGCCCCTATCATATTAGGCCATCCTTTCTTAAGAACTATTAAGGCTTTAATAAATTTGCATGAAGGGAACGTGAAGATCCAGTTGCCTTCACGGGATCCTTTTGTTATTTATTTCCCTAGGAAAAAGAAAGCCAAGCAAGATGTTAAGGAGGCCATCACTTTGATGGCCAATTATTTCAGAGTGGGTGTTCCACTCATATGGCCTAAGTGAGCAATACCAAGGTCAAGCTATTGACCATAAAAGAGCTCTACATGGGAGGAAACCCATGAGAAATTAAGGTTTAAATTTTTAGTTTAAGTTTTATATAAATAAAGAGTGCTAGAAAACTCCAGTGAGAAGAAGAGATTCAGCGGTACTAAAAAATCATGTTTTATATATGACGTAGTTGATCGAAATTTTAGTCTATCATTTTTCTGTCAAAACAAGGTGTTTCGCTAAGTTTCAGTCTAAAAAGTAATCCTCAAATAAATAGAAATTTTTTGATGTGTACAGAAAGGTTAACGACCAACTATATGGCGGGAATGAAAATTCCTACCGTATAGTTATGTTACCCATCGACAATTTTTCATCCCAGAGTTCACAAGGTTTGACGACCAACTATACGGCGGGAACAAAAGTTTCGCCCGTATAGTTGTCGCCGTATAGTTACAGCTGCCAAACAGAAACCCTAGGAAAACCCTAAAATTTTGCCGCAGACCAACTATACGGCCGGAACATCCTGTTCCCACCGTATAGTTGCCTCCGTATAGTTGCGTCCGACCACTTAAACGCTTGACGAGGTACCCAAAATATAAAAAACACAATCCTTTTCTCTCTCTCCTACCTCCAAACTCTCTCAAAACCTCAAGGGATCTTCACCCCTGCCCAATTTCGTTCGAATTCCTCGCACACAAGTGATCTACGGTATGTTTCTCCTCTGATCCTCCAATTACTTTTTGCAAATTTTTCTCTAATTTATTGTCATTATCAATCTAAGGTGAGACTTATATTTGAACAAGTGCCATGATTATCTTGCCTAGATTGATATGTTGAGGAGATTCTTTAGTGTGCTATGATGAAGATTATGCTATGACTATTACTGTTGGATCAAAAAGTTTTATATTTGTCTCTTTTATTATTTTTAGAAGATGAACACGAGGACCCATACACGTGCTCTTGCCGTAGATAGTTCTTCTCGGGTTGCAGATCAGGAACGCATGGGGATTCGATTCAAGAACGAAGCCCACCGTGATCGTTTCGACAGGATCAAAACCCGAGAAGTCAAGGCAACCAAGTGGGCTTGCCCGTCACTTTGAACCAACTCGGTATTTTTGATGATTTTAATTTACTTTGCAATAGAGTTGGCCTGAAAACCTTTGTATTCCATGATGCACCAACCTATCGCTGGTTAACCATTGAATTTCTTAGCTCTTTGAGTAGCACCATCAAAGCATGGCATGGGGAGGATAATATTTCTTTCTGACTCATGAACAATAATTATTCTCTAACACTTGATGAATGGTGCAATTGTTTTGGTTTACCCAACAATGATCCTAATGCTCTGCGCGCAGCTTTTACCAACATGGAACCTCCCCCTGAACACTGTTATAATAGAATGAGCTTAATTCTAGAGTTAGCAGAGGGAAGAATATTCAACATCCTTCTATTCTCTATTTGTTCTATGTTATTGCTAACACCTTGCAGGCGCGCAATAAGTTTACAAGACTCAATGAGGAGGACATCTTAGTCCTCGCAAAAGCTGCTTTCAACTATGACAACTTGTCACTTTACTTGGGTGCAATACTTGTGTGCTACTTGGAGTACCAATCCCACCAAAGCCAATGACCAACCACTTGTGGAGGCGTCGTCATCGTGCTTGCCAATGCATTGGGAATCGACCTAGGTGAGTTATAGCCGGTGCTAGGTGAGCGATGTGTTGGTTTCTCTACTTTGAGGGCTTGTGGAATGCTTACTAGGAGAGATGGTGTTTATTATCTGCATATTGCTGGAGCTGGGCGTCTCTACCCCACTCCTTTGTCTAATTATCTTTTCTCTATAGAGGAAGGATGTGTGCTTTATGACTTGCAGGTTGAGCAACACCAACCTATCAACACCCGGATTTTTAATCCCAGATGCTGGTTATGCCATACATCGTAATCCCAGGATTACCATTTTTGCGAGACATAACAGATTGGTACCATAGTCCATCGTCCATTACAAACCATAATATAGGTCTTACAAATAAAGGATCTCATGATCTAGTCTTAATACAATCAACACAGTGGAATAATAATAAGGGTAGCATGGTCGCGGCTCCATCTTCAGGGTCACAAGAAATGCTGACGATGGGAGATGATCCTAGTTGTCGTAGACTTCCTGCTATCCATCATCCAGGTAGTCCTCCTCATAGTCTGGCCACGGAAATAGCCAGGGACAAAGCCATGAGTACTCTTTAAGTACTCACAAACTATCACTAACAGGTAAAGGGGTTCAAGTAGGAATACTAAGCTCTAGATTGTTTTGCAAAAAGCCAGATTTATCTCTAACTGAGTTTAGAAGTAAACAAAACTTCTTTAATGTTTTATAACACCTAAGTGGGAACTTAAGTTTCATATCACAACCCTGTTGTGGTCAAGTCAAAGTCATGATTCATTTCACAAGTCACTATGAAAACATCTGACGACGGAACAGTATGGCCACTCCAACTGTCCATAACCACGGACGCGGCTATTCGAATAGTTTGACACTCTACAGAGGTGGTACACTTTCACCACAACATTCGATACATACGTTAGGAATAATCTTGAATCACCATACTCAGTATGTGGATAATCAATCCTAACCTTTCAATTACACACCCTAGTATAGGCACCTCTCCTATGAGTTTGGCCTCCCAACCATGACCATCTGTCATCTTGGGAACTACACAGGTGGACAATCATCACGAGGTAGCCTCTTATCAAACCTCGGCCGCAAGGGAACCGATACTAAGATATATAAACTTCCAGTCAAGCCCTACCCAAATTCGGGTATTGTGGTTGTACGGTAACCATTGGAATGGTATCGCATCCGAACACAACCATCAGTTTTATAAAGGGCTAAGGCTCATGTCTCAACATTTTCATCATCAAATCATTTGGTGTTCAACAACACATGTCAAAACATCTCATTAGAATGACTCATCATTCTATGGTTTTCATAACCATTTTCACCAAGTGTTCCCATCTAAAGCGATCAAGTTTTATGTTTAGCACTATGATACGTCGGAAACGTATCTATAATTTTTGATGTTCCATGCTTGTTTAGTGTCTACTTTGCTTTGCTTTGTCTACACTTTGAGGTGTTTCTATATGTTTTCTGGTACTAACCTATTAACAAGTTGCCACAGTGCCATTTGCCACTTTTCTTCTGGTTTTGGTTCCAGAAAGGCAGAAAATCAATATTTTCGGAATTGGACGGGACAAAAGCCAAAGTCAATATTTTACCGTGGGCAACACGAAGTCCGGAGGAGAGAAGGAGGAGGGCCTCGAGGGGGCCACACCCCATGGCCGTGCGGGTGGGCCGACCCCGCGCCTGGGGGTGGGGTGCAGCCTCCTCGGGCACCCCCTCGGCCTTCCTCTTAACCTATAAGAAGCCCCCAATGCAGAAACCCTAGGCACCCGATCAAAACTCCACGAAACCATCTGTAGACGCCGCCATCATCGTCCCTAGATCAGGGGGGATCTGAAGTTCTTCCCGGCAGCCTGCCGGAGGGGAGATCATCCTGGAGGCCTTCTTCTCCGGTATGAAGCGTGAGTAGTTCCACCTTGGACTACGGGTCCATGTAGTAGCTAGATGGTTGTATCTCCTCCTTGTTCTTTCATGTATAGATCTTGTGAGCTCCGTTCATGATCAAGATATAATCTATTTGTAATCATGCATGTTGTGTTTGCAAGGATCCGATGGATATTGAGATTACTATGTCAGATTGATTAATGGTTTTGTATATTTGATTCTATCATGTCTGTGTTGTTTGTGATCTTGCATGCTATCTGTTGTTAGTAGCTATCTTGGCCAAGTAGTTGCTAGTGACTCCAAGAGGGGGAATTTATGCTCGATAGTGGGTTCATGCCTCTAGTTTCTAAGGAAGTGTGAAATCTCTTGATTTGTAGATGTGTTGTTGCCACTAGGGAGAAAACAACGGTCTCTTGTTCATGGAACAAGTGGATTGTTTACCTTACACACTTTGCTTAAAGCAGTTGCCTGTTGCTTGAAACTTAATACTGGAGGGGGTTCGGATGATAACCTGAAGGTGGACTTCTAGTCATAGATGCAATTGGATGGCGGTCTATGTATATTGTTGTATTTCCCAATCGAATCTCATAGGATCTTTTTGTCTAGTATTGCATTGTTATGCCTTGCTCAGTTCCTGCCAATTGTCCTGCTGTAATTTGTTTACCCTTCATGCCATGTTGTTTATCTAAGGAGAGCACCTCTAGTGAAATATGGACCCCAGTCTAATCTTTACCTTTAATACATCTTCCACTATTACTATTTACTTGCTGCAAACCATCATCATCTTCCACACAATACAGTTAATCCTTTGTTACAACAAACCGGTGAGCTTTACAACCTCACTGTTTGTTGGGACAAAGTCTTGAGTTTGTGTTGTGCAGGTTTCCATGTTGCTTGCAACACCTTTGAGACGTTTCCTTCCTCCTTCTAGTTTGATAACCTCAGTCTCTACTGAGGGAAGACTTGCTGCTGTGCTCATCACACCTTGCTCTTGGGGTTTCCAACGAAGCGCTCCCAATACCGGGCGCCATCAAGTTTTTCTGACGCCGTTGCCGGGGAGGATAAGGACGCCTTCACAAGGGGAGTCCTCCACTTCCTTTATCTTTACTTATTTTTTATTTTTCTTAGTTTATTTTGCTTGGTTTTGTTTGCCTCTTTTTATCAAAAACTCCAAAAAAATAGTTTAGTTTGGTTTGCTTTCTCTATTCAAAAACACAAAAAAATTAGTTCCTGTCCTAGTTGCTACCATGTCTGATTTTGGTCCAATCTCTATTACACCTATGGAAGAGATATCTACTTTTAAGCAAAAAAGTGAAGAGAGTTTTAAAGAAGCTTGGTCTAGAATCTCCGCTTTACAAAGGGAAACTGAGCCTAAGATGAGTCTTAGCTTGGTTATTAATAGTTTCTATCACGGTATTGCTCTTTGTTATAGATATACTTTGGATGTTGTGGCTAAGAAAGATATTTTTCAATGTACTGAGGATGAAGATTTTGATGCCATGAAGAAATTGATTATAATTTATAATACTCCTGGCAAGTCCGATTCCTCTTTCATAGATATTTTTTGTAGGTTGAACACTCTTGAGTCTAGTACTACTGCTATGAATAGTTGCTATCGCACACTTAGGGAGTACTATAATTATGTTCCAATGAATTCTGAGCCTTCAAAGTGGTTTCCCCCAATCAAAGTCACTATAAATAGTGCAACTTTTTGATGCTCGTTGTGATATCATGTCTGAATTTTTTCTTATGCCTAAAGATATTTATGAGTCTTTGGGGACTTTATAAAGGAGGAGAGGAGATATCTCTTACTAATAATGCCACTTTATTACCCATTGGAATAGATGAAGGTGTGATTACAAAAATCTCAGGGAAAATGGTGTCTACTGATTATCTTGTTATTGAATGTGTAGGCAACGGACAAATTACACTCGAAAGATCCCTACTGAAACACCTTGGAGCAATAATAGATGTGGGAAAAGGCATTATACATTTTGCTCCTCCGGTAAGGAATCATATATTATCTAAAGAGAAGAAGAAAGGTAAGAAAGGAAGGAGCAAGAGAGTTAATAACTCCTCATTTGAAAATACTTGATTTTCTTGCTTCTTGTGCCTAACTTAAAGGCGTTAAAGAAAAGTACTTGTTGGGAGATAACCCAAGAGTTTCCTTGAGTCTTGGAAGTTATTACTTCAGTAATGACCTCTCTTTATCCTTTTTTGTTTGATTTTTATTCCAAGAATGACCTCTAATGAGAGGGAAGTAAGATTTGGGAAGTTGCTGTCCCGAAACAGATTTCTGTCCTCCACCATAAATATTTGTGAGGAGTCTTTGTAAGTCGTATTGAGCTGAAAATTTATGAATAAGTCCCCCAGTATGTTATCTAACTTCAGTTAGTTCAACACTTTTTGATTTGAGCAACAGAAGATCTTCTAAAAAATCGGTTTCTACCTGCTGGTCTGTTTTGACAGGTTTCTGCCATTATTTGCATTTGCTTCTTATCGATTTCTTTTTGAGTTATCTTTTGGGGAATTGAGATTTTTAAAGGAAGTTGCTTCAGTAGCTTGTGTTTTTAGTAAAAGTTTTGCTGTTCTAAAGCTAAACCCAAAGGTCTATTATCTTTTGAATACACTAATGTTTCTAATGAAGATTGTGTGAAGTTTTGTATGAAGAAAAAATTTCAGGTGTAGAGAGAGAATGATGTAATGATATGAAGAATGGACAAAATATAAAGCTTGGGGATGCCACCATGGCGTCACCCCAAGAAATATGCAAGAGTTACAAGCGTCAAAGCTTGGGGATGCCCAAGGCATCCCCTTCTTCATCAATAAAAAGCTCAGGTCTTTCTAGACACTTTGTTTTTATTGTTTCATGCACTTTTGTGTTTTTCTTGGAGCGTCTTAGTTTTCGTTTGCTTTGCTTAGTTTGTTTAGTTTCATTGAATAAAGTAGTTTGTACCCCCGTTCTCGCTGTGTTGTTTCAAATAAGTTGATTGGTGTTGGAAAGGAGTAGAAAGTTCTTGCTTGGAAGTGCAAGAGGAGCTTGCATTGACTATGACTTAGACTTTAGCATGCCATGCTAGGTGTTGTTTTGACCTGATTCTTAGTGATTATTGTTGTAGCATGACTTGATCCTGTTGGAATTATGCCCTAGAGGCAATAATAAAGATGCTATTGTTATAATTCTTGTTCATGATAAAGTTTATATTCCATGCTAGAATTGTATTAAGCGGAAACTTTGATACTTGTGTGGTTTATGAACAAACACCGTGTCCCTAGTACGCCTCTATGGACTAGCTCATTGATTGATGATGGTTAAGGTTTCCTAACCATAGACATGAGTTGTCGATTAATAATGAGATCATGTCATTGGGAGAATGATATGATGGACATACCCAAATCAAGCAGAGCAATCAGATCGTGTCATCGTGTTCATCTTTGCGAAGATTTTCTTATGTCAAATATTGTATTCCTTAGACCATGAGATAATGCAACTCCCTGGTATCGAAAGAAAGCTTTGAGGTCATCAAACGTCATCCTATGAGAGGGTGATCATAAAGGTGTCTCTCAGGTGATCAGAAAGTACTTGTTGGGTTGTATGTATCGAGATGGGATTTGTCCCTCCCAAGTCGGAGAGATATACTTCGGGCCCACTCGGTAATCAATATCAACACCGCTTGCAAGCACGTGGTTAAGGAGTTGATCACAAAGTGATATCAGATTACGAAACGAGTAAAGTACTTGCTGTGAACGAGATTGAACTAGGTATGCTGATACCAACGATCGAATCTCTGGCAAGTAAAATATCGCGTGACGAAGGGAATATAAATATGGGATTAATTGAATCCTGGCATCTTGGTTCATCCGATATGATCATCGATGAATATGTGGGAGGCAATATGGGTTTCCAGATCCCGCTATTGATTATTGATAGAAGATCATGTCTGCATATTCTCGAACCCGTAGGGTCACACACTTAACGTGCCTCGATGCTAGGATAGAATGGATAAATGGTTTATGAGTTTTGAGTCTCGGATGGGATCCAGGACATCACGAGAGGTTCCGGAATGGTCCAGAGAAGAAGATTCATATAAAGGAAAGCAGTTTTTGGATTTCGGAATTGTTTTGGAATGTTCGATATTGTACCGGAAGGTTCTAGAAGCTTCCGGAGTGGGACCAACGTGGCCCCACTTGTCGGAAGGGGGCGTGGCCCTACGAGGGAGTGCCCTGGCCGCATTGGGCCAGGGCCACAAGGCCCCAAAGGCCCAGCCGGCCAAAACCCTAGGGGAAACCCTAGGGGACCTTCTAGAAGGGAGGGGAAACTTGCCCCCCACTCCAACCCTTGGGGCCGCCGCCCTAGGGATTGGAGGAGGGGCCAAGGGGGCCGGCCAGCCCTCTATATAAAGAGGGCAGGGGCGCACCCTCCTCCCCCCACTCCTTCAACCCTAGCCACCATACTGCTGCCCTCTCTCTCTCCCGACTGCGCGTAGGCGAAGCTCTGCCGCAGAAACTCTCCACCATAGCACCACGCCGTCGTGTTGTAGATCCAATCTATCTCTCCACCCCACTTGCTGGACCGAGGAAGGAGGAGACGTCGCGGTGCCGTACATGTGCATCTCTCAGAGGCGTCGCCACTTGCAGCGTTGGATCGGATCGGATCGCGAGGAGGAGAAGGCTAGTACGACTACATTAACCACGTTACATTGAGCGTTCATCTTGATTTCTTCAAGGGTGTGAAGATATCATCTATCCCTATCGTTGATTGCATCTCCTAGATTAGATCTTGGCTTTCCCGTTCGCATCCGTAGAATTTTTTTGATTTACTATGCTGCAAAACCCTTCAGTGGTATCAGAGCTAGATCTATGCGTAGATGTGTTTCACGAGTAGAACACAACATGCTTGTTGCGGGCGTTGATGTTTTCTGTTGCAAGCCTCTTGTTGTGTACTTCTTATGACGTGGGATAGTGAGATCGAAGCGGTCCAGGCCAACTTTACGCGACCTCATTCGCGAGACCGGCTCCGCACTTGACGTGTGGCTTGTTCCACACATGTGGCTGGTGGATGCCAGTTTCTCTCACTATAGTTGTCATGGGATTTCCACCGGATGTTGGCAACCATAATATCACCGTTGTGGCTTTCCGTAGGTAAGAATTGTTCTTAGCTTGTTACTCCCATAAGCCACGTAAAACATGCAACAACAAAGTAGAGGCGTCTAACTTGTTTTTGCGGGGAGTGTTTCTGTGATATGGTATGGCCCAAGATATGATGTGTATGTTGTATGCAATGATCATGTTTTGTAATATTTCACGACTTGCATGTTGAATAGTACACAACCGGCAGGATCCATATAGTTGTCTTTATAATTGTGTATGACCTGTGTGTCAACTTCTTATACGCCATGTAATAGCTTTACTTTATCGCTAAGTAGTTGGCAATAGTTTTAGTTGCTATTCTTGGTGGAGGCAATCATGGTGGAGTGATGGAGATCATGCTGGCACGCACAAGATGGAGATCGTTACGCGGAGATTGGCCATACCATGTCACATAAAATCATATGCATGTGATGTTTATCCTTTTATGTATCTTATTATGCTTAGATCACGATGGTAGCATTATAAGATGATTCCTCACTTAAAGATCAAGATAAAATTGTGTTCTCCCCATGTATGCACCTTGCGAAAGTTCGTCGTGTTCAAGCACCTCGTGATGATCGGGTGCTATAAACTCTACGTTCACATACAACGGGTGCAAGCCAGTTTTGCACACGCGGAAATACTTGGGTTTGACTTGACGAGCCTAGCATGTACAGACATGGCCTCGTAACACATGAACCGAAAGGTTAAGCATGAGTCATATGAATGATATGATCGACACTTTGTTGTCCACCATTGAAACCACATCTCTTCTCGTGAAGATCGGATTAGGTGTGGTGAATTTGGATCGTGTTCACTAAACAACTTGAGGGATGTTGAATTTAGTGGGAGTTCATCTAGTAATTTGATTAAGTTGAACTAATTATAATGAACATAGTCTAAATTGTACTTGCAAATTTTGTAGATCAAATGGCTAAGTCCAACTTCAACTTCAACGTTTTTGCTGAGAAAGAAAAGCTTAAGAACAATGGGTCTAACTTCACCAACTGGTTCCATAATCGAGAATCATTCTCATTTGGCGGACAAAGGACTATGTCCTCGAGAAAGTGCTAGGTGACGCCCCTGCTATAGATGCGTCGGCTGATGAAAAAGCTATTTATCAGTCGCGCAAGGATGATTATGGTGTGATTAAGAGCACCATGTTATTTGCTATGGAATCGGACCTTCAAAATCGTTTTGAGGAGTTCGCCGGGCCCTTTGAGATTCTTGAGGAACTGAAAACCATGTTTTAGACTCAGGCCTGTTCTGAGAGATATGAGATCTCTGAGAAATTCTTTAATTGCAAGATGGAGGAAGGGAGTTCCGTTAGTGAGCACGCCATTAAGATGTCGGGCTACACTCAACGTCTTGAGCAACTGGACTGCAAGATTCCAGAAGAGCTCAAGATTGACAGAGTTCTGCAATCACTCCCTCCTAGCTACAAAGGTTTTGTAGTTACTCATAATCAGATTGGTTCCACTGATACGATCACCGAGCTCTTCGCTAAGATGAAAGCTGCGGAGGTGGACATCAAGAAAGATAATCATGTGTTGATGGTAAACAAGCCCCCAGCTTTAAGAAAGGTAAGGGTGCAAACAAGCCCTTCAAGAAAGGCAGTGGCAAGCGCGTTGCCCCTGCTGAGAAGAAGCTCAAGTCTGGACCTAAGCCGGACACTAAGTGCTTCTATTACAAGGACAAGGGTCACTGGAAGCGCAACTGTCCGAAGTACTTAGCGGACAAGAAGGCTGGCACCATTAAAGGTATATTTGATATACATGTTATTGATGTTTACCTTACTAGCGCTCGTTGTAGTGCCTGGGTATTTGATCTTTGGTTCGATTGCTAATATTTGTAACTCGAAGCAGAGCTACTACGGAATGCATGACTAGCAAGGGATGAGGTGACGATGCGCGTTGGCAACGGATCAAGAGTTGATGTGATGGCCGTCGGCACGCTCTCCTTAGTTTTACCTTCGGGATTAGTTTTAAACCGTAATAAATTTTATTATGTCCCTGCGTTGAGCATGAACATCATATCTGGATCGTGTTTATTGCAAGACGGTTATTCATTTAAATTGGAGAATAATGGTTGTTGTATTTATATGAGTAACATATTTTATGATCATGCACCTGCTATGAATGGTTTATTTCTTCTGAATCTCGAAAGCAATGAAACACACATCCATAACACTGAGGCTAAGAGATGCAAAGTAGATAGTGATAATTCAACTTATTTGTGGCACTGCCGTCTAGGTCATATTGGTGTAAAAAGCATGAAGAAACTCCATTCTGATGGACTTTTGGAGTCTCTTGATTTTGAATCATTTGACACGTGGGAACCATGCCTCATGGGCAAGATGAGCAAAACCCCGTTCTCCAGAATAATGAAGCGAGCAACGGACTTGTTAGAAATCATACATACCGATGTATGCGGACCAATGAGTGTTTCGACACGCGGTGGATATCGCTACTTTCTCACTTTTACTGATGACTTAAGTAGATATGGGTATATCTATTTAATGAAACATAAATCTGAAACGTTTGAAAAGTTCAAAGAATTTCAGAACGAAGTGGAAAACCATCGTAACAGGAAAATTAAATTTCTACGATCCGATCGTGGAGGTGAATATTTGAGTTATGATTTTCTCACGCATCTTAAAGCAAGCAGAATCGTTTCGCACCCGGAACACCACAGCGCAATGGTGTGTCTGAACGCCGGAATCGAACTTTATTGGATATGGTGCGATCGATGATGTCTCTTACAGATTTGCCATTATCATTTTGGGGTTACGCATTAGAAACCGCTGCATTCACTTTAAATAGGGCACCATCTAAATCCGTTGAGACGACACCGTATGAACTGTGGTTTGGTGCTAAACCTAAGTTGTCGTTTCTTAAAGTTTGGGGATGCGAAGCTTACGTCAAGAAGTTGATGCCGGACAAGCTCGAACCCAAAGCGGAGAAATGCGTCTTCATAGGATACCCTAAGGAAACGATTGGGTATACCTTCTATCACAAATCCGAAGGCAAAGTGTTTGTCGCAAAGAACGGATCCTTTCTTGAGAAGGAGTTTCTCTCGAAAGAAGTGAGTGGGAGGAAGGTAGAGCTAGACGAGGTTATTGAACCTTCTCTCGAGTTAGAGAGTAGCACAACACCTGAAATTGTTCCAGTGCCATCTGCACCAACAAGAGAGGAAGCTAATGATGAGGATCATGAAACTTTGGACGATGCTACTGTTGAACATCGCAGGTCGACAAGGTCACGTGCCCCTCACGAGTGAATGCAGCCACATCTTATTTGTCTTGTTAGTAGAAAATAGTGAACCTGCGAACTATGAGGAAGCAATGATGAGCCCATACTCTGAGAAATGGCTAGAGGCCATGAAATCCGAATTGGGATCCATGAGCGAAAACCAAGTATGGACTTTGGTGGACCCTCCTAGCTACCGTAAGGCCGTTGAGTGCAAATGGATTTTGAAGAAGAAAATGGATGCGGATGGTAATGTTACTGTCTATAAAGCTCGACTTGTCGCGAAAGGTTTTTGACAAGTTCAAGGTGTTGACTACGATGAGACTTTCTCTTCCGTAGCGATGTTTAAGTCCATTCGGATTTTATTAGCAATTGCTGCATTTCATGATTATGAAATATGGCAGATGGATGTCAAGACTGCGTTACTCAATGGAAACATTGATGAAGAGTTGTATATGATGCAGCCCGAAGGTTTTGTCGATCCTAAGGATGCTGATAAGGTGTGCAAACTTCAGCGTTCCATTTATGGACTGAAGCAAGCATCTCGGAGTTGGAACCTTCGTTTTGATCAAGTGATCAAGAGCTTTGGATTTGTTCCAAATTGCTATGAAGCTTGTATCACAAGAAAGTGAGTGGGAGCTCAGTGACATTTCTAGTACTATATGTGGATGACATATTGATTATTGGAAATGACATTGGTATGCTTAACGATGTGAAGAGTTATTTGAATAAATGTTTTTCAATGAAAGACCTGGGAGAAGCTGCTTATATATTAGGCATCAAAATCTATAGAGATAGACAAAGATGCCTAATAGCTTTAAGCCAAAGTACATACCTAGAAAAAGTTCTGAAAAGGTTCAGAATGGATAAGGCAAAGAAAGGTTCAGTGCCCATGTTGTTAGGTAAGATATTGAGCAAGGCTCAGTGTCCAGCTACGGTAAACGATAGAGAAACCATGAGCAAAGTTCCATATGCCTCGGCCATAGGTTCTATCATGTATGCCATGCTGTGTACTAGACCGGATGTGTCCAATGCTCTTAGTTTGAAGAGAAGATACCAAAGTGATCCAGGAGTGGAACACTGGACAGCCATAAAGAACATCCTAAAGTATTTAAATAGGACTAAAGAAATGTTCTTGGTCTATGGAGGTGATGAGCAGCTCGTCGTAAAAGGTTACGTCGACGCTAGTTTTGACACCGACCCGGATGATTCTAAATCTCAGACAAGATATGTTTATATTTTGAATGGAGGAGCTGTGAGCTGGAGAAGCTGCAAGCAAAGCGGTATTGCGGGATCTCTGAGAATCGAATACATGGCTCTTGAAGCGTCAAGTGAAGGAGTTTGGATCAGGAACTTCATCACTGAGCTTGGTGTGGTTCCAAGTGCCTTGGACCCACTGGAGATATTGTGCGACAACACTGGCGCCATAGCATTGGCTAAGGAACCAAGATATCATCCAAATACCAAGCACATCAACCGCCGATTTCATATAATTCGAGATTATATAACAGATGGAGATCTGAAGATTAGCAAAGTACATACGGATATGAATGTCGCAGATCCATTGACTAAACCTCTTCCACGAGCAAAACATGATCAGCACCTCAATGCCATGGGTGTTAGATTGTTGCCAGATGTAAACTAGATTATTGACTCTAGTGCAAGTGGGAGACTGTTGGAATTATTCCCTAGAGGCAATAATAAAGATGTTATTGTTATAATTCTTGTTCATGATAAAGTTTATATTCCATGCTAGAATTGTATTAAGCAGAAACTTTGATACTTGTGTGGTTTATGAACAAACACCGTGTCCCTAGTACGCCTCTATGGACTAGCTCATTGATTAATGATGGTTAAGGTTTCCTAACCATAGACATGAGTTGTCGATTAATAATGAGATCATTCATTGGGAGAATGATATGATGGACATACCCAAATCAAGCAGAGAAATTAGATCATGTCATCGTGTTCATCTTTGCGAAGCTTTTCTTATGTCAAATATTGTATTCCTTAGACCATGAGATAATGCAACTCCCTGGTATCGGAAGAAAGCTTTGAGGTCATCAAACGTCATCCTATGAGAGGGTGATCATAAAGGTGCCTCTCAGGTGATCAGAAAGTACTTGTTGGGTTGTATGTATCGAGATGGGATTTGTCCCTCCCAAGTCGGAGAGATATACTTCGGGCCCACTCGGTAATCGATATCAACACCGCTTGCAAGCACGTGGTTAAGGAGTTGATCACAAAGTGATACCAGATTACGGAACGAGTAAAGTACTTGTTGTGAACGAGATTGAACTAGGTATGCCGATACCAATGATCGAATCTCGGGCAAGTAAAATATCGCGTGACGAACGGAATATAAATATGGGATTAATTGAATACTGGCATCGTGGTTCATCTGATATGATCATCGATGAATATGTGGGAGTCAATATGGTTTCCAGATCCCGCTATTGATTATTGATAGAAGATCATGTCTGCATATTCTCGAACCCGTAGGGTCACACACTTAACGTGCCTCGACGCTAGGATAGAATGGATAAATGGTTTATGAGTTTTTGTTCGGAGTCTCGGATGGGATCCAGGACATCACGAGAGGTTCCGGAATGGTCCGGAGAATAAGATTCATATAAAGGAAAGCAGTTTTTGGATTTCGGAATTGTTTCGAAATGTTCGGTATTGTACCGGAAGGTTCTAGAAGCTTCCGGAGTGGGACCAACATGGCCCCACTTGTCGGAAGGGGGCGTGGGCCTACGAGGGAGTGCCCTGGCCGCATTGGGCTAGGGGCACAAGGCCCCATAGGCCCAGCCGGCCAAAACCCTAGGGGAAACCCTAGGGGACCTTCTAGAAGGGAGGGGGAAACTTGCCCCCCACTCCAACCCTTGGGGCTGCCGCCCTAGGGCTTGGAGGAGGGGCCAAGGGGGGCGGCCAGCCCTCTATAAATATGGCAGGGGCGCACCCTCCTCCCCCCACTCCTTCAACCCTAGCCGCCATACTGCTGCCCTCTCTCTCTCTCTCTCTCTCTCTCTCTCTCTCGACTACGCGTAGGCGAAGCCCTGCCGCAGAAACTCTCCACCATAGCCCCACACCGTCATGTTGTAGATCCAATCTATCTCTCCACCCCACTTGCTGTACCGAGGAAGGAGGAGACGTCACGGTGCCGTACGTGTGCATCTCTCGGAGGCGTCGCCACTTGCGGCGTTGGATCGGATCGCGAGGAGGAGAAGGCTAGTACAACTACATCAACCACGTTATGTTGAACATTCCGCTGTGCGATTTCTTCAAGGGTATGAAGATCTCATCTATCCCTCTCGTTGATTACATCTCCTAGATTAGATCTTGGCTTTCCCGATCGCATCCGTAGAATTTTTTTGATTTACTATGCTGCGAAACCCTTCAGCTCCAAGTCATTGGGATTGCTTAGTGTGCCTTGAAAAAATCATGCGTTGTTTTAGCATACAAAAGCATAGTATTTTGGTATTCTCCTTTGATGATTTGTTTGGGTTGACTTGGCACATGCTCACACCATGTTATGACTATGAACAAGTCATCATAGCCTATATGATCATTTAGTCCTTGACTTGTAGTACCACTCTATGCTTTGATTAGTAATGTTTTGTCGCTCTAGATGATTATGGCCATTATTGCTCTCTTAGTTGGTTGCTCCCAGTCTTTTGCTAGCCTGCACTTGTATGAGTAAACTCTACTCATGCTTCCAACTCCCAAGAAACCAAGTTATTCCAAAGTATCCACTATAAACTCCTATGCATGGTGTGTTACACCATTCCAAGTATATTCTTGTTTTCAGCTATCTTCCAATTAAAAAGTATTTTGTTATGTGAAAAATTAGTGAATAAAGACCTCACGAACTTAATGGCACACTTTATATTCCTTGCCCCTAATAAACTTGAATCATTGTGTCGTATATGTTGTATATGCTTGCACTTATACGTTGGAATTAACAGAACCATGCTGTCATGGGGAACGTTTTCAACATTGCATTTGTACTTTGTACACAGTTGATATCATGCTCTTTTGTCTATGGATTTCACCGGTGTGAAATAAAGAGGGATCTTGTAAGTCCATGGAGTTATGTATTTTGTGTTAGAGAAACGCCTGGGCCGCTAGCCTAATCCATGCCTAATCATGGCAGAAACTTGCAGCATCACCATAGTGAGCTATTTGTGAAGCATCCTCAATAAAAAGCTATGCACATAGTAAATAAAAAGATCGCTGAGATGCTCATTGTCTGCTTGCCTTGTCATTTTGGTTATGGGATAGCTCCTGTATCATGTGCAAGGGGTACCCCGTTGGTAGTTCTCTATGATACACATGTACTTACTATGACAAGAACTTACAGGTGACTGAAGATAAGTAGCATGAGGTGTGGCCCTCATATTCAAGGGACATGAGATTTCCAACTTATACTTTGTCAAGCATATACTCCATAGTTTATTCACTTTAACCTTAATCACTTCAAGATGCTTATGATAGGGGCAATGAGGGTTGAAAGCTAACAAGTACCATAATTATTGGAAGCTCTTTTTGAAACTTGAAATCCCTGCTTCCCTTTATGAAGGGCCTTTCTTCCACTATTATGTTGAGTCTCCACCTTCTACCTTTAGGCACCATTAAGAGAGCATAGTTGCCATTCTTAGTTCTATGTGCAGTGTCCCAAAATATATTGATTGATGCATATTGTTGATATTGCTTGTTCTTGTGCTTTTTGATCTAGTCACTCTTATGAACTTTGAAGGTGTCCTATGCATCTATTTGCTACTCCATGAGGGACAAGCTGATTGCCACTATGCCATGTTTTCTATATGTGAAACAAACAAACATTTTTCAATGCATGTTATTCATGATCTTTGTTTGTAGCCTTTAATGTTGCATGCATATTTACTTTGTCTTACTGTTAGAACTCCATCTTTCATGCACATGTTTAGAGTTCTTTGATACCAGCTTTCAATGTTTGCAAATGGTTTGATATTTATTGTGAAGGTGCATGTCACCTCAAAAATTATTCTTTTATCACTTACCTACTCAAGGACGAGCAGGAGTTAAGCTTGGGGATGCTTGAAACGTCAGAAACGTATCAATAATTTTTGATGTGCCATGCTTGTTTAGTATCTACTTTGCTTTGCTTTGTCTACACTTTGAGGTGTTTTTATATGTTTTCTTGTACTAACCTATTAACAAGTTGCCACAGTGCCAGTTGCCCATTTTCTTCTGTTTTGGTTCCAGAAAGGCAGAAAATCAATTTTCTCGGAATTGGACGGGACAAAAGCCAAAGTCAATATTTTACCGTGGGCAACACGAAGTCCAGAGGAGAGACAGAGGAGGGCCTCGAGGGGGCCACACCCCATGGCCGCGCGGGTGGGCCCACCCTGTGCCTGGGAGGGGGGTGCAGCCGCCTCGGGAACCCCCTCGGCCTTCCTCTTCGCCTATAAGAAGCCCCCGATGCAGAAACCCTAGGAACCCGATCAAAACTCCACGAAACCGTCTGTAGCCGCTGCCATCATCGTCCCTAGATTGGGTGGATCTGAAGTTCTTCCCGGCACCCTGCCGGAGGGGAGATCATCCCGGAGGCCTTCTTCTTCGGTATGAAGAGTGAGTAGTTCCACCTTGGACTATGGGTCCATGTAGTAGCTAGATGGTTGTATCTCCTCCTTGTGCTTTCATGTATAGATCTTGTGACCTCTGTTCATGATCAAGATCTAATCTATTTGTAATCATGCATGTTGTGTTTCCGGGGATCCGATGGATATTGATATTACTATGTTAGATTGATTAATGGTTTTGTCTATTTGATTCTATCATGTCTATGTTGTTTGTGATCTTGCATGCTCTCCGTTGTTAGTAGCTATCTTGTCCAAGTAGTTGCTAGTGACTCCAAGAGGGGGTATTTATGCTCGATAGTGGGTTCATGCCTCTAGTTTCTAAGGGAAGTGACAGAAATCTCTTCGGTTGTAGATGTGTTGTTGCAACTAGGGAGAAAACAACGGTCTCTTGTTCATGGAACAAGTGGATTGTTTACCTTACACACTTTGCTTAAAGCAATTGTCTTTTGCTTGCAACTTAATACTGGAGGGGGTTCGGATGATAACCTGAAGGTGGACTTCTAGCATAGATGCAGTTGGATGGCGGTCTATGTATATTGTTGTATTGCCCAATCGAATCTCATAGGATCTTTTTGTCTAGTATTGCATTATTATGCCTTGCTCAGTTCCTGTCAATTGCCCTGTTGTAATTTGTTTACCCTTCATGCCATGTTGTTTATCTAAGGAGAGCACGTCTAGTGAACTATGGACCCCGGTCCAATCTTTACCATTGATACATCTTCCACTGTTACTATTTACTTGCTGCAGACCATCATCACCTTCCACACCATACAATTAATCCTTTGTTACAGCAAACCGGTGAGCTTGACAACCTCACTGTTCGTTGGGACAAAGTCTTGAGTTTGTGTTGTGCAGGTTTCCATGTTGCTTGCAACACCTTTGAGACATTTCCTTCCTCCTTGTGGTTCGATAACCTCGGTCTCTACTAAGGGAAGACTTGCTGTTGTGCTCATCACAGCTTGCTCTTGGGGTTTCCAACGAAGCGCTCCCAATACCGGGCGCCATCACACTAGCCACTAAAGTTGGGCGTAATCACTAATGATGGTTGCTAATCAAGGGTGACTTATCTAAATCTAATCTCATGCCTTAGTATGACATCTAGTTCTATCTAACTTAGACCAAGTTTTATGCTCTTTACGCTACCTATAATATCTTCCAAAATTTCACAAGTCACTATGTATACACAAAAAAATAGCTTTGATAAAGAAATAAAAGAGCTTTGATAAAGAAATAAAAGAAAGCTTGCAAGAAAAACTGAGATTTGGTATAATCAAGGTTGCAAGTGTTAGCTTGCTAGGATGGCTTGCTAATGGTAGCTTCCTAGTTAACTTGTAGTGTTAGGCTTGCTAGGTAAGATAACTTGCAAGTTTTAGCTTGCATTAGATAGCTTGCCTTGAGTAGTGTAGTGGTTGAAGTTCTCTTCTCCATCTTCCTCGTAGTAGTCTCCTTCCTCTCCGTATCCTTGGTCGGTGCTAGCGTCTATAAATAAATACGAGGTACACAATCACCAAACAATACTTAACTACTTCTATTTTGCACACAAGGGTTCACACTAGATGATCTAACATCATCACAATCATCACAAGGATTAAAGGTCTAGTCTTATTTATTTTATTTTGGAAAAGTAATTTCTACTAATTGAAAACTAATTAAGATTTAATATTCTCCAATTAAAATATGGGATCATGTTGACACATATCATCACCACATATTTTAATACTTGGGAAAGTGATTTAAAGTGGTGTCACAATTTTATAAGGTTTAACTTTTTATTTTAATTAATTAAGGTGACTAGAAATGCCTACGGGACATTCTTTTATTACTTGTCCATTATTACTGCAAGTAAACCTAGATATTTTTATATATTCAGAAAGGTCTTGTCAAATGTGATTTTTGAGAGTTGGAATCAACTCAAAATCGTTTATGGTTGATTTTTGAAAAATGTTTGAATGCATAAAATTATCTGCCTTGTTATTTTTACTATAGGTGATCTATAATTTCAAATGGTTTGAATTCAAAGGTCTTGGATTAACAAGTTCTATACCTTTCTTACAAAATTAGTTTCATACAATTTGGTTTAGTGAATCTCTCTGAATTGATTTTTGAATCAACAGACAGAACTAGGTTTGAAACTAAATAGACAAATCTAAATTCAAACTAACTGGGTCGCGCGGGAATTCTAACTGGGCCGGCCCACTTCGCACAATACGCGCGTGGGCTGGTTAAGTGGTGTCCCCAAACGTCGGTGAGACTGGGGGTTGCGAAGGGATACGAGGCAATTACGACCCTTGGATTACACTAAGGATCAATGGCTCACAGCCGTCGTCCTCGTCGGAATAGAACACGACAAGGGATAACCCTAGCACGGCCAGTGGGGGTCTGGGGCGGCTCACAGGGGCTCAGGCGATGGTCGGCGATGGGGGCGAATGACGAAGTCGTGACGACGGTTCTCCTGGTACTGGCGGCTTCTCCTGGGGTGGTCGCAATAAACGACACCCTTCTCCTCCAGCGGCGGTAGGCTCCGGCGAAATTCTGGCAAGGGAGAGATCTCCTTGCTCCGGGAAGAGGTGGGAAGGATCAATGAGAGGTGGGGAGTGAACTGGTGTGAAGAAATGGTGCGGGGGAGGCCTCCTTTTATAGGCGAGCGAGATAGGCCGAGCGGCATGGGCAGTGCTCGTCGGGGTCGGCGTTATAGTGAGCTACGGGTATGGCTGAGGCTAGGGGACGGTGCATGGTGTCCTGGCAGTTCTCAACGGCTTGATGAAGCGACAAGGGGCAATGCAATTTGGTCGGAACGCTCTAGTTCTCTGGGCGGCACCTACGACGTTTTTGACAACGCATAGGCGCTTCTGGTCATGAAGTGGCGAACGGGCATGTCTGGTGGTCTCCTGGGACGGTGGTGATCGCAGGCACGGGCGGCGTAGGCGAGGCGTGGTCTGTGCGAGGCGGTCAGCTTTGGCGAGCTGGCGCGCTCTGGACATGGCAGGGACGAACTGGGCGCGTGTGTTCTCGGTGGTCCACAGCTTGTCAATGCTCGAGGGCTGGATAAAGGGTGGCGGTGTATGGTGGCGTGCCTCCTGGACAAGGTGGCTTGCCATGGTCGACTGGCAAGGGGTAGCTCGGGCATGTTCGGCATGGTGCAATGGTAGGGTTCTAGGATGGTTTAATGCACTGGTTGTTGTTGGGGGATACAACGGTGATCAATGGGAGACAAGGTTTGGAAAGATTACTGCTCAAAATAGTGAAGTTTGGCAGAATTTGGTTTGTGTCTCTAGGTGTTTGATAAAATGGCCTAAAGAAATTCATATTTGAATTTTTGGATGAAACTTGGTGGATGCAATGGTCACATACTAGGTAGTCTCTGGTTGTTTGGATTTGTCAAGGTGAACTGGTTTGGTTGGGTTTTGAGAAATGTTGATCTTACCATATGAACTAGATTGAATTTTGAATTGTCATTTGAATAGGGTTGCCAAATGTTTTTGTGGGTTTGCAAGGTGGGCTTGGGTTTACTTTTACTTGGTCTATCAAGGGGTGAAAAGAATTGGATTTTTTTCTGTTAGAAATCTTGGACTAGAAGCATTCAAAGTGGTCTAGTGAATAAGATTGGCAAAGATGACCATTGGCTTATTTGGTTTGTTTTTGAATTTCTCTTCATTTGATTATGCTTGGAAATTATTTAGATGATGTTGTTTTCATCTTTAAACCAATACTTGCCATTCATAACAATCACACAAGTCCATACAAGCATTCATGCATTCATATGGATTTTAATTAACAAAAGTTTTTGTTAACCCTAAATTTGGGTGATTGGAATTTGATAACCTTGATTAATATTTTTGGGATGTTACAAACCTTCCCTCCTTAAACAAAATCTCATCCCGAGATTTAAAAAAATATAAAACTAGGATTTAAAGAGATATGGAAACTCAGTCCTAATGTTATCTTCTCACTCCCAGGTAGCTTGTTCTTCAGTGTGGTTACTCCACTGGATCTTGAGAAACTTGATACTCTGGGTCCTGGTGGTTTTGGAAGCTTCTTCCAAAATACGAATGGGTACTTCAGGATATGTCAGGTCATCGTTAATCTCTATCGTTTGCTGATCAATATTCTTGAAAACTTCGGTCTTCTCCGGGACTTCTAGGCATTTGCGAAGTAACAAGATATGAAACACATTATGCACGGCTGGCATCTCTTCCGACAGTTCCAGTTGATACGATACTTCTCCTTGACGATTCAAAATCTTGAAGGGTTCGATATATCTGGGGGGCTAACTTTCCTTTGAGCTAGAAACGTTGCATTCCTTTCAAGGGTGATACTTTGAGATACACAAAATCTCTGATGTTGAAGGCTAGGTTTCGACGTCTCTTGTCGGCATAACTCTTCTATGTAGATTGGGTAGTCTTGAGGTGCTCACGGATCTTGTGAACTTTTTCTTCTGCTTCTCTTAGGATATCGGGTCCGAAAATCTGACTCTCTCCTACTTCCGACCAATTCAAAGGGGTACGGTACTTTCTTCCATACTTGAACTCAAATGGGGCCATTTGCAAACTGGCTTGATAACTATTTTTGTACGAGAATTCTGCGAAAGGCAGGCAGTCTTCCCATTTAGATCCATATTCTAACACACAGACTCTCAACATATCTTCGAGTATTTGATTTACTCGCTCTGTTTGTCCATTAGTCTGAGGGTGATAAGTTGTGCTGAAATCTAGTCTTGTCCCTAATCCTTCTTGGACTTTCTTCCAAAACCTCGAGGTAAACTAAGTTCCTCGATCCGACACAATGTTCTTGGGTACTCCATGCAAACTGACTATTCTAGCAATATACAACTCTGCTAGCTTTGAACTCTGATAAGTGGTCTTGACAGGTAAGAAATGGGCGAATTTGGACAATCTATCAACTATGACCCAAATAGAGTAATTTACTCTACCAGAAGTAGGCAAACCGGTGATAAAATCCATTCCAACTGAATCCCATTTCCATTCCGGAATATGCAATGGTTGCAATAGTCCTGCGGGTCTCTGATGTCCCGCCTTGACTCTCTAACAAATATCACACTTGGCGATATAGCTTCCGATTTCTCTCTTCATCTTATGACACCAAAATTGCTCCTTTAAATCTTGATACATCTTGGTTCCTCCATGGTGGATAGAATAAAGAGTATCATGGGCTTCTTTCAAAATAGCTTTCTTCAACTCTAAATCTGCTGGCATACAGATACGTCCTTTGTACCACAAAACTCATTCTTCATCTTCGGTGAATCCAGGTACCTTTCCTGTACCGATACGACGTTTGATTCCGTCGATACTAGCATTTCCTTTCTATGCCTCCTTGATCTGACCGATCAAAGTGGGTTGAAGTTCTATGCTAGCCAAAAATCCTTGACTTACTAGTTCCATTCAGAAATCTTCCAACTCCTTGTGCAAACTTGGTTGCTCCTTTAGAATCATGGAGTTCAAGCGACACGACAATCTGCTAAGGGCATCAGCTACCACATTGGCTTTACCGGGTGATAGTGAATGTCTAGATCATAGTCCTTGATTAACTCTATCCATCCCCTTTGCCTCATATTCAGCTCCTTCTGGGTGAAAATATACTTCAGGCTCTTGTGATACGAATAAATTTCACAATGGTTTCCCATGAGGTAATGCCGCCATGTCTTCAAGGCTAAAACTATGGCTGCTAGTTCGAGGTCATGGGTAGGGTAATTCTGCTCATGTTGCTTCAGTTGTCGGGATAGATATGATATGACTTTGCCTTCTTGCATCAGCACACATCCGAGACCGATCTTGGATGCGTCACAAAACACATCAAAAGGCTTCGTGATATCCAGTATGATTAGGATTGGGGCTGAGATTAATCTCTTCTTGAGTTCTTGAAAACTCACTTCACATTTGTCCGTCCATTCAAACTTCTTATCTTTCTTCAACAATTGGATCATGGGTCTTGCGATGCTCGAAAATCCTTCTACGAACTTGCGGTAATATCCCACTAATCTGAGAAATGCACGAACTTGGGTTTGAGTGGTTGGGGCTTGCCATTCTTCAACATCCTTAACCTTGGCAGGGTCAACAGCAATTCCTCCGGCCGACACGATATATCCGAGGAATCCTACTTCCTGTAACCAGAATTCACATTTGCTAAATTTGGCATACAACCGATGCTCCCTAAGGGTTCCAAGGATGGTCCTCAGGTGTAGCTCATGTTCTTCTTCTAATTTGGAATAGATCAGAATATCATCAATGAAAACAATGACAAACTTATCCAAGAAGTCCATAAAATCTTATTCATGAGGTTCATGAAATAAGAGGGGGCATTGGTTAATCCAAAAGACATGACAGTGTACTCGTATAGTCCATATCTGGTGGTAAAGGTACTCTTTGGAATATCCTCTGCACGAATCTTGAGTTGATGATAACCAGTTCTAAGATCAATCTTAGAAAACACTTTGGCACCGGTCAACTGGTCAAACAGATCTTCTATCTTCGACAGTGGGTACTTATTCTTAATTCGTGACATCATTCAGCTTCTGATAATCCGTACACAAACGGTTACCTCCATATTTCTTATCCACGAACAAGACCTGTGATCTCCATGGCGACGCACTTGGTTGAATCAGGCCTATCTCTAGCATATCATCTAGTTGCTTCTTCATCTCCACTAATTTAGATGGGTTCATACTATAAGGACTCTGAGCTATGGGTCCAGTTCCAGGGATTAGTTCAATGATAAACTCCATATCCCGATCTGGGGGCATACCGGGGAAAATATCTGGGAATATGTCGGGGTATTCACAGACTACTCTTACTTGGTCAATGGTTGGTTGGGCTAGACTCTTGTTGCACTTGAATTTACGGGGCATGGTTTAAGATACATGCTCTACTAATATTCCGGTTGTACTAGTCATGGTTATGGCTTTCTTGGCATAGTCAATTAATCCTTTATGTTTCAACATCCAATCCATTCCTAGTACTACTTCCAAACCTTTAGTTCCGAGTACTATTAGATTAGCATAAAAATCTATGCCATGGATTCTGATAGGTACGGCCTTGCAAATTTGTCTAGCTTTGGTGGTTGAACCAGGTATTTGAACTATCATAACATGCTTCAATTTGGTTGGTTGAATCTTACTAGTTCATGCAAATTCTTCTATAACAAACGAGTGTGATGCTCCAGAATCAAACAACACTCTTGCAAGTACTGAGTTAACAGAAAACATACCCAGCATGACATCTGGCGCTTCTTGGGCTTCTTCAGCATTCATGTGAAACAGACGGCCGTTGCGGTTGAGCGAATTCCCTAGGGCGAATCTTCTTCCAGGATGAACATGACGCTGCTGCTGAGCTGGGGCATTCACATTGGGGGCTGCTGCAAGCTTCTTGGGGCACTCATTGGAATAGTGACCCTTGGTTCCTCATTCATAACAAGTCACCTGAGACTTGTCTTTTCCTGCAACAGGCACATCATTGCTTCCAGTCCTTGGGGCAGTATTGGTGTTGGGATTGTTGTTGTTGAACTTGGGAGGTGCACGGTTAAAGTTGTTGGAGTTGCTGGGGTTGTTGTTGTTTCCTCCGGGCCTTGGGTTTCCTCCTCCATGATTGGGATAGTTTAGACGGTTCATTGGGGGTCTATTGTTTCTTGGGGCAAATCCTGTAGACGGGTTGGGCGATACTTTGGGGTATGGTGGGTTCCTGGTTGATGCATCATTCGACGCTTGCGGTTCTCATTGCTTGGTTAATCTTGCCTTCCATCTGGATTGCAGAATCCACTAAGGCTTCATTGTCATCAAACGAAATATTGACTAACACTGTATGTATCTCATCATGCAGACCGTTTAAGAATCGCTCTTTCTTCTTGGCTTCAGTGGCAATCTCATCTGGTGCATACCTAGCTAATGATAGAAATTTGTCACGGTACTCAACTACTATCATCCTCCCTTGCTTCAATTCTCTGAATTCATCTCTCATCCTCTTGATTAAACCCGGTGGCACATGGGTTCGGCTGAACTTGAGTTTGAATTCATCCCAAGTCATCATCTATCCTCCATTCATGGCGCGAACGCTGTTCCACCAAACTCTTGCATATCCTGCCAGATAGTGGGTGGAAAACAGTACTTTCTCATTGGCCTCCACTCCTGCAACTTCTAAGTTGTTCTCCATGGTCTGCAGCCAGTCATCAGCATCTAATGGCTCTTCAGACTTACTAAAGATGGGCGGATTGGTGTTCTGAAAATTCTTGAGCTTGGATCCATGGTTGTCCTGGTTTCCCTGGCCATGATTATTCTGGGTCATCTTAGCTATGTATTGAAGGGTGGCTAAGTTGGCTTGACGTTCGGCTCTTTCAGCTTCACGGTCTGAAACCAACATTTGCAAGATTTGCAGCATTGGGTCCTGAGATGAACTGCTTCCTCTGTGAGGCATCTGAAGATTGAGATAGATCATAAGAAAATATGGAAATTTTCTAAGGTTCAGGGATCTGTTTTTGAAATGTTTTTAAATTTTGAGTTTGACTCAGGTTTTGCTAACTAGCAACTTGCCCTTTCATTCATTCATTCATTCATTCATAGCACACAAAACACACACCACAACAAGGAAACAGATGGTTTTAAGAACCATTCTGTGAAACTACGATACAATGGGACCGAATACAACTCACTAACGCTAGTGCTCAAGTGATACTACTCCTAAGAATCGGTGTCTTCCTCATCATCATCATCATCAATGAAGGCAGAGTCATCATCATTAGTGTGGAAGTCCATGGCTTGATCCTCCAGGAAGTCATCATCATCACCGAGGTAGGAGTAAGGGTCTCCACGGATATCTTCCCCTTCATTCTCCCTTTCCTCAAGCTGCATGTCCCGCTCATGGATGGTCTCCTCCAAATCTGACACTCTATGACAAAGGCGGTCAATGATGCACTCCTTCTTGTCAAACTGACGGCAACGTGACTGACGATCCTTCACAAGCATGGTGATGGTCTGGTCCTTCTTGACTGTGATGGCATGGTTATGGTTGGCGTAGGCGCAGGCATTGTCCAACTCCTTCTGCCTGTCATACATCATGAAGCTGAGATGGTCCACTTGATGCTTCAGCTCCGGGTGACTTGGTACCTCCTATGGTTGTCCCATAACATCATGCCTTGGGTAATACTCAAAGCGTGTGCCCTTGATCTGATTGATGCTTTTCCCACACAGACGGGAAAGAGCTTCCTGCATGGCCCTGGCGAGTCCATCTAGCCAGTTGTTCTCTCTTAAAGTAAACTGGATTTCTTCTGAGGTGGGGGCTTCAATCTTCCCTCTGAGACTTGCAACAATCAGCCATTGCAATTCTCCTCCTTGCTGATCGTTGAGCTGGGCTCCGAAGAATTCAGGGTGCGGGCGCTCCAGAAGTTTCGAGAGTTGGTCCAAATCACGCTCAAAGATAAGATCTCCTCCATTTCCCAACTGATACAACTTGCTATACTTCACATCCATCTATAAGAATATAGGATGAGTAAGTTAGTAGAGTGATCAAGTGTGTCAAATTTTATGTAAGTTTGCAAGAATTTTTTAGGAACATGAAAGTTTTTGAAAGAATCTTGGTGAAAGTTTTTCAAAATACTCACTTCTTTTGTTTTGAAACTAAGTTTTTGATTCAAGCGTCCATTCTAACTAGGGTCTCCTATGGTCAGGATGGCTCTGATACCAACTTGTCAACACCCGGTTTTAATCCCAAATGCCTGTTATTCCATACATTGCAATCCCAGGATTACCATTTTTGCGAGACATAACAGATTGGTACCATAGTTCATCATCCATTACAAACCATAATATAGGTCTTACAAATAAAGGATCTCATGGTCTAGTCTTAATACAATCAACGTAGCGGAATAATAATAAGGGTAGCATGGTCATGGCTCCATCTTCAGGGTCACAGGCAATGCTGACAATGGGAGATGATCCTAGTTGTCGTAGACTTCCTGCTGTGCATCATCTTGGTAGTCCTCCTCATAGTCTGGCCACGGGAATAGCCAGGGACAAAGCCATGAGTACTCTTTAAGTACTCTCAAACTATCACTAATAGGTAAAGGGGTTCAAGTAGGAATACTAAGCTCTAGGTTGTTTTGCAAAAATCCAGATTTATCTCTAACTGAGTTTATAAGTAAATCAAACTAGTTTAATGTTTTATAAAACCTAAGTGGGAATTTAAGTTTCATATCACAACCCTGTTGTGGTCAAGTCAAAGTCATGATTCATTTTACAAGTCATTTTGAAAACATCTGACGACGAAACAGTATGGCCACTCCAACTGTCCATAACCACGGACGCGGCTATTCGAATAGTTTGACACTCTGTAGAGGTGGTACACTTTCACCACATCATTTGATACATCCATCAGGAACAATCCTGAATCACCATACTCAGTATGCAGATAATCAATCCTAAACTTTCAATTACACACCCTAGTATAGGCACCTCTCCTATGAGTTTGGCCTCCCAACCATGACCATCTGTCATCTTGGGAACTGCATAGGTGGACAATCATCACGAGGTAGCGTCATCTCAAACCTCGGCCGCAAGGGAACCCATACTAAGATATATAAACTTCCAGTCAAGCCCTACCCAAATTCGGGCATTGTGGTTGTACGGTAAACATTGGAATGGTATCGCATCCGAACACAACCATCGGTTTTATAAAGGGCTAAGGCTCATGCCTCAACATTTTCATCATCAAATCATCTGGTGTTCAACAACACATGTCAAAACATCTCACTAGAATGACTCATCATTCTAAGGTTTTCATAACCATTTTCACCAAGTGTTCCCATCTAAAGTGATCAAGTTTTATGTTTAGCACTAGCCAGTAAAGTTGGGGGTAATCACTAATGAGGGGTGCTAATCAAGGGTGACTTATCTAAATATAATCTCATGCCTCAGTATGACATCTAGTTCTATCTAACTTAGGCCAAGTTTTATGCTCTTTATGCTACCTATAATAACCTTCCAAAATTTCACAAGTCACTAAGTAAACACAAATAAAAGAGATTTGATAAAGAAATGAAAGAAAGCTTGCAAGAAAAACTGGGATTTGGTATAATCAAGGTTGCAAGTGTTAGCTTGCTAGGATGGCTTACTAATGGTAGTTTTCTAGTTAACTTGTAGTGTTAGGCTTGCTAGGTAAGATAACTTGCAAGTTTTAGCTTGCATTAGATAGCTTGCCTTGAGTAGTGGAGTGGTTGAAGTTCTCTTCTCCTTCTTCCTCATAGTAGTATCCTTCCTCTTCGTATCCTTGGTCGGTACTAGCATCTATAAATAAATACGAGGTAAACAATCACCAAACAATACTTAACTACTTCTATTTGGCACACAAGGGTTCACATTAGATGATCTAACATCATCACAACGATTAAAGGTCTAGTCTTATTTATTTCATTTTGGAAAAGTAATTTCTACTCATTGAAAACTACTTAAGATTTAATATTATCCAATTAAAATATGGGATCATGTTGATACATGTCATCACCACATATTTTAATACTTGGTAAAGTGATTTAAAGTGGTGTCACAATTTAATAAGGTTTAACCTTTTTATTTTCATTAATTAAAGTGACTAGAAATTCCTATGGGGCATTCTTTTATTACTTGTCCATTATTATGGCAAGTAAACATAGATATTTTTATATATTCAGAAAGGTCTTGTCAAATGTGATTTTTGAGAGTTGGAATCAACTCAAAATCATTTATGGTTGATTTTTGAAAAATGTTTGAATGCAGAAAAGTCTCTACCTTGTTATTTTTACTATAGGTGATCTATAATTCCAAATGGTTTGAATCTAACGGGCTTGGATTAACAATTTCCATACCTTTTTAACAAAAATAGTTTCATGCAATTTGGTTCAGTGAATCTCTCTGAATTTATTTTTGAATCAACATACAAAACTAGGTTTGAAAATAAATAGACAATTCTAAATTCAAACTAACTGGGCCACGCGGGAATTCTAACTGGGCTGGCCTACTGCACACAGCACGCGCAGGCTGGTTAAGTGGTGTCCCCACACGTTAGTGAGACTAGGGGTTGCAAAGGTGTACGGGGCGATTACGACCGTAGGATTAGACTTAGGATCAATGGCTCACGGCTGTCATCCTCGTCGGAACAGAACACGACGGTGGCTAACCCTAGCACGGCCAGTGGGGGTCTGGGGCGTCTCACCGGGGCTCAGGCAATGGTCGGAGATGGGGGCGAATGACGAAGTTGATGACGGCGGTTCTCCTGGTACTGGCGGCTTCTCCTGGGATGGCCGCAATCAACGACGCCCTTCTCCTCCAGCAGCGACAGGCTCCGGCGAAATTCCAGCGAGGGAGAGCTCGCCTTGCTTCAGGAAGAGATGGGAAGGATCAGTGAGAGGTGGGGAGTGAACTGGTGTGAAGAAATGGTGCGAGGGAGGCCTCCTTTTATAGGCGAGCGAGAGAGGCCGAGCGGCATATGTTGGGGTTCATAGCATGGAAAACAAAAAAATTGTACCGCATGCAAACAAACAAGTCAAGATCTATCTACTAGATTGTAGCAACGAGTCGATAGAGGAACTCACCCTCGAAGATTCCAAAGCGGTTAACGATAGCAGATTCTCGTGGGTGATGTAGTCGTACTCTTGCCGATCTCAAGATCGCGTAGACGATCCTTCCGGCGCTGCGTTCCGGCAGCGCTTCCGCAGTCGGTCACACGTTAAATTTTCGATGAAGACCTTCCTCTCCTTGTTCTAGCAGGCAGCGGAGGTTGTAGCACTCCTCGTGATTGCAAAATGACAGCGTGGTACCGGGAAGTAGAGGGAGATCTCGCAGGCTTCGCCTTTAAGCGAGCGAGTATGGTATGGTGGACTATGAGAGAGGCCTTGGTGATCTAGGGTTTAGAGGCACCAAGGGGGGAGCTTGGCCGGCGGCTAGGGCTTGGGTAAGCCCTAACTCGGCGGGTTGGAGAAACCCTAGGAGGCGGCGGCGACTTGGAGGAGGCCAGCGGCTAGGGCTAGGGTTTTGGGTGGTGTTGGGTGTAGGGAAGAGGGGCAACCCTGCCCCTCCTTATATAGATGGGAGGGCACGGCTTGGGAGGAGGAAGTCCTCCCCCAAGTCGGCCTCCTTGGCCGGCGGGTGGAGGGAGAGGAAATCCTCCCCAAGTAGGTTTCCTACTCTCCCTCCACCAAGAAAACTTGCCGTTTGACTTTTTCAAATTGGCGTTTGACTTTCAAACTAGGATTTGATTTCTCCCTTTATTTTGCCCAGCCAAGTGACCTAGTACATGATGCAACCATTCCATATTGTTATGACACATTCATGTACCCTTCCCTTCCGGAGTGCCGGACCTTCCGGACCCTTCTAGAACATTCCCGATGAAAACACCGGAATCATTCCCCAACTCCGAAACAGGACTTTCCTTATATGAATCTTATTCTCTGGACCATTCCGGATCTCCTCGTGATATCCCGGATCCCATCCGAGACTCCGAACAACATTCGGTCTCTTTATCATCATTCCATAACTACTCAACAACATCGAATCCTTAAGTGTGTCTCCCTACGGTTCGTGAATTATGTGGACATGATCGAGACACTTCTCCGATCAATAACCAATAGAGGAATCTGGAAATTCATATGGCTCCCACATATTTCTACGATTACTTTGCGATCGAATGAACCACTTACATACGATACCAATTTCCCTTTGTCTCACGATAGTTTACTCATCCGAGGTTTTGATCGTCAGTATCTCTGCATACCTAGTTCAACCTCGTTACCAATAAGTACTCTTTTCTCGTTCCCGTGATATGTGATCCCTTGTGAGACAGTCACATGCTTGCAAGCTAATTGGATGACATTCCACCGAGAGGGCCCAGAGTATATCTATCCGTCATATGGATGGACAAATCCCACTCTTGATCCATGTGCCTCAACCCATACTTTCCGAACACTCAATGCCATCTTTATAACCACCCAGTTATGGTGTGGTGTTTGATGTCATCAAAGCATCCTTCCGGTGATGGTGATAAGCATGATCTCATGGTCGAAGGAATTAGGTTACTATGTATCAGAAAGCTTATAGCAATTGAACTATTAAAATGACTTGATCTTTATGCTACGCTTATCTATAGGAGTATGTCCATCATACCATTCTCCTAATGATATGATCTTGTTGTTAATAACATCTCAATGTTCATAATAGGGAAACCACAATCATCTATTAACCAACAAGCCATTATTATGAAGAGGCTTTACTAGGGACTCTAATTTAGTTTACAAATCACACAAGTATTAATGTTTCCTGGTTAATATTGTTATAGCATGAATGTAAACATTTATCATAAACACAAAGATATAATAATAACTACATTTATTATAGCCTCTAGGGCATATCTCCAACAGCATAGGCAGTGCTCGTCGGGGTCGGCGTTACATCGAGCTACGGGTATGGCTAAGGCTAGGGGACGGTGCACGGTCTTCTGGCGGTGCTCAACGGCTTGATGGTGCGGAAAGGGGCGGTGCGATTTGGGAACACGTTGGTGCTTTGAACGGCACCGACGACGTTTTTGACGACGCACATGCGCTCCTGGTTGCGCGGTGGCGAACGGGCATGTCTGGTGGTCTCCTGGGACGGTGGTGATCGCAGGCACGGGCGGCGAAGGCGAGGTGCGGCCTGTGCGAGGCGGTCAGCTTGGCTGCGCTTCTGGGCGGGGGCAGGCCAGGCGTAGCGTGTTCTCGGTGGTCCACGGCTTGTCAATGCTCGAGGGATTGACAGAGTGTGGCGATGGACGGTGGTGTGCCTCCTGGACATGGTGGCTAGGCGCGGTGATGGCTCGTTCTAGCTTGCCATGGTTGCCTGGCAAGGGGTAGCTCGGGTATGCTCGGAATGGTGCAATGGTAGGGTTCTAGGATGGTTTAATGCACTAGTTGTTGCTGGGGGAGACAAGGGTGATCAATGGGAGATAAGGTTTGGAAAGATTACTGCTCAAAATAGTGAAGTTTGGCAGAATTTGGTTTGTGTCTCCAGGTGTTTGATGAAATGGCCAAAAGAAATTCATATTTGAATTTTTGGATGAAACTTGGTGGATGCAATGGTCACATACTAGGTAGTCTCTGGTTGTTTGGATTTGTCAAGATGAACTGGTTTGGTTGGGTTTTGAGAAATAGTGATCTTACCATATGAACTAGATTCAGTTTTGAATTGTCATTTGAATAGGGTTGCCAAATGTTTCTGTGGGTTTGCAAGGTGGGATTGGGTTTACTTTTAATTGGTCTAGCAAGGGGTGAAAATAATTGGATTTGTTTCTATTATAAATATTGGACTAGAAACATTCAAAGTGGTCTAGTGAACAATATTGGCAAAAATGACCATTGGCTTATTTGGTTTGTTTTTGAATTTCTCTTCATTTGATTCTGCTTGGAAATGATTTATATGATATTGTTTTCATGTTTAAACCAATCCTTGCCATTCATAACAATCACACAAGTCCATAGAAGCATTCATGCATTCATCACATACACACATGCATTCATATGGATTTTAATTAACAAAAGTTTTTGTTAACCCTAAATTTGGGTGATTGGAATTTGATAACCTTGATTAATATTTTTTGGATGTTACACAACCCGAGGAGGAGATTCCGGAGGAGGATGAGGACCAAGAGGAGGAGCAAGAAGTCCCTCATCAGGAGCAGCAGCCACCAAACCGGTTCGCTACATATCAAGATTTCCAAGAACTTGGAGGAACTATGGAGGCAATGCACAATCTTTCCCTAAACCTCCGAGAAACAATAATCTTTTAACTCAATTTGCAGACTGGAGTTACAACTTCCCCCTCCCCACCATAGTGATTTGAAGGGCTTGCAAAAGCCTAAGCTTGGGGAGGTTTTCTATCTATTTTATTTTGCTTTCATTTGCTTTATCTTATTTTCGAGGTTATGATTTTATTTGAGTTTATAAGCACTCATGTTGGTTTCCCCAACACTTTATCTTAGTCATTTTTATTTCTGTTTGAGATTTTCAAGCCGAGCTTTGCCGCCAATTTTCTATTCTTTAATCCCCCTTCTCAAAAACCAGAAAAAGATTTCTCCGTTTATCTTTATTTTCCCTCTCTCTCTTTTTTCCGCCTTGAAGTTCTCATTGATTTGAAGGAGAGTGATTAAATTCAACTTTCCAAGAAACAAATAAAAAGGGAAGAGAGAAGTGGAACCAAACATGAGAGGTATGCCTTATGACTCCCCACTTTTGAAATTTGAGAAACCCATGCTAGTTAGTAGTAATGTTGAGATGTTATATTGGTGGAGTGAGTCTCTATATTGTAGTAAAAAAATTGCATGGGTATTTAATTGGGTACGTTTTGTTTCAGCTCTTATAGTTAACCAAGTCTTGCCTAAAATTTTTCTAAACAATTGAAATAAGAAAAATTCTTACAATTAAAGACTTGGGTGTTGTAGTGTTTAGTCTTGAAAGCTTATTCCTAGAGATACTCAAACATCATAGAAAATAATGGTTGACTTGATAGCTCTCTTTGAAAAGATTTATTCAATTGAATTAATGTTTAGCGGTTTTTGTGAGCATGCCAAAGTTTGACTTGTAAATCATAAGAATGATACAGATTTATGCATGTCAAACTTCATGGGATGCCAACAACTCCGCTGGCCTACGAATGATCTTCATGGAGGAAACTCCTAGATTTCGGCTATGAGTTGATTAAACATTTGTAACAGCAATGCTATAATGGATAAGATTCTTGGCACTCCCGGGTAGCTGTAATATGGTGGAATCACTCCTCTGGCTGATATGAGCAATCATTATGAAAAAGGAACAAAAACCTTAGTGATGCCACGAGTGTCCATCTCAGCCCGGTAAACTAATGAATTTTTTTGGCATGCTCTCAATTACTTAAGAACTAAAAATTCTTGAAGGACAATGAATAGAAAACTAGTGCTTGAAAATTCTTGATTTATTGGTGTGGGAGAATTGAGACACTTTAGTATATATCATTTTCATGACAAACTCTCACACTCTTAATTCTACATGATTACACTTTATTGTTCAAAGGCAAGCTTATGAGTTAATTACATGATATGGAATAAAGTTTACTCTTTTGAATCATCCATGCTCACAATAATTTTGCTGCGCTATAAGGATTTATGAAACCCGTATGATATGCTTGCCATTACTCCATCTATGCTGAAGTTTTCCAGATTAATAAAGTGGAGGAAACATGAGACTATTAATCATGAGTAAGATCATCATCTCATTATTTCAGTTTAAATGTTGAGTTTCCTTTTTGATTTTGGTTTTCTTGCTCGAGGACGATCAAGTTTAAGCTTGGGGAGGTTGATGGATGTGAAATATAGTCATACACGTCCGCATTTAAACTAGATATATTATTCATATATTTGATAAAATATCTCTCTAAAACCTACCACTAATGCCTAATGATCAAAGGGGTATGAAATCATTTCTTGCTATTTTTGCCTGCACAGATAATGACGTTTTATGAAGGAAATCACTACATAAATGCCAAAGCTACAAGATTTCCAACACGCCAAAGAAACCAGGAGCCATGAGGAGGCAACTGCAAGTTTAATGACCAACTATACGGCCCGCCGCCGTATAGTTGCCACCGTATAGTTTGCACCGACCTCCTTAGGTCAAACAGAACAACTTTCATGAAGGGACCCCTATATAAATAGGCTTCAGACGACGAGAAACAACCCCCCGACTCCACAACATCGCTTCTTTCACCCTAAACTCTCCCTGCCGCCATGCCGGAGGAATAGATCTAGATCTAAACCTCTAAACCCTTCTCCACCACCATAGCCATCTTCCACCACTTGTAATAGTAGATCTCATCTCCAATTGGCGATATTGTAAGACTATTTGCTATCAACTCTATGATCTCTATTACAATGTTTATGATTGTCGATTTCATCTCTATGTGTGAGTAATTCTCCTTGGGCTAAGGGCTTTGGCCTAGCCATATAGCTTTTGTGCATGTTATTTATCATAGATGGGATCATGTATTAGTTTGTATGACATGATGATTGTAGTACCCTCTCTTGCCTCAATCTAAGGACTTGTCAGGTACCCAAGACCCTGAGGATTGATCTAGGTAAGGGAGTGGGAGTAACGACTGATCTGCAGGATAGGAACCCCAGTGACAGAAAGGGTAGTACGGCTGTATGTGAGGAACTTACTTGAGATTAACGGTGATATCACTATGCATATCATTAGTTCTCTTTCTTCCATGGATGAGACTAGTAGGTTATTGCCATAAGCGGTTGCGGAGGCGATCACATTTATGGATGCACTACCCATATATAATTATCTTGCTCTAACAATTACATGAGTACTTTATTATTATCTGTTATTCCAATCATATCTTTTTGCACATCTGCTGGTGAAAACCGAAGACCCTAGGCCCTCTCTCTCTCTCCATCGTCAACAACAACAAGATCGCAAACTCTTGGTCCGGTGAAAACGCAATAGGAATTCTAAAACTCTCGAAGGTCCGTTTAAGCAATCTCACTTTGCTTTCTGCTTGTCGAGGATTCGATAAACCTAGTTCTACTAGGAAAAATATCTATACTACATCCGTAATTCGGATAGAAGGTATCTGTAGGGTTCGCAACATACAAAACAAAAAATTTCCTACGATGGGAACTACATACCAAGATCTATCTACTAGATACAAACAACGGGCAGATGTATATCCGTAGAGAACATACCCTTGAAGACCGACAAAGCTTAACGAGTTCAACTCGTGGTTGATGTAGACGATCTCTTGCCGATCTCAAGATCGAGAGGAAGTCCTAGCGCCGCAAATCAGCAGCGCATCCGCGTTTCGCACACACGTTCGAGGCACCGAGCAACCTCCGCCTCCTCGCTCCAGCGATGCAGCGAAGCACAACTCTTTCTTGCCGAATAGCCACCGGAACATGTATCTTGCTAGTCCAGAGACCATGGGGCTAAATTCTAGAGGGGAGAGATCCTTCACGAGGAGGTGTGAGAGACAAGTGAAGAGGGGGATCCTTTATAGGAGGAGGGAACCCCAAGGGGTGGCAGTGCATGGGGCTGCCCCTTGCCTCCCTCTTCATGTGGGTGGACACTCCACTCACAAATCTCCTTTAAATTCCCTCCACTCAAAAGTCCACTCAAATTCCCATTAAATTTCCACCAAATTTAATGCAAACTCTCATTAAATAAAACTCTTTTATTTTATTCAGAATTTTGTCAATTACTTTAATGACAAACATTCACAAATAATCCCTTGCTAGAATTCCATTTCACATGCATAACCACTTTATGCAATTTCACCCGAAAACCTGTTTCGGTATCTAGTGAAATAAATTCCTGCGCTTGTTCATTCTTTCGGCATGAAACTTTTGCTCCAATTGGATGTCGGTGTCTCTTAAGTGTGTCACCCTATGGTTCGTGAATAATGCGGACATGATCGAGACCCCTCTCGGATCAATAATCAGAAGCGGGATCTGGAGACCCATACTGACTCCCACACATTCAACGATGACTTTCTTATGATCGTCGGAACCTTTTATGCTAGTATCTTAATCCCTTTGTTTCACGATATATTACATGTCTGAGATTCGATCATCGGTATCTCCATACCTAGTTTGATCTTGTTACCAACATGCACTCTTTTCTCGTTCCCGTGATATAACATTCTAGTGATCAAATCACTTGCTTGCGAGCTAATCAATGTGATATCACCGAGAGGGCCCAGAGTATATCTATCCGTCATCGGGATGAAAAAATTCCACTCTCAATCCATGAGCCTCAACATAACACTTTATTAGTTCTGAATCCATCTTTATAATCACCCTGTTACGGTGTGACGTTTGATGTTATCAAGAAACTCTTCCGGTGTTAGTGATTGACATGATCTCATGGTCTAAGGATTAGGATCACTTCGTAAGTTGTTATAGCAATATAAACTCAATGACTTTGATCGTAATGCTATACTTCGGATGAATGTTCATCACATCATTACACTAATGTTGTGATCACGTTATTAACAACATCCAATGTCCATGATCAGGAAACCTTGATCATCTTGTTAATCAACGAGCTAGTTTATGAGAGAGGCATAACTAGGAACTTTCTGTTTGTTTATTAAACACACATGTATTAACGTTTCCGTATTCATACAATTATAGCATGCAAAATAAACATCTATCATATACTTGGAATACACATAATAAACACTTTATTATTGCCTCTCAGGGCATATTCCCTTCAGTCTCCCACTTGCACTAGAGACAATAATCTAGTTACATAGTGATAAATCTAACACCCATTGAGTTCTGGTGTTGATCATGTTTTGCTCTAGGGAGAGTTTTAGTCAACGGATCTGCTACATTGAGATCCGTATGTACTTTACAAATCTTTATATCTCCATCCTTGACATGCTCACGGATGGAGTGAAACCAACGCTTAATATGCCTGGAATGCTTGTGAGACCTTGGCTCTTTGGCATTAGCAATGGCACCATTGTTGTCACAATAGATCACCATTGGGTCCAACGCGTTTGCCACCACTCCTAGTTCGGATATGAACTCCTTCATCCAAACTGCTTCCTGAGCCGCTTCTGAAGCAGCAACATATTCGGCCTCCGTTGTTGATCCTTCTACCACAGGTTGTTTGGAGCTCCTCCAACTAACCGCTCCGCCATTCATGAGAAAAACGTACCCGGATTGAGACTTAGAGTCATCCGGATTGGTGTCAAAGCTAGCGTCAACATAACACTTAGCGATGAGCTCTTCTTCACCTCCGTATACAAGAAACATATCCTTAGTTCTTCGTAAGTACTTAAGGATATTCTTGACCGCTATCCAGTGTTTCGAACCTGGATCCGATTGGTACCTACTAGTCAAACTAATAGCATGTGCCACATCCGGTCTTGTACATAGCATGGCGTACATTATAGAGCCTATGGCTGAAGCATAGGGGACTTTGTCCATTATCTCTCTTTCTTCCGCCGAAGCCGGACTTTGAGTCTTACTCAATGTCTTGCCTTGCAACATAGGTAAGAACCCCTTCTTACTTCCGTCCATTTTAAACTTCTTTAAAATCTTATCAAGGTATGTACTTTGCGATAGCCCTATTAGGCGCCTAGATCTATCTCTATAGATCTTTATGCCTAATATGTATGACGCTTCACCTAGGTCCTTCATTGAAAATTTGCTGTTTAGATAACTTTTAACACTGTTTAAAAGATCTATATCATTTCCGATCAATAATATGTCATCCACATATAATATCAGAAATGCCACATTGCTCCCACTCACTTTCTTGTAAATACAAGCTTCTCCATAAGTTTGGACAAATCCAAACTCTTTGATCACCTCATCAAAGCAGAGATTCCAACTTCGTGATGCTTGCTTCAATCCATAGATGGATGGCTGAAGCTTGCACACCTTGTTACCATCCTTAGGATCGACAAAACCCTTTGGTTGTATCATATACAACTCTTCCTCAATATTACCATTGAGAAACGCGGTTTTTACATCCATCTGCCATATCTCATAATCGAAATATGCAGCAATTGCTAACATAATCCTAACTGACTTTAGCATCGCTACGGGAGAGAATGTCTCATCGTAGTCAACTCCTTGAATTTGTCGAAACCCCTTTGCGATAAGTCGAGCTTTATAGATGGTCACATTACCATCAGCATCAGTTTTCCTTTTGAAAATCCATTTGTTCTCCACGGCCTTTTGGTCGTGAGGTAATTCCACCAAGTTCCAAACTTGATTTTCATACATGGATTCCATCTCGGATTTCATGGCTTCTAACCATTTGTTGGAATCTGGGCTCATCATCGCTTCTTCATACGTCACAGGTTCATCATTTTCATCAACCGTGAAATTCATGACAGGATTTCCAGATAGCTCGGAGCTGCACGCGTCTGTTTGACTGCGAGGTTCGAGTACTCTCTTCGGAGTTTCATGATCATTATCATTAGTTCCCTCTTCAACAGGTGGAGCCAACTCGAACAACTTCCGATCAAGCGCTACTCGCCATACTTTGAAGAGAAGGTTCAATAACCTCTTCGAGTTCTACCTTCCGACTACTCACACCTTTCGCGAGAAATTCTTTCTCTAGAAAGGATCCATTCTTGGCAACAAAAACCTTGCCCTCGGATCTGTGATAGAAGGAATACCCAATAGTTTCCTTAGGGTATCCTATGAAGACGCATTTTTCCGCTTTGGGTTCGAGTTTATCCGGTTGAAGTTTCTTCACATAAACATCGCATCCCCAAACTTTAAGAATGATGACTTAGGTTTGTTTCCAAACCACAATTCATATGGTGTCTTTTCAACGGATTTAGATGGTGCCCGATTTAAAGTGAATGCAGCAGTTTCTAGTGCATAACCCCAAAATGACAACGGCAAGTCCGTCAAAGACATCATAGATCGAACATATCTAATAAAGTACGATTACAACGTTCCGACACACCATTTCGCTGTGGTGTTCCGACAGGTGTGAGTTGTGAAACAATTCCACACTCTTTCATGTGAGTGCTAAACTCGTAACTTAGATACTCACCTCCACGGACCGATCAGAAATTTGATCTTTCTATTACGATGATTTTCCACTTCATTCTGAAATTCCTTGAACTTTTCAAAGGTTTCAGACTTGTGTTTCATCAAGTAGATATAACCGTATCTACTCAAATTATCCGTGAAAGTAACAAAATAATGATATCCACCTCGCGCCGACACACTCATTGGACCACATACATCAGAATGTATGATTTCCAATAAATCTGTCGCCCGTTCCATTGAACCGGAAATCGGCGTTCTAGTCATCTTGCCCATAAGGCATGGCTCACATGTATCAAATGATTCAAAATCAAGTGATTCCAAAAGTCCATCCGAATGGAGCTTCTTCATGCGTTTAACGCCAATATGACCTAGACGGCAGTGCCACATATATGCGGATATATCATCATTTAGTTTAATCCTTTTAGCACCAACATTATGAATATGTGTAACATTATCATCGAGATCTAATAGAAATAAACCATTCATCATCGGTGCATGACCATAAAAGATTTCATTCATATAAATGGAACAACCATTGTTCTCGGATTTAAATGAATAACCACTTCGCATCAAACACGATCCAGATACAATGTTCATGCTCAGTGCAGGCACCAGATAACATTTATTCAAGTTTATAACTAATCCCGGTGGCAAGTGGAGAGGCAGCGTTCCGATGGCGATCACATCAACGCTTGATCCATTGCCGACACGCATCTTGACCTCACCCCTTGCTAGCGGTCGCTTGTTCCGCAGCCCCTGATTCGAGTTACAAATATTAGCAACTAAACCGGTATCAAATACCCAGGTGCTACTGCGAGCACTAGTCAAGAACACATCAATAACATGTATATCATATATACCTTTGTTTGCCTTGCCGGCCTTCTTGTCTGCCAGATACTTGGGGCGATTATGCCCGATGGCTCCCCCTTACAATAGTAGCACTCAGAATCAGACTTAGGTCCAACTCGGGGTTTGTATTTAGGCGCGGCAACAGGCTTGCCGCCCTTACTTCCTTCCGCTTTTCCTTCTTGTCTTTCTTGAAACCGGTTCCTATTGATCATCAACACTTGATGTTCCTTTTTGATCTCCACTTCTGCAGTTTTAAGCATTGACAGAAGCTCGGGGAGAGACTTCTTCATGCCTTGCATGTTATAGTTCATCACGAAGCTCTTATATCTAGGTGGCAGAGACTGCAGAACACGATGGATGCCTAAGTCAATGGGAATCGATATTCCCAAGGACACAAGCTTATCGGCGTAACCCGACATCTTGAGTACATGCTCACTAACGGAGCTGTGCTCTTCCATCATGCAGCTAAAGAACTTTTCTGAAGCGTTGTAGCTCTCTACAGCAGCATGTGTGTCGAAAATCATTTTCAACTCACCCATTGTATCAAAAGCATTGCCATTTTCGAAACGCTTTCGAAGTTCCGGCTCTAGCCCATACAATATGCCGCAATGAACTAAGTTGTGGTCCTCCTGACGAGTCTGATAGACATTCTTCTCCTCGTCAGGGGCATCATCTAAAGGTGGGGGGCCTAACGGCGCTTCTAGCACATATTGCTTTTGTGCAGTAGAGAGGAGAATCCTAAAATTCATGGCCCATTCGGTAAAGTTGCTACCGTTCGTTGCTAGTTTCTCTTTCTCCATGAACACATTGAAATTAAAAGTAGGTGGTGCCATCTACAACAGAATTTGTAAAGTTTAGACTAAGTGTATGATAGATTGAGTTCAACTAATCCATATTACGAATGAACTCCCACTCAAAAACGACATCCCTCGTGCCTTTTTGGTGATTACATGAACCAAATCCACTATACCAAGTCCGATCATCACGTGAGTCGGTATAGCTTCAAAGGCGAGCATCAAATGGGCATCATATCAACTATATGACTCATGCTTAACCTTTCGGTCCGTGTTCCGAGGCCATGTCTGTACATGCTAGGCTTGCCAAGTTAGAACCTTAGTATTCGCGTGTGTAACTGTTTTACACCCGAAATATGGTCGTGGATCCAAGAACACCCGATCATCACGTGATGTCTTGGAGCGACGAAACATAATCGGTGCATACTGAAGGAAGAACACATTCTTATCTTGATATTTAAAAGAGGGATCATCTTATTATGCTAACAAAGCGCTAAACAAGCAATATAAGATGCTATCAAACATCACATGTTTATTAGTGAAATGATATGGTTCCTGCAGATGATCTCTATCATGTGCACCGTGGTATGATAACTATCATACCTATATGTGTAAATCCAAGGTCTATGGAGTTTACACGCTGAGTATCATCTCATACTTCTACTTACAACACTACCATATCATAACACTAGCCCAGCAACAATCTAAACTAGACGCCTCTAATTTATCCATCACAAGTTTTACGTGGCTTAGGACTTTCGAGATAGAACCGTTCTTACCTACGAACATGAACCACAACGAGGATAATCAAATTGTTGACAACTCGCTTGCAAAATAGATATTGACTATAGTAGGAGAGACAGACACCCGCTAGCCACTTATGCAAACTAGTTGCATGTCAAGCGTGGAACAGGTCTCATGTGCGAGGACATGTAAAGTTTGTCCGGGCCGCTTCATCCCACTATGACACCAATATCCAAAATTACAACAAAGGAGCAACAACATGATCATCATCGCCCACATACTCATATGTGTACTACCCGTGTAAAGTATCTACGCATAGATCCGGCTCTGATACCACTGTAGGGTTCGCAGCATAGAAAACAAAAAAATTCCTACGATGGGAACTACATACCAAGATCTATCTACTAGATACAAACAACGGGCGGATGTATATCCATAGAGAACATACCCTTGAAGACCAACAAAGCTTAACGAGTTCAACTCGTGGTTGATGTAGACGATCTCTTGCCGATCTCAAGATCGAGAGGAAGTCCTAGCGCCGCAAATCAGCAGCGCATCCGTGCTCGCACACACGTTCGAGGCACCGAGCAACCTCCGCCTCCTCGCTCCAGCGATGCAGCGGAAGCACAACTCTTTATTTCCGAATAGCCACCGGGAACATGTATCTCGCTAGTCCGAGACCATGGGGGATAAATTCTAGAGGGGGAGAGAGATCCTTCACGAGGAGGTGTGAGAGACAAGTGAGGAGGGGGGCTCCTTTTATAGGAGGAGGGGGGAACCCCAAGGGGGTGGCCGGCGCATGGGGGCTGCCCCCTTGCCCTCCCCTCTTCATGTGGGTGGACACTCCACTCACAAATCTCCTTTAAATTCCCTCCACTCAAAAGTCCACTCGAATTCCCATTAAATTTCCACCAAATTTAATGCAAACTCTCATTAAATAAAACTCTTTTATTTTATTCAGAATTTTGTAAATTACTTTAATGACAAACATTCACAAATAACCCCTTGCTAGAATTCCATTTCACATGCATAACCACTTTATGCAATTTCACCCGAAAACCTGTTTCGGTATCTAGTGAAATAAATTCCTGCGCTTGTTCATTCTTTCGGCATGAAACTTTTGCTCCAATTATATGTCGGTGTCTCTTAAGTGTGTCACCCTACGGTTAGTGAATAATGCGGACATGATCGAGACCCCTCTCGGATCAATAATCAGAAGCGGGATCTGGAGAACCATACTGACTCCCACACATTCAACGATGACTTTCTTGTGATCGTCAGAACCTTTTACGCTAGTATCTTAATCCCTTTGTTTCACGATATATTACATGTTCGAGATTCGATCATCGGTATCTCCATACCTAGTTTGATCTCGTTACCGACATGCACTCTTTTCTCGTTCCCGTGATATAACATTCTAGTGATCAAATTACTTGCTTGCAAGCTAATCAATGTGATATCACCGAGAGGGCCCAGAGTATATCTATCCGTCATCGGGATGAACAAATTCCACTCTCGATCCATGAGCCTCAACATAACACTTTATTAGTTCTGAATCCATCTTTATAATCACCCTGTTACGGTGTGACATTTGATGTTATCAAGAAACTCTTCCGGTGTTAGTGATTGACATGATCTCATGGTCTAAGGATTAGGATCACTTCGTAAGTTGTTATAGCAATATAAACGCAATGACTTTGATCGTAATGCTATACTTCGGATGAATGTTCATCACATCATTACACTAATGTTGTGATCACGTTATTAACAACATCCAATGTCCATGATCAGGAAACCTTGATCATCTTGTTAATCAACGAGCTAGTTTATGAGAGAGGCATAACTAGGAACTTTCTGTTTGTTTATTAAACACACATGTATTAACGTTTCCGTATTAATACAATTATAGCATGCAAAATAAACATCTATCATATACTTGGAATACACATAATAAACACTTTATTATTGCCTCTCAGGGCATATTCCCTTCAGTATCAATCCCCTGCCCCAAGGCACCCCATTTCCTATTTTTGGCCTATGGTTTCCCCTTTGTCTTGGCCGCATGGGCCAAGAGGGATTGTAGTTCCTTGCCCCATGTGGACCCTCTGGGAAGGTGGGCCCCACCATGGACCCCATTGGACCTTCTAGAACATTTAGATACATTGCTGGAAATTCCCAAACTTCCTGAAACCCTAAAAACCTCCGTGTATGAAACATTATGTATGGACTATTTCGGAGCTCCTCGTCATGTCCTGGATCCCATCTGGGACTCCGAACAAACTTTTGTCTCACCATAATAATATCCGAGGGCTACTCTAGAGTTACGGAACGTTAAGTGTGCGATCCTACGAGTTCGAGAACATGCATACATGACTGAGACATCTTCTCATATCAGTAATCATCAATGAGACCTGGATGTTCTTAATGAGTCCCACATATTCAAAGAAGATCTTTGTCGATTTGAACCAGTGTCGAGGATTGAAAACAATACCGTATACCATTATCTTTGTCTCGCGGTATTTTACTTTCCCGACATCTGATCGCCAGTACTCCATGATCAACACCTTAATCACTATACATAGTTCGATCTCGTCACTTGCAGGTACTCTTTAATCGTATCATAATGCAAATCCCTTGTGACCAAACTTATTAGTTACGTGCTTGCAAGCGATATAAGGGTTTATTTGATTTATAGGAATTGCATAGGAATTGTGTAGGATTTGAATCCTATGGGGATTTTTCCTATGTTATTGTTTGATTTATAGGAACACATCCTATAGGAATTAATCCTATAGGAATCTTGTAGTGCAATTACTATAGGAAGAAACATTAGATCAGACCTCATGGAAAAATTTCTTTGCTACATCAAACAGAATTCCTCTTTCCGTAGGATTCAAGTTGGCATAACATTTCAATCCTATGTTTTTTCTATTCCTATATTTTTCGTATCCTATAAATCGAATAAGCCCTAATACTATGTGTTGCCGAGTGGATTCAAAGTATATCTCTCCATCACATGGAGGGACAAATTCTAATCATGATTCATGCAACCCAACAAGCATTTTCCAAAGGACTTGAAAGACACCTTTATAATCAGCCTATTATGGTGCGACGGTTGATATAATGTTTCATGTTAATACAAAATTTTGTCTAAAAGTGTATCATAACTATACCACACACTGATAATATGAGATGATTAATTGATCACTTAGAACAGCCTCATGATCAACATACATGAACCAACAGTTTCCACAACAATTAATTAGTCAATAGAAATCATAGTAGTTTGTTCGAGAGACAAAAAAAACATAAACAATACGTATCATCTCTAAAAGATACTACTACCAGTACTAGAAAACATGAAAGGTGACAGTCATCTCCAGGCGGGAGTGGCACCGAGAGCAAGATGAGTCTCGACATGAAGACCCCTCAGAACCACGGTTTTGGTCTGCTCATTCACCTTTGCCGCTATACAGTCCCCTCTTCCGAAACGCTTAGCTTGCCACGCGCCCAGGAGGTAGAAGACGGAACAGAGGCCAATTAGCAGGACCACAAGTAGAACGGCTCTGGTCTTGTTTTCGGGCGTTGAGCTCCCTATCCAAGAAAACAATCAGTAGCTTCAGTAACTCATTCTTACTCCTTCCGTTTCAAAATATAAGATGTTTTAGCTTTGTGAAGTAAATGTATCTAGACAACTCTTAGTATAAAGGTTTATATTTTGAAACAGAGGGAGTATTTGCCACAGAGGCTCTGTGCGAAAATTATCACTGCTGACGACTTGTTGTAAGCACTACCTGTTTCCTGACGAGGCTCTGCAGTCCCACGGCCATCTTCAACATCGCCGAGTCCCTGTGACTGCACACGATGATGGCATCTGCGTTGGTCGGCCATCTGCATCAGCACAAAGCCCTACGTCGAGGTATCAATGCCTTGATCTAGAAACCATGGAACTGCGAAAGTAATACCCAAATCAACCGAAAGTTTATGCACCGAGTTGCAGAAAATGGAAACAAGCGTGGCGTCTCAGCAAGAAGCAAAATCAACAGAGAAGAAAGCAAAGCACCTCTGTCTGGCTTCTTGGAGCTGTCGACCAGCACAATTTGGGGGGGCGTCACCTCGGAGCAACTATCCGATGGCCCATTATATGGTGCCGGGCGTACCAATCTTCCGGTGATGCCTCGGCGCCTCCGCCTCCATTCACCTTGGCCGGCAGCTTCATGGGCGATGCCTACTATACTAGTATACTTCCTGGCCGGTCGGGTGGATATATATACAGTATATGCGCATCGGCAGCTCACACGGATAGCGACCTCGCCAGTGCTTCTCCAACCAATGCATGTAGTGGTCGGAGTTTCATTTGCTCACTGATGTTTCATGGATCAGTCTTACTTTCTGATATGGGGTCAAGAGGGAACAAAAGATTAGGTAAGCATGTGCTATGTCCTCCATGAAAGAGTATGAACGATACATATATTCATTAATAATAAGAGCATTGCCCAGGGGAAATACAAGGAAGAAACTCAAGGCCACACTCAAAATTGTTTTGTCATCATTCAGCTCAAGTACAAACAGAGCTGCCCGTTCAGAACTTCAGATACACTCTCTAGTACATGAATTTCTAAGGTACAACACAAACAAAAATGGGGCCAAGGGAGAGGAACCATATCTAAGATTTCTCTCAGCACCTGTGCCCCGGGAACCCAAAACTGAATCCAAGCTCTCCTAGTTCATGCCTTGCCAACAGACTGCCCAGGATGTCCTAAATCTGCAAGCGCCCGTCGTGTCCATTCCAACAGAGGTAATCCACTTGCACAATGTGATGGTCTTGGAGAAGAACAGGTCATCGATAGGTACGGCATGATTTACTCTCCTCTGGTTTGGTTCTTCAGTTTTCTACTCTGGTGTGGCTATGTCCGAACCTGACCTCTTATGTTTTCTTCCAATGGATGCTGCCAGGGTCAAAATTCTTGTGAAAAATAATCAGGACATGTTAGCGGCTCTTGCTGTCAGCAACCCAGTATTGCTTGACTGCAAAGAGTATCTTCTCGGGCACACGAGGGCCGCCCTCATGGTCGGCCAATATCGTGTTCCATCTCATGGCCTTGGCTATTTTCTCCACCTTTACGAGATCATCAACCTTGTCACGGATTATAACTGCGCCCTCTGGGCGTAACATCCGGTCCATTTCCAGGAGTATATCTTCAAATTTACACCTGTTTTTTTTTCAACAATCAGGTAATTTCAGCCAGCAAGATCTACCAATTTAGGATCATGTTGTGGTTTTGCATTGCTTACCTGTTCTGGTACAAACTGAAGATACCATTAGCATGTATGAGGTCGTATGTCCTTGGGTATGTAGAAAACCCTTCACACCTGTAACAACAGCGAATAAACTATGATTAACAAAAAAAATCCTCAAAAATAAAAAAAGCTTCTCAATAATTACAGGAATCTACCCTTTTTGACAGTATTCTTGAAGTAAATGCACCACATAACAGAGAAAAACAAGCTTTCCACATCGTGAACAAGTTAGAAGTAAAAAAGGTCTGTTGTGAATAGCAGAGCTACCAAAATGCAGGAATAATTGTACGATAAACATAATTGGAAACAAAATGGATGAACAAAGTATGAATCCAGGGGAGCAATATAGCAGTATTACGTACCAGTCGTGATACATTCCTATTAATCCTCGCTCATAGATTACACCCAAAGTAGAAGTATCCGCAATGGTCGGAACAACATTCATAACCCACAGCTTTGGGGACTCCAGTACAGCAGCAAAGCTACCAAGACCCGCATTCATGTCCATTATATTGCGGTACCTTCCAGTATCAAGTAAGTCATTGGTTTTCTTGTAAGCATTAACATGTTTCCGCCAGAGTTTATTGTCCTCCTCATATGTCTCAGCTGAGAATCCAGGTACAAAACCATGGGCTATCCGAGGTGGTACTGCATTGAGCCTCTGTGGAAATGGCTCTAGTTGACCACCGGCAACCTCTGACACACTTTTAACGTCAGGAAGGGGAGTTATACAGGCTTCCATTTTCTTATACCTGTATGTAGTTATGTAGTGACGGAAATCAATTCAAGGACAAAACTAGAACAATATAGATAGAATTTACTTCATCTTTTGTGAGGGTGAGATGGAATGGCACTCACCATACATCATTATCACTTGCCGACTCACACTTGGAAACTTTTGAATTATCTTGCTTCCTGGGGCAAGACTTGTCATTTAATCTCTTTCTCCATATAGCAATACCATCCTTCTCAGAAATCTTCTTCCAGCAAAGAAGTTCAGCAAATTGTTCTATTTTTCTCTGCTCACTACGAAGATCATCTTTGGTACGTTGCCATCCCTTATAGTAAATCTTCCAACCAATGGGTGGGCCTGATAATACCCAATACCCTCCGGGCCTAAGTACCCTATCAACTTCCATCATGTACATACCATCTGTAGAACAAGATCAACACAGGTTTAGTATTTTTATGGAGACCATGTAAGCCACCATGAAGTGTTACAAAAGTGTTCTTACTACTTCCACTCCATGGAATTAAACATCTTGAGCAATGTGCCATGTCAAAGGCCCGAGATGGAAATGAGAGCTTCATAGATCCAAGGACACCGATATATGCAGGAACACCTCTCTCCAGTGCAAACTGTACTTGTGACTCATGATTATCCTTTGGTGCAAATGACATAGTCAAAACATTTTTCTTCAACAGGTAAGCACCCAAACTGGCAACCTACACAAAATTATGAAAAAAATCAAAGAAAGACTAAAGTGTATAGGACAACTTCTCATTGAACATATGTTTTGTACATTCAAAGTTGAGACTATCACATACCCCACAACCAGTGTCTAGTGCAGTTCGCACTTTTCCTTCGGTAATTGGGATAACAGAAGCAAGCTGGTCTATATACTTGTCTGCACCCTGAGGAAACTGTGTTCCGCCACCAGGAAATCTGAAGACATTGCCCTCATAGTGCACCCAGTTTTGGATGGCCTTTTCAACCGTAAGGCTCTTGTGTGGTATATTGGCATAAGAAACATAATCGCGACTCTTCGGCCACGGAAAAGGAGCAACATAACCCTTCGGTGCTGGAATCAGGCAGTAAAGCTTCTCCTTTTCAGGTGGGCAATGCCTCTCCCGATATATCATGTGATCCCTAGGGAAGGTCATTGCACGCTTTTGCTCCTCACAAGGAGTGTAATCAGTGTACTGCGCATCACATGGCTCAAATTTTTCAACTTCAGAACTGAAAGTGTCGTTTGGAAGATCCGATGCACTATGGTGGGTCTCGAAATTCAGGTTTGGCAGTCTCACACATTTGGTCTGCTCATTCACAACAGCTGCTATGCCGTCCCCTCTCCCAAAGCCACTTCTTTGCCATACACCAAGGAGGTAGAAGAAGGAACAGAGTCCAAATACCAAAAGTATAAATACAGCGGTTCTGGTCTTGTTCTCAGTTAAACTCCGAGCCATACCGCAACAGCCTACAAGAATTATCATTAGCTTCAGAAACGAAATGAATCTAAAAAGTTACAATCAATCATTTTGTAGCTGAGCTATAGTAATTATCAAGCGAATTTGTACATCTATACAACAATTATTTCCGCTGGAAACCTAGACACTGCATCTCAGTTAAGGGAACTTTCTCTTTATCTTGCCTTTTCTGTTTCTGAGGAAATGTAACAGTGTACAATAACTTCTCACTGTCACAGCCTACTAACACTTCTCGCAATCAAAACATTTAGCAATTGAACTGCCGATGTACTGATTATTAAGGTTGTATTGCGCATTGCAGAGGATTATGATATTCTCATTTGGCCCAACCAGCTTTTGCCTATTTTACCGTTTACCTGACTAAAACTTTCCTGCATTCATGGTTATTTTTCCATAAATGATTATAGGATAAGTTCAGAGCAACACAGTTCGGCAACCGTAAACTGAACCTAATGCTCTTTGCAGTTTGCTAATTCAGACAACAGCCGATCCAACCGATGCATGGCCCAACAAAATAAGGTCGAGGGCCCAACGTTTTGATTACATTACAACCGCATAGACTTGTTATAGAGAACCTAGGTCGTGGACTATACGAGATAAATTTGCATCCTATTGGAGACGACCAAAAGGAAGTTCACAGAATTTCCATCTGAATCCCCATTCAGCTGTATTAACCGCAAAACGGAGCAGCTTTATATCACATCAAAACCATGGTGAAAAGGCAGTAGCCAGGAACAATGGCTGCACTGTTTTAACCAAGTAATAGGTAGAAGTGTAGGACAAAACGACCACCAATTACGAGATCGAGAGGTGGGACGGAATCGAGCCAAGAAAATGGGGGGAAAACGCCCACTTCTCCAATCAACAGATCGAATCAGGATCCAAATGGAAGGGGCTCAAATCCACAGACCGCGTAGATACTGAGACAGATTAAACCCGGAATTCATGGAAGATGAGATGGATACCTCGGTTCGTCTCGTGGGGCGCTTCTTCTCCAGCAGTGAAGCTCCGGCGCTTTTTTCTCTTTCAGGTGTCAGTAGCCTCGGAGGCTAGGCGAAGAGCCGCTCACTTGGGTCGACAGGTCGGACCAGTATTCTGTTTCTTACTTTTCTTTAGGCAAAAAGATGGGCCCGGTATTTTCAGGGAGGTTACTATCCAGGACTGGCTACGTGGACTTTTTGCAGCTGTTTTTTTTCTATTTTTTAAAAAAGGAAAATGCAACGTTTTGCTTCTTTTTTTTTAGCACAAACGGCTATATTGATTGTTTTGACAACATAAAAACGACTTTATTGATTTATTATACAAAGAACATTATGACGAATAAATCAAAACAAAATTAAACAAGTGACAAAGATCTGCGATAAAACTTAGGGTTACACATGGTTCTTCGATATTTTTGTATCTCAACTTCCACCAAGAGTCATGTTAACAAATTGTAGAAGACTAAAGACGTAGAAGCTGAACAAAGCCTTGAAGGTCCTAAAGATTTAATGGCTATGTCAATTCTACAACCTGGCTACTCCGTCCGTCGTAAAAAAGATATTGCATATTTATTTAGATTTATATGTATTTAGACACACTTCAGTGTATAGATATATAAAAATTTAGATAAATCTACGAAAGAGTAGATAACAATATAAATGAGACTCAAAATTTATGCGACTAGCATAATAGACATCGTTGAAGTATTGCGGAAGATGCAGGGATACGTCGGAAGCGTATCTATAATTTTTGATGTTCCATGCTTGTTTAGTATCTACTTTGTTTTGCTTTGTCTACACTTTGAGGTGTTTTTATATGTTTTCTGGAACTAACTTATTAACAAGTTGTCATAGTGTCAGTTGTCTGTTTTCTTCAGTTTTTGGTTCTAGAAAGGCAAAAAATCAATATTCTCGGAATTGGATGGGATAAAAGTCAAAGTCAATATTTTACCGTGGACAACACAAAGCCAGAATACGAGACGGAGGAGCCTCACCAGGGGGCCACACCCCTTGTTGGTCTTGGTGGGCCCACCACCGTCTGGTCTGGGTGTACCACTGGTGGCCCCCCTGCCTCGCCTCTTCGCCTATAAGAAGCCCCCGATGTAGAAACCCTAAACCCCCGATCAATATTCTACGAAACCGTCTGTAGCCGTCGCCACCATTATCCCTAGATCGGGAGGATCTGAAGCTCTTCTCGGCACCCTGCCGGAGGAGAGATCATCCCGGAGGCCTTCTTCTTCATCATGTCAGCCTCCGGTATGAAGCGTGAGTAGTTCCACCTTAGACAACAGATCCATGTAGTAGCTAGATGGTTGTATCTCCTTCTTGTGTTTTTATGTATAGATCTTGTGAGCTCCGTTCATGATCAAGATCTAATCTATTTGTAATCATGCATGTTGTGTTTGCAGGGATCCGATGGATATTGAGATTATTATGTCAGATTAATTAATGGTTTTGTCTTATTGATTCTATCATGCATGTATTATTTGTGATCTTGCATGCTCTCCATTGTTAGTAGCTATCTTGGCCAAGTAGTTGCTAGTGACTCCAAGAGGGGGTATTTATGCTCGATAGTAGGTTCATGCCTCTAGTTTCCAAGGGAAGTGACAGAGATTTCTTCGGTTGTAGATGTGTTGTTGCCACTAGGTAGAAAACAACGGTCTCTTGTTCATGGAACAAGTGGATTGTTTACCTTACATACTTTGCTTAAAGCAGTTGTCTATTGCTTGCAACTTAATACTGGAGGAGGTTCGGATGATAACCTGAAGGTGGACTTCTAGTCATAGATGCAATTGGATGGCGGTCTATGTATCTTGTTGTATTGCCCAATCGAATTTCATAGGATCTTTTTGTCTAGTATTGCATTGTTATGCCTTGCTCAGTCCTGTCAATTGCCCTGCTGTAATTTGTTTACCCTGCATGCAATGTTTGTTTATCTAAGGAGAGCACCTCTAGTGAACTATGGACCCTGGTCCAATCTTTACCATTGATACATCTTCCATTGTTACTCGTTTACTTGCTGCAAACCATCATCACCTTCCACACCGTACATTTAATCCTTTGTTATAGCAAACTGGTAAGCTTGACAACCTCACCGTTCGTTGGGGCAAAGTCTTGAGTTTGTGTTGTGCAAGTTTCCATGTTGCTTGCAACACCTTTGAGACGTTTCCTTCCTCCTACTAGTTCGATAACCTCGGTTTCTTATTGAGGAAAGACTTGCTGCTGTGCTCTTCACACCTTACTCTTGGGGTTTTCAACGAAGCGTTCCACGTCAATAGTGTGGCAGTCATCAAACTTTTCTGGCGCTGTTGCCGGGGAGGCTAAGGACGTCTTCACAAGGGGAGTCCTCCTCAACCATTCTCTTTACTTTGTTTTTAGTTTTCTTAGTTTATTTTGCTTGGTTTTGTTTGCCTCTTTTTATCAAAAACTCCAAAAAATAGTTTAGTTCCTGTGATGAAAAATAGTTTAGCTTGGTTTTGTTTGCCTCTTTTGCTTTTCTGGCGCGGTTGCCGGGGAGGCTAAGGACGTCTTCACAAGGGGAAGCTCATTAGATGAAAAAGAGGAGGAGAGTGATGAACAAAAGGAGGAAGAATAGATTATCTACCCATGTATACCTTCTAATGAGAGTAACTCTTTATCCCTTACATTATTTGATTGTCCCCCATTCTTACCAAAGGAGGATGAATGTTATGTTCCTGTGAATCCTTTTGAAATATCTACTTTGGGTAAAACCTGTGAATGTTTTAAACCCACTATTTTTGAGCTTGATAGAAATTATGTGTTTATAGATCATGAAAAGCATGCTTTATGTGATAGCTATATTGTTGAGTTTATTCATGAGGCTACTGAAAATTATTATGAGAGAGGAAAATATGGTTGCAGAAGTTTTCATAGTACTGAAACACCCCTCACTTTGTTCTTTGTGAATTTATTCGCATACAAGATTCCTATGCATAGGAAGTGGGTTAGACTTAAATGTGTTTTGAATTTGCTTCTTGATGCTCTCTTTTACTTCAATTCATATTTCTTATGTGAGCATCTTCTCAAGTTATTGTGCCTAACTTAAAGGCGTTAAAGAAAAGTACTTGTTAGGAGATAACCCAAGAGTTTTCTTGAGTCTTGGAAGTTATTACTTTAGTAATGACATCTCCTTATCCTTTTTGTTTGCTTTTTGTGCCAAGAATGACCTCTAATGAGATTGAAGTAAGATTTGGGGAGTTGTTGTCCCGAAACAGATTTCTGTCCTCTACCATAAAAATTCGTGCGGAGTCTCTGTAAGTCGGATTGAGATGAAAATTTACGAATAAATCCCCTAGTGTGTTAGTTAACTTTAGTTATTTCAACACTTTTTGATTTGAGCAATATAAGGTCTTCGAAAAAATCGGTTTCTACCTGCTGGTCTGTTTTGACAGATTTCTGCTATTATTTGCATTTGCTTCTTATTGATTCCTTTTTGGTTTTTTTTGGAAATTGAGCTTTTTGAAGGAGTTGCTACAGTAGATTGTGTTTTTAGTGAAAGTTTTGCTGTTCTAAAGCTAAACCCAAGGGTCTATTATCTTTTGAATACACTAATGTTGCTAATGAAGATTGTGTGAAGTTTTGTATGAAGGAAAATTTTCAGGTGTAGAGAGAGAATGATGTAATGAGATGAAGAATGGAAAAAAGCTCAAGATTGGGGATGCCACCCCGGTGTCACCCCAAGAAATATCCAAGAGGTACAGACGTTAAAGCTTGGGGATGCCTTGGCATCCCCTTCTTCATCAATAAAAAGCTTAGGTCTTTCTAGACACTTTGTTTTTATTGTTTCATGCACTGTTGTGTTTTTCTTTGAGCATCTTAGTTTTTGTTTGCTTTGCTTAGTTTGTTTAATTTGCTTGAATAAAGTAGTTTGTGCCCCCGTTCTCGCTGTGTTGTTTCAAATAAGTTGATTGGTGTTGGAAAGGAGTAGAAAGTTCTTGCTTGAAAGTGCAAGAGGAGCTTGCATTGACTATGACTTAGACTTTAACATGTCATGCTAGGTGTTGTTTTGACCTTATGCTTAGTGATTATTGCTGTAGCATGACTTGTTCCAAATAATTGGGATTGCTTAGTGTGCCTTGAAGAAATCATATGTTGTTTTAGCATACAAAAGCATAGTATTGTGGTATTCTCCTTTGATGCTTTGTTTGGGTTGACTTGGCACATGCTCACACCATGTTATGACTATGAACAAGTAACCATAGCCTCTATGATCATTTAGTCCTTGACTTGTAGTGCCACTCTATGCTTTGATTAGTGATGTTTTGTTGCTCTGCATGATTATGGCCATTATTGCTCTCTTAGTTGGTTGCTCCCAGTCTTTTGCTAGCCTCCACTTGTATGAGTAATTTATACTCATGCTTCCAACTCCCAAGAAACCAAGTTATTCCAAAGTGTCCACTGTAAAAATCCTATGCATGGTGTGATACACCATTCCAAGTATATTCTTGTTTTCAGCTATCTTCCAATTAAAAAAATATTTTGTTATGTGAAAACTTAGTGATTAAAGCCCTCACGAACTTGATGGCACACTTTATATTCCTTTCCCCTAATAAACTTGAAACATTGTGTCATCTATGTTGTATATGCTTGCACTTATACGTTGGAATTAGCAGAACCATGATGTCATGGGTAACATTTTCAACATTGCACTTGTACTTTGTACACAGTTGATATCATGATCTTTTGTCTATGGATGTCGCCGGTGTGCAATAAAGAGGGAGCTTGTAAGTCCATGGAGTTATGTATTTTGTGTTAGAGAAACGCATGAGCCGCTAGTCTAAGCCATGCCTAATCATGGTGGAAACTTGCAGCATCACCATAATGAGCAATCTGAAGCATCCTCAATAAAAAGCTATGCATATAGTAAATAAAAAGATCACTGAGATGATCATTGTCTGCTTGCCTTGTCATTTTGGTTATGGGATAGCTCTTGTACCATGTGCAAGGGGTACCCCGTTGGCGGTTCTCTATGATACACATGTACTTACTATACCAAGAACTTACATGTGACTAAAGTTGAGTAGCATGAGGTGTGGCCCTCGTATTCAAGGGACATGAGATTGCCAACTTATACTTTGTCAAGCATATACTTCATCTTTGTTCACTTTAACCTTAATCACTTCAAGATGCTTATGGTAGGGGCAATGAGGGATGAAAGCTAACAAGTACCATAATTTTTGGAACCTCTTTTTGAAACTTGAAATCCATGCTTCCCTTTATGAAGGGCCTTTCTTCCACTTTTATATTGAGTCTCCACCTTCTACCCTTTAGGCACCAGTAAGAGAGCATAGTTGTCATTCTTAGTTCTATGTGCAGTGTCCCAAAACTTATTGATTGATGCATATTGTTGTTATTACTTGTTCTTGTGCTACATGTATCTAGTCACTCTTATGAACTTTGAAGGTGTCCTATGCATCTATTTGCTACTCCGTGATGGACAAATTGAATGGCACTATGCCATGTTTTCTGTATGTGAAACAAACAAATGTTTTTCAATGCATGTTATTCATGATCTTTGTTTGTAGCCTTTCATGTTGCATGCATAGTTACTTTTGTTGGGCCACGTAGAGATAAAACAAAAATTTCCCCTCTAACGTGGTGATCCCAAGATCTAGCTGAGGTAGAAGGCCACGAGGTTTACCACTAGACGCGCAGTTGCGGATTACTGATGAAGTGCGTCAGTTGATGCAGTGCAGTCCTCACGATCCAATCGTCCTGGTGCTGATCACACAGCACCTCTGCTGGTATCCACACGTACAAGGAGGAGCACCAGCGGCGAACTGCTAGGTTCGTATCGACGGTAGGACTGCTGTGGAGCTAGGGTTTCCAACACATGAAATGACCTAACCAAACAACGATTAATCTTTCTAGGTTATGGTGATCCACTATATATAGGGAGTGAACGTGGGCTTTGCTTGCGCGACCCATTCACTAAAGCCCATATAACACTAGTCACCGTGAGTCCAACTCACTAACTCATTCCTAATCCGGTTTAGGTCCAACCCAACCAGATTACAAGTTCAGATCCAATCCGAACTTGCTCCCGCTCTTAAGTGTGTGACCCCGCAGGCTCATGGCTACTTGGACATGATTGGAGGCCGACTCTCAATCGATCAGTCGGTAGCGGCTCCTAGCAGAACGTGCCGAATCCCAAGTACCAAAGAGTCATGACGACTTACCTTTCCAATGCGACTTACGTCCGAGTCCCTTTTGCCTCACGATATACCTTGTCAGACTATAGGCGAATATATGTCATCCCTTAAATAGTCCGACTCTCTTCTCGATCCGAGATAAGTGATTCACCCGACTAACTCTTAGTCGATCGCCTCGGTTAACCTTAACCGAGTCGTGCATGGCCATGCTTTCCGAATCATATCTCACGAGAGGGCCCAGAGAATATCTCTCCAAGTGGAGGGGGAAAATCCCATATTGGTTATTCACATCACGCAGCTTGATTCTCAGTCGACCCAAACCCTGCCTTTATAATCGCGATTCACGGATCAGCGTTGACGAACCTAAGTCGGTGATCCTCAACTCGGACTATGCAACAACCTCAGGTCTAAGGATTACATTGATTGAGATATACAAATGACAACTTGTTCGTTGTACCTCAATATGGGTCAATCCGACTCGCTAAACTCTTTAGTGAATCTGTAAGTTGGAATAGCATCTCCATGCTCATGACAAGTGGAACCGAGTCATCAAGCCAACTTTCACATTGGTCTAAGTTGTGTGTCCAGCACAACTTCGATGACCAAGGATATTTAGTACAAACAACATGAATGCATAGTTCCACAACCGAATCACATATTCAATGATACCCATCAGATGTTTATACAAGGACTACTTAATATCTTTATGAATACAATGGGAAATCTCACCATACATGATTGCCTCTAGGGCATATTCCCAACAGTCTCCCACTTGCACTAGAGTCAATCTTCTGACATCACATGTCTAAGCATATAATGCCCATGGCTCTCAGGTGTGCCTCATGCTTTGGCTGTGGTAACGGCTTTGTCAGCGGATCCGCAATATTTGCATCTGTGTGTACCTTGCATAACTTGATATCACCCTGATCCACGAACTGGCGAATCAGGTGGTACCGCATGAGTATGTGCTTGTTCTTCTGGTGCTGTCTAGGTTCCTTAGCTTGTGAAATAGCACCATTGTTGTCACAATACACGTCTAACAGATTGGACGAGCCCTGAACCACACCAAGATCTATGAGGAAATTCCTCTTCCAAACAGCTTCCTTTGCTGCCTCCGAGGCGGCAATATACTCAGCCTCTGTTGTAGACGCAGACACAGTCTCTTGCTTGGAACTCTTCCAGCTCACAGCACCTCCGTTTATAATAAACATGTATCCGGATTGCGAGCGAGAATCATCAGAGTCGGTAAGATAACTCGCATCCGTGTAACCCTTTACACTGAGTTCATCTTCACCACCATAAACCAAGAACATATCCTTAGTCCTTCTCAAGTACTTTAGGATATTTTTAGCCGCTGTCCAGTGGATCTCTCCAAGATCAGCCTGGTATCTGCTCATAACACTTAGAGCATAGGAAACATCCGGCCTAGTACAAATCATGGCATACATGATGGATCCGACTGCAGAAGCATATGGAATCGCACTCATTCGACTTCGCTCATCAGTTGTCGAAGGACACTGAGTCTTGCTAAGTTTTACACCATGGGACATCGGTAAGAACCCCTTCTTAGACGATTCTATGTTGAACTTCTTCAACACTTTGTCCAAATAAGTACTCTGACTCAATCCAATGAGCCTCCTTGATCTATCTCTATAGATCCGGATTCCGAGGATGTATGTTGCCTCACCCAAGTCTTTCATTGATAAACTCCTTTCCAATGATTCCTTGGTTTCTTGCAACATCTGGATATCATTTCCAATCAGTAATATGTCATCCACATATAAGATTAGAAAATTTACTTTGTTCCCACTAAACTTCTTGTACAAACAAGAATCATGATCACTCTTGATGAAGCCAAACAATTTGACTACCTCATCAAAGCGAATATTCCAACTCCGAGATGCTTGCTTCAACCCATAAATGGATTTCTGAAGTTTACATACTTTGTCAGCATTAGTCGGATCGACAAAACCCTCGGGCTGTATCATATACACGTCCTCGGTTAAATTTCCGTTAAGGAAAGCCGTTTTGACATCCATCTGCCATATCTCATAGTCGAAATAGGCCGCTATAGCTAACATGATCCGAACTGATTTAAGCATCGCTACGGGCGAGAAAGTCTCGTCGTAATCAACTCCTTGAATTTGTCGGAACCCCTTCGTGACAAGGCGTGCTTTATAGATTGAAATATTTCCATCCATATCAGTTTTCTTCTTAAAGACCCATTTGCACTCGACGGGTCTTGCACCGTCTGGCAGATCAACCAAGTTCCAAACTTGATTTTCATCCATGGACTTTATCTCAGATCTCATGGCTCCAAGCCATGACTCGGAATCAGATCCCACCATCGCTTCCGAATAATTTGCCGGCTCATCATTGTCTAACAGTAACACATCACGAACACTTCGTAATCTTGCCGATCTTCGTAGTCAGTGTCTGGGCCGCCGCTACCAGCTTAATGGCTCAACCTCCAAGGTTTTTGCCGACTTGCTACTAGCCGGTTCCTCTTGAATTTCTTCGAGTTGCACCGTGCTCCCACTTACTCCCCGACTGAGAAACTCTTTCTCAAGGAAGACACCGTTCCGAGCGACAAACACTTTGCCCTCTTCTCGGTTGTAGAAGTAGTAACCCAAGGTTTCCCTCGGATACCCCACGAAAATATATTTATCCGACTTAGTCGTAAGCTTGTCCGACTGAAGTCGCTTGACAAATGCTTCACAACCCCAAATCTTAAGAAAAGACAAACTCGACTTTTTGCCTGTCCACATCTCATGCGGTGTCTTATCTACCGATTTTGATGGTACTCTGTTTAGTGTGAACGCCGCTGTTTCTAGACAATAACCCCAAAATGATAAAGGCATATCTGCCCGACTCATCATTGACCGTACCATGTCCAACAAGGTCCGATTCCGCCTTTCCGAAACACCATTCCTTTGCGGCGTTCCTGGCGGAGTAAGTTGAGGAACTATTCCACAACTTTTCAGATGGTCATCAAACTCATGGCTCATGTACTCACCTCCTCGATCCGACCGAAGAAACTTTATTTTCTTGCCGAGTTGATTTTGTGCTTCATTCTGGAATTCTTTAAACTTTTCAAAGGCTTACAACTTATGTTTCATCAAGTAGATATATCCATACTTACTCAAATCATAAGTGAAGGTAATGAAGTACTCATAACCACCCCTGGATGTCGTGCTCATTGGTCCACATACATCACTATGTACTAGTCCCAACAAGTCGGACGCCCTTTCTCAACTCTTTGCAAAAGGTGTCTTGGTCATTTTGCCGAGTAGGCAAGATTCGCATGTCTCGAACGACTCCAAGTCGAACGATGTTAGGAGTACATCATCATGGAGCTTCTTCATGCGTTTCCAACTTATATGACCAAGCCGACAGTGCCAAAAGTAAGTCATATTCAGATCATTTGGTTTCAACCTTTTAATATTTATGTTATAAACCGACTCACCATCAAGATTCAAAATAAATAACCCGTCCTGAACGGGTGCAAAGCCGTGAAACATATCATTCAAATACAAAGAACAACCATTATTCTTGATATTCGACTCATAGCCTTGCCTCATCAAACATGAAGCAGAAATAATGTTTCGATGAGCATCGGAACATAATAACAATTATTCAGTTCCATAATGAATCCGAAGGTAAATGAAGTTGCATCGCGTCGACTTCCAACGCAACAACTCTTGCTTTGTTGCCGACTCGAATATCAACCTCGCCTCTTGCTACGCTCCTAGTTCTTACCGGTCCACAACGAGTTGCGAGATGTGAATAACTGATCCGGTATCATATACCCAAGAACTATTAGGCGCATCAGCAAGATATATGTCTATAACATTTCAAACAAGTGCACCTGAGTCGGAAGTCATACCTCCACTCTTGGCTTTGTCGGCCAAGTACTTGCTGCAGTTCCTCTTCCAGTGGCCATCCGCCTTGCAGTAGAAGCAAGTGGATCCGGCTGAAGGAGATGGTTTAGTCCCTGAGGAAGCGCTTGGGACCGGGTCCAGAGCCTACTTTCCTCCTGACTTAGCCTTCTTCTTAGTCCAAGAACTCTTCTTGAACTTAGCCTTATTCTACACCATCAACACTTGACTGGCGCCCTTCTTGAGATCCGCCTCTGCCTGCTTGAGCATACCATGTAATTCAGTGAGCTTCTTATCCATACCATGCATGTGGTAGTTCGAAATGAACTGCCCATATGCACTAGGAAGAGAGTTCAGGATTATATCCGTGGCGAACTCTTCGCTAATGGGGTATCCAAGCCTCTCCAAAGACTGCACGTAACCAACCATTTTGATCACATGCGGACTCAGTGGATCACCATCCTTAAGCTTGCAACTCAGCTAAGCCTGAGAGACTTGATACCTCTCAGTTTTTGCCTGAGCCTGAAACATACTTTTGAGGCTTTCGATCATATCGTAGGCCTCAACATGCTCGAACTGCTTTTGCAAGTCCGGTTCCATATGAGCAAGCATAAGACATCTAATATCCGTGGACTCATCCTTAGCCCGACGGTAGGCATTGGTGGCTGCGGCAGTCGCATTCTCATTCGGCTCATCTGGAAGTGGGTTGTCTAGGACATGGTCCTTCTTTTCTTGTTTGAGAACAATTCTCAGATTTCGATACCAGTTGGTAAAATTAGTGTCGTTCAGTTTATCTTTCTCAGGGATAGTTCTCAACACAAAACCGGATATCTGAGAGTGACTGCTACTTGGTGCCATGATCTACAACAGAAAATATGCAAAACACTTAAGACATCTTTCATAAAAGAGCAAGCATATTAAATATTTTAATATTTTATGCTCCCACTAGAACCAACACCCCTCCGATGGTTGCTTAGTGATTCAGGATCCTAAATAAGCAAGTCGGCTAGTGAGCTTTAGCATCACCGCTAGTCGCCAAGTGATCTAGGTAGACAACTCCTTGTCAATCGCATCTCATACGACTCCTGTTGGACGGGTGGCATCACATGCCCTGGCTCCCATCCGATTTTTCCCCGAGTCCCACAACCGTTGTGATAGACTCGTCTAGCTTACCGAGTGTTTCTGCAGTAAGAGTCCGACTCGAACCCACCTAGTCAGAAAGAATTGGCAGCACCTCAATTTTATGAGCCCACTACCAAAAATGTCCGACTTGTGATGGTGCAAACACCAAGGGAAAACCGACTAGACCTTCTTTGAGGGATTAAATTTTACCGACTATCTAATAGAGGTAAAACTGAGACATAACAATAACACAAAATAAAGCAATTATAATGTGAAATGGTATGGATCTCTTCATGGCGATCTCCATCTCCACAAAGCCTGTAATCCGACTCGTGCCAACTCTTGTCACTTGCCGTCTTACTCCATGTCGCCGACATGTACAACGCCTTGCATGCCTTCCGGGTTCTCCAAACAGCTACACTAGCTTAGTAAAGTAAATTACATAGAGAATCCGACACGCAGGTCATTATACAATAAAATGACAGCACCTAGGCTCCAGACGGCTGACAAAAACCGTGATTTGCAGATCACGTATGGATTACACACATACATTACATGCAGATGAACCATACCATTCACAACTTCCTGCAAAAACAAGTTATGCATAGATACAATATCTACCGGCGTTGTGAAACTCGCAACGACATCTAAGGCGCTATGACAGGGCAAAGCCGGCGGTCCCGCTTCGATCAAACTCTGATAACGTAGATCTCATCTACGATCCGAAAATGGATTCCGACCATCATTCCGATTTGATCAAACTCTTTGATCTTCGATCACCGCCTCTGGATTTACGTGTCACAGTCTACCCCGATGGCGGAAGCCGACCGGTAGGGGTATGTCGTTCCACGACCTCAGCAGTATGATCACGGAAATCAGATCTACCATTCCCCGAGCACAGTTGATCCAATCAACTTCGTACAAAACCTATCTATCTCATAGATCGACCACCAAACAACATATAGATCTCATCTACATCCTACCGCATGTCACATATGCAAGATCTCGAGTCTAAAATCAGAAGCTATCGCTCTGATACCACTGTTGGGCCACGTAGAGATAAAACAAAAATTTCCCCTCTAACGTGGTGATCCCATGATCTAGCTGAGGTAGAAGGCCACGAGGTTTACCACTAGACGCGCAGTTGTGGATTACTGATGAAGTGCGTCAGTTGATGCAGTGCAGTCCTCACGATCCAATCGTCCTGGTGCTGATCGCACAACACCTCTGCTGGTATCCACACGTACAAGGAGGAGCACCGGCGGCGAACTGCTAGGTTCGTATCGACGGTAGGACTGCTGTGGAGCTAGGGTTTCCAACACATGGAATGACCTAACCGAACAACGATTAACCTTTCTAGGTTATGGTGCTCCACTATATATAGGGAGTGAACGTGGGCTTTGCTTGCGCGACCCATTCACTAAAGCCCATATAACACTAGTCACCGTGAGTCCAACTCACTAACTCATTTCTAATCCGGTTTAGGTCCAACCCAACCAGATTACAAGTTCAGATCCAATCCGAACTTGCTCCCGCTCTTAAGTGCGTGACCCCGCAGGCTCATGGCTACTTGGACACAATTGGAGTCCGACTCTCAATCGATCAGTCGGTAGCGGATCCTAGCAGAGCGTGCCGACTCCCAAGTACCAAAGAGTCATGACGACTTTCCTTTCCAATGCGACTTACGCCCGAGTCCCTTTTGCCTCACGATATACCTTGTCAGACTATAGGCGAATATATGTCATCTCTTAAATAGTCCGACTCTCTTCTCGATCCGAGATAAGTGATTCACCCGACTAACTCTTAGTCGATCGCCTCGGTTAACCTTAACCGAGTCGTGCATGGCCATGCTTTCCGAATCATATCTCACGAGAGGGCCCAGAGAATATCTCTCCAAGTGGAGGGGGAAAATCCCATATTGGTTATTCACATCACGCAGCTTGATTCTCAGTCGACTTGAACCCTGCCTTTATAACTGCCCAGTTACGGATCAATGTTTGACATAACCTAAGTCGGTGATCCTCAACTCGGACTATGCAACAACATCAGGTCTAAGGATTACATTGATTGATATATACAAATGACAACTTGTTCGTTGTACCTCAATATGGGTCAATCCGACTCGCTAAACTCTTTAGCCGAATCTGTGTAAGTTGGAATAGCATCTCCATGCTCATGACAAGTGGAACCGAGTCATCAAGCCAACTTTCACATTGGTCTAAGTTCAGATCCAATCCGAACTTCGATGACCAAGGATATTTAGTACAGACAACATGAATGCATAGTTCCACAACCGAATCACATACTCAATGATACACATCTGATGTTTATACAAGGAGTACTTAATATCTTTATGAATACAATGGGAAATCTCATCATACATGATTGCCTCTAGGGCATATTCCCAACAACTTTGTCCTATTGTTAGAACTCCATCTTTCATGCACATGTTTAGAGTTCTTTAATCCTAGATTTTAATGCTTGCAATTGGTTTGACCTTGGTTTGAATGGTGCATGTCACCTCAAAACTTATTTTTTATCACTTACCTACTCGAGGACGAGCAGGAGTTAAGCTTGGGGATGCTTGATACGTCAGAAACGTATCTATAATTTTTGATGTTCCATGCTTGTTTAGTATCTACTTTGCTTTGTTTTGTCTACAGTTTAAAGTTTTTTATATGTTTTCTGGAACTAACCTATTAACAAGTTGCCACAGTGCTAGTTGCCTGTTTTCTTCTGTTTTTGGTTCCACAAAAGGCAGAAAATCAATATCCTCAGAATTGGACGGGACAAAAGCCAAAGTCAATATTTTATCGTGGGCAACATGAAGCCAGAATACGAGACGGAGGAGGCTCACCAGGGGGCCACACCCCCTGGCCGCACGGGTGGGCCTACCCCACGCCTGGGGGGTGCAGCCGCCCTGGTGGCCCCCCTGCCTCGCCTCTTCGCCTATAAGAAGCCCCCGATGCAGAAACCCTAAACCCCGATCAATATTCCACAAAACCGTCTGTAGCCGCCGCCACCATCATCCCTAGATCGGGAGGATCTGAAGCTCTTCCCGGCACCCTGCCGGAGGGGAGATCATCCCGGAGACCTTCTTATTCATCATGCCAGCCTCTAGTATGAATGGTGAGTAGTTCCACCTTGGACTACGGGTCCATGTAGTAGCTAGATGGCTGTACCTCCTCCTTGTGCTTTCATGTATAGATCTTGTGAGCTCCGTTCATGATCAAGATCTAATCTATTTGTAATCATGCATGTTGTGTTTGCGGGGATCTGATGGATATTGATATTACTATGTCAGATTGATTAATGGTTTTGTCTTATTGATTCTATCATGTATGTATTGTTTGTGGTCTTGCATGCTCTTCGTTGTTAGTAGCTATCTTGGCCAAGTAGTTGCTAGTGACTCCAAGAGGGGGTATTTATGGTCAATAGTGGGTTCATGCATATAGTTTCCAAAGGAAGTGACAGAAATCTCTTCGGTTGTAGATGTGTTGTTGCCACTAGGGAGAAACAACGGTCTCTTGCTCATGAAACAAGTGGATTGTTTACCTTACACACTTTGCTTAAAGCAGTTGTATGTTGCTTGCAACTTAATACTAGAAGGGGTTTGGATGATAACCTGAAGGTGGACTTCTAGTCATAGATACAGTTGGATGGCGGTCTATGTATCTTATTGTATTGCCCAATCGAATCTCATAGGATATTTTTGTCTAGTATTGCATTGTTATGCCTTGCTCAGTCCTGTCAATTGCCCTGCTGTAATTTGTTTACCATGCATGCCATGTTTGTTTATCTAAGGAGAGCACCTCTAGTGAACTATGGACCCCGGTCCAATCTTTACCATTGATACATCTTCCACTGTTACTCGTTTACTTGATGCAAACCATCATCACCTTCCACACCGTACATTTAATCCTTTGTTATAGCAAACCGGTGAGCTTGACAACCTCACTGTTCGTTGGGGCAAAGTCTTGAGTTTGTGTTGTGCAAGTTTCCACGATTCTTGCAACACCTTTGAGATGTTTCCTTCCTCCTACTGGTTCGATAACCTCGGTTTCTTACTGAGGGAAGAATTGCTGATATGCTCTTCACACCTTGCTTTTGGGGTTTCCAAAGAAGCGTTCCACGTCAATAGTGTGGCTGTCATCAGCGAGCGAAAATAAAATACGAGGCGACAATATGGTGCCTAGCCGGGGCAAAAGCGTTGAGTAGCATTTTGCCACGAGAGTAGGCTTTTATGTATTGGCTTGGCTGTGGTCAAGCTTGTTTTTTTCTAATGTTAGCAGGAGAGCTACTAAATTCATTGAACAAATAGAAAGTTGATCCAGTTTATAAGGGAAACCAGATCCAAAAACCATACAAAAGATGTTTTTCAGCTTACAACACACACCCAAAAGCACACGACAACGATATGCCTTGCCTAACCCTAACCGAGAAGGCGAGAGGATAGGACACAGAGCCACAAGACCGCTTCATAGCCGAAGGATACAACTCGGGAGCACCACTCAAACTCAAGCACAACACAAGCCAACGTACAACCCACTCTTGATGCCGAGAAGCAGTGGCAAGTGGGCTGCATGACCCGACCGAACTCGAGCCGGGTGTCACCGAAGAGATGCCACATCAGTGTCCATTGCACCCTGGAGGCCCTCGCTCCTAGTAGTCGCCAACCTCGACACAAACTGTCATTCAGGGACTGCTCGTGCAACCCGGACATCGCCTCCAAGAAGAGGACGACGCCATGATGTCGCCACTTCTTGAACCAACGGGTTGGATCTAGGGTTTCCACCGTTGCACAGGACAAGACACGACGAAAAGGGCCTAGACAACGCCTTCAAGAAGGTAACGGCGCCCGCAGGCGTCGCCGTCATGCACAACCGCATGGGGATTTCTCCCAGCCCTAACGTCAATCCCACCATCCACTAGAACATGCTAGTCGGATCAGACGGCTGGACACACCACCGACGAGAGGACATCCGCTATAATTGGCAAGGGAGGTGAAGACCGCCTCAAGCAACTTTCGGACAGCTTGGCTTCCTACAAGCCCTCCTCCTTCCTCATCCTCGCATCAGACGAGAGGATGCAACGCCCGTTCAACGCAGCGCCGTTCGTCTCTCACCCACCACCATCACCGAACTCACACCACAACAACGCTAAGCCAATCCATCATCCTTTGCCTCCATGGCCGCACACACTGGTCCCTGCCACTGCTGCACCGGAGGAGCAGAAGCCAGCACCCCCTTCCCCTCCTACGTAGGCAGCCCAGTTGGCCACCTTCACCTTCGTTGCGCCTACCAGCAGCCACGACCACAGGCCCTCCGTGCGCATTTCCATGGCAGTCCAACCTGACTGAGAATGGTCACAGTCTCCACCTCGTGCCGCTGCACCTGCCTTCCACCATGGGCAAGAGCCTGCACCTCCCATGCATCACCCGCCCTCGCCCCTGCACAGAGGCGCGCGTAGCGTCCACGACCCTCTAGGCCCAAATCAGGCCCATGACAGGCCCGCGCCGCCACCCCACGATCCCTAGCACATGACGTAGACTCCGACAACGTGCCCTCGCACAGAACATCCTCTCCACTGCGTCGCTGCTCCTCCATGCCATGTCGCCTTGTGCAGCCCCTCCGTAGACCTCCGGATCCCAATAGGGTGGTCTCCCTCCTGACCATCATGCTGGGGAGGGGGGCAAGAGGCGCTAAGTCCCCGCCGCCCCTTCATCAGCGACGCTTGGATTCTCCGACGACGGCCTTGGGGGCGACGAGGGGAGGGGGCAGCGGAGGGTGGTGGCGACGGTGGTAGGCTAGGGTTTTGCTCCCCGCTTGCCCGGAGGAGGTGACACGAGAAGATTTTAGGCTAGTAGAGGTCAAACTTGGTTTGTAAGAACTCTAAGAACCCTTCTCCTTAATCAATGAAAATGGCAAATCTTTTGCCTTGTTTCAAAAAAATGCAAGATGTGAATGGATAACTCGGTTCGTCTCATGGAGTGCTTGTTGTTCTCAAGCAGTGAAGCTCCGAATCAATTTTTTCTCTTCCATTCGGTAGCAGACACGAGGCATCCGCACTCGATAGTGCCCATTTTCATGTTAATTCATGTGTCCCATTGACATGGATATACCCTACGGGTGCCTCACATTGGTATACCCGGTCCAGCCTAGGAAAGGCCTACATGAAGACTTACTGTCCAAGAAGACTACGGGTGGCCCAAGCCCGGTAAAAGTTCGACTCCTTGGAGAACACGACCAGGATGTAGATAGAATATTCAAGGATGAAACCCTAACTTGTAACCTACTCGACCTACCCCTGGGACCTGGCCTATCTATATAAAGGCCAGGAGGACATGACTAGGAATACCTAGACAACTCATACACACACCTCACGCCAGATTGCATTTGCGCACCCTCTGTAACCTTCGGTTTCGCCGTAATCAAGAATAGACAAGCAGGAGTAGGATTTTCCCTCTGGGGGCCTGAACTTGGGTAAACCTCGTGTCCCCTTGCTGCGTGTCTGTTAAGCGTCTCGCGATCTCCAGCATCCACATCTTCTCCAAAACCCAAGTCCATAACAATGGACATTGACGAGTCAAACCCTCGTTAATTGGTGCCGTCTGTGAGAACTGGGGACGTTGATCGTGCGGTCGTGACGATCCCATCCAGAGCGATCTACGATTCCTCGGTGATGGAGAATCACCTTCTCTTTGGAGCTTTCGACTTCACCGCCCACTCATCGGCCACCCGTAAAGATTTCGAGTCCGTAGGCGACGGATTCGAGATGCTGTTCGGGAGCTTATGCTTCCAGGTGGGCAAAACCGGCACCCTACGCCTTCCATAGCGGGTTCCACTTCCATCAATCAAGCCTGCCTCATGGGTCCCACCAATCAACGCCATGCGCTCGTCATTGCCGATGAATGATTTGGATGATAGCAGCAGCTGTAACTCCGACCTCTGCAACCCTCCCACGGAGGAAGGAACCTACGGTTCTGGATCTGAGAGCTACGGGAGTAACAATCTCTCCCCGCGCTACATGGGCGTGACCATCCATAACGGAACATCGACGACGAAAAAAGCCGCCACTGAATCCCCCTCTGAATCCTCCTCCCAGCCCCCAGGCCGAGAACAAAGGAAATAGGGCACCCCGCCAGATCCCAACGGGAATAGGGCACCTCGAGGCAACGAGGGTGCAAACCGCGTCCAGATCCACCTCTCCAACGAGGACTAGGAGAAGGTACGCGCCGCCGTGCGAGGCACTCACCCTCTACCTGTCGACGCCCCTCGTGACATACTGATGGGCTATCACTGGCTCCTCATCGAGGAGCACAATTGCCAGATCAAGCAGCAAAATGAGCTCGATCGGCGCAGGCGAGCGGCTGACGAGTCAAGCATGCGGCAAGCTGAGCTCTCCATCGGCGGCTCTACCTCGAAGGGCCACGATGGTGGCAAGTATCGCTCTCGCCTGGAGCGCATGGACTCTGCGACACGACGCGAGGCTACCAAGGCACTCGACATGTCCTTCATGACGATGGACTCATAGGACAACATCATGCCCAAGACTCCACAAGCCGCGGTCATGGCGGCCACCACCTACCTTACATCCAACCCGCCACCGGCAGGGGGCCCAAGGAACGCGATCCACAAATCCGCGCTTGCAGGACTCGGACTCGTCGGAGCTGCGCTCCACGACGAAACACCCGCGGAGCCGAAGAAGAAGATCACGGTAAAGTTCACTCGAAGCTGCACACTCTCATCCGAGGAGGAAGAGCATGACCTGCCTCGACGCCGCCGTAGCCCACGACGCACGAGCAACAACTACGATGCTCGTAGCGAGCTCGCACAACGCAAGATCGACAAGTCACGCGCCAAGCGCGCGTGCTCAACCGAGTCCGAAGATGACAACTGAGAACTGTGCTTCAGCAAGGCCGTACGACCATCATGGATGCCGAAAAGCTTCAAACTCCCTTCGGACAACCCGAAATTCGATGACGCACAAGAGCCAAAGATTTGGCTCGACGATCACCTGCCGTCAATCAAGCTCCATGATGGGAGAAAAAACACAGCCATGCAGTGCCTTCAGCTGCAACTGACAGGCGCAGCCGAGGCCTGGCTCAACAGTCTCCCCTCCGGCTCCATCCGCAGTTGGAAAGAGCTGGCGTACAACTTCATACGCAACTTTAAGGGCACCAACAAGAGACCAGCTTCAATCGAAGAGCTACGGGCCTACTGCCAGTGGTCCAACGAGTTCATCCGCTCGTACATACTGCACTGGTCCATCATCAAAAACTTCACCGCAAACATCTCTGAGGAGAGGGTAATCTGCGCCTTCAACAACGCTAACGCCGTGAATTCAAGGAGGAACTCGGACACGTCAAGCCCAAAACCATCGATCACCTGATGCGTCGTCATTTTCACCGGCCTTCTTCAACGATACTCCTTCCTTGACGACGCTGTCAAAGTTCTCGCACGAATACGCAATAGCTCGCACCAGCATCGCGGTTTCGACCTCAACGCCATGTGTTTCCCCCAATGGCTTCTTCAACAATGACATCAACATCGGCGTCGGTATTGGCATCGAGCGAGCAAGAGAGGCTGACATCAGGCAATCAAGAGAGGCCTCTGCTAGAGGGCGACGTCGTTGATCTAGACGAGCCACTGTCAACGGGCGACACCTCTATGTTTTCACGTTGATTTGCGCAGCTGTTCTATAATAATCTGGCCAACGAACGCGGCGCTTGGCAGGAACTACATGAACTCTATTTTTATATATTTCCTTGCATAATTTATGTTTGGCGACTAGTTTAGTTTGGGGGACCCGGCTAGATATCGCCGTGCTCCAAACATCGGCACCACGGCACGACACGTTAGCACACTCGATCGATCCGATGCTTTTGCTGTTTTGAGGACACGGCTGAAAATGCTGTTAGACATGTCTTTGAACCGCTTTGGGCTAACTGTGAGGATGGTGTTACACTTCGCCACGACAATGAACCGGTGAGATTTGCATGCGACGTTCTAAAAGGGGAGAAAATCAGGATTTTCCAACTTTTTTTGCATGTGGCCTCATCCCTCTATCTTAAAATAATTGACTTTGGTTTGTTTATATATATATATATATATATATATATATATATATATATATATAATATCGACGTGAATTTGCTACTCACGGGCGTAGCTGCGCATAGGCAGAGCACCGTTGGATTTAGGGATCAAATGCATGCAACCTCTAGATGAAAGTGGGGTGGAATATGGATGAGCTAACGGTGTTAGTTTGTGCACATGCAAGAATCTAGGGTTTGACATGGGTTCCAAATTAACACACTGTTTTGGCTACAAAAATTTTAGCATCTAAAATGAGAAGGGATTGAGAACAAGGATTAAATAAGTTAGGATTTCTCAGCATGTTGTCTGTTAGGGTTTGCCTCACCTAAACGAAATTAGATAAGCTTTGTTTTGCATGTTGCTCGTTAGGGTTTGCCTCAAACGAAATTAGACAAGCTTTGTTTTGCTAGGGTTTCATGCATGTAGTATATTAGGGTTAGGGTTTACCACATGTTGTATATTAGGGTTTGCCTAACCAAAACGAAATTAGATAAGCTTTGTTTTGTTAGGGCTTCATGCATGTAGTATATTACGGTTTACCGTATAGTATATTTGGTTTAGTGTTTACCGCATGTTGCTCGTTAGGGTTTGCCTCATGCAAATGAAATTAGATAAGGTTTGTTTTGCTAGAGCTTCATGCATGCATGCCAAATAAACACTAACGGCGTTAGTTCTTAGACAAATCCTGGGTCTGGATACATGTGCTCCCTATATCAACAGAGGATAGAATCAACGGTGGATAGGCTATGCGCAGCTATGCCCGTGTTTAGCAGGCTATTTCCCTATTATATATATATATATGTATCTATGTAGTAAAACATGTCTAGATGTATATAAATATAGACAAATTCAAGTCGTTTGATTTATGTCCGAGGGAGAATGTTGTTTTTCTTTAGGCTAACACGGTAGGACAAAGCCCTGCCGTCGTATGTCATTTACACATGATGTGGGTGGCAAATCGTTGATTGCCACACCATTTGGAGTGGCAATTTTTTTTTTATCAAGGAGTGGCAAATTGTAGATCTTACCTCCAAGAGCAATGCTACATCTACGGACAGAATTCTTACGGAGTTTGCTTACGGACAGACGTGTCAGTTGCAGAGTTGGTGCGTGAGATATTTCAGCAACCACCTCGTGCAGTTTTCTCCGGTGGCAGAGTTCCACTTCCGTCCATACAGTGATTCCGTAATAGTTCGTCCCTAGCTCTAGGATTACTGAATTTATAGTTCCACTATCCCGCTAAACGAAGTGGATGTGAATCATATGAGAAGAGTTTGTTCGAATTGGCAATTCAGAACAAGATGCAGAGTCCGGGGGATATAAAACTTGCATTCTTTAAAAAAATCAATTCAGATACTAAGGAGCATCGAAGTCTAAAGCACTGACCAGTCTTCACAGGTTTCGATTACGCTCAGAAAAAAAAGACATCGACCACCTGATTAGCACGTGACAGCATTCGCAACCGTCCTCTGTTTCGAGCTCCGCGAGTAGGAAAGCCAGGATTGAGGTAGTATTGCACAGGAACATCGATCGAGCTGTGATGAATCTGAATGTGTGGAAATAAAACAATAATCCATCTTGACATCTCTTCGAGGAATCACTATATTACAGTCGCACTGAAGAGCCTACACTAGTACATTGCATCCATCTTAATCTACATACTGACTAGCTACTGTTCTAACACTGCTAAGGAAAGTGCCGATCGCTTGAACCGGAGCACGAATCTTTTCAAGTCTCCTTAGTTTAGTTTCCCCTCTTTTTTCTGATCATCACAAGATCCTCTCTACGAAAAAAAAACGAAGAAGGGATGAACACCTTGATTTCAGAAGCTTGGCTTCTCATGGAAAGATGCATGGCTTCAGAGAGAGACAAGTGCAGCTGCCTTACTGCCATGTCTGGTTCAGGCCGAACCCCCCTCACCCCCCAGTCTGCAGGGCTTGCAGAAGACGGCAGGAGAGCCTCAGCTCCGGTTGTGTATCGGGTCGGAGCCGCGCCGGACTCTCCACTTGCTCATCTGCGCGGCGGCGGCGTTCAAGGTTGCTGCCGCCACGGACGTCGCGGCGAACCGCTTCGTCGTGGTGTCAATGCCGGCGCTCTCCGGCGCAGGCGCCGGACCCATGAGAAGCTCCGGTCTTCTCACGCCGTGCACCGGCGCAACAAGGTGCGTTAGCAAGAGGCAAACCAAGGCAGAGACGGCGAGGAGCCTGGAGCTGCTGCTGGTGTTTGTGCGCCCTGCCATGGTCTGTTGTGTTGCTGCTCTGGTGGAGACATACAAGTTGTGTCCTGGGCTGGGCTAGCTCTAGCTTATAGCGGTACAATGTTCAATCATGGCCATGTCTTGTGTGCAGATATAGTAGGAGGGAGCAGGGCACCCTGTCTGTCAAGTCCAAAAGCACAAAGGAACAAGGGGGACGCCACGCCACGCCACGCCACTAGCCATGCACGGTAGCATGCCTAACCCAACCAAGGCTGCCACGGAAGGTTCTTCTGGCAACCGATGCAGAGTGTAGATTTTGGCAAAGTCATTGGAGTGGAATGGAGGCCAGAGATCTTCTAAAGCGGCTGTGTAGGGTACATGAGGAGCAGCAACAGCAACAAGCCAAGAACCAAAGCCCTTTCTTTGCTTTACCCATACTGCATGTCATGGCATGGCATGGCTTAGTGTTTGTTTGTTTGTTACCCTCCGGTCCTCTGGAGCAACCCCAGTAAAAACCAACACTAAAGCAGATAGCCAGCCCTAGTGTAATGGTGAAACAACAAGTGAGGGCAGAGTGGTGCTTTTGTGTGCTTTCTTTGGCTTGCTTGCAGTTGCTGCTGTTACAAACACCCTTTCCCTTTGAATCTTCCAAAGGGCCATCAAAGGTGAGCGTTCAAAACTTAAAGACACCAAGTTTCAATATGGATAGATGGACTAGCATCTTGGTCACAATTTTCCATGTACGTAGGCTACCATCTCTGTTTTAGTTGCCTGCTCTGCTAATGAACCTGAAGTCGATTTGTTGGAGCTGTTTATGTTTGGACCGCCCAGTCATGGTCCAAGGAGAGAATTTTGTTGTTGCCAAAGCGAAAAGGGGGCAATTGAGAAACAGCAGCTGCTACTTATTTTAAAGTGGAGCCAGGGGCACCTTAGCTGCAAATGCTGGTTACAGGCTTCCATCAATTTTCAGCTCTTGGATGCAGAAAACTAGAAGAAGAATCATTGTAAAGAGGTGCAAAGATTATGCTAAGATTACTGCTTGCTAAGTGGGTAAGGGAGCCCACAAGATCTTCTTTGCTGCAAAAGGAAAAGGGGGGATTAAAGACTGGTGCAGGAATTATCATGGGTTTGTCTTTCCTTTGGAGAGATTCTTAAAGCGATCGTCCGAGTATTTTATTTCGAAAGCAAATAATATGGATGCATTTAGATCTTGCTAAAGTGGTCGTGAACTAACAATGGAAGGCTTTCAGGAGGGCATGCCAAAAAACAAAAGGTCCCATGAGGAAAATGAGTAATCATGACAAAACAAAAATTAGGTCTACAAATACTAGATCACAAAAGGCACCGCAAATAACAAATTCGGAATTACTTGCCTGCTAAGGAATGAAATATATATGGAAGCAATGCCGGAAAGCTCTAACATCTTATACCAGATCTAACATACATTGATCTTATCAGAGTAACGATGATGCACTGACTGAAAGCAGGTAGGGCAGCAATTAAATCAAAATAGCACAGCTATTTCTTCATCTGATCATAGTTACTTTACAAATTATGAAGCATGTAAAGGTAGAAAGTTTTTTTTAATGAGGGGCCTAGCCTCTCCATCAAGTGATGCATATAGCCATTTTATTTCATTTTTGAAGTTTGTTTATGGAGTGTACAACTCAAGGATCACATAAGGTTGAGACATGTATGAACCATCTATGAAAGCATGCAACATGAAGTGCAAATGCATGAAATACTAGTCCCTTTCCCCACTTTTTTGGTATCAATTGTTACGAGTCACTACCTCCCTCTTGAAATGTACTCCCTCCGTTTCAAAATATAAGATGTTTTAGGTTTGTGAAGAAAATGAATCTAGACTAGTTTTAGTGTGTAGATTCATCCCAAAGTTGAGTGAATCTACATATTAAAATAAGTCTAGATTTATTTTCTTCACAAACCTAAAACATCTTATATTTTGAAACGGAGGGAGTATATTATTATGGGTGCGTGCATTCAACCTTTTGAAATTTGGATGAGTAAGCATGCAAGAAAACATGTTGATTCATTGTGAAAATGCCGTCATTAGATTCTACGTAATTGCAAAATCATTTCATGACATGCAATTTTTGTTATTTTCTGCAGCATGCTATGTCCAAAAACTGCAGGCGGCATACATTTCTGATCGCTGAGGAGTATTATTCTGCATTTAATATCCAACTAAGTGAGCATGCAACACACATTTAGGTTACTGAAGACTGAGAACTGTACGTCACATCTTGCACTGGAGACTGAAAGTGAAAGACGGCACACATTTCTTATCGCTGAGGAGTATTATTCTGCAACAAATGTCCAAAGCTAGTATAAGTGAGCATGCAGCACACATTTAGGTCAGTGCATACTGCAGACAGCAAGCACTGTGCAGAAAGTACTAATTGAACAGGTGATAAATCCATGATCAGCGTAAAGTTGTACTTAATTATCAACAAATCCTATCCATTCATGAAGTTCATTTCTCGGTACAGTAGCTATCGAACACCAAACTTTTATCAATGATAAAAAGAAGTTCAACGGACAAAATGAAAGGTAAAAGGCGAAGCTATTAAGTTGCTTCTGCAAAAGCGAAGGGGCTTCTCCTGATGGCATGTGCTATTTCTGCCTTCTTCGCTGTAAAAAACAGTCATTTGCCATAGGATAGGATGGTAGGAGGTGGAACTGCAATGCCTCGTCTATATCGGCAAAGGCGTTATCTGACGAAATTATACTATTAGGAACAGTGAGCATCAAATCAATTTTTCCAATGCGATCATTTCGGAAGTTGTGTGCCCTAAAATTCAGTGGTAACTTCCCACTGGTAAATGCCATGACATGAACTCAGACTATAGAGCAGTCGCTCTTGTAGGACTGACGCAAAAGAAACTGTGACCTGTTCCTGTGGAGGGCTTGTTCGTCAGGCATGGGAAGCTGATGCTAAGCTAACCATATGAACCATGAATACTTAGTCCAACTTTGGAATCCAAATATGATGATCTTTTTGGTGCAAAAAAATGGAGCAACCTTCCGCAGATCTCCCATATGATTGAAAATATAAAAGTATATAATCCCATATTTTGTTTGGACTAGGTCCGGTGCACGCTAATACGCAAAGGTTGTTTCTCTAGTGGAAATATTCACATCAATGCACAATTTACGGTCCAATTTGGGTCTCGACACTTGGTGGTTGTCGGTCCAATGCCATTGCAATTTGCAAACAAGAAACAACAGTGGCGGCAGCACAGAGAAACAAAATATATTTGTGCTATGTATGCAGAGCCACAAATGTGATTCTGAGCAGATTGTGCCTTTTGTTAGGATGACGAAACAAACAACCCTACACTTTCTTCAACTGTCAATTCGCTTGTTTTCCATGGAAAAAAAATGATCCTGAGAGCTTTTCAGGTTTTTCCCACCTCTATTTTCACTCATATTCTTCAAAGAATATATCTTTATTCTCACATATTAATTGGCTGATGTTGCTTTATGCTAGTATAAATAATTGCTATGTGGGGCATTGTTTTTAATTATAAAAACAACAGATGTTTGCACGCTCTTTTTATTTTTAAGAAAGGTAACAACATCTCCAAGAGCATTGGTATATTTGTCCCAGATTGCTAAAAAGTCCAAAACCGGATCGGTAAAACTCCTAAAAATCCCCCCTACATCTGTTGGGGATATGCTTACTAGGGTATACCCACATCATGGGGTCCACTCAGCATGGGTATGGAGATATCAATCCGCCTACCACGGACTCGGCGAAAGAGCTAGGAGAGTCGAATTGACCCAAGATCAAGTCAGCACGAGTAATGTCATATGTATCGACTTGAGCAATGGAATCCTTAGACCCTAGGTAGTCGCATGATCCTAGTTGTGAACTAGCCGACTTTGATCCCGCCAAATGCAAACCATAACTGGCTGTTATAGAAGCGGATGTCGGGTCGACTCGAAAGCAAACTACGTGACATGGATTGCCGAGGCGGGATTTGCTCCTTCGATTTGGAGAGATACTCACTAGGCCCTCTCTAGGTAATGTGGTTCAAAACAACATTGTCATGCGCTACTCGATTAAGTGTTAACCGAGTCGATGAGACTAAGTGTTAGTTACATAAGAACTACACATCAATGGGATGAGAAGAGACACTTTGCTACACGGGATATGACACAGACTCACCCGTGTCCTAGAACCAACAATGTGAGGTAATGGTAATTGGCCACTCGACACATTTAAAAGGAAAGTCGTAATGACTACACAACGTCTGGGAGTCGACATGTCTCGCTAGAGGTTGTTGTCGACAATCTATTCGAAGTGCGACCCAGGACGAATGTTTACTCGATACAGGGCGACTCTAACTGTGTCTAAATTACTGGTATCCTATGGAGTCATACACTTAACGGTAAGGAGCCAGATGGGTTAGACCCGACTGCTATGACTGACGAAACATGAATATTTTGAAAGATAGGGGAGTAGGTGGACACCTACCGCACTACTATGAAAAACCTTATCAGTGGCACACTATTTTTGCTATTTAGTGGTGCATGGGCCGTGCGCCACTGTCATCATGCCACTGATAATATTTATCATTATCAGTGACGCACAAGCCGGTGCACCACAGATAAGCCCACTTATCAGTGGCGTATAGGGGTATGGTGTGCCACTGATAGCGATTTCAAAATTTAAAAAAGGGGATATGAAAAGTTATCCGTGGCGCATGTGGGCATGGTGCGCTGATACGCCCAATTTGCATCATTTTTCTATATCATAATTTACCTCTATTCATTAATATATGTCTTATTATGAGGTATTACTTATGGCTTTTCATCTGTTTATGCATGTTGGATGATTCTTGAAGGATGGACTACCGGAGTCTGGATTCTGATGGAAAAGAAGGCGTTTCGGTGCAATTCGCGAAGATCAAAAAAATATGGGAAAATATTATTTTTTCAAAAGAATGAGGAAGCCAGAAGGAGGAGCGAAGAGGGGCCGCAGGGGGCCCACACTCCCTAGGTGCGGGCCCACCCTGGGCCACGCCTAGGGCAGGTGTGGCCCACCTGCCCGGCTCCCGACTCCGCCCCTTCGCCTATATCTTCCCTACGGAACCCTAAGCCTCGGGGAGCGACCACAGATAGATTTCTGCCGCCTCTGGGGACGGAAAACACCGAGAGAGAAATATCTCTCCGGCAGACTGATTTCTACCGGGGGGATTCCTTCCCGGAGAGGGGAGACCGTCGCCATCAACACCGTCATCAAGCTAGGCTTCATCGGGATCATCATCATCCACACCATCATCTCCACCAGCACCATCATCACCACTCCGTCCCGCTGTAACAATTGTGTTGGCTATTGCTTTAGTTCTTAGGAAACTTTCCCGGTGTTATTTACTATTGTAGATGATGCTTGTGAGTGGAACCATTGGATTATTGTTTATATTCAGATTGTTATCCATTATCATATCATCTTTGATCTTGATCCATATGATGTCTTGTGAGTAGTTCGTTTAGTTATTGAGGACATGAGAGAAGTCATGTTGTTATTAGTGGATTTGTGTTGAGTTATTATTCAATGGTTTAGTATTTAAGTTGTGGTGCTATTCTTCTAGTGGTGTCATGTGAACGTCGACTACATGATACTTCACCATTTATGGGCCTAGGGGAATGCATTGTGTATTTTGCTACTATTTGTGGGGTTGCCGGAGTGACATAAACATGAACCCCCGTTAGGACACCTTTGCACAAGGGAGCGTAGGATCTCAGAGTTTAAGGCTATGGTTAGATTTATGTCTTAATTACTTTCCTATAGTTACGGATGTTTGTAGGGGGTTTAATCACAAGTATGTATTAGTCCAAGTACGATCGGTACATTAGCGCAGGTTCACCCACACAACACTTACAATACCAAAGAAGAGTACTCAGCTATTTGAAGCGAAAACACTTGACATAATTCCCATGTGTCCTCGAGAACGGTTGTTCTTTATAAGTACTTCCTCCGGCTTGTCCTTTGCTAAGAAAGGATTGGGCCACTTGCTGCGTTTGTTCTTTGTTACTTTCACTTTGTTTTGTTGCCTTATCAGAAAACCCCTAAAAATCTGTTTGCTAAGTATTTGTAGAGAGTTCCTGCTTCACACCACTGTTCAGCACCTTCTGCTCCTCGTTGGGATCGATACTCCTATTTATCGAAAGTACTAAGATACACCCCCTATACTTGTGGGTCATCATGCGCCACTGATAAATTTTTCAAAATTCAAAAATAAAACAGGATCTTGATCTGGTGCCGCCGATATCGCTTCATTATCATCATCGCATCACATCACCGCGGCCATAACCTACTGTTAGGAATAGACAACTTATATTCCTCTAGGGGCCAAAGGCCATAATATATAGTACATGTACAGGTGGAAATATACAGGAAGACCCCTAACAAGTGGGGACATACAATATACAAATATACATCTAACACCCCTCCTCAAACTCATGGTGGCTCCACAACACTGAGTTTGGAGAGAAAGAATATATGCTGCACAATGGTATGTGCCTTCGTGAAGAAATCCTCCAACTGTAAGTCTGAAGGCACATACTGAAGCGCAACAACGTGAGCCTGCAACTGAGCACGTGTATAGAAAGCATCAACACCAATATGCTTGGTAAGCTCATGCTTGACCGGATCACGTGCAATACTGATAGCACCTGTACTGTCAGACAAAACCAGAGTGGGTGTGGTAATAGAGACCCCAAAATCCGCAAGTAACCACCGTAACCAGGTCACCTCAGCAGTCAACAAGGCCATAGCACGCAACTCAGCCTCAGCACTCGAACGGGAACCGCTGTCCGTTTCTTCGTCTTCCAAGCAATGAGCGAACCACCAAGAAACACACAACAAGCAGAAAGTGAACGGCGATCCGAAGGATCACTCGCCCACGTAGCGTCTGAATAGAACTGGAGCTGGAGGAAGCTAAAACGAGGAAAGAAAAGGCGACGAGTGATCGTACCACGAAGATAACGAAGAACACGAAGAAGATGACTATAGTGAATAGTGGTAGGAGCGGAAACAAACTGACTCAGAATATGAACAGGATAAGAGATGTCAGGACGAGTGACAGCAAGATAAACAAGACTCCTGACAAGATGACGATAACGTGTCGGATCAGGAAGAGGATCACCATCAGTAGGGTGAAGCTTAACATTAAGCTCCATAGGGGTCTCAACAGTGCGCTCATCCCCAAGAGCAGCACGAGCAAGAAGATCCAGAATATACTTTTCCTGGGAGATGTAGAAGCCATCGGAAGTGGAGGAAACCTCAATCCCAAGAAAGTACCGAAGAGGACCAAGATCAGTCATAAGAAACTGATCACGAAGACGAGCCTTAACAAAGGCGATATACTCAGAATCATCACCAGTAATGATCATATTATCAACATAGAGAAGAAGAAGAAGAAGAAGAGTGTGTCCACGAGGAGAAGTGTGAACAAACAACGCTGGATCATGAGCACTAGGGGAGAAACCAGCAACAGTCACTACAGAGACAAAGCGCTCAAACCAGGCACGAGGGGCCTGTTTGAGACCATAAAGAGAACGTCGAAGACGACAAACCATCCCCGCGGGAACAAAATACCCAGGAGGAGGCTGCATATAAACCTCCTCACTCAACTCACCATTGAGGAAGACGTTCTGAACATCAAGCTGGGACCACGGACCCAATGTATGACAAAGCAAGAAGAGTACACACAGTGGTCATATGAGCCACAGGAGCAAAGGTCTCATCATAGTCACGGCCATGCTCCTGCTGAAAACCACGAGCCACAAGACACGCTTTATAGCGCTCAAGAGATCCATCAGAGTGGGTCTTAATCTTATAGACCCACTTACACGTGATAGGACGAACAGGAGGGAGAAACAAGATCCCAGTGCCGGCGCTCAAGCGCAGCAATCTCCTCAGCCATGGCTAGCTGCCATTCAGGATGATGCTCAGCATCCCGATAAGAAGTCGGCTCGGAGGCAACAGAAAGACCATACTGACTAGGAGAGTAACAGTTGGGGGCATGACACTAACGAACATGACGAGTAGAGGGAAGCTCATTAGAGGAAGACGACTCATGAGATGACAATGAGGAAGAAGGAATAGCAGAGGAAGGCTCTGGAGAACAAGGAGAATTAGGAGAACTAGACGAAGCAGAGGAGGATGGTGTCGAAGAAGAGACATCAGGGGGAGGGAGTCCAGAAGAAGACACAATAGGAGTAGAAGGAGGTGTGTCAGGAAAAAGAAGAAAAGAGATATCTTCCACCGGGTAGGTACCAGCGGTGGGACGAGGATAGAAAGGACGCGTCTCATCAAAAGTAACATCACGAGGGATACGCATCCGACGACCAACGGGGTCTCAACAGCGATAGCCCTTATGCTCATCACCGTATCCAAGGAAGACACACTCAACAGACTGAGCGGTCAGTTTGGTGCGTTCGCGAGGAGCAAGGAGAACATAGCAAACACAACCAAACAAGCGAAGCATGGAGTAGTCTGGAGAATGTCCAGAGAGACGCTCAAGAGGAATACCACCCTGCAAAGCGGCAGAGGGCTGAATATTGATGAGGTAAGTCGATGTAGCAACAGCCTCAACCCAGAAATGCGGAGGAAGGGAAGAAACAATCATCATGGCACGAGTGGTCTCAAGAAGATGGCGATGCTTACGCTCAGCAACGCCATTCTGGGCATGGGTGCGGGGCGGAAGAAGCGAGCAAGGGTACCGCTCGGCAAGAAGAACACCTCGCAACATCTGGGAGATATACTCACCAGCAGAATCAGCACGAAACACACAAATGGGTGTAGAATATTGAGTACGGACCATGACCGCAAAACGCTGATATATGGAGAGCACTTCACTGCAAGAGCGCATAAAATACAACCAAGTGTACCGAGAAAAATCATCAATGAATAAAATATAGTAGGGATGGCCCCCTTTCGAAGCGAAAGGAGCCGGACCCCAAACATCGGAATGAACTAAATCAAAAGGTCGCTGAGATACAAACACGCTAGTAGGATAGGGAAGCTAAATCTGTTTGCCCAACCTACAGCCCTGACAACGTAAAGACCCATCTCCTAAGACAGACCCCAGAAAACCATGATGAACTAATGACGACAGGCGAGAGTCACAAAGGTGACCAAGACGATGATGCCATTGCTGAAAGGAGCTGGTAGCAGAGGCGATGATCGGAGAAGAACTGGGAGATGAAGTGACAGCGGAAGGCTAACTCCCAAAGTCCTGAAGAGTCACGGCTGCGAGGGCCAGCTCCAACCAGGGCCTGTGTGCGACGGTCCTGGACAACATAAGAATCAGCATCAAGAATGACACGACAACCAGAGTCAGTAAGCTGGCTAGCAGAGAACAGATTCATCCTAAGACGAGGAACATGAGAAATATCAGGAACAGAAAAAGAAGAAGTAGAAAGGGTGCCCCGAGTAGAAACAGGAAGAGAGGTACCATCGGCCATGAGAACACGGACAGGAGAAGGGAGAGAACGAAGAGCGGACAGAAAAGAAGACTCATAGGTCATATGAAAATAAGCTTCAGAATCCAGATACCACGGAGACGTACCTAACTGTGTAGAAGGTGGTGGTCGCGCAGTGCCTGAAAAATCAGTCACAGAACCAGCAGTGCCCATCGAAGATGAGCCTGTAGCAGCAAGCAGACCGCAAAGACTCCTGATATTATCCTGATCAGAGAGAGCAACTGCTGGAGATCCGGAAGGAGCCGGCGCCACGAGCTGTGTCTTCGGCGTAAATCGGGATCCGTGTATAACAGTGGCCCAAGTGTGACCATCCTGTTATAGTAAGAGCATTGTGAAGAGAACCACGGTGACCACGACCACGAGCTGCTGGTCCGACTCGACCACGAGGCTGGTGCTGACTCTGACTCGGAGACTGCTAGTGCTGACTCTGACCCTGACCTGGAGGAGTGGGTAGTATCGGTGGCGGCATAGAGGACCGCGGCTGAGTAATGGGAGCAGGCGGCAGAGGAGGACCACGAGTAGCAAGCACAAACGGAACCACAATAAGACCAACACCACAGAGACGAGTCTCCTCAGCCCGAAGCTTAGACAACACCTCAGAGAGCGGAACACAACCACGAGCATTCAACTGAGCACGGCGAGGCTCGAACTCCTAGCGAAGGCGAGACAGAAACTCATAGATGCGGTGGAACTCCAAATCCGAGCGCACAATCTGACAGCACGAACATGTGCCACAAACAGCAGTACAGAGAGAATCAAGGTGACGCCAGATAGCAACACTCTGAGTATAGAACACATCAATAGTGGAATCACCCTGCTAAAGAGGATGCTCCTGGCGAACCACAGACAGGTAAAGAGCATCCCTAGACGGCTGATAGCGCTGACGAAGATGTGCCCACTAAGCGGCAATAGTAGGAAGACTCATGAACTCAGCAGCAAACTGGGGCAGAACACTGGAGGTGAGAACAACAACAGCACGAGCATCCTCATCGACCCACTGAGTGTAGGCAGTCAGATCATGGCGATAGGTCTCGAGATCAGCAGAGTACTGCTTGAACTTTAGGTCATAAGCAACAACAACACTATCATCGGCACTCTGAGCAACATCCTTGGCCTCCTGAGAAGCATCAACACTGAGAATAATCAACGTCGGCGGAAGAGGAGCCATAGGAGCAGGGGCCACGGCGGACAGGAGACCTCGCCGGAGAGCACACCCCATAAACGGAGACCGCGCATGTGAACGCGCATAAAGGCAATGAAATCAGGATAATTCGTGCCATCGAAGATCACCGGGCAGCGAGGAATCGCAACATAGCCCGATGCAAAAGACATCTCTCTCAATTTTTTTTGGAACAGATCTGGTCAACTCGTGGCTGCAGGTAGATGCCGGCCAAATTCCGGCTAACCGGGACGAGGGACGGTGCCTAAGGACCGGGGGAGACCAATTCCGGCCGCCGGGGATCAATTCCCGGCAGTGGTGATGGCGACAGAGGTCCAGCGGTCGGGCGATCCGGGAGTAGAATGAGGAAGAAGAGAAGACCGAGACAGGAGGGTCGACGCAGTGCGGGGGGACCGAGGGCGGGCATGGACCGAGGGCGGAACGAGGGCAGGAGGCGGCGTCGAGGCGGGAGGGCGAGGCCGGTGGCCGAGGCCAGCGGCTGGACCCGAGGCAAAGCGAAAGAGATCGAGGCAGGCGGGCAACAGATCTGGATGGAGTAGAGAAGATCGATCTGGATCGACACGCGCAGGCAGAGAAAAACGACTGGAGTTTTGATCAAAGCAGATCTAAACAAGAGGAAATCAATCTGGATCTGGATCAAAACAGATCGAAACAAAATCGATACACAATTGATCGAGGAAAAACGGGCGGCAACCGGCGACGGCGACGACGACAAGGCCGACGGGACAAGGCGTGGCGATGAAGTTGCGAGGAAGTGGACGAGCCTAACCTCGCTCTGATACCATGTTAGCAATAGACAACGTATATTCCTCTGGGGCCAAAGGCCACAATATATATTACATGTACAGGTGGAAATATACAGGAAGACCCCAAACAAGTGGGGACAGACAATATACAAATATACATCTAACACCTACCACCGCAGGGAGGTGCGGGAGGCCTTGGCCATGCCGGCAGGAGGCACTCGGGGTCGAGGATGAGGATGACGTTGATGAGCTCGAGGCGGAGGTCGAGAGGAGCCGAGGGGCTTGACGACCAAAGAGAGGGGAAGTAGAGGTGGACGAGCCACATATGGGGAAGGGAAGTACAAGGAGAGGAGAAAGGGTGGAGTAGGGGAGGAGAATAATGAGAAGGAGAGGAGAATGGGAGGATAAGAAGGAGAAGGAGAGAAGTGGAAGAGAATGAGAATGTAGAAGGAGAGGAGAGGAGAAGGGGAGGAAAGTGACTCTCAGATTCTAAGTGTACCCATGCTTATCTGTGGCGCACCACCAAAAGGGTGCGCTACAGATAAGTGGTCGGATTTTTTTAAGGAAAAAATCTATGTTTTATCGTAATTTTTATATTTTTTGAATTTTAAGATTCTAAAAAAATCGGTAAACAACCATAGGTTGTTACAAGCGGATATAGAATTTCATGTAGATGAATTTTCATATAAAAAAAATTTACATGTTAAAAGATTTTAAACTTTGAAGTGTTTTCATACTCTTTATTTTTTTGCAAGACTAAAAAGGCTATTGGGGTGTGTGTGTGTGTGTGGGGGGTGGGTGTGGAGGGTGAGCATTATTTTTGAAAACTTACATATGGCGCATCTTTTCTGCCCCACACACCCCTTATCTATGGCGCACCACCTACTTATGCGCCACAGAAAAGTAGAATACATGTAGCGCATAAGTAGGTTGTGCACCATGAATAAGGGGGACGGGGTTACCCTTCCCTCCACGGATAAGTGGCCTATCAATGACGCACTGGGTTTTGGTGCTCCATGGGTACTTATATGTGGAGCATCAATTTTCTGGTGCGCCACTGGTGTCCGACCCATGAATAGATGTTTTCCTAGTAGTGCATTAGGGCTCCGGGATTGAAGCGGGTAGGTTATCCCATGTCCACTATCGCCTCCCTATAAATAGAAGAGGGTACTGGTGATGCAAGGTATCAAGTAAGGAAGAGTGTGCAAGCCACCACCTTTCCTCCTTCGTCCCCATGACACCGAGCAAAGACTAGCACCTCGCCGGCATGTCCACCTGTACGTGTGGAAACCCGCAGAGGCAGTTCACCTAAGTTGGAGAGAGAGAGAGAGAGAGTAAGGTCTAGTCGCCGCTTTGCTGAGTCATATGCCCGACATGAGCATGGAGACGCTGAATAGGGATTGTACTGCCCTGACAGACACTTGCACGTCTAGCAGTAAGATCACATTGACATGTAAAGTTTTTTATATAAAACTTCATCTACGCATTTACTACCTATTGGAGTAATCGATTTGACATGTAAGATCGAGCGGATATCGATTTCGCACTTGCACATCTAGCAGTAAGTTCACATTGACTACCTACTGGAGTCGGATCTTGTGGAGTTCATGTTGTTTCTGCGAGTAGGAACGAGAAGTTTTTTCCTCCGCGCTCATGGCGTGATCCTTAATTGTGGTGTTCTTATTATGTGTGAGGTGTTCTTGATATGTTCTTGGTATGCTTGAGCAAACTATGGTGGTCTTGATGGTTGTTGGTGTCAAATGTGTGATGGTACTGAACTTGGCTGCTTCCATCCTACCTAAATACTCCCGCAAGACTCTAATTCTTGGTTGACACATGGATAATTGCATGTGTCGTGTGAGCTGCTTGGTAACTTGCTCTTAAATGGGAAAGTTTCAATGCCACAAGGGCTTCCCCCTTGCGCAAGGTTGTGTCATGTCATCCGTATTTCTTGGTTGTGCTTATTTTATTATTTTGATGTATGCTTATTGTCTGTGTCTACTATACAGTTCTTCTCCTAAGACTAGTCATAGTGCAAGTAACTTAAGAAGTAACTAAATGTCTAACTCAGCAAAGTTGCTTATGTGGTAGTGAGTTAATAAGGAGAGATGCAGATGGAGTGACATATTTGATTAATGTAACAACACACGTACCAAGATGAAATGAGTCTATAACCTAATAAATTATCTTTTGCATGAAACCACACAAATCTTACTACTCACTATAAAAGTAGTAGCATGGACTAATAACATATGTGTATTACTACTCTATGTTACTATCCACTATGAGTAGCCTAATGGTGGCTTATATCTGACTTGTATACTTAATCTTACTGATTGTGAGGGTTAATACATATTCCATTGCTTTGTTTGGCTTTTCATGTAAGCTTTAAAGCTTATTAAACTTGGCATAACGATCTTATTAACCAATTATGTCAAATAAGCTCCAATTATTGTTGTGACTTCTCTCTTATTTGATTAACTTGAGATTGGAGGGTTTATTGTCTAGTATTTCCTAATGATGTTTGTTTCGATCAGATCATGCCATGTTGCCTCTCTTGCTCCATTGTTGCCTTTTATTGAGATTGTCCATGTTGTGCACGTGTCCCTCTTATGCATGATTCATTTCGTGATGATCCACTATTTATCTTGTTTCAAATAGACTCTAATCCATTTGCATATTACAAGAGAACTTCCTATAATTGCAAGGTTCATCCATAAACCAAATTCCTCACCCTTGTGGCGAAGGCAACATTTTAACCTTAACGACAACTTTATTTTGTATTTGTTTTGCGGGTGAAGAAATAGGAGAAGACCTAGAATTAGTTTAGGATTTATTTTCTAGTTTCTTCTCTTATTTGTAATTTTTTGTTGTGCATTCCCTTTGTAATAAGCCTTGTAAAAGTATATTGGAATAAATGTGCTATTCTTTATTTGTTGTCCATTTTTAATTCATTTTTATTTCTTATTGTATTTGAATTCAATTTGAATCTAGAATCCAAACTCAAATTCTAAATTATTTCTAAATTCAAATAGTGATATTGTGTTGTAGTGTTTTTCTTGGTGTCCATAAAATATAATTTCATTACCTTAATGTCATAAATGAATTCTTCCATGTCCCCCCCTTGACTTTGAAAATGCACAAAATTCATGTTGAGTTTTAGAGCAGTCCCTTGATGATCTAACTTCTAATTCACCAAAAAAATGGAGAGAAATCCTATCACTTTGTATTTTGAAAGAAAAACGGAAAAGATCCCGCAATTTCAATACATGAAATGCAAATGCACAATTCATACTTCTACCCAGTGGCGGAGACAGCGGGGGACCAGCAGGGGCCCTGGCCCCTCCTAACATGCAGATTTTTTTGATATACCCCTTGATTTCTTTTGTAAAACAGCCTTAAATTTACATACTATAGCACTTCGGCCCTCCCCAACTGTTTACAAGAGGAGAAATCTTCCATTGGCCCCCCTCAAACATATTTTCTGCCTCCGCCACTGCTTCTACCCTTTTGTGTCCTAAAACCCCGGGATGTTACATACATTGCCAGATGGGAGGCGTGGGGTGGGGGGCCGATGCGCCTGCGTGAACCCTACCTTTGTTGATGGTAGGTGGCGATATCAGATTTCCATTTTATAATTAAAGGGGCTTTGAGTTAATTGTGGTTCTCGATAGGTATGTTTATATCTCCGAGTAGATAATGTGTATGTTGACGTTCTCAACATCCAAGTTTTGCTCCTCTGGTCATTATGTGTCTGATATTGTATCTTATGTTTACGAAATTACTATCTCCATCTCATAATTCTTGTCGTAGTTTTATTTTAACTTTTAAACTAAACCACGATAAGAATTATAGAACGGCATGTATGCTGACGCAGTACACGCATCAGGACCACGTCAGTGCAACACGTGAAGTCAAGTGGGTCGAGTCCCTAAAATTAAGTCTCCTGTCTACGCGGAACATCGATACAGATAGCTTTAATTATCATTCGATCAATCGTCTGGTCCTTGCGACGTGGACTGTCATAGTCATAGATCCGCTGCATTAGCGCTCAGGCCCGCTCGTTTCGCACGGTTCTCCCCTCGTACGGTGTGGTGTGCTGTAGCTGCACTGTCGCTGTCCGGAGCCGGAGTAGCAGGCTAGCCATACCGGCTTGGATCGGATGCGCGGGTAATGGCGCGACCGACAGTCCCGGCCGGCCGGCCACCGTGCCGACGAACCGAGGAGCGGTCCAGCGGAGCAGAGCGGTTACCCTGCTCCGTCTTTTCCCTCGCGGAAGGGAAACATCCATCATCATCAGCGGTTTAACTGGAGAACACCGATCGATCACATGTTGCGTTTCACTTCCTTTCAGGCAGGAAATTACGCGAGGAAAGGATTACTCGTTGGGTTGTTTTCCTTTCTCCTGTCATTTGAGACGTCGATGCGTGATAGCCCACGGTCAATCAGTCTTCAACCTCCAAGGTAAGCTAAGCTAGGCCGAGCAATGCATTGTCAATTGTCACAGCCAGGCCGGCCCGGCACTCACAAGTACAACTGCGAAGGCATCCCGGCCCGGCGTAATCGCAATCAATTAAGTCAGGAATCATACAATTTCGCAATCAACGGATCAAGGTTTTGCACCGACCTTAATTACGGGCCGATACGGGACAAGGACGACGACGAACACAACAACTCCTACGGGCTACACCTCCGGTACAATTTTCAATGATATATATACTCCATCTGATTTTTATGGCATGTATCTCAAGTTTTCTTGGTCTTGAAATTGTTTGTCAATATTTTTATCTTAAACTACGTACATGTTTTATAAATGAAAATACTTTGATTAAGGTGGAGGGCATGGTCGCCACGCGTGCCACGAGTGGAGACAACGATGTGTGGGGGCCACCTTGAACTTTATCTCCTCCCAGCCTTCATCCTCCAAAATGTGTTTTCCCCTCTCAATCTTGCCATCTGTTCTTCTGTTTCCCCCTTCTCTCTCACTGAGCTGCGCCCGCCTCCCACTACACCACCCGCGCCACCATGGCCTCCTTCCACCGCACTACCCGGGCCGACATGGCCTTCCTCTGTCGTTGCTGCAAGGGGCCCCTCCCACCCCTCCCATGGCCTTCCTCCACCGCACCACCCGCGCCGCCATGGCCTTCCTCCACCGCACTATCCGGGCCGCCAACATGGCCTCCCTCTGCAAGATCCCATGGCTGGCATTGATGCTACCACCAGCAGGCCTCGATGCTACCACCAGCAGGCCTCGATGCTACCAAGGCACGGCTAGGCTGCTACCATCGTGGAGCCGCCCTGCTACAAGGGCACGGCGGGAATGCTACCATCATGGAGTTGCCCTGCTACCAAAGCACGATGGGGATGCTACCATCGTGGAATCGCCCTGCTACCAAGGCATGGCGGGACTGCTTCCATCGTGAGGCACCTTGCTACCAAGACAAAGTGGGTTGCTACCGAGGGCATGATGGGTCTGCTACCATCGTGGAGGCGCCTTGATACCAAGACACAACGGGGTTGCTACAAGGGAACGATGGGTATGCTACCATCGTGGAGGCGCCCTGCTACCAGGCATGGTAGCGCCTCTACAAAGCATATGCTCTGATACCAGCTGCTGTGACCCAGCATACCACTGCATGATGTAGTACACTATAGTCGTTGACATAACACCAATGGAACACCGTTCCACTAGTATTATATCCCTCAGAGTGGTACAACAGAAATATAACAGGTCCAAGACATGACTATAGGTTATAACTCAACTCTTTACAAATGATCTAGAGAACACTCTAGGTTATAGGGAGAGAAAGCAACTTCTTATAAAGAAGAACCAGAAATAACAACTCATAACTATCATACTAATAGACTAGCATCTAAACTATTTGGCTTGCAAATACTGCTATTGCATTGCTCTATAGAAGTAGATTCTATGTCTAGATATTATACTCCTATCTAATCAGCAATTTCGTTTTTACTTTAGTTGATGTATATGTTGACTTTTTTTGACTTTATTGAAGAACTTGAACTTTTGGTGACGATTTCCTTGAGCATAAGTTGATGTAGACGTCGTCTTTATTGGTTTCAGAATCTAGCAAGGGTTAAGAAGATACGGATGAGTACGAGCATACTCATCAAGTTCACTAAAAAGGAGTGTTTGATGCACTAGCTACAACCCTAGAACATAGGTCGTAGGCTATGCAGATTTTCGTAAACATTTCTTCAAAGGTTTCTTTTATTCTGAAAAGCTATGTCCATCAGTCTTCATAGGTTTACCAGAACTTCATCGAGTTTCTTTCTTGCCGTGTTTATAGCTCCTTCCCGAAACAGGGAGTAATATTTCACAATTCTTACTCTGCAGAGTTGCATTACTTTACCCATAAGAGATCAAATCCCTGTTGCACAACCAGACAGCTTATTCCTATCCACACTTTCTATGGTGTGGGGCCCAATAGATGATCCAAGCCAATCATTGCCCTTCTCCGCGAACCCACATGCCCCCTTCGTGTACGCTATGCCCACCTATTGACTTACAACAATGAAACGTATATACTATTATAGATGCTAGAACTACCGTGTGACGTTGAGGGGTCCCACCCATATGTTGCATATCCTCTCTCTAATTGCACAATCACAGTCCAAGGATAACATCCATAGCCTGCACATACTTGACATGCGAAAGGAAGAAGATCTAGCTGATTTCTCCGTCCCATTCCAAATCTCATGGTTAACGCGTAATATACATCGCAAGAATCACTGACGACATTGGTTATTAAGTCCTTGATGGTATATTTTTGTACAATGTGGATTCCACTGCCGGTCTTAATAGATTAACTGATCACCTTGTACTAGTAACCAATAGCTCATATTAATTATGAAAATAGAGTTTTCTGACCTTTTCGAAATGCAGGTGATGACAACATTGGATTTGCAAATACTTGATAAAAAATAACCAAAGGACATGAACAAGTGTGAACTTGCCTTTTGTGATTGCAAGATTATGCACTTACGGTCTTCGGGACAATAGAAGATCCAATATCTAGAAACAACATCATTGGTTCGGTAAGGACTAATGTTTAAAGAAACATGATGCCATAATGCATAAGTAATGTAATGCAATTTGATAAACTCGAATCCCCAGAATAAACATCGATGATCTAGGGTTTGGGAAATGTGAATGGTTTCTTTAGAATGTGTTGCCCTTTTAAGTTTGTTTCACACTTATGCTTCTTATTAAGGCTTGTGAGAGTGTGTGAAACAACATGTAAGTACAATAAGTAGCATACAATAATAAAGCACTCAAGTGTGGAATGGTATCCAAATACTTCTTATAAAGATTGCTAATCAATTAGAGCCTTTATGGAAATGCTTAAGTCTTGCTTTTTATTACATCTTAGAAGAATAACTTTTTAAGAAAAGTTTTCTTTACATAGTAAAAGCATTCAAACATGTAAACATGTATTATTAAGGTTTTTTATTAACTCAAGTTATTATAAAATAAGCATAGACTTAATTAAGCTAAGTGGATTTCATATACTTAAGTTTTGTCTATTATTGATATTAGATGATATTATAATTTGTTCACTTCATAATGTTTCCTAGATATTAATTAAGAGCGGTAATACTTCTATTTTTATAATGTTTTATTAATATCATAATTGGATAGAATCATTTATCTCCTTACAATTGAGTAATTATAATTTAAAAACATGGAAACAACCTTACTTATATTACTTAAGAATTATCTTTTGATTTTTAATACATTTAAACTTATGAGTGAAATAATGGTAAAAGGTTTTAACAAGTCAAAAAATATTACTCTTGAGGATTTTATATTTGATAATAATCCTTTTGGGAATTGATATACACTTATTTATGAATGATAATTTAAAAATCTGTATTTAAGATGTTTTGGATTATGTTGACTTCATACTATCAATACTTAAGACTAATACTTTTTTATACCTTGAACGAATAATATTATAAATATTAGCAATTTTATATATCCTTTTATGAATTACAATTAAGGAAATAGGTTTAAATTCAAGTTATTAGAGTATTAAATTTTTATTTACTTTAAACGTGCAATATTATATTTTTAACTTGTAGTTATTATTTTTGTGATTATTTTGGTATATTATATCTATTTTATGATTTTTATATAATAAAATATGATTTTTATAAAATTTATTACTTTATAAATACTTAATAAATAATAAATATTTAGTTAAGTGATATAATAATATATGATTATAGTTTAAATTTGTATTTATTATTTTCTAAGAATTTTAATGTAATATTTGAATTTTTGGATTTAAAAATATTAAAATATTAATTTTCTAAATTTAATTAATTATAAAATCCTTACTAAATAATAAGTATTTAGTTAAGTAATATAACCATGTATAATAATAGTTTAAAATGGTAGATTTTAGTTTTTTGAAAATTTTCATATATCATACATATTTTTATGGATTATAAAATAAAAGTTATTGAATTTATAATATTTATTCGCCTTCTAATTAAATTTAAAAAAAAAAACACTTTTTATACCGGGACTAACCCTAGCCCAGGCCAGAAACATGTGGGGTCGAGGACACGTCATATGCTACATAGGAGTTTACTGGTTCAAATCCGTTGATGTGGCCGTTGATTACGCATACATGACGTCGAGGTGACGTCAGCACGGCGTCCACCGCCAACAGATGATGGTCGCTATGCATTAACTAGATCCCCCAGGAAAGCGTGAATGGTGGTACTGGAATCGTGATGAGACAACGACTCTAGGAGTACTAGAGCGGCCCTATTTTGGTCACTGGAGAATGGTCGGCGGCGACGCTTGCAGGCGATCATGGCGGTGACGATACAGGAAGCAATAAAAATATTGGAGCATACTAGAAGACTCGGTGGCTCACCAGGAACGTGATGGTGCGGCCGGTGAAGCGAATCGTGGCCAGAATCGAGGTGGATGATAGTGGCCAGACTTCGGGAAGGAGGTCTTGATTTGGGGTACGATGACCACTCTAACTTGCGTGGTTTGGCAGGAAGGACTAGGAAGACGAGGTGGAGGCGCGAGCGTGCTTGGTGGTACCTGGGGTTGTGCAAAACGGTGACAATTCATCGGCCTCTATAACAAGGGTTCGAGACAGAGGATTTCAGAGAGAGAGATGGATAGAGCGCACGAGGAAGAGGGAAATGGGGATGAGGATGATCGAGGACACCTGTGTGGCCTTCTTATCCTCCCAGATGACGGTGATAGGGACACGAATCGCATCGATGATGACCCACAAGTATAGGGGATCGCAGGTCTTTTATGGGTAGTATTACCCAATTTATTGGTTCAACACAAGGGGAGCCAAAGAATACTTGCAAGCCTTAAAAACTGAGTTGTCAATTCAGCTGCAACCGGAAATAGTTCTTGCTCACAAAAGTTTATCAGTAGCAACAGCAAAGCAACAGTAATAGTGAAACAGGAGCAATAGTAACAGTAATGGTAATAGTAGAATTCTAGTGTGGTAGGCATAGAGATGGATAGACGGGCATTGCATGGACGAGTCTAAACATGTAACTTCAAGATCTAGGGAATTGCAGATAAATAATAACAAGCATCCAAGTACTAATCAATCCTAGGCATGTGATCCAAATATAGTCATACGTGCTCGCAATGAGAACTTGCACAACACCTTCTGTCCAACCAGCCCGTGGCAGCGGGGCCTCTAGGGAACTATTGGCAATTAAGGTGCTCCTTTTAATAGAGCACCGGAGCAAAGCATTAACACTCCGTGAACATATGTGATCCTCACACCACAGCCATCCCCTCCGGTTATCCCAATTTTTGTTACTTTGGGGCCTTTGGATCCGAACAATGATATGTGTACACAGCTTGTAGATAAGATCACAAACTATACTATCATAATGATTCAATAATAAGTTCAGATCTGAGATCATGGCACTCGGGCCCTAGTGACAAACATTAAGCACAACAAGTTGCAACAAATTCAAATAGCACTAATAGAGATACTAGGAACTATGCCCCTAACAGATCTTATTCGATTACATGATAGAAATCATCCAATCCCTACCATCCCTAAGCCTACAGCAGGGGATTACTCACTCATGGATGAGGGAAACATAGGTGGTTGATGGAGATGCGTTGGTGATGGCGATGACGATGATCCTCTCCAAATTCCCCGTCCTGGCAGGGTGTCAGAACAGAGTTTCTGGATCCGAATCGTGGTTTCTGGTGGAGGCGGCGGAGCGGAACTCTTTTTGGAAAACTATAGAACCCCCCCGGTTTTTAGTTCAAAAGGAAACTTATAGGCGCAGAGGGAGGCCGAGGGGGTGCCTGGGGTGGCTGCACCCCCTCTAGGCGCGGCCAGTCGTGGGCCCATGCCTGGCGTGGGTGTGGGACCCCAGGCCTCCTCTCCGTCTCGTCTTCTGGCTCCGTGGATCTTCTAGTGAAATATGATCTTTGGCATATTTTCCGGGATTTTTCCTGATAGTTCATTTTCTGCACAAAAACAAGACACCAAGGTAATTCTGCTGAAAATAGCGCCAGTCCGTGTTAGTTGTATCCAAATCACACAAGTTTAGAGAAGAAACAATAGCAAAGTGTTCGAGAAAGTAGATACATTTTGGACGTATCAACTCCCCCCAAGCTTAGCTTATTGCTTGTCCTTAAGCAATTCAGTTGAAAACTGAGTGCGATAAAAGAACTTTCACGAACACTTTGCTTCATATGATGTAAATATTCTCAGCACAGGAGTATATGCTTAGACAATTCATAATAAAGAGTATGCAACTAAGTTTACTCAATAGTCATTGCAAGCTATGAAGAGAAACCAATTCAATAATAATAAGTAGCATGAAACATAAACATAAGCAACATTGCATTGCTCATAATAAGGTATGATAGAATGGTATCTCGCTTGCCTTTGTTTGAAGAGCACAATATAAATGCCAAGGCACCTCTGAAGTTCACATGAAGACTAGAAGTAAAGATATCAGAGATACAAGAATCAAAGTCATGACATAATTAACCAAGTTTTGGAACAAACACAAGAATGACAACTATGCTCTCAAGAAGGTGCTCATAGAATAAGTGGTGACTCAACAAGGTTGTGAAAATGGTTTTGAAAGGTTCGAAAGGCTTCCAAATGCTGAAAGGAAGGTACTCATTAGCTTTGAGCTCTCATTGCCCCTATCATAGGCATCTTCATGTGGTTAAGGTGAAAGTGAGGTCCACTCTGAATCATATGCTTGACAGACCATAAACTGGAAATCCCAAGTCCCTTGAGTACGTGGTCGCTCCGCATGCTACTCAACTTTGGTCAGCTGAAAGTTCTTGTCATTGTAAATACATGCATATAATCGAGAACCGCCAACGGGGTACCCCTTGCACATGGTACATGAGCTTTCCCATAATCAAAATGACAAGGCAAGTAGACAATGAGCATCTCAACAATCTTTTTATTTACCATATGCATAGCTTTTTATTGAGGATGCTTCATAGATGCTCATTATCGTGATGCTGCAAGTTTCCACCATGATTAAGCATGGCTTAGGCTAGCGGCCCAGGAGTTTCTCTAACACAATGTATAAACTCCATGAACTCACAACCTCCCATTTTATTTCACATCGTCGACATCCGTAAACAAAAGAGCAAGGAATCAACTGGATGAGATATCCAAAAATTGTTGAAAGCATTCCCCATGACAGCACGGTTCTGCTGACTCCCAGCATATAATTAGCAAGCATATAACTTTCATGTTCAGGTCACGATGGTTCAGAATTATTAAGCGCAAAGAATAAAGTGTGCCATCAAGTTCGTGAGAGCTTTACTAACTAACTTTCTCAAAACAGACAAACATTTTATTTTGGAAGAAAACATGGCATATATAAAATATGCATTGAAGTAGCAAATGATGCTAATAGGTAGGTATGCTGGACACATCTGGAAATATTGGTTTTGGGGAGTTGGAAGCACAGGTAGAACACATACTCAGTGCAAATGAAGGCTAGCAATAGAGAGGGAGCGACAAATGAGAGAGCAATAACTGTTATAATCATGCTTGCAACAAAACATGACTAATTATGGCATGAAAGTGATACAAGAACTCTGAGGCAAAATAAATCATCGAGGCTTACTGACTATTGATTAGTCATATGCATGCGTGAGCATGTGCCAAGTCGATTCACATGAACAGTCAGAGGAGGATACCACAATGTCATACTAGAGTATGAATAAAACAATGCAAGCAACATGCATATGACATGCTACAAACTATTAGCAAGCTAGAGCCAATCATAGACAAGCAAGAATTACTAAGCATCCATAATGACATACACCTTACACAAATAGGCTAAGCATGCTCACAATGAAAAGTATATGTACAAGAATGAAACAAATAGAGTTCGTTACCAGCCTCTTATCACACCTCGAGTTGTCTTAATCTTCATTATTGCCCTTTACTTGTGTGACTTGAATAATAACATGAAACCAAAATCCACTAAGGATGGCTGAACCCTGCAAAGAACTCACAAAACCAAAGAAGAACGATAAATATTTTTGGTGTTTTCGAATTTTTTAAAGAAAGCAAACAAAGCAAAAACAAACAAAGAAAAAGCAAACCAAACAAAGCAAAATATTTTTGGATTTTTATTTTAAGGCAAACCAAAGCAAAGAAACAAAGAAAGAGAAACAACGAAAATATTTTTGGTATTTTTTGGTTTTAAGAAAGAAGCAACAAAAACCAAAAATAAAGCGAAAACAATGGATATACAAAGAACCGACCGAACGTGATATATATATGAGTGTGTGATGTCGGTATACCTCCCCCAAGCTTAGGCTTTTGGCCTAAGTGGGGCTTAATAGCGTAGATAGTACCCCCATGCTGGTGCGTCATCATAGGAATAATCATAGTCAGGCACCTGCGATGAAGAAGAATACACGCTCCAATCAAATGAGGGCTGCTGGTATGAAGACTCTCCCAAGTTGGAGGGCTGAACCGAATTGTCTTCAGCATCCTCTTCAACATTATCCTCTTGCTGGGAGAGTTTTGCCACATATGTGTCAACCTCCTCCTCAGTAAGCGACCATCCTTGTCTGTTATCAAAATTAAACAAAGCAGGTGCAGGAAAATAAACTATTTTCTCAGTCCTACCCTTTCTTCGACCTTGCTGGGAAAAAGATAATTCATACGGTATACTTCTCACATTAGCCCCCAAGGAAACAAAACCATGCTGAATCATGGATTCAATATCAAGCCTCTCTATGGGGAACTGAAAATCTGAATAGTGAGGCTCTAAACCATGGAAAGCTAGCAACCTAGAAGCAATGAGACCTCCACAAATTCCACCCTTCTCACGGTTGGTGGTGAGACAGTGAGCTATTAGAGCACCCAAGCTATAAGATCTATTCCTATTCAAAGCAGCTGCGATAAAAGCTAGATCAAAAGAAGACAACTTTCTAGCAATCTTTCTAGCAAGAACACACGTGGTAATGAAATAGGCAAAGTATCTAATAACTGGGAGCTGAATGTTCCGAATTTTACCACTTTCCTTTGAGAAGTAAAAACCTTGGCAAATATCAGCATATAAATCCATAAGTGACTTGGGCCTCTCCTTGATCTTCTCACAAGATCCTCACTAAGGTACTCTAACTGTTGCACAGAAATCAGCAAAAGGCAGGTCGACAAGTATATTATATATTTTGTAATGGACCATGGAATTAGAAGTAGACCAAGTGAACCGGAAATCCTGCACAAAAGCCATGGATAGCTTAACATATTGAAATGGTTCACCTTCAATAAAGTGTTCCAACCTTGCATTTGTAACCATAGTTTGGAAATCTTAGAGGATCCCCGCAGCTCTCATAAATTCATGGCATGGATATATGGAAGGAAAAACTGCCTCCTTACGATGAACCTTCATTGGCTCATGCACCATTAAGTCATATTGATTCAGTGGATAAGCACTCATCTTCCTTGCAAGGAACAATCCCTCCAAAAATCAGCACTTGAGATGGGCTGAACAAGGAGATCGAAAATCGCGAGCAAGAACAGAAATAACTCCAGCTTGAGAAAGTTTTCTGGTGTTTTTCGGGAGAGAGAAAGAAGATGGCTTTGAGGAGGCAGCCTGGAGGGCCCCAGGTGGGCCAGACCCCCCCAGGCGCAGCCACCTGGTAGGCCGTGCCTACCATGGGTGTGGTGGCCTGGGGTGCCCACCTGGGTCACTTCAGGTGCCTCTCTGCCCCTTTTTTCAAGGAAAAATCTATTTTGAATTTTCTGGGATTTTTTGGGAAACTTTATTTTTGGCCAATTTTCAGGGTATGAAAATTGATTTTCTAGCAGAAAAGTTTTTTTTCAGAAGAAGCAAAAGCAAACCAAAAGCCAAACTACAGCAGCTCTAAGAAACTCTAACAAACAAACAACTAACAAAACCAAAGCTAGCAAAAGAAAGGCAAAGGCTAGGAAGGATAAAAGTAAAAGAAAGCAAGTATAACCAAAGTGGAAACATTATTTTGTTCATTAAAATCCTTTTGTTAACAAGGTTGATCAATTCTTGTTACCAAAACAATGGTATATGAAGCAAAACTTTGCATTCCACAAGGTGATTATTGTCACATCCCAAAATTCTCCTAATTTTGGAATGTGAAATAAATAAAATAATTTGGTTGAATTGTTTGACTTGGTTGAAAATTCTCAAAGAGAAGAAACTTTTTTGAGTTGAAAATCCTCTCAACCTTGATTCAAAACCTTATATTGTTTTGTTCTGGCCTAAGTAGCCATATAGGCAAAAGGGCATGGATTGATTATGGATTATAGAATTGGTGTGCAAGATTTCAAAATTCAAAATCATGAAGCATGCATGAACACCATTGCACTTAAACCCTAAGGAAAAATTCTATCATGCAAAAATGACTATCCAATACCCTAAATGGGGTTTTCCCCGGAGCGCCTCCAATTGCTCGCCAGAGCATCGTCATCGTTCGTCGCCTCCATCCGCCTATCGCAGTCGCTGCAGGAAGAGAGCGTCGAGTATTTTCGCTCCATCGAGACCCCCTTCCTCGCACACTTCTCGTGGTAGTATTCTACATCGCCGGCGACCCCTGGAGGGCTCTTCGCCGTCGACGTCCGACCGTCACCGCCATCGTTGACCGCCACCCGCCGCCACTGACCTCCAACACACGGTGAGCCTGGAAGGATTCCTTCCCAGCCGTCGGATAGAAAGAGGACGCGCGAGATCAGATCAGGTTGACGAAGAGGTATCAGCCAATTATCGTTCACCACGTCGTCACCCGGCCAGCCTGGCAGTCAACGCTGACTCAGCCGGCGCAACGAACCAGGTCATGCCACGTCATCGTGTTTGTCTGCTATTTTCAGAAAATTGTTTAAATAGGAAGAAAATCATGTAAACTTGTAAAATGCATATAAAATATTTGTAAGTCCAAAATTTGCAAATAATATATCAATGGATTCAGAAAAGTATGTAGAATATGAATATACTGTTACAGTACATATTTACTGCAGTAATTTAAATGGTTGGCCTATTTGGAGTAAATAAATCATATTAAAATATTTATAGATCATAAAAATACAAATAATATGTCTATGTAATCCTTGTTTCATGTATAACACTTATCTGGCTTTAGATATAATTTTAGTCGAAGTAAATAAGTTAAATGATTTAAACCCTTTAACTAGTATTTAAATCATAGAAAATTAACCAGAACTCCAAAATTAGTGAGACCAATTGGTACTGTTTTGTATTGATAATATCTATCCAAAGAAATTTTCATGCCAAATTATTTGGTATAGTTAAAATATAAATTCATACAGAAATCTATAAATTCATTGCAATAGTATTCTAATCATAAGAAAATGACTATAACTCCTTTTTAGGTGATTCAAATTGCTACTGTCTCTAAATTGCATCACCTATCCAGTAGAATTTAATTCACAATTTAATACGACAGAAACATCAGTAGTTCAATTAAATTGAGATAAACCATATTAAATCGATATAACTTTAATAATAAATGCTTTAGTGTATTAAATGTTTCTCCACATGCATCATGTGATCTAATAATGTTCATAACATTAAATACAACAAGAGTGACCCATTAAATCATTATGATGCATTTGCTCATCATTGTTTTACTGTATTGTTGCATGATTGCAATGTTTTGAATGTTGTGTTTGCTTCAAACGTTAGATTGCGAGGAATGCAACTACTGTGAGTGCAACTACTATGATTGCAAGTATTGCAATTATGATGGGTGCAACCATTATATCTACGAGGATTGTGAGGATTATCTAATCGACTACATATACAACAAAAGGCAAGTGGTGCTATCTTGGTCATAAATGTTCTACTGTTTTCCTATGCATTATAGATGTTTTCGTAGTTGCATATGTAGGAATTGATGTGTACATTCTATGCTATGTCCCATATTATTCCCTAGGATTCCTTGTTTATGAGCCATCATATTGGTAGATTGCTTAGCTATGCTATTTAGACGAGGAAGGGAATCACATCATGAAAAGTTATATGTTTTGAAAGGCTTATGTTTTGCTAAATGACAAATCAACATGTTTTAATGAACCACCTGGGCGGAATGGCATTGATTGGGTCATCAGAGTGAAGATATTGGTGGGGAATGCCGCCCAGGACACTGAGAAAGGATTGGTTTCTTTGTTTGGTAGCTTTCGTGTGCAACCATGTGCCAGTAAGAGTGGGTGGCTGGCTGGACTTAGTAGGTTGTGGCGACTCGAACCCTACGTAGACAGAGATGTAGAATAGTGTAGGTTGGTACGGTGCGTGGATGGGTTTGAAAAGCTCTTCCCGAATTGTCTCGTCTTGGACTTCTCCCTATCATCACCCAATATGAGAGTGGTGGTACGAGCTGGGCTGGCCAAGTCACATGGGTAAAGTGTACTAACCCCTGCAGGGTGTATAAACTAAGTGCTTAGCCGTGTCCCCAGTTATGGACAATTTGAGCGACCCGATACTGATGCTATGACATATTTCTCGCTCATCCTTATTTCTTGATGCTTAAAACTTGTTGGGTGAACTTAATTGGGTAGGAGCACCTGGGAGTGAACCAGAGTGTCCTATTTATCGTATTGGAAAACTATTATGTTACAAAATATAGGATAAAACTATTGTTTTATGCAAATAAGCCTGAACTCCACTTGGCCAAATAAGTATGTAGTTGATAGATCTGTTGTTAACCACTTTAGCCTACTTGCCATACATTCCATGTATTGAACCTTCGGGGCTGCTACGTTTCATGTTGCAGGTTATATCGTATCTGAGTGATCGTTCATAGGTCGCGAGACTCCACTCAACAATTGTTCGCCTGTGGCACATTTGAAGGATGGAGATCTACCCTGTATGCTTTCCGCTATAATATAATGTAAATTCTGGATCATATTCATTGTATTTATGATGTACAGTTATATTTGGTATCATTTTGTACTGTGTGTGCCAGTGAACCGATCCAGGGATTGGCACTATACACATGAACCCAGCCTTACAGGTGAGGGTGTTATAATTATGTTACCTCATACTTGATAGCAATGGTCCCAATGATAATAGTTTCAAAATTTTCTTGTGTAATGGGACAATATATTTCTCCAACCTTGGTGCTCTCAACATTTTCAATGGAATTCAGGCAATAGCTCTTAACAACCTTCTTGGAGAAATAGACAGTGTGCTCTTTGTCATTAATATTGAATGTTACTTTTTCTTGATTGCAATTGATGACAGCACCTGCAGTATTAAGAAAAGGTCTCCCAAGAATAATAGACATATTATCATCTTCAGGCATTTCAAGCACAACAAAATCAGTTAAAACCATGGAATTATGAGCAACTTGAACAGGAACATCCTCACATATACCAACAGAAATAGTAGTTGACTTATCAGCCATTTGTAAAGATATATCAGTTGGTATCAACTTTTCTAGCTGGAGTCTCTTGTAGAGAGAAAAAGGCATAACACTAATCCCAGCTCCCAAATCACATAAAACAGTTCTAACATAATTATTCCTAATGGAGCAAGGAATAGTTGGTATACCTGGATCACCAAGTTTCTTTGGAACCTTACCATTGAAGGAGTAATTAGCAAGCAAAGTAGAAATCTCCTCATTAGGAATCTTCCTTTTATATGAGACAATATCCTTCATATACTTTGAATAAGGAGGCAATTTAATAGCATCAGTCAAAGGAATTTGCAAGAATAAAGGCTTCATCCACTCACAAAAATTGTTGTAATGTTCTTCCTCCTTTGACTTGTGTTTCTTACCTAGAAAAGGCATAGGTTTCTGCATCCAAGGTTCTCTTTTTTTCATGTTTATTAGCAATAAAATCTTCCTTTGTGTACCTAGTGTTCTTACTGTGCTTCTCATGTTCTTCCTCACCTTCCTCCTTATCAGGAGTATCGTTTTTATCATTATCACTCTTAGTTTTAGCATCAGAGACAGATATACTATTAGGATTTACAGCAGGTTCAAGTGGTTCCTTAACTACTTTATGTTTCTTTTTCTTCCTCTTACGAAGACTACCACTATCTTCACCTTGTTAGGAATCCTGATCTATTATTTTAGGGTGTCCTTCAGGATATAAAGAATCTTGAGTAGCTATAAACCGCTCCTAGTTATAATTGCATAAACATGTTTATCTCCTGAAGCATTAACTAGCAATATCCTTCTGCACCTTAGCGAGTTGATCAAGTTGAGTTTGAACCATTTGAAAGTGTTTATAAAACGTTTTAATATCATTAGAAGTTCTTTCCACAATATCTTTCAACTCATTGATAGCTCTAGAGTTTTCTTCTAAATAATTCTGAACTTGTTTATTAAAATACCTTTGTTTAACAATAAATATGTCAAGTTCCTCTAAGCATTGATCAAGAGGCTTACCATACACCTTCATCAAAGTGTTGGAGAGAGTGTACCTCAATATTAGCTGAGTGGGGAATTGGCTTACATAATTGTTCTATAGGAGGTAGATTCTTCACATCTTCAGCTCTAATACCTTTCTCCTTTAGACATTTCTTAGCTTCCTTCATCACTTCATCATTTAATGCAATAACTCCCCTCTTCTTTGGTGTTGGTGTTGGAACTGGTTCAAGCATAATTGGTTCATGAGTAATAGGCTTAGGTGCATTCAGCTCAGTTGAAGTCCAATCATCATAATTTTTGCTTATTTTAGTCATTAATTCTTCAGCATCTGTAGGAGTTCTTTTTCTAAAAACACAATCAGCAAAGCTATCTAGGTATGTCCTAAAATCATCAGTTGGTCCATTATAATAAACTAGCATAGTGCACGTGGGTTGCTATGGAATATAAATCCTGAAATCTAAGGACATAAAATTTCTTGCATGTTGTGCTTCTTTTCAATTGTTTATGCCCCTCTAATTCCTACTCCAATGCATCTAATTCATAGTCAATTGTCACAGTTATATTTTATAACACAAATTTGGCGATGGATTGTGAGGATGTCAATCGTCTTGGCTATAGAAAATAAGAACATCCAACACATCTAAATTTTTGTTCTCACATGTACTACAGATCGATTGTTTGTTCACCGTATGATTTCTTTGTGTAAAAAAGAGAGATTTGTTAATATTTTGCAAGCACCATACCGTATGTATCGCAGGTCCATCTCGTATCCTCACAACCATTTTTTGTGAGCTCGTATATTCAGTATTATAGCAGCACCGAGCACACAAACGTGTTTGCTGCTTTTCACATGATGTTGTTAAACTTATAAACTTTTTACTGCCCGGCAACAGAAACTACACCTCAACAGAGGAGAACCATAAGTGGAAAGCTAGGGCTAGAGTGGAGGAAATAAGAGTTGGGCATCGGAGTTACCGTGCTTGTGGTCCAGTAGTTGCCGCGCTCCGCCTTTGCTCAGCTTGGTGCCGTCAGCGGGCGGCAACATGGTCACGCCTCTCCTTTGCTTATTCATGGACAGGAAAGATAAGCTGGTGGACGACGAAACAATCAGGCATGGAAGAGCAGCGAGAATATGGACATGCTGGTATTAGGACACTGAAGCAGGTCTCCAAAAGCGGTGGCGAGTTCGGTGGTCGGGAGGAGGTCGACCGGCGGAAGATCGATCATACGGATCTGTAGGAGGAACATGCTTGGGAGAAGGTCGTCCAGCGGGATGGAGACGACCACGGGTGGTGGCGACGGGTGCCAAGGCAGAGACGGCACTCGGCTAGCTAGCTGGCAGGTGCCAGACTCTATGTCCCGATTCTGTTGCCATACAGCTAGCGTTGCATCAAGCAGAGGCGAGCCGGCGAGCACACTCCCAAGCTGGCCATGCACTCCATTCACCCCACTACTCGTTGCTACCCTGCATGCGTGCTCCACCCCGCCTAGTCTATACTATTACTAGTGGAGCCACCGCGCTTCTGTCTATTTGCAACGCCAGTCAATAGAACGAACGACCAGCCAGCCGCCACGCTCACACGGTCCCTGACGAGTGGGGCGCGCAAAATGCAGGCCCCCACCGTCCAGGGAGGGTAGCTAGCTTACGTAGTTGTATCAGTCAAGATGAACGGGCTGAGGGGTCGGCCAGGATCGTTTTGGAATCCCAATCCAACGGTGCATAAGGGTGGTGGCCTCTAAAAGCTCCATTGGGGGCTAGAATATTACTTCTTGATTTGTCTTACCGTCATGTCACCAGCACAAGTACAAATCAGGCCGCTCCATCTAGTGACGTGTGGGTTCTAGGTCGCTGGGAATGGCGTCCCACCAAGGGTCGGCCGCCTGCTGCTGCTTTTAAAGCGCCTTTCACGTCCCTGCCTGTGACAAGACCACGTGAGAGGGACTCTAGTTTTTCCTTCCGAACAAACCTCTACACATACGTCTCCGCAGCGCAGGAAATGTTTCGATCGTGTACGCCGACGTACCAAACCATCATGACGGTAAGCCAAATAATAGTATAGAAGATTGGGGGTGGCATTGGTAGACAATACGTTTGTTTTGTTAGGGATAAAAAAGTCTAAAAAAGTGTTGGACCAGAAGAAACACTTCGTCCTTTATTATTAGGTGTAGATATCAAGAAGCTCATTATTAGGTAATGGACATCCAGGATGTGCATGAATCAAGGCACAGAACCTTGTCCATAACTCAGGCAATTTATCTTCTTCTACCTGTTTAAAATCAAAAAGTCTCTGCAAAGGAGCATGTCTAGCACTGGGAGGAAAATATTTCTGAAAGAAAGAAGCAATCAAGCAATCAGGACTATCAATGTAACCAGGAGGTAATCTATTAAACCAAGCCCTAGCTTCTTCTTTTAGTGAAAAAGGAGAAATCTTAGTAACAAAGTACTTGCGCATCTTAAAATCATCAGAGAATAAAACACTCATAGTAGAAAGCTCATTCATATGAGCCACATCACTCTCAATTCCAGTCCCACAAAAAGGTTCTTTCTCAACAATATCTAAATAAGATAAATCGAGAGAGAAATCATAGTCTTCATCTTTAATATCTATGGGAGAAGTGACAAACTTAGTATCAGAGGACAACTTAGACATAATAGTACGTCTAGCAAGGAGACTCTTAATAGCACTAGTACCATGTGTGTTTCTACACTCTTCAACAAAACCATCAGTGAACTCAATGTAACCATCATTAATATCATAACTCTCACTAGCCTTAGGTGAGATAACAGGTGTAATAGTATCTTCACTAGGAGTTTCGATATTTCCTAGACTAGCCATAGTAGCATCAAGAAAAGGACCTAATGAACCACTCGCATCAAACATAGTAGAAGTAACATCATGAGCATCAAAAGAAGTTTCAGACTCAGCAGTAGTAGCAGTGTGTGTAGCATGTGTATGTGGTGGTGGTGTAACAAGTTTACTTATAACAGACGGTGAATCAAGAGCAGCAGAGGTGTTTAGGACTATACCTCTTCTTATAGTGGATGGTAAAATAGGGAACTTTCCATCACGAGACTTCCCAATGATGAAAGGAGTAGCAGTGAACAATAATAAATCCAAGTGAACTTACAAAAAAATCTATGCTCCCTGACAACAGCGCCAGAAAATAGTCTTGATGACGCACAAGTATAGGGGATCGCAACAGTCTTCGTGGGTAGTATTACCCAATTTATTGATTCGACACAAGGGGAACCAAAGAATACTTGCAAGCCTTAACAACTGAGTTGTCAATTCAGCTGCACCTGGAAATAGTTCTTGCTCACAGAAGTTTATCAGTAGCAACAACAAAGCAACAACAACAGTGAAACATGAGCAATAGTAACAGTAAAGGTAACAGTAGAATTCGAGTGCGGTAGGCATAGGGATGGATGGACGGGCGTTGCATGGACGAGTCTAAACATGTAACTTCAAGATCCAGGGCATTGCAGATAAATAATAACAAGCATCCAAGTACTAATCAATCCTAGGAATGTGCTCCAAATATAGTCATACGTGCTCGCAATGATAACTTGCACAATATTTTCTGTCCAGCCAGCCTGTGGCAGCGGGGCCTCTAGGGAACTATTGGCAATTAAGGTGCTCCTTTTAATAGAGCACCAGAGCAAAGCATTAACACGCCATAAACACATGTGATCCTCACACCACAGCCATCCCCTCCGGTTATCCCAATTATTGTCACTTTGGGGCCTTTGGATCCGGATAATGATATATGTACACAACTTGAAGATAAGATCACAAACAATACTATCATAATGATTCAATAATAAGTTTAGATCGGAGATCATGGCACTCGGGCCCTAGTGACAAGCATTAAGAACAACAAGTTGCAACAAAGTCAAATAGCACTAATAGAGATACTAGGCACTATGCCCCTAACAGATATTATTCGATTACATGATAGAACTCATCCAATCCCTACCATCCCCAAGCCTACAGCAGGGGATTACTCACTCATGGATGAGGGAAACATCGGTGGTTCATGGACATGTGTTGGTGATGATGATGGCGATGATCCTCTCCAAATTCCCCGTCCCGGCAGGGTGCCAGAATGGAGTTTCTGGATCCAAATCTTGGTTTCTGGTGGCGGCGGCGGAGCGGAACTCTTTCTGGAAAACTATCGAACCCTCCCTCCCTAGTTTTTAGGTCGAAAGGCAACTTATAGGTGCAGAGGGAGGCCGAGGGGGTGCCTGGGGTGGCTGCACCCCCTCCAGGCATGGCCAGTGGTGGGCCCATGCCTGGGGTGGGTGTGGGACCCCCAGGACTCCTCTCCATCTTGTCTTCTGGCTCCGTAGATCTTCTGGTGAAATATAATTTTTGACATATTTTCTGGGATTTTTCCTGATAGTTCATTTTCTGCACAAAAACAAGACACCAAGGTAATTCTACTGAAAACAACATCAGTCCGTGTTAGTTGTATCCAAATCACACAAGTTTAGAGAAGAAACAATAGCAAAGTGTTCGAGAAAGTAGATATGTTTTGGACGTATCAATCGACAACGGCGAACAACGGAGTCGGCGCCAGTCAGCTTCTTCTAGTAGACGAGGAAGACGACGATGGTGAAGTTTTGCAGATATCCCCCTAGCTTGTTACTATACTCAACCCGCGGTCCTTCTTCTGGTCCTAGTCGTCAGCTTCTAACGACTCGGTGTGTGGGTTGTTGATGGGCTGCAGCAAAGCTTGCAATAGGGCATGATGCTGCTACACGGCGAGCGATAGATAGGCGAGAGAGAATATGGGCTTCGGGCTAGTTTTGATTTATTGCGAATGTTTTTTCTGTTTCTTAGTCTTCTCTTTATTCTGTTTGATATTTCTTTAACTATTTAAAGTTCGAATTTAATTTGTAATACTTTGTGAATATGTGCTAAACATTTTTATAAAATTGTAGACCTAAACTTCTCTAAAATGAATTCCAAGTTCTAATTTGAACTATTTATATTAAGTAGTCTAAATTTAATATTATAGGCCTTTTAGTATTCTGATGGTGTACAAAACCCATTATAAAATCTTTCTTAGCAACTTGGATTTTATGTTTACCTTTAGATCTTATAAACTTATTATTATCATTTTCTTCTTATGGATATATGATTCTTTAACATTTTGCAAGAACCTTTGTTTTGAATTTTCTTCATATATTACATAATCAACTTATTAGGGAAAACACTATGTTTATATTCATGAAATTTGGTCCTTATTATAATTCATATTTTAAGGAAATTTTCTAATTGTGACTATACATTATCTTTTGTCAAATAATCCCTTAAGAGTTTTGTGGTGAGTAACATTTATAAAAGTCTTGGTCATATAATTATGCATGGATGATAATAACTAATAGATAAATTAGCATTTTGAATTACAAATAATTACCATGAGTTTTAGGGAATTTAATATACTTATATTTTTTATATATATGGATGAATATTAAGGTCTAAGACATATTGCCTTCATGTTTGTGATCATGAATGATATCACAATCTAAACATAAAATAATAGGGTTATTCTATAGGGTGACTTGTCAGAAAGAATTGATAATAATTATTTCTAAGCACATATGATTTTGATGTTTTGAAGTGACAAGGATGTGCTTAAGTGATTGACTATAGAAAACTATCCCTAGAAACAATTACGAACTTGGATAGTTGATTAAGCATCTGGAATGGGATATCAATCTTGTTATAGAGCTTGTAGGGTTCGCAACATAGAAAACAAAAAATTTCCTATGATGGGAACAACTATGTACCAAGATCTATCTACTAGATACAAACAACGGGCGGATGCATATCCGTAGACCTACAAAGCTTAGTGAGTTAAACTCGTGGTTGATGTAGACGATCTCTTGCCGATCTCAAGATCGAGAGGAAGTCCTAGCGCCGCAAATCAGCAGCGCATCCAGGCTCGCACACACGTCTGAGGCACCGAGCAACCTCCGCCTCCTCGCTCCAGCGATGCAGCGGAAGCACAACTCTTTCTTGCCGAATAGCCACGGAGAACATGTATCTCGCTAGTCCGAGACCATGGGGGATAAATTCTAGAGGTAGAGAGAGATCCTTCACGAGGAGGTGTGAGTGAGAAGTGAGGTGGGGTGTGCATTTTATAGGAGAGGGGGGACCCCAAGGGGGTGGCCGGCGCATGGGGGCTGCCCCTTGCCCTCCCTTCATTCATGTGGGTGGACACTCCACTCACAAAATTCCTTTAAATTCCCTCCACTCAAAATCCCACTCAAAATTGCTATTAAATTTCTACCAAATTTAATGCAAACTCTCATTAAATAAAACTCCTTTTATTTATTCAGAATTTTTTCAATTACTTTAATGACAAACGTTCACATATAACCCCTTGCTAGAATTCTATTTCACATGCAAAAACACTTTCTGCAATTTCACCCAAAAAACTGTTTCGGTATCTAGTGAAATAAATTCCTGCATTTGTTATTCTTTTCGGCATGAAACTTTTGCTCCAATTGGATGTCGGTGTCTCTTAAGTGTGTCACCCTACGGTTCGCGAATAATGCGGACATGATCGAGACCCCTCTCGGATCAATAATCATAAGCGGCATCTGGAGACCCATACTGCCTTCCACATATTCAACGATGACTTTCTTGTGATCGTCGGAACCTTTTATGCTAGTATCTTAATACCTTTGTTTCACGATATATTACATGTCCGAGATTTGATCATTAGTATCTTCATACCTAGTTTGATCTCGTTACTGACATGCACTCTTTTCTTGTTCCCATGATATAACATTCTAGTGATTAAATCATTTGCTTGCAAGCTAACCAATGTGATATCACTGAGAGGGTCCAGAGTATATCTATCCGTCATCGGGATAAATAAATTCCACTCTCGATCCATGGGCCTCAACATAACACTTTATTAGTTCTGAACCCATCTTTATAATCACCCTGTTATGGTGTGACGTTTGATGTTATCAAGAAACTCTTCCGGTGTTAGTGATTGACATGATCTCATGGTCTAAGGATTAGGATTACTTCGTAAGTTGTTATAGCAATATAAACTCAATGACTTTGATCGTAATGCTATACTTCGGATGAATGTTCATCACACCATTACACTAATGTTGTGATCCCGTTATTAACAACATCCAATGTCCATGATCAGGAGACCTTGATCATCTTGTTAATCAACGAGCTAGTTTATGAGAGAGGCATAACTAGGAACTTTATGTTTGTTTATTAAACACACATGTATTAACGTTTCCATATTAATACAATTATAGCATGCAAAATAAACATCTATCATATACTTGGAATACACATAATAAACACTTTATTATTGCCTCTCAGGGCATATTCCCTTCAGTCTCTCACTTGCACTAGAGACAATAATCTAGTTACATAGTGATGAATCTAACACCCATGGAGTTCTGGTGTTGATCATGTTTTGCTCTAGGGAGAGTTTTAGTCAGTGGATCTGCTACATTGAGATTCGTGTGTACTTTACAAATCTTTATATCTCCATCCTTGACATGCTCGCGGATGGAGTGAAACCGGCACTTAATATGCTTGGAATTCTTGTGAGACCTTGGTTCTTTGGCATTGGCAATAGAACCATTGTTGTCACAATATATCACCATTGGGTCCAACGCGCTTGCAACCACACCTAGTTCGGATATGAACTCCTTCATCCAACCCGCTTCCTGAGCCGCTTCTGAAGCAACAACATATTCGGCCTCCGTTGTTGATCCCGCCACCACAGGTTGTTTGGAACTCCTCCAACTAACCGCTTCGCCATTCATGAGAAATACGTATCCGGATTGAGACTTAGAGTCTTCCGGGTTGGTGTCAAAGCTTGCATCGACATAACACTTAGAGACGAGCTCTTCTTCACCTCCGTACACAAGAAACATATCCTTAGTTCTTCGTAAGTACTTAAGGATATTCTTGCCCGCTATCCAATGTTCCGAACCTGGATCCGATTGGTACCTACTAGTCAAACTAATAGCATGTGCCACATCCGGTCTTGTACATAGCATGACGTACATTATAGAGCCTATGGCTGAAGCATAGGGGACTTTGTCCATTATCTCTCTTTCTTCCGCCGTAGCCGGACTTTGAGTCTTACTCAATGTCTTGCCTTGCAACATAGGTAAGAACCCCTTCTTACTTCCGTGCATTTAAACTTCTTTAAAATCTTATCAAGGTATGCAATTTGCGATAGCCCTATTAGGCGCCTAGATCTATCTCTATAGACCTTTATGCCTAATATGTATGACGCTTCACCTAGGTCCTTTATTGAAAATTTGCTGTTTAGATAACTTTTAGCACTATTTAAAAGATCTATATCATTTCCGATCAATAATATGTCATCCATATATAATATCAGAAATGCCACATTGCTCCCACTCACTTTCTTGTAAATACAAGCTTCTCCATAAGTTTGGACAAATCCGAACTCTTTGATCACCTCATCAAAGCGGAGATTCCAACTTCGTGATGCTTGCTTCAATCCATAGATGGATCGCTGAAGTTTGCACACCTTGTTAGCATCCTTAGGATCGACAAAACCCTTTGGTTGTATCATATATAACTCTTCTTCAATATTACCATTGAGAAACGCGGTTTTGACATCCATCTGCCATATCTCATAATCAAAATATGCAGCAATTCCTAACATAATCCTAACTGACTTTAGCATCGCTACGGGAGAGAATGTCTCATCATAGTCAACTCCTTGAATTTGTCGAAACCCCTTTGTGACAAGTCGAGCTTTATAGACGGTCACATTACCATCAGCATTAGTTTTCCTTTGAAAATCCATTTGTTCTCCACGGCCTTTTGGTCGTGAGGTAAGTCCACCAAGTTCCAAACTTGATTTTCATACATGGATCCCATCTCGGATTTCATGGCTTCTAACCATTTTTTGGAATCCGGGCTCATCATCGCTTCTTCATACGTCGCAGGGTTATCAATTTCATCAACCATGAAATTCACAACAGGGTTTCCGTACAGCTCGGGAGTTGCACGCATCCTGCTAGACCTGCGAGGTTCGATAGTACTCTCTTTCGGAGTTTCATGATCATTATCATTAGTTCCCTATTCAACTGGTGAAGCCAACTCCGGAACAACTTCCGGCACTGCGCTACTCACCATACTTTGAAGAGAAGGTTCAATAACCTCTTCGAATTCTACCTTCCGACTACTCACACCTTTCGCGAGAAACTCTTTCTCTAAGAAGGATCCATTCTTGGCAACAAAAATCTTGCTCTCGGATCTGTGATAGAAGGAATACCCAATAGTTTCCTTAGGGTATCCTATGAAGACGCATTTTTCCACTTTGGGTTCGAGTTTATCCGGTTGAAGTTTCTTCACATAAACATCGCATCCCCAAACTTTAAGAAATGACAGCTTAGGTTTGTTTCCAAACCACAATTCATACGGTGTCTTTTCAACGGATTTAGATGGTGCCCGATATAAAGTGAATGCAGCAGTTTCTAGTGCATAACCCCAAAATGACAACGGCAAGTCCGTCAGAGACATCATAGATCGAACCATATCCAATAAAATACGATTACGACGTTTCGACACACCATTTCGCTGTGGTGTTCCGGTAGGTGTGAGTTGTGAAACAATTCCACACTCTTTCATGTGAGTGCTAAACTCGTAACTTAGATACTCACCTCCACGGAAGGACCGTAGACAATTTGATCTTTTTATTATGATGATTTTCCACTTCATTATGAAATTCCTTGAACTTTTCAAATGTTTCAGACTTGTGTTTCATCAAGTAGATATAACCGTATCTACTCAAATCATCCGTGAAAGTAACAAAATAACGATATCCACCTCACGCCGACACACTCATTGGACCACATACATCAGAATGTATGATTTCCAATAAATCTGTCACCCGTTCCATTGTACCGGAAAACGGCGTTCTAGTCATCTTACCCATAAGGCATGGCTCACATGTATCAAATGATTCAAAATCAAGTGATTCCAAAAGTCCATCCGAATGGAGCTTCTTCATGCGTTTGACGCTAATATGACCTAGACGGCAGTGCCACATATATGCGGATATATCATCATTAAGTTTAATCCTTTTAGCATCAACATTATGAATATGTGTAACATTATTATTGAGATCCAATAGAAATAAACCATTCATCATCGGTGCATGACCATAAAAGATTTCATTCATATAAATAGAACAACCATTGTTCTAGGATTTAAATGAATAACCACTTCGCATCAAACACGATCCAGATACAATGTTCATGCTCAGTGCTGGAACCAGATAACAATTATTCAAGTTTATTACTAATCCCGACGGCAAGTGGAGAGGTAGCGTTCCGACGACAATCACATCAATGCTTGATCCATTGCCGACACGCATCTTGACCTCACCCCTTGCTATCGGTCGCTTATTCCGCAGCCCCTGATTCGAGTTACAAATATTATCAAATACCCAGGTGCTACTACGAGCACTAGTCAAGTACACATCAATAACATGTATATCATATATACCTTTCTTTGCCTTGCCGGCCTTCTTGTCTGCCAAATACTTGGGGCAGTTGTGCTTCCAGTGGCCAGTCCCCTTACAATAGTAGCACTCGGTATAAGACTTAGGGCCAACTCAGGGTTTCTTTTTAGGCACGACAACTGGCTTGTCTCCCTTACTTCCCTTCCCTTTCTTGTATTTCTTGAAACCAGTGTTCTTATTGATCATCAACACTTGATGTTCCTTCTTGATCTCCACTTCTGCAGTTTTAAGCATTGACAGAAGCTCAGGGAGAGACTTCTTCATGCCTTGCATATTATAGTTCATCACAAAGCTCTTATAGCTAGGTGGCAGACACTGTAGAACACGATGGATGCCTAAGTCAATGGGAATCGATATTCCCAAGGACACAAGCTTATCGGCGTCACCCGACATATTGAGTACATGCTCACTTACGGAGTTGTGCTCTTCCATCATGCAGCTAAAGAACTTTTCTAAAGCATTGTAGCTCTCTACAGCAGCATGTGTGTCGAAAATCATTTTCAACTAACCCATTGTATCAAATGCATTGCCGTTTTCTAAATGCTTTCGAAGTTCTGGATGTAGCCCATACAATATGCCGCAATGAACTAAGTTGTGGTCCTCCTGACGAGTCAGATAGACATTCTTCTCCTCGTCAGGGGCATCCTCAAAAGGTGGGGGGCCTAGCGGCGCTTCTAGCACATATTTCTTTTGTGCAGCAGATAGGAGAATCCTCAAATTCATGGCCCATTCGGTAAAGTTGCTACCGTTCGTTGCAAGTTTCTCTTTCTCCATGAACACATTGAAATTAAAATCAGTTGGTGCCATCTACAACAGAATTTGTAAAGTTTAGACTAAGTTTATGATAGATTGAGTTCAACTAATCCACATTATGAATGAACTCCCACTAAAAAACGACATCCCTCGTGTCTTTTTGGTGATTACATGAACCAAATCCACTACACAAAGTCCGATCATCATGTGAGTCGGTGTAGCTTCAAAGGCAGGCATCAAATGGGCATCATATCTACTATATGACTCATGCTTAACCTTTCGGTCCGTGTTCCGAGGCCATGTCTATACATGCTAGGCTCGCCAAGTAAGAACCTTAGTATTCGCGTGTGTAACTGTCTTACACCCGAAATATGGTCATGGATCCAAGAACACCCGATCATCACGTGATGTCTTGGAGCGATGAAAACATAATCGGTGCATACTAAAGGAAGAACACATTCTTATCTTGATATTTAAATGAGGTATCATCTTATTATGCTAATAAAACGCCAAACAAGCAATATAAGATGCTATCAAACATCACATGTTTATTAGTGGAATGATATGGTTCCCGCATATGATCTCTATCATGTGCACCGTGGTATGATCACTATCATACCTTTATGTGTAAGGCCAAGGTCTTTGGAACTTACACGTTATGTGTGTTGTAAGAGTATCATCTCATACTTCTACTTACAACATCACCATATCATAACACTAGCCCAGCAACAATCTAAACTAGACGCCTCTAATTTATCCATTGCAAGTTTTACGTGGCTTGCGGCTTTCGAAGATAGAACCATTCATACCTACGAACATGAACCACAACGAGGATAACCAAATTGTTGACAAATCATTGCAAAATAGATATTGACTATAGTAGGAGAGACAGACACCCGCTAGCCACTTATGCAAACTAGTTGCATGTCAAGCGTGAAACGGGTCTCATGTGCGAGGACATGTAAAGTTTGTCCGGGCCGCTTCATCCGACTATGCCACCAATATCCAAAATTACAACTAAGAAGCAACAACATGATCATCATCGCCCACATACTCATATGTGTAATACCCGTGTAAGGCATCGACGCATAGATCCGGCTCTGATACCACTGTAGGGGTTCGCAGCAGAGAAAACAAAAAATTTCCTACGATGGGAACAACTATGTACCAAAATTCTATCTACCAGATACAACAAACGGGCGGATGTATATCCATAGATAACATACCCTTGAAGACCGACAAAGCTTAACGAGTTAAACTCGTGGTTGATGTATACGATCTCTTGCCGATCTGAAGATTGAGAGGAAGTCCTAGCGCCGCAAATCAGCAGCGCATCCGTGCTCGCACACACGTCCGAGGCACCGAGCAACCTCCGCCTCCTTGCTCCAGCGATGCAGCGGAAGCACAACTCTTTCTTGCCGAATATCCACCGGGAACATGTATCTCGCTAGTCCGAGACCATGGGGGATAAATTCTAGAGGGGGAGAGAGATCCTTCACGAGGAGCTGTGAGTGAGAAGTGAGGAGGGGGTGCCTTTTATAGGAGAGGGGGGGGGACCCAAAGGGGGTGGCCGGCGCATGGGGGCTTCCCCCTTGCCCCCCTCATTCATGTGTGTGGACACTCCACTCACAAAATTCCTTTAAATTCCCTCCACTCAAAATCCCACTCAAAATTGCTATTAAATTTCCACCAAATTTAATGCAAAGTCTCATTAAATAAAACTCCTTTTATTTATTCAGAATTTTTTCAATTACTTTAATGACAAACATTCACATATAACCCCTTGCTAGAATTCTATTTCACATGCAAAAACACTTTCTGCAATTTCACCTGAAAACCTGTTTCGGTATCTAGTGAAATAAATTCCTGTGTTTGTTATTCTTTCCGGCATGAAACTTTTGCTCCAATTGGATGTTGGTGTCTCTTAAGTGTGTCACCCTACGGTTCACGAATAACGCTGACATGATCGAGACCCCTCTCAGATTAATAATCAGAAGCGGGATCTGGAGACCCATACTGACTCCCACATATTCAACGATGACTTTCTTGTGATCGTCGAAACCTTTTACACTAGTATCTTAATCCCTTTGTTTCATGATATATTACATGTCCGAGATTCGATCATTAGTATCTACATACCTAGTTTGATCTCGTTACTCACATGCACTCTTTCCTCGTTCCCGTGATATAACATTCTAGTGATCAAATCACTTGCTTGCAAGCTAACCAATGTGATATCACCGAGAGGGCCCAAAGTATATCTATCCATCATCGGGATGAACAAATTCCACTCTCGATCCATGGGCCTCAACATAACACTTTATTAGTTTTGAACACATCTTTATAATCACCCTATTACGGTGTTAGTGATTGACATGATCTCATGGTCTAATGTAACACTACGGTTCTGAAAAGACCGTAGCTTCTATGTGACATGCCAATCCCGGGATCGGTTCATTGGCCCACAATAGAATAAAGATGAATAACATAGCAAAATATCCGTGCATCATAAATAACGATGATCCAGAGTATCATTATTACAATAAAGGCTTAGCCCATGGCTATCTTAGCTTATTCAAGTAGCAACATAAATAAAATAACTCCTCCATTCTGCAAATTGCCCACAAATGAAAAAGTGCCGAGTGGAGTACCGTGGCCTAAATCGATCACTCAGAATCAGAATATCCTGCAACATGAAACATAGCAGCCCCGAAGGGTCAATACATGGAATGTATGGCAAGTAGAGATATTAAAGGAGACAATAGTGCTAACATCTACATGCATATTTGGCAAGTGGAGTTGTGGCTAGCTTGCATTTGCAAATACCTTTGTCCTACTTTCTTAAACAGTTTTTGATTTTCTTTGAAAAGATCCCAATTAAGTAACCCATCAACATTAAAGCAATTAGGAAATTATAATGAGCAAGAAACATGTCATGAAATCAATATCAATCAACTCAGATGTCCATAACCCGGGACACGGCTAATCGATTAGTTTATACACCCTGCAGGGGTTAGTATACTTTACCCATGTGACTTGGCCAGCCCAGCTCGTACCACCACTCTCACATTGGGTGATGATAGGGAGAAGTCCAAGAAGGGACCGTTCGGTAAGTAGCTCCCCAAACCCGATACGCACCGGTCCAACCTACCAAAATTCTACATCTCTGGATACGTGGGTTCGAGTTACCACAACTTACTAAGTCCAACCAACCGCCTATTTCATTATTGGCACATGGTTGTACACGTAAGCTACAAAATAAAGAAGCCAATCATTTTCTCTTGATACCTCGGTGCCTTTCCGCAATGATACCACCAAAATTATCAATCCCATCACACCCAGGAGATTCATTGATTATGTTGCTTTTAGTTTTCGCAAACCAACACATTTAGAAACAACTTTCAGTGATGTAACCCAGCCCTCGTCTATCATAGCATGGCTAAGCACATCTACCAACGGTGGCTCATCTACAGGAAAACCCTACCACATAATAGGACATAGCATAGCGATAGTATTATCCTACACATGCATCTACAAAATACACAACAATGCAATGAAATTAATAGGACCATATCATGAACAAGGTAGCATCAACTTGCTTTGGCTGTAGTGGTCGAACGAACAATCCACACACGAGCAAGCGTTGCACTCTTCACAATCTACACGATACAATTGCAATCACATAAACAAACCATACAAAATCATATACAAACAATGACAATGCAAGATGCATGCATGACAAGTTGAACATTGCTACAGTAGCTTCATATATTCATGCATGGAAAACATTTTAAGTGCATAGAAAACAAAGCATGCAATTTTAAATGCCCAAGCAATTGAGCTAGAACCCAAATATTTAGCCACTGCTAATAAACTGTTTGTAAAATCTTGGAAAAATATCTACTATGTAGGCAACCTAAAATAGAACCAGTACCAATTGGAATCACTCAAAAAGGATTTATATAATTCCCTGAGTAATTAAAATACTCCAGTAAGCCTTTTATATATTCTGCAAATTCCAATACTGTAAGTCTACCTTTTAATTCACTGTAAGATTCCTCTTGTTCTACTGATTCCAGGGTCATCTTATTTGCTATTTTTGGAGTTGTAGAACTTCTACTATGAATTTAATACTCTAAAAAGGACATTAACCCATTTAATTAACCAAGATAAATCCTTGCTGCAAACGTATGAAACAATTGTACAGAAATATTCTACGTAAAACACTGAATCCATACATATTTTATTTTCAATTTTTGGCCTAGTAGATTATTTTCTATGGATTTTACAAGATTCATATAATTTCTGCTAAAAATAATTCGAATTAAAGATCTCAGTCAACCGTGACCGTTTGACCACACCGACGTGGCGCTGACGTGGCGCTGACCAATCAGCGCTCTGACCAGACTAGTCAACGGTCCATCTGGACCGTTGGATGCGAATCGGACGGCAGAGGGGAGGCGTGCGAGGGGGGCTCACCGGAGCAGACGGCGGGCGGCGGCGGCGAGGTCGTGGCGACGTCGGCGGTGGTCCTCGGCGGCGGCGGGTGGTGCAAAGGCGTCGGGGGCGAGGTGGCGGCACGGACTCCCGCATCCGCGGGCGGCGGCGGTTCGCGGCTGGAGCACGGCAGCGTCGGTGGCGACGGTGGCGGGATCGCGGCGGCATCGGGCCTGCGGGGGAAGAAGGGGAGATGGTCAAGGGGTTGCGGCGGAGGCCCCCAGCGGGAGAATGGGGCGAGGGGGTCGCGGGCGGCGGTGGCTTACCGCGGCAATGGCGGCGGCGGTCACGAACTCCGGCGATAAATTTCTCGACGATGACGGTGGGGTAGATAGTGATTTTTGGGGGGTTTGGAAGAGGATAACTCGGGGATTGGTATAGGCAAAAATTCCGGACAAAATCGGTTCGAAATCGGCCCGATTCCGAAGGAATCAGAGCTGTCTACGAGTTGGAGAAGAACATGCTGACGCGTGGGGCCCACGCATTAGTGATGCACGGTGGCGGCGGCGCCTACTATCCGCCGCCAGCAAGACGCTGTCGCTATGGGTCAGCCGCTGGATCGGCAGTTCGCCGGGCCAAGGCGGCTGGCTCGCGCGCTGCCCTTTCTCTTTTTTTTGATTTTCTTTTCTTTTTTTCGTGATGATTTGTTAACTGAATTTATTGACAGAAACTGTCTAATATAAGCTGAAAATTCAGATCGCTATAAAATTTGCTATGATGCTCTGATTGAGGCGATTCAAAGTGCTACGGGCTCGTGACGGAACCCTCTACGCACCTGTGCCTTCCAAACAACTAAAATATACTGTTTTTAAAAGAAGAATGGTAAAATCGAGCATTCAAGTGTAGGTGTCAAAATGCAATTGCAAGTGAATTGTTTTGCCAAAACCTATTCAAACTGAATTTTTGCAATGATGATCATGATGCAATGACATGTGTGCTATGCAGTACCAAATCTAAAATTTGGGATGTGATAAGACTAACCCCCTTAAGATGAATCTCGTCCCTGAGATTCGGCGTGGCTAGCAAATAGGTGAGGGTGGTCCTCTCGGATGTAATCCTCACGCTCCCAAGTGGATTCCTCTTCGGTGTGGTGGCTCCATTGTACCTTGCAAAACCTGATCGTCTTGGTATGGGTAATCCTCTCCGTTGTCTCCAGTACCTTGACCGGCTTCTCCTCATAGGTCAAGTCACTCTCAAGCTGAACCTCCTCTAGTGGCACCGTGTCTCTCAATGGTGTACCCACCATCTCCGGATGGCACTTCTTCAGCTGGGACACGTGGAACACATTGTGGACGGCGGACAGAGCCTCTGGCAACTCCAACTGATAAGCAACCACTCCTTTGCGTGCTAAGACCCGATACGGTCCTATAAACCGAGGTGCCAGCTTATGTCACATCCCAAGATTTTTCCAAATCTTGTAATGTGAAAAATAAATAAACAAAATAAATTTTTTGTTGAAAATCAGGGTGAAAAGAAACTTTTGTTTCTAAATGGAAACTTAAAAATCCCATCTTGAACAAACTTTGGTAAAAGTTTGAATCCAACAAAAATCCAAATCAAGGGAGATGCATTCCTCAATGAATGTATCTGGAAATTTAAAAACTCGGAAAATAAATCCAAACCCTAAACCCAAATGGAATAAAAATCATTTCCAAGTTATCTCCAAGCCTATGGATTTGAATCCATATAAAAATTTGTAAACAAACATTTACAAAGATCAACAAAGACAAATAGAAATATTATAAGACCATAGAAAATGGTTTCACTTAAATTGGAACCATAAATAAAATCTTATGAATTTAAATAAGATAAGGAAATTAAATTTCCAAAGCTAATAAAGAACCTATCTATAAATCCATACCAAATGGTGATAAAATAATCTTAAAGGGATTTAAAAGGATAAACAAATATTAAACAAGATTTTACAAATTGGAATCACCAAGTTTGGATCTCTAAATAAAAAGATATGAATTTTATAAGATGAAGAAAGAAATATTAAATAAAGAATATAAAGACCAAATCAAATCTTGGCCAAATCCATAAGCAAATGGAATGAATTATAATCCAAAACCCAAATAAAATAAATGGTTAAAGAATTTTCCAAAATAAAATAAAATTCCTTAAACCAAATTCCATTTGAATAAGGACAAACCCCCTATTAGAATTGATTAATTAAATCATAAGAAACTAGTATTTTGGAATTACCCAAGTGAATTAAAAGTTGTTTAATTCAACTTAATTAAGATTAAAGAAATCTTCCAAATAAACTTTAGGGAATTAAAACTATATTTAATTCCATTGGAATTAAAACAAATACCCAATTCAAATGATTTATGAATCATATTAAATATTCTCTAAATAATTCAAGATGAATTATTTTGACACCCTATTAATCAAATAAAAACCTACTAAAAATATTTGGAAGGATTTAGAAAATTTAAATGGTTTTTGAAATATTACTAAATCTCATTTGATTTAAAACTAGAGCCTATTTTGAATAACTAAAAGACCTTAAAAAAGAATAAATAAATTATTCTAAAATGATTTCAGAAAGCTTTACTAACCAGTATTTAAACCCACACAAAATTTTGCAAAGGTTTGAATTCAAATGGATGTTTGAATTGACCAAACAAAATCAAAACAGAAAATCAAATTGGGAAAAAGAAAAATAACAGGAGAAAAAAAAAGAAACGAGGCAACCCAACTGACCCAAATTTATTGCCCATCAAGCCCACTGTCGCACCTGATGAAACGTTATTCACTCGCGAATGAACCCACTGAGTCGATGACCGATGGACCCCACCCCCACACTCTCTCTCTCGCTGCCAGAAGACCCCACCGCCAGCTCACCTTCTTCCTCCCCGCGGTGACCACGCCCCTCTTTCTTCCTCGCCGTTTCTGGCTGTTGAAGCCGGCGTCAATACACGTTAATGCCTGCGTTACTCCACTATGCGACCATGCCCTCTTGTTCGCCTGCATCCCCTCTCTCTTTCCCCTCAGACCACGTGCCTCCGGAGCCCCCAGGCCGTCTCAATTTCCCCCTGCACCGCCCTCTGCTCCAGCGAGCTCCACCAGCAATTCCGGCAGCCCCTCGTCGCCCCTCGCCTCCTCGACCACGCTCACTTGTTCCCCAGGCCCTAGTGCACCTCTCTGTGGCCTCAGCTCACTTGCGCGTGCCTCCCAGCGTCGGCAACGACGACACCAAGCACCACCGCCGTCTACCTCTTCTCCGGCGACTCCTCTGGTAAGAATATGACCGCCCCTCTCTTTCTCTTTCACACACGCATCTTTGCCTCGTCCTTGCGCATCTAACCATACACTCCTCTCCCTCTGGAATGCACCGAAGCCCCGTCCCCGTTGACGTCTGAGCGCAACCGACGACCCCACGAACTCCGGCGAGCGATTCTCATCGACCCCTTGCGCCCCCTTGCCAGCCAGTACCACCTCGAGCATCCCCACACTTCGGCGAACCTGGTGAGCCACTCCCTTTACTCCCTCGCTTCCTCTATCACCAGCCCTGCCGTAGCCAGAGCCAGCGCCGCCACCAGCCGCCGCCAGCGCCGCCCATCTCTGGCAAGCGAGCTAAGCACCGTCCGATCCAGATCGTAGCGTCACGATAGAACTTAAGTGAAAGGGTAAGGATGAACCTGAGCCATGAGATTTAAGTTAGATCCAACGCACCAGAGAGCGCGATCCAGCCGAAGCGGTATCGACCAATCACAGCGCGACGCGTGGCCAGTGTGTTGATTTAAAAACAGAATTTGATCTATTGAATTCGTAAACTTGCAAAATTCATAACTTTCAAACCACATGTCCAAATTTTGCACATTTTATATCAATGGAATCAGCAAGACAATCCCTAGCCAACCATGCCCTTTGTTTAGTAAAATGCTTCTGTTAAATTGTTGGTTTTTTGCAGAAACTTGTGTATGCATGTTTAGAATATAAAAATTGTTCTAAAATGATTTTGGGGATAAAACCTTTGGAAAATGGTGTGTTTTGAACCTACTGACCATAGGAAACAAATTGTGGTTTCAAAAATGTATTTGGTGAAACAAAAGAATAAACTTTGGATTTAAACCATTTCTAGTCAAACAAAAGTAATGTTTATTTATTAAAAATGCTTTTGGTAGAAAACCTTTGAGAAATGTTTTGGAAATAAACTCTCTGACCCTAAACACAAGGTTTTATGGTTTGAAAACATATTTTGTGAAACCTATAGAATATTGCCTTATTAAAAGCATTTCTTCACCACATAAAATAATGACTTGGTTTAAAAATGGTTTATGAAGTGAAATCTTTTGCAAATGACTTTGCCACTTTATAAATTGATCATTAGGTGTTTTCAAATGTTTACAACCTATTATAAACCACTTTTGTAAATAAAACAAAGTTTGGCATGCTTGCATGCATTGCTTTGTTTTTATTATTTTATGTGATGATTGCTTGAATGGTAGATTGAAATATTGTTTACTTGATTGAATTGTAGTGATTTGAAGTGAGTGAACATTGCAAAGTTCAAGGAGTGAACTCATACTCTCTACCAAAAAGGCAAGTGATGCTACATACTTTTGTCCCATTATTTTCACTATGCATTAGTGATATTTCTAAGTAGGACCTGCATGGAATTTTGCTAAGTGTAAACTATGCCATGGGAAATCCCAGTAGATGAAACCTTAGTAGAATTTCCTAAGTTAAGATTCCTACTACTATCATGCTTAGCTTAGCTAGTAGAAAACAAGGGTGGAATATATATTCATGCTATGGAAAATTTCTAAGTCTGAGGACTTGTGTTTTGTTTAATAAAACAACTAAGTGAATGAATCACCTGGGTGGAATGGAAGGATTGGTTTGTGTTGAGTGGTTACTCAGGGCCCATTTCAATGGACTACCCTGGTGTATCACACTTGTGGATGGCCACCCAGGAACAAAGAGATTTGAGATGTCAAATGTTGAGAAGCTTCAAGTGCAACCACATGGCATTATGGGATCTGCTTGGATCATATAGGTTGCAATAACTTAGCCAAATGGACAGTTGGTGGTAGGGGTTTGATAGGTTGGAACGCGTCCATTCTGGTCTAAGGGAAGGTTTCTGAAAGGTCCTGTCTTGGTGAAAATCAAGACTTGTGGGGAAAGTGCACAACCTCTACAGATGGAAGAATCTAAGTACTTAGCCATGTCCCTGGTAAAGGAAAATTTGAGCATCAAGACATGGAAGCTATCAAGAATCTCATCATCCAATATTCTAAGTTAAAAACTTGTGGTTGAACAAGGGTTGAAAGGATCACCAATTTCTATTGGGAGATGCCTTGGGAAAGATTTTTGTCAAACAAAAACTTAGTGTTTTCAAATGATAAGGAAAATCTATTTTGAGCAATGCAAGCCTAAGCTCCACTTAGCCAAATGCATATAGATGATAGACTCTACTATACTACCATAGTATCACTTGCCAATACAATTCAAATGTATTGACCGTTGTGGCTGTAACTTGTTATGTTGTAGGTTTGTTTGATATTAGTGAAGTTTAATGATTAGGATTACAAGTCTACAACCAACATGTCTGCCTGTGGCACTTTGAAGATGAAGGACCCCATGCTATTGTTATATTCTGCTGCATTGTAATGAGATAGCCAAATGAGCTATGTAAGATGTGATAAATTATTTTATTCCTGGTTATAAAGTTGTATTATGACCTTTGTTTCTTGATATGACCTCTTAACTGTGGATGCTAGCTATTGATCTAGGGACTAGCATTGTAAACACAGGGATCTCTACCTTATTAAAGGTTGGGAACCTTACAGATGGTATCAGAGCATTGTGTTGCCTGTAGGATTGTAACCCTATTGGACAAAACCCCTTAGAAAAATAGGAGTTGTATTTGTTCCAAAACTTATTTACAAACAATCTTGTAAACTCTTTCCTCAACCATTTTGGTTTTGATTCTACATCTCTTCTATTTCAAACTTGATGGACAAAGCCTACCCCATGGCCAAAGACTTCACCATGTGCAAAGGACTTCATCAACTCTAATGACTTCAACATCTTCAACTCTAATAACTTCAACATCTTCAACTCTAATGACTTCAACATCTCCAACATTTTAACCAAGGACTTCAACCTTGGATATCACTAAGGACTACAATTGAGACAAGAAATGTTTCTCAAGACTTGAAGACTAACGAAACACAACTTAGAAGGAACCATCATCTCTTTGAAGTTTTGTGACCAAGATTCAAGAAATCATCCAAGGATACAAAGATCTTGTTCATGAAGAATCAACTAAGAAGGAAGGAATGATTTCAAGTGAACCATATAGATGGACCACCGTATTTAGTTTAAGTCAAACCCACCAACTTATGTGGTGTAACAAAAATATTTTTGGTTGCCTATAAATATACTTGAACCTTGTTGTTTGAGTGGAATGTTTGTTTGAGATTGCTTGCACATTGCTTGTGTGAATTGTGATGTGTGTGATTAGAATTATTTCCTTAGAAATCTTTTGCCTATTCTAATCCCAACCCAATCCAAACAGATGACTTCTCCAAGAAACTCCAACATCAAGGATGGTGACAACAACAACCAAGAGGACAACATGAGAGAACTCATAGTAACCCAAACCCAGTTGAACCAAGTGACAGCTCAATTTATAGCCAACACCAGTGAGGTAGATCCAACCATGCAAAGGTTTTTGGAAACCCAAACCCAATTGTTGCATAAGGTGACAGATCAAATGATCAACATGGGAAACAACTCTTCCAAAGGAGTTTGTGACAACAAGGATGACAAAGATGTTATTCTAGAAGGAATCCAAGCTTGCAATATTTGTGGAGACAAGGATCACACTTCCAAGGAGCATGAAGATCAATGCCCCAATTGTGAAGAGAAACATCCAATTGACCAATGCCCCACATCTCAAGCTACTTGTTACCTATGTGAAGGAAATGATCATGTCCCTATCCAATGCCCCATCTATTCCATAGTTCAACAAAGGAAACAAGGTGGAGTGCAACAACTGATTGTAGACTGCCATGAGAGAGCCAAGTCTATCAAGAAGGATGGAGACAAAGGAAAATCTCAGCTTGTACCTCCCAGCAATATGACCCAATTTAAAGGACCAAAGAGGATACATATGTATTATCCAAGGAATAATAGAAGGTCAAGGAGACCAGGAACTGTTCCTACCTTTGAGATAACATATGAAGAACATGAACTAGAAGCACTCCTAGCTTTGGAGAAACCCAAGAAAAAGAAGGACAAAATCCATGTGCAATGTGGTCATTGCAAAGAAATGGGACACTATGCCAGTGAATGTCCAGAGAAGAAGAAGTATAAGGAGATTAGCCAAGTGTGGTGCAACAACTGCAAAGAGCTAGGCCATTATGTAGCAACTTGTCCACAGAAGATACGTGAAGAACTCAATCTTATCACATGTTACAATTGTGGTAACCAAGGACATTATGCAAGCAATTGTCCAGAAAAGATGAAGCACAAAATAAAGCCTATGAAGGATCTCAGCCTTGTCACATGTTTCAAGTGTGTAAACAAAGGACACTATGCAGATGTTTGCCCAGAGAGATTTCATCAAGATCCCAAGCAAGCCAAGATGTAATTTAGTTGGAATTTTTTTTAAGGGTGGTAGTACCCTAGATGCTTTTGAGCCAACTTGTAACCCCTAGCCTCCCCAAATCTCGGGACGAGATTTATTTTAAGGGTGGTATCCTGTCACATCCCAAGATTTTTCCAAATCTTGTAATGTGAAAAATAAATAAACAAAATAAAAATTTTGTTGAAAATCAGGGTGAAAAGAAACTTTTGTTTCTAAATGGAAACATAAAAATCCCATCTTGAACAAACTTTGGTAAAAGTTTGAATCCAACAAAAATCCAAATCAAGGGAGGAATGTATCTGGAAATTTAAACACTTGGAAAATAAATCCAAACCCTAAACCCAAATGGAATAAAAATCATTTCCAAGTTATCTCCAAGCCTATGGATTTGAATCCATATAAAAATTTGTCAACAAACATTTACAAAAGATCAAGAAAGACAAATAGAAATATTATAAGACCATAGAAAATGGTTTCACTTAAATTGGAACCATAAATAAAATCTTATGAATTTAAATAAGATAAGGAAATTAAATTTCCAAAGCTAATAAAGAACCTATCTATAAATCCATACCAAATGGTGAGCAAATAATCTTAAAGGGATTTAAAAGGATAAACAAATATTAAACAAGATTTTACAAATTGGAATCACCAAGTTTGGATCTCTAAATAAAAAGATATGAATTGTATAAGATGAAGAAAGAAATATTAAATAAAGAATATTTAAAGACCAAATCAAATCTTGGCCAAATCCATAAGCAAATGGAATGAATTATAATCCAAAACCCAAATAAAATAAATGGTTAAAGAATTTTCCAAAATAAAATAAAATTCCTTAAACCAAATTCCATTTGAATAAGGACAAACCCCCTATTAGAATTGATTAATTAAATCATAAGAAAATAGTATTTTGGAATTACCCAAGTGAATTAAAAGTTGTTTAATTCAACTTAATTAAGATTAAAGAAATCTTCCAAATAAACTTTAGGGAATTAAAACTATATTTAATTCCATTGGAATTAAAACAAATACCCAATTCAAATGATTTATGAATCATATTAAATATTCTCCAAATAATTCAAGATGAATTATTTTGACACCTTATTAATCAAATAAAAACCTACTGAAAAGATTTGGAAGGATTTAGAAAATTTAAATGGTTTTTGAAATATTACTAAATCTCATTTGATTTAAAACTAGAGCCTATTTTGAATAATTAAAAGACCTTAAAAAAGAATAAATAAATTATTCTAAAATGATTTCAGAAAGCTTTACTAACCAGTATTTAAACCCACACAAATTTTGGCAAAGGTTTGAATTCAAATGGATGTTTGAATTGACCAAACAAAATCAAAACAGAAAATCAAATTGGGAAAAAGAAAAATAACAGGAGAAGAAAAAAATAAGAAACGAGGCAACCCAACTTACCCAGCCCATTAAGCCCATCAGCAGCCCACCTGCTCACCCCCGTAGTGAAACATTATTCACTCGCGAATGAACCCACTGAGTCGATGACCGATGGACCCCACCCCCACACACTCTCTCTCTCGCTGCCAGACGACCCCACCGCCAGCTCACCTTCTTCCTCCCCGCGGTGACCACGCCCCTCTTTCCTCCTCGCCGTTTCTGGCCGTTGAAGCCGGCGTCAATACACGTTAATGCCTGCATTACTCCACCCTGTAACCATACCCTCTTATTCGCCTGCATCCCTTCTCTTTTTCCCCTCAGACCACGTGCCTCCGGAGCCCCCAGGCCGTCTCAATTTCCCCCTGCACCGCCCTCTGCTCCGGTGAGCTCCACCAGCAATTCCGGCAGCCCCTCGTTGCCCCTCGCCTCCTCGACCACGCTCACTTGTTCTCCAGGCCCTAGCGCACCTCTCTGTGGCCTCAGCTCACTCGCGCGTGCCTTCCAACATCGGCAACGACGACACCAAGCACCGCCGCTGTGTGCCTCTTCTCCGGCGACTCCTCTGGTAAGAATCTGACCGCCCCTCTCTTTCTATTTCACGCACGCATCTTCGCCTCGTCCTTGCGCATCTAACCATACACTCCTCTCCCTCTGGCATGCACCGAAACCCCATCCCCGTCGATGTCTGAGCGCAACCGACGACCCCACGAACTCCGGCGAGCGATTCTCATCGACCCCGTGTGCCCCCTTGCCAGCCAGTACCACCTAGAGCATCCCCACACTTCGGCGAACCTGGTGAGCCACTCCCTTTCCTCCCTCGCTTCCTCTATCACCATCCCCACCGTAGCCAGAGCCGGTATGCCACAGCCCGCCAAATACCGCCGCCACTTGGCCACCGCCATCGGCTCAAAGAGAGAACTTTGGCCTTAGCCTCGGGAACCTTGTAAGTGCATCTCCCTGATGCTGGTTGTTCCCATTGTTGTTGTTGTTGTTGTTGTTGTTGTTGTTGTTGTTGGTGGTGGTGGTGGTGTTGTTGTTGGTGTTGTTGTTGTTGTTGTTGTTGTTGTTGTTGTTGTTGTTGTTGTTGTTGTTGTTGTTGTTGTTGTTGTTGTTGTTGTTGTTGTTGTTGTTGTTGTTGTTGTTGTTGTTGTTGTTGTTGTTGTTGTTGTTGTTGTTGTTGTTGTTGTTGTTGTTGTTGTTGTTGTTGTTGTTGTTGTTGTTGTTGTTGTTGTTGTTGTTGTTCTGAGCTTCCATGAACTGGGTCATCACTTGAGTTAGCTGTGCCTGAGCCGCCATGAGCTAGGGAGACATCTGCGGTTCAGCACAGGTAAGCTTAGAAAGAATCGATTACGAAAACAGGATTCTACCCATGCATTATGTTCAAACAACAACAAAGCAATCTCAGACAATCTCAAGTAAGCAACACATCAGCAAACAAACGATCCAGCAATGTTCCAGGGGTTATCCTAGCAGTATATACCTACTGAACTAGTTTTAGAAGCATTGGCAACAGTTGCCAACACCAATTGGCCATCAAAGCATTAAAAACGGGAATCTACCAGAACAGTACAGTAGTGTTCAAAATTTTTTCTACCTGACTTAAACTCGTCAGGAATTTTTGCTGATTTTTTTAATACAGTACAGAGAGTTTCGAACCAACCCTATTGTTTTTAGATTTTTCCCAGTTACCAATAAAATATGAAAATTCGTGCAGTACAGCTGGGTCAGCAGAAAAACTGCATCAGGGAAAACTCGGATATCAACCAAAACTTGTCATAACTCTTCTATAAAATTCGGACAAATAATCCAGGAACTTTGGGGTACACATAGGAGCAACTAAACACTTTTAAAATAACAGTAAATAAGTTTTGCATTGATTGAGACTTAATCTAACGATGTATCCTAACAAAGACTAATTGGTGGGCATCTATCTACTTCATGAAGAGGTTGCAGTAGGTCCTTGCACTCATGCGTTGGCGCTTCTGTCCACGAACCAACCATGGCGGCAGAGTATACACCTCTCCTAAGTCATCACTGGAAACCTCAAATTACACCTCTTCTGGATCCTCCTCTTCTTCTTCATCCCCTGCTGCAGCTGCAACAGCTTCATCTCCTGCACCATCATCGTCTCCATCATCATCATCCTCGTCCTCATCATCATCATCGTTCCCACTGTCATCATCATCATCATTGTTGCCATCATCTCCATTGTTGTCATCAGAGGGTGGATTCAACTGTGCTTGGAGAGCGGCAATCTAGGCTACCATATCTTCAATAGTATGGTCCCTTTCCTGGACGGTCCCTTGCAGCTGTTGTATGGCTTGATTGTTTTCCTGCATGGTCCCACTAAGGTGGGCTATGGTTGCATCCCTGCCTATTAGTGCATTATTCAGAACATCCACAGCTTCATGCAAGGTCTCAATCTCCTGTCCCTAGACCACCATACCGTTGCTGGCAAAGTCTGCTATCTCCTTTACCATCATCACTTTCTCAGCTAGAGCTACATTCTCCCTTTCCATGTCTTCTATGTGCCTCCAATGGGGCGGCATGTTGTTCCTGTCACCCGGGGTAATCACAACGTTCCCATTCTCATCACGCCTTCCATAGTCATGGTAGGGTGAGTCTTCTGCCAGCAGGTGTCGGACAAGATGGCACTAGCGTGACTGTCACATCCCAAGATTTTCCAAATCTTGTAATGTGAAAAATAAATAAACAAAATAATTTTTTGTTGAAAATCAGGGTGAAAAGAAACTTTTGTTTCTAAATGGAAACTTAAAATCCCATCTTGAACAAACTTTAATTAAAGTTTGAATTCAACAAAATCCAAATCAATGGAAATGCATTCCTCAATGAATGTATCTGGAAATTTAAACACATGGAAAATAAATCCAAATCCTAAAACCCCAATGGAATAAAAATCATTTCTAAGTTATCTCCAGGCCTATGGATTTGATCCATATAAAAAATTTGTCAACAAACATTTGCAAATGATCAAGAATGACAAATAGAAATATTATAAGACCATAGAAATTGGTTTCACTTAATTTAGAACCATGGATAAAATCTTATGAATTTAATAAGATAAGGAAAAGTAATTTCCAAAGCTAATAAAGAATCTGACTAAAATCCAAACCAAATGGTGAGAAAATAATCCTAAAGACATTTAAAAAGACAAACAAATACTAAACAAGATTTTACAAATTGGAATCACCAAGTTTGGATCTCTAAATAAAAAGATAAGGATTTTATAAGATGAAGAAAGAAATATTAAAAGGGGATTAATTAAAGACCAAAATAATCTTGGCCTAAACCATAAGCAAATGGAATGAATATAATCCAAATCCAAATAAAATAAAAGGATAAAGAATTTCCAAAATAAAATAAAATGGCATTAACCATGCTATCCCTATCTTAATAAAGACAAATCTTTAATAAGAATAATAATATAGTTCATCGGAAAATAGTATTTTGGAATTTACCCAAGTGAAATAAAAGTGGTTTAATTCAACTTAAATAAGATTAAAGAAATCTTCCAAATAAAATTTAGGGAATTAAAACCATATTAAATGCCATTGGAATTAAAACAAATACCCAATCTTAAATGATTAATAAATCATATTAAATTATTCCAAATAATTCAAGATGAATTATTTGACACCCAAATAATCAAATAAAAACCTACGGAAAGGATTTGGAAAGTTCAAGAATTTAAATGGAGATTTTAAAATATTAATAAATCTTGTCTAATTAAAATTAGAGCCTATATGGAATAATTAAAAGACCTTAAAAAGAATAAATAAATTATTCTAAAATGATTACAGAATGTTTTACTAATCAATGTTTAAAGCTGCACAAAATTTGACAAAAGTTTGAATTCAAATGGGTGCTTGAATTGAGTAAATAAAATCAAACCAGAATTAAAGAAAAGGAAAAAGAGAAAACAAACAAAACAAAAAAAAGGGTGAAAGGAAGCAACCCAAATTTCGGCCAGGCCCAACAGCCCACCTATACCTCTCACCCGAACGAATCGTTATTCACCGAGAAAGAAACCCGCAGAGACGCTGACGACCAGGCCCCACTCCCCTGCCTCTCCTCGCTGACGCCGGACCCCACTGCCACCTCACCATCTTCTCCACCCACGCGAAGACCGCACCCTCCCCGACCGTTTCCTGTCGTTAACTCCTCGGAGTAAATTACCGGTAAATGCTCGACGTTTAATCCTCGCGACCACGCCAATTAAATCACCTCCCTCTCCTATTCCTTTCCCCTCAAACTCCGCTGCCAGAGAGCCACCAGGCTGCGTAAATTTTGCCTCGCTTTACCGCTGCTCCGACGAGCTACACAAGCGAATTCCGGCAGCCCCGCGTCACCCCTTGCCTCCTCGACCACGCTCACATACTCCCCACCTCCTGGCGCACCTCCCAGTGTTGCCTGCTTGGCCGCGCGTGCCCTGTAGCATCGACAACCTCGACGAACAGAGCTCCTCCGCCATCTGCCTCCACTCCGGTGACACCCCCTGGTAACTTCTGGCCGCGCCGCCCTCTCTCTTTGATGCTCCCGTGCTCCCTGCTTTCCCACGCGTCTAATAGCATCACCTTTTCCCTCTCCCGTGCTCTATAGCAATGTCCCCGACGACGACCACGCGCACCCGAGGCACAACACAACTCCGATGAGCGATTAAGGCCATCATCGTGTGCCCCCTTGCCAGCCAGTACCACCTTGAGCTTCCCCAAGCTTCGGCGAACTCGGTGAGCCCTTCCCCTCTCTCCCTAGCTTCCTGTATCGCCGGCAAGGTCATTGCCAGAGCCGCGCCGCCGCGCAGCCGCCGTCAGCGCCGCCAGTTCCTGGCAAGCGCCTGGTAGCCGTAGGATCTTAATCGCGTGGCCACGATAGATTGACTGAGCGAAGAGGTACGCTTGCCCCTGTGCTGCACGATCCACTTTAGATCTAACGACTGCTGTCTGTCGATCCAACCGAACCGGTACAGACGAATTAGAACTCGACATGTGGCCAGAGATGATTTAAAATAGAAGTTGTGTTCTATTAGATGTGCCAATTTGAAAAATTCATAACTTTTAAACTACACGTCCAAAATAAAAATATGGTTTAATTGTTAAAAATAATTTTGGAGGAAAACCTTTGGAAAATGTTTTGTAAATAAACTCTCTGACCCTAAACACAAGGTTTTGTGGTTTGAAAACATATTTTGTGAAACCTATAGATTAATGCCTTATTAAAAACATTTCTACACCACATAAAATGATACCTTGTTCTAAAAATGGTTTATGAAGTAAAACCTTTTGCAAATGGTTTTGCCACTTTATAAAATGACCATTAGGTGTTTTCAAATATTTATGACCCATTAGAAACCACTTTTACAAATAAAACAATCTCTTGCATGCTTGCATGTATGGTTTAATTTCTATCATTTTATGTGATGAATGGCTTGAATGGTGGATTGAAATATTGTTTGCTTGATTCAAATGTAGTGATTTGAAGTGAGTGAACATTGCAAAGATCAAGGAGGGAACTTATACTCTCTACCAAAAAGGCAAGTGATATTTCATACTTTTGTCCCATTATTTTCACTATGCATTAGTGATATTTCTAAGTAGGACTTGCATGGAATTTTTGCTAAGTATAAACCATGCTATGGGAAAATCCTAGTAGATGTAACCTTAGTAGAAATTTCCTAAGTTAAGATTCCTACTACTATCATGCTTAGCTTAGCTAGTAGAAAACAAGGGTGGAATATATATTCATGCTATGGAGAATTTCTAAGTCTGAGGACTTGTGTTTTTGTTTAATAAAACAACTAAGTGAATGAATCACCTGGGTGGAATGGAAGGAATGGTTTGTGTTGAGTGGTCATGCAAGTCCAGTATGCTGGGGGAAACTCGGGCATCACCAAGTCCAGCATGCTGGGGAAAACTTGGTGTCTCACTTGTGGATGGCCACCCAGGAACAAAGAGATTTGAGATGTCAAATGTTGAGAAGCTTCAAGTGCAACCACATGGCATTATGGGCTCTGCCTGGATCATATAGGTTGCAATAACTTAGCCAAATGGACAGTTGGTGGTAGGGGTTTGATAGGTTGGAACACGTCCATTCTGGTCTAAGGGAAGGCTTCTGAAGGATCTTGTCTTGGTGAAACCAAGTCTTGTGGGGAAAGTGCACCACCTCTATAGAGTGTAAAATCTAAGTACTTAGCCATGTCCCTGGCAAAGGACAATTTTAGCATCAAGACATGGAAGCTATCAAGAATCTCATCATCCAAATTTTCTAAGTTAAAAACTTGTGGTTGAACAAGGTTTTAAGGTTCACCAATTTCTATTGGTGGTTCCTTGGGTGATTTTGTCAAAGCAAAAACTTAGTGTTTTCAAATGATAAGGAAAATCTATTTTGAGCAAAGCAAGCCTAAGCTCCACTTAGCCAAATGCATATAGATGATAGACTACACTATACCACCTTAGTATCACTTGCCAATACAATTCAAATGTATTGACCCTTGTGGCTGTAACTTGTTATGTTGCAGGTTTGTTTGATATTAGTGAAGCTATTGATTAGGATTACAAATCTACAACCAACATGTCTGCCTGTGTCACTTTGAAGATGAAGGACCCTATGCTATTGTTATATTCTGCTGCATTGTAATGAGATAGCCTAATGAGCTATGTAAGATGTAATAAATTATTTTATTCCTGGTTATAAAGTTGTATTATGACCTTTGTTTCTTGATATTACATCTTAACTGTGGATGCTAGCTATTGATCTAGGGACTAGCATTGTAAACACAGGGATCTCTACCTTATTAAAGGTTGGGTACCTTACAGATGGTATCAGAGCATTGTGTTTCCTGTAGGATTTGTGAACCTAGGATTGGACAAAACCCCTTAGAAAAATAGGAGTTGTATTTGTTCCAAAACTTATTTACAAACAATCTTGTAAACTCTTTCCTCAACCATTTTGGTTTTGATTCTACATCTCTTCCATTTCAAACTTGATGGACAAGCCTACCCCATGGCTAGAGATTTCACCATGAGCTAAGGACTTCATCAACTCTAATGACTTCAACATCTTCAACCTTGGATATCAACTCTAATGACTTCAACATCTTCACCAAGGACTTCAACCTTGGATATCACTAAGGACTACAATTGAGACCAAGATGCAAGAAACTCTCTAAGGATACAAAGATCTTGTTCAAAGAAGAATCAACCAAGAAGGATGGAAAGATCTCAAGTGAACCATATAGATGGACCACCATATTTAGTTTAAGTCAAACCCACCAACTTATGTGGTGTACCAAAAATATTTTTTTTAGTTGCCTATAAGTGTGCTTGAAACTTGTTGTTTGAGTGGAATGTTTGTTTGTGATTGCTTGCACCTTGCTTGTGTGAATTGTGATGTGTGTGATTAGAATTGATTCCTTAGAAATATTATGCCTATTCTAATCCCAATCCAACCCAAACAGATGACTTCTCCAAGAGACTCCAACATCAAGGATGGTGACAACAACAAAAACCAAGAGATGCACATGAGAGAACAACTAGTAGCAAACCAAACCCAGTTGAGCCAAGTGACAACTCAGCTTTTAGCCAACAACAATGGATTAGACCCAGCCATACAAAGGATTTTGAAACTTCAATCCCAATTGTTGCAAGGGATGGCTACTCAAATGATCAACATGGGAGACAACTCTTCCCAAGGAGTATAGGACAACAAGGATGACAAAGATGTTATTCTAGATGGAACCCAAGCTTGCAATATTTGTGGAGACAAGGATCACACTTCCAAGGAGCATGAAGATCAATGCCCCAATTGTGAAGAGAAACATCCAATTGACCAATGCCCCACATCTCATGCTACTTGTTACCTATGTGAAGGAAACAATCATGTCCCTATCCAATGCCCCATCTATTCCATAGTTGAACAAAGGAAACAAGGTGGAGTGCAACAACTGATTGCAGACTACCATGAGAGAGCCAAGTCTATCAAGAAGGATGAAGACAAAGGAAAATCTCAGCTTATACCTCCCAACAACATGACTCAATTTAAAGGACCAAAGAGGAGACACATGTATTATCCAAGGAGTAATAGAAGGTCAAGGAGACCAGGAAATGTTCCCACCTTTGAGATAACATATGAAGAACATGAACTAGAAGCACTCCTAGCTTTGGAGAAACCCAAGAAAAAGAAGGACAAAAGCCATGTGCAATGTGGTCATTGCAAAGAAATGGGACACTATGCCAGTGAATATCCAGAGAAGCAGAAATATAAGGAGATTAGCCAAGTGTGGTGCAACAACTGCAAAGAGCTAGGCCATTATGTAGCAACTTGCCTACAGAAGATACGTGATGAACTCAATCTTATCACCTGTTGCAATTGTGGTAATCAAGGACATTATGCAAGCAATTGTCCAGAAAAGATGAAGCACAAGATAAACAAGCCTATAAAGGATCTCAGCCTTGTCACATGTTTCAAATGTGGAAACAAAGGACACTATGCAGATGTTTGCCCAGAGAGATTTCAACAGGATCCCAAGAAGGCCAATATGTAATCTAGTTGGAAAATTTTTAAGGGTGGTAGTACCCTAGATGCTTTGAGCCAACTTGTAACCCCTAGCCTCCCTAAATCTCGGGACGAGATTTATTTTAAGGGTGGTAGCCTGTCACATCCCAAGATTTTCCAAATCTTGTAATGTGAAAAATAAATAAACAAAATAATTTTTTGTTGAAAATCAGGGTGAAAAGAAACTTTTGTTTCTAAATGGAAACTTAAATCCCATCTTGAACAAACTTTAATTAAAGTTTGAATTCAACAAAATCCAAATCAATGGAAATGCATTCCTCAATGAATATATCTGGAAATTTAAACACTTGGAAAATAAATCCAAATCCTAAAACCCTAATGGAATAAAAATCATTTCTAAGTTATCTCTAGGCCTATGGATTTGATCCATATAAAAAATTTGTCAACAAACATTTGCAAATGATCAAGAATGACAAATAGAAATATTATAAGACCAAAGAAATTGGTTTCACTTAATTTAGAACCATGGATAAAATCTTATGAATTTAATAAGATAAGGAAAAGTAATTTCCAAAGCTAATAAAGAATCTGACTAAAATCCAAACCAAATGGTGAGCAAATAATGCTAAAGACATTTAAAAAGACAAACAAATACTAAACAAGATTTTACAAATTTGAATCACCAAGTTTGGATCTCTAGATAAAAAGATAAGGATTTTATAAGATGAAGAAAGAAATATTAAAAGGGGATTAATTAAAGACCAAAATAAATCTTGGCCTAAACCATAAGCAAATGGAATGAATATAATCCAAATCCAAATAAAATAAAAGGATAAAGAATTTCCAAAATAAAATAAAATGGCATTAACCATGCTATCCCTATCTTAATAAAGACAAATCTTTAATAAGAATAATAATATAATTCATGAGAAAATAGTATTTTGGAATTTACCCAAGTGAAATAAAAGTGGTTTAATTCAACTTAAATAAGATTAAAGAAATCTTCCAAATAAAATTTAGGGAATTAAAACCATATTAAATTCCATTGGCATTAAAACAAATACCCAATCTTAAATGATTAATAAATCATATTAAATTATTCCAAATAATTCAAGATGAATTATTTGACACCCAAATAATCAAATAAAAACCTACTAAAAGGATTTGGAAAGTTCAAGAATTTAAATGGAGATTTAAAAATATTAATAAATCTTGTCTAATTAAAATTAGAGCCTATTTGGAATAATTAAAAGACCTTAAAAAGAATAAATAAATTATTCTAAAATGATTCTAGAATGTTTTACTAATCAATGTTTAAAGCTACACAAAATTTGACAAAAGTTTGAATTCAAATGGGTGCTTGAATTGAGTAAATAAAATCAAACCAGAATTAAAGAAAAGGAAAAAGAGAAAACAAACAGAACAAAAAAAAGGTGAAAGGAAGCAACCCAGCTCGGCAAATTTCAGTCCAGCCCAATGCCCACATATACCTCTCACCCGAACGAATCGTTATTCACCGAGAAAGAAACCCGCAGAGACGCTGACGACCAGGCCCCACTCCCCTGCCTCTCCTCGCTGACGCCGGACCCCACTGCCACCTCACCATCTTCTCCACCCACGCGAAGACCGCACCCTCCCCGACCGTTTCTTGTAGTTAAATCCTCGGAGTAAATTACCGGTAAATGCTCGACGTTTAATCCTCGTGACCACGCCAATTAAATCACCTCCCTCTCCTATTCCTTTCCCTCAAACTCCGCTGCCAGAGAGCCACCAGGCTGCATAAATTTTGCCTCGCTTTACCGCTGCTCCGACGAGCTACACAAGCGAATTCCGGCAGCCCCGCGTCACCCCTTGCCTCCTCGACCACGCTCACATACTCCCCACCTCCTGGCGCACCACCCAGTGTCGCCCGCTTGGCCGCGCGTTCCCTGTAGCATCGACAACCTCGACGAACAGAGATCCTCCGCCGTCTGCCTCCACTCCAGTGACACCCCCTGGTAACTTCTGGCCACGCCGCCCTCTCTCTTTGATGCTCCCGTGCTCCCTGCTTTCCCACGCGTCTAATAGCATCACCTTTTCCCTCTCCCGTGCTCTACAGCGACGTCCCCGACGACGATCGCATGCACCCGAGGCACAGCACAACTCCGATGAGCGATTAAGGCCATCCTCGTGCGCCCCCTTGCCAGCCAGTACCACCTTGAGCTTCCCCAAGCTTCGGCGAACTCGGTGAGACCTTCCCCTCTCTTCCTAGCTTCCTGTATCGCCGGCAAGGTCATTGCGAGTCAGCGCCCTTGATACGTGCTGCCGCCAGCTGGCAAGCGCTGTAGTCAGAGGTTCTTAATCGCGTGGCCACGATAGATTGACTGAGCGAAGAGGTACACTTGCCCCTGTGCTGCACGATCCACTTTAGATCTAACGGCTGTTCATCGATCCAACCAACCGATGCATTTAATTAGAACTTCGACGTGGCTAGAGATGATTTAAAATAGAAGTTGTGTTCTATTAGATGTGCCAATTTGAAAAATTCATACTTTAAAACTACACATCCAAATTTTGCAAACTTTATATCAATGGATTCAGCAAGACAAGCCCTAGCCAACCATGCACTTTGTTTAGTAAAAAGCTTTTGTTAAATTCTTTGTTTTTGCAGAAACTTGTGTATGCTTGTTTAGGATATAAAAATTGTTCTAAAATGATTTTGGGGGTAAAATCTTTGGCAAATGGTGTTATGTGAACCTACTGACCATAGGAAACAAATTGTGGTTTCAAAAATGTATTTGGTGAAACAAAATAATAAACTTTGGATTTAAACCATTTCTAGTCAAATAAAAATATGGTTTAATTGTTAAAAATGATTTTGGAGGAAAACCTTTGGAAAATGTTTTGGAAATAAACTCTCTGACCCTAAACACAAGGTTTTGTGGTTTTAAAACATATTTTGTGAAACCTATAGATTAATGCCTTATTAAAAACATTTCTACACCACATAAAATGATACCTTGTTCTAAAAATGGTTTATGAAGTAAAACCTTTTGCAAATGGTTTTGCCACTTTATAAAATGACCATTAGGTGTTTTAAAATATTTATGACCCATTAGAAACCACTTTTACAAATAAAACAATCTCTTGCATGCTTGCATGTATGGTTTAATTTCTATCATTTTATTTGATGAATGGCTTGAATAGTGGATTGAAATATTGTTTGCTTGATTGAAATGTAGTGATTTGAAGTGAGTGAACATTGCAAAGATCAAGGAGGGAACTTATACTCTCTACCAAAAAGGCAAGTGATATTTCATACTTTTGTCCCATTATTTTCACTATGCATTAGTGATATTTCTAAGTAGGACTTGCATGGAATTTTTGCTAAGTATAAACCATGCTATGGGAAAATCCTAGTAGATGTAACCTTAGTAGAAATTTCCTAAGTTAAGATTCCTACTACTATCATGCTTAGCTTAGCTAGTAGAAAACAAGGGTGGAATATATATTCATGCTATGGAAAATTTCTAAGTCTGAGGACTTGTGTTTTTGTTTAATAAAACAACTAAGTGAATGAATCACCTGGGTGGAATGGAAGGAATGGTTTGTGTTGAGTGGTCATGCAAGTCCAGTATGCTGGGGGAAACTTGGGCATCACCAAGTCCAGCATGCTGGGGAAAACTTGGTGTCTCACTTGTGGATGGCCACCCAGGAACAAAGAGATTTGAGATGTCAAATGTTGAGAAGCTTCAAGTGCAACCACATGGCATTATGGGCTCTGCCTGGATCATATAGGTTGCAATAACTTAGCCAAATGGACAGTTGGTGGTAGGGGTTTGATAGGTTGGAACGCGTCCATTCTGGTCTAAGGGAAGGCTTCTGAAGGATCTTGTCTTGGTGAAACCAAGTCTTGTGGGGAAAGTGCACCACCTCTATAGAGTGTAAAATCTAAGTACTTAGCCATGTCCCTGGCAAAGGACAATTTGAGCATCAAGACATGGAAGCTATCAAGAATCTCATCATCCAAATTTTCTAAGCTAAAAACTTGTGGTTGAATAAGGGTTTAAGGTTCACCAATTTCTATTGGTGGTTCCTTGGGTGATTTTGTCAAAGCAAAAACTTAGTGTTTTCAAATGATAAGGAAAATCTATTTTGAGCAAAGCAATCCTAAGCTCCACTTAGACAAATGCATATAGATGATAGACTCCACTATACCACCTTAGTATCACTTGCCAATACAATTCAAATGTATTGACCCTTGTGGCTGTAACTTGTTATGTTGCAGGTTTATTTGATATTAGTGAAGCTATTGATTAGGATTACAAATCTACAACCAACATGTCTGCCTGTGGCACTTTGAAGATGAAGGACCCTATGCTATTGTTATATTCTGCTGCATTGTAATGAGATAGTCTAATGAGCTATGTAAGATGTAATAAATTATTTTATTCCTGGTTATAAAGTTGTATTATGAACTTTGTTTCTTGATATTACATCTTAACTGTGGATGCTAGCTATTGATCCAGGGACTAGCATTGTAAACACAGGGATATCTACCTTATTAAAGGTTGGGAACCTTACAGTGACAAGGCTTCATGCAGGGCCAAGTTTATTCCAAGTCCCTAGTTGCAGTATGTCTTGGTGTAGACCAGATGCACAGGGTTTGGCAAGGCGGCATCCCTGAAGATGAAAGTGGTGATCTCCCAGGCGTCCTCGCCATATCCATAGGTGTACAGCCTTCTTACCTTGAACATGGGCAGTGGCAATCCAAATGACTGCGAGAATTGTGCCTACTGTCTTGCAAAGGTCCTTGGTGACTCCATCGTTGCATACTGAGTCCTGACTTCTCCAATCTATCAATTAAATGAGGAAAGTGTGAGAATAGCATATGGTAAAGATTTACGAGAGTGAAAGGCATAAGATGAAAAACAGAGTTAATATAAGCTTTAATAATTATATGGCTTCCTAATCCAAACCTAGGTCACAATCCTACAGTCGACACACGGGCTCTGATACCATATTGTAACACTATGGTTCTGAAAAGACCATAGCTTCTATGTGACATGCCAATCCCTGGATCGGTTCATTGGCCCACAATGGAATAAAGATGAATAACATAGCAAAATATTCGTGCATCATAAATAACGATGATCCAGAGTATCATTATTACAATAAATGCTTAGCCCAAGGCTAGCTTAGCTTATTCAAGTAGCAACATAAATAAAATAACTCCTCCATTCTTCAAATTTCCCACAAGTGAACAAGTGCCGAGTGGAGTACCGTGGCCTAAATCGATCACTCAGAATCGGAATATCCTGCAACATGAAAGGTAGCAGCCCCGAAGGGTTAATACATGGAATGTATGGCAAGTAGAGCTATTAAAGGAGACAATAGTGCTAACATCTACATGCATATTTGGCAAGTGGAGCTGTGGCTAGCTTGCATTTGCAAATACCTTTGTCCTACTTTCTTAAACAGTTTTTGATTTTCTTTGAAAAGATCCCAATTAAGTAACCCATCAACATTAAAGCAATTAGGAAATTAGAATGAGCGAGAAACATGTCATGAAATCAATATCAAGCAACTCAGATGTCCATAACCGGGGACACGGCTAATCGATTAGTTTATACACCCTATAGGAGTTAGTACACTTTACCCATGTGACTTGGCCAGCCCAGCTCGTACCTCCACTCTCACATTGGGTGATGATAGGGATAAGTCCAAGAAGGGACCGTTCGGGAAGTAGCTCCCCAAACCCGACACCCGTTGGTCCAACCTACCAAAATTCTACATCTCTGGATACGTGGGTTCGAGTTACCACAACCTAATGAGTCCAACCAACCGCCCATTTCATTATTGCCACATGGTTGTACACGTAAGCTACAAAATAAAGAAGCCAATAATTTTCTCTGCCAATCATTTTCTCTTGATACCTGGGTGCCTTTCCACAATGATACCACCAAAATTATCAATCCCATCACACCCAGGAGATTCATTGATTATGTGTCACATCCCAAATTTTAGATTTGGTTCTGCATATCATTCATGTCATTGCATCATGGTCTTCCATACAAAACTTCGGTTTGAAAAGATTCCGGCAAAACGATATTTGCAAACCCTATTTTGTTTTGCTATAATGCGCCTACAAGAGTGTAAGATCCCTCCTTTGTAAAGGAAAAGTATCCCTATGATTGCAATGCTAGTCCCTGGATCATTGCTAGCATCCATAGTTTAAGATGAAGTACACAGATACAAAGGTCATTTATTACATCCATTCCAGAGATAAACATAGTCTTTACAACTCAAAGGCCACAGGCCTATTACAAGAGTTTGATTAAGTAAATAAATATAAGTCTTCATCTTCATGTGCCACAGGCAAACATGTTGAGTGTAGACTCATGACACCTAATCCTCATCAGAGTAACCTGCAACATCACAAGTTACAGCCATAGTGGGTCAATACTTTGGAATAGTATTGGCAAGTGATACCTTAGTATATTTTAAGTGGACTAGATACTATATGCAAATTTGGCTAAGTGTAGCTTGGCTTTCTTTGCTCAAAATAGGTTTTACCTATCAGTTGAAATCACTAAGTTTTTCTTTGTCAAAACTTTTCCCAAGGAACCACCAATAGACATTGAGGTCCTTCACCCTTGTTCACCCACAAGTTTTACTTAGAAGTTGGAATGATGAGATTCTTGATAGCTTCCATGTCTTGATGCTCAAGTTGTCCTTTTCCAGGGACATGGCTAAGTACTTAGATTTTCCATCTGCAGAGGTTATGCACTTTCCCCACAAGCCTTGATTTTCACCAAGACAGGACCTTTCAGAAGCCTCCCCTTAGACCAAATGGACGTGTTCCAACCTATCATCCCACTACCACTAACTGTCCAAATGGCTAAGTTCTAGCAACCTATGTGATCCTGGCAGAGCCCATATTGCCAAGTGGCTGCACTAGAAGCTTCTCCACACTTGGCCTCTAAAATCCCTTTGTTCCTGGGTGGCTTTCCACAAGTGAGATACACAAGGTAAACCATAGCCATGGGCCTTGTGTAACCACTCAACCAAAAACCACCAATCAAGTCCCTTTCCACCCAGGTGATTCATTGACTTAGTTGTTTTATTAAGAAAAACATAAGTCCAAAGACTTAGAAATATTTTCATCATAGCATGTATATTTCACCAACCCTTGTTTGCTACTAGCTAGGCTAAGCATGGCATAGATAGTAACTTAACTTAGAAATTTCCTAGCAATTCTACAACTACTTAGGATTTCCCAACATGGCATTTGGCAAAATAGTAACATGCAAGACTTAGCAAAATATTTCTAAAGCTTGTATAAAAATATAGGGATAGAAATATTCATGAAGTACCACTTGCCTTGGTAGTTGGGAGAGTAGCACTCTTCACAATCACAATCACTAGCACCAAAATCTACACATAGAATATAGCCACAATCACATACAAGTCATATACATTCAAAAATATATGCATGCATGAATGATATGCAAACTTTGAAATCATGATTTTAGGGATGTTACAAATATAACCCCCTTAAGGTGAATCTCGCCCTCGAGATTCAGATTGGCTAGCAAATAGGTGAGGGTGGTCTTTCCGAAGATCATCTTCTCTTTCCCATGTTGCTTCCTCTTCGGAATGATGATTCCACTGCACTTTATAGCACTTGATAGTCTTAGTCCTTGTGACTCTTTCTGCAGTCTCAAGAATTTTGATAGGTTTCTCTTCATAAGTGAGATCACTTTCTAGTTGAACCTCCTCCAAAGGTATAGTATCCTTCAAAGAGGTTTCTTCCATTTCTGGATGACATTTCTTAAGCTGACTCACATGAAATACATTATGGACAGCTGACAGAGATTCTGGCAGTTCAATTTCATAGGCAACTTCTCCTTTGCGACTTAGAATCATGAATGGCCCAACATATCTTGGTGCCAATTTTCCTTTGACTCCGAATCTTTTCACTCCACGAAGTGGTGACACTCTAAGATAGGCTCTATCGCCAACTTCGTAGGTGACTTCTCTACGCTTAGGATCTGCGTAGCTTTTCTGTCGGGACTGTGCTATCTTCAACCTGTCCTTTACCAACTTGACCTTCTCTTCGGCTTCTTTGATAAGATCTGGCCCGAATAAACTTCTTTCTCCCACACCATTCCATAAAAATGGGGTGGTACACTTTCTTCCGTAGAGAAACTCAAACGGTGCCATCTCAATGCTGGCTTGATAGCTGTTGTTATAAGAAAACTCTGCGTAAGGCAGACTTTCATCCCAACTAGCTCCATAGTCTAGGGCACATGCCCTCAACATGTCTTCAAGAATCTGATTAGTCCTTTCTGTTTGTCCATCGGTTTGAGGATGAAAAGCAGTACTGAATTCCAACCTCGTTCCCAATGATTCATGTAGCTGTCTCCAAAAATGGGAAGTGAATTGAGTTCCCCTATCAGACACAATACTCTTGGGCACTCCATGTAGACATACAATTCTACTCATGTAGATTTTGGCTAACTTAGCACTTGTATAGGTTGTCTTCACGGGTATGAAATGAGCCACTTTAGTTAGGCGATCCACTACTACCCAAATAGAATCGTATCCTGACCGGGTCCTTGGTAATCCGGTAATGAAATCCATACCAATCTTGTCCCACTTCCAATCAGGAATAGGTAGTGGTTGAAGCAAACCTGCTGGTTTCTGATGCTCCGCTTTCACTCTACTACACACATCACACAAAGCAATATGTTCGGCGATGTCCTTCTTGAGATTATTCCACCAAAATCTTTCCTTCATGTCCATGTACATTTTGGTGTTACCCGGATGAATGGAATATGGTGAGTTGTGTGCTTCTTGTAAAATCAGTTTCCATGACTCGGATCTTGTGGAACATGAATCGTTTCCCATGCCATAAAGTACCATGTTCGTCTTCATGGAATTCTTTGGCTTTCCCTTGGCCAATCTTTTCCTTAATCTCTTCAATTTCCTTATCAGTCTTCTGGGCTTCTTTGATCTTGTCCAACAAAGTGGGTTGAACATCCAAAGACATGAGATGTCCTTCAGGCACAATCTCCAATCTGAGTTTTCTAAATTGGGTACATAGATCATCTGGCAATTCTCCTTTGGTAAGGCCATTTACAAAAACCTTACGGCTTAGAGCATCTGCTACAACATTTGCTTTACCGGGGTGGTATTGCAAACTTAAGTCATAGTCTTTGATAAGTTCTAGTCATCTTCTTTGTCTCATATTGATTTCCTTCTGGGTGAAGATATACTTCAAACTTTTGTGATCTGTGAACACTTCACAACGCTTTCCCAAAAGATAGTGTCTCCATGTTTTGAGTGCATGGACGACAGAGGATAACTCTAAATCATGAGTAGGATAGTTTACTTCATGAGTTTTGAGTTGTCTCGAGGCATAAGCTACAACTTTACCGTCTTGCATAAGTACTGCACCCAAACCTTGATGAGATGCATCACAGTATACTTGGAAATATTTTTCCAAATCTGGCAGACACAAGACTGGTGCTGTCACAAGTCTCTTCTTCAACTCCTGAAAGCTGAGTTCACAACCTTCAGACCAAGCAAACTTCTTGTCTTTCTTTAACAATTCGGTCATAGGCTTAGCTACCTTCGAGAAATTCTCAATGAACCTTCTGTAGTAACCTGCTAAGCCAAGGAAACTACAAACTTCTTTCACAGACTTGGGAGATTCCCATTCAGTCATAGCTGAAACTTTAGCAGGATCAACTGCTACACCATCCTTTGTCATAACATGACCAAGAAATCCCACTTCATCCAACCAGAACTCACACTTGCTGAATTTGGCATAAAGTTTATGCTCTCTCAACTTCTCAAGTATCAATCGTAAGTGTCCTTCATGTTCTTCTTTGCTCTTGGAGTAGACTAAGATGTCATCGATGAAAACAACAACAAATTTGTCAAGGAATTCCATGAACACCTTGTTCAATATTCATGAAGTATGCTGGAGCATTTGTCAAGCCAAAAGGCATTACGGTATACTCATACAATCCATACCTTGTGGTAAATGCTGTTTTTGGTATGTCTTGTTCTCTTATCTTGAGTTGAAAATATCCTGACCGGAGATCAATCTTTGAGAACACATATGCTCCTTCTAGCTGATCAAACAAGTCATTGATTCTAGGCAAAGGATATTTGTTCTTGATAGTTACCTCGTTGAGTGAACGGTAATCTATGCATAACCTTTGACTTCTATCTTTCTTCTCCACGAACAAAACTGGGGCTCCCCAAGATGAAGAACTTGGTTGAATAAATCCTTTCTGCAACTGTTCTCCAAGTTGTTTCTTGAGTTCTTTCAGTTCATCAACTGATATTTTATAAGGTCTCTTTGCTATTGGTCCAGACCCTGGTACGAAATCTATCAGAAACTCCACATCCCTATCTGGTGGCATTCCTGGCAATTCTTCCGGAAACACATCCGGATACTCACTCACAATTGGCACACTGTCCATGCTAACCCCCTTAAGAGAATTAAGCATACTCCTTTTTGCTTCAAAGTTGGTCTTGAATCTGATCCTTTTATTTTCTGGAGTTGTGAGTGAGACAGTATGGCTGGCACAATCTATCACTCCTTTGTACTTAGTCATCCAATCCATTCCCAAAATGACATCCAATCCTTGGGAGTTTAGAATTATCAAGTTAACGGGAAACTTATATTTCCCAAATTCTATGACTAGATCATGACATCCTGAATTCACTATCATTTCTCCACCAGGAGAACTTACTTTTATAGGACACCCAATAGTTTCTACCGGTAATTCATTTCTTTCAACAAATGCTCTTGATATGAATGAATGAGATGCACCACTATCAAATAGTACAAATGCTGGAATAGAATTGAGTCTGAACTTACCAGCAACAGCATCAGGCTCCTCATAGACCTCCTCCACATTGATGTGGTTCACTTGTCCCTTCTGAAAAGGGTTGGGCTTGTTAGGTCCTTCAACTTTCTTTTCTAGGCATTCATTTGCATAATGCCCCATCTTCTTGCATTTGAAGCATTCAACCTGACTGATGTCTCTCTTAACAGGTTGACTTGCACTTCCACTTCCATTACCACTGTGGTGGCTCTTGTGTCCACTCTTGTGGTTCTTGTACTTGTCGTTGTCATGACTATGGTGATGCTTGTTGTCATGACGGTTGTGGTTGTGGTGCTTGTTGAATTTCCCATGCTTGTGGGATCCCGAGCTTCCGCTGTCATCATAATGAGATCGTTTGGGAGACGATCCCGAGCTGTGCTTGTCGGAGTGCTTCCTCTTTCTACTCTCCACTTGTTTTATTTTGTTCTCCAAAATAGCAGCCTTGTCACAGAGCGACTGATAAGTGGGAACATAGGCCACAGCCAATTGCAGATTCAGCTCATCATTCAAGCCTTCAAGAAATTTTTCCTTTCTCTTGGCATCAGTGTCAACTTCGTCCGGTGCATAACGCGCGAAATTGTTGAACTCCTCAATATATTCATCCACGCTGCGGTGGCGCTGCTTCAGATTGTGGAACTCTTTCTTTTTCAGACTCATCACTCCTGATGAGATATGAGTAGTGCGAAAGCCATCCTCAAAGATAGCCCATGTCACTTCATCTATGGGAGTGGTGATCTGGAAGTTGTCCCACCAAGTGGCGGCTGGCCCTTCCAGCAGATGTGCTACAAATCTGAACTTTTCAGCATCCGTACAGCCCACGGTTACCAAGTCCTTGTTAACTGAGCGTAGCCAATCATTGTCCACCATGGGATCAGTCGTTCCTGAGAACTTTGCTGGCCTCAATCTCAAGAATCTGGTAAGCATATCAAAGCCCGGAGGGTTGTTGTTGTTATTGTTGTTGTTGTTGTTATTGTTTTGGTTCTGGATGAACGTTGTCATCATCTGCATCAGCTGAGTTTGAGCGGTCATCATTTATTGCATTTCTGGAGTGATGTTGTTGTTGTTGTTGGGGTTGGGGTTTGCACGACGGGGAGGAATCTGTGGTTTGTTCAAATAGAGATAAGAATGAGATACCCATAGATGCTTTCATGCACATTACATCACATAAACAAACACAAGAATGCAACACAAAGATAAAGATTCAACAACAATATAACAAGTTCACAAAGTAAAACACACAAGTAGCAAGCCATCCACATGTCAGATGGTCCAATAACAAGTTCTCAAATAGCAAGTATGATAATAAAAGATAAACGAGTAGTCAAGTCTACTCATCGGCATCAATCTCCTCCTCGACAAAGGTAAGACCGGCGTTCTCCATCGCGGTCTTGTTCTCCTCGATGCTAGTGGTCAAAGTCTCTATCTTGGCCTTGAGAGTCCTCTTCTGGGAACGAAGCCTCTCAATCACCGTCTGCTGCTGCTCTAGCTCGAAGTCCTTGGACTACAGTTCTTCAGTCATGTCCCGGATCTTCTTGTTCCTATCCTGGACACGCTTCTCCTGACTCTTGAACTTCTTGTCCTGGGTCTCGAACTTCGCCTCCATTTCCTTGACTATCTCGTCTTGCTGCACGAAGAGCTTGTCCTTCTCGCGAAGCTGCACCTGGAGCTCATCATTGCTGAGCATGACATTGGTCCTGTCCGTGTCCATGTGCCTAATGAGAGACTCTAAGTCCTGGAGATACAGGCGTATCGGCTCTGCTGCGTCCCTCGAATCGTTCTCGAAGTCGATGGACTCTCCATCCTCATCACGTCTTCCGAAGACGTGGAAGTGGGTGCCTCTAACCTGTCAGGAGTGTCGCCCTAGCAGACGTCCTATCAGATCCTCAGATAACCTCCATCCATTCTCTCTCCCCATCATCGTGCATGAGCTTGAAGACGATGGCCTCCGTAGTAGGCTCATGCGGCGTCCGCTGGTTGACCTTGAAGCCCAGAGGTCCTTCCTCTCAAACTTGGTGAGGGATGCACCATGATGGTGGGAAGAGGAGATTGAGCAAAGTAGTAAGCTCAACGATACGAGGACCAAAGCGGGTAACTGGAACTCCTCAACAAAGGCTTGATGGTAATAGGCATCTATTTATAAGATAGAAAAGTTAGAACAACACAATTCAAGATAAAACAAAAGTCAAAACATTACATACATAACCTTGGAAAGCAAAACACACAAGTCATGCATACATGAAACCATTACATCAACCAAGGTTCAATCTTATTTTAAAGCAACATTTTGGAAAATAGGGTGATAGGTGGTGGTCCAACTAACGAAGTACGTTTACAATCCTATCTCACTGAATCTGTTGGCTAACACAATGTTTCTAGAAGCAATCAGCCTATCTTGCTCACATGATTCCATCACTAAGTCTATAATGTCCCCTCTTAAGGTTTTGTTGGTAGCCTCCAACTCTTGGGTATGTTCCTTCTCTTTCCTTAGATCATTTTGGAGGTTGAGCATCCTGCACTTGACTCTATCACCAAGTTCCTTGATGGTCTTCCAAGCTACATCCCTTGCTGATTCAAAGAATGTAGGGTGCACCACTGAATTGGTGAACATGCAAAATCCTTTTTCCTGATGGTTGTCTTCCTTGTTTTTATACAAGTGAAGTTGCACCCACCAGTATTCCACTCCTTCATCCATCACTGGAAAACCTTTGTACACAACTGCACCTTGTATCTCTAATGCAACCATGAGGTCCTTGAGAGCCTTGGGGAATTCTGTCTCACACTCCAAAGTCATTGTCATGAATGGTCCTTTCCTTACGGCTTCGTTGATGGAGTTCATCTACAAATAGAGATGAGAGAGAAGATTAGAAAAGTTTACGAGAAGAATAGACAAGTGTAGAAGTTGAAATTTTTTCCTTAGTGGTTTCCAATCCTAGGGTCATAATCCTACAGGCAACACAGTGCTCTGATACCATCTGTAAGATCCCTCCTTTGTAAAGTAAAAGGATCCCTATGATTGCAATGCTAGTCCCTGGATCATTGCTAGCATCCACAGTTTAAGATGAAGTACACAGATACAAAGGTCATTTATTACATCCATTCCAGAGATAAACATAGTCTTTACAACTCAAAGGCCACAGGCCTATTACAAGAGTTTGATTAAGTAAATAAATATAAGTCTTCATCTTCATGTGCCACAAGCAAACATGTTGAGTGTAGACTCATGACACCTAATCCTCATCAGTGTAACCTGCAACATCACAAGTTACAGCCACAGTGGGTCAATACTTTGGAATAGTATTGGCAAGTGATACCTTAGTATATTTTAAGTGGACTAGATACTATATGCAAATTTGGCTAAGTGTAGCTTGGCTTGCTTTGCTCAAAATAGGTTTTACCTATCAGTTGAAATCACTAAGTTTTTCTTTGTCAAAACTTTTCCCAAGGAACCACCAATAGACATTGAGGTCCTTCACCCTTGTTCACCCACAAGTTTTACTTAGAAGTTGGAATGATGAGATTCTTGATAGCTTCCATGTCTTGATGCTCAAGTTGTCCTTTTCCAGGGACATGGCTAAGTACTTAGATTTTCCATCTGCAGAGGTTGTGCACTTTCCCCACAAGCCTTGATTTTCACCAAGACAGGACCTTTCAGAAGCCTTCCCTTAGACCAAATGGACGCGTTCCAACCTATCATCCCACTACCACCAACTGTCCAAATGGCTAAGTTCTAGAAACCTATGTGATCCTGGCAGAGCCCATATTGCCAAGTGGCTGCACTAGAAGCTTCTCCACACTTGGCCTCTAAAATCCCTTTGTTCCTGGGTGGCTTTCCATAAGTGAGATACACAAGGTAAACCATAGCCATGGGCCTTGTGTAACCACTCAACCAAAAACCACCAATCAAGTCCCTTTCCACCCAGGTGATTCATTGACTTAGTTGTTTTATTAAGAAAAACATAAGTCCAAAGACTTAGAAATATTTTCATCATAGCATGTATATTTCACCAACCCTTGTTTGCTACTAGCTAGGCTAAGCATGGCATAGATAGTAACTTAACTTAGAAATTTCCTAGCAATTCTACAACTACTTAGGATTTCCCAACATGGCATTTGGCAAAATAGTAACATGCAAGACTTAGCAAAATATTTCTAATGCTTGTATAAAAATATAGGGATAGAAATATTCATGAAGTACGACTTGCCTTGGTAGTTGGGAGAGTAGCACTCTTCACAATCACAATCACTAGCACCAAAATCTACACATAGAATATAGCCACAATCACATACAAGTCATATACATTCAAAAATATATGCATGCATGAATGATATGCAAACTTTGAAATCATGATTTTAGGGATGTTACAAATCTAACCCCCTTAAGGTGAATCTCGCCCTCGAGATTCGGATTGGCTAGCAAATAGGTGAGGGTGGTCTTTCCGAAGATCATCTTCTCTTTCCCATGTTGCTTCCTCTTCGGAATGATGATTCCACTGCACTTTACAGCACTTGATAGTCTTAGTCCTTGTGACTCTTTCTGCAGTCTCAAGAATTTTGATAGGTTTCTCTTCATAAGTGAGATCACTTTCTAGTTGAACCTCCTCCAAAGGTATAGTATCCTTCAAAGAGGTTTCTTCCATTTCTGGATGACATTTCTTAAGCTGACTCACATGAAATACATTATGGACAGCTGACAGATATTCTGGCAGTTCAATTTCATAGGCAACTTCTCCTTTGCAACTTAGAATCTTGAATGGCCCAACATATCTTGGTGCCAATTTTCCTTTGACTCCGAATCTTTTCACTCCACGAAGTGGTGACACTCTAAGATAGGCTCTATCACCAACTTCGTAGGTGACTTCTCTACGCTTAGGATCTGCGTAGCTTTTACATCGGACTGTGCTATCTTCAACCTGTCCTTTACCAACTTGACCTTCTCTTCGGCTTCTTTGATAAGATCTGGCCCGAATAAACTTCTTTCTCCCACACCATTCCATAACAATGGGGTGGTACACTTTCTTCCGTAGAGAAACTCAAACGGTGCCATCTCAATGCTAGATTGATAGCTGTTGTTATAAGAAAACTCTGCGTAAGGCAGACTTTCATCCCAACTGGCTCCATAGTCTAGGGCACATTCCCTCAACATGTCTTCAAGAATCTGATTAGTCCTTTATGTTTGTCCATCGGTTTGAGGATGAAAAGCAGTACTGAATTCCAACCTCGTTCCCAATGATTCATGTAGCTGTCTCCAAAAATGGGAAGTGAATTGAGTTCCCCTATCAGACACAATACTCTTGGGCACTCCATGTAGACATACAATTCTACTCATGTAGATTTTGGCTAACTTAGCACTTGTATAGGTTGTCTTCACGGGTATGAAATGAGCCACTTTAGTTAGGCGATCCACTACTACCCAAATAGAATCATATCCTGACCGGGTCCTTGGTAATCCGGTAATGAAATCCATACCAATCTTGTCCCATTTCCAATCAGGAATAGGTAGTGGTTGAAGCAAACCTGTTGGTTTCTGATGCTCCGCTTTCACTCTACTACACACATCACACAAAGCAATATGTTCGGCGATGTCCTTCTTGAGATTATTCCACCAAAATCTTTCCTTCATGTCCATGTCCATGTATCTTTCCTTCATAGCATGTATATTTCACCAACCCTTGTTTGCTACTAGCTAGGCTAAGCATGGCATAGATAGTAACTTAACTTAGAAATTTCCTAGCAATTCTACAACTACTTAGGATTTCCCAACATGGCATTTGGTAAAATAGTAACATGCAAGACTTAGCAAAATATTTCTAATGCTTGTATAAAAATATAGGGATAGAAATATTCATGAAGTACCACTTGCCTTGGTAGTTGGGAGAGTAGAACTCTTCACAATCACAATTACTAGCACCAAAATCTACACATAGAATATAGCCACAATCACATACAAGTCATATACATTCAAAAATATATGCATGCATGAATGATATGCACACTTTGAGATCATGATTTTAGGGATGTTACAAAGAGGATATAATAGGTTTGTATTTCCACCCTCTTTGGAAGCTAGTGGTGTTGATACAAAGGATCCTATGATGATCCTCTGGTTTTTACAAAAATTTAGAGACAAATTTCGCCCAATTCGGAGCTCGTATGAAGAAGTTACGGTGGAAAAATTAAAACAGAAAATAATAATAAAAAAAGGGGCATCGGGTAGTCGGCCAGCCTGCTTGGCCGCTAGCCCAGCCGCGTCGCCCAGACAGCAAGAGATGGCGCTGTGCAACAACTAGTATCCGCCTGCCAGCCAGCTGTCATGTCGCGCCGACAAAGGGCCCGCTTTCATCCCAGCCGCCAGCCGACACGGACACCGCCGCCGCCGCGTATCTCGCCTGGTTCGGTCTCGAAATGTCCTCGCCTCCTCCCCAATTTTTCGGCCCTCATAAGCAACGCCACCGCCGCCTTTTCCCTCTCCCTCGCAAGCCCTAGATCACCCCGAATTGAGCCAGGTTTGGTTCGAGCCCGCCGCCGCCATTGAGCCAGGTGAGCACCGCCGCCCGCGCCGCCGACCCCGCCCTCGCCCCCTCGCGCGCCGCGACCCCGCCTCGGCCCCCCACTGACCCCCTCCTTCTCTCTTCCGCGCAGGAGCCGCGCCACACCGCCGCCTCGCCGACGCCGACGCCGCCTCCAGCCGCTCGCCGCCGACATCGCCATGACCCGCTGCCTCCGCCTCGCACTGAGGAGCTCTGCCTCCTTGCCCCGCACCCCGTCCCACCCTCCGCTGCCGCCGGAACCTCGTCGACGCCGCCCGAGCCTCGCCGCCGACATTGCCGGTAAGCACCGCCGCCGCCACCCCTCCCTGGCCGTTGGATCTTCGATCTATGGCCCAGATCGTGTGGAGACCGCGTGGTTGACTGGTTGACCAGTCAACCCATGCTGAGTCAGCGCTGAGTCAGCAGGGAATATTCCCTTTTGATTTAAAATCTGTTTAGAATTTGCAGAAATTAGTAGGATCTTGTAAAATTCGTAGAAATTAATCTACTAGGCCAAAAATTGCAAATAAAATATGTGTAGATTCAGTAAGTCATGTAGAATCTTGCTGTATCATTGTTTTACAGTTTTGCAGCAAGATTTGGTCCAGATTAATTAAATGATTTAATGCCCTTTTTGGAGTAATTAATTCGTAGAAAAAGATCTGTAACTCCAAAAATTGCAAATAATATGTCCCTGGATTCAGTGGAACGAGGGGAATCTCAAAGTGAATTAAAAAGATAGGATTACAGTAAAAACTTTTGCAGAAACTATTTAGTGGCTTTCTGCAGTATTTTAATTACTCAGGGAGTTATATAATTCCTTTTTGAGAAATTGCAATTGGTACTGTTCCTATTCAGTAATGCCTACACAGTAGAATTTGCCCAAGATTTTACAAACAGTATGTAGTTTTGAGCATTATAAATTGCATAATAGTTTTCCTTGCGCTCAAATTATTTTCCATGCATGCATTCAGTAGCTTTACTAAATAAGATTATGTGGTGCTGCTGTAGCATCAATCCACTTGGCATGCATACATCTTGCATCATCTTTGCTTGCATATGCTTGTGGATGGTTGGTTTATGAATGCAATTGTATCGTGTAGATTGTGACGAGTGCAACGCTTGCTCGTGTGTGGATTGTTCTTCCGACCGCTACAACCAAGGCAAGTAGATGCTACCTTGTTCATGATATTGTCCTACTATTTTCAATGCATTGTCATGTATTTTGTAGATGCATGTGTAGGATGATACTATCGCTATGCTATGTCCTATTATGTGGTAGGGTTTTCCTTATAGATGAACCACCGTTGGTAGATGTGCTTAGCCATGCTATGATGAACGAGGGCTGGGTTATATCACTGAAAGTTGTTTCTAAATGTGGGTTTACGAAAACAAAAACAACTTAATCAATGAATCTCCTGGGTGTGATGGGATTGATAATTTTTGGTGGTATCATTGCGGAAAGGCACCCAGGTATCAAGAGAAAATGATTGGCTTCTTTATTTTGTAGCTTACGTGTACAACCATGTGCCAATAATGAAATGGGCGGTTGGTTGGACTTAGTAGGTTGTGGTAACTCGAACCCGCGTATCCAGAGATGTAGAATTTTGGTAGGTTGGACCGGTGCGCGTCGGGATTGGGGAGCTACTTCCCGAACGGTCTCTTCTTGGACTTCTCCCTATCATCACCCAAAATAAGAGTGATGGTATGAGCTAGGCTGGCCAAGTCACATGGGTAAAGTGTACTAACCCCTGCAGGGTGTATAATCTAATCGATTAGCCGTGTCCCCGGTTATGGACGTGTGAGTTGCTTGATATTGATTCCATGACATGTTTCTCGCTCATTCTAATTTCATAATTGCTTTAATGTTGTTGGGTTAACTTAATTGGGATCTTTTCAAAGAAAATCAAAAACTGTTTATGAAAGTAGGACAAAGGTGTTTGTAAATGCAAGCTAGCCACAGCTCCTTCTGCCAAATATGCATGTAGTTGTTAGCACTATTGTATCCTTTACTAGCTCTACTTGCCATACATTCCATGTATTGACCCTTCGGGGCTGCTATGTTTCATGTTGCAGGATATTCCGATTCTGAGTAATCGATATAGGCCACTCCACTCGGCACTTGTTCACTTGTGGGCAATTTGAAGAATGGTGGATTTGCTTTATTTATGTTGCTACCTGAATAATTTGAGCTAGCCTTGAGCTAAGCTTTTATTGTAATAATGGTACTCTGGATCTTCGTTATTTATGATACACGGATATTTTGCTATGTTATTCGTCTTATTCTATTGTGGGCCAATGAACCGATCCAGGGATTGGCATGTCACATAGAAGCCACGGTCTTTTCAGAACCGTGGTGTTACAAGATGGTATCAGAGCCCGTGTGTCGACTGTAGGATCGTGACCTAGGATTGGATTAAGAAGCCATAGAATTATTAAAGCTTATATTAACTCTGTCTTTCACCTTATGCCTTTCACTCTCGTAAATTCTTACCATATGCTATTCTCACACTTTCCTCTTTTAATTGATAGATGGGAGAAGTCAGGACTGAGTATGCAACCATGGAGTCACCAAGGCCCTTTGCAAGACAGTTAGCACAGCTCTCGCAGTCATTGGGATTGCCACTGCCCATGTTCAAGGGAAGAAGGCTGTACACCTATGGATATGGTGAGGATGCATGGGAGATCACCACCTTCATATTCAGGGATGCCGCCTTGCCAAACCCTGTGCATCTGATCTACACCAAGACATACTGCAACTGGGGACTTGGAATTAACTTGGCCATACATGAAGCCCTGTCTCGCCAGTGCCATCATGTCCGACACCTACTGCCAGCAGACTCACCCTACCGTGACTATGGGAGGCATGATGAAGATGGAAACATTGTGGTTACCCCGGGCGACAGGAACAACATGCCGCCCTGTCAGAGGCACATAGAGGACATGGAAAGGGAGAATGGAGCTCTAGCTGAGAAAGTGATGATGGTAAAAGAGATTGCAGATTTTGCCAGCAATGGTATGGTGGTCCAAGGACAGGAGATTGACACCTTTGCATGAAGCTGTGGGAGTTCTGGAAAATGCCCTGATAGGCAGGGATGCAACCATAGCTCATCTTAATGGGACTGTGCAGGATAACACCCATACCATACAACAGTTGCAAGGGACCGTCCAGGAAAGGGATCAAACTATTGAAGCTATGGCAGCCCAGCTTGCCGTTCTCCAAGCACAGCTGAATCCACCCTCTGATGATGACAATGGAGATGGTGGCAACAATGATGATGATGACAGCGGGAATGATGATGATGAGGACGAGGATGATGATGATGGAGACGATGATGGTGGAGGAGATGAAGATGTTGCTGTTGCAGCAGAGAGTGAAGAAGAAGAGGAGGATCCAGAAGAGGTGGAGTTTGAGATTTCAAGTGATGACTCAGGAGAGGTGTACACTCCGCCGCCATGGTTGAACCGTGGACAGAAGCGCCAACGCATGAGTGCAAGGACCTACCGCAACCTCTTCAAGAAGTAGATAGAAGTCCACCAAATAGTCCTCGTTAGAAAAAATCGTTAGGATTAGTCTTGATCGATGTAAAACTTAAATTACTGTTAGTTCAAGAGTGTTTAGTTGCTTATTTGTGTACTCCAATATCCCAGGAATTATTTGTGCGAATTTTATGAAAGAGTTATGGCAAGTTTGGTTAATATCTATGTTATTCCTGCTGCAGTTTTCTGCTGATACAGCAGTACTGTACGAATTTTCATATTTTACTGGTATCTGGGAAAAATCTGAAAAAATAGGGCTTGTGCGAAACTCTCTGTAGTGTATGTGCAAAAATCAGAAAAAATTCCTGACGAGTTTAAGTCAGGTAGAAAAATTCTTGAACACTGCTGGACTATTCTGGCAGATTGCTGTTTTTAATGCTTTGATGATCAACTGTTTAGATAACCATTGCCAACTCTTCAAAAAACTAATTCAGTAGATATATACTGCTAGGATAACCCCTGGGATGTTGCTGGATCACTTGTTTGTAAATGTGTTGCTTGTTTGAGATTGTCTGCGATTGTTTATTGTTGTTTGATCATAATGCATGGGTAGAATCCTGTTTTCGTAGTTGATTCTTTGTAAGCTTACCTGTGCTGAACCGCAGATGCCTCCCCGCCGTCAACCCACTGAGTTGGAGCAGCTCATGGCAGCCCAGGCACAGCTGACCCAAGTTATGACCCAGTTCATGGAAGCTCAGAACAACAACAACAACAACAACAATGGGAACAACCAGCCTCAGGAAGATGCTCTCACCAGGTTTCTGAGGCTAAGGCCAGCTAAGTTCTCTACTGCAACGGAACCAATTGTTGCTCTCGACTGGTTGCGTTCAGTCAACAAGGATCTGGTAACTGTTGGATGCACTGATGCTGGGAAGGTGAGGTTTGCCGCTCACCTACTGGAGGGACCAGCCTCTTCTTGGAGGGACACTTTTCAGATCACCCACCCGCTGGACACTGTGACTTGGGCAATGTTTGAGGAAGGTTTCAGGACCAACCACGTGTCTTCAGGAGTTCTGAGCCTGAAGAGGAAGGAGTTTCGCAACTTGCGCCAAACCAACCGCACCGTGGCTGAGTATATCGAGGAGTTCAACAACCTATCCCGTTATGCGCCTGAGGATGTCGACACCGATGCAAAAAGGAGGGAGAGATTCCTGGATGGCCTCAGTGATGAGCTTTCAGTGCAACTACTGGTGGTTTATTGCCCCACTTTCCAGGAGCTCATGGACAAGGCCAGGATCTTGGAAGGGAAGCACAAGCAGGTGGAAAACCGCAGGAGAAAGAGCAACAATCACCACTCTGGTTCTCATCACAAGTCTCGCACTTCTTATGATGGATACTCCAAGCATGGAGGGAGTGACCATGGACATCATGGGAGCCATGACCGCCACCACCATGGAGGCGATGGACATCGCCATGATAACCACAAGAGCAACCACCACAGCCACAAGGGAGGACACTCTCACCATTCTGGAGGACACGGTGGACATGACCGCAACCGTGATCGCAGCTTTGTGAAGAAGGATCTGAGTGAGGTGACATGCTTCAAGTGTGGTCAGAAGGGACATTATGCAGACAACTGTCCAGAGAAGAAGGTGCTGAGGCCAACCAACAACCAGAAGGCCACAGTGAACCACATGAATGTGGAGGACATCCCAGATGAGCCTGACCTTGTGATTGGTAAGTTTCCAATCAACACTCACCCTGCACTTATACTTTTCGATACTGGTGCATCGCATTCATTCATATCAAGGGCATTTGTGGATAAGTATAAGTTACCTACTGAGTCTATGAAAGAGTCTATTAGAGTAAGCTCACCTGGAGGAGATATGATAGCTAGCGCGGGATGCCGCGACTTAACTGTGAGGATTGGAGCACACAATTTCATTGCACATTTGGTAGTGTTGGAATCACAAGGGTTAGATGTTATTCTGGGTATGGATTGGATGTCTATGCATGGGGGACCCATAGATTGTGCTGTGAGCTGTTTCACTCAAAACCCGGATGGTAAGAGAATCAGGTTCAAGTCGGTACTGCGACGGAAGGTGTAAGTTGAATTCTCTTAAGGGGTTAGCATGGATACTATGCCCGTGATTAAGGATTACCCGACGTGTTTCGGAAGAGTTGCTGTGGATGCCACGGCAGGAAGTGGAGTTTCTCATCGACCTAATGCCGGGAACAGGACCTATAGCAAAGAGACCATATAAGATGGATGTGGATGAGCTGAAGGAATTGAAGAAGCAGCTGAAAGAGCAGTTGGACAAGGGATTCATTCAGCCTAGTTCGTCTTCATGGGGTGCACCTGTTCTGTTTGTGGAGAAGAAAGACAGCAGCAAGAGATTAGTAGTGGACTATCGCTCACTGAATGAGGTGACCATCAAGAACAAATACCCCCTGCCGAACATAAATGATTTGTTTGATCAACTGGAAGGAGCAAAGGTGTTTAGCAAGATTGATCTGCAATCGGGCTACTTCCAATTGAAGATCCGGGAGGAGGACATACCAAAAACCGCTTTCACCACTAGGTATGGTTTATATGAGTATACAGTTATGTATTTTGGACTAACGAATGCCCCGGCATATTTCATGACCATGATGAACAAGGTATTTATGGAGTACTTGGACAAGTTCGTGGTGGTGTTTATTGATGACATACTGATATATTCCAAGGATGATACTAAGCATGAGAAACATCTGCGACTGATTATGGAGAAGCTGAGGGAATACAAGCTGTATGCCAAATTCAGCAAGTGTGAATTCTGGCTTAACACTGTTGGGTTTCTTGGACACGTGGTGTCAGGAGAAGGAGTCGTTGTTGATCCAAGCAAAGTGACTGCAGTAACTGAGTGGGAAGCGCCCAAGAATACGGGAGAGATTCGAAGATTTTTGGGACTTGCTGGATATTACAGGAGGTTCATTGAAAACTTCTCCAAGATTGCTAAGCCGATGACAGAACTTCTGAAGAAGGAGAGGAAGTTTGAATGGACGGATGCGTGTGAAGCCAGTTTTCAGGAACTGAAGCATCGACTAGTGACTGCACATGTTCTGTGTTTACCAGATCTTCAGAAGGATTTCCAAGTGTACTGTGATGCTTCTCGACAGGGACTTGGTAGTGTGCTGATGCAAGATGGGAGAGTGGTGTCATATGCCTCGCGAAAACTTAAACACCATGAGCGGAATTACCCCACACACGACTTGGAGTTAGCATCAGTGGTTCATGCGCTCAAGGTATGGAGGCACTACTTGATGGGGAAACACTGTGATGTGTACACCGACCACAAGAGCCTGAAGTACATATTTACACAGAAGGAACTGAACATGAGGCAAAGGAGATGGTTGGAACTTATCAAGGACTATGACATGAACCTGCAATACCACCCAGGAAAGGCCAATGTAGTAGCAGATGCTCTGAGCCGGAAGGTTTATGCCAATGGATTGACTGTTGGGGAATTGCCCGAGTATTTGTGCAAGCAATTCAAGGACCTTAGACTGGAGGTAGTGTCGGAAGGATATTTGACAGCAATGGAAGTCCAACCAACGCTACAGGACAGAATCAGGAAGGCTCAAGTGGGAGACAAAGAGATTGATGAAGTGAGGGAAAAGATGAAGGAGGATCGAGCAAGAGAATTCCGCTAGGATGAGCAAGGAACCTTGTGGTATGGAGATCGTTTGTGCGTCCCTGACGATCCGGAGATAAGGAACTTGATTTTGCAGGAAGCTCATGACTCGCCGTATTCCATACATCCGGGCAATACGAAGATGTATATGGACCTAAAGGACAGATTCTGGTGGAACAACATGAAGGGAGACATCGCTGAGCATATTGCCCTATGTGATGTGTGTAGCCGCGTGAAGGCGGAACACCAGAAGCCAGCAGGACTGCTACAGCCATTGCCCGTGCCGGATTGGAAGTGGGATAGAGTGGGAATGGATTTTATCACAGGATTGCCCAGGACCAGGTCAGGATATGACTCCATTTGGGTAGTGGTCGACCATTTGACCAAGGTAGCCCACTTTATAGCGGTGAAGACGACTTATACGAGTGCAAAGTTGGCCAAGATTTATATGGACAGAATTGTGTGCCTACATGGAGTTCCCAAGAGCATTGTATCGGATAAAGGCACCCAATTTACCTCACATGTCTGGCGCCAGCTGCAAGAGTCACTTGGGACTAGGTTGGAGTTTAGCACAGTGTTCCACCCCCAGACTGATGGACAGACCGAGAGGGTGAACCAGATTTTGGAGGACATGCTGAGAGCTTGCGCTTTGGCTCATGGTTCTAGTTGGGATGAGAATCTGCCGTATGCTGAGTTTTCCTACAACAACAGCTATCAGACCAGCATCAAGACATCACCGTTCGATGTGCTATATGGGAAACGGTGCCGAACACCATTGCTATGGGATGGAGTAGGAGAACGTCAGTTGTTTGGACCTGATTTGATCAAGGATGCTGAGGAGAAGGTCGCCTTGATTAGGGACAGACTGAAGGTAGCACAATCAAGGCAGAAGAGCTACGCTGACGCCAAGTGCAAGGAAGTGGTGTATGAGATAGGTGATAGAGCATACCTCAGAGTGTCGCCACTTCGTGGAATCAAGAGATTTGGAATCAAGGGTAAGCTGGCACCTCGGTTTATTGGACCGTATCGGGTCTTAACACGCAAAGGAGAAGTTGCTTATCAGTTGGAGTTGCCAGAGGCTCTTTCCGCTGTTCACAATGTGTTCCACGTGTCCCAGCTGAAGAAGTGTCATCCGGAGATGGTGGATACACCATTGAGACACTGTGCCACTAGAGGAGGTTCAGCTTGAGAATGACCTGACCTATAAGGAGAAGTCGGTCAAGATTCTGGAAACAGCGGAGAGGATTACCCGTACCAAGACGATCAGGTTTTGCAAGGTGCAATGGAGCCACCACACCGAAGAGGAAGCCACTTGGGAGCGTGAGGATGACATCCAAGAGGACTACCCACACCTATTTGCTAGCCGCGCCGAATCTCGGGGACGAGATTCATCTTAAGGGGGTTAGTCTTGTCACATCCCAAATTTTAGATTTGGTTCTGCATATCATTCATGTCATTGCATCATGGTCTTCCATACAAAACTTCGGTTTGAAAAGATTCCGGCGAAACGATATTTGCAAATCCTATTTTGTTTTGCTATAATGCGCCTACAAGAGGATATACTAGGTTTGTATTTCCACCCTCTTTGGAAGCTAGTGGTGTTGATACAAAGGATCCTATGCTGATCCTCTGGTTTTTACAAAAATTTAGAGACAAATTTCGTCCAATTCGGAGCTCGTATGAAGAAGTTACGGTGGAAAAACTAAAATAGAAAATAATAAAAAAAAAACAAAAAAAGGGCAGCGTGGCCCAGCCACTTGGGCCACTAGCCCAGCCAGCAGCAGCAATGTGTAGCGCCAGCAACTAGTATCCGCCGCGCCAGCCAGCAGCGTCGCAGCAGTGACGGGGCCGCTGTCATCCCTGCCGCCGTGCCTGACACGGACACCGTCGCCGCCGCGTATCTCGCCCGGTTCGGTCTCGAAACGGCCTCGCCTCCTCCCCAATTTTTTGGCCCTCATAAGCAACGCCACCGCCGCCTTTTCCCTCTCCCTCGCAAGCCCTAGATCGCCCCGAATCCCCGGAGATTTCTCGCCGGAGTTCGAGCCCGCCGCCATTGAGCCAGGTGAGCACCGCCGCCCGCGCCACTGACCCTGTCCTCGCCCCCTCGCGCGCCGCGACCCCGCCTCGGCCCCCCACTGACCCCTCCTTCTCTCTTCCGTGCAGGAGCCGCGCCACACCGCCGCCTCCAGCCGCTCGCCGCCGACGTCGCCATGACCCGCTGCCGCCACCCCATGCCGAGGAGCTCCGCCTCCTCGCCCGCCCGTCTCCGCCACTCATGAAACCGCCGACGCCGCTTGACGCCGCCCCTGGACATCGCGCCGGTAGCATTGCCGCCGCCACCCTCCTCAGCCGTTGGATCTTCGATCTATGGCCCAGATCGTGTGGAGACCGCGTGGTTGACTGGTTGACCAGTCAACCCGCGCTGAGTCAGCGCTGAGTCAGCAGGGAATATTCCTGGAATATTCCCTTTTGATTTGAAATCTGTTTAGAATTTGCAGAAATTAGTAGGATCTTGTAACATTCGTAGAAATTAATCTACTGGGCCAAAAATTGCAAATAAAATATGTGTAGATTCAGTAAGTCATGTAGAATCTTGATGTACCATTGTTTTACGCTTTTGCAGGAAGATTTTGTCCAGATTAATTAAATGAGTTAATTCCCTTTTTGGAGTAATTAATTCGTAGAAAAAGATCTGTAACTCCAAAAATTGCAAATAATATGTCCCTGGATTCAGTGGAACGAGGGGAATCTCAAAGTGAATTAAAAAGATAGGCTTATAGTAAAAACTTTTGCAGAAACTATTTAGTGGCTTTTGCAGAATTCCTTTTTGAGAAATTCCAATTGGTACTGTTCCTATTCAGTAATGCCTACACAATAGAATTTTCCCAAGATTTTACAAACAGTATGTTAACTGTAGTGATTTATTTGGGTTCTAGCTCTAGTTTTGAGCATTATAAATTGCATAATAGTTTTGCTTGCGCTAAAATTATTTTCGATGCATGCTTTTAGTAGCTTTATTGAATAATATTATGTGGTGCTACTGTAGCATCAATCCAATTGTCATGCATACATCTTGCATCATCTTTGCTTGTATATGCTTGTGGATGGTTTGTTTATGAATGCAATTATATCGTGTAGATTGTGACGAGTGCAACGCTTGCTCGTGTGTGGATTGTTCTTCCGACCGCTACAACCAAGGCAAGTAGATGCTACCTTGTTCATGATATTGCCCTACTATTTTCAATGCATTGTCGTGTATTTTGTAGATGCATGTGTAGGATGATACTATCGCTATGCTATGTCCTATTATGTGGTAGGGTTTTCCTTGTAGATGAACCACCGTTGGTAGATGTGCTTAGCCATGCTATGATGAACGAGGGCTGGGTTATATCACTGAAAGTTGTTTCTAAATGTGGGTTTACAAAAACAAAAACAACTTAATCAATGAATCTCCTGGGTGTGATGAGATTGATAATTTTTGGTGGTATCATTGCGGAAAGGCACCCAGGTATCAAGAGAAAATGATTGGCTTCTTTATTTTGTAGCTTACGTGTACAACCATGTGCCAATAATGAAATGGGCGGTTGGTTGGACTTAGTAGGTTGTGGTAACTCTAACCCGCGTATCCAGAGATGTAGAATTTTGGTAGGTTGGACCGGTGCGCGTCGGGATTGGGGAGATACTTCCCGAACGGTCTCTTCTTGGACTTCTCCCTATCATCACCCAAAATGAGAGTGATGGTACGAGCTGGGCTGGCCAAGTCACATGGGTAAAGTGTACTAACCCCTGCAGGGTGTATAATCTAATCGATTAGCCGTGTCCCCGGTTATGGACGTCTGAGTTGCTTGATATTGATTCCATGACATGTTTCTCGCTCATTCTAATTTCATAATTGCTTTAATGTTGTTGGGTTAACTTAATTGGGATCTTTTCAAAGAAAATCAAAAATTGTTTATGAAAGTAGGACAAAGGTGTTTGTAAATGCAAGCTAGCCACATCTCCTCCTGCCAAATATGCATGTAGTTGTTAGCACTATTGTGTCCTTTACTAGCTCTACTTGCCATACATTCCATGTATTGACCCTTCGGGGCTGCTACGTTTCATGTTGCAGGATATTCCGATTCTGAGTAATCGATATAGGCCACGGTACTCCACTCGGCACTTGTTCACTTGTGGGAAATTTGAAGAATGGAGGATTTGCTTTATTTATGTTGCTACCTGAATAATTTGAGCTAGCCTTGAGCTAAGCTTTTATTGTAATAATGGTACTCTGGATCTTCGTTATTTATGATACATGGATATTTTGCTATGTTATTTGTCTTATTCTATTGTGGGCCAATGAAACGATCCCGGGATTGGCATGTCACATAGAAGCCACCGTCTTTTCAGAACCGTGGTGTTACATTATGTTGCTTTTAGTTTTCACAAACCAACACATTTAGAAACAACTTTCAGTGATGTAACCCAGCCCTCGTCCATCATAGCATGGCTAAGCACATCTACCAACGGTGGATCATCTACAGGAAAACCCTACCACATAATAGGACATAGCATAGCGATAGTATTATCCTACACATGCATCTACAAAATACACAACAATGCAATGAAAGTAATAGGACCATATCATGAACAAGGTAGCATCTACTTGCCTTGGTTGTAGCGGTCGAACGAACAATCCACACACGAGCAAGCGTTGCACTCGTCACAATCTACACATTGCAATCACATAAACAAACCATACACAATCATATACAAACAATGACAATGCAAGATGCATGCATGACAAGTTGAACATTGCTACAGTAGCTTCATATATTCTTATTCAGTATACTTACTGTATGCATGCATGGAAAACATTTTAAGTGCATAGAAAACAAAGCATGCAATTTTAAATGCCCAAACAATTGAGCTAGAACCCAAATATTTAGCTACTGCTAATAAACTGTTTGTAAAATCTTGGAAAAATATCCAATGTATAGGCAACCTAAAATAGAACCAGTACCAATTGGAATCACTCAAAAAGGATTTATATAATTCCTTGAGTAATTAAAATACTCCAGTAAGCCTTTTTATAGATTCTGCAAATTCCAATACTGTAAGTCTACCTTTTAATTCACTGCAATATTCCTCTTGTTCTACTGATTCTAGGGACATCTTATTTGCAATTTTTGGATGTAGAACTTTTACTATGAATTTAATACTCTAAAAAGGACATTAACCCATTTAATTAACCAAGATAAATCCTTGCTGCAAAAGTATGAAACAACTGTACATAAATATTCTACATGAAACACTTAATCCATACATATGTTATTTTCAATTTTGGCCCAGTAGATTATTTTTTATGGATTTTACAAGATTCATATAATTTCTGCTAAAAATAATTCGAATTAAAGATCTCAGTCAACCGTTTGAGCCGTTTGAAACCGGTCAGCAGCGGCGGTCTGCAACAGCGTCGAAGTTGGCGGAGCTCCTCGAGGTGGCGGCGTGAACTCCCGCGTCATGGCCCATGGGAAGAAGGAGAGATGGTCGGCAGTGAGGCCCAGCGGAGAACAGGCGAGGGGGTCGCGGCAATGGCGGTGGCGGCGGTCCCGAACTCCGTAGAGAAATTTCTCGGCGATGGCGGCGGGGTAGATAACGATTTTTGGGGTGTTTGGAAGAGGAGAACTCGGGGATTGATATAGGCAAAAATTCCGGAGAAATCGGTTCGAAAATGGCCCGATTCCGGAGGAATCGGAGCTGTCTACGAGTTGGAGAAGAACCTGCGTGGGGCCACGTCGATGTGTATGGTGACGGCTGAGCCCATCTTCGTCGGCGAGGGCTGGCGGTAACGCTTACTATCCGCCGCTGGCTTCTTGGGGGCTGGCAGGCTGCTCGGCATTGCCCTTTCTCTTTTTTTTATTTTCTTTTCTTTTTTTCGTGATGATTTGTTAACTGAATTTATTTGACAGAAACTGTCTAATATAAGCTGAAAATTCAGATCGCTATAAAATTTGCTACGAAGCTCCGATTGAGGCGATTCAAAGTGCTACGGGTTCATGACGGAACCCTCTACGCACCTGTGCCTTCCAAACAACTAAAATATACTGTTTTTAACAGAAGCATGGTAAAACCGAGCATTCAAGTGTAGGTGTCAAAATGCAATTGCAAGTGAATTGTTTTGCCAAAACCTTTTCAAACTGAATTTTTGCAATGATGATCATGATGCAATGACATGTGTGCTATGCAGTACCAAATCTAAAATTTGGGATGTGACATCTAAGGATTAGGATTACTTTGTAAATTGTTAGAGCAATATAAACTCAATGACTTTGATCATAATGCTATACTTTGGATGAATGTTCATCACACCATTACACTAATGTTGTGATCCAATTATTAACAACATCCAATGTCCATGATCAGGAAACCTTGATCATCTTGTTAATCAACGAGCTATTTTATGAGAGAGGCATAACTAGGAACTTTCTGTTTGTTTATTAAACACACATGTATTAACGTTTCCATATTAATACAATTATAGTATGCAAAATAAACATCTATCATATATTTGGAATACACATAATAAACACTTTATTATTTACTCTCAGGGCATATTCCCTTCAGAGCTATGGTTGAATGTTTGTCAAGAATTCCTATCTTTCCATGCTTCATAAGCATTGACTTCTAATTAAGGAATTCCTTTCCTAAATATACTACTTCTTCATATACATCATCATGTATTGGCATGATGAGTTTTACTCCTTATACTCTTACTAATAATTTCTCCTTCTAAATCATTTGTGAATCCAAGGAGATTGACACTAAAGCTCTACATGATCTTGATGGTACCTAGCACTTGTCATGGGGCGCTTCATTGGAAACCCTAAGAGGAAGGTGTGATGAGCACAATAGCAAGTTTTCCCTCAGTAAGAAACCGAGGTTCTCGAACCAGTAGGAGGAAGGAAACGTTTCAAAGGTGTTGCAAGCAATGTGGAAACCTGCACAACACAAACTCAATACTTTACCCCAAAGAATCAGTGAGGTTGTCATGCTCACTGGTTTGCTGTAACAAAGGATTAAACGTATGGTATGGAAGGTAATGGTTTGCACTAAGTAAACATGTAACAGTGGAGGAGGTATCAATGGTAAAGATTAGACCAGGGTCCATAGTTCACTAGAGGTGCTCTCCTTAGATAAACAACATGGCATGAAGGGTAAACAAATTATAGCAGGGCAATTGACAGGAACTGAGCAAGGCATAACAATGCAATACCAGACAAAAAGATCCTATGAGATTAGATTGGGCAATACAACAATATACATAGACCGCCATCCAACTGCATCTATGACTAGAAGTCCACCTTCAGGTTATCATACGAAACCCCTCCGATATTAAGTTGCAAGCAACAGACAACTGCTTTAAGTAAAGTGTGTAAGGTAAACAATCCACTTGTTCCATGAACAAGAGACTGTTGTTTTCTCCCTAGTGGCAACAACACATCTACAACCGAAGAGATTTCTGTTAATTCCCTTGGAAACTAGAGGCATGAACCCACTATCGAGCATAAATACCCCCTCTTGGAGTCACTAGCAACTACTTGGCCAAGATATCTACTAACAACAGAGAGCATTCAAGATCACAAATAACACAGACATGATAGAATCATAAAGACAAAACCATTAATCAATCTGACATAGTAATCTCTGAAGGGAATATGCCCTGAGAGGCAATAATAAAGTGTTTATTATGTATATTCCAAGTATATGATAGATGTTTATTTTGCATGATATAATTGTATTAATACGGAAACATTTATACATGTGTGTTTAATAAACAAATAGAAAGTTCCTAGTTATGCCTCTCTCATAAACTAGCTCGTTGATTAACAAGATGATCAAGGTTTCCTGATCATGGACATTGGATGTTGTTAATAACGGGATCACAACATTAGTGTAATGGTGTGATGAACATTCATCCGAAGTATAGCATTATGATCAAAGTCATTGAGTTTATATTGCTATAACAACTTACGAAGTGATCCTAATCCTTAGACCATGAGATCATGTCAATCACTAACACTGGAAGAGTTTCTTGATAACATCAAACGTCACCGTAATGTGGGTGATTATAAAGATGGATTCAGAACTAATAAAGTGTTATGTTAAGGCTCATGGATCGAGAGTGGAATTTGTTCATCCCGATGACGGATAGATATACTCTAGGCCCTCTCGGTGATATCACATTGATTAGCTTGCAAGCAAGTGATTTGATCACTAGAATGTTATATCACTAGAACGAGAAAAGAGTGCATGTCAGTAACGAGATCAAACTAGGTATGGAGATACCGATGATCGAATCTCGGACATGTAATATATCGTGAAACAAAGGGATTAAGATACTAGCGTAAAAAGGTTCCAACGATCATAAGAAAGTCATCGTTGAATGTGTGGGAGTCAGTATGGGTCTCCAGATCCCGCTTCTGATTATTGATCCGAGAGGGGTCTCGATCATGTCCGCATTATTCACGAACCGTAGGGTGACACACTTAAGAGACACCGACATCCAATTGTAGCAAAAGTTTCATGCCGAAAGAATGAACAAGCGTAGGAATTTATTTCACTAGATACCGAAACAGGTTTTCGGGTGAAATTGCATAAAGTGGTTATGCATGTGAAATAGAATTCTAGCAAGGGGTTATTTGTGAATGTTTGTCATTAAAGTAATTGACAAAATTATGAATAAAATAAAAGAGTTTTATTTAATGAGAGTTTGCATTAAATTTGGTGGAAATTTAATGGGAATTTGAGTGGATTTTTTAGTGGAGAAAATTGAAGGGCCATTTTGTGAGTGGAGTGTCCACCCACATGAATGAGGGAGAGGTGGGGGCACCCTCCATGGCCGGCGGCCATGCCCCCTTGGGCTGCCCCCCTCGCCTATATATGGAGCCCCTCCTCTCACTTCTCACTCACACCTCCTCATGAAGGATCTCTCTCCCCCTTTAGAATTTATCCCCCATGGTCTCGGACTAGCGAGATACATGTTCCCGGTGGCTATTCGGCAAGAAATAGTTGTGCTTCTGCTGCATCGCTGGAGCGAGGAGACGGAGGTTGCTCGGTGCCTCGAACGTGTGTGCGAGCACGGATGCGCTGCTGATTTGCGGCGCTAGGACTTCCTCTCGATCTTGAGATCGGCAAGAGATCGTCTACATCAACCACGAGTCGAACTCGTTAAGCTTTGTCGGTCTTCAAGGGTATGTTCTCTACGTATATACATCCGCCCGTTGTTTGTATATAATAGATAGATCTTGGTACATAGTTCACATCATAGGAAAATATTTGTTTTCTATGCTGCGAACCCTACAGTGGTATCAGAGCCGGATCTATGCGTAGATGCTTTACACGGGTAGTACACATATGAGTCTGTGGGCGATGATGATCATGTTGTTGCTCCTTAGTTGTAATTTGGGATATTGGTGGCATAGTGGGATGAAGCGGCCCGGACAAACTTTACATGTCCTCGCACATGAGACCTGTTCCACACTTGACATGCAACTAGTTTGCATAAGTGGCTAGAGGGTGTCTGTCTCTCCTACTATAGTCAATATATATTTTGCAACGAGTTGTCAACAATTTGGTTATCCTCGTTGTGGTTCATGTTCGTAGGTAAGAACGGTTCTATCTCGAATGCCCCAAGCCAGGTAAAACTTGCAATGGATAAATTAGAGGTGTCTAGTTTAGATTGTTGCTCGGCTAGTGTTATGATATGATGAAGTATGAGATGATACTCTTACAACATACATAACGTGTAATCTCCATAGACCTTGGACTTACACATATAGGTATGATAGTGATCATACCACGATGCACATGATAGAGATCATATGCGGAAACCATATCATTTCACTAATAAACATATGATGTTTGATAGCATCTTATATTGCTTGTTTAGCGCTTTGTTAGCATAATAAGATGATCCCTCATTTAAATATCAAGATAAGAATGTGTTCTTCATTTAGTATGCATCGATTATGTTTTCGTCGCTCCAAGACATCACGTGATGATCGGGTGTTCTTGGATCCACGACCATATTTCGGGTGTAAAACAGTTACACACTCGAATACTAAGGTTCTAACTTAGCGAGCCTAGCATGTACAGACATGGCCTCGGAACACGGACCGAAAGGTTAAGCATAAGTCATATAGTAGATATGATGCCCATTTGATGCTCGCCTTTGAAGCTATACCGACTCACGTGATGATTGGACTTGGTATAGTGGATTTGGTTCAAGTAGTCACCAAAAAGGCACGAGGGATGTCGTTTTTGAGTGGGAGTTCATTCGTAATATGGATTAGTTGAACTCAATCTATCATACACTTAGTCTAAACTTTACAAATTCTGTTGTAGATGGCACCACCTGCTTTTAATTTCGATGTGTTCATGGAGAAAGAGAAACTTGCAACTAACGGTAGCAACTTTACCGAATGGTACATGAATTTGAGGATTCTCCACTCTGCTGCACAAAAGCAATACGTGCTAGAAGCGCCACTAGGCCCCCCACCTTTTGAGAATGCCCCTGACGAGGAGAAGAATGTCTATCAGACTCGTCAGGAGGACCACGACTTAGTTCATTGCGGCATATTGTATGGGCTGGAGCCGGAACTTCGAAAGCATTTTGAAAACGGCAATGCTTTTGATACAATGGGTGAGTTGAAAATGATTTTCGACACACATGCTGCTGTAGAGAGGTACAACGCTTCAGAAAAGTTCTTTAGCTGCATGATGGAAGAGCAAAGCTCCGTTAGTGAGCATGTACTCAAGATGTCGGGTTACGCCGATAAGCTTGTGTCCCTGGGAATAACGATTCCCATTGACTTAGGAATCCATCGTGTTCTACAGTCTCTGCCACCTAGCTATAAGAGCTTTGTGATGAACTATAATATGCAAGGCATGAAGAAGTCTCTTCCCGAGCTTCTGTCAATGCTTAAAACTGCAGAAGTGGAGATCAAAAAGGAACATCAAGTGTTGATGATCAATAGGAACACTGGTTTCAAGAAAGACAAGAAGGGAAAACAGAAGGGAAGTAAGGGCGGCAAGCCGGTTGCCGTGCCTGAAAAGAAACCCCGAGTTGGACCTAAGTCTGATACCGAGTGCTACTATTGTAAGGGGCCAACCCTTCGAAGCAAGCGCCCAAGTATTTGGCAGACAAGAAGGCCGGCAAGGCAAAGAAAGGTATATATGATATACATGTTATTGATGTGTACTTGAATAGTGCTCGCAGTAGCACCTGGGTATTTGATACCGGTTCAGTTGCTAATATTTGTAACTCGAATCAGGGGCTACGGAACAAGCGACCGCTAGCAAGGGGTGAGGTCAAGATGCGTGTCGGCAATGGATCAAGCGTTGACGTGATCGCCGTCGGAACGCTGCCTCTCCATTTGCCGTCGGGATTAGTTATAAAATTGAATAATTGTTATCTTGTGCCTGCACTAAGCATGAACATTGTATCTGGATCGTGTGATGCGAAGTAGTTATTCATTTAAATCCGAGAACAATGGTTGTTCTATTTATATGAATGAAATCTTTTATGGTCATGCACCGATGATGAATGGTTTATTTCTATTATATCTCGATGATAATGTTACACATATTCATAATGTTGATGCTAAAAGGATTAAACTTAATGATGATATATCTGCATTTATGTGGCACTACCGTCTAGGTCATATTGGCATTAAACGCATGAAGAAGCTCCATTCAGATGGACTTTTGGAATCACTTGATTTTGAATCATTTGATACATGTGAGCCATGCCTTATGGGCAAGATGACTAGAACGCCGTTTTGCGGTTCAATGGAATGGGTAATAGATTTATTGGAAATCATACATTCTAATGTATGTGGTCCAATGAGTGTGTCGGCGCGAGGTGGATATCGTTATTTTGTTACTTTCACGGATGATTTGAGTAGATACGGTTATATCTACTTGATGAAACACAAATATGAAACCTTTGAAAAGTTCAAGGAATTTCAGAATTAAGTGGAAAATCATCGTAATAGAAAGATCAAATTTCTACGGTCCGACTGTGGAGGTGAGTATCTAAGTTACGAGTTTAGCACTCACATGAAAGAGTGTGGAATTGTTTCACAACTCACGCCTGCCGGGACACCACAGCGAAATGGTGTGTCGGAACGTCGTAATCGTACTTTATTAGATATGGTTTGATCTATGATGTCTCTGACGGACTTGCCGTTGTCATTTTGGGGTTATGCACTAGAAACTGCTGCATTCACTTTAAATCGGGCACAATCTAAATTCGTTGAAAAGACACCGTATGAATTATGGTTTGGAAACAAACCTAAGCTGTCATTTCTTAAAGTTTGGGGATGCAATGTTTATGTGAAGAAACTTCAACCGGATAAACTCGAACCCAAAGCGGAAAAATGCGTCTTCATAGGATACCCTAAGGAAACTATTGGGTATTCCTTCTATCACAGATCTGAGGGCAAGGTTTTTGTTGGCAAGAATGGATCCTTTCTAGAGAAAGAGTTTCTCGCGAAAGGTGTGAGTAGTTGGAAGGTAGAACTCGAAGAGGTTATTGAACCTTCTCTTCAAAGTATGGCGAGTAGCGCAGCGCCGGAAGTTGTTCCGGAGTTGGCTTCACCTGTTGAAGAAGGAACTAATGATAATGATCATGAAACTCCGAAAGAGAGTACTACCGAACCTCGCAGGTCTAGAAGGACGCATGTAGCTCCCGAGTTGTTCGGAAATCCTGTCATGAATTTCATGGTTGATGAAAATGATGACCCTGCGACGTATGAAGAAGCGATGATGAGCCCGGATTCCAACAAATGGTTAGAATCAATGAAATCCGAGATGGAATCCATGTATGAAAATCAAGTTTGGAACTTGGTGGAATTACCTCACGACCGAAAGGCCGTGGAGAACAAATGGATTTTCAAAAGAAAAACTGATGCTGATGGTAATGTGACCGTCTATAAGGCTCGACTTGTCGCAAAGGTGTTTCGACAAATTCAAGGAGTTGACTACGATGAGACATTCTCTCCCGTAGCGATGCTAAAGTCAGTTAGGATTATGTTAGCAATTGCTGCATATTTCGATTATGAGATATGGCAGATGGATGTCAAAACCGCGTTTCTCAATGGTAATATTGAAGAAGAGTTGTATATGATACAACCAAAGGGTTTTGTCGATCCTAAGGATGCTAACAAGGTGTGCAAGCTTCAGCGATCCATCTATGGATTGAAGCAAGCATCACGAAGTTGGAATCTCCGCTTTGATGAGGTGATCAAAGAGTTTGGATTTGTCCAAACTTATGGAGAAGCTTGTATTTACAAGAAAGTGAGTGGGAGCAATGTGGCATTTCTGATATTATATGTGGATGACATATTATTGATCGTAAATGATATAGATCTTTTAAACAGTGTCAAAAGTTATCTAAACAGCAAATTTTCAATGAAGGACCTAGGTGAAGCGTCATACATATTAGGCATAAAGATCTATAGAGATAGAACTAGACGCCTAATAGGGCTATCGCAAAGTACATACCTTGATAAGATTTTAAAGAAGTTTAAAATGGACGGAAGTAAGAAGGGGTTCTTACCTATGTTGCAAGGCAAGACATTGAGTAAGACTCAAAGTCCGGCTTCGGCGGAAGAAAGAGAGATAATGGACAAGGTCCCCTATGCTTCAGCCATAGGCTCTATAATGTACGCCATGCTATGTACAAGACCGGATGTGGCACATGCTATTAGTTTGACTAGTAGGTACCAATCAGATCCAGGTTCGGAACACTGGATAGCGGTCAAGAATATCCTTAAGTACTTACGAAGAACTAAGGATATGTTTCTTGTATACGGAGGTGAAGTGGAGCTCGTTGCTAAGTGTTATGTTGACGCTAGCTTTGACACCGATCCGGATGACTCTAAGTCTCAATCCGGATATGTATTTCTCATGAATGGCGGAGCGGTCAGTTGGAGGAGCTCCAAACAACCTGTGGTGGCGGGATCAACAACGGAGGCCGAATATGTTCTTTGCTTGTAAGCGGCTCAGAAGCGATTTGGATGAAGGAGTTCATATCCGAACTAGGAGTGGTTGACCCAATGGTGATCTATTGTGAGAACAATGGTGCCATTGCCAATGCCAAAGAGCCAAGGTCTCACAAGCATTCCAAGCATATTAAGCGCCGGTTTCACTCCATCCGCGAGCATGTCAAGGATGGAGATATAAAGATTTGTAAAGTACATACGGATCTCAATGTAGCAGATCCGTTGACTAAAACTCTCCCTAGAGCAAAACATGGTCAACACCAGAACTGGATGGGTGTTAGATTTATCACTATGTAACTAGATTATTGTCTCTAGTGCAAGTGGGAGACTGAAGGGAATATGCCCTGAGAGGCAATAATAGTGTTTATTATGTATATTCCAAGTATATGATAGATGTTTATTTTGCATGCTATAATTGTATTAATACGGAAACATTTATACATGTGTGTTTAATAAACAAACAGAAAGTTCCTAGTTATGCCTCTCTCATAAACTAGCTCGTTGATTAACAAGATGATCAAGGTTTCCTGATCATGGACATTGGATGTTGTTAATAACGGGATCACAACATTAGTGTAATGGTGTGATGAACATTCATCCGAAGTATAGCATTACGATCAAAGTAATTGAGTTTATATTGCTATAACAACTTACGAAGTGATCCTAATCCTTAGACCATGAGATCATGTCAATCACTAACACCGGAAGAGTTTCTTGATAACATCAAACGTCACACCGTAACAGGGTGATTATAAAGATGGATTCAGAACTAATAAAGTGTTATGTTGAGGCTCATGGATCGAGAGTGGAATTTGTTCATCCCGATGACGGATAGATATACTCTAGGCCCTCTCGGTGATATCACATTGATTAGCTTGAAAGCAAGTGATTTGATCACTAGAATGTTATATCACGGGAACGAGAAAAGAGTGCATGTCAGTAACGAGATCAAACTAGGTATGGAGATACCGATGATAGAATCTCGGACATGTAATATATCATGAAACAAAGGGATTAAGATACTAGCGAAAAAAGGTTCCGACGATCACAAGAAAGTCATCGTTGAATGTGTGGGAGTCAGTATGGGTCTCCAGATCCCGCTTCTGATTATTGATCCGAGAGGGGTCTCGATCATGTCCGCATTATTCACGAACCGTAGGGTGACACACTTAAGAGACACCGACATCCAATTGGAGCAAAAGTTTCATGCCAAAAGAATGAACAAGCACAGGAATTTATTTCACTAGATACCGAAACAGGTTTTCAGGTGAAATTGCATAAAGTGGTTTTGCATGTGAAATATAATTCTAGCAAGGGGTTATTTGTGAATGTTTGTCATTAAAGTAATTGAAAAAATTCTGAATAAAATAAAAGAGTTTTATTTAATGAGAGTTTGCATTAAATTTGGTGGAAATTTAATGGGAGTTTGAGTGGATTTTGAGTGGAGAAAATTGAAGGGCCATTTTGTGAGTGGAGTGTCCACCCACATGAATGAGGGAGAGGTGGGGGCACCCTCCATGGCCGGCGTCCATGCCCCCTTGGTCTGCCCCACCTCCCCTATATAAGGAGCCCCTCCTCTCACTTCTCACTCACACCTCCTCGTGAAGGATCTCTCTCCCCCTCTAGAATTTATCCCACATGGTCTCGGACTAGCGAGATACATGTTTCCGGTGGCTATTCGGCAAGAAAGAGTTGTGCTTCTGCTGCATCGCTGGAGCGAGGAGGCGGAGGTTGCTCGGTGCCTCGAACGTGTGTGCGAGCACGGATGCGCTGCTGATTTGCGGTGCTATGACTTCCTCTCGATCTTGAGATCGACAAGAGATCGTCTACATCAACCACGAGTCGAACTCGTTAAGCTTTTTCAGTATTCAAGGGTATGTTCTCTACGGATATATATCTGCCCGTTGTTTGTATCTAATAGATAGATCTTGGTACATAGTTCACATCGTAGATGATTTTTTGTTTTCTATGTTGCGAACCCTACAAATATGCCCTGAGAGGCAATAATAAAGTATTTTGTTATGTGTATTCCAAGTATATGATAGATGTTTATTTTTCATGCTATAATTGTATTAATACGGAAACGTTAATACATGTGTGTTTAATAAACAAACAGAAAGTTCCTAGTTATGCCTCTCTCATAAACTAGTTCGTTGATTAACAAGATGATCACAGTTTCCTGATCATAGACATTGGAGGTTATTAATAACGAGATCACAACATTAGTGTAATGATGTGATGAACATTCATCTGAAGTATATCATTACGATCAAAGTCATTGAGTTTATATTGCTATAAACAACTTCCGAAGTGATCCTAATCCTTAGACCATGAGATCATGCCAATCACTAACACCAGAAGAGTTTCTTGTTGACATCAAACGTCACACCGTAACTGGGTGATTATAAAGATGGCTTCAAAGATACTAAAGTGTTATGTTGAGACTCATGGATCAAGAGTGGAATTTGTTCATCCCAATGACGGATAGATATACTCTGGGCCCTCTCGGTGATATCACATTGGTTAGCTTGCAAGCAAGTGATTTGATCACTAGAATGTTATATCACGGGAACGAGAAAAGAGTGCATGTTAGTAACGAGATCAAACTAGGTATAGAGATACCGATGATCGAATCTCGGACATGTAATATATCGTGAAACAAAGGGATTAAGATAAAAGCGTAAAAGGTTCCGACAATCACAGGAAAGTCATCGTTGAATGTGTGGGAGTCAGTATGGATCTCCAGGTCCCGCTACTGATTATTGATCTGAGAAGGGTCTCGATTATTTCTGCATTATTCGCGAACCGTAGGGTGACACACTTAAGGGACATTGACATCCAATTGGAGCAAATGTTTCATGTCAGAAAGAATAACAAGCATGGGAATTTATTTCACTAGATACCGAAACAGGTTTTCAGGTGAAATTGCAGAAAGTGTTTTTGCATGTGAAATAGAATTCTAACAAGGGGTTATATGTGAATGTTTGTCATTAAAGTAATTGGCAAAATTATGAATAAATAAAAATAGTTTTATTTAATGAGAGTTTGCATTAAATTTGGTAGAAATTTAATTGCAAGTTTGAGTGGGATTTTGAGTGGAGGGAATTTAAAGGAATTTTGTGAGTGGAGTGTCCACCCACATGAAGAGGGAAGGGCAAGGGGGCAGCCCCCATGCGCCGTCCACACCCTTGGGGTCCCCCCTCTCCTATAAAAGGCACCCCCTCCTCACTTCTCACTCACAGATCCTCGTGAAGGATCTCTCTCCCCCTCTAGAATTTATCCCCATGGTCTCGGACTAGCGATATACATGTTCCCGGTGGCTATTCGGCAAGAAAGAGTTGTGCTTCCGCTACATCGCTGGAGCGAGGAGGCGGAGGTTGCTCGGTGCCTCGGACGTATGTGCGAGCACGGATGCGCTGCTGATCGGCAAGAGATCGTCTACATCAACCACGAGTTTAACTCATTAAGCTTTGTCGGTCTTCAAGGGTATGTTCTCTACGGATATACATCCGCCCGTTGTTTGTATCTAGTAGATAGAATCTTGGTACATAGTTGGTCCCATCGTAGGAATTTTTTTGTTTTCTATGTTGCGAACCCCTACAGTGGTATCAGAGCCGGGTATATGCGTAGATGCTTTACACGGGTAGTACACATATGAGTATGTGGGCGATGATGATCATGTTGGTGCTCCTTAGTTGTAATTTTGGATATTGGTGGCATAGTGGGATGAAGCGGCCCGGACAAACTTTACATGTCCTTGCATATGAGACATGTTCCACGCTTGACATGCAACTAGTTTGCATAAGTGGCTAGCGGGTGTCTGTCTCTCCTAATATAGTTAATATCTATTTTGCAACGAGTTGTCAACAATTTGGTTATCCTCGTTGTGGTTCATGTTCGTAGGTAAGAACGGTTCTATCTTCGAAAGCCCTAAGCCACGTAAAACTTGCAATGGATAAATTTGAGGCGTCTAGTTTAGATTGTTGCTGGGCTAGTGTTATGATATGGTGATGTTGTAAGTAGAAGTATGAGATGATACTCTTACAACACACATAGCGTGTAAATTCCATAGACCTTGGACTTACACATAAAGGTATGATAGTGATCATACCACGGTGCACATGATAGAGATCAAATGCGGGAACCATATCATTTTACTAATAAACATGTGATGTTTGATAGCATCTTATATTGCTTGTTTAGCGCTTTATTAGCATAATAAGATGATCCCACATTTAAATATCAAGATAAGAATGTGTTCTTCCTTTAGTATGCACTGATTATGTTTTCGTCGCTCCAAGACATCACGTGATGATCGGGTGTTCTTGGATCCACGACCATATATTGGGTGTAAGACAGTTACACATGCGAATAATAAGGTTCTAACTTGGCGAGCCTAGCATGTACAGACATGGCCTCGGAACACGGACCAAAAGGTTAAGCATGAGTCATATAATAGATATGATGCCCATTTGATGCTCGCCTTTGAAGCTACACTGACTCACGTGATGATCGGACTTGGTGTAGTGGATTCGATTCATGTAATCACCAAAAAGGCATGAGGGATGTCGTTTTTGAGTAGGAGTTCATTCGTAATGTGGATTAGTTGAACTCAATCTATCATAAACTTAGTCTAAACTTTACAAATTCTGTTGTAGATGGCACCACCTGCTTTTAATTTCAATGTGTTCATGGAGAAAGAGAAACTTGCAATGAACGGAAGCAACTTTACCGAATGGGCCATGAATTTGAGGACTCTCCTCTACGCTACAAAAGCAATATGTGCTAGAAGCACCACTAGGCCCCCACCTTTTGAGGATGCCTGACGAGGAGAAGAATGTCTATCGACTTCGTCGGAGGACCACAACTTAGTTCATTGCGGCATATTGTATGGGCTAGAGCCGAACTTGAAAGCGTTCGAAACGGCAATGCATTTGATACAATGGGTGAGTTGAAAATGATTTTTGACACACATGCTGCTATAGAGAGCTACAATGCTTTAGAAAAGTTCTTTAGCTGCATGATGGAAGAGTACAGCTCCGTTAGTGAGCATGTACTCAAGATGTCGGGTTACGCCGATAAGCTTGTGTCCTTGGGAATATCGATTCCCATTGACTTAGGAATCCATCGTGTTTTGCAGTCTCTGCCACCTAGATATAAGAGCTTCGTGATGAACTATAATATGCAAGGCATGAAGAAGTCTCTTCCCGAGCTTCTGTCAATGCTTAAAACTGCAGAAGTGGAGATCAAAAAGGAACATCAAGTGTTGATGATCAATAAGAACACTGGTTTCAAGAAAGACAAGAAGGGAAAACGGAAGGTAAGTAAGGGCGTCAAGCCGGTTGCCATGCCTGAAAAGAAACCCCGAGTTGGACCTAAGTCTGATACCGAGTGCTACCATTATAAGGGGACTGGCCACTAGAAGCGCAATTGCCCCAAGTATTTGGCAGACAAGAAGGCTGGCAAGGCAAACAAAGGTATATATGATATACATGTTATTGATGTGTACTTGACTAGTGCTCGCGGTAGCACCTGGGTATTTGATACCAGTTCAGTTGCAAATATTTGTAACTCGAATCAGGGGCTGCGGAACAAGCGACCGCTAGCAAGGGGTGAGGTCAATATGCGTGTCGGCAATGGTTCAAGCGTTGATGTGATCGCCATCGGAACGCTGCCTCTCCATTTGCCATCAGGATTAGTAATAAACTTGAAGAATTGTTATCTGGTGCCAGCACTGAGCATGAACATTGTATCTGGATCATGTTTGATGCGAAGTGGTTATTCATTTAAATCCGAGAACAATGGTTGTTCTATTTATATGAATGAAATCTTTTATGGTCATGCACCGATGATGAATGGTTTATTTCTTTTGGATCTCGATAATAATGTTACACATATTCATAATGTTGATGCTAAAAGAATTAAACTAAATGATGATATATCCGCATATATGTGGCACTGCCGTCTAGGTCATATTGGCATTAAACGCATGAAGAAGCTCCATTCGGATGGACTTTTGGAATCACTTGATTTTGAATCATTTGATACATGTGAGCCATGCCTTATGGGCAAGATGACTAGAACGCCGTTTTCCGGTTCAATGGAACGGGCAATAGATTTATTGGAAATAATACATTCTGATGTATGTGGTCCAATGAGTGTGTCGGCGCGAGGTGGATATCGTTATTTTGTTACTTTCACGGATGATTTGAGTAGATACGATTATATCTACTTGATGAAACACAATATGAAACATTTGAAAAGTTCAAGGAATTTCAGAATGAAGTGGAAATTCATCATAATAGAAAGATCAAATTTCTCCGGTCCGACCGTGGAGGTGAGTAGCTAAGTTACGAGTTTAGCACTCACATGAAAGAGTGTGGAATTGTTTCACAACTCACACCTGCCGGAAACCACAGCGAAATGGTGTGTCGGAACGTCGTAATCGTTCTTTATTAGATATGGTTCGATCTATGATGTCTCTGACAGACTTGCCGTTGTCATTTTGGGGTTATGCACTACAAACTGCTGCATTCACTTTAAATCGGGCACCATCTAAATCCGTTGAAAAGACACCGTATGAATTATGGTTTGGAAACAAACCTAAGCTGTATTTTCTTAAAGTTTGGGGATGCGATGTTTATGTGAAGAAACTTCAACCGGATAAACTCGAACCCAAAGCGGAAAAATGCGTCTTCATAGGATACCCTAAGGAAACAATTGGGTATTCCTTCTATAATAGATCCGAGGGTAAGGTTTTTGTTGCCAAGAATGGATCCTTTCTAGAGAAAGAGTTTCTCATGAAAGGTGTGAGTAGTCGGAAGGTAGAACTCGAAGAGGTTATTGAACCTTCTCTTCAAAGTATGACGAGTAGCGCAGCACCAGAAGTCGTTCCGAAGTTGGCTTCACCAGTTGAAGAAGGAACTAATGATAATGATCATGAAACTCTGAAAGAGAGTACTATCGAACCTCGCAGGTCTAGCAGGACGCGTGCATCTCCTGAGCTGTACGGAAATCCTGTCATGAATTTCATGGTTGATGAAAATGATGACCCTGTGACGTATGAAGAAGCGATGATGAGCCAGTTCAACAAATGGTTAGAAGCCATGAAATCCGAGATGGAATCCATGTAAGAAAATCAAGTTTGGAACTTGGTGGACTTACCTCACGACCGAAAGGCCATGGAGAACAAATGGATTTTCAAAAGGAAAACTAATGCTGATGGTAATGTAACCGTCTATAAAGCTCTACTTGTCACAAAGGTGTTTCGAAAAATTCAAGGAGTTGACTACGATGAGACATTCTCTCCCGTAGCGATGCTAAAATCAGTTAGGATTATGTTAGCAGTTGCTGCATATTTTGATTATGAGATATGGCAGATGGATGTCAAAACCGCATTTCTCAATGGTAATATTGAAGAAGAGTTGTATATGATACAACCAAAGGGTTTTGTCGATCCTAAGGATGCTAACAAGGTGTGCAAGCTTCAGCGATCCATCTATGGATTGAAGCAAGCATCACGAAGTTGGAATCTCGGCTTTGATGAGGTGATCAAAGAGTTTGGATTTGTCCAAACTTATGGAGAAGCTTGTGTTTACAAGAAAGTGAGTGGGAGAAATGTGGCATTTATGATACTATATGTGGATGACATATTATTGATCGGAAATGATATAGATCTTTTAAACAGTGTTAAAAGTTATCTAAACAGCAAATTTTCAATGAAGGACCTAGGTGAAGCGTCATACATATTAGGCATAAAGATCTATAGAGATAGATCTAGGCGCCGAATAGGGCTATCACAAAGTACATACCTTGATAAGATTTTAAAGAAGTTTAAAATGGACGAAAGTAAGAAGGGGTTCTTATCTATGACACAAGGCACGACATTGAGTAAGACTCAAAGTCCGACTACGGCGTAAGAAAGAGATAAAATGGACAAAGTCCCGTATGCTTCAGCCATAGGCTCTATAATGTACGCCATGCTATGTACAAGACCGGATGTGGCACATGCTATTAGTTTGACTAGTAGGTACCAACCGGATCCATGTTCGGAACACTGGAAAGCGGTCAAAAATATCCTTAAGTACTTGCGAAGAACTAAGGATATGTTTCTTGTATACGGAGGTGAAGAAGAGCTCGTCGCTAAGTGTTATGTCGACGCTAGCTTTGACACCTATCCGTATGACTCTAAGTCTCAATCCGGATACGTATTTCTCATGAATGGTGAAGCGGTTAGTTGGAGGAGTTCCAAACAACCTGTGGTGGTGGGATCAACAACGGAGGCCGAATATGTTGCTGCTTCGGAAGCGGCTCAGGAAGCAGTTTGGATGAAGGAGTAAATATCCGAACTAGGTGTGGTTGCAAACGCGTTGGACCCAATGGTGATCTATTGTGACAACAATGGTGCCATTGTCAATGCCAAAGAGCCAAGGTTTCACAAGCATTCCAAGCATATTAAGTGTCAGTTTCACTCCATCCGCGAGCATGTCAAGGATGGAGATATAAAGATTTGTAAAGTACATACGGATCTCAATGTAGCAGATCCGTTGACTAAAACTCTCCCTAGATCAAAACATGATCTACACCAGAACTCCATGGGTGTTAGATACATCACTATGTAACTAGATTATTGTCTCTAGTGCAAGTGGGAGGTGAAGGAATATGCCACGAGAGGCAATAATAAAGTGTTTATTATGTGTATTCCAAGTATATGATAGATGTTTATTTTGCATTCTATAATTGTATTAATATGGAAACGTTAATACATGTGTGTTTAATAAACAAACAGAAAGTTCCTAGTTATGCCTCTCTCATAAACTAGTTCGTTGATTAACAAGATGATCACAGTTTCCTGATCATAGACAATGGATGTTGTTAATAACGAGATCACAACATTAGTGTAATGATGTGATGAACATTCATACGAAGTATAGCATTATGATCAAAGTCATTGAGTTTATATTGCTATAAACAACTTATGAAGTGATCCTAATCCTTAGACCATGAGATCATGCCAATCACTAACACCGGAAGAGTTTCTTGTTGACATCAAACGTCACACCGTAACTGGGTGATTATAAAGATGGCTTTAAAGCTACTAAAGTGTTATGTTGAGACTCATGGATCAAGAGTGGAATTCGTTCATCCCGATGACGGATAGATATACTCTGGGCCCTCTCGGTGATATCACATTGGTTAGCTTGCAAGCAAGTGATTTGATCACTAGAATATTATATCACATGAACGAGAAAAGAGTGCATGTCAGTAACAAGATCAAACTAGGTATGGAGATACCGATGATCGAATCTCGGACATGTAATATATCATGAAACAAAGGGATTAAGATACAAGCATAAAAGGTTCCGACGATCACAGGAAAGTCATCGTTGAATGTGTGGGAGTCAGTATGATCTCCAGGTCCCGCTATTGATTATTGATCGGAGAAGGGTCTCGATCTTGTCCGCATTATTCGCGAACCGTAGGGTGACACATAAGGGACAACGACATCCAATTGGAGCAAATGTTTCATGCTGGAAAGAATTACAAGCGCAAGAATTTATTTCTCTAGATACCGAGACAGGTTTTCGGGTGAAATTGCAGAAAGTGTTTTTACATGTGAAATAGAATTCTAACAAGGGGTTATATGTGAATGTTTGTCATTAAAGTAATTGGCAAAATTCTGAATGAATAAAAAGAGTTTTATTTAATGAGAGTTTGCATTAAATTTGGTGGAAATTTAATTGCAAGTTTGAGTGGGATTTTGAGTGGAGGGAATTTAAAGGAATTTTGTGAGTGGAGTGTCCACCCACATGAATAGGGGAGGGCAAGGGGGCAAACCCCATTCGCCGGCCACCCCATGGGGTCCCCCCTCTCCTATAAAAGGCACCCCCTCACTTCTCACTCACACCTCCTCGTGAAGGATCTCTCTCCCCCTCTAGAATTTATCCCCCATGGTCTCGGACTAGCGAGATACATGTTCCCGGTGGCTATTCGGCAAGAAAGGGTTGTGCTTCCGCTGCATCGCTGGAGCGAGGAGGCGGAGGTTGCTCGGTGTCTTGTACGTGTGTGCGAGCATGGATGCGATGCTGCTTTGCGGCGCTAGGACTTCCTCTCGATCTTGAGATCGGCAAGAGATCGTCTACATCAACCACGAGTTCAACTCGTTAAGCTTTGTCGGTCTTCAAGGGTATGTTATCTACGGATATACATCCGCCCGTTGTTTGTATCTAGTAGATAGGTCTTGATACATAGTTCCCATCATAGGAATTTTTTTGTTTTCTATGCTGCGAACCCTACAATCTCAATATCCATCGGATCCCCGCAAACACAACATGCATGATTACAAATAGATTAGATATTGATCATGAATGGAGCTCACAAGATCTATACATGAAAGAACAAGGAGGATATACAACCATCTAGCTACTACATGGACCCGTAGTCCAAGGTGGAACTACTCACGCATCATACCGGAGAAGAAGGCCTCCAGGATGATCTCCCCTCCGGCAGGGTGCCGGGAAGGACTTCAGACTCCCCCGATCTAGGGACGATGGTGGCGGTGGCTATAGAAGGTTTTGTGGATTTTTTGATCGGGTGCTTAGGGTTTCTGCATCGGGGGCTTCTTATAGCCGAAGAGGCGAGGCTGGGAGGCGGCCAGGGGGCCCACACCCTACCCAGGCGTGGGGTGGGCCCACCCGTGCCTAGGGGTGTGGAGGCCCTATTTCGCCTCTCCGTCTCCCCTCTGGACTTCGTGTCGCCCATGGTAAAATATTGACTTTGGCTTTTGTCCCGTCCAATTCCAAGAATATTGATTTTCTGCCTTTCTGGAACCAAAAACAGAAGAAAACAGGCAACTGGCACTATGGCAACTTGTTAATAGGTTAGTTCTAGAAAAGATATAAAAACACCTCAAAGTGTAGACAAAGCAAAGCAAAGTAGGTACTAAACAAGCATGGAGCATAAAAAATTATAGATATGTTTCCGTATATCAGATCTCCTCATAGAGATAACTCTCATCTCTAGAATGCTTCTAATGAATCCAAATCTATTTGTGTGCTTACTCTCTTCCTTTATAAATTACTTAGTAATCTCACCTATAAATCGTAGAAGCTTGTCACTAAAGCTTTTCATATACCTCGCATAGATACATTGCTTTATCTCTAACTACTAATGATGACTTACAAACCATCAAGTGGTGTCTTTTTGACTCCACCCATAATTTCCTTTATCACTCATCACTAGTATTCCTCTAGTAGATGTTTATATCAATACCTAATTCACCTAAAGTGTTTCCTAATCTCTAAGAGGAATAATACTACTCCATTACCTCAAATGTTTCTCTAGTATGAGCTTGGTCATACTATATTAACTTTAGTTACCTCTAGTAACTCACACTTCCGCTATAACTTGTCATGGATAATCTTAAGATAATATATCTATACTAGGTTTTAATCAGGTTATATGCACCAATGTCACTTATGCATCATATAATCAATCACTCTTAGTGACTTAAGCATGATCATTATAATCCTTTGATCATTTATGGCTTAGGTTTCTAGTTGGCTAATCAAGGCTTTCATCAATACAATATTACAGTTGTATTATAATTATCTTCTTAGAATTTCCATTTGACTAAGATATATTATTCAATTTCTATGCCTACTTGATCCAACAATGTTACTTGTTGGTAACAATATCTTCAAAATTCATCCATATAATCCTCTTTGTTACCACATATATCTTTATTTAAGATAACTCTTCTATTACATTCAGGAGTAAGTTAACTCCACCAATCACCATATTGATTTGATTCTCTTCAAAAACTCTCATCCTAAAGGTGATATCTAAAATTAACAGAACTACTTACCTCTTGTTACTTCTTTATTTAAAGGAATTGAAATGAATGTTATGATAAGACAAGAATTGATAGACCAAGAATCTATAGGTCAAGGATTGATCACTCAACATTAATGATCAACATATTGGAACATGGTTCAGTAGATATGATAAGAATTGGTATGGAAAGAAAGATATGTGATGAAGTGTCTTTATTTGGTTTCCTTCCTACTCAATAAAACTAAAGAGTTGGCTTTAAGGATTACCATGATACTCATGGTATGAATAAATAAAGATAAGATAGATCAAGATTTAAGTACTAAGTTCTAGTTAATTCAGTTATATACTTAACTTGGTGTCTATGAGTTTCTATATTAAATACCATGATATGAACTTGAGAGGATCTGGTATTTATGTATTGAATAATGTGTTGTGGTTTGATTTTATTTCATTTTATATTCCCTTAGATCAAATCATATTTACCCAAAATAAGGTTTTTATCAAAGGTCACATTAAAACTTATCGTAGTCAATTTGATGATCTATTTTAGTTCCATCAAGTTTAGAGAAGTTTCAATCACTTTGACATGTTTTACTCAAAATCACGAAAATTATCTATATTTTCTATGCATGAATGCAATGCACACATATGATCTCAGCTTATTTCTAAGCTCTAATACTGAGATGTTACACCGACGAAGCTGCAGCATCGGCGACGTCGTCTTCTACAATGACTCGTCTTATCTGATGATAGGAAGGACTCGGGAACTGGGGGCTGTCTTGCCCGTCAAGCAAGGACAACGTGTGATGGCGTTTTTATTATTTCCTTTTGTGCCTAGTTTTCCGTGTACACATGTTGTGTCCGTGGTTATTAGGAAACATGTCAAGCTACAGACCCAGAGTTGGGAAGTATGGGGTCTCGATAGGACGCTCAATCCTTTCATTTTATAAATTATGCCAGAGGAAAATAATATGTTGAAGTAAGGAATATTTTTTCTTGGCTTTGATAACATATGCATGGTATGGGGCCACAATGAATTAGAGAGTCTCCATCCCCCATGCGGCGTCCGACGGTTGTTGTTTTTGTGTCGTATGGAGAGTTCCAGTGTTATGTCAGGACACATGGCTAGGTGCGTCGCCCAGCCGCGCCCCCTATAGGCATTTTTAATTAATAATTAATAAAGCATATGTTTATCAAGTATTGAACATAATTTTTTTAATAATTTCAACAAAGCAAGCTCAAAGAGATAATAATAATTCTACAAGTTTTGAACCACAATATGAAACACTTAAAACTAGGTGTTTTCTTTGATCATCCACAAATTTTATTCTAGATCGCCTTGTGGTTAGTGATGAGTATTCGCATCTCGGATTTCCCGACCCATGGCGAAGAAAGTAGCAAAGGAATGATACCTATTGATCAACAACTATAGGAGAACCCTGGCAAGTGATACGCTTGACTATCAGTCAGTAGATTTTCACGCTCATAGGTATTCAAGACCTCCCATATCCCGCCTTTCGACCAGGTAAGAGCGGGGTACCGAACAATAGAAATCGAGGTTGGAGCTTAACAAATGCCCACTCGACATCCATTGTACAAGTCTCCTGGCGTTGAGAAAACTAAGATCTTTTCCTCACAATAGGGTTTAATATTATCTTCACAAATATTGACCATCTTGGATAGACACCATCCACTAGGGAGTATCCCTTGATGTACCCGTGGCCATTGATCTCATAGTTACACGCTAGAGCATTGCCTTCAACAAGTTTAATGAACATATTCAAGCGCTACAACATGTTGATGTCATTGTAAGATCCCTCTATATCAAATAAAGCATGTCAAATCCACAAATATTGATATGCCACAGCCTCAAGTACCACACCGTATGCTCCTTTTTATGACCTTTCTATATTCTGCGCTAAGAAAATGTGTAGTTCTTTCATACCCAATGTATAAAATTGATGCTTCCAAGCATCCTTGGAAATCCTCTTGATGCATTCTGTGCTAGGACCCGGGCCATGTCTTCTTTATTGGGTCTTGTGAAGTAGGTTGGTCCAAACACTGCCACCACTACCCTTTAGAACCTATACATGCACTCAATGGATGGGTGCCCGACTATGCGTAGATAGTTATCTTGTGTATCAGGGAGGTCCATACACAAGAATCCTCAAAGCAACACTTTTGAGTTGATGAAAACGCATTACGCTGGTATAGTCTTTCTTACATATGAAGCGTCATCGAACTCCCTAATGCCCATGGCCGGTATTCATGACGAATTTCATGTTCATCATGAAGTAACTCTAAAATCTCACCTCGTCGTGCATTGGATCATCATCGAGGTAATCAGCGTACAACATGCAATAACCCTCCATCCTCTGTCGGTTTGTTGTTGTGGCCTCCTAGTTTAGATCCTCCATGTCACAGCTATGCATCCCGTGCTTGCAAACATAGGAGAAGAGAGAATGTTCACATCCTCTCTGTCGTTGGCTGCATGGATTCCTCCTCATCAGTTGGCGAACATCATCTTGTTGTATGAATCCATGGCTTAGTAAAATCGTAGAACACCTCACATGCAAGATGGCTGCGAGGTGGGCTCGCAACTGTCGACGGAAGCGAAACAAAGACAAAGTGGACCGGTAGAACCGCGACAAGTCGATATAGTGACTATTGCAACGATGAACTCTATGACTTGATTTATGTTGGGTTGTATTCATGACATCATTCACTAATGAATTGACTCCATTGTCAATTGTCATAAATGCTCCATGATAAGAAAACCTTGATCATCAGTGCCCAATGAACTAGTTGAATAGAGGCTACTAGGGACTTTGGTTTGTTTACATACCACATGTGTATTAATGTTTCTGATTGACACAGCTATAACATGGTATAAAACTATTATGAACTAATCAAATATGATAATAAACTTCCTTTATTATTTGACTTTAGGGCATATTTTCTATAAAGACTGCTTGATCCACATGGTACGTTATTTATGCTTTATGTGTTGACCAACTTGAATCGAAACTCTCTTTGTGTCGACCAAGCTTGTACCTTCTCATTCTCTATCACAATCATGACATCCACCCTTGAATTAAACACATGGTTTTCAAGCATTATCTATGGACAACTACTTCATATAAAACCTAGTACAAACATTAGGCCATAGAGATTATCATTAATTACCAAAACAAAATATCAACCATGATCTTTCAAATCTAAAAGTATATTTCATGATGACGCTAATAATATAGCTATGATGTCGTAAATATTGATGTGTTTTATATATGTATGGTATAATTTCAACTTTTTTATGAACTTCCACTGATCTATTAATAATCGTACAAAAATACTCAAAAATAATATAAATTACAAATAGGTCATTGGACCACTAGCAACGATTACAGACACAAGTACGAGCCAAAGTCGCGCTGCCGTCCTCGCCCCTCCATCACTGGAGTCGGACAAATCTTGTTGAGTGACCAGACAAAAGTTACTATGCTAAGACCATAAAGTACCAACGCACCAGAGTAGCAACCATCGCCAACGATAACAATCATAGATCGGAGACTGATATGAGAACAAACCATGATAACAATCATAGATCGGAGACTGATATGAGAACAAACCAACAAACACGAATACAGACGAATCGCAGCGCTGGACAAACGACCCCACGAGCCCTCATTTGGTGCTAGATGGAGGATATATCGGGAAGTACCTTATTCTGACTTCATGATTTAACTGTCGGCTCAGCATCCCAAGAAGACACTGAAAAACAAGGCTAAACAAAGAACGAAAAACCTCCACCGCAAGAGGTTGTGGTCCACCACACCGCCAAGACTCAGGCCACTGGAGGCGGAGCGGACCGACGATATCACCAGCAAAGAGGACGAAGCCTTAGATGGGTTTTTAGCTAGCTCCCGATGCCATGTGTCTACTATGGCTACATTCGAACAAAAATATTTCAGCAAAAAGAAGGTATAGAATAGTAGGAAAACACTACAAGGAATCTGCTGATACATGACCCTCCATTTTCATCATTGAATCGTCTTGTCTACAATATATGACGATCTTATGAAGAAAAACATATTGTCAAAAACTGAGCGTCAGTAATTGCATACAACGATATTTTTTGTAAAATCGTCATAACCGTCTATGACGATATTGGATCGTCATAACCATTATGACGATCCAATATCGTCACGGGGTATCTAGCCAGGCCAGGTCAGATCCTACATGGCCAATCCGACGTGGAAAAATTATGACGAAACAAGAACGTCGTAGTGCAAATTCAGCCCGATCCAATGCGGTGACTTATTTGGGCTAAGCCCAATAACTATGGCGTTTTTTTCTTAGTCCAGGAATTTTACAGTACGTTTCATTTTGGGCCTTGGCTTATTTACGATCCATTTCTTTTGGCTTTGGAGTATTCAGAGTCTAATTATTTTAGGCCCGTCGTCAGCCTTTTTACCTTTTACAATCAGATACTTTGATCCACAATTAGTCGTTAATGGCATTTTTAAAGCCCAACACAATTCAGATTATATTCATTTGGTCTGTAAATGCAAGTAATGTTTGAAGCCCAGAAATTTCTACATAAATAATTAATCAATTTTCATTGCAAAATGATACAGACCAGATTTCAAAATGAAATAACAAAATTTTCAAATAAACAGACTAGAAGTTCAAATAACCAAACAATCACTCCTCGTACATTACATCAAAACAAAAAATTAATGCATACAACCAACAAGCCCACTGCCCAGCACCTCCAGGTTGCCAATGATCCATCGCAGTGCCTAGCACCTCACTAGCTTCCTCCACTCCACCTGGGGTGTCAATGCTCTCCCAGCAACTCACCCAGGTGCCCACCGGCGATCTACAACAGCAGCAAGAACTGACGAATGATCAGTGATATGAGAAATCGCAGGAGGGCAAGAAATCACAGGAGTACATGGCCTACAAATATTAAAAAGCACTATACTAGAAATAGTTCTTCCTTACATATTTTCTGTGATTATCTCATTAGAATGCATAGTATATTCATAAATGATATTTCGCACACATTTGAAACACAGGTATAGGTCCAGCAAGGTACAAACCTTGATGCCAATGAGGTAGGGCAGCTGCTTGTTGAGATTGATCTTCTCCTGGTTCTCCTTGATCTTATCCTTAAATTTCTATAGCTCAAGTGTGTTCTGCTACAGCTTGACCTACACCAACCACAAACAAACACCCCATATCAGACTACCAACAGCAAGCGTAGATCATCCAATATCCATTTAGCTTCAAGTAAAGAACACCACGATTAAATAGTCAAAACACAAACTATTCCAGGTCGGATACAACAAATATACTACTAGACCATTTGAGCTCATGGTAAGGATCAACAAATGTTCTCTTCACGGTCGGATACAACAAGTATTTCTGAGGACTAGAACAACAGTAGACTCAATAGTAATGCATTGCATCATGTCCCATCGTCAACCAAGTAAAAAAGAGAACATGATATACTGAAGACTTATCTAATCCGTCGGAGGAGAGCAGCAGCAGCAGGTTGACTTCAACGTCGTGGAGGTAGCGCATCTGTATGAACATGTCGTCCTTCTGATGCACCTCTGACCATCGTCGGACATGGGCTTTCATGTGGCATGCTTCAATAACCTGTATAATGACATGAGCAACTTTTTTTACTAATTTGTTTGTCACTACAACCAATATATCTGAGCATAATAAGGATCTAGAAAGTTGCACAAGCAATTGATAAAATCTAATAAGTTAAGATGTTATTATTCAAGTTCTCCATCAACTAGACAACATCACAACCTATACTACTATGCTACTTTTTTCAATCACCGAGAGATAATGTGTGCATTTCAAGATAACCAAATGCCAGCAGACACAAATGGCACAAGTAATATACAACATAATTCCAGAACTGAACCAAATTCCAGCCTTTCAGGTGTGTTTCATCTACGGAACAACCCTATTTTGCATACAGAGTCATATAGATGAACAACACACATAATATAACCTACACAAAAATTATTGAGGCACCTGGACCTAGTGCTAATACAATCAGATCATGGCATTGTTTACTTGGAGATTGCAACACAATGGCATGCGTAATACATTGAGGCATCTAGTGTTAATACAAACTAAGCTACAGAATTGGTTTATTAAGCTGCAGAGCAACAAGAGATGGATATTCAGATCAAGATGTTGCAAAATCTACTGACTATCAAGCTGGTGCAACCAATATTAAAAACAAGTACAAGACATATCTATGCAAAGAACTGAAGAACATCTATTGTCATCTAGGTATCTCAAGAACAGTTTATCACAAACAGGTAATAAAAGGAAAATAACAAGACCATTATCAACAAAACCGGATATAAATGAAGTTGATGCTGATAAATAGCACACGAGTTAACAGAAGTATAAACACTTGATACTATAATTGGTTCAGTCACATGAATAGCACACGAGTTTGCGCCTAAACGCCTAAGCATTTCCTTATAAACCAGGCACATGAATTCAAATGTTTATGTTAGAACGTTGTTCTCCCAATGCTGTTAAGACAAGTATGGAATGACTCGATCATGTGACAGTTCCCCAAACAATTGTCACTGGTTATAAATATGGCTTCAAAAACATGTGCATAGAACATGTGACCTTTCTTATAAACAATAGTTTTAAAAGAATATAAACCTTTTTCCCCATCAAGTAATCTGTAAATGCATATCAGCATGCATATATGTCCAGTTATCAAGTTTTAAAAGAATACGAATGATTACTTGATATATCTTCGCCCGTTGAACATGATATTGTCGTACACTAAATTCTTGACACAACCAGGCAACCAAATCAAACAAGGGCTACAAAACCAATAACCTTTCTAGGAGACATCATTCTACTCTATCAATTAGGACTACATATATGAGTCGATAAAACATGGTGGCCACCACAACTAGCAGTATTATGACAGAGCATAATGAAGGGAACCACACAATAGGCAAGAAAGGGAGAGATCGAAGTTACTCACCAGCACTGGACCAGTTAAGGAGAAAAAGAGGCAGTCGATGTAGTCACCATAGCCAGGAGAGCATGGAAAGACTAAGGAGTCATAGAACCCGTCTGTCTCGTCAAGGCAACATCGTCATGTCCAACGACAACTGCAGTAAGGGAGTGGGAGACTGTGATGATAAGTTGATAACCATGAACGGAAAACACCTAGTCACCTACCATGTATTACCAGGGAGCTTAATGGGAAATCAAATCACGCACTTACAGAATTCGGGGAGGCAATCAGGATTCATGCAACAGATGAACAAGGTAGAGGATGTAGGGAGGAAATAACACTGGTATCAGAGGCATGTAACTACTCACCATGAACCGCCTAACCTCCTCCTCCCCGCTATCGGTGCCCGACCTCCACCACATGCCCAGCCCATGGGCAGAGAAGGAGAAGCAGCAACACGGTATTGCAAGGCCATGAGCAGCTCGGGCTCGAGCAGGAAGTCCCGAAAACCGATGTTATGGATCCGATGTATCCCTTCTTGGCCACCTCGACCTCCAACTCCTCTGTGGTTATTGATTATCACAGCTCACTGTCGCATCTAGGGGCAGTTGTAGAGAGACAGAGGGAGATCGATAGAGAGGCCTCAAGAGAGAGAGAGAGGTAGTGGGGGATGGAAAGAGAGAGGTGGGATAGCACGAATCATGGTTGAGGGAAGCACGAGAGTTACCTTGATGTGCCAAACTTTGCTGGATCTCACCGTCCTTCTGCCCGAACTTCGCCGTCACTGACCCGGCCAGGGTCCTTCCCACTAGTGGCCGCCAGATCTTCGCACTAGTGGCCATGCGGTCGATGCGGGCAGGCCGGCTCGACGGAGGTCGTGCATGGATGCACGCGCGTGCTGGCGAGCCAACCCACCGCGACACCATGGCTTGTTGAGGGCCGCCGCCGATCTGGTCTGGTTGGGAGGGAATGTGGTGCGGGGTCGGATTAGGGTGGAGGTGGTGCATCTGGGTAGCAGGGTAGGCCTTGGCCTTGGCTGTGTGTCAACACCCGGATTTTTAATCACAGATGCTTGTTATTCCATACATCGCAATCCCGGGATTACCATTTTTGCGAGACATAACAGATTGGATATCACAGTACATCATCCATTACAAACCATACATAAGGTCTTACACAAATAAGGATCTCATGATCCAATCTTAATACAATTCAAGAAGCGGAATAACGTAATAATAACGATAGCGTAGGCGAGGCTCCATCTTCATGGTCACAGGCAATGCTGACGATGGGAGATATTCCTAGTTGTCGTAACCTTCTTGTTGTCCATCTTCCTGATACTCCTCTTCATAGTCTGGCCACGGGAATAGCCAGGGACAAAGCCATGAGTACTCTTTAAGTACTCGCAAACTAGTACTAACAAGTGAAGTGGGTTTGAGTAGGATATACTAGGCTCTAGGGTTGTTTTGCAAAAGCCAGATTTACCTCTACTAAGTTCAAAAGCAAAGAAAGCTAGTTGAACATTTTGTAACACCTAAGTGGGAACTTTAATTTCATATCACAACTCTGTTGTGGTCAAGTCAAGTCATAAATCATTTCATAAGTCATTTTGAAAACATATGATGATGGAACAGTATGGCTACTCCAACTGTCCATAACCGCGGACGCGGCTATTCAAATAGTTTGACACTCTGCAGAGATTGTACACTTTCACCACAACATTCGATACATCCGTCAGGAATAATCCTAAATTCACCATACTCAGTATGCGGATAATCAATCCTAACCTTTCAATAACACGCCCTAGTATAGGCACCTCTCCTGTGAGTTTGGCCTCCCAACCATGACCAACTGTCATCTTGGGAACTGCATAGGTGGACAATCTTCACAGGGTAGCGTTAGCTTATACCTTGGCCGCAAGGGAACCCATACTAAGGTATATAAATTTCCAGTCAAGCCCTACCCAATTTTCGGGTATTGTGGTTGTACGGTAAAATTAGAATGGTATCACATCCAGACAACCATCAGTTTTATAAAGGGCTAAGGCTCATGCCTTAACATTTTCATCATCATAATCATCTGATGTTCAAGAACACATGTCAAAACATTTCAGTAGAATGACTCATCATTCTAGGGTTTTCATAACCATTTTCACCAAGTATTCCCATCTAAAGTTGATCCAGTTTTATGCTTTAGCACTAGCATCTATAAGTGGGGGTAAATACTAATGAGGGGTGGTAAAAAAGTGTATCTTATCTAAGTTAAATCGCATGCCTCAGGATGACATCAAGATTTATCTAACTTAGGCCAAGTTTTATGCTCTTTATGCCACCTTCAAAAATCTTTCTAATATCTACAAGTCACTAAGTAAACTCACATAAAAGCTTTGATAAAGTACTATTCTTGCAAGTAAAACTAGGATTGGGTATCATCAAAGGTATCTAACCAATCATGCTTAATGCATTGCATAGGTTATCTAACTTTCATAGTTGCAAGTGTTAGCTTGCATAATTGCAAGTATAAGCTTGCCAAGACAACTGGTAGTATTAGGCTTTCTTAGATAGTAGCTTTCAAGTATTTGCTTGCCTTGTGCAGAGCAGTGGTTGAAGTTCTCCTCGGCTTCTTCCTCGTAGTATCCTCCTTCCTCCTCGTATCCTTGGTTGGTACTAGCGTCTATAAATAAATATGAGGTACACAATCACCACACAATACTTAATTACTTATATTTATCACACAAAGGTTCACACTAGATGATCTAGCATCATCACTATTATCACAAAGATTAAAGCACTTATCTTATTTATTTTATTTTAGAAAAGTAATTTCTACTCATTGAAAACCTAGTCAAGAATTAATATTCTCCAAATCAAACATGGGATCATGTTGACACATGTCATCACCACATATTTCAGTACTTGGGAATGTGATTTAAAGTGGTGTCACAATTTAGTAAGGTTTAACCTTTTTCTTTTAATTAATTAAAGTGACTAGAAATGCCTATGCAGCATTCTTTTATTACTTTATCATTATTTCTGCAAGTAACCCTATATATTATATATTCTGAAAGGTATGGTTAAATGTGATTTTTGAGAGTTGGAATCAACTCAAAAGCTTTTATGGTTGAATTTTAAAAAATGTTTGAATGCAGAAAAGCTTCTGCCTTGTTATTTTTACCATGGGTGATCTACAATTCTAAATGGTTTGAATCCAATAGGCTTGGATTAAGCACTCCAGTACCTTTCTAACAAAATTGGTTTCATGCATTATGGTTCAGTGAATCGAGCTGGGTTTATTTTTTAATCTAGGTACAGAACTGGGTTTGAACTAAATTGGAAAAATCTAGATTTAAACCATCGGGTCGAGCGGCACGTTAATCGTGCGGCCCACTACGCCTGGCACAGCTGGTTAAGTAAGCGACCCCACTCATCAGTGAGACAGCGAGTGGAGAAGCGGTACGAGGCGATTAGGGCCGTGCGATCTAACTCTAATCCAATGGCTACAGTTCATCGTCCACGTCGGGCAACGCCGGCGAGACCAAACCCTAGCGCGGCCAGTGGGGGTCGTGGGAGGCTCACCGGGGCTCAGGCGATGGTTGGCGATGGGGGCGAATGACGAAGTCGACGACGGCGATCCTCCTGGTACCAGCAGCTTCTCCTAGGGCAGCTCCAATAGACGGCGCCTCTCCTCCTCTGTAGCGGCGAACTCCGGTGCAATTCTGGCCACCTGGTGCTCGCCTTGCTCTGGGAGTGAGTGGGGGGTATCAGTGAGAGGTGGGGAGTGAGATGGTGTGAAGGGTTTGAGCTGGGAAGGCCTCTATTTATAGTGCGACGAGGGGACCGAATGGCGCGGTTGGAGCTCGTCGGTTGATACGTTGGAAACGTATCTATAAATTGTGATGCTCCATGCTTGTTTAGTATCTACTTTGCTTTACTTGTCTACACTTTGAGGTGCTTTTCACATGTTTTCTGGTACTAACCTATTAACAAGTTGCAACAGTGCCAGATGTCTGTTTTCTGTTGTTTTTGGTTTCAGAAAAGTTAGTAAAGGAATATTCTCGGAATTGGACGGGACGAACGTCAAAGTAAATAACTTTCCGTGGGGAACAAGAAGTCCGGAGGAGAGACGAGGAGGCCGGCAGGGGGGCCAGACCACCCTAGGCGCGGGTGGGCCCTACCCCGTGCCTGGGTAGGGTTTGCCCGCCCTGGCGGCCGCCTCGGTCCCTCCTTCGCCTATAAGAAGCCCACGATGCAGAAACCCGGAGAACCCGATCAAATCTCCACGAAACCATCTGTAGCCGCCGCCACCATCGTCCCTAGATCGGGGGGATCTGAAGTTCTTCACGGCACCCTGCCGGAGGGGATATCATCCCAGAGGCCTTCTATCCGGTATGATTCGTGAATAGTTTCACCTTGGACTATGGGTCCATGTAGTAGCTAGATGGTTGTATCTCCTCCTTTGTGCTTTCATGTATAGATCTTGTGAGCTCCGTTCATGATCAAGATCTAATCTATTTGTAAGCATGCATGTTGTGTTTGCGGGGATCCGATGGATATTGAGATTATTATGTTGGTTTGATTAATGGTTCTATCTTTATAATTCTATCATGTCTGTGTTGTTTGTGATCTTGCATGCTCTCCATTGCTAGTTGTTATCTTGGCCAAGTAGATGCTAGTGACTCTAAGAGGGAGTATTTATGCTCGATAGTGGGTTCATGCCTCTAGTTTCCAAGGGAAGTGACAATAATCTCTTCCATTGTAGATGTGTTGTTGCTACTAGGGAGAAAACAACGGTATCTTGTTCATGGAACATGTGGACTGTTTACCTTACACACTTTGCTTAAAGCAGTTGTCTGTTGCTTGCAACTTAATACTGGAGGGGGTTCGGATGATAACCTAAAGGTGGACTTCTAGTCATAGATGCAGTTGGATTATGGTCTATGTATATTGTTGTATTGCGCAATCAACTTCGTAGGATCGTTCTGGCTAGTAATTGCATTGTTATGCCTTGCTCAGTTCCTTTCAATTGCTCCGCTGTAATTTGTTTACCCTTCATGCCATGTTGTTTATCTAAGGAGAGCACCTCTAGTGAACTATGGACCCCGGTCCAATCTTTACCATTGATACATCTTCCACTGTTACTTGTTTACTTGCTGCAAACCATTATCTTTCACACCATACGTTTAACCCTTTGTTACAGAAAATCGGGGAGCTTGACAACTTCACTGATTTGTTGGGGCAAAGTCTTGAGTTTGTGTTGTGCATACCTCCACATTGCCAGCAACACATGTGTGACGTTTCCTTCCTCCTACTGGTTCGATAACCTCGGTTTATTACTGAGGGAAACTTGCTGTTGTGCTGCTTCATACCTTGCTCTTGGGGTTTCCAACGGTTGCGTTCGACAAGTATTGGGCGCCATTAAGCTAATATCTCAAGGCTGTTGAGGAGGCTAAGGACGTCTTCACTAGGGGAGTCCTTCACTTCCTTTCTCTTTACTTTTATTTTAGTTTGCTTTGTTTATTTTGCTTGGTTTTGTTTTCCTCTTTCCAAAAAACCCAAAAAAAATAGTCTAGTTTGGTTTGCATTCTTTATTCAAAAACACAAAAATATAGTTCCTACTCTAGTTGTTGGTCTGTTGTTGCCTTGCTTGGTCATGATTTCTATCAATGGATGGTTTCTTTGAAACTAGTTCTTATTGGCAAGGTGGGTTCACGGAAGAACAAAAGTATTATTATAAGGAACACCATTTTTCACAAAAAGGGAAACACTTATGGGAACAAATTGATAAGTTGAATGATATTGCTAGAGAGGTGTGCTCTACTTATAATGTTACTTATTTCTTTGATAAATCTTGTTGCTGCAGGAGGTATAAACACCTACCTTTTCAATGTGAGTATAATAATAATGTTACCATATCTTCTTATATTAAAGGAAATTATGACTTTTATGATGTGGAACAGATTGAAGAATTCATTGCCTTCATGGGTGCATTTGAACTTGCTAGTTTGTTTGAAAATATTGATGATGAACCTTATGAAAATGAGGTTTATGAGATACTTAAATTTTTCTTTGACAATTACAAGGAAGCAAATGGCTATATTCTTGAATATTTTAATAGATGCTTTCCACAAATGGAAGAGACTAATGCCTTGCAGGATCCTATGGAAGGAGAAATTATTGAAACTGGAAGCTCATTAGAAGAAAAGGAGGAGGAGAGTGATGAACAAAAGGAGGAAGAATGGATCTACCCATGCCTAACTTCTAATGAGAGTAACTCTTTACCTCTTATATTATTTGATTTTCCTCCATGCTTACCGAAGGAGGATGAATGTTATGTTCCTGCGGATCCTTTTGAAATATCTACTTTGGGTAAAACCTATGAAGGTTTTTATCCCACTATTTTTGAGCTTGATAGAAATTATGTGTTTGTAGATCATGAAAAGCATGCTTTATGTGATAGCTATATTGTTGAGTTTATTCATGATTCTACTGAAAATTATTATGAGAGAGGAGAATTTGGTTGTAGAAGTTTTGATGGTATTGAAACACCTCTCTTTGTGCTAAAAGTTTTGAAGTTACTCATGTCTTACCTTCCTATGCATGTCACTTTGTTCTTCATGAATTTATTTGTGTACAAGAGTCCTATGCATAGGAAGAGGGTTAGACTTAAATGTGTTTTGAATTTGCTTCTTGATGCTCTCTTTGATTTCAATTCATATTTCTCATGAGAGCATTTTCTCAAACTTCTTGTGCCTAACTTAAAGGCGTTAAAGAAAAGTACTTGTTGGGAGATAACCCAAGAGTTTCCTTGAGTCTTGGAAATTATTACTACTGTAATGACCTCTCCTTATCCTTTTTGTTTGCTTTTTGTGCCAAGAATGACCTCTAATGAGAGGGAACTAAGATTTGGAGAGTTGCTGTCCCGAAACAGATTTCGGTCCTCCACCAAAAAAAAATTGTGAGGAGGCTCTGTAACTCGGATTGAGCTGACAATTTACAAATAAATCCTCCAGTATGTTGGCTAACTTTCATTAGTTCAACACTTTTTGATTTGAGCAACAGAAGATGTTCGAAAAAAATTCGTTTCTACCTGCTGGTATGTTTTGACAGATTTCTGCCATTATTTGTATTTGCTTCTTATTGATTCCTTTTTGAGCTCTCTTCAGGTAAATTGAGTTTCTTTGAAGGAGTTACTTAAGTATCTTGTGTTTTTAGTGAAAAGCCTTGCTGTTCCAAAGCTTTGCCAGTGGTCTAATATATTTTCAATAAGCTGTTCCAAAGCTTTGCTGTTCCAAAGATTTGTAAAGTACATACGGATCTCAATGTAGCAGATCCGTTGACTAAAACTCTCCCTAGAGCAAAACATGGTCAACACCAGAACTGGATGGGTGTTAGATTTATCAGTATGTAACTAGATTATTGTCTCTAGTGCAAGTGGGAGACTGAAGGGAATATGCCCTGAGAGGCAATAATAAAGTGTTTATTATGTATATTCCAAGTATATGATAGATGTTTATTTTGCATGCTATAATTGTATTAATACGGAAACATTTATACATGTGTGTTTAATAAACAAACAGAAAGTTCCTAGTTATGCCTCTCTCATAAACTAGCTCGTTGATTAACAAGATGATCAAGGTTTCCTGATCATGGACATTGGATGTTGTTAATAACGGGATCACAACATTAGTGTAATGGTGTGATGAACATTCATCCGAAGTATAGCATTACGATCAAAGTAATTGAGTTTATATTGCTATAACAACTTACGAAGTGATCCTAATCCTTAGACCATGAGATCATGTCAATCACTAACACCGGAAGAGTTTCTTGATAACATCAAACGTCACACCGTAACAGGGTGATTATAAAGATGGATTCAGAACTAATAAAGTGTTATGTTGAGGCTCATGGATCGAGAGTGGAATTTGTTCATCCCGATGACGGATAGATATACTCTGGGCCCTCTCGGTGATATCACATTGATTAGCTTGCAAGCAAGTGATTTGATCACTAGAATGTTATATCATGGGAACGAGAAAAGAGTGCATGTCAGTAACGAGATCAAACTAGGTATGGAGATACCGATGATAGAATCTCGGACATGTAATATATCATGAAACAAAGGGATTAAGATACTAGCGTAAAAAGGTTCCGACGATCACAAGAAAGTCATCGTTGAATGTGTGGGAGTCAGTATGGGTCTCCAGATCCCGCTTCTGATTATTGATCCGAGAGGGGTCTCGATCATGTCCGCATTATTCACGAACCGTAGGGTGACACACTTAAGAGACACCGACATCCAATTGGAGCAAAAGATTCATGCCAAAAGAATGAACAAGCGCAGGAATTTATTTCACTAGATACCGAAACAGGTTTTCAGGTGAAATTGCATAAAGTGGTTTTGCATGTGAAATATAATTCTAGCAAGGGGTTATTTGTGAATGTTTGTCATTAAAGTAATTGACAAAATTCTGAATAAAATAAAAGAGTTTTATTTAATGAGAGTTTGCATTAAATTTGGTGGAAATTTAATGGGAGTTTGAGTGGATTTTGAGTGGAGAAAATTGAAGGGCCATTTTGTGAGTGGAGTGTCCACCCACATGAATGAGGGAGAGGTGGGGGCACCCTCCATGGCCGGCGTCCATGCCCCCTTCGTCAGCCCCACCTCCCCTATATAAGGAGCCCCTCCTCTCACTTCTCACTCACACCTCCTCGTGAAGGATCTCTCTCCCCCTCTAGAATTTATCCCACATGGTCTCGGACTAGCGAGATACATGTTTCCGGTGGCTATTCGGCAAGAAAGAGTTGTGCTTCCGCTGCATCGCTGGAGCGAGGAGGCGGAGGTTGCTCGGTGCCTCGAACGTGTGTGCGAGCACGGATGCGCTGCTGATTTGTGGTGCTAGGACTTCCTCTCGATCTTGAGATCGACAAGAGATCGTCTACATCAACCACGAGTCGAACTCGTTAAGCTTTTTCAGTCTTCAAGCGTATGTTCTCTACGGATATACATCTGCCCGTTGTTTGTATCTAATAGATAGATCTTGGTACATAGTTCACATCGTAGATGATTTTTTGTTTTCTATGTTGCGAACCCTACAAATATGCCCTAAGAGGCAATAATAAAGTGTTTGTTATGTGTATTCCAAGTATATGATAGATGTTTATTTTGCATGCTATAATTGTATTAATACGGAAACGTTAATACATGTGTGTTTAATAAACAAACAGAAAGTTCCTAGTTATGCCTCTCTCATAAACTAGTTCATTGATTAACAAGATGATCACAGTTTCCTGATCATAGACATTGGAGGTTATTAATAACGAGATCACAACATTAGTGTAATGATGTGATGAACATTCATCTGAAGTATATCATTAAGATCAAAGTCATTGAGTTTATATTGCTATAAACAACTTCCGAAGTGATCCTAATCCTTAGACCATGAGATCATGCCAATCACTAACACCAGAAGAGTTTCTTGTTGACATCAAACGTCACACCGAATCGGGTGATTATAAAGATGGCTTCAAAGATACTAAAGTGTTATGTTGAGACTCATGGATCAAGAGTGGAATTTGTTCATCCCAATGACGGATAGATATACTCTGGGCCCTCTCGGTGATATCACATTGGTTAGCTTGCAAGCAAGTGATTTGATCACTAGAATGTTATATCACGGGAACGAGAAAAGAGTGCATGTTAGTAACGATATCAAACTAGGTATAGAGATACCGATGATCGAATCTCGGACATGTAATATATCGTGAAACAAAGGGATTAAGATAAAAGCGTAAAAGGTTCCGACAATCACAGGAAAGTCATCGTTGAATGTGTGGGAGTCAGTATGGATCTCCAGGTCCCGCTACTGATTATTGATATGAGAAGGGTCTCGATCATTTCTGCATTATTCGCGAACCGTAGGGTGACACACTTAAGGGACATTGACATCCAATTGGAGCAAATGTTTCATGTCGGAAAGAATAACAAGCGTGGGAATTTATTTCACTAGATACCGAAACAGGTTTTCGGGTGAAATTGCAGAAAGTGTTTTTGCATGTGAAATAGAATTCTAACAAGGGGTTATATGTGAATGTTTGTCATTAAAGTAATTGGCAAAATTATGAATAAATAAAAATAGTTTTATTTAATGAGAGTTTGCATTAAATTTGGTAGAAATTTAATTGCAAGTTTGAGTGGGATTTTGAGTGGAGGGAATTTAAAGGAATTTTGTGAGTGGAGTGTCCACCCACATGAAGAGGGAAGGGCAAGGGGGCAGCCCCCATGCGCCGGCCACCCCCTTGGGGTCCCCCCTCTCCTATAAAAGGCACCCCCTCCTCACTTCTCACTCATAGATCCTCGTGAAGGATCTCTCTCCCCCTCTAGAATTTATCTCCCATGGTCTCGGACTAGCGATATACATGTTCCCGGTGGCTATTCGGCAAGAAAGAGTTGTGCTTCCGCTACATCGCTGGAGCGAGGAGGCGGAGGTTGCTCGGTGCCTCGGACGTATGTGCGAGCACGGATGCGCTGCTGATCGGCAAGAGATCGTCTACATCAACCACGAGTTTAACTCGTTAAGCTTTGTCGGTCTTCAAGGGTATGTTCTCTACGGATATACATCCGCCCGTTGTTTGTATCTAGTAGATAGAATCTTGGTACATAGTTGGTCCCATCGTAGGAATTTTTTTGTTTTCTATGTTGCGAACCCCTACAGTGGTATCAGAGCCGGGTATATGCGTAGATGCTTTACACGGTAGTACACATATGAGTATGTGGGCGATGATGATCATGTTGGTGCTCCTTAGTTGTAATTTTGGATATTGGTGGCATAGTGGGATGAAGCGGCCCGGACAAACTTTACATGTCCTTGCATATGAGACATGTTCCACGCTTGACATGCAACTAGTTTGCATAAGTGGCTAGCGGGTGTCTGTCTCTCCTAATATAGTTAATATCTATTTTGCAACGAGTTGTCAACAATTTGGTTATCCTCGTTGTGGTTCATGTTCGTAGGTAAGAACGGTTCTATCTTCGAAAGCCCTAAGCCACGTAAAACTTGCAATGGATAAATTTGAGGCGTCTAGTTTAGATTGTTGCTGGGCTAGTGTTATGATATGGTGATGTTGTAAGTAGAAGTATGAGATGATACTACAACACACATAGCGTGTAAATTCCATAGACCTTGGACTTACACATAAAGGTATGATAGTGATCATACCACGGTGCACATGATAGAGATCAAATGCGGGAACCATATCATTTTACTAATAAACATGTGATGTTTGATAGCATCTTATATTGCTTGTTTAGCGCTTTATTAGCATAATAAGATGATCCCACATTTAAATATCAAGATAAGAATGTGTTCTTCCTTTAGTATGCACTGATTATGTTTTCGTCGCTCCAAGACATCACGTGATGATCGGGTGTTCTTGGATCCACGACCATATATTGGGTGTAAGACAGTTACACATGCGAATAATAAGGTTCTAACTTGGCGAGCCTAGCATGTACAGACATGGCCTCGGAACACGGACCAAAAGGTTAAGCATGAGTCATATAATAGATATGATGCCCATTTGATGCTCGCCTTTGAAGCTACACTGACTCACGTGATGATCGGACTTGGTGTAGTGGATTCGATTCATGTAATCACCAAAAAGGCATGAGGGATGTCGTTTTTGAGTAGGAGTTCATTCGTAATGTGGATTAGTTGAACTCAATCTATCATAAACTTAGTCTAAACTTTACAAATTCTGTTGTAGATGGCACCACCTGCTTTTAATTTCAATGTGTTCATGGAGAAAGAGAAACTTGCAATGAACGGAAGCAACTTTACCGAATGGGCCATGAATTTGAGGACTCTCCTCTCTGCTACACAAAAGCAATATGTGCTAGAAGCACCACTAGGCCCCCCACCTTTTGAGGATGCCCCTGACGAGGAGAAGAATGTCTATCAGACTCGTCAGGAGGACCACAACTTAGTTCATTGCGGCATATTGTATGGGCTAGAGCCGGAACTTCGAAAGCGTTTCGAAAACGGCAATGCATTTGATACAATGGGTGAGTTGAAAATGATTTTTGACACACATGCTGCTATAGAGAGCTATAATGCTTTAGAAAAGTTCTTTAGCTGCATGATGGAAGAGTACAGCTCCGTTAGTGAGCATGTACTCAAGATGTCGGGTTACGCCGATAAGCTTGTGTCCTTGGGAATATCGATTCCCATTGACTTAGGAATCCATCGTGTTTTGCAGTCTCTGCCACCTAGATATAAGAGCTTCGTGATGAACTATAATATGCAAGGCATGAAGAAGTCTCTTCCCGAGCTTCTGTCAATGCTTAAAACTGCAGAAGTGGAGATCAAAAAGGAACATCAAGTGTTGATGATCAATAAGAACACTGGTTTCAAGAAAGACAAGAAGGGAAAACGGAAGGTAAGTAAGGGCGTCAAGCCGGTTGCCATGCCTGAAAAGAAACCCCGAGTTGGACCTAAGTCTGATACCGAGTGCTACCATTGTAAGGGGACTGGCCACTAGAAGCGCAATTGCCCCAAGTATTTGGCAGACAAGAAGGCTGGCAAGGCAAACAAAGGTATATATGATATACATGTTATTGATGTGTACTTGACTAGTGCTCGCGGTAGCACCTGGGTATTTGATACCAGTTCAGTTGCAAATATTTGTAACTCGAATCAGGGGCTGTGGAACAAGCGACCGCTAGCAAGGGGTGAGGTCAAGATGCGTGTCGGCAATGGTTCGTTGCTGATGTGATCGCCATCGAACGCCTGCCTCCATTTGCCATCAGGATTAGTAATAAACTTGAAGAATTGTTATCTGGTGCCAGCACTGAGCATGAACATTGTATCTGGATCATGTTTGATGCGAAGTGGTTATTCATTTAAATCCGAGAACAATGGTTGTTCTATTTATATGAATGAAATCTTTTATGGTCATGCACCGATGATGAATGGTTTATTTCTTTTGGATCTCGATAATAATGTTACACATATTCATAATGTTGATGCTAAAAGAATTAAACTAAATGATGATATATCCGCATATGTGGCACGCCGCTCAGGTCATATTGGCATTAAACGCATGAAGAAGCTCCATTCAGATGGACTTTTGGAATCACTTGATTTTGAATCATTTGATACATGTGAGCCATGCCTTATGGGCAAGATGACTAGAACGCCGTTTTCCAGTTCAATGGAACGGGCAATAGATTTATTGGAAATAATACATTCTGATGTATGTGGTCCAATGAGTGTGTCGGCGCGAGGTGGATATCGTTATTTTGTTACTTTCACGGATGATTTGAGTAGATACGATTATATCTACTTGATGAAACACAATATGAAACATTTGAAAAGTTCAAGGAATTTCAGAATGAAGTGGAAATTCATCGTAATAGAAAGATCAAATTTCTCCGGTCCGACCGTGGAGGTGAGTAGCTAAGTTACGAGTTTAGCACTCACATGAAAGAGTGTGGAATTGTTTCACAACTCACACCTGCCGGAAACCACAGCGAAATGGTGTGTCGGAACGTCGTAATCGTTCTTTATTAGATATGGTTCGATCTATGATGTCTCTGACAGACTTGCCGTTGTCATTTTGGGGTTATGCACTACAAACTGCTGCATTCACTTTAAATCGGGCACCATCTAAACTGCTGAAAAGACACCGTATGAATTATGGTTTGGAAACAAACCTAAGCTGTATTTTCTTAAAGTTTGGGGATGCGATGTTTATGTGAAGAAACTTCAACCGGATAAACTCGAACCCAAAGCGGAAAAATGCGTCTTCATAGGATACCCTAAGGAAACAATTGGGTATTCCTTCTATAATAGATCCGAGGGTAAGGTTTTTGTTGCCAAGAATGGATCCTTTCTAGAGAAAGAGTTTCTCATGAAAGGTGTGAGTAGTCGGAAGGTAGAACTCGAAGAGGTTATTGAACCTTCTCTTCAAAGTATGAAGAGTAGCGCAGCACCAGAAGTCGTTCCGAAGTTGGCTTCACCAGTTGAAGAAGGAACTAATGATAATGATCATGAAACTCTGAAAGAGAGTACTATCGAACCTCGCAGGTCTAGCAGGACGCGTGCATCTCCTGAGCTGTACGGAAATCCTGTCATGAATTTCATGGTTGATGAAAATGATGACCCTGTGACGTATGAAGAAGCGATGATGAGCCCGGATTCCAACAAATGGTTAGAAGCCATGAAATCCGAGATGGAATCCATGTAAGAAAATCAAGTTTGGAACTTGGTGGACTTACCTCACGACCGAAAGGCCATGGAGAACAAATGGATTTTCAAAAGGAAAACTAATGCTGATGGTAATGTAACCGTCTATAAAGCTCTACTTGTCACAAAGGTGTTTCGAAAAATTCAAGGAGTTGACTACGATGAGACATTCTCTCCCGTAGCGATGCTAAAATCAGTTAGGATTATGTTAGCAGTTGCTGCATATTTTGATTATGAGATATGGCAGATGGATGTCAAAACCGCATTTCTCAATGGTAATATTGAAGAAGAGTTGTATATGATACAACCAAAGGGTTTTGTCGATCCTAAGGATGCTAACAAGGTGTGCAAGCTTCAGCGATCCATCTATGGATTGAAGCAAGCATCACGAAGTTGGAATCTCGGCTTTGATGAGGTGATCAAAGAGTTTGGATTTGTCCAAACTTATGGAGAAGCTTGTGTTTACAAGAAAGTGAGTGGGAGAAATGTGGCATTTATGATACTATATGTGGATGACATATTATTGATCGGAAATGATATAGATCTTTTAAACAGTGTTAAAAGTTATCTAAACAGCAAATTTTCAATGAAGGACCTAGGTGAAGCGTCATACATATTAGGCATAAAGATCTATAGAGATAGATCTAGGCTAATAGGGCTATCACAAAGTACATACCTTGATAAGATTTTAAAGAAGTTTAAAATGGACGAAAGTAAGAAGGGGTTCTTATCTATGACACAAGGCACGACATTGAGTAAGACTCAAAGTCCGACTACGGCGTAAGAAAGAGATAAAATGGACAAAGTCCCGTATGCTTCAGCCATAGGCTCTATAATGTACGCCATGCTATGTACAAGACCGGATGTGGCACATGCTATTAGTTTGACTAGTAGGTACCAACCGGATCCATGTTCGGAACACTGGAAAGCGGTCAAAAATATCCTTAAGTACTTGCGAAGAACTAAGGATATGTTTCTTGTATACGGAGGTGAAGAAGAGCTCATCGCTAAGTGTTATGTCGATGCTAGCTTTGACACCTATCCGTATGACTCTAAGTCTCAATCCGGATACGTATTTCTCATGAATGGTGAAGCGGTTAGTTGGAGGAGTTCCAAACAACCTGTGGTGGTGGGATCAACAACGGAGGCCGAATATGTTGCTGCTTCGGAAGCGGCTCAGGAAGCAGTTTGGATGAAGGAGTAAATATCCGAACTAGGTGTGGTTGCAAACGCGTTGGACCCAATGGTGATCTATTGTGACAACAATGGTGCCATTGTCAATGCCAAAGAGCCAAGGTTTCACAAGCATTCCAAGCATATTAAGTGTCGGTTTCACTCCATCCGCGAGCATGTCAAGGATGGAGATATAAAGATTTGTAAAGTACATACGGATCTCAATGTAGCAGATCCGTTGACTAAAACTCTCCCTAGATCAAAACATGATCTACACGTAACTCCATGGGTGTTAGATACATCACTATGTAACTAGATTATTGTCTCTAGTGCAAGTGGGAGACTGAAGGGAATATGCCCTGAGAGGCAATAATAAAGTGTTTATTATGTGTATTCCAAGTATATGATAGATGTTTATTTTGCATTCTATAATTGTATTAATATGGAAACGTTAATACATGTGTGTTTAATAAACAAACAGAAAGTTCCTAGTTATGCCTCTCTCATAAACTAGTTCGTTGATTAACAAGATGATCACAGTTTCCTGATCATAGACAATGGATGTTGTTAATAACGAGATCACAACATTAGTGTAATGATGTGATGAACATTCATACGAAGTATAGCATTACGATCAAAGTCATTGAGTTTATATTGCTATAAACAACTTATGAAGTGATCCTAATCCTTAGACCATGAGATCATGCCAATCACTAACACCGGAAGAGTTTCTTGTTGACATCAAACGTCACACCGTAACTGGGTGATTATAAAGATGGCTTTAAAGCTACTAAAGTGTTATGTTAAGACTCATGGATCAAGAGTGGAATTCGTTCATCCCGATGACGGATAGATATACTCTGGGCCCTCTCGGTGATATCACATTGGTTAGCTTGCAAGCAAGTGATTTGATCACTAGAATATTATATCACGGGAACGAGAAAAGAGTGCATGTCAGTAACGAGATCAAACTAGGTATGGAGATACCGATGATCGAATCTCGGACATGTAATATATCGTGAAACAAAGGGATTAAGATACAAGCATAAAAGGTTCCGACGATCACAGGAAAGTCATCGTTGAATGTGTGGGAGTCAGTATGATCTCCAGGTCCCGCTATTGATTATTGATCGGAGAAGGGTCTCGATCTTGTCCGCATTATTCGCGAACCGTAGGGTGACACACTTAAGGGACACTGACATCCAATTGGAGCAAATGTTTCATGCTGGAAAGAATTACAAGCGCAAGAATTTATTTCTCTAGATACCGAGACAGGTTTTCGGGTGAAATTGCAGAAAGTGTTTTTACATGTGAAATAGAATTCTAACAAGGGGTTATATGTGAATGTTTGTCATTAAAGTAATTGGAAAAATTCTGAATGAATAAAAAGAGTTTTATTTAATGAGAGTGTGCATTAAATTTGGTGGAAATTTAATTGCAAGTTTGAGTGGGATTTTGAGTGGAGGGAATTTAAAGGAATTTTGTGAGTGGAGTGTCCACCCACATGAATAGGGGAGGGCAAGGGGGCAACCCCCATTCGCCGGCCACCCCTTGGGGTCCCCCCTCTCCTATAAAAGGCACCCCCTCACTTCTCACTCACACCTCCTCGTGAAGGATCTCTCTCCCCCTCTAGAATTTATCCCCCATGGTCCCGGACTAGCGAGATACATGTTCCCGGTGGCTATTCGGCAAGAAAGGGTTGTGCTTCCGCTGCATCGCTGGAGCGAGGAGGCGGAGGTTGCTCGGTGTCTTGTACGTGTGTGCGAGCATGGATGCGCTGCTGCTTTGCGGCGCTAGGACTTCCTCTCGATCTTGAGATCGGCAAGAGATCGTCTACATCAACCACGAGTTCAACTCGTTAAGCTTTGTCGGTCTTCAAGGGTATGTTCTCTACGGATATACATCCGCCCGTTGTTTGTATCTAGTAGATAGGTCTTGATACATAGTTCCCATCATAGGAATTTTTTTGTTTTCTATGCTGTGAACCCTACAATCTCAATATCCATCGGATCCCCGCAAACACAACATGCATGATTACAAATAGATTAGATATTGATCATGAATGGAGCTCACAAGATCTATACATGAATGAACAAGGAGGATATACAACCATCTAGCTACTACATGGACCCGCAGTCCAAGGTGGAACTACTCACGCATCATACCGGAGAAGAAGGCCTCCAGGATGATCTCCCCTCCAGCAGGGTGCCGGGAAGGACTTCAGACTCCCCCGATCTAGGGACGATGGTGGCGGTGGCTATAGAAGGTTTTGTGGATTTTTTGATCGGGTGCTTAGGGTTTCTCAGATCGGGGATTTCTTATAGCCAAGAGGCGAGGCTGAGGCGGCCAGGGGGCCCACACCCTACCCAGGCGTGGGGTGGGCCCACCCGTTCCTAGGGGTGTGGAGGCCCTGTTTCGCCTCTCCGTCTCCCCTCTGGACTTCGTGTCGCCCATGGTAAAATATTGACTTTGGCTTTTGTCCCGTCCAATTCCAAGAATATTGATTTTCTGCCTTTCTGGAACAAAAAACAGAAGAAAACAGGCAACTGGCACTATGGCAACTTGTTAATAGGTTAGTTCTAGAAAAGATATAAAAACACCTCAAAGTGTAGACAAAGCAAAGCAAAGTAGGTACTAAACAAGCATGGAGCATAAAAAATTATAGATATGTTTCCGACGTATCAGATCTCCTCATAGAGATAACTCTCATCTCTAGAATGCTTCTAATGAATCCAAATCTATTTGTGTGCTTACTCTCTTCCTTTATAAATTACTTAGTAATCTCACCTATAAATCGTAGAAGATTGTCACTAAAGCTTTTCATATACCTCGCATAGATACATTGCTTTATCTCTAACTACTAATGATGACTTCCAAACCATCAAGTGGTGTCTTTTTGACTCCACCCATAATTTCCTTTATCACTCATCACTAGTATTCCTCCAGTAGATGTTTATATCAATACCTAATTCACCTAAAGTGTTTCCTAATCTCTAAGAGGAATAATACTACTCCATTACCTCAAATGTTTCTCTAGTATGAGCTTGGTCATACTATATTAACTTTAGTTACCTCTAGTAACTCACACTTCCGCTATAACTTGTCATGGATAATCTTAAGATAATATATCTATACTGGGTTTTAATCAGGTTATATGCACCAATGTCACTTATGCATCATATAATCAATCACTCTTAGTGACTTAAGCATGATCATTATAATCCTTTGATCATTTATGGCTTAGGTTTCTAGTTGGCTAATCAAGGCTTTCATCAATATAATATTACAGTTGTATTATAATTATCTTCTTAGAATTTCCATTTGACTAAGATATATTATTCAATTTCTATGCCTACTTGATCCAACAATGTTACTTGTTGGTAACAATATCTTCAAAATTCATCCATATAATCCTCTTTGTTACCACATATATCTTTATTTAAGATAACTCTTCTATTACATTCAGGTAAGTTAACTCCACCAATCACCATATTGATTTGATTCTCTTCAAAACTCTCATCCTAAAGGTGATATCTAAAATTAATGAACTACTTACCTCTTTTTACTTCTTTATTTAAAGGAATTGAAATGAATGTTATGATAAGACAAGAATTGATAGACCAAGAATCTATAGGTCAAGGATTGATCACTCAACATTAATGATCAACAGATTGGAACATGGTTCAGTAGATATGATAAGAATTGGTATGGAAAGAAAGATATGTGATGAAGTGTCTTTATTTGGTTTCCTTCCTACTCAATAAAACTAAAGAGTTGGCTTTAAGGATTACCATGATACTCATGGTATGAATAAATAAAGATAAGATAGATCAAGATTTAAGTACTGAGTTCTAGTTAATTCAGTTATATACTTAACTTGGTGTCTATGAGTTTCTATATTAAATACCATGATATGAACTTGAGAGGATCTGGTATTTATGTATTGAATAATGTGTTGTGGTTTGATTTTATTTCATTTTATATTCCCTTAGATCAAATCATATTTACCCAAAATAAGGTTTTTATCAAAGGTCACATTAAAACTTATCATAGTCAATTTGATGATCTATTTTAGTTCCATCAAGTTTAGAGAAGTTTCAATCACTTTGACATGTTTTACTCAAAAGCACGAAAATTATCTATATTTTCTATGCATGAATGCAATGCACACATATGATCTCAGCTTATTTCTAAGCTCTAATACTGAGATGTTACACCGACGAAGCTGCAGCATCGGCGACGTCGTCTTCTACAATGACTCGTCTTATCTGATGATAGGAAGGACTCAGGAACTGGGGGCTGTCTTGCCCGTCAAGCAAGGACAACGTGTGATGGCGTTTTTATTATTTCCTTTTGTGCCAAGTTTTCCGTGTACGCATGTTGTGTCCGTGGTTATTAGGAAACATGTCAAGCTACAGACCTAGAGTTGGGAAGTATGGGGTCTCGATAGGACGCTCAATCCTTTCATTTTATAAATTATGCCAGAGGAAAATAATATGTTGAAGTAAGGAATATTTTTTCTTGGCTTTGATAACATATGCATGGTATGGGGCCACAATGAATTAGAGAGTCTCCATCCCCCATGCGGCGTCCGACGGTTGTTGTTTTTGTGTCGTATGGAGAGTTCCAGTGTTATGTCGGGACACATGGCTAGGTGCGTCGCCCAGCCGCGCCCCCTATAGGCATTTTTAATTAATAATTAATAAAGTATATGTTTATCAAGTATTGAACATAATTTTTTTAATAATTTCAACAAAGCAAGCTCAAAGAGATAATAATAATTCTACAAGTTTTGAACCACAATATGAAACACTTAAAACTAGGTGTTTTCTTTGATCATCCACAAATTTTATTCTAGATCGCCTTGTGGTTGGTGATGAGTATTCGCATCTCGGATTTCCCGACCCATGGCGAAGAAAGTAGCAAAGGAATGATACCTATTGATCAACAACTATAGGAGAACCCTGGCAAGTGATACGCTTGACTATCAGTCAGTAGAGTTTCACGCTCACAGGTATTCAAGACCTCCCATATCCCACCTTTCGACCAGGTAAGAGCGGGGTACCGAACAATAGAAATCGAGGTTAGAGCTTAACAAATGCCCACTCGACATCCATTGTACAAGTCTCCTGGCGTTGAGAAAACTAAGATCTTTTCCTCACAATAGGGTTTAATATTATCTTCACAAATATTGACCATCTTGGATAGACACCATCCATTAGGGAGTATCCCTTGATGTACCCGTGGCCATTGATCTCATAGTTACACGCTAGAGCATTGCCTTCAACAAGTTTAATGAACATATTCAAGCGCTACAACATGTTGATGCCATTTTAAGATCCCTCTATATCAAATAAAGCATGTCAAATCCACAAATATTGATATGCCACAGCCTCAAGTACCACAACGTATGCTCCTTTTTATGACCTTTCTATATTCTGCGCTAAGAAAATGTGTAGTTCTTTCATACCCAATGTATAAAATTGATGCTTCCAAGCATCCTTGGAAATCCTCTTGATGCATTCTGTGCTAGGACCCGGGCCATGTCTTCTTTATTGGGTCTTGTGAAGTAGGTTGGTCCAAACACTGCCACCACTACCCTTTAGAACCTATACATGCACTCAATGGATGGGTGCCCGACTATGCGTAGATAGTTATCTTGTGTATCAGCAGGAGGTCCATACACAAGAATCCTCAAAGCAACACTTTTGAGTTGATGAAAAACGTACCACGCTGGTATAGTCTTTCTTACATATGAAGCAGTCATCGAACTCCCTAATGCCCATGACAGTATTCATGACGAATTTCATGTTCATCATGAAGTAACTCTAAAATCTCACCTCGTCGTGCATTGGATCATCATCGAGGTAATCAGCGTACAACATGCAATAACCCTCCATCCTCTACCGGTTTGTTGTTGTGGCCTCCTAGTTTAGATCCTCCATGTCACAGCTATGCATCCCGTGCTTGCAAACATAGGAGAAGAGAGAATGTTCACATCCTCTCTGTCGTTGGCTGCATGGATTCCTCCTCATCAGTTGGCGAACATCATCTTGTTGTATGAATCCATGGCTTAGTAAAATCGTAGAACACCTCACATGCAAGATGGCTGCGAGGTGGGCTCGCAACTGTCGACGGAAGCGAAACGAAGACAAAGTGGACCGGTAGAACCGCGACAAGTCGATATAGTGACTATTGCAACGATGAACTCTATGACTTGATTTATGTTGGGTTGTATTCATGACATCATTCACTAATGAATTGACTCCATTGTCAATTGTCATAAATGCTCCATGATAAGAAAACCTTGATCATCAGTGCCCAATGAACTAGTTGAATAGAGGCTACTAGGGACTTTGGTTTGTTTACATACCACATGTGTATTAATGTTTCTGATTGACACAGCTATAACATGGTATAAAACTATTATGAACTAATCAAATATGATAATAAACTTCCTTTATTATTTGACTTTAGGGCATATTTTCTATAAAGACTGCTTGATCCACATGGTACGTTATTTATGCTTTATGTGTTGACCAACTTGAATCGAAACTCTCTTTGTGTCGATCAAGCTTGTACCTTCTCATTCTCTATCACAATCATGACATCCACCCTTGAATTAAACACATGGTTTTCAAGCATTATCTATGGACAACTACTTCATATAAAACCTAGTACAAACATTAGGCCATAGAGATTATCATTAATTACCAAAACAAAATATCAACCATGATCTTTCAAATCTAAAAGTATATTTCATGATGACGCTAATAATATAGCTATGATGTCGTAAATATTGATGTGTTTTATAAATGTCTGGTCTAATTTCAACTTTTTTTATGAACTTCCACTGATCTATTAATAATCGTACAAAAATACTCAAAAATAATATAAATTACAAATAGGTCATTGGACCACTAGCAACGATTACAGACACAAGTACGAGCCAAAGTCGCGCTGCCGTCCTCGCCCCTCCATCACTGGAGTCGGACAAATCTTGTTGAGTAGACAGACAAAAAGTTACTATGCTAAGACCATAAAGTACCAACGCACCAGAGTAGCAACCATCGCCAACGATAACAATCATAGATCGGAGACTGATATGAGAACAAACCATGATAACAATCATAGATCGGAGACTGATATGAGAACAAACCAACAAACACGAATACAGACGAATCGCAGCGCTGGACAAACGACCCCACGAGCCCTCATTTGGTGCTAGATGGAGGATATATCGGGAAGTACCTTATTCTGACTTCATGATTTAACTGTCGGCTCAGCATCCCAAGAAGACACTGAAAAACAAGGCTAAACAAAGAACGAAAAACCTCCACCGCAAGAGGTTGTGGTCCACCACACCGCCAAGACTCAGGCCACTGGAGGCGGAGCGGACCGACGATATCACCAGCAAAGAGGACGAAGCCTTAGATGGGTTTTTAGCTAGCTCCCGATGCCATGTGTCTACTATGGCTACATTCGAACAAAAATATTTCAGCAAAAAGAAGGTATAGAATAGTAGGAAAACACTACAAGGAATCTGCTGATACATGACCCTCCATTTTCATCATTGAATCGTCTTGTCTACAATATATGACGATCTTATGAAGAAAAACATATTGTCAAAAACTGAGCGTCAGTAATTGTATACAACGATATTTTTTGTAAAATCGTCATAACCGTCTATGACGATATTGGATCGTCATAACCATTATGACGATCCAATATCGTCACGGGGTATCTAGCCAGGCCAGGTCAGATCCTACATGGCCAATCCGACGTGGCAAAATTATGACGAAACAAGAACGTCGTAGTGCAAATTCAGCCCGATCCAATGCGGTGACTTATTTGGGCTAAGCCCAATAACTATGGCGTTTTTTTCTTAGTCCAGGAATTTTACAGTACGTTTCATTTTGGGCCTTGGCTTATTTACGATCCATTTCTTTTGGCTTTGGAGTATTCAGAGTCTAATTATTTTAGGCCCGTCGTCAGCCTTTTTACCTTTTACAATCAGATACTTTGATCCACAATTAGTCGTTGGGCTGGCATTTTTAAAGCCCAACACAATTCAGATTATATTCATTTGGTCTGTAAATGCAAGTAACGTTTGAAGCCCAGAAATTTCTACATAAATAATTAATCAATTTTCATTGCAAAATGATACAGACCAGATTTCAAAATGAAATAACAAAATTTTCAAATAAACAGACTAGAAGTTCAAATAACCAAACAATCACTCCTCGTACATTACATCAAAACAAAAAATTAATGCATACAACCAACAAGCCCACTGCCCAGCACCTCCAGGTTGCCAATGATCCATCGCAGTGCCTAGCACCTCACTAGCTTCCTCCACTCCACCTGGGGTGTCAATGCTCTCCCAGCAACTCACCCAGGTGCCCACCGGCGATCTACAACAGCAGCAAGAACTGACGAATGATCAGTGATATGAGAAATCGCAGGAGGGCAAGAAATCACTGAGTACATGGCCTACAAATATTAAAAAGCACTATACTAGAAATAGTTCTTCCTTACATATTTTCTGTGATTATCTCATTAGAATGCATAGTATATTCATAAATGATATTTCGCACACATTTGAAACACAGGTATAGGTCCAGCAAGGTACAAACCTTGATGCCAATGAGGTAGGGCAGCTGCTTGTTGAGATTGATCTTCTCCTGGTTCTCCTTGATCTTATCCTTAAATTTCTATAGCTCAAGTGTGTTCTGCTACAGCTTGACCTACACCAACCACAAACAAACACCCCATATCAGACTACCAACAGCAAGCGTAGATCATCCAATATCCATTTAGCTTCAAGTAAAGAACACCACGATTAAACAGTCAAAACACAAACTATTCCAGGTCGGATACAACAAATATACTACTAGACCATTTAAGCTCATGGTAAGGATCAACAAATGTTCTCTTCATGGTCGGATACAACAAGTATTTCTGAGGACTAGAACAACAGTAGACTCAATAGTAATGCATTGCATCATGTCCCATCGTCAACCAAGTAAAAAAGAGAACATGATATACTGAAGACTTATCTAATCCGGGAGGAGAGCAGCGAAAGAAGTTGACTTCAACGTCGTGGAGGTAGCGCATCTGTATGAACATGTCGCCCTTCCGATGCACCTCGACCGTAAATCGGGACACGGGCTTTCATGTGGCATGCTTCAATAACCTGTATAATGACATGAGCAACTTTTTTTACTAATTTGTTTGTCACTACAACCAATATATCTGAGCATAATAAGGATCTAGAAAGTTGCACAACCAATTGATAAAATCTAATAAGTTAAGATTTTATTATTCAAGTTCTCCATCAACTAGACAACATCACAACCTATACTACTATGCTACTTTTTTCAATCACCGAGAGATAATGTGTGCATTTCAAGATAACCAAATGCCAGCAGACACAAATGGCACAAGTAATATACAACATAATTCCAGAACTGAACCAAATTCCAGCCTTTCAGGTGTGTTTCATCTACGGAACAACCCTATTTTGCATACAGAGTCATATAGATGAACAACACACATAATATAACCTACACAAAAATTATTGAGGCACCTGGACCTAGTGCTAATACAATCAGATCATGGCATTGTTTACTTGGAGATTGCAACACAATGGCATGCGTAATACATTGAGGCATCTAGTGTTAATACAAACTAAGCTACAGAATTGGTTTATTAAGTTGCAGAGCAACCGGAGATGGATATTCAGATCAAGATGTTGCAAAATCTACTGACTATCAAGCTGGTGCAACCAATATTAAAAACAAGTACAAGACATATCTATGCAAAGAACTGAAGAACATCTATTGTCATCTAGGTATCTCAAGAACAGTTTATCACAAACAGGTAATAAAAGGAAAATAACAAGACCATTATCAACAAAACCGGATATAAATGAAGTTGATGCTGATAAATAGCACACGAGTTAACAGAAGTATAAACACTTGATACTATAATTGGTTCAGTCACATGAATAGCACACGAGTTTGCGCCTAAACGCCTAAGCATTTCCTTATAAACCAGGCACATGAATTCAAATGTTTATGTTAGAACGTTGTTCTCCCAATCTTTGATAAGACAAGTATGGAATGACTCGATCATGTGACAGTTCCCCAAACAATTGTCACTGGTTATAAATATGGCTTCAAAAACATGTGCATAGAACATGTGACCTTTCTTATAAACAATAGTTTTAAAAGAATATAAACCTTTTTCCCCATCAAGTAATCTGTAAATGCATATCAGCATGCATATATGTCCAGTTATCAAGTTTTAAAAGAATACGAATGATTACTTGATATATCTTCGCCCGTTGAACATGATATTGTCGTACACTAAATTCTTGACACAACCAGGCAACCAAATCAAACAAGGGCTACAAAACCAATAACCTTTCTAGGAGACATCATTCTACTCTATCAATTAGGACTACATATATGAGTCGATAAAACATGGTGGCCACCACAACTAGCAGTATTATGACAGAGCATAATGAAGGGAACCACACAATAGGCAAGAAAGGGAGAGATCGAAGTTACTCACCAGCACTGGACCAGTTAAGGAGAAAAAGAGGCAGTCGATGTAGTCACCATAGCGAGGAGAGCATGGAAAGACTAAGGAGTCATAGAACCCGTCTGTCTCGTCAAGGCAACATCGTCATGTCCAACGACAACTGCAGTAAGGGAGTGGGAGACTGTGATGATAAGTTGATAACCATGAACGGAAAACACCTAGTCACCTACCATGTATTACCAGGGAGCTTAATGGGAAATCAAATCACGCACTTACAGAATTCGGGGAGGCAATCAGGATTCATGCAACAGATGAACAAGGTAGAGGATGTAGGGAGGAAATAACACTGGTATCAGAGGCATGTAACTACTCACCATGAACCGCCTAACCTCCTCCTCCCCGCTATCGGTGCCCGACCTCCACCACATGCCCAGCCCATGGGCAGAGAAGGAGAAGCAGCAACACGGTATTGCAAGGCCATGAGCAGCTCGGGCTCGAGCAGGAAGTCCCGAAAACCAATGTTATGGATCCGATGTATCCCTTCTTGGCCACCTCGACCTCCAACTCCTCTGTGGTTATTGATTCATCACAGCTCACTGTCGCATCTAGGGGCAGTTGTAGAGAGACAGAGGGAGATCGATAGAGAGGCCTCAAGAGAGAGAGAGAGGTAGTGGGGGATGGAAAGAGAGAGGTGGGATAGCACGAATCATGGTTGAGGGAAGCACGAGAGTTACCTTGATGTGCCAAACTTTGCTGGATCTCACCGTCATACGCCTGAACCGCCACCTTGACCCGGCCAGGGTCCTTCCCACTAGTGGCCGCCAGATCTTCGCACTAGTGGCCATGCGGTCGATGCGGGCAGGCCGGCTCGACGGAGGTCGTGCATGGATGCACGCGCGTGCTGGCGAGCCAACCCACCGCGACACCATGGCTTGTTGAGGGCCGCCGCCGATCTGGTCTGGTTGGGAGGGAATGTGGTGCGGGGTCGGATTAGGGTGGAGGTGGTGCATCTGGGTAGCAGGGTAGGCCTTGGCCTTGGCTGTGTGTCAACACCCGGATTTTTAATCACAGATGCTTGTTATTCCATACATCGCAATCCCGGGATTACCATTTTTGCGAGACATAACAGATTGGATATCACAGTACATCATCCATTACAAACCATACATAAGGTCTTACACAAATAAGGATCTCATGATCCAATCTTAATACAATTCAAGCAGCGGAATAACGTAATAATAACGATAGCATAGGCGAGGCTCCATCTTCATGGTCACAGGCAATGCTGACGATGGGAGATATTCCTAGTTGTCGTAACCTTCTTGTTGTCCATCTTCCTGATACTCCTCTTCATAGTCTGGCCACGGGAATAGCCAGGGACAAAGCCATGAGTACTCTTTAAGTACTCGCAAACTAGTACTAACAAGTGAAGTGGGTTTGAGTAGGATATACTAGGCTCTAGGGTTGTTTTGCAAAAAGCCAGATTTACCTCTACTAAGTTCAAAAGCAAAGAAAGCTAGTTGAACATTTTGTAACACCTAAGTGGGAACTTTAATTTCATATCACAACTCTGTTGTGGTCAAGTCAAGTCATAAATCATTTCATAAGTCATTTTGAAAACATATGATGATGGAACAGTATGGCTACTCCAACTGTCCATAACCGCGGACGCGGCTATTCAAATAGTTTGACACTCTGCAGAGATTGTACACTTTCACCACAACATTCGATACATCCGTCAGGAATAATCCTAAATTCACCATACTCAGTATGCGGATAATCAATCCTAACCTTTCAATAACACGCCCTAGTATAGGCACCTCTCCTGTGAGTTTGGCCTCCCAACCATGACCAACTGTCATCTTGGGAACTGCATAGGTGGACAATCTTCACAGGGTAGCGTTAGCTTATACCTTGGCCGCAAGGGAACCCATACTAAGGTATATAAATTTCGGTCAAGCCCTACCCAATTTTCGGGTATTGTGGTTGTACGGTAAAATTAGAATGGTATCACATCCGCAACCATCAGTTTTATAAAGGGCTAAGGCTCATGCCTTAACATTTTCATCATCATAATCATCGATGTTCAAGAACACATGTCAAAACATTTCAGTAGAATGACTCATCATTCTAGGGTTTTCATAACCATTTTCACCAAGTATTCCCATCTAAAGTTGATCCAGTTTTATGCTTTAGCACTAGCATCTATAAGTGGGGGTAAATACTAATGAGGGGTGGTAAACAAGTGTATCTTATCTAAGTTAAATCGCATGCCTCAGGATGACATCAAGATTTATCTAACTTAGGCCAAGTTTTATGCTCTTTATGCCACCTTCAAAAATCTTTCTAATATCTACAAGTCACTAAGTAAACTCACATAAAAGCTTTGATAAAGTACTATTCTTGCAAGTAAAACTAGGATTGGGTATCATCAAAGGTATCTAACCAATCATGCTTAATGCATTGCATAGGTTATCTAACTTTCATAGTTGCAAGTGTTAGCTTGCATAATTGCAAGTATAAGCTTGCCAAGACAACTGGTAGTATTAGGCTTTCTTAGATAGTAGCTTTCAAGTATTTGCTTGCCTTGTGCAGAGCAGTGGTTGAAGTTCTCCTCGGCTTCTTCCTCGTAGTATCCTCCTTCCTCCTCGTATCCTTGGTTGGTACTAGCGTCTATAAATAAATATGAGGTACACAATCACCACACAATACTTAATTACTTCTATTTATCACACAAAGGTTCACACTAGATGATCTAGCATCATCACTATTATCACAAAGATTAAAGCACTTATCTTATTTATTTTATTTTAGAAAAGTAATTTCTACTCATTGAAAACCTAGTCAAGAATTAATATTCTCCAAATCAAACATGGGATCATGTTGACACATGTCATCACCACATATTTCAGTACTTGGGAATGTGATTTAAAGTGGTGTCACAATTTAGTAAGGTTTAACCTTTTTCTTTTAATTAATTAAAGTGACTAGAAATGCCTATGCGGCATTCTTTTATTACTTTATCATTATTTCTGCAAGTAACCCTATATATTATATATTCTGAAAGGTATGGTTAAATGTGATTTTTGAGAGTTGGAATCAACTCAAAAGCTTTTATGGTTGAATTTTAAAAAATGTTTGAATGCAGAAAAGCTTCTGCCTTGTTATTTTTACCATGGGTGATCTACAATTCTAAATGGTTTGAATCCAATAGGCTTGGATTAAGCACTCCAGTACATTTCTAACAAAATTGGTTTCATGCATTATGGTTCAGTGAATCGAGCTGGGTTGATTTTTTAATCTAGGTACAGAACTGGGTTTGAACTAAATTGGAAAAATCTAGATTTAAACTACTGGGTCGAGCGGGAACGTTAACTGTGCCGGCCCACTACGCACAGCGCGCGCGAGCTGGTTAAGTAAGCGACCCCACTCGTCAGTGAGACAGCGATGGCGAAGCGGTACGAGGCGATTAGGGCCGTGCGATCTAACTCTAATCCAATGGCTACAGTTCATCGTCCACGTCGGGCAACGCCGGCGAGACCAAACCCTAGCGCGGCCAGTGGGGGTCGTGGGAGGCTCACCGGGCTCAGCGATGGTTGGCGATGGGGCGAATGACGAAGTCGACGGCGATCCTCCTGGTACCAGCAGCTTCTCCTAGGGCAGCTCCAATAGACGGCGCCTCTCCTCCTCTGTAGCGGCGAACTCCGGTGCAATTCTGGCCACCTGGTGCTCGCCTTGCTCTGGGAGTGAGTGGGGGGTATCAGTGAGAGGTGGGGAGTGAGATGGTGTGAAGGGTTTGAGCTGGGAAGGCCTCTATTTATAGTGCGACGAGGGGACCGAATGGCGCGGTTGGAGCTCGTCGGTTGATACGTTGGAAACGTATCTATAAATTGTGATGCTCCATGCTTGTTTAGTATCTACTTTGCTTTACTTGTCTACACTTTGAGGTGCTTTTCACATGTTTTCTGGTACTAACCTATTAACAAGTTGCAACAGTGCGGATGTACATTTTCTGTTGTTTTGGTTTAGAAAAGTTAGTAAAGGAATATTCTCGGAATTGGACGGAATGACGTCAAAGTAAATAACTTTCCGTGGGGAACAAGAAGTCGGGAGGAGGCGAGGAGGCCGGCGGGGGCAGACCACCCTAGGCGGCGGGTGGGCCCTACCCGTGCACAGGTAGGGTTTGCCCGCCTGGCGGCGCCTCATCCCTCCTTCGCCTATAAGCCCACGATCTGAAACCGGAGAACCCGATCAAATCTCCACGAAACCATGCATGGCGCCGCCACCATCGTCCCTAGATCGGGGGGATCTGAAGTTCTTCACGGCACCCTGCCGGAGGGGATATCATCCCGGAGGCCTTCTATCCGGTATGATTCGTGAATAGTTTCACCTTGGACTATGGGTCCATGTAGTAGCTAGATGGTTGTATCTCCTCCTTTGTGCTTTCATGTATAGATCTTGTGAGCTCCGTTCATGATCAAGATCTAATCTATTTGTAAGCATGCATGTTGTGTTTGCGGGGATCCGATGGATATTGAGATTATTATGTTGGTTTGATTAATGGTTCTATCTTTATAATTCTATCATGTCTGTGTTGTTTGTGATCTTGCATGCTCTCCATTGCTAGTGGTTATCTTGGCCAAGTAGATGCTAGTGACTCTAAGAGGGAGTATTTATGCTCGATAGTGGGTTCATGCCTCTAGTTTCCAAGGGAAGTGACAATAATCTCTTCCGTTGTAGATGTGTTGTTGCTACTAGGGAGAAAACAACGGTATCTTGTTCATGGAACATGTGGACTGTTTACCTTACACACTTTGCTTAAAGCAGTTGTCTGTTGCTTGCAACTTAATACTGGAGGGGGTTCGGATGATAACCTGAAGGTGGACTTCTAGTCATAGATGCAGTTGGATTATGGTCTATGTATATTGTTGTATTGCCCAATCAACTTCGTAGGATCGTTCTGGCTAGTAATTGCATTGTTATGCCTTGCTCAGTTCCTTTCAATTGCTCCGCTGTAATTTGTTTACCCTTCATGCCATGTTGTTTATCTAAGGAGAGCACCTCTAGTGAACTATGGACCCCGGTCCAATCTTTACCATTGATACATCTTCCACTGTTACTTGTTTACTTGCTGCAAACCATTATCTTTCACACCATACGTTTAACCCTTTGTTACAGAAAATCGGTGAGCTTGACAACTTCACTGATTTGTTGGGGCAAAGTCTTGAGTTTGTGTTGTGCATACCTCCACATTGCCAGCAACACATGTGTGACGTTTCCTTCCTCCTACTGGTTCGATAACCTCGGTTTATTACTGAGGGAAACTTGTTGTTGTGCTGCTTCATACCTTGCTCTTGGGGTTTCCAACGAAGCGTTCCACGACAAGTATTGGGCGCCATTAAGCTAATATCTGGCGCTGTTGCCGGGGAGGCTAAGGACGTCTTCACTAGGGGAGTCCTTCACTTCCTTTCTCTTTACTTTTATTTTAGTTTGCTTTGTTTATTTTGCTTGGTTTTGTTTTCCTCTTTCCAAAAAACCCAAAAAAATAGTCTAGTTTGGTTTGCATTCTTTATTCAAAAACACAAAAATATAGTTCCTACTCTAGTTGTTGGCCTGTTGTTGCCTTGCTTGGTCATGATTTCTATCAATGGATGGTTTCTTTGAAACTAGTTCTTATTGGCAAGGTGGGTTCACGGAAGAACAAAAGTATTATTATAAGGAACACCATTTTTCACAAAAAGGGAAACACTTATGGGAACAAATTGATAAGTTGAATGATATTGCTAGAGAGGTGTGCTCTACTTATAATGTTACTTATTTCTTTGATAAATCTTGTTGCTGCAGGAGGTATAAACACCTACCTTTTCAATGTGAGTATAATAATAATGTTACCATATCTTCTTATATTAAAGGAAATTATGACTTTTATGATGTGGAACAGATTGAAGAATTCATTGCCTTCATGGGTGCATTTGAACTTGCTAGTTTGTTTGAAAATATTTATGATGAACCTTATGAAAATGAGGTTTATGAGATACTTAAATTTTTCTTTGACAATTACAAGGAAGCAAATGGCTATATTCTTGAATATTTTAATAGATGCTTTCCACAAATGGAAGAGACTAATGCCTTGCAGGATCCTATGGAAGAAGAAATTATTGAAACTGGAAGCTCATTAGAAGAAAAGGAGGAGGAGAGTGATGAACAAAAGGAGGAAGAATGGATCTACCCATGCCTAACTTCTAATGAGAGTAACTCTTTACCTCTTATATTATTTGATTTTCCTCCATGCTTACCGAAGGAGGATGAATGTTATGTTCCTGCGGATCCTTTTGAAATATCTACTTTGGGTAAAACCTATGAAGGTTTTTATCCCACTATTTTTGAGCTTGATAGAAATTATGTGTTTGTAGATCATGAAAAGCATGCTTTATGTGATAGCTATATTGTTGAGTTTATTCATGATTCTACTGAAAATTATTATGAGAGAGGAGAATTTGGTTGTAGAAGTTTTGATGGTATTGAAACACCTCTCTTTGTGCTAAAAGTTTTGAAGTTACTCATGTCTTACCTTCCTATGCATGTCACTTTGTTCTTCATGAATTTATTTGTGTACAAGAGTCCTATGCATAGGAAGAGGTTAGACTTAAATGTGTTTTGAATTTGCTTCTTGATGCTCTCTTTGATTTCAATTCATATTTCTCATGAGAGCATTTTCTCAAACTTCTTGTGCCTAACTTAAAGGCGTTAAAGAAAAGTACTTGTTGGGAGATAACCCAAGAGTTTCCTTGAGTCTTGGAAATTATTACTACTGTAATGACCTCTCCTTATCCTTTTTGTTTGCTTTTTGTGCCAAGAATGACCTCTAATGAGAGGGAACTAAGATTTGGAGAGTTGCTGTCCCGAAACAGATTTCGGTCCTCCACCAAAAAAAAATTGTGAGGAGGCTCTGTAACTCGGATTGAGCTGACAATTTACAAATAAATCCTCCAGTATGTTGGCTAACTTTCATTAGTTCAACACTTTTTGATTTGAGCAACAGAAGATGTTCGAAAAAAATTCGTTTCTACCTGCTGGTATGTTTTGACAGATTTCTGCCATTATTTGTATTTGCTTCTTATTGATTCCTTTTTGAGCTCTCTTCAGGTAAATTGAGTTTCTTTGAAGGAGTTACTTAAGTATCTTGTGTTTTTAGTGAAAAGCCTTGCTGTTCCAAAGCTTTGCCAGTGGTCTAATATATTTTCAATAAGCTGTTCCAAAGCTTTGCTGTTCCAAAGATTTGTAAAGTACATACGGATCTCAATGTAGCAGATCCGTTGACTAAAACTCTCCCTAGAGCAAAACATGGTCAACACCAGAACTGGATGGGTGTTAGATTTATCAGTATGTAACTAGATTATTGTCTCTAGTGCAAGTGGGAGACTGAAGGGAATATGCCCTGAGAGGCAATAATAAAGTGTTTATTATGTATATTCCAAGTATATGATAGATGTTTATTTTGCATGCTATAATTGTATTAATACGGAAACATTTATACATGTGTGTTTAATAAACAAACAGAAAGTTCCTAGTTATGCCTCTCTCATAAACTAGCTCGTTGATTAACAAGATGATCAAGGTTTCCTGATCATGGACATTGGATGTTGTTAATAACGGGATCACAACATTAGTGTAATGGTGTGATGAACATTCATCCGAAGTATAGCATTACGATCAAAGTAATTGAGTTTATATTGCTATAACAACTTAAGAAGTGATCCTAATCCTTAGACCATGAGATCATGTCAATCACTAACACCGAAAGAGTTTCTTGATAACATCAAACGTCACACCGTAACAGGATGATTATAAAGATGGATTCAGAACTAATAAAGTGTTATGTTGAGGCTCATGGATCGAGAGTGGAATTTGTTCATCCCGATGACGGATAGATATACTCTGGGCCCTCTCGGTGATATCACATTGATTAGCTTGCAAGCAAGTGATTTGATCACTAGAATGTTATATCATGAGAACGAGAAAAGAGTGCATGTCAGTAACGAGATCAAACTAGGTATGGAGATACCGATGATAGAATCTCGGACATGTAATATATCATGAAACAAAGGGATTAAGATACTAGCGTAAAAAGGTTCCGACGATCACAAGAAAGTCATCGTTGAATGTGTGGGAATCAGTATGGGTCTCCAGATCCCGCTTCTGATTATTGATCCGAGAGGGGTCTCGATCATGTCCGCATTTTTCACGAACCGTAGGGTGACACACTTAAGAGACACCGACATCCAATTGGAGCAAAAGTTTCATGCCAAAAGAATGAACAAGCGCAGGAATTTATTTCACTAGATACCGAAACAGGTTTTCAGGTGAAATTGCATAAAGTGGTTTTGCATGTGAAATATAATTCTAGCAAGGGGTTATTTGTGAATGTTTGTCATTAAAGTAATTGACAAAATTCTGAATAAAATAAAAGAGTTTTATTTAATGAGAGTTTGCATTAAATTTGGTGGAAATTTAATGGGAGTTTGAGTGGATTTTGAGTGGAGAAAATTGAAGGGCCATTTTGTGAGTGGAGTGTCCACCCACATGAATGAGGGAGAGGTGGGGGCACCCTCCATGGCCGGCGTCCATGCCCCCTTCGTCAGCCCCACCTCCCCTATATAAGGAGCCCCTCCTCTCACTTCTCACTCACACCTCCTCGTGAAGGATCTCTCTCCCCCTCTAGAATTTATCCCACATGGTCTCAGACTAGCGAGATACATGTTTCCGGTGGCTATTCGGCAAGAAAGAGTTGTGCTTCCGCTGCATCGCTGGAGCGAGGAGGCGGAGGTTGCTCGGTGCCTCGAACGTGTGTGCGAGCACGGATGCGCTGCTGATTTGCGGTGCTAGGACTTCCTCTCGATCTTGAGATCGACAAGAGATCGTCTACATCAACCACGAGTCGAACTCGTTAAGCTTTTTCAGTCTTCAAGGGTATGTTCTCTACGGATATACATCTGCCCGTTGTTTGTATCTAATAGATAGATCTTGGTACATAGTTCACATCGTAGATGATTTTTTGTTTTCTATGTTGCGAACCCTACAAATATGCCCTAAGAGGAAATAATAAAGTGTTTGTTATGTGTATTCCAAGTATATGATAGATGTTTATTTTGCATGCTATAATTGTATTAATACGGAAACGTTAATACATGTGTGTTTAATAAACAAACAGAAAGTTCCTAGTTATGCCTCTCTCATAAACTAGTTCATTGATTAACAAGATGATCACAGTTTCCTGATCATAGACATTGGAGGTTATTAATAACGAGATCACAACATAAGTGTAATGATGTGATGAACATTCATCTGAAGTATATCATTAAGATCAAAGTCATTGAGTTTATATTGCTATAAACAACTTCCGAAGTGATCCTAATCCTTAGACCATGAGATCATGCCAATCACTAACACCAGAAGAGTTTCTTGTTGACATCAAACGTCACACCGTAACTGGGTGATTATAAAGATGGCTTCAAAGATACTAAAGTGTTATGTTGAGACTCATGGATCAAGAGTGGAATTTGTTCATCCCAATGACGGATAGATATACTCTGGGCCCTCTCGGTGATATCACATTGGTTAGCTTGCAAGCAAGTGATTTGATCACTAGAATGTTATATCACGGGAACGAGAAAAGAGTGCATGTTAGTAACGATATCAAACTAGGTATAGAGATACCGATGATCGAATCTCGGACATGTAATATATCGTGAAACAAAGGGATTAAGATAAAAGCGTAAAGGTTAAACAATCACAGGAAAGTCATCGTTGAATGTGTGGGAGTCAGTATGGATCTCCAGGTCCCGCTACTGATTATTGATCTGAGAAGGGTCTCGATCATTTCTGCATTATTCGCGAACCGTAGGGTGACACACTTAAGGGACATTGACATCCAATTGGAGCAAATGTTTCATGTCGGAAAGAATAACAAGCGTGGGAATTTATTTCACTAGATACCGAAACAGGTTTTCGGGTGAAATTGCAGAAAGTGTTTTTGCATGTGAAATAGAATTCTAACAAGGGGTTATATGTGAATGTTTGTCATTAAAGTAATTGGCAAAATTATGAATAAATAAAAATAGTTTTATTTAATGAGAGTTTGCATTAAATTTGGTAGAAATTTAATTGCAAGTTTGAGTGGGATTTTGAGTGGAGGGAATTTAAAGGAATTTTGTGAGTGGAGTGTCCACCCACATGAAGAGGGAAGGGCAAGGGGGCAGCCCCCATGCGCCGGCCACCCCCTTGGGGTCCCCCCTCTCCTATAAAAGGCACCCCCTCCTCACTTCTCACTCACAGATCCTCGTGAAGGATCTCTCTCCCCCTCTAGAATTTATCTCCCATGGTCTCGGACTAGCGATATACATGTTCCCGGTGGCTATTCGGCAAGAAAGAGTTGTGCTTCTGCTACATCGCTGGAGCGAGGAGGCGGAGGTTGCTCGGTGCCTCGGACGTATGTGCGAGCACGGATGCGCTGCTGATCGGCAAGAGATCGTCTACATCAACCACGAGTTTAACTCGTTAAGCTTTGTCGGTCTTCAAGGGTATGTTCTCTACGGATATACATCCTCCCGTTGTTTGTATCTAGTAGATAGAATCTTGGTACATAGTTGGTCCCATCGTAGGAATTTTTTTGTTTTCTATGTTGCGAACCCCTACAGTGGTATCAGAGCCGGGTATATGCGTAGATGCTTTACACGGGTAGTATACATATGAGTATGTGGGCGATGATGATCATGTTGGTGCTCCTTAGTTGTAATTTTGGATATTGGTGGCATAGTGGGATGAAGCGGCCCGGACAAACTTTACATGTCCTTGCATATGAGACATGTTCCACGCTTGACATGCAACTAGTTTGCATAAGTGGCTAGCGGGTGTCTGTCTCTCCTAATATAGTTAATATCTATTTTGCAACGAGTTGTCAACAATTTGGTTATCCTCGTTGTGGTTCATGTTCGTAGGTAAGAACGGTTCTATCTTCGAAAGCCCTAAGCCACGTAAAACTTGCAATGGATAAATTTGAGGCGTCTAGTTTAGATTGTTGCTGGGCTAGTGTTATGATATGGTGATGTTGTAAGTAGAAGTATGAGATGATACTCTTACAACACACATAGCGTGTAAATTCCATAGACCTTGGACTTACACATAAAGGTATGATAGTGATCATACCACGGTGCACATGATAGAGATCAAATGCGGGAACCATATCATTTTACTAATAAACATGTGATGTTTGATAGCATCTTATATTGCTTGTTTAGCGCTTTATTAGCATAATAAGATGATCCCACATTTAAATATCAAGATAAGAATGTGTTCTTCCTTTAGTATGCACTGATTATGTTTTCGTCGCTCCAAGACATCACGTGATGATCGGGTGTTCTTGGATCCACGACCATATATCGGGTGTAAGACAGTTACACATGCGAATAATAAGGTTCTAACTTGGCGAGCCTAGCATGTACAGACATGGCCTCGGAACACGGACCAAAAGGTTAAGCATGAGTCATATAATAGATATGATGCCCATTTGATGCTCGCCTTTGAAGCTACACTGACTCACGTGATGATCGGACTTGGTGTAGTGGATTCGATTCATGTAATCACCAAAAAGGCATGAGGGATGTCGTTTTTGAGTAGGAGTTCATTCGTAATGTGGATTAGTTGAACTCAATCTATCATAAACTTAGTCTAAACTTTACAAATTCTGTTGTAGATGGCACCACCTGCTTTTAATTTCAATGTGTTCATGGAGAAAGAGAAACTTGCAATGAACGGAAGAAACTTTACCGAATGGGCCATGAATTTGAGGACTCTCCTCTCTGCTACACAAAAGCAATATGTGCTAGAAGCGCCACTAGGCCCCCCACCTTTTGAGGATGCCCCTGACGAGGAGAAGAATGTCTATCAGACTCGTCAGGAGGACCACAACTTAGTTCATTGCGGCATATTGTATGGGCTAGAGCCGGAACTTCGAAAGCGTTTCAAAAACGGCAATGCATTTGATACAATGGGTGAGTTGAAAATGATTTTTGACACACATGCTGCTATAGAGAGCTACAATGCTTCAGAAAAGTTCTTTAGCTGCATGATGGAAGAGTACAGCTCCGTTAGTGAGCATGTACTCAAGATGTCGGGTTACGCCGATAAGCTTGTGTCCTTGGGAATATCGATTCCCATTGACTTAGGAATCCATCGTGTTTTGCAGTCTCTGCCACCTAGATATAAGAGCTTCGTGATGAACTATAATATGCAAGGCATGAAGAAGTCTCTTCCCGAGCTTCTGTCAATGCTTAAAACTGCAGAAGTGGAGATCAAAAAGGAACATCAAGTGTTGATGATCAATAAGAACACTGGTTTCAAGAAAGACAAGAAGGGAAAACGGAAGGTAAGTAAGGCGTCAAGCGGTTGCCATGCTGAAAAGAAACCCGAGTTGGACCTAAGTCCGTCTGAAAAGTGCTACCATTGTAAGGGGACTGGCCACTAGAAGCGCAATTGCCCCAAGTATTTGGCAGACAAGAAGGCTGGCAAGGCAAACAAAGGTATATATGATATACATGTTATTGATGTGTACTTGACTAGTGCTCGCGGTAGCACCTGGGTATTTGATACCAGTTCAGTTGCAAATATTTGTAACTCGAATCAGGGGCTGTGGAACAAGCGACCGCTAGCAAGGGGTGAGGTCAAGATGCGTGTCGGCAATGGTTCAAGCGTTGATGTGATCGCCATCAGAACGCTGCCTCTCCATTTGCCATCAGGATTAGTAATAAACTTGAAGAATTGTTATCTGGTGCCAGCACTGAGCATGAACATTGTATCTGGATCATGTTTGATGCGAAGTGGTTATTCATTTAAATCCGAGAACAATGGTTGTTCTATTTATATGAATGAAATCTTTTATGGTCATGCACCGATGATGAATGGTTTATTTCTTTTGGATCTCGATAATAATGTTACACATATTCATAATGTTGATGCTAAAAGAATTAAACTAAATGATGATATATCCGCATATATGTGGCACTGCCGTCTAGGTCATATTGGCATTAAACGCATGAAGAAGCTCCATTCAGATGGACTTTTGGAATCACTTGATTTTGAATCATTTGATACATGTGAGCCATGCCTTATGGGCAAGATGACTAGAACGCCGTTTTCCGGTTCAATGGAACGGGCAATAGATTTATTGGAAATAATACATTCTGATGTATGTGGTCCAATGAGTGTGTCGGCGCGAGGTGGATATCGTTATTTTGTTACTTTCACGGATGATTTGAGTAGATACGATTATATCTACTTGATGAAACACAATATGAAACATTTGAAAAGTTCAAGGAATTTCAGAATGAAGTGGAAATTCATCGTAATAGAAAGATCAAATTTCTACGGTCCGACCGTGGAGGTGAGTAGCTAAGTTACGAGTTTAGCACTCACATGAAAGAGTGTGGAATTGTTTCACAACTCACACCTGCCGGAAACCACAGCGAAATGGTGTGTCGGAACGTCGTAATCGTTCTTTATTAGATATGGTTCGATCTATGATGTCTCTGACAGACTTGCCGTTGTCATTTTGGGGTTATGCACTACAAACTGCTGCATTCACTTTAAATCGGGCACCATCTAAATCCGTTGAAAAGACACCGTATGAATTATGGTTTGGAAACAAACCTAAGCTGTATTTTCTTAAAGTTTGGGGATGCGATGTTTATGTGAAGAAACTTCAACCGGATAAACTCGAACCCAAAGCGGAAAAATGCGTCTTCATAGGATACCCTAAGGAAACAATTGGGTATTCCTTCTATAATAGATCCGAGGGTAAGGTTTTTGTTGCCAAGAATGGATCCTTTCTAGAGAAAGAGTTTCTCATGAAAGGTGTGAGTAATCGGAAGGTAGAACTCGAAGAGGTTATTGAACCTTCTCTTCAAAGTATGACGAGTAGCGCAGCACCAGAAGTCGTTCCGGAGTTGGCTTCACCAGTTGAAGAAGGAACTAATGATAATGATCATGAAACTCTGAAAGAGAGTACTATCGAACCTCGCAGGTCTAGCAGGACGCGTGCATCTCCTGAGCTGTACGGAAATCCTGTCATGAATTTCATGGTTGATGAAAATGATGACCCTGTGACGTATGAAGAAGCGATGATGAGCGGATTCAACAAATGGTTAGAAGCCATGAAATCCGAGATGGAATCCATGTAAGAAAATCAAGTTTGGAACTTGGTGGACTTACCTCACGACCGAAAGGCCATGGAGAACAAATGGATTTTCAAAAGGAAAACTAATGCTGATGGTAATGTAACCGTCTATAAAGCTCTACTTGTCACAAAGGTGTTTCGACAAATTCAAGGAGTTGACTACGATGAGACATTCTCTCCCGTAGCGATGCTAAAATCAGTTAGGATTATGTTAGCAGTTGCTGCATATTTTGATTATGAGATATGGCAGATGGATGTCAAAACCGCATTTCTCAATGGTAATATTGAAGAAGAGTTGTATATGATACAACCAAAGGGTTTTGTCGATCCTAAGGATGCTAACAAGGTGTGCAAGCTTCAGCGATCCATCTATGGATTGAAGCAAGCATCACGAAGTTGGAATCTCGGCTTTGATGAGGTGATCAAAGAGTTTGGATTTGTCCAAACTTATGGAGAAGCTTGTGTTTACAAGAAAGTGAGTGGGAGAAATGTGGCATTTATGATACTATATGTGGATGACATATTATTGATCAGAAATGATATAGATCTTTTAAACAGTGTTAAAAGTTATCTAAACAGCAAATTTTCAATGAAGGACCTAGGTGAAGCGTCATACATATTAGGCATAAAGATCTATAGAGATAGATCTAGGCGCCGAATAGGGCTATCACAAAGTACATACCTTGATAAGATTTTAAAGAAGTTTAAAATGGACGAAAGTAAGAAGGGGTTCTTATCTATGACACAAGGCACGACATTGAGTAAGACTCAAAGTCCGACTACGGCGTAAGAAAGAGATAAAATGGACAAAGTCCCGTATGCTTCAGCCATAGGCTCTATAATGTACGCCATGCTATGTACAAGACCGGATGTGGCACATGCTATTAGTTTGACTAGTAGGTACCAACCGGATCCATGTTCGGAACACTGGAAAGCGGTCAAAAATATCCTTAAGTACTTGCGAAGAACTAAGGATATGTTTCTTGTATACGGAGGTGAAGAAGAGCTCGTCGCTAAGTGTTATGTCGACGCTAGATTTGACACCTATCCGTATGACTCTAAGTCTCAATCCGGATACGTATTTCTCATGAATGGTGAAGCGGTTAGTTGGAGGAGTTCCAAACAACCTGTGGTGGTGGGATCAACAACGGAGGCCGAATATGTTGCTGCTTCGGAAGCGGCTCAGGAAGCAGTTTGGATGAAGGAGTAAATATCCGAACTAGGTGTGGTTGCAAACGCGTTGGACCCAATGGTGATCTATTGTGACAACAATGGTGCCATTGTCAATGCCAAAGAGCCAAGGTTTCACAAGCATTCCAAGCATATTAAGTGTCGGTTTCACTCCATCCGCGAGCATGTCAAGGATGGAGATATAAAGATTTGTAAAGTACATACGGATCTCAATGTAGCAGATCCGTTGACTAAAACTCTCCCTAGATCAAAACATGATCTACACCAGAACTCCATGGGTGTTAGATACATCACTATGTAACTAGATTATTGTCTCTAGTGCAAGTGGGAGACTGAAGGGAATATGCCCTGAGAGGCAATAATAAAGTGTTTATTATGTGTATTCCAACTATATGATAGATGTTTATTTTGCATTCTATAATTGTATTAATATGGAAACGTTAATACATGTGTGTTTAATAAACAAACAGAAAGTTCCTAGTTATGCCTCTCTCATAAACTAGTTCGTTGATTAACAAGATGATCACAGTTTCCTGATCATAGACAATGGATGTTGTTAATAACGAGATCACAACATTAGTGTAATGATGTGATGAACATTCATACGAAGTATAGCATTACGATCAAAGTCATTGAGTTTATATTGCTATAAACAACTTATGAAGTGATCCTAATCCTTAGACCATGGGATCATGCCAATCACTAACACCGGAAGAGTTTCTTGTTGACATCAAACGTCACACCGTAACTGGGTGATTATAAAGATGGCTTTAAAGCTACTAAAGTGTTATGTTGAGACTCATGGATCAAGAGTGGAATTCGTTCATCCCGATGACGGATAGATATACTCTGGGCCCTCTCGGTGATATCACATTGGTTAGCTTGCAAGCAAGTGATTTGATCACTAGAATATTATATCACGGGAACGAGAAAAGAGTGCATGTCAGTAACGAGATCAAACTAGGTATGGAGATACCGATGATCGAATCTCGGACATGTAATATATCGTGAAACAAAGGGATTAAGATACAAGCATAAAGGTTAAGCGATCACGGAAAGTCATCGTTGAATGTGTGGAGTCGATGATCTCCAGGTCCCGCTATTGATTATTGATCGGAGAAGGGTCTCGATCTTGTCCGCATTATTCGCGAACCGTAGGGTGACACACTTAAGGGACACTGACATCCAATTGGAGCAAATGTTTCATGCTGGAAAGAATTACAAGCGCAAGAATTTATTTCTCTAGATACCGAGACAGGTTTTCGGGTGAAATTGCAGAAAGTGTTTTTACATGTGAAATAGAATTCTAACAAGGGGTTATATGTGAATGTTTGTCATTAAAGTAATTGGAAAAATTCTGAATGAATAAAAAGAGTTTTATTTAATGAGAGTGTGCATTAAATTTGGTGGAAATTTAATTGCAAGTTTGAGTGGGATTTTGAGTGGAGGGAATTTAAAGGAATTTTGTGAGTGGAGTGTCCACCCACATGAATAGGGGAGGGCAAGGGGGCAACCCCCATTCGCCGGCCACCCCTTGGGGTCCCCCCTCTCCTATAAAAGGCACCCCCTCACTTCTCACTCACACCTCCTCGTGAAGGATCTCTCTCCCCCTCTAGAATTTATCCCCCATGGTCTCGGACTAGCGAGATACATGTTCACAGTGGCTATTCGGCAAGAAAGGGTTGTGCTTCCGCTGCATCGCTGGAGCGAGGAGGCGGAGGTTGCTCGGTGTCTTGTACGTGTGTGCGAGCATGGATGCGCTGCTGCTTTGCAGCGCTAGGACTTCCTCTCGATCTTGAGATCGGCAAGAGATCGTCTACATCAACCACGAGTTCAACTCGGTAAGCTTTGTCGGTCTTCAAGGGTATGTTCTCTACGGATATACATCCACCCGTTGTTTGTATCTAGTAGATAGGTCTTGATACATAGTTCCCATCATAGGAATTTTTTTGTTTTCTATGCTGTGAACCCTACAATCTCAATATCCATCGGATCCCCGCAAACACAACATGCATGATTACAAATAGATTAGATATTGATCATGAATGGAGCTCACAAGATCTATACATGAATGAACAAGGAGGATATACAACCATCTAGCTACTACATGGACCCGTAGTCCAAGGTGGAACTACTCACGCATCATACCGGAGAAGAAGGCCTCCAGGATGATCTCCCCTCCGGCAGGGTGCCGGGAAGGACTTCAGACTCCCCCGATCTAGGGACGATGGTGGCGGTGGCTATAGAAGGTTTTGTGGATTTTTTGATCGGGTGCTTAGGGTTTCTGCATCGGGGGCTTCTTATAGCCGAAGAGGCGAGGCTGGGAGGCGGCCAGGGGGCCCACACCCTACCCAGGCGTGGGGTGGGCCCACCCGTGCCTAGGGGTGTGGAGGCCCTGTTTCGCCTCTCCGTCTCCCCTCTGGACTTCGTGTCGCCCATGGTAAAATATTGACTTTGGCTTTTGTCCCGTCCAATTCCAAGAATATTGATTTTACGCCTTTACGGAACCAAAAGCGAAGAAAAGCAACTGGCACTATGGCAACTTGTTAATAGGTTAGTTCTAGAAAAGATATAAAAACACCTCAAAGTGTAGACAAAGCAAAGCAAAGTAGGTACTAAACAAGCATGGAGCATAAAAAATTATAGATATGTTTCCGACGTATCAGATCTCCTCATAGAGATAACTCTCATCTCTAGAATGCTTCTAATGAATCCAAATCTATTTGTGTGCTTACTCTCTTCCTTTATAAATTACTTAGTAATCTCACCTATAAATCGTAGAAGATTGTCACTAAAGCTTTTCATATACCTCGCATAGATACATTGCTTTATCTCTAACTACTAATGATGACTTCCAAACCATCAAGTGGTGTCTTTTTGACTCCACCCATAATTTCCTTTATCACTCATCACTAGTATTCCTCCAGTAGATGTTTATATCAATACCTAATTCACCTAAAGTGTTTCCTAATCTCTAAGAGGAATAATACTACTCCATTACCTTAAATGTTTCTCTAGTATGAGCTTGGTCATACTATATTAACTTTAGTTACCTCTAGTAACTCACACTTCCGCTATAACTTGTCATGGATAATCTTAAGATAATATATCTATACTGGGTTTTAATCAGGTTATATGCACCAATGTCACTTATGCATCATATAATTAATCACTCTTAGTGACTTAAGCATGATCATTATAATCCTTTGATCATTTATGGCTTAGGTTTCTAGTTGGCTAATCAAGGCTTTCATCAATACAATATTACAGTTGTATTATAATTATCTTCTTAGAATTTCCATTTGACTAAGATATATTATTCAATTTCTATGCCTACTTGATCCAACAATGTTACTTGTTGGTAACAATATCTTCAAAATTCATCCATATAATCCTCTTTGTTACCACATATATCTTTATTTAAGATAACTCTTCTATTACATTCAGGAGTAAGTTAACTCCACCAATCACCATATTGATTTGATTCTCTTCAAAAACTCTCATCCTAAAGGTGATATCTAAAATTAACAGAACTACTTACCTCTTTTTACTTCTTTATTTAAAGGAATTGAAATGAATGTTATGATAAGACAAGAATTGATAGACCAAGAATCTATAGGTCAAGGATTGATCACTCAACATTAATGATCAACAGATTGGAACATGGTTCGAGATATGATAAGAATTGGTATGGAAAGAAAGATATGTGATGAAGTGTCTTTATTTGGTTTCCTTCCTACTCAATAAAACTAAAGAGTTGGCTTTAAGGATTACCATGATACTCATGGTATGAATAAATAAAGATAAGATAGATCAAGATTTAAGTACTGAGTTCTAGTTAATTCAGTTATATACTTAACTTGGTGTCTATGAGTTTCTATATTAAATACCATGATATGAACTTGAGAGGATCTGGTATTTATGTATTGAATAATGTGTTGTGGTTTGATTTTATTTCATTTTATATTCCCTTAGATCAAATCATATTTACCCAAAATAAGGTTTTTATCAAAGGTCACATTAAAACTTATCGTAGTCAATTTGATGATCTATTTTAGTTCCATCAAGTTTAGAGAAGTTTCAATCACTTTGACATGTTTTACTCAAAAGCACGAAAATTATCTATATTTTCTATGCATGAATGCAATGCACACATATGATCTCAGCTTATTTCTAAGCTCTAATACTGAGATGTTACACCGGCAAGGCTGCTGACGTCGTCTTCTACAATGACTCGTCTTATCTGATGATAGGAAGGACTCAGGAACTGGGGGCTGTCTTGCCCGTCAAGCAAGGACAACGTGTGATGGCGTTTTTATTATTTCCTTTTGTGCCAAGTTTTCCGTGTACGCATGTTGTGTCCGTGGTTATTAGGAAACATGTCAAGCTACAGACCCAGAGTTGGGAAGTATGGGGTCTTGATAGGACGCTCAATCCTTTCATTTTATAAATTATGCCAGAGGAAAATAATATGTTGAAGTAAGGAATATTTTTTCTTGGCTTTGATAACATATGCATGGTATGGGGCCACAATGAATTAGAGAGTCTCCATCCCCCATGCGGCGTCCGACGGTTGTTGTTTTTGTGTCGTATGGAGAGTTCCAGTGTTATGTCGGGACACATGGCTAGGTGCGCCTACCCCCCTATAGGCATTTTTAATTAATAATTAATAAAGCATATGTTTATCAAGTATTGAACATAATTTTTTTAATAATTTCAACAAAGCAAGCTCAAAGAGATAATAATAATTCTACAAGTTTTGAACCACAATATGAAACACTTAAAACTAGGTGTTTTCTTTGATCATCCACAAATTTTATTCTAGATCGCCTTGTGGTTGGTGATGAGTATTCGCATCTCGGATTTCCCGACCCATGGCGAAGAAAGTAGCAAAGGAATGATACCTATTGATCAACAACTATAGGAGAACCCTGGCAAGTGATACGCTTGACTATCAGTCAGTAGAGTTTCACGCTCACAGGTATTCAAGACCTCCCATATCCCACCTTTCGACCAGGTAAGAGCGGGGTACCGAACAATAGAAATCGAGGTTGGAGCTTAACAAATGCCCACTCGACATCCATTGTACAAGTCTCCTGGCGTTGAGAAAACTAAGATCTTTTCCTCACAATAGGGTTTAATATTATCTTCACAAATATTGACCATCTTGGATAGACACCATCCACTAGGGAGTATCCCTTGATGTACCCGTGGCCATTGATCTCATAGTTACACGCTAGAGCATTGCCTTCAACAAGTTTAATGAACATATTCAAGCGCTACAACATGTTGATGTCATTGTAAGATCCCTCTATATCAAATAAAGCATGTCAAATCCACAAATATTGATATGCCACAGCCTCAAGTACCACACCGTATGCTCCTTTTTATGACCTTTCTATATTCTGCGCTAAGAAAATGTGTAGTTCTTTCATACCCAATGTATAAAATTGATGCTTCCAAGCATCCTTGGAAATCCTCTTGATGCATTCTGTGCTAGGACCCGGGCCATGTCTTCTTTATTGGGTCTTGTGAAGTAGGTTGGTCCAAACACTGCCACCACTACCCTTTAGAACCTATACATGCACTCAATGGATGGGTGCCCGACTATGCGTAGATAGTTATCTTGTGTATCAGCAGGAGGTCCATACACAAGAATCCTCAAAGCAACACTTTTGAGTTGATGAAAAACGTACCACGCTGGTATAGTCTTTCTTACATATGAAGCAGTCATCGAACTCCCTAATGCCCATGACAGTATTCATGACGAATTTCATGTTCATCATGAAGTAACTCTAAAATCTCACCTCGTCGTGCATTGGATCATCATCGAGGTAATCAGCGTACAACATGCAATAACCCTCCATCCTCTACCGGTTTGTTGTTGTGGCCTCCTAGTTTAGATCCTCCATGTCACAGCTATGCATCCCGTGCTTGCAAACATAGGAGAAGAGAGAATGTTCACATCCTCTCTGTCGTTGGCTGCATGGATTCCTCCTCATCAGTTGGCGAACATCATCTTGTTGTATGAATCCATGGCTTAGTAAAATCGTAGAACACCTCACATGCAAGATGGCTGCGAGGTGGGCTCGCAACTGTCGACGGAAGCGAAACGAAGACAAAGTGGACCGGTAGAACCGCGACAAGTCGATATAGTGACTATTGCAACGATGAACTCTATGACTTGATTTATGTTGGGTTGTATTCATGACATCATTCACTAATGAATTGACTCTATTGTCAATTGTCATAAATGCTCCATGATAAGAAAACCTTGATCATCAGTGCCCAATGAACTTGTTGAATAGAGGCTACTAGGGACTTTGCTTTGTTTATATACCACATGTGTATTAATGTTTCTGATTGACACAGCTATAACATGGTATAAAACTATTATGAACTAATCAAATATGATAATAAACTTCCTTTATTATTTGACTTTAGGGCATATTTTCTATAAAGACTGCTTGATCCACATGGTACGTTATTTATGCTTTATGTGTTGACCAACTTGAATCGAAACTCTCTTTGTGTCGATCAAGCTTGTACCTTCTCATTCTCTATCACAATCATGACATCCACCCTTGAATTAAACACATGGTTTTCAAGCATTATCTATGGACAACTACTTCATATAAAACCTAGTACAAACATTAGGCCATAGCGATTATCATTAATTACCAAAACAAAATATCAACCATGATCTTTCAAATCTAAAAGTATATTTCATGATGACGCTAATAATATAGCTATGATGTCGTAAATATTGATGTGTTTTATAAATGTCTGGTCTAATTTCAACTTTTTTTATGAACTTCCACTGATCTATTAATAATCGTACAAAAATACTCAAAAATAATATAAATTACAAATAGGTCATTGGACCACTAGCGACGATTCTGAGACACAGAAATGCGAGCCAAAGTCGCTGTAGCCCTCGCCCTCCATCCTTTGAGTCGGACAAATCTTGTTGAGTAGGACAAAAGTAACTATGCTAAGACCATAAAGTACCAACGCACCAGAGTAGCAACCATCGCCAAGGATAACAATCATAGATCGGAGACTGATATGAGAACAAACCATGATAACAATCATAGATCGGAGACTGATATGAGAACAAACCAACAAACACGAATACGAATCGTATTTGGACAAACGACCCCACGAGCCCTCATTTGGTGCTAGATGGAGGATATATCAGGAAGTACCTTATTCTGACTTCATGATTTAACTGTCGGCTCAGCATCCCAAGAAGACACTGAAAAACAAGGCTAAACAAAGAACGAAAAACCTCCACCGCAAGAGGTTGTGGTCCACCACACCGCCAAGACTCAGGCCACTTTGGGCGGAGGCGGACGGCGATATCACCAGCAAAGAGGACGAAGCCTTAGATGGGTTTTTAGCTAGCTCCCGATGCCATGTGTCTACTATGGCTACATTCGAACAAAAATATTTCAGCAAAAAGAAGGTATAGAATAGTAGGAAAACACTACAAGGAATCTGCTGATACATGACCCTCCATTTTCATCATTGAATCGTCTTGTCTACAATATATGACGATCTTATGAAGAAAAACATATTGTCAAAAACTGAGCGTCAGTAATTGCATACAACGACATTTTTTGTGAAATCGTCATAACCGTCTATGACGATATTGGATCGTCATAACCATTATGACGATCCAATATCGTCACGGGGTATCTAGCCAGGCCAGGTCAGATCCTACATGGCCAATCCGACGTGGCAAAATTATGACGAAACAAGAACGTCGTAGTGCAAATTCAGCCCGATCCAATGCGGTGACTTATTTGGGCTAAGCCCAATAACTATGGCGTTTTTTTCTTAGTCCAGGAATTTTACAGTACGTTTCATTTTGGGCCTTGGCTTATTTACGATCCATTTCTTTTGGCTTTGGAGTATTCAGAGTCTAATTATTTTAGGCCCGTCGTCAGCCTTTTTACCTTTTACAATCAGATACTTTGATCCACAATTAGTCGTTGGGCTGGCATTTTTAAAGCCCAACACAATTCAGATTATATTCATTTGGTCTGTAAATGCAAGTAACGTTTGAAGCCCAGAAATTTCTACATAAATAATTAATCAATTTTCATTGCAAAATGATACAGACCAGATTTCAAAATGAAATAACAAAATTTTCAAATAAACAGACTAGAAGTTCAAATAACCAAACAATCACTCCTCGTACATTACATCAAAACAAAAAATTAATGCATACAACCAACAAGCCCACTGCCCAGCACCTCCAGGTTGCCAATGATCCATCGCAGTGCCTAGCACCTCACTAGCTTCCTCCACTCCACCTGGGGTGTCAATGCTCTCCCAGCAACTCACCCAGGTGCCCACCGGCGATCTACAACAGCAGCAAGAACTGACGAATGATCAGTGATATGAGAAATCGCAGGAGGGCAAGAAATCACAGGAGTACATGGCCTACAAATATTAAAAAGCACTATACTAGAAATAGTTCTTCCTTACATATTTTCTGTGATTATCTCATTAGAATGCATAGTATATTCATAAATGATATTTCGCACACATTTGAAACACAGGTATAGGTCCAGCAAGGTACAAACCTTGATGCCAATGAGGTAGGGCAGCTGCTTGTTGAGATTGATCTTCTCCTGGTTCTCCTTGATCTTATCCTTAAATTTCTATAGCTCAAGTGTGTTACGCTGACTTGACCTACACCACAAACAAACACCCCATATCAGACTACCAACAGCAAGCGTAGATCATCCAATATCCATTTAGCTTCAAGTAAAGAACACCACGATTAAACAGTCAAAACACAAACTATTCCAGGTCGGATACAACAAATATACTACTAGACCATTTAAGCTCATGGTAAGGATCAACAAATGTTCTCTTCATGGTCGGATACAACAAGTATTTCTGAGGACTAGAACAACAGTAGACTCAATAGTAATGCATTGCATCATGTCCCATCGTCAACCAAGTAAAAAAGAGAACATGATATCTGAAGACTTATCTAATCCGTCGGAGGAGAGCAGCGAAGAGAGTTGACTTCAACGTCGTGGAGGTAGCGCATCTGTATGAACATGTCGTCCTTCTGATGCACCTCTGACCATCGTCGGACACGGGCTTTCATGTGGCATGCTTCAATAACCTGTATAATGACATGAGCAACTTTTTTTACTAATTTGTTTGTCACTACAACCAATATATCTGAGCATAATAAGGATCTAGAAAGTTGCACAAGCAATTGATAAAATCTAATAAGTTAAGATGTTATTATTCAAGTTCTCCATCAACTAGACAACATCACAACCTATACTACTATGCTACTTTTTTCAATCACCGAGAGATAATGTGTGCATTTCAAGATAACCAAATGCCAGCAGACACAAATGGCACAAGTAATATACAACATAATTCCAGAACTGAACCAAATTCCAGCCTTTCGTGTGTGTTTCATCTGAACAACCCTATTTTGCATACAGAGTCATATAGATGAACAACACATAATATAACCTACACAAAAATTATTGAGGCACCTGGACCTAGTGCTAATACAATCAGATCATGGCATTGTTTACTTGGAGATTGCAACACAATGGCATGCGTAATACATTGAGGCATCTAGTGTTAATACAAACTAAGCTACAGAATTGGTTTATTAAGCTGCAGATCAACAGGAGATGGATATTCAGATCAAGATGTTGCAAAATCTACTGACTATCAAGCTGGTGCAACCAATATTAAAAACAAGTACAAGACATATCTATGCAAAGAACTGAAGAACATCTATTGTCATCTAGGTATCTCAAGAACAGTTTATCACAAACAGGTAATAAAAGGAAAATAACAAGACCATTATCAACAAAACCGGATATAAATGAAGTTGATGCTGATAAATAGCACACGAGTTAACAGAAGTATAAACACTTGATACTATAATTGGTTCAGTCACATGAATAGCACACGAGTTTGCGCCTAAACGCCTAAGCATTTCCTTATAAACCAGGCACATGAATTCAAATGTTTATGTTAGAACGTTGTTCTCCCAATGCTGTTAAGACAAGTATGGAATGACTCGATCATGTGACAATTCCCCAAACAATTGTCACTGGTTATAAATATGGCTTCAAAAACATGTGCATAGAACATGTGACCTTTCTTATAAACAATAGTTTTAAAAGAATATAAACCTTTTCCCCATCAAGTAATCTGTAAATGCATATCAGCATGCATATATGTCCAGTTATCAAGTTTTAAAAGAATACGAATGATTACTTGATATATCTTCGCCCGTTGAACATGATATTGTCGTACACTAAATTCTTGACACAACCAGGCAACCAAATCAAACAAGGGCTACAAAACCAATAACCTTTCTAGGAGACATCATTCTACTCTATCAATTAGGACTACATATATGAGTCGATAAAACATGGTGGCCACCACAACTAGCAGTATTATGACAGAGCATAATGAAGGGAACCACACAATAGGCAAGAAAGGGAGAGATCGAAGTTACTCACCAGCACTGGACCAGTTAAGGAGAAAAAGAGGCAGTCGATGTAGTCACCATAGCCAGGAGAGCATGGAAAGACTAAGGAGTCATAGAACCCGTCTGTCTCGTCAAGGCAACATCGTCATGTCCAACGACAACTGCAGTAAGGGAGTGGGAGACTGTGATGATAAGTTGATAACCATGAACGGAAAACACCTAGTCACCTACCATGTATTACCAGTGAGCTTAATGGGAAATCAAATCACGCACTTACAGAATTCGGGGAGGCAATCAGGATTCATGCAACAGATGAACAAGGTAGAGGATGTAGGGAGGAAATAACACTGGTATCAGAGGCATGTAACTACTCACCATGAACCGCCTAACCTCCTCCTCCCCGCTATCGGTGCTCGACCTCCACCACATGCCCAGCCCATGGGCAGAGAAGGAGAAGCAGCAACACGGTATTGCAAGGCCATGAGCAGCTCGGGCTCGAGCAGGAAGTCCCGAAAACCGATGTTATGGATCCGATGTATCCCTTCTTGTCCACCTCGACCTCCAACTCCTCTGTGGTTATTGATTCATCACAGCTCACTGTCGCATCTAGGGGCAGTTGTAGAGAGACAGAGGGAGATCGATAGAGAGGCCTCAAGAGAGAGAGAGAGGTAGTGGGGGATGGAAAGAGAGAGGTGGGATAGCACGAATCATGGTTGAGGGAAGCACGAGAGTTACCTTGATGTGCCAAACTTTGCTGGATCTCACCGTCCTTCTGCCCGAACTTCGCCGTCACTGACCCGGCCAGGGTCCTTCCCACTAGTGGCCGCCAGATCTTCGCACTAGTGGCCATGCGGTCGATGCGGGCAGGCCGGCTCGACGGAGGTCGTGCATGGATGCACGCGCGTGCTGGCGAGCCAACCCACCGCGACACCATGGCTTGTTGAGGGCCGCCGCCGATCTGGTCTGGTTGGGAGGGAATGTGGTGCGGGGTCGGATTAGGGTGGAGGTGGTGCATCTGGGTAGCAGGGTAGGCCTTGGCCTTGGCTGTGTGTCAACACCCGGATTTTTAATCACAGATGCTTGTTATTCCATACATCGCAATCCCGGGATTACCATTTTTGCGAGACATAACAGATTGGATATCACAGTACATCATCCATTACAAACCATACATAAGGTCTTACACAAATAAGGATCTCATGATCCAATCTTAATACAATTCAAGCAGCGGAATAATGTAATAATAACGATAGCGTAGGCGAGGCTCCATCTTCATGGTCACAGGCAATGCTGACGATGGGAGATATTCCTAGTTGTCGTAACCTTCTTGTTGTCCATCTTCCTGATACTCCTCTTCATAGTCTGGCCACGGGAATAGCCAGGGACAAAGCCATGAGTACTCTTTAAGTACTCGCAAACTAGTACTAACAAGTGAAGTGGGTTTGAGTAGGATATACTAGGCTCTAGGGTTGTTTTGCAAAAGCCAGATTTACCTCTACTAAGTTCAAAAGCAAAGAAAGCTAGTTGAACATTTTGTAACACCTAAGTGGGAACTTTAATTTCATATCACAACTCTGTTGTGGTCAAGTCAAGTCATAAATCATTTCATAAGTCATTTTGAAAACATCTGATGATGGAACAGTATGGCTACTCCAACTGTCCATAACCGCAGACGCGGCTATTCAAATAGTTTGACACTCTGCAGAGATTGTACACTTTCACCACAACATTCGATACATCCGTCAGGAATAATCCTAAATTCACCATACTCAGTATGCGGATAATCAATCCTAACCTTTCAATAACACGCCCTAGTATAGGCACCTCTCCTGTGAGTTTGGCCTCCCAACTATGACCAACTGTCATCTTGGGAACTGCATAGGTGGACAATCTTCACAGGGTAGCGTTAGCTTATACCTTGGCCGCAAGGGAACCCATACTAAGGTATATAAATTTCCAGTCAAGCCCTACCCAATTTTCGGGTATTGTGGTTGTACGGTAAAATTAGAATGGTATCACATCCAGACAACCATCAGTTTTATAAAGGGCTAAGGCTCATGCCTTAACATTTTCATCATCATAATCATCTGATGTTCAAGAACACATGTCAAAACATTTCAGTAGAATGACTCATCATTCTAGGGTTTTCATAACCATTTTCACCAAGTATTCCCATCTAAAGTTGATCCAGTTTTATGCTTTAGCACTAGCATCTATAAGTGGGGGTAAATACTAATAAGGGGTGGTAAACAAGTGTATCTTATCTAAGTTAAATCGCATGCCTCAGGATGACATCAAGATTTATCTAACTTAGGCCAAGTTTTATGCTCTTTATGCCACCTTCAAAAATCTTTCTAATATCTACAAGTCACTAAGTAAACTCACATAAAAGCTTTGATAAAGTACTATTCTTGCAAGTAAAACTAGGATTGGGTATCATCAAAGGTATTTAACCAATCATGCTTAATGCATTGCATAGGTTATCTAACTTTCATAGTTGCAAGTGTTAGCTTGCATAATTGCAAGTATAAGCTTGCCAAGACAACTGGTAGTATTAGGCTTTCTTAGATAGTAGCTTTCAAGTATTTGCTTGCCTTGTGCAGAGCAGTGGTTGAAGTTCTCCTCGGCTTCTTCCTCGTAGTATCCTCCTTCCTCCTCGTATCCTTGGTTGGTACTAGCGTCTATAAATAAATATGAGGTACACAATCACCACACAATACTTAATTACTTCTATTTATCACACAAAGGTCCACACTAGATGATCTAGCATCATCACTATTATCACAAAGATTAAAGCACTTATCTTATTTATTTTATTTTAGAAAAGTAATTTCTACTCATTGAAAACCTAGTCAAGAATTAATATTCTCCAAATCAAACATGGGATCATGTTGACACATGTCATCACCACATATTTCAGTACTTGGGAATGTGATTTAAAGTGGTGTCACAATTTAGTAAGGTTTAACCTTTTTCTTTTAATTAATTAAAGTGACTAGAAATGCCTATGCGGCATTCTTTTATTACTTTATCATTATTTCTGCAAGTAACCCTATATATTATATATTCTGAAAGGTATGGTTAAATGTGATTTTTGAGAGTTGGAATCAACTCAAAAGCTTTTATGGTTGAATTTTAAAAAATGTTTGAATGCAGAAAAGCTTCTGCCTTGTTATTTTTACCATGGGTGATCTACAATTCTAAATGGTTTGAATCCAATAGGCTTGGATTAAGCACTCCAGTACCTTTCTAACAAAATTGGTTTCATGCATTATGGTTCAGTGAATCGAGCTGGGTTGATTTTTTAATCTAGGTACAGAACTGGGTTTGAACTAAATTGGAAAAATCTAGATTTAAACTACTGGGTCGAGCGGGTACGTTAACTGTGCCGGCCCACTACGCAGCCTGGCTGGCTGGTTAAATGGCGACCCCACTCATCAGTGAGACAGCGAGTGGAGAAGCGGTACGAGGCGATTAGGGCCGTGCGATCTAACTCTAATCCAATGGCTACAGTTCATCGTCCACGTCGGGCAACGCCGGCGAGACCAAACCCTAGCGCGGCCAGTGGGGGTCGTGGGAGGCTCACCGGGGCTCAGGCGATGGTTGGCGATGGGGGCGAATGACGAAGTCGACGACGGCGATCCTCCTGGTACCAGCAGCTTCTCCTAGGGCAGCTCCAATAGACGGCGCCTCTCCTCCTCTGTAGCGGCGAACTCCGGTGCAATTCTGGCCACCTGGTGCTCGCCTTGCTCTGGGAGTGAGTGGGGGGTATCAGTGAGAGGTGGGGAGTGAGATGGTGTGAAGGGTTTGAGCTGGGAAGGCCTCTATTTATAGTGCGACGAGGGGACCGAATGGCGCGGTTGGAGCTCGTCGGTTGATACGTTGGAAACGTATCTATAAATTGTGATGCTCCATGCTTGTTTAGTATCTACTTTGCTTTACTTGTCTACACTTTGAGGTGCTTTTCACATGTTTTCTGGTACTAACCTATTAACAAGTTGCAACAGTGCCAGATGTCTGTTTTCTGTTGTTTTGGTTTGAAAAGTTAGTAAAGGAATATTCTCGAATTGGACGGAATGACGTCAAAGTAAATAACTTTCCGTGGGGAACAAGAAGTCCGGAGGAGAGACGAGGAGGCCGGCAGGGGGGCCAGACCACCCTAGGCGCGGGTGGGCCCTACCCCGTGCCTGGGTAGGGTTTGCCCGCCCTGGCGGCCGCCTCGGTCCCTCCTTCGCCTATAAGAAGCCCACGATGCAGAAACCCGGAGAACCCGATCAAATCTCCACGAAACCATCTGTAGCCGCCGCCACCATCGTCCCTAGATCGGGGGGATCTGAAGTTCTTCACGGCACCCTGCCGGAGGGGATATCATCCCGGAGGCCTTCTATCCGGTATGATTCGTGAATAGTTTCACCTTGGACTATGGGTCCATGTAGTAGCTAGATGGTTGTATCTCCTCCTTTGTGCTTTCATGTATAGATCTTGTGAGTTCCGTTCATGATCAAGATCTAATCTATTTGTAAGCATGCATGTTGTGTTTGCGGGGATCCGATGGATATTGAGATTATTATGTTGGTTTGATTAATGGTTCTATCTTTATAATTCTATCATGTCTGTGTTGTTTGTGATCTTGCATGCTCTCCATTGCTAGTGGTTATCTTGGCCAAGTAGATGCTAGTGACTCTAAGAGGGAGTATTTATGCTCGATAGTGGGTTCATGCCTCTAGTTTCCAAGGGAAGTGACAATAATCTCTTCCGTTGTAGATGTGTTGTTGCTACTAGGGAGAAAACAACGGTATCTTGTTCATGGAACATGTGGACTGTTTACCTTACACACTTTGCTTAAAGCAGTTGTCTGTTGCTTGCAACTTAATACTGGAGGGGGTTCGGATGATAACCTGAAGGTGGACTTCTAGTCATAGATGCAGTTGGATTATGGTCTATGTATATTGTTGTATTGCCCAATCAACTTCGTAGGATCTGTAGGGGTTCGTAGCATGGAAAACAAAAATTTTCTATCGCATACAAACAAACAAGCCAAGATCTATCTACTAGATTGTAGCAACGAGTCGATAGAGGAACTCACCCTTGAAGATTCCAAAGCGGTTAACGAGAGCAGATTCTCGTGGGTGATGTAGTCGTACTCTTTCCGATCTCAAGATCGCGTAGACGATCCTTCCAGCGCCACGTTCCAGCAGCGCTCCCTGATCGGTCACACGTTAAGATTTTCCTAAGACCTTCCTCTCCCTTGTTCCAAGAAAGCGGAGGTTGTAGCACTCTCCTCGCGATTCCGGCCTGGCGTGGTCTGAAGTAGAGGGAGATCCCATGAGGCTTCCTTAAGCAGTAGTATGGTGGAGCTTATGAGAGAGGCTATTAGTGGTCTAGTAATTAGACACACCAATTAGAAGGCTCTAAACAAATTAGAAGGCTCTAAACCACTGGCTAAAGCAATTAGAAGCTCTAAACCAAAACGGCTCTAAACCGGAGATTAGAGGTGGAAACTTGTGTGTGCTAGGAGGGAGCCCCTCCTTATATAGGTGGGAGGGCTGGCCGGCCAAGGGAGGAGTGGAGTCCCTCCCAACTCGGCCTTGAGGTGGGCGCGGCTTGGGAGGAATCCTCCCCAACTCGGTTCCACTTCTCCTCCTTTCCACTTTCCAAAACTTGTTGTTTGACTTTCAAACTAGCCGCTTGACTTTTCAATTTAGGATTTAAATAAACCCTTTATTTTGGACAGCGAGAACACTTAGTACATGATGCAATCATTCCAATATGTAATGACACATTCATGTACCCTTCCCCTCGAGTCTTGGGACATTGGGACCTTCTAGAATGTTCGATGAAAACACGGAACCATTCCCCAACTCGAAATGGGACTTTCCTTATATGAATCTTATTCTCGGACCATTCCGGATCTCCTCGTGATATCCTGGATCCCATCCGAGACTCGAACAACATTCGGTCTCTTTCTCATAATACCATAACTACTCAAACAACGTCAATCCTTAAGTGTGTCTCCCTACGGTTCGTGAATTATGCGGACATGATCGAGACACTTCTCGATCAATAACCAATAGAGGAATCTGGAAATTCATATGGCTCCACATATTTCTCGATTACTTTGCGATCGAATGAACCACTTACATACCAATTTCCCTTTGTCTCACGATATGTTACTTATCCGAGGTTATGATCGCCGGTATCTCTGCATACCTAGTTCAACCTCGTTACCGATAAGTACTCTTTTCGTTCCGTGATATGTGATCCCTTGTGAGCTAGTCACATGCTTGCAAGCTAATTGGATGACATTTCACCGAGAGCCCAGAGTATATCTATCCGTCATGTGGATGGACAAATCCCACTCTTGATCCATGTGTCTCAACCAATACTTTCCAAACACTCAATGCCACCTTTATAACCACCACATTACGGTGTGGTGTTTGATGACATCAAAGCATCCATCCGTAAAGGTGATATGCATGATCTCATGGTCGAAGGAATCAGGTTACTATGTATCAGAAAGCATATAGCAATTGAACTATTGAAATGACTTGATCTTTATGCTACGCTTATCTATAGGAGTATGTCCATCACATCATTCTCCTAATGATATGACCCTGTTGTTAATAACATCTCTATGTTCATGATCAGGAAACAATGATCATATATTAACCAACAAGCTAGTTTAACAAGAGGCTTTACTAGGGACTCTTTTATGTTTACAAATCACACAAGTATTAATGTTTCCGGTTAATACAATTATAGCATGGTATGTAAACATTTATCATAAATATGAAGATATGATAATAACCATTTTATTATTGCCTCTTGGGCATATCTCCAACAGTCTCCCACTTGCACTAGAGTCAATAATCTAGTTTCAAACCTTTGTGTATTCAACACCTATGGCTTTACGGTGTTGTATGTACACGATTGCTAGTGGTTAACTGATCTCCGGATCTGACACTTCCAGGTCCGTGTGTAATTGCATGTCTTTGCGTCTCTACGCATCACTCATTCTCTAATGAGATGGCTTTGTATGATTTGGTCTTTCGGTGTGACCTTTAGTTCTTTGAGGTTAAAACATGTTGATAATATTGTTGCACAATATATCTTCATAGTATTATCCCGCTGTGAACTACACCTAGTTTGATAACAAACTACTTGACACAAATGCCCTCTTTGCTGCTATAATAGCGATCATATACTTAGCCTTTTGTTGAAGTATCTGTCATGATGTCTTAACTTTGGAACTCATCCAAATCCATTATGGAACTCACTTTCCATTATATTGTGCCACCCTTAATTTAGATTGAGATAAACTTAATTTGTACTTTGTGACAAAACTAGTATCAATGTAGTACTTTTACAATGAACTAACCATCTATTTGTCACTTCTACAAATAATATACTCTTAGTTCTTCCAAAAGATCATAAGAATATCCTTACTATCGTCTAATGATCATCTTATGAATCATTCTGGTATATGCTCATAATATTTATAGCATAGGACATATCTGGATTTGTACATATCACAAAGATGATTGATATAAATATTCTTTGTTATTTCATACATCAAGTATCAATCTATACTTGAATCTTTGTTTCACTTACAAAGTGCCAATACAATTGAATATATCATCAACATTGAACTCTTTCAATCCTTTTCTGCAACAAGAACCTTTCTTGTAGTTTCTATATTGAATTCATTCAATATCTCGTCTATGTACGGCACAACCATATTAGCGCCTATTGATGCCAAATATTTGGGTTTTGCCTAAGTCTTTCATCGGGATGAAATTCTTAATATGTGTTAATAAAAGATACATTATTTCCAATCAACAATATGTCTTCCACATAATGTATTAGAAACATGTCTTAGCGCTCCCACTTAATTTCTTGCAAATGCAAGCATCTTCATTGTCTCCGATGAAATTAAACTCTTTTAACAGTTTCATCATAGTGAAGATTCCAACTCCGCTATGCTTACTTCAACCATTGAAGTTTGCATATGCTTTTAGCATCCTATGAATTAACAAAACCCTTTGGACCGTGTCATGCACACGTCCTAGGTAACCATTCTATTAGAAGAACTTGTTTTGTTTATTCTACTACCACATAACAAATTATATGTAGTGGTTGCTACATTAATCCGTCTAGACTAAAAATCGCTATGAAAGATCAAATCTTGTCATATACAACCTTTGAACATTGTTGTGAACTCTTTCCAACATGTCGACTATTTCATAGATGTGAAACATCCATGTCTACTTCTTTATAGATCCAAACACAACTGCAAGGTCTTACACCTTTTCGAGGGTCCTTCAAGTTCAAAACTTGATTTCTCGTATGGAACTATCACGGATTAGATGGCTTCAAGCCATTTGACGGAGTCAGGGCCCATCATCGCTTCTTTGCATGTAGTAGGTTCATTATTCTCAAATAATGATTCAACCCTCAAATCTTGGTATTTGATTGTTCATTCGACCTACTTGTTTCAATAGGAACTTGGATCTCTGTGACCACAACCTTTGAGGTACGTGAGCCATGAGTTTTGTTGCTGCCTCCTAACACTTTTCGCTGCTTAACTCTGCACATATAGCTAAGGTTCCTTTAACCTTATCAAAGTTCTATTGTCCTCCCACTTAACTTTTCACGAAAAAATCCTTCTCAAAGAAACTTGACGTTCTAAGCGACAAACACTTTTGTCTCCGGTGTTTATGGAGGAATACTTAACATTTATACAAAGACAGGTTTATCCGACTTTGGTTGCACACATCTTTCTTATGCATAGCATACCAATGTTTTAAGAAAAGACTACTTGGGTTTTATCCCAAACCATAACTTTATATGGTGTCATTTCAGCGGATTATGATGGAGCTCTTTTCAGTGGAAAACGGTAGTCTCTAAAGCTTTTAATCTTTAAAATATAATAGCAGTTTTATGAATTATACCTTCGATCTTACCATGTCAAACAAGGTTTTAATTACATATCTCGAACGCTCCATACTCTTATGGTGTTTCGGGAAATGCAAATCCACAGAACGATTCCTTAAATCTTAGGTATTATGCTAAACTTGTAATTCAAATATCTTCCTTTATGATCTTATCATAAACTATTCATATTCTTGTTACAATGATTTTGCACTTCATCTTGAAAGTCTTTTGAACTTTTCAAATATTTCATACTTCATCCTTATTAAGTAAATATTCATATATTCACTCAAATTTTCGGAGAAAGCATATGAAGTTGAAATCCATCGCTCTTGACTACACATAATGGAGTTCGTACAACAATATGCACAAGTTCCAATAAGCTAGTCTTTCGTTCCCTTTTGGCCTATGAACGAAGTTTTAATTATCTCTAGGAAAGTTTCACAAACGTCATTTGATCAAAATCAAAAGACTCCAAAATTCCATCCACATGGAGTTTCTTCATGTTTTCTTTCCAATATAATTTAAACGGCGATGTCACTTCCTAAGTGATCTTTCAATCAATTTGTCTTTCGACAATTTTAGCACTAGTTTTATGGATGTGATTTCTCCAACGAGATTTGTAAATCATCCATTTTTTATGGATTACGGCAATTATTTGAACAACCCTTTTGTTCTCATAATACCTGATAAAACAAATCTTGAAGGCAAGCGTTGATGTTTAACGAGCAACAAAATAACCCTTTATTTGTTCTCGATGAACATCATCACCTATTCTTTTGCTAGTTACTTAGGCCATTGTAGTTCATGAATTGTGTTGTTTTGTATGACGATTCACACCAACAAATTCAGTATCAAATACTTAAGAACCACATTGTTTAATAAGCAAAGAATATAGCCATAACACATATATCATCTATATACTTAAACTGAACAATTCTAGTCTTTTCTTTTCTGCCATATACTTATGAGATTCTCTTTCAGTATTTCCTTTCATTTGAAAGAATCTATCAACATCAATAGTGGAGTCATACTTATGACACATAGTCCAAAGCGTGTATAGTTAAATACCAATGTCTTTGAACTTGCACTTTGAAGTAGATCACCATTATCAAATATTTGGTGTTCTTTCAAATTCCTTTCTTTAGTAATCTCTTGGTGTAGTAAACATTTTACCTACATCAAATATTCACCCTCATCATGGACTTATCCATGATCTAGCTACTTTTAGCTTGTAACGGTGAATCGCGAGTATAATGTTGCTCTCCAAAACCTTTTGGAAGATTAGGACAACTAGTGTCTCCAACCTTTTGCAAATTCTCATCCAAATATGAGAACATGAACTTTGCCATATTATACTTTATCATGTTGCAACCAAAACTTTGTTTCAGATATCACAATATCTTCCACACATCATGGTTTCTGAAACAACTCTTTCAGATCCTAGATAACCTTGATATTAAGAGAATCTTTTGAATATCAAGAATCATGGAGACAAACATGATACTCAAACACTAACACTTGGAATTGTCACTCTTGTTTTAATACTAATTATTAAACTTTATGGAGTAACCGGAAATTACTAAAAGTTTGCAATAGGACTTTTAAACTTTAGATTAACACTTCAAAACAATACGATACCAGTTCGTAAAGTAACTAACCAGAATTCTATAGTTCTATCATCTCAATTATAACTAAGCGCAAGGTGGTAAACGGATGCCAATGACTACAACAACTATGCAAATAACCTTTGATTTAATTTATGATAAGTTGAGTTCTAATTAATAATTAAATTAATCCAGGTGAACTCCCACTCAAAACAACATCCCTCACATTGTTTTAGTGATCACGAACCAAATCCACTACATCAACCGATCATCACGAGTTGATATAGTTTCAATGGCGAACAATCATCATGTTCATCATATCTACTATATGATTCATGCTTTACCTTTCGCGATCCGTGTTCCCGAGGCCATGTGCATACATGCTAGGCTCGTCAAGATCAAACCTTAGCTACCGTGATAAGCAAATCTGGCTTGCTTACGTTGTATTCACTGCGGAATCAAAGACACCCGATCATCACGTGGTGCTTGAGCGACAAGCTTTGGCAGCGGTGCATACTAAGGGTGAACACTTTAGAACTTGAAATTTATGTGCATGAGGATCATCTTATAATGCTACCGTGCCTACTAAGCAATACAAGATGCATAAAGGATTAACATCACATGCAATTCATAATATGTGATATGATATGGCCTTTCTACTTTGTGCTTCCGATCTCCATCTTCAAGCGAACATGATCTCCATCATCACCGCATAGCATCAAGGTCAATGACGCTTCTTCATGGTTGTCGTCCACCAGCTTCAACTATTACAACTATTTTGAATAGACACGAGGTCTTAATGTAAATTAAAGACAACCATATGGCTCACGTTGCCAACTTACAATAAGGAACATTGCATACATCAAATATAATCACAATCATGGCCATATCACATCACTGCACACCCCTGCAAAACAAAGTTAGACGCTTCTACTTTCTTTGCATATTTTATGTGGTTTGGGGCTTTCCATAAGTGTCGTTCTAACTTACGAACAAGAACCACAACATTGATACTAGCATTGTTGATCACCCGTTGTAAATTGGATCTTTACTATGCTAGGAGAAACAGGCACCAAAGCCACTTATGCAATCTGAGTTGCATGTCAAGCGTGAGCAAGTCTCATGAACGATGTCATGTAAGGTTAGCCCGCCGCATCCCAACATACCGCAAGATGCAAAGTACAAAAAGCAATCTACAATAAAAGCATCAATGCCCACAATGACCATTGTGTTCTACTCTGCAACAGATCTACATATAGACACGGCTCGATACATCAGTAGGGGTTCGTAGCATGGAAAACAAAAATTTTCTATCGCATACAAACAAACAAGCCAAGATCTATCTACTAGATTGTAGCAACGAGTCGATAGAGGAACTCACCCTTGAAGATTCCAAAGCGGTTAACGAGCAGATTCTCGTGGGTGATGTAGTCGTATTTCTTCCGATCTCAAGATCGCGTAGACGATCCTTCCAGCCAAGCGCTCCAGCATGGGTCACATCGCTCGGATTGATTTAAGACCTTCCTCTCCCTTGTTCCAAAGAGGCAGCGGAGGTTGTAGCACTCTCCTCACGATTCCGGCAAAGACAACGGCGTGGTACCGGAAGTAGAGGGAGATCCCGCAGGCTTCGCTTAAGCCGGTGTAGTATGGTGTAGATTATGAGATAGGCTATTAGTGGTCTAGTAATTAGAAAAACCAATTAGAAGGATATAAACCAATTAGACGGCTCTAAACCGCTGGCTAAAGCAATTAGAAGCTCTAAACCAAAACGGCTCTAAACCGGAGATTAGAGGTGGAAACTTGTGTGTAGGAGGGAGCCCTGCCTCCTTATATAGGTGGGAGGGGCTGGCCGGCCAAGGGAGGGAGTGGAGTCCCTCCCCAACTCGCCTTGAGGTGGGCCCGGCTTGGGGAGGAGGAATCCTCCCAACTCGGTTTCCACTTCTCCTCCTCTTTCCACTTTCCAAAACTTGCTTGACTTTCAAACTAGCCGTTTGACTTTTCAATTTAGGATTTAAATAAACCCTTTATTTTGGACAGCGAGAACACTTAGTACATGATGCAATCATTCCAATATGTAATGACACATTCATGTACCTTCCCTCCGAGTGCCGGACATTCTCGACCTTCTAGAATGTTCCCGATGAAAACACCTAACCATTCCCCAACTCCGAAATGGGACTTTCCTTATATGAATCTTATTCTCCGGACCATTCCAGATCTCCTCGTGATATCCCGGATCCCATCCGAGACCAACAACATTCGGTCTCTTTCTCATAATACCATAACTACTCAAACAACGTCAATCCTTATGTGTCTCCCTACGGTTCGTGAATTATGCGGACATGATCGAGACACTTCGATCAATAACCAATAGAGGAATCTGGAAATTCATATGGCTCCCACATATTTCTACGATTACTTTGTGATCGAATGAACCACTTACATACGATACCAATTTCCCTTTGTCTCACGATATGTTACTTATCCGAGGTTATGATCGTCGGTATCTCTGCATACCTAGTTCAACCTCGTTACTGATAAGTACTCTTTTCTCGTTCCTGTGATATGTGATCCCTTGTGAGCCAGTCACATGCTTGCAAGCTAATTGGATGACATTTCACCGAGAGGGCCCAGAGTATATCTATCCGTCATGTGGATGGACAAATCCCACTCTTGATCCATGTGTCTCAACCAATACTTTCCAAACACTCAATGCCACCTTTATAACCACCCTGTTACGGTGTGGTGTTTGATGACATCAAAGCATCCATCCGGTAAAGGTGATATGCATGATCTCATGGTCGAAGGAATCAGGTTACTATGTATCAGAAAGCATATAGCAATTGAACTATTGAAATGACTTGATCTTTATGCTACGCTTATCTATAGGAGTATGTCCATCACATCATTCTCCTAATGATATGACCCTGTTGTTAATAACATCTCTATGTTCATGATCAGGAAACAATGATCATATATTAACCAACAAGCTAGTTTAACAAGAGGCTTTACTAGGGACTCTTTTATGTTTACAAATCACACAAGTATTAATGTTTCCGGTTAATACAATTATAGCATGGTATGTAAACATTTATCATAAATATGAAGATATGATAATAACCATTTTATTATTGCCTCTTGGGCATATCTCCAACACGTTCTGGCTAGTAATTGCATTGTTATGCCTTGCTCAGTTCCTTTCAATTGCTCCGCTGTAATTTGTTTACCCTTCATGCCATGTTGTTTATCTAAGGAGAGCACCTCTAGTGAACTATGGACCCCGGTCCAATCTTTACCATTGATACATCTTCCACTGTTACTTGTTTACTTGCTGCAAACCATTATCTTTCACACCATACGTTTAACCCTTTGTTACAGAAAATCGGTGAGCTTGACAACTTCACTGATTTGTTGGGGCAAAGTCTTGAGTTTGTGTTGTGCAGACCTCCACATTGCCAGCAACACATGTGTGATGTTTCCTTCCTCCTACTGGTTCGATAACCTCGGTTTATTACTGAGGGAAACTTGCTGTTGTGCTGCTTCATACCTTGCTCTTGGGGTTTCCAACGAAGCGTTCCACGACAAGTATTGGGCGCCATTAAGCTAATATCTGGCGCTGTTGCCGGGGAGGCTAAGGACGTCTTCACTAGGGGAGTCCTTCACTTCCTTTCTCTTTACTTTTATTTTAGTTTGCTTTGTTTATTTTGCTTGGTTTTGTTTTCCTCTTTCCAAAAAACCCAAAAAATAGTCTAGTTTGGTTTGCATTCTTTATTCAAAAACACAAAAATATAGTTCCTACTCTAGTTGTTGGTCTGTTGCTGCCTTGCTTGGTCATGATTTCTATCAATGGATGGTTTCTTTGAAACTAGTTCTTATTGGCAAGGTGGGTTCACGGAAGAACAAAAGTATTATTATAAGGAACACCATTTTTCACAAAAAGGGAAACACTTATGGGAACAAATTGATAAGTTGAATGATATTGCTAGAGAGGTGTGCTCTACTTATAATGTTACTTATTTCTTTGATAAATCTTGTTGCTGCAGGAGGTATAAACACCTACCTTTTCAATGTGAGTATAATAATAATGTTACCATATCTTCTTATATTAAAGGAAATTATGACTTTTATGATGTGGAACAGATTGAAGAATTCATTGCCTTCATGGGTGCATTTGAACTTGCTAGTTTGTTTGAAAATATTGATGATGAACCTTATGAAAATGAGGTTTATGAGATACTTAAATTTTTCTTTGACAATTACAAGGAAGCAAATGGCTATATTCTTGAATATTTTAATAGATGCTTTCCACAAATGGAAGAGACTAATGCCTTGCAGGATCCTATGGAAGAAGAAATTATTGAAACTGGAAGCTCATTAGAAGAAAAGGAGGAGGAGAGTGATGAACAAAAGGAGGAAGAATGGATCTACCCATGCCTAACTTCTAATGAGAGTAACTCTTTACCTCTTATATTATTTGATTTTCCTCCATGCTTACCGAAGGAGGATGAATGTTATGTTCCTGTGGATCCTTTTGAAATATCTACTTTGGGTAAAACCTATGAAGGTTTTTATCCCACTATTTTTGAGCTTGATAGAAATTATGTGTTTGTAGATCATGAAAAGCATGCTTTATGTGATAGCTATATTGTTGAGTTTATTCATGATTCTACTGAAAATTATTATGAGAGAGGAGAATTTGGTTGTAGAAGTTTTGATGGTATTGAAACACCTCTCTTTGTGCTAAAAGTTTTGAAGTTACTCATGTCTTACCTTCCTATGCATGTCACTTTGTTCTTCATGAATTTATTTGTGTACAAGAGTCCTATGCATAGGAAGAGGGTTAGACTTAAATGTGTTTTGAATTTGCTTCTTGATGCTCTCTTTGATTTCAATTCATATTTCTCATGAGAGCATTTTCTCAAACTTCTTGTGCCTAACTTAAAGGCGTTAAAGAAAAGTACTTGTTGGGAGATAACCCAAGAGTTTCCTTGAGTCTTGGAAGTTATTACTACTGTAATGACCTCTCCTTATCCTTTTTGTTTGCTTTTTGTGCCAAGAATGACCTCTAATGAGAGGGAACTAAGATTTGGAGAGTTGCTGTCCCGAAACAGATTTCGGTCCTCCACCAAAAAAAATTGTGAGGAGGCTCTGTAACTCGGATTGAGCTGACAATTTACAAATAAATCCTCCAGTATGTTGGCTAACTTTCATTAGTTCAACACTTTTTGATTTGAGCAACAGAAGATGTTCGAAAAAAATTCGTTTCTACCTGCTGGTATGTTTTGACAGATTTCTGCCATTATTTGTATTTGCTTCTTATTGATTCCTTTTTGAGCTCTCTTCAGGTAAATTGAGTTTCTTTGAAGGAGTTACTTAAGTATCTTGTGTTTTTAGTGAAAAGCCTTGCTGTTCCAAAGCTTTGCCAGTGGTCTAATATATTTTGAATAAGCTAATGTTGCTAATGAAGATTTGTGTGAAGTTTTGTATGAAGGAAAATTTTTAGGTGTAGAGAGAGAATGATGCAATGAGATGAATAATGGACAAAAGCTCAAGCTTGGGGATGCCACCATGGTGTCACCCCAATAAATATCCAAGAGGTACAAGCGTTAAAGCTTGGGTATGCCCAAGGCATCCCCTTCTTCATCAATAAAAAGCTCAGGTCTGTCTAGACACTTCACTTTTATTGTTTCATGCACAGTTGTGTTGTTCTTGGAATGTCTTAGTTTTCATTTTCTTTGCTTAGTTTGTTTAGTTTTCTTTAGTAGTTTGGACCCCTGCTCTCGCTGTGTTGTTTTGCAAATAAGTTTGCTTGGTGTTTGGAAAGGAGTAGTAAGTTCTTGCTTGAAGTGCAAGAGTAGCTTGCATTGACTGTGACTTAGAATTTAGCAGCTAGGTGTTGTTTTAGCATTATGCTTAGTGATTATTTCTGTAGCATGTCTTGTTCAAAACAATTGGGATTGCTTAGTGTGCCTTGAAGAAATTATGCGTTGTTTTAGCATGCAAAAGCATAGTATTATGGTATTCTCCTTTGATGTTTTGCTTGGGTTGACTTGGCACATGCTTACACCATGTTATGACTATGACAAGTCACCATTAGCCTCTATGATCATTTATTCCTTGACTTGTAGTACCACTCTTTTCTTTGATTAATTTGCTTTGTTGAATTGCATAATTATGGTCATTATTGCTCTCTTAGTTGGTTGCTCCCGGTCTTTTACTAGCCTCCACTTGTATGAGTAAGTTATACTCATGCTTTCAACTCCCAAGAAACCAATTTATTCCAAAGTGTCCACTATAAACTCCTATGCATGGTGTGTTACACCATTCCAAGTATATTCTTGTTTTCAGCTATCTTCCAATTAAAAACTATTTTCTTATGTGAAAACTTAGTGATTAAAGCCCACACAAACTTGATGGCAAATTTTATACTTTTCCCCTAATAAACTTGAACCATTGAGGAAACTTTGTTGTATATGCTTGCACTTATAAGTTGGGATTAGCAGAACCGTGCTGTCACAGGGAACGTTTTCAACATTGCACTTGTACTTTTTATACTCCGTTGATATCATGCTCTTTTGTCTATGGATGTTACCGGTGTGAAATGAAGTGGGAACTTGTAAGTCCATGGAGTTTATATTCTGTGTTAGAGAAACGCCTGGGCCGCTAGCCTAAGCCATGCCTAATCATGGTGGAAACTTGCAGCATCACCATAATGATCTATCTATGAAGCATCCTCAATAAAAAGCTATGCATATGGTAAATAAAAAGATTGCTGAGATGCTCATTGTCTGCTTGCCTTGTCATTTTGGTTATGGGAAAGCTCATGTACCATGTGCAAGGGGTACCCCGTTGACGGTTCTCAATGATATGCAAATACTTACAGTGACAAGAACTTTCCTGGGCCCTAAGTTGAGTATCCATGAGGCGTAGCCCTCATAGTCAAGGGACTTGAGATTGCCAACTTCTACTTTGTCAAGCATATACTCTAGCTTTGCCACTTTAACCTTAACCACTTCAAGATGCTTATGATAGGGGCAATGAGGGCTAAAAGCTAATTATTACCATAATTTTTGGAAGCTCTTTTTGAAACTTGCAATCCCTGCTTCCTTTACAAAAAGGCCTTTCTTCCACCATTATTGAGCCTCCACCTTCTACCTTTAGGTACCATTAAGAGAGCATAGTTGTCATTCTATGTGCAGTATTCCAAAGCTTATTAATTGATGCATATTGTGTTATTACTTGTTCATGTGCTATCTGTTTCTAGTCACCCTTGTGAACTTTGAAGGTGTCCTATGCATCTATTTGCTACTCTATGAGGGACAAGCTGATTGCCACTATGCTATGTTTTCTGCATGTGAAACAACCAAACGTTTTTCAATGCATATTATTCATGATATTTGTTTGTAGCTTGCCATGTTGCATGCATAATTACTATGTCCTATTGTTAGAACTCCATCTTTGATGCACATGTTTAGAGTTCTTTGATCCCAGCTTTCAATGTTTGCAAATGGTTGGATCTTTATTGTGAGGGTGCATGTCACCTCAAAAATTATTCTTTTATCACTTACCTACTCGAGGACGAGCAGGAGTTAAGCTTGGGGATGCTGATACGTTGCAAACGTATCTATAATTTTTTATGCCCCATGCTTGTTTAGTATCTACTTTGCTTTACTTGTCTACACTTTGAGGTGCTTTTTACATGTTTTCTGGTACTAACCTATTAACAAGTTGCAATAGTGCCAGATGCCTGTTTTCTGCTGTTTTTGGTTTCAGAAAAGTTAGTAAATAAATATTCTCGGAATTGGACGGGACGAACGTCAAAGTCAATAACTTTCCGTGGGGAACAAGAAGTCCGGAGGAGAGAACAGGAGGCCGGGGGAGGCACTCCACCCTTGTTAGCAGTGGGCCCTACCTCACTGGTAGGGTTTGCCCGCCCTAGCGGCCGCCTCGGTCTCCCCCTTCGCCTATAAGAATCCCACGATGCAGAAACCCGGAGAACCCGATCAAATCTCCACGAAACTGTCTGTAGCCGCCACCACCATCGTCCCTAGATCGGGGGGATCTGAAGTTCTTCCCGGCACCCTGCTGGAGGGGAGATCATCCCGGAGGCCTTCTCTCTGGTATGATTCATGAGTAGTTTCACCTTGGACTATGGGTCCATGTAGTAGCTAGATGGTTGTATCTCCTCCTTTGTGCTTTCATGTATAGATCTTGTGAGCTCCGTTCATGATCAAGATCTAATCTATTTTTAATCATGCATGTTGTGTTTGCGGGGATCCGATGGATATTGAGATTATTATGTTGGTTTGATTAATGGTTCTATCTTTATGATTCTATCATGTTTGTGTTTTTGTGATCTTGCATGCTCTCTGTTGCTAGTGGTTATCTTGGCCAAGTAGTTGCTAGTGACTCCAAGAGGGAGTATTTATGCTTGATTGTGGGTTCATGCCTCTAGTTTCTAAGGGAAGTAACAATAATCTCTTCGGTTGTAGATGTGTTGTTGCTACTAGGGAGAAAACAACGGTCTCTTGTTCATGGCACATGTGGACTGTTTACCTTACACACTTTGCTTAAAGGAGTTGTCTATTGCTTGCAACTTAATACTGGAGGGTGTTCGGATGATAACCTGAAGGTGGACTTCTAGTCATAGATGCAGTTGGATTACGGTCTATGTATATTGTTGTATTGCCCAATCAACTTCATAGGATCGTTCTGGCTAGTAATTGCATTGTTATGCCTTGCTTAGTTCCTGTCAATTTCCCCGCTGTAATTTGTTTACCCTTCATGCCATGTTGTTTATCTAAGGAGAGCACCTCTAGTGAACTATGGACCCCGGTCCAATCTTTACCATTGATACATCTTCCACTGTTACTTGTTTACTTGCTGCAAACCATTATCTTTCACACCATACGTTTAACCCTTTGTTACAGCAAACCGGTGAGCTTGACAACCTCACTGATTCGTTGGGGCAAAGTCTTGAGTTTGTGTTGTGCAGGTCTCCACGTTGCCAGCAACACCTGTGTGACGTTTCCTTCCTCCTACTAGTTCGATAACCTCGGTTTCTTACTGAGGGAAACTTGCTGCTGTGCTGCTTCATACCTTGCTCTTGGGGTTTCCAACGAAGCGTTCCACGACAAGTATTGGGAGCTATCATCAGTGTCGTCGACACAGCATGCTAATGGCATGGGCGATGATAGGAGTGGTGCTATACTCCCTGGAGAAGCTCAACGGCATGGTCACGCGGCTTGGGGCGGTGCTGAACGGTCGAAATGTCGTGGCTCTCTAGGCGGGTCCGACGGCAAGTTTAATGGCGCACAACGTCCGTGGTCCGCACGGCGGCGAACGGGGTTGTCTAGCGGGGTGCTGGGGTGCTGGCGATCACATACGCAAGCGGCAAGGACAGCGCACGGTCTGTGGGCTGGTGTCGCATGCGGCGCTCTAGCACGCTCTCGGCTCGCACGCAGAGCAACTGGGCGCGTGCTTGGCGGGTGGTCCAGTGGCTGGCTGCGCTCGGGGCTTGGACAGGGAGTGGCGATGGACGGTGATGCGTGTCCTAGACAAGGTTGGCGAAGCTAGAGCTTCCTCTAGCTCGCTGGCGACATGGGTGTGACAATGGTGCTCTCGGCATGCTCACCATTAATGGCTATGATTGCCCACAGTGAGGCTAAATCTAGTTAGATTAGTTTGATCATCTACTGAGAGTGTAGAGTGAGCTAAAGAGGGGACAAGGTTGGCCAAAATTACTGCTACTAATAGTGTTTGTTATTTGTTTTTTTGCTGCAAACAAGGTGTTTGATGAAATGGCCGCAAGAATTTTGGGTTTGCTAGGCACATACCAGGGAGTCTCTGGTTAGTTGGATTGGTCAAGGGGCACTGGTTTGGTTGGATTTTGAAAAGGTGTGATCTTCACATATGTTAAAGATTCAATTTTGAATTGTAATTTAAATGAGGTTGCCAAATGTTTCTGCAAGTTTGAAAGGTGGGATTTGATTCACTTTTACTTGGTATTGCAAGGGGTGAAAAGAATTGGAAAAGTTTCTGTTTGAAATCTTGGACTAGAAACACTCAAAGTGACCTAGTGAGCAAGATTGTCAAAATGACCATTTGCTTAATTTGATTTGTTTTTGAGTTTCTCTTGATTTGTTTCTGCTTGGAAATGTTTTAGATGATGTTATTTTCATCTTTAAACCATTCCTTGCTATTTAGGTTAATCACACAATTCCATTCATGCATTCATTCAATCATCACATACACACATGCATTCATTTGGTTTTTATTTAATCAAAGTTTTTGTTAACCCTAATTTTAGTGATTGGAATTTGATAAGCATTGTTCAATACTTTTGGGATGTTACAAACCTTCCCTTCTTAAACAAAATCTCGTCCTGATATTTTAAAAAGAAGAAAAAAGATTACCTAGGATTTAAAGAGATCGGGAAACTCCGTCCTGATGTGATCTTCTCGCTCCCAGGTAGCTTCATCTTCAGTGTGGTTGCTCCACTGAATCTTGAGAAAGTTGATGCTTCGGGTCCTGGTGGTTCTGAAAGCTTCCTCTAAAATACGGATGGGTACTTCGGGATACGGCAGGTCATCTTTGATCTCTATGGTCCGGTAATCAATGTTCTTGAAAACTTCGGTCTTCTCTGGGACTTCAAGGCATTTGCGAAGTAACGATATATGGAACACATTGTGCACTGCTGACATCTCCTCTGGCAGTTCCAACTGATATGATACTTCTCCTCAACGATTCAGAATCTTGAAAGGTTCGATTTATCTGGGGGCTACCATTGAGCTAGAAACGTTGCATTCCCTTCAAAGGCGACACTTTTGAGATACAAAAAATTTCCGATATTGAAAGCGAGGTCTCGACGTCTCTTGTCGGCGTAACTCTTCTGTCTTGACTGGGCGGTCTTGAGGTGCTCACGAATCTTGTGAACTTTCTCTTCTACTTCTCGTAGGATGTCAGTACAAAGATCTGACTCTCTCCTACTTCTGACCAATTCAAAGGGGTACGGCACTTCCTTCCATACATGAACTCAAATGGGGCCATTTGCAAACTAGCTTGATAACTGTTGTTGTATGAAAATTCTGCGAAAGGCAGACAGTCTTCCCATTTAGATCCATATTATACCACACATGCTCTCAATATATCTTCGAGTATTTGATTTACTCGCTCTGTTTGTCCATCAGTCTGAGGGTGATACGTTGTGCTGAAATCTAGTCGGGTTCCTAAACCTTCTTGGCTTTCTTCCAGAATCTCGAGGTAAACTGGGTTCCTCAATCTGATACGATGTTCTTGGGGACTTCGTGCAAACTGACAATTCTAGCGATGTATAACTCTGCTAGCTTCGAACTCTAGTATGTGGTCTTGACTGGTAAGAAATGGGCTACTTTGGACAATCTGTCAACTATGACCCAAATAGAGTCATTTCCCCTACTAGAAGTAGGCAATCCGGTGATAAAGTCCATTCCAACTGAATCCCATTTCCATTCCGGTATCTGTAATGGTTGCAACAGTCCTGCGGGTCTTTGATGTCCCGCCTTGACTCTCTGGCAAATATCACACTTGGCGATATAGCTTCCGATTTCTATGTTCATCTTATGGCACCAAAATTGTTCCTTCAAGTCCAGATACATCTTTGTTCCTCTGGGGTGGATAGAATAAAGGGTATCATGGGCCTATTTAAAAATATCATGCTTCAATTCTGAGTCTGCTGGTACACAGAGACGTCCTTTGTACCATAGAACTCCTTCAGCCTCGGTGAATTTGGGTACTTTGCCTGTACCAATACGATGTTTGATTCCGTCGATACTAGCATTTCCTTTCTGTGCCTCCTTGATCTGACTGATCAAAGTGGGTTGAAGTTCTATGCTAGCCAAAAATCCTTCACTTACTAATTCCATTCTAAAATCTTCCATCTCTTTGTGCAAACTTGATTGCTCCTTCAAAAGCATGGAGTTCAAGCGGCACGGCAATCTGCTAAGGGCATCTGCTACCACATTGGCTTTACCGAGGTGATAGTGAATGTCCAGATCATAATCCTTGATTAGCTCAATCCATCTTCTCTGCCTCATATTCAGCTCCTTCTGAGTGAATATATACTTCAGGCTCTTGTGATCCTAATAAATCTCACAACGATTACCCATAAGATAATGCCTCCATGTCTTCAGGGCTAGAACTACAGCTGCTAGTTCAAGGTCATGGGTTGGATAATTCTATTCATGTTGCTTCGGTTGTCGGGATAGATAAGATATAACTTTTCCTTCTTGCATCAACACACATCTGATACCAATCTTGGATGTGTCACAATACACATCAAAGGGCTTTGTTATATCCGGCATGATCAAGATTGGGGCTGAAATCAAACTCCTCTTGAGTTCCTGAAAACTCACTTCACATTTGTTCGTCCATTCGAACTTCTTGTACTTCTTCAGGAATTGGGTCATGGGTCTAGCGATACTCGAGAATCCTTCTACAAACTTGCGGTAGTATCCCGCTAATCCGAGAAATGCACGAACTTGGGTTTGAGTGGTTGGGGCTTGCCAATCTTCAACATCCTTCACCTTTGCAGGGTCAACGGCAATTCCTTCGGCTGATACAATATGTCTGAGGAATCCTACCTCCTATAACCAGAATTCACATTTTAAAAACTTGGCATACAGCTGATTCTCTCTAAGTGTTCCAAGAATGGTCCTTAGGTGTAGGTCATGTTCTTCTTCTGATTTGGAATAAATCAGAATGTCATCGATGAAAACAACGACAAACTTATCCAGGAAGTCCATAAAAATCTTATTCATGAGGTTCATGAAGTAAGCGGGGGCATTGGTTAATCCAAAAGACAGGACAGTATACTCGTATAATCCATATCTGGTGGTAAAGGCAGTCTTTGGAATATCCTCTGCGCGGATCTTGAGTTGATGATAGCCAGTTCTAAGATCAATCTTAGAAAACACTTTGGCACCGGTCAACTGGTCAAACAGATCTTCTATCTTGGGCAACGGGTACTTGTTCTTGATGGTGACATCATTTAACTTCCGATAGTCCATACACAAATGGTTACCTCCATCCTTCTTGTCCACAAACAAGACAGGTGATCTCCACGGCGACGCGCTTGGTTGAATCAATCCAATTTCCAGCATGGCATCCAGTTGCTTCTTTAGTTCTACTAGTTCAGACGGGTTCATACTATATTGTCTCTAGGCTATGGGTCCAGTTCCAGGGATTAGTTCAATGATAAACTCGATATCCCGATCTAGGGGCATACCGGGCAAAACATTTGGAAATACATCGGGGTATTCACAGACTATCCGGACTTGATCAATGGTTGGCTGGGCTATACTCTTGTTGCACTTGAATTGACGGGGAAAGGTTTCAGATACATGCTCGACTGATACTCCGGCTGTACTGGTCATGGTTATGGCTTTCTTGGCACAGTTAATTAATCCTTTATGTTTGGACATCCCATCCATTCCTAGTACTCCCTCCGTTTCAAAATATAAGATGTTTTAGGTTTGTAAAGAAAATGTATCTAGACTTGTTTTAGTGTCTAGATTCACTCCAAACCTTAGTGAACCTACATATTAAAAGTAGTCTAGATATATTTGTTTCACAAATCTAAAACATCTTATATTTTGAAACGGAGGGAGTACTACTTACAAACGTTTAGTTTCGAGTACTATTAGATTAGCATAAAAATCTATGCCATGGATTCGGATAGGGACGGCTTTGAAAATTTGTCTAGCTTAATACCTCTAATATTGTCCATTAAAGGTCTAAAAATAGTATTAGATTTAAAGTATTGATAATATGAAGTCAAGATAATTCAAAACATCTTAGATACAATTTTATTAAACTATCATTCACCAATAAGTGTATTATTTTCCAAAAGGATTCTTATCAAATATAAAATCCTCAAGAATGATATTTTGACTTAATAAAACCTTTTACCATTACTTCAACCAAGTTTATAAATATATTATAATCCAAAGATAATTCATAACTAGTTAAGTAATGTTGTTTCCATGTTTATATACTATAACCATTCATTTGTAAGAATATAAATGATTCCATTTAATCATAATGCTAAGAAACCACTACTCAAATAGAAGTAATACCACTCTTAATTAACCTTAAAGAAACATTATGAAGTAAACAAATTATAATACCACCAAATGACCAAGATAGATAAGTCTCACCTACTAATGATGTCATTATTCAAATGAAGTGAATATTTCTTCCTTGACAACTATAGTTAGTTAGAAACCATAAGAATATTAACTAAATATTTAAATGTTTTTGTTTAGTTAAGTAAGATTTTCTTCAAGAGTTATTATTTTTAATATACATTATAAAGCAAGACATAAGCATCCATGTAAAGGCTCTAAATGATGAACAATCCTTATATAAAAGTCTTTGGATACATTCCACACTTGAGTGTTCTATTATTGTGTACTTTATGATACTTACATGTTGCCTCACACACTCACAAGAATTAATAAGAAGCACAAATGTGAAAATTGATATAAAAGAGCAACACATTCTAAAGAAACCACTTACAATTCTCAAACCCTAGATCAACGATGTTTATTCCGGGGATTCGAGTTTATCAAATTGCATTACATTATGTATGCATAATAGCATGTTTGTTCTTTAAATATTAGTCCTTACTGGACCAATGATGCTGTTTTTCGATATTGGATCTTCTATTGTCTTGAAGATCGTGAGTGCATAATATTGCAATCACTGATGGGCTCAGATCACTATAGAGCTTCGTTGGGATACCCCAAGAGGAAGGTGTGATGAGCACAGCAGTAAGTTTTCCCTCAGTTATGAAACCAAGGTTATCGAACCATTAGGAGCAAGGAAACAACTCCAAGGTGTTGCTAACAACTTGGAATCCTGCACAACACAAACTCAATACTTTGCCCCAACTTACAGTGAGGTTGTCAATCTCACTGGTTTGCTGAAAAAACAAAGGATTAAACGTATAGTGTGGAAGATAATGATTGCTTGTAAAAAGGTAAATGGTAAAAGTAGATGTATCAATGGTAAAGATTGGACTGGGGTCCACAGTTCACTAAAGGTGTTCTCCTTAATATAAATAACATGCTAGGTGAACAAATTACAGCGGGGCAATTGACAGGATTGAGCAAGCATAACAATGCAAATACTAGACATCATGATTCCTATGAGATTTGATTGGGCATTACAACAATATACATAGACTGTAATCCAACTGCATCTATGACTAATAATCCACCTTCAGGTTATCATCCGTTCCCCTTCCAGTATTAAGTTGCAAGCAATGGATAATTGCATTAAGAAATGTGTGTAAAGTAAACAATACAATTGTTCCATGAACAAAAGGTTGTTGCTTTCTCCCTAGTAGCAACAACACATCTACAACCTTAGAGATTTCTGTCACCTCCCCAGATTACTAGAGGCATGAACCCACTATCGAGCATAAATACTCCCTCTTGGAGTCACAAGCATCTACTTGGCCAAGATAGCTACTAGCAATGGAGAGCATGCAAGATCACAAACAACATAGACATGATAGAATCAATAATCAATATGACATGATAGAATCAATAATCAATCTGACATAGTATCTCAATATCCATCGGATCCCCATAAACACAACATTTATGATTACAAATAGATGATCGTGATCATGAACGGAGCTCACAAGATCTAAACATGATAGCACAAAGGAGGAGAAACAACCATCTAGCTACTATATGGACCCATAGTCCAAGGGTGAACTACTCACGCATCATACCGGAGGCTAGCATGGTGATGAAGAAGGCCTCCGGATGATCTCTCCCCTACGGCAGGGTGCCGGGAAGAGCTTCAGATCCCCCTGATCTAGGGACGATGGTGGCGGAGGCTATAGACTATTTCGTGGAGATCTGATTGGGTTCTTAGGGTTTCTGCATCAGGGGTACTTTATAGGTGAAGGTGCGAGGTAGGAGGCCAGCCAGGGGCCCACACCCTGCCCTGGTACAGTCTAGGGTGGACACGTGCCTCGGGGGTGGCTGCCCTGTGGCCCCCGCTGTCCTTCGGTCTCTGTGTTCGTTCCGGTAAAATATTGAATTTGGCTTTTGTACCGTCCAATTCCAAGAATATTTCCTTACTAGCTTTTCTGAAACCAAAAACAGCAAAAAATAGGCAACTGGCACTACGGCATCTTGTTAATATGTTAGTCCTAGAAAATGTATAAAAATACCTCAAAGTGTAGACAAAGCACAGCAAAGTTGATACTAAACAAGCATGGACGTATCAAGCATCCCCAAGCTTAACTCCTACTCGTCCTCGAGTAGATAAGTGATAAAAAGAATAATTTTTGAGGTGACATGCACCATCAAAATCTTGATCAAACCATTTGCAAAGCATGGAAGCTGGGATCAAAGTACTCTAAACATGAGCATGAAAGATATAGCTCTAACAATAAGACATAGCAACTATGTTGCAACATGAAAATATACAAACAAAGGATCATGAATAACAATGCATTGAAAGACATTTGTTTATTTCACATATAGAAAACATAGCATAGTGGTATTCAGCTTGTCCCTCATGGAGTAGCAAAACATAAATGCATAGGACACCTTCAAAGTTCATAAGGGCGACTAGATATAAATAGTTCAAGAATAAGCAATATCAACATTATGAATCAATCAATAAGTTTTGGGACAATGCACATAAAACTAAGAATGACAACTGTGCTCTCATAATAGGTGCATAAAGGTAGAAGGTGGAGACTCAACATAAAGGTAGGAAGAAAGGCCCTTCACAAAGGGAAGCAGGGATTTCAAGTTTCATAAAGAGCTTCCAAAAATTATGGTACTTGTTAGCTTTCAGTTCTCATTGCCCCTATCATAAGCATCTTAAAGAGATTAAGGTTAAAGTGAAACACATATGGAGTATATGCTTGACAAATCATAAGTTGGAAAATCTCATGTCCCTTGAGTACGAGGGTCGTTCCACATGCTACTCAACTTTAGTCACCAGTAAGTTCTTGTCATTGTAAGTATATGTGTATCATAGAGAACCGCCAACAGGGTACCCCTTGCCCCATGACACACGATCTATCCCATATCAAAATGACAAGGCAACAAGCAATCTTTTTATTTGCTATTTGCATAGGTTTTTATTGAGGATGCTTCATAGATTGCTCACTATGGTTATGCTGCAAGTTTCCACCATGATTAGGCATGTGTAGAGGTCCCAACCTTTAATAAGGTACAGATCCCTGTGTTTACAATGCTAGTCCCTGGATCAATAGCTATCATCCACAGTTAAGATGTAATATCAAGAAACAAAGGTCATAATACAACTTTATAACCAGGAATAAAATAATTCATTACATCTTACATAGCTCATTTGGCTATCTCATTACAATGCAGCAGAAATAACTATATAGCATGGAGTCCTTCATCTTCAAAGTGCCACAGGCAATCATGTTTGTTGTAGACTTCTAATCCTAATCAACACACTTCACTAACATCAAACAAACCTGCAACATAATAAGTTACAGCCACAAGGGTCAATACATTTGAATTGTATTGGCAAGTGATACTATGGTAGAATAGTGGTAACTATCATCTATATGCATTTGGCTAAGTGGAGCTTAGGCTTGCTTTGCTCAAAATAGATTTTCCTTATCATTTGAAAACACTAAGTTTTTGTTTGTCAAAATCACCCAAGGCATCTACCAATAGACATTGGTGATCCTTTACCCTTGTTCAACCACAAGTTTTAACTTAGAAATTGGGATGAGGAGATTCTTGATAGCTTCCATGTCTTGATGATCAAATTGTCCATTGCCGGGGACACGGCTAAGTACTTAGATTTTACTCTTCGGTGCACTTATCCCACAAGACTCGGCATGCATCGAGACAAGATCTTTCAGAAGCCTTCCCTTAGAACAGAATGGACGCGTCCCCAGACCTATCATCCCCTACCACCAACTATCCATTTGGCTAAGTTATTGCAACCTATATGATCTAGGCAGAGCCCATAATGCCAAGTGGCTGCACTTGAAGCTTCTCAACATTTGACATCTCAAATCTCTTTGTTCCTAGGTGGCATTCCACAAGTGAGATACCCAGGGTAGGCCATTGAAAAATGGTCCCTGGTAAACACTCAACAAAAATCCATCCATGCAAGTCCCATTCCAGCCAGGTGATTCATTCACATAGTTGTTTTATTAAACAAAACACAAGTCCTTGACTTAGAAATATTTCATAGCATGAATATAATCCACCCTTGTTTTCTACTAGCTAGGATAAGCATGATAATAGTACGAATCTTAACTTAGGGAAATTCTACTAAGGTTTCATCTACTAGGATTTCCCATGGCATAGTTAACACTTAGAAAATTCTATGCAAGTCCTACTTAGAAATATCACTAATGCATAGTGAAAATAATAAGACAAAAGTATGAAGCACCACTTGCCTTTTTGGTAGAGAATATAAGTTCACTCATTGATGTTGCAATAGTCACACTCTTCAAATTTCACTACAATTCAATCAAGGCACAAATTCAATCTACCATTCAAGCAATTCATCACATAGAATAATAAAAACAAAGCAATGCATGCAAGCATGCCAAAGATTGTTTTATTTGAAAACGTGGTTTCCAATAGGTTATAAACATTTTAAAACACCTATTGGTCATTTATAAAAGTGGCAAAACCATTTGATATAAAGTTAGTGAAAATGGCCACTTTAAATCATTTTTGTTTTGTTAGAAATGATTTAATCAAAGTAATAATTTCTAGTGTTTGACAAATATATTTTTAAACACAAATTTTAGTGTTTTATGGTCAAGTGTTTATTATTAAAACCATTTGCAAAAGGTTTTACCTATAAACCATTTTTAAATCAAAGCCATACTTTATTTTTTTGGAAATGCCTTTAAATAAGGTAATAATTTTATAGGGTTCACCAAATATATTTTAAATCCTAAAACTTGGTGTTTAGGGTCAGAGAGTTTATTTAAAATCATTTTCAAAAGGTTTTACTCAAAAAGCATTTTTAAAACATATTCAACATTTTTATTTAACTAGAAATGATTTTATTCAAAGATTTATTCCTTAGAATAACAAAATATATTTTTAAATCCAAAAGTTGGTTTCCATGGTCAGTAGGTTCAAAACAATCCATTTACAAAAGATTTTACCCTCAAAACATTTCTAGAATAATTTTTATGTTCAAAATATGCTTAAACAAGTTTCTACAAAAACAACTAATTTTCCAGAAGCAATTCATTAAAAAAATGGCATGGTTGGAAATTACTCTTTTTCCTGATTCCAATGATATAAAGTTTGCAAAATTTGGACGTGTGGATTTAAAGTTATGAATTTTACAAAATCAAATATCTAATAGACATGTTTCTGTTTTTAAAACAACACTCTGGCCACGTGGCTATTTTCTATTCGCCGATACCGTTTCGTGTGGATCGACAAATACTAGCCGTTAGAGCTAAGTTGCATCGCACGGCACAGGATCAATCTTACCGCTTATCTTAGTCATTCTATCCTAGCCGCTGGATCGGGATCTAACGCTCCAGAATGAAATGATCATGGATGGGCGGCGCTGCGGCGGTGGCTGGTGGCGACGCGCTCAGACGGTGGCGTTACCGGCGATATAGGAAGCAAGAGGGGAGGGAAATAGCTCACCAGACTCGCCGTGATGTGCTGGTTCTTGAGGTGGTCGTTGCAGGGATAGGGGAGCACGGTGAAGTCGGGGATTGCTCGCTGGAGAAGCTCCTAGCGACGGGCACGTCTGTTCGTCGTTGTTGGCAAGGTTGCGGTCCACGCTAAGGCATGCAGTAGGTTGTGTTAGATGCGCGCGAGTGAGGAGAGTAGGCGTGCGTCAACCAGAGGGAAGGGGTGGTCAGGGTTTACCGTGGAGGGTCGCCGGAGTCACTGACGGCGTCGGGTGATTGCAGTGCTTGATGGAGGCGACTATCTAGGCCATGAGCAGAGGAAGCAGAGGTATAAGAAGAAGCGCGCAAGCAAGGGGAGCAAGTCAGAGAGCAACAGAGGGCACGGGGCGATGTGTACTCACCGGAATTGCCGTCGGAGTGTGTCGGAGTAGTGGTGATGCGACGATGAATTGGGACAGCCTGGGGGCAGAGAGGGGGCGACGAGTGAGGGGAAATGGGGAGAAGACGTGGGCGCTTAATATAGCGAGGTTGCTGGCGAGATTAATTTAGCCATCAATGCGAATTTACACGGATTTAACCACGGCAGAAACGGTAGCAAGGTTAGGGGCGAGGTCAGCGGGAGGTTGATGACGATGACGGGGCGATGGTGGGGTCACAGAGTCAGCGAAGGTGATCGGTGCCTCTGCGGGTTGTTTCGTGAGTGACAGAAAATGATTCGGGGGAGAAGAGAGTGGGCTGGTTAGGCCTAGTGGGCTTGTTGGGCTGGGTTTTTTTCTTTATTTTATTATGTTTTGAATTTGTTCAAACAATTCAAACAAACATTTGAATTCAGAACCTTCCAAACTTTTCAGCAAGTTTTTAATCTGTTTTAAACATGTATTTAAAGTCCTTTTTAGGAATAATTCCTTTATTCATTTATGGTTTATATTTTATTTAAAATGGCGCTTTCCTTTACTTAAATAAGATTTAATTTTATTTTTAAACCCTTATTTGAATTCCAATTTTCACCAAACTTTTTCAGTAGGTTTTGTTTATTTAATAGGGTGTTAAATAATCCATTTTGAATTATTTGAAATATTTTTAATATGATTTATTAATCATTTAAATTAAGCATTTGTCTTCATTCAAATAAAATCCAATATGGTTTTAAATCCATATAATTTTTTATTCAAATTATTCTTTTATTCCATTTTAGTTAATTAAATAACTTTTATTCTACTTGGGCAAATTCCAATTTATTATTTTCTCATGATTTAATTAATCATTTTCATTAGGGATTTTGTCTTTATTAAATATAATATAATAGGGCTTAATCCCATATACTTTTATTTGAATATTCTTTATCCTTTTATTTTAGTTGGATTTGGATTATCTTTATTCCATTTGCTTATGGATTTGGCCAAGGTTTAATTTGGCTTTTATATATTCCTTATTTATTTATTTATTTATCTTATAAAATCCATATCTTTTTATTTAAAGATCCAAACTTGGTGATTCCAATTTGAATGAAATCAATTTCTATGGTCTTATAATATTTTTATTTATCATTCTTGATCATTTATAAATATTTGTTGACAAATTTTTATATGTATCAAATCCATAGTCTTAGGGAGATCTTGGAATTGATTTATTCCTTTAGGGTTTAGGGTTTTGGTTTAACTTTTCCAAGTGTTTGAATTTCAAGATACATTCATTGATGAATGCATTTCACTTGATCGAAATTTGTTGGATTCCATTTTATTCAAATTTGTTCAAGATGGGTTTTGATGTTTCCATTTAGAAACAAAAAGTTTCTTTTCACCCTAAATTTCAACAATTATTTATTTTTCACATTACAAAATTTGGAAAATTTTGGGATGTGACAGGCTACCACCCTTAAAAGAAATCTCGTCCCGAGATTTGGGAAAGCTAGAGGTTACAAATTGGCTTCAAGGAAACTAGGGTACTACCACCCTTAAAAATGTTTTCAACTATATTCCATCTTGGCTTACTTGAGGTCTTGATGAAACTTCTCTAGACAGACATCCGCATAGTGTCCTTTGTTTCCACACTTGAAACATGTGACAAGGGTGAGATCCTTCATAGGCTTGCTTGTCTTGTACTTCTTCTTTTCTGGACAATTTCTTGCATAATGTCCTTGGTCACCACACTTATAACATGTGACAAGGTTGAGTTCTTCACGTATCTTCTCTGGACAAGTTGATATATAATGGCCTAGCTCTTTGCAGTTGTTGCACCACACTTGGCTAATTTCCTTATTCTTCTTTTTCTTGGGTTTCTCCAAAGCTAGGAGTTCCTCTAGTTCATGGTCTTCATATCTCACCTCAAAGGTGGGAAAGCTTCCTCGGTTCCTTGAACAATTTCTTGGATAATACCTATGTTTCCTCTTTTGTCCATCAAGGTGATTCCTAATGTATGGAGGTGCAATTTGAGGTTTTCCTTTGTCTTCATCCTTCTTGATTGAAGTTGTTTCCTCATGGGGGTTACCAAACTTTTGATGCATTCCACCTTGTTTCCTTTGTTGAACTATAGGGTAGATGGGGCATTGGATAGGAACATGATTATTTCCTTCACATAGGAAACAAGTCACTTGAGATGTGGGGCATTGATTAGTTGGATGTTTCTCTTCACAATTAGGGCATTGATCCACATGCTCTTTGGAAGTGTGTTCCATGTCTCCACAAATATTGCAAGCTTGAGTTCCTTCTATAATATCATCCTTGACATCATTGTTGTCAAAATCTCCTTAGGAAGAGTTGCTTATCATGTTGATCATTTGATTGGTCATCCTTTGCAATAATTGGGATTGGGTTTCCAAAAACTTTTGCATGGTTGGGTCTAACTCATTGTTGTTGGCTAGAAACTGAGTTGTCACTTGATTCAATTGGGCTTGGGTTGCTAGAAGCATCTCTTGGTTGTTGTTGTTGTTGCCACCATTCTTGATGTTGGAGTTTCTTGGAGAAGTCATGTGTTTGGGTTGGATTGGGATTAGAATAGGTAAAATATTTATAGGGAGAGAATTCTAATCACACACAACAATTGTACACAAGCAATGTGCAAGCAATCACAAACAAACATTCCACTCAAACAACAAGTTTCAAGCACATTTTTAGGCAACAAAATATTTTTTTGCTTCACCACATAAGTTGGTGGGTTTAAACTAATCATTAGTATGGTGGTCCAACTATATGGTTCACTTGGGATCATTCCATTCTTCTTATTTGTTTCTTCTTGAATGAGATCATGGTTTCCTTGGAAAAATTCTTGCATCTTGGTCACAAACTTAAAAGGTGATGATGATTCCTTCTAGGTTGTGTTTCCTTATTCTTCAAGTCTTGAGTAATATTCCTTGTCTCACTTGTAGTCTTTAGTGATGTCCAAGTTGAATTCCTTGATGAACTAAAGTTGAAGTGTGGCAAGGGAGTGTCCCAACCTTTAAACAGTATAAGGTGGTGTCCCCTGTGTTTACAATGCTAGTCCCTGGATCAATAGCTAGCATCCACAGTTTAGATGTAATATCAAGAAACAAAGGTCATAATATAACTTTATAACCAGGAATAACATAATTTTATTACATCTTTACATAGCTCATTTGGCTAATACATTACATTGCAGCGGAATAACTATAAGCATGGAGTCCTTCATCTTCAAAGTGCCAAAGGCAGACATGTTGGTTGTAGACTTTGTAATCCTAATCAATCAATCTTCACTAAAATCAATCAAACCTGCAACATTACAAGTTACAGCCACAAGGGTCAATACATTTGAATTGTATTGGCAAGTTCCACTACTAAGTTGAATATAAGTGGATCCTATCATTACATGCAATTTGGCTAGGTAGGGTTTGAGGCTCTTTTGCAGAAGCAAAATTTATCCTATCATTTCAAAATGGTTTTGGTCCTTTGTCAAATCTCCTTTTCAAAAAATCCCTTGAACTCCTTGGTAAAATTTCCAAGTGTTCAAGACCTTGTCAAAAATCCCCTTGAGCTCCTTGGTACCCCCAAGTGCATCAAGTTTTATCAAAATCTCTTGAGCTCCTTGGTACCCCCAAGTGCATCAAGTTTTATCAAAATCTCTTGAGCTCCTTGGTAACCCCAAGTGCATCAAGTTTTATCAAATCTCTTGAGCTCCTTGGTACCCCCAAGTGCATCAAGTTTTTGTTTTAGAAATTGGAATGTCGAGATTTCCCATAGCTTCAAACTTTAGTTGCTCAGTATTGTCCATAACCGGGGACACGTCTAAGTACTTAGATTTTATTATCTTCTGCAGAAGTTGCACACTTTACCCACATGTCACCATCCCATCTTGTTGCCACCAGTGGCCACTGGATTAGTGCTCACCAAGATGGAGTACCGGCAGATTGAGAATGTGACGAAGTCTTTCCAGAGGGTCCTCCCATACACCATTGCTAGCTTGTCTTCAGCACCCATGTAGGATTCCAGGTCCCTATGTCCAGTAAACTGAAGACAATGCATGGGTCTTCCCAATGTAGTTGACTAAGCCAGAGCCATAATAGCATGTGGTTGCACACGAAAGCCACAATTGGAGAAACATGTTCAATCTCTAAGTTTCCTGGGTGGTTTTCCTTTGGAGCACAACACAAAGAGAGTGCCATAGACATGGTTCCTTTTGTTGCCACCTTCTCCAAAAACTTAAAGTATCCTTGGCCACCCAGGTGGTTCATTGAGTCCTTGTTTTATTATATAAAATCACAAGTCCTTTTCTCAACTTCATAAAATCTCAACATGTATCTCTTTTCAAAATATAGCATGGCTAAGCATGTAACAACTACATTGTTTTCACTAAGGAATGTATAGGGTATCCTATTAGGATTTAGCATAGCATAAGTTTAGAAATTCTTTTCATGCATGTTTTCAAAAATCCACTAAGTATAATGAAAATAGTAGGACTTTAGATGATAGTGTCACTTTCCTTTCTTTTGGTAGGGAATGTTGGTTCACTCCTTTATCTTGCTAGTCTCACACTTTTTTAACTTCACTACCATCAATCAAGCAAACACAATATCAACTAGCATTCCAAACCAAAGTCAAACACACATAACACACATAAAAACAAGAGAAACTAAGTCATGCATGGGAGCATGCAAGAGATAGTTTTATTTGCAAAAGTGGTCTCCACTAGGCTTCTAACTTTGTAAGGTTCAAAGTGGTCATTTTTTCAAAGTGGCAAAGTCATTTGCAAAAGGGTTTTATTCATAAACCATTTTTAAATCCATTCATTATTTTATGTGGTGGAAAATATTTTTTTTATCAAAGCAACAACCTTAATTTGTTCACCAAATAAGTTGTTGTTTCCCAAAACTTGGTGTTTAGGGTCAGTAGGTTTGGTCCAAAACATTTTCCCAAAGTTTTTACTCCAAAATCATTTTCATAACAAAACCATATTTTTTTATTTGGCTAGAAATGGGCTAAGCCAAATAATCCATCCTAAACTTTACCAAATCCATTTTCAAAACCATGGGTTGGTTCCTAGGGTCAGTAAGTTCACAACAAACCAAGTTGTCAAGGTTTCAAACTCAAAAACATTTTTTAAACAAATTTTCTAATCTAAACAAGCATACAAATGTTTCTGCAAAAACAAACAATCTAACAGCTACTATTTACTAAACCAATGGCATGGTTGGCTAGGGCTTGTTCCACTGATTCCAACGATATCAAATTTGTAAATTTTGGACGTGTGGATCAAAAGTTACAGGATTTTCAAAATTGCAAACTAATCTGATTTCAAATCTGTTTTTAAACAGAACTGGTGACACGCGGCGCAACGCTATTTGCTGGTACCGGTTCGGGTGGATCACGCGCTGTAGTGCGTTGGATCTAATGTGAATCGTGCGGCTCAGACGCTCCCATACCGGTTTGCTTAAGTCGTTCTATCTACGCCACAGGATTAAGATCTAACGGCTCACGCGTGCTTGACCAGAAGCTGGCGGCGCTGCGCGGTGGCAGACGGCGGCGACGGTCAGGCGAGGGCGGCAACAGCGATACAGGAAGCTAGAAGGGAGGGGAGTATGCTCACCGTGATCGCAGAGGCCTGGGGAAGCTCAACGTGAAGTCGTCTGGGCAAGGGGCGCACGAGGACAGGAGGAATTCCTCGCCGGAGTTAGGTCTGGCGACGGTTGCGCGCGGTCGAGGTCGAGGACGGTGCTATGGTTCACGAGAGGGCAAACAAGAAGCATGGTTAGACACGTACGACCAAGGAGATGACGCGTGCGTGAACTAGATGGCGCGGGGCGGTCTGGACTTACCGGGAGACGTCGCCGGAGAAGTTGCAGACGCGGCGGCGCTCAGAGCTTTGTCGAAGACGGCATTCTAGGGCACCCGCGGTTGAACGGAGGGTACTGGGAGAAGCGTCTGGGAGTGGTGAGTGTGCTCGTGTGCTCGGGGAGGTAGGAGGTGGCGAGGCTCGGCCGGAATTGGAGGAGGAAGCTCGTCGGAGCAGCGGCGGTTTGGAGATGATTTCGAGCAGCCTGGTGGCGAGGAGGAGTTGGCGTTTGAGGTGAATGACAGAGGGAGGAGAGGTGCTTATGTACGCGTGGTCAGGGGCGAGATTAACGCGGCCATTACTCGTGAATTTACGCGTGGATTGAATGGCAGAGAACGGCAGCGAGGTTTGGGGAGAAGGAGTCGCGCGGGTGGAAACGAAGACCGAGCTGTGGGGCCTGGCTGTCAGCGAGGGAGAGAGAGAGGGGTTTGGGGCCACCAGTCATTGGTTCTGCGGGTCAGGGAGCGAGTGTGAGAGAAAATGCTTCGGGGAGAGGAGCTGGGCTGGTTTGCTGGGCTTCCTGGGCTTGGCTAGTTGGGCTGACCAGAACCTTATTTTTTTCTTTCGAATTGTTTTCCCTTTTCTGATTCTAATTTCTGTTTTGAAATTTCAAACAAACAAATCAACACTCAAATCAAATCAAACAATCATCAAACTTTGTAGCTTTGAATTTGGTTCTGTTCAGTAATATAAACCAAAATTCCAAAACCAAAATAATAATTTTATTTTAGGGTCCATTATTAATTAAATAAATAGACCTTGTTTTAATAAATCAAAATAGATTTTGTTTTATTTAAATACTCCTTTTGAAATCTAATTATTTTCAAAACCAAATCAGTAGGTTTTGTTTGAGAATATAAAATACTTGGAAAACTTATTTTAAATAAATAAGTTTTGATGTTTTGGAATAGTAAAACCTTTATCTTGGATATTAAATCCTTATTAATTTATTTAAATAAACCTTTACTATCTTTATCAAATAGAAATATTTTATTTCAAAGGCTTGGCTAAGTTTTAATTTGGCTCTATAAAATAATCCTTATTTGTAAAATTTCTATTTCATTTGAAAACCAAATCCTTTTATTTAAAAGTTCCAAAATAGTAATTCCAAATTATTTTATTTCCCTTTAATAAATGTTTTATCTTTTTAAACCCCTTTAGGATTTTATTTGATCCAAAATAGTTTGAGGATTTCCAATTGGATTCAAAAAGTTTCTTCTCACTCTGAAAATCAAACAAAGTTTTATTTTATTCATTCATTTTTTTCACATTACAAGATTTGGAAAATCTTGGGATGTGACATGAAGTCCTTGGTGATGTTGAAGTTGAAGTCATTTCAGTTGGTGAAGTCCTTTGCTCATGTTGAAGTCTTTGCTCATGGTGGAGGCTTTGTCCATCAAGTTTGAAAAGGAAGAGATGTAGAATCAAAACCAAAAGGTTGAGGAAAGAGTTTACAAGATTGTTTGTAAACAATTTTGAACAAAAACAACTCCTATTTTTCTAAGGAGTTTTGTCCAATCCTAGGTTTACAATCTTATAGGCAACACAGTGCTCTGATACCATCTGTAGAGGTCCCAACCTTTAATAAGGTAGAGATCCCTATGTTTAAAATGCTAGTCCATGGATCAATAGCTAGCATCCACAGTTAAGATGTAATATCAAGAAACAAAGGTCATAATACAACTTTATAACCAGGAATAAAATAATTCATTACATCTTACATAGCTCATTTGGCTATCTCATTACAATGCAGCAGAAATAACTATATAGCATGGAGTCCTTCATCTTCAAAGTGCCACAGGCAATCATGTTGGTTGTAGACTTGTAATCCTAATCAACACACTTCACTAACATCAAACAAACCTGTAACATAATAAGTTACAGCCACAAGGGTCAATACATTTGAATTGTATTGTCAAGTGATACTATGGTAGAATAGTGGTAACTATCATCTATATGCATTTGGCTAAGTGGAGCTTAGGCTTGCATTGCTCAAAATAGATTTTCCTTATCATTTGAAAACACTAAGTTTTTGTTTGACAAAATAACCCAAGGAATCTACCAATAGACATTGGTGATCCTTTACCCTTGTTCAACCACAAGTTTTAACTTAGAAATTGGATGAGGAGATTCTTGATAGCTTCCATGTCTTGATGCTCAAACTGTCCATTGCTGGGGACACGGCTAAGTACTTAGATTTTACTCTCTGGTGCACTTTTCCCACAAGACTCGACATGCATCAAGACAAGAACTTTCAGAAGCCTTACCTTAGACTAGAATGGACGCGTTCCTAGACCTATCATCCCCTACAACCAACTGTCCATTTGGCTAAGTTATTGCAACCTATATGATCCAGGCAGATCCCATAATGCCAAGTGGGTGCACTTGAAGCTTCTCAACATTTGACATCTCAAATCTCTTTGTTCCTGGGTGGCATTCCACAAGTGAGATACATAGGGTAGGCCATTCAAAAATGGGCCCTGGTAAACACTCAACAAAAATCCATACATGGAAGTCCCATTCCACCCAGGTGATTCATTCACATAGTTGTTTTATTAAACAAAACACAAGTCCTTGACTTAGAAATATTTCATAGCATGAATATAATCCACCCTTGTTTTCTACTAGCTAGGATAAGCATGATAGTAGTAGGAATATTAACTTAGGGAAAATTCTACTAAGGTTTCATCTACTAGGATTTCCCATGGCATAGTTAACACTTAGAAAATTCCATGCAAGTCCTACTTAGAAATATCACTAATGCATAGTGAAAATAATAGGACAAAAGTATGAAGCACCACTTGCCTTTTTGGTAGAGAATATAAGTTCACTCATTGATCTTGCAATAGTCACACTCTTCAAATTTCACTACAATTCAATCAAGGCACAAATTCAGTCTACCATTCAAGCAATTCATCACATAGAATAATAAAAACAAAGCAATGCATGCAAGCATGCCAAAAATTGTTTTATTTGAAAAAGTGGTTTCCAATAGGTTATAAACATTTTAAAACAACTATTGGTCATTTATAAAAGTGGCAAAACCATTTGATATAAAGTTAGTGAAAATGGCCACTTTAAATAATTTTTGTTTTTTTAGAAATGATTTAATCAAAGTAAGAATTTCTAGTGTTTGACAAATATATTTTTAAACATAAATGTTAGTGTTTTATGGTCAAGTATTTATTATTAAAACCATTTGCAAAAGGTTTTACCTATAAACCATTTTTAAATCAAAGCCATATTTTATTTTGTTGGAAATGCCTTTAAACAAGGTAATAATTTTATAGGGTTCACCAAATATATTTTAAATCCTAAAACTTGGTGTTTAGGGTCATAGAGTTTATTTCAAATCATTTTCAAAAGGTTTTACTCAAAAAGAATTTTTAAAACATATTCAACATTTTTATTTAACTAGAAATGCTTTTATTCAAAGATTTATTCCTTAGCATCAAAAAATATATTTTTAAATCCAAAAGTTGGTTTCCATGGTCAGTAGGTTCAAAAAAAACCATTTACAAAAGATTTTACCCTTAAAACATTTCTAGAATAATTTTTATGTTCAAAATATGCTTAAACAGGTTTCTGCAAAAACAACTAATTTTCCAGAAGCAATTCATTAAACAAATGGTATGGTTGGAAAGTACTCTTTTTCCTGATTCCAATGATATAAAGTTTGCAAAATTTGGACGTGTGGATTTAAAGTTATGAATTTTACAAAATCAAATATCTAATAGACATGTTTCTGTTTTTAAAACAACACTCTGGCCACGTGGCTGTTTTCTATTCGCCGGTACCGTTTCGCGTGGATCGATAGATACTAGCCATTAGATCTAAGTTTCATCGCATGGAACAAGATCAATCTTACCGCTTCTCTTAGTCATTCTATCCTAGCCGCTGGATCAGGATCTAACGCTCCAGAATGAAATGATCATGGATGGGCGGCAACATTGCGGCGGCACGGTGATACAGGAAGTGAGAGGGGAGAGAAATATCTCACCAGACTCGCCGTGATGTGCTGGTTCTCGAGGTGGTCGTTGCAGGGACAGGGGAGCACAGTGAAGTCGGGGATTGCTCGCCGGAGAAGCTCCTGGCGACGGGCACGTCTGTTCATCGTCGTTGGCAAGGTTGCGGTCCATGCTAAGGCATGTAGAAGGTTGTGTTAGATGCGTGCGAGTGAGGAGAGTAGGCGTGCGTCAACCAGAGGGAAGGGGTGGTCAGGGTTTACCAGGGAGGGTCGCCGGAGTCGTTGACGGCGTCTGGTGCGTGTAGTGCTTGATGGAGGCGACTATCTGGGCCATGAGCAGAGGAAGCAAAGGTATGAGAAGAAGCGCGCAAGAAAGGGGATCACGTCAGAGAGAAACAGAGGGCACAGGGTGGCGTGTACTCATCAGAATTGTCGCCGGAGTGTGTCGGAGCAGTGGCGATGCGAGGATGAATTGGGACAGCCTGGGGCAGAGAGGGAGCAGCGAGTGAGGGGAAATGGGGAGAAGACGTGGGCGCTTAATATAGTGAGGTCGCTGGCGAGATTAATTTAGCCATCAACGCGAATTTACGCGGATTTAACCACGGCAGAAACGGTAGCAAGGTTAGGGGTGAGGTCAGCGGGAGGTTGATGACGATGACGGGGCGATGGTGGGGTCACGGAGTCAGCGAGGTGGACTGTTGCGCGTGGGGTCAGCAAGTCAGTGCCTCTGCAGGTTGTTTCGTGAGTGACAGAAAACGATTCGGGGGAGAAGAGAGTGGGTTGGTTAGGCCTAGTGGGCTTGTTGGGCTGGGCTGTTTTCTTTATTTTTTTCTTTCCTGTTTATTTTTCTTTTTCTGTTTTGAATTTGTTCAAACAATTCAAACAAACATTTGAGTTCAGAACCCTCCAATCTTTTCAGCAAGTTTTTAATCTGTTTTAAACATGTATTTAAAGTCCTTTTTAGGAATAATTCCTTTATTCATTTATGGTTTATATTTTATTTAAAATGGGCACTTTCCTTTATTTAAATAAGATTTTATTTTATTTTTAAACCCTTATTTGAATTCCAATTTTCACCAAACCTTTTCAGTAGGTTTTGTTTATTTAATAGGGTGTTAAATAATCCATTTTGAATTATTTGAAATATTTTTAATATGATTTATTAATCATTTAAATTGAGCATTTGTCTTCATTCAAATAAAATCCAATGTGGTTTTAAATCCATATAAATTTTTATTCAAATTATTCTTTTATTCCATTTTAGTTAATTAAATAACTTTATTCTACTTGGGAAAATTCCAATTTATTATTTTCTCATGATTTAATTAATCATTTTCATTAGGGATTTTGTCTTTATTAAATATAATAGAATAGGGCTTAATCCCATATACTTTTATTTGAATATTCTTTATCATTTTATTTTATTTGGATTTGTATTATCTTTATTCCATTTGCTAATGGATTTGGCCAAGATTTAATTTGGCTTTTATATATTCCTTATTTATTTATTTCTTTCTTTGTCTTATAAAATCCATATCTGTTTATTTAAAGATCCAAACTTGGTGATTCCAATTTGAATGAAATAAATTTCTATGGTCTTATAATACTTTTATTTATCATTCTTGATCATTTATAAATATTTGTTGACAAATTTTTATATGGATCAAATCCATAGTCTTAGGGAGATCTTGGAATTGATTTATTCCTTTAGGGTTTAGGGTTTTGGTTTAACTTTTCCAAGTGTTTGAATTTCAAGATACATTCATTGATGAATGCATTTCACTTGATTGAAATTTGTTTTATTCCATTTTATTCAAATTTGTTCAAGATGGGTTTTGATGTTTCCATTTAGAAACAAAAAGTTTCTTTTCACCCTAAATTTCAACAATTATTTATTTTGTTTATTTATTTTTCACATTCCAAAATTTGGAAAATTTTGGGATGTGACAGCATGGCTTAGGCTAGCGGCCCAGGCATTTCTCTAACACATATACATAACTCCATGGACTTACAAGCTCCCCTTTTATTTCACACCGCCGACATCCACAAAAAAAAGATCATGATATCAACTGGGTAATATGTACAGGTGTTGAAAGCGTTCCCCGTGACAGCACGGTTCTGCTAATTCCCAACTTATAAGTGCAAGCATATACAACATAGATGACACAATGGTTCAAGTTTATTCGGTTCAAAAATTAAAGTGTGCCATCAAGTTTGTGAGAGCTTTAATCACTATTTTTTTCTCATAACAAGTTTAATTTGGAAGATAGATAAAAACATGAATATAGTTGGAATGGTGTAGCACACCATGCATAGGAATTTATAGTGCACTCTTTGGAATAAATTGGTTTCTTGGAAGTTGGATGCATGAGTAGAACTTACTCAATACAAGTGGAGGCTAGCAAAAGACTGGGAGCGACCAACTAAGAGAGTAATAATGGCCATAATCATGCAGAGCGACACAACATTATCAACTAAATCATAAAGTGATATCACAAGTAAAAAACTAAATTATGATAGAGGCTAAGGTGACCGGTTCATAGTCATAACATGGTGTGAGCATGTGCCAAGTCAACCCAAACAAAGCATCAAAGGAGAATACCACAATATTATGCTTTTGTATGCTAAAACAATGCATGATTCTTGCAAGGCATATTAAGCAATCTCAATTGTTTGGAACAAGTCATGCTATAGCAATAATCACTAAGCATAAGGTCAAAACAACATCTAGCATGACATGATAAAGTCTAAGCCACAGTCAAAACAAGCTCCCTTTTGTACCACTTAAGCATGAAACTTTCTACTCTTTTCCAACACCAATCAACTTATTTGAAACAACACAGCGAAAGCGGGAGTCCAACTACTTTATTCAAGCAAACTAAGAAATTAAAACCAAAAACAAAAACTAAGACACTCCAAGAACAACACAATAGTGCATGAAACCATAAAAATGAAGTGTCTAGAAAGAGACCTAAGATTTTTACTGATGAAGAAGGGGGTGCCTTGGGCATGCCCCTACCTTTCTTACCTTTATCTTATCCTTAGGGAACGTATGATTTCTTGTTGGAGAAGCAAAATGCATAATGCCTTTCCCCACATCTATTATTGCTCCAAGGAGTTTTAGTAGGGATCTTTCAAGTGTAATTTGTCCTTTTCCTACACATTCAATAGCAAGATAATCAGTAGACACTACTTTCCCTAAGATCTTTGTAAACACTCCTTCGGCTATTCCAATGGGTAATATAGTTGCATTATTGGTAAGATATATTTCTTCTCCTCCTTCAGAAAGTCCCCAAAGATTCAAAGATTCATAGATATATTTAGGCATAAGAACAAATTCAGAGATGATATCACAACGAGCATCAAAAAATTCATTGTTATAACAACTTTTATTGTAGGAAACCATTTTGAAGGCTCAGAATTTATTGGAACATAATCATGATGTTCTCTAAGCATGTTATATCAATATTTTAAGCTAGCAGTGTTGGTCTCAAGAGTGTTCAACCTAGCATAGATGTTTATAAAGGAAGAACCATACTTGCTAGGCAAATTATAAATTGTAATCAACTTCTTTATGGCATTCAAAGCTTCATCCTCATTACATTGGAGAAAATTTCTTCCTGCTATAGCATCCAAATCATATCTATAACAAAGAGTAAGACCATAGTAGAAACTGCTAATAACCAAGCCTAAAGTCATTTTAGGCTCAGTTTTTCCATGTGAATCAAAAATTCTAGACCAAGCTTCTTTGAAACTCTCTTCACTCCCTTGTTTGAAAGTAAATATCATTTCCACAGGTGACACAATGATTGGAGCAACACTAGACATGGTAGCAACTAGAGTAGGAACTTTTTTGTTTTTGATAAGAAAAGGCAAACCAAACCAAACTAATTTTTTTGTATTTTTGAAAGAAAGAACCAAGCAAAACAAAACAAAAGAAATTAAGCAAAACAAAACAAATTAAAGAGAGTGGTTATGAGAGGCTCCCCTTGTAAAGATGTCCTTAACTCCCCGACAACGGCGCCAGAAAAAGTCTTGATGGGCTCATATCACTATAGAGCTTTGTTGGGATACCCCAAGAGGAAGGTGTGATGAGCACAGCAGTAAGTTTTCCCTCAGTTATGAAACCAAGGTTATCGAACCAGTAGGAGCAAGGAAACAACTCCAAGGTGTTGCTAACAACTTGGAATCCTGCACAACACAAACTCAAGACTTTGCCCCAACTTACAGTGAGGTTGTCAATCTTACTGGTTTGCTAAAAACAAAGGATTAAACGTATAGTGTGGAAGATAATGATTTCTTATAAAAGGTAAACGATAACAGTAGATGATGTATCAATGGTAAAGATTGGACCAGGGTCCATAGTTCACTAGAGGTGTTCTTAAGATAAATAACATGCTGGGTGAACAAATTACAGCGGGGCAATTGACAGGATTGAGCAAGCATAACAATCCAAATACTAGACATCATGATTCCTATGAGATTTGATTGGGCATTACAACAATATACATAGACCGTAATCCAACTGCATCTATGACTAATAATCCACCTTCAGGTTATCATCCGTTCCCCTTCTAGTATTAAGTTGCAAGCAATGGATAATTGAATTAAGCAATGTGTGTAAAGTAAACAATACAGTTGTTCCATGAACAAAAGATTTTTACTTTCTCCCTAGTAGCAACAACACATCTACAACCTTAGAGATTTCTGTCACCTCCCCAGATTACTAGAGGCATGAACCCACTATCGAGCATAAATACTCCCTCTTGGAGTCACAAGCATCTACTTGGCCAAGATAGCTACTAGCAACGGAGAGCATGCAAGATCACAAACAACATAGACATGATAGAATCAATAATCAATATGACATGATAGAATCAATAATCAATCTGACATAGTATCTCAATATCCATCGGATCCCCACAAACACAACATATATGATTACAAATAGATGATCTTGATCATGAACGGAGCTCACAAGATCTAAACATGATAGCACAAAGGAGGAGAAACAACCATCTAGCTACTATATGGACCCATAGTCCAAGGGTGAACTACTCACGCATCATACCGGAGGCTAGCATGGTGATGAAGAAGGCCTCCGGATGATCTCTCCCCTATGGCAGGGTGCTGGGAAGAGCTTCAGATCCCCCTGATCTAGGGACGATGGTGGCGGAGGCTATAGACTGTTTCGTCGAGATGTGAATGGGTTCTTAGGGTTTCTGCATCAGGGGTACTTTATAGGTGAAGGGGCGAGGTAGGAGGCCGGCCAGGGGGCCCACACCCTGCCCTGGTACGGTCTAGGGTGGACACGTGCCTGGGGGGTGGCTGCCCTGTGGCCCCCCTTTGGCTGCCCTTCGGTCTCTGTGTTCGTTCCGGTAAAATATTGAATTTGGCTTTTGTCCCGTCCAATTCCAAGAATCAATATGACATGATAGAATCAATAATCAATCTGACATAACATCTCAATATCCATCGGATCCTCGCAAACACAACATATATGATTACAAATAGATGATCTTGATCATGAACGGAGCTCAAAAGATCTAAATATGATAGCCCAAAGGAGGAGAAACAACCATCTAGCTACTGTATGGACCCATAGTCCAAGGGTGAACTACTCATGCATCATACTAGAGGCTGGCATGGTGATGAAGAAGGCCTCCATGATGATATCTCCCCTCCGGTAGGGTGCCGGGAAGAGCTTCAGATCCCCCAATCTAGGGACAATGGTGGCGAAGGCTACGGACTATTTCGTGGAGATCTGATCGGGTGCTTAGGGTTTCTTCATCAGGGGGACTTTATAGGCGAAGGGGCGAGGCAGGAGGCCGGCCACAGGGCCCACACCCTGACCTAGCGCGGTCTAGGGTGGACCCGCGCCTGGGGGTGTGGCCTCCCTGTGGCCCCCCTTCAGCTGCCCTTCGGTCTCTGTGTTCGTTCCGGCAAAATATTGACTTTGGCTTTTGTCCCGTCCAATTCCGAGAATATTTCCTTAGTAGCTTTTCTAAAACCAAAAATAGCAGAAAACATGCAACTGGCACTGTGGCATCTTGTTAATAGGTTAGTCCTAGAAAATGTATAAAAATACGTCAAAGTGTAGACAAAGCATAGCAAAGTTGATACTAAATAAGCATGGAACATCAATTATAGATACATTTACGACATATCAATCACAAAAGTCAAGTTCACACTTTCTCATGTCCTTTGATTATTTTCTATCAAATATTTGCAAATCCAGTGTTGTCATCACCTGCATTTCAAAAAGGTCAGAAAACACTATTTTCATAATAATATGATTATGGGTTATTTACCAAGAGGTAATAACCTACTATGAAAGTTCGGTGGTAAAGGAACATATTATCTAGGACTTAACAACCAATATCGCTAGTGATTCTTGCGTTGTATATCATGTGTTAACCATGAGATTTGGAATGGGACGGAGAAGTGAGCTGGATCTTCTTCCTTTCGTACGTAGGCAAGACGACCTTAATATGACGCTGTAATTCCTTGTGCGGATCCATCATATGGGTGGGCACCCTTAGGCCCCACGATTTTGGTGTCTAGATTATCTGTGAGAGGCTACCGGAGATATAATCAGACCTTTATGGAGCTTGGCAGCGGCATAACCGGCTTATAGAGTCTCCAGGGACTCATCAGGATTATAGATTGCCCGAAAGGGGGCTTATGGGAGATGTAGCGCGGCCCGAAGGATCGTGTAGACATGCAGGGTCGTGGAGAAGGGAAGTGATTGGCTTGGATCTTAGTCTGGGCCTCATTCCAAGGAAGCATGAACGGGTTGGCCGCTTGGATGTGCAAAAAATCTAAGATCTCTCATGGATAAAGTAATGCACCTCTATAGAGTGTAAGAACTGTAACTTGTTACTCCCTGTTTTGGAAAGGATCTACAAACGCGATAGTAAAGGAACTCCATGAAAGTTCTGGTAAACCTGTGAAGGCTGACGGGCATAGGTTTTTAGAATAAAAGCAACCTTTAAAGAAATGTTTACGAAAACCTACATTGCCTACGATCTATGGTATGTGGTTGTAGTCAGTGCATCATACACTCATTTCTAATGAACTTGCTGAGTACGCTCGTACTCAACGTATCTTCTTAACCCTTGCTAGATTATGAGGACAATACAGACGACGTATACATCAAATTATGCTTAAGAGAATCATCACCAAAAGCTAATTTTTTTAATAAAGTCAAGGAATTCAACATATACATCAACTAAAGTGAAGACAAAGTTGATGATCAGATATAAGTATAATCTCTAGCCATAGAACCTACTTCTATAGAGTATTGCAATAGTAGCAATGCAAGTCAAATAGTTAGATGCTAATCTTATTATCATGATAGTTATGAGTTGGTTATTTCTAGTTTTTTTGTAAGAAGTTTCTTTCTCTCTCTTTAACCTAGAGTGTTCTCTAGATATTTTGTAAAGAGTCGAGTTATAACCTATAGTCATGTCTTGGACCTATTGTGTTTCTGTTGTACTACTCTAAGGGATGTAATACTAGTGAATGATGTTTCATTGGTGTTATGTCAATGACTATAGTGTACTACATCATGTAGTGGTATGCTGGGTCACCACAGAGGTCTGGCATCGGCATCAGCGACAACGGCACGTCCTGCAGAGAGCGCTCCATTGCCATCTTGATGGTGAAGGAGTCCTCGTCGACGGGGACCGTTCGGTCTGTCGTCTCCGGCTTCGGCTGGTGCAGGCAAATCCGGCCGGTCAGCGGCGACGGTGTGCGGGGCTCGTTGATGACGATTCCTCGTGATCTCGTCCTCGACAGGGAACGAACTGGCGTGTCGGCCTCCCACTTCACAGGCCGAAGTGCCTCGCTGCTGGCTCGCGGCGACTGTGCCGGTGCGGAGCCGAATGAGCATGAGGCCGAGGCAGCGGAGGACAAGGAAGTGAGTATGCCCATCCTCCTGGGCAGCCAATTCATCGGAGGTGCGTGCCTTGACCTTGTTGCGGGCGCTGGTGAGCATGGGAAGCCCATCCTCAGGCGGTTGCCGACGTGGATATTGTAGGGCTCGCAGCATAGAAAACAAAAAATTTCCTACGATGGGAACTACATACCAAGATCTATCTACTAGATACAAACAACGGGCAGATGTATATCCGTAGAGAACATACCCTTGAAGACCGACAAAGCTTAACGAGTTCAACTCGTGGTTGATGTAGACGATCTCTTGTCGGTCTGAAGATCAAGAGGAAGTCCTAGCGCCGCAAATCAGCAGCGCATCCGTGCTCGCACACACGTTCGAGGCACCGATCAACCTCTGCCTCCTCGCTCCAGCGATGCAGCGGAAGCACAAATCTTGCTTGCCGAATAGCCACCGGGAACATGTATCTCGCTAGTCCGAGACCATGGGGAATAAATTCTAGAGGGGGAGAGAGATCCTTCACGAGGAGGTGTGAGAGACAAGTGAGGAGGGGGGCTCCTTTTATAGGAGGAGGGGGGAACCCCAAGGGGGTGGCCGGCGCATGGGGGCTGCCCCCTTGCCCTCCCCTCTTCATGTGGGTGGACACTCCACTCACAAATCTCCTTTAAATTCCCTCCACTCAAATTCCCATTAAATTTCCACCAAATTTAATGCAAACTCTCATTAAATAAAACTCTTTTATTTTATTCAGAATTTTGTCAATTACTTTAATGACAAACATTCACAAATAACCCCTTGCTAGAATTCCATTTCACATGCATAACCACTTTATGCAATTTCACCCGAAAACCTGTTTCGGTATCTAGTGAAATAAATTCCTGCGCTTGTTTATTCTTTCGGCATGAAACATTTGCTCCAATTGGATGTCGGTGTCTCTTAAGTGTGTCACCCTACGGTTCGTGAATAATGCGTACATGATCGAGACCCCTCTCGGATCAATAATCAGAAGCGGGATCTAGAGACCCATACTGACTCCCACACATTCAACGATGACTTTCTTGTGATCGTCGGAACCTTTTACGCTAGTATCTTAATCCCTTTGTTTCACGATATATTACATGTCCGAGATTCGATCATCGGTATATCCATACCTAGTTTGATCTCGTTACCGACATGCACTCTTTTCTCGTTCCCGTGATATAACATTCTAGTGATCAAATCACTTGCTTGCAAGCTAATCAATGTGATATCACCGAGAGGGCCCAGAGTATATCTATCCGTCATCGGGATGAACAAATTCTACTCTCGATCCATGAGCCTCAACATAACACTTTATTAGTTTTGAATCCATCTTTATAATCACCCTGTTACGGTGTGACGTTTGATGTTATCAAGAAACTCTTCCGGTGTTAGTGATTGACATGATCTCATGGTCTAAGGATTAGAATCACTTTGTAAGTTGTTATAGCAATATAAACTCAATGACTTTGATCGTAATGCTATACTTCGGATGAATGTTCCTCACATCATTACACTAATGTTGTGATCCCGTTATTAACAGCATCCAATGTCCATGATCAGGAAACCTTGATCATCTTGTTAATCAACGAGCTAGTTTATGAGAGAGGCATAACTAGGAACTTTATGTTTGTTTATTAAACACACATGTATTAACGTTTCCATATAAATACAATTATAGCATGCAAAATAAACATCTATCATATACTTGGAATACACATAATAAACACTTTATTATTGCCTCTCAGGGCATATTCCCTTCAGATATGCTCCTGGATGGCGGTGAGCGTCCGTCCCGGCGCACTCCACCATCAACAGCGCCCTGCCGCATTGTTGCGCTTAGGCGGCGAGCCAGGATGTCCTTCGTGGTTGCCGAGCTCCCGGTTCTGATGCTCGGCGAAGAACTTCTCCCAGTAAACTAAATTACCGGGGTCTTCGGCGAGCTCCACGGCCTCCATCGCCATGATGGCGGCCTGGATCTCCTCCACTATCTCGTCGTCCTCCGGCACCGGCGGCACAGGCACATCGCCAGCGTTAAGCTTCTAGCCGGGCTGGCACCGGAAGTCCGGCAGCGCCATGTAGCCGGAGTCGTGGAGGGTACGCCATGTAAACGGTTGGAGGGTACGCCGGCCGAAGCCGTTCGCCGCCGCGGGGTCTCCTGGGTACCTCTCCGCCATTTCTTTCGCTGAGAGCTTCTTCTTCTCGCCGGAGGTGGAGTTTGTGGGGAATGGGGAGGAGAGTGTGTGTTATGAGCCGGTGAGGACGCCGACTTTTATAGGCCAAAGTGGGCGGAGAAGGCGGGAGGGGTGTAGCGGCGTGGGCGGGAAATGGGAAATAGTCGGAAGACAAGGCGGCGGCGGTGCACCATTACGGTGACACGTGGCTGACGAGACGGGTAGTCATTGCCCAGCGGTCCATCGTCGGAGCCAAGGCAAAGAGATGACGATGACTTGGATTCCAGTCGCTGACATGGCGAGGCCACACGTGGAGCCATTTTTTCGTCGATTTCGCTTCGTCCAGAATTCCCAGGCCGTTCCCAGCGCCCCGGGATCGGTCTGAGATCTTCGAAAGAAGGTTGAGCCAAATCCGAATAAGATCTGCGTCTTAGAAACACGACTAGACCTTTTTCGGCGTTCGGATAAAAAATTCACCCTGAAAATTGTGTGCTAGAACCTGAGTGAAGACGCTCTAGCTATTAAATACAAGATAAATCTGACCGATTCAAGTCATGAGTACACGCGTAGCTAGGATCGCACATGTGAAGCCGCCGAAGTTCTGAATACTCCTGAGATGGCACCGTGAGGGGTCGGTCGACCGACACTGCAAGCTGCATTCAAATGGGTAGTGGCCAGAGCGGGGAACACTACGACACATAGGCTCTTTGCCGTGTGGGCAACGGCAAAGGCCTTTCGAAACACGGCAAAGGCTTTGCCGTGTGTATACACACGGCAATGTTCGCCACGGCAAAGGACCTTTGCCGTGTGTTTTCTAAATAAAACACGGCAAAGGCTTTGCCGTGTGTCTCATGCATAGACACGGCAAAGTAAAGTAAGATAACGGTTCTCCCGGAGAAGTTGTCTTTGCCGTGTGTCTTCTTAAAAAGTACACGGCAAATAAGCTGTCTTTTCCGTGTGTCTCGTAGAAAAAGTACACGGCAAAGAAATTGCCTTTTAAAAAAAATGTTTCAAACTTTTTTGAACATTATTTACTTGATAATCTCATATAGAATGTTTTAACCCTGTGTATGTTAAATATTAGGTCAAATTGCACTCTAATCAAACTTTCCCTGTGGTCACCCATCCTAACACTACTCTAGGCCTAGCACGCTTAACTCCTTCTTTCCTTCCGAATGAGCTACCAAGAAAGAAATCATACTTTGTTGCTAATACTTCCATATCAATGCTATTAACTCTGAGGCCATGATGTCACACATCTCAGTTTTAGATTCCAAAAAATTATTTAAGTAAACAATAATGAAAAGTAATAATAATCTTGAATCCAAATAAAAAATAAAATGATTTTATTTTATTTCTTTTTTCTATTTAATATGGAATAATTCATATATTTAAATCTGTAAATCGGAATTCAACAAATAAAATGTCTAAATCCATCAGAAAAATGTGAGGAATCCAAATATGAAATCCATATAATCTTGTGAAAATGGGTTGGTATCATTTTGAATTATCCATTTGATGGTTGCTTCATAAAACCCCTCTTTTTTGTGCCCGGAAAATAGAAAATGGCTTTTTGGTGCGAGGAAAAGGAAAACTTTATCCAGAAACATTATTCGCCATTCCATAATGCACATGCATGCACGATATGGGCATATTATCACAAACTATGCCTTGATTCTAGCCATAATATTGGTCATTTGACCCGAAAGCCAAAAAACCTCGAATGAGATAGGTCATTTTGTGAAGGTTTTTTTGAGACATATTCAATATAACAAGTTTGATATTTTTCCTTGCAACCATGTCACATAATATGACACCACGCGAAGGTTTCGCATTGTTTCGATCGTTTTTGAATTTTTTATGACTCTTTAAAACTATCGACAAACTTTGTCGAACGACGGGTATGAAGATTCTTAGCTCGGAGCTGAGCCTCTCTAAAATTTCACTGGACCTATGATAAAATAGCATATTGTGAACCTAAAAATTATTTTTATAAAAAATCATGCCCATCAGATCATGTACCTGTAGTTCATATCTGACCCACTTCCTACCGTTTCGGTAGGAATTTGTCTTTTTCACCTGGAGTGAACAGAAAGGTTTGAGATCCCCCTGTTGGGACATTGTCCATTTAAGGTGGTCTAGTATTTTTGAAAAATAGGGTGGTAGCATTTTAAATTAGCCATTTGGTGGTTGCTTCATAAAATCTCTCGTTTTTTCGCTCAGAAAATGGAAAATGGCTTTTTGGTGCGACAAAAATAAAAACTTCCTCCTGCAACATTGTTCACCATTCCATTAGGCACATGCATGCACAATATAGGCAGATTATCACAAACTATGCCTTGATTCTAGCCATAACATTGGTCATTTGACCCGAAAGCCAGGAAACCTCGAATGAGATAGGTCATTTTGTGAAGGTTTTTTTAGACATATTCAATATAACAAGTTTGATATTTTTCCTTGCAACCATGTCACATAATATGACACCACGCGAAGGTTTCGCATTGTTTCGATCATTTTTGAATTTTTTATGACTCTTTTAAACTATCGACAAACTTTGTCGAACGACGGGTATAAAGATTCTTAGCTCGGAGTTGAGCCTTTCTAAACTTTCACTGGATCTCTGATGAAATAGCATATTGTGAACCTAAAATGATTTTTGTAAAAAATCATGCCCATCCGATCATGTACCTATAGTTCATATCTGACCCACTTCCTACCGTTTCGGCAGGAATTTGTCTTTTTCACCTGGAGTGGGCAGAAAGGTTTGAGATCCCCCCGTTGGGACATTGTCCATTTAGGGTGGTCTAGTTTTTTTTGAAAAATAGGGTGGTAGCATTTTAAATTATCCATTTGGTGGTTGCTTCATAAAATCTCTCGTTTTTTTTGCTCAGAAAATAGAAAATGGCTTTTTGGTGTGACGAAAATAAAAACTTCCTCCTGCAACATTGTTCACCATTTCATGAGGCACATGTGTGCACAATATGGGCAGATTATCACAAACTATGCCTTGATTCTAGCCATAACATTGGTCATTTGGCCCGAAAGCGAGGAAACCTCGAATGAGATAGGTCATTTTATGAAGGTTTTTTGAGACATATTCAATATAACAAATTTGATATTTTTCCTTGCAACCATGTCACATAATATGACACCACGTGAAGGTTTCGCATTGTTTCGATCGTTTTTGAATTTTTTATGACTCTTTAAAACTATCGACAAACTTTGTCGAACGATGGGTATGAAGATTCTTAGCTCGGAGCTGAGCCTCTCTAAACTTTTACTGGATCTCTGATGAAATAGAATATTGTGATTCTAAATATGATTTTTGTAAAAAATTATGCCCATCCGATCATGTACCTGTAGTTCATATCTGACCCACTTCCTACCGATTCGGCAGGACTTTGTCTTTTTCACCTAGAGTAGACGGAAAGGTTTGAGATCCCCCCGTTGGGACATTGTACATTTAAGGTGGTCTAGTATTTTTGAAAAATGGGGTGGTAGAATTTTGAATTATCCATTTGGTGGTTGCTTCATAAAATTCCCCATTTTTTACGCTCGTAAAATGAAAAATGTCTTTTTGGTGCGACGAAAAGGAAAACTTCCTCCTGCAACATTATTCGTCATTTCATAATGCACATGCATCCATAATATGGACATATTGTCACAAACTATGCCTTGATTCTAGCCATAACATTGGTCATTTGACCCGAAAGCCAGAAAACCTCGAATGAGATAGGTCATTTTATGAAGGGTTTTTTGAGACATATTCAATATAACAAGTTTGATATTTTTCCTTGCAACCATGTCACATAATATGACACCACACGAAGGTTTCGCATTGTTTCGATCGTTTTCAAATTTTTTATGCATGTTTAAAACTATGGTCAAAACGGCGAGCATGAAGATTCTTATTCAATATAAATATCTAATTTTTGAGTGTACATAGATAGATCTTATTTTTCTGCAAATTTTGATATATTATTTGTATTTTTCTGAATTAGAATGATTTTTTTATGATTTTCCTAAGAGTAATGTGATAAAAGGCAAAAAAAGAAAAAAATAAGACTTTGCCGTGTGTACTGCGAATCTACGGAATACACACAACAAAGGGCCTTTGCCATGTATACTGCAGAATACACACGGCAAAGGACCGGCAAGGGCACACGGCAAAGGACCGGCAAGGGCACACGGCAAAGAGACCATCGTCTGCGGCCGTTAGCTCCTCCCGTTAAATGGACTTGTGGGGTCACGGGTCCCACCTCGTTGCCGTGATAACACCTATGCCGTGTGCCGTTGTCAACTTTGCCGAGTGTATTTTCTTTGCCGTGTTCCTTTATGGGTCTTTGCCGTGTATATTTCTTTGTCGTGTTCTTTTTCAGAAATTTGTCGTGTTCACGTACTTTGCCGTGTATTTTCTGAGTTACGCACGGCAAAGACTGTCTTTGCCGTGTTCCGATGCGTTTGACACACGACAAAGACATGTCTACACGGCAGCGACATTTTTTCCCGTAGTGGAAACGATGCTTCTCCAATTAATCCTCGCTTCCAGAACGTTCACAACCCAAGATCAAGACGAGTTCATATCTATGTCGTGCTTCCCATGTCCAACACCATGGACTGTCATCACATTTACTTTGTTTTACTAGGGGCTGTTCTAATCAAAATCAAGCGTACTGCACCCTCTTATCAAAAGAAGATGTATAATTCTCGTCAAAAGCCAAACAATGTGAAGTTTAACCAAGTTTTTTGAATATTAATCTTTACAATGCCGAATCAATATCATTAGATATGCCGTGAAATATAATTTCATATTACATCTATATAGTATTGTGGTTGTTGATAGTTTTTTCTAAAAAAAACTGGTTAAACTTTACATTATGTGACTTCAGAAAAAGTTACGCATCATATTTTCATAAATGGAGTTATTGTTCTTCGAGTTGGGGCATGCTTGTGGTGGGCAGCAGGTGTGTGTGGATTCGCCGTTGGCTGCTGGGCACCGTGGTGGTGCCGGCGGCCATCCTAGTGGCGGCAGGATGGACCTCCATCGTCCAGTCCTGCACGGTGGTGGTGGACCGGCGATCAGCACCTCCCGCTCCATAATGATCCTTCCGGTACATCTCTCGTCGGCGGTGAGACAAAAGACGGCTCTTTCTTTGAAAATTCTAGTGCGACGGTGATGCCTGTGGGCACTGTTACCTTCTCAGAGGCGTCACCTGTGCTCCTCCGCCTCGAGTACCGGGGAAAACCTTAGATCCAATCTTTGGATCGGGCGACAGCGGCATGACAGTGTCATTCCCTCCTTGGAGGCGTTGCTTTGGTTGTTCGTGCAGTCCTCAGTGTGGCAAATGGAGACGATGCATGGCCATCGCTAAGAGTGTGAGCTTCTGGGCACAATATACACTGTTGTCAGCGCTCCTTGGCTGACACCATCTCCGGTTTGGTTCTGGTCCCGCCGTGCACTTTCCATCTCTTAGGCATTCAAGGGCGGGCGGTGCATTGATCTATGCCAAGTTGGAGTTAGAGTCGGGCTACCGGAGCTTCCTTCACCGGTCGTGATGCGGTTCGGGGGCTTGGTGTATCGCCTCTTCGCCTTCATGGTGGGTGTCGGTGCAAGGGAATTAGGGGAACCTTGATTGTTTGATTGTTGTAGGTTGCGTTGTAAGTCGGGTGGTGTGTATTTGGATCACGGTAGACATGATTGGCGTTGTACCGTTCGTCTTGGCCTCTCTTCTTATGTGAAATGGCTATACAACAATTTTTCAAATCAAGCGGATGAATAATCTCATCAATGGAATATTTCATATTCCTACGTCCTTCGTGTCTCCTACGAGCCCAAGAGGCCTTGAAGTTTCCTTTAATTTTGGTTCGTGTAGCAATCCAGTACATAACACCACAATTGCTAAGCCCGAACAACTTACATAAATTAAGGATTAGTATGGTGAGTGAGACTAAAAAACAACTTACATAAAAATAGATAAAGTCTAAGAGATAACCATTCTTTTCGCAAAAACTAAATAAATAAATAGGAGATAGTAACCATTCGCATATGCGTTTGGTACTCAAAATTAGCAGTCACACACTCACATGTGCTAATCAATTAGTCCCATGTACTAGTAGTACATTTCTTCTTCACTTCCATGACAACTTTGCTCTTGCAGGTATACTCATCATTCATCTCCCCATTTTCATACGGCTCAAAAGTTCTAGTAATACCGCAAGTAAAAAAGCTAAGTTACTCGATACATGATGAGAACTTCAGAAAGGGTAATTACGGAGCAGGCCCTCCCGCGCCGCCGCGGACTGGTCGGTACTGTCGTCCAGCAGCAACCACGACTCGAGCGCCGACAGCGGCATCTCCTCATCCGCCGCGGCGGCGTTACTCTGGCACCCGAGCAGAGACGACCAGAGCGCTGGCGCTGCGCAGTTGGACGCGCTGGAGCTGGAGCAGTCGGTGAGTTCCGACGAGGACGCGGACGCGCTGTCGGCCGCACTCGGGTTGCTGACGCCGGCGCCGGCAGGCTTCCCGAGCGCCCATCCGTCGAGCATCCTGGAGATGTTGTGCGCGCTGAGCGCGTAGTCCGCGGGATTTCTGTACGCCGCCGGGCTCGTGGACATGGTGCCGTCGACCGTGAGTGCCTCGCGCAGAGCGCGCCTGGCGAGGTTGATGTCCGTCTGCAGCCTCCTCTCCCACTGCCCCTTGTAGGCGAACTCCTTCTTGGGCGGCGGTGGCGCGGCGGTGCAGGTGGCGCGCTCCAGCTTCTTCTTGAGGTGCGTGTTCCAGTAGTTCTTGATGTCGTTGTCGGTCCGTTCCGGCAGGTAGGAGGCTATGGCGGCCCAGCGGTTGCCGAGGAGGGCCTGCAGGTGGACGATGAGCTTCTCCTCCCGGTCGGAGAAGTTACCGCGCCTGATCCCCGGGCGGAGGTAGTTTGTCCACCGCAGCCGGCAGCTCTTGCTGCACCGCATCAGGCCTGCACCAAACAGATCGGTCAAGCACAGCCACTCTCGCGCGCGGACCGATAGCTATAGCTCAATCGGTGAGCAGAACTTAGGCTGAAGCAAAGGTTTACCTGTCTTGGCCGGGACGGCGCGCCAGTTGCCGGGGCCGTGGTCCTGGACGTAGGAGACGAGGATGATGTCCTCCTCCGGCGTCCACGGGCCCTTCTTCACGCCCTCCTTGTCACAGCACGGCGGGCGCCCCATCGAGAGCGGCGGGTAGCTAGCTAGGGGCCGGCGATTTGCAGCGTTGCGTATCGATTACTAAGATGAGATAGCTGCCGGTGTGAGCTGGTGATGGCTAAGGAAGTAAGGATGGATGATATGATGAGCTAGGGTCCAAGGTGTATATTTATATACACGGAGTAGTAGTAACTAGTAGTAGGTAGCGCTGACTGGCCTTTATTTAGGAGAGACCATGAGTCCACTGTAAAGACAGCTAGCGCACTAAATAGAGTCACTATGTCAACGTAACATTTACTTTATTTCCATAAATCTTGCCATGCAAAATAAATAAGTACTGCTGTCGTCTGGACTAAGCTTGGCTAATTTCTTGACCCAACTGTTTCTAATAACCTTCAACTGGTAGTAGATATAGTAAGGATTAGTGGCTCGCTCGTGTTGATGATGCAGGAGATCCTTACGGCAAGCTCGTGAACAGAACGTGCTCTTCTTACTGTCCCGGCAACGGTAAGTGCCGGTGTTCCATCCACCGTCCAGTTTGATTTGAAATTGGTGCCACTCTTTACCATTTTTCTTAATATATATGAACCTACTTTTAAAACATAACTGAAGTTGTGAAACATTATTGAACAATAGACGATGTTTCATGAGTTTCACACATGTTTCACAAGTTTTATTTTTGTTTCACAAAGTTTTTAGAGTTTTCATAAGGTCCAATCTCATGGAAACTGCCGCATTCGTTTTGAATAGGACGACATCCAAGTCCATGGAGACAACGCCTTATGAGATATGACATGGCTCTAAGCCAAAGTTGTCATTCCTGAAAGTTCAGGAACTACAGCCTAACAAACTCAAACCTAAAGTGGAAAAGTGTATCTTTGTAGTTGTATCCAAAGGAAATTATTGGATACACCTTCTACAATCAGATTGAGGGCAAAACGGGTGTTGCTAAGAACGGTACCTTCCTTGAGAAAGAGTTCCTCGAGAAAGGTGTGAGTTGAAGGAAAATAGAACTCGATGAGATTGTTGATCCTGATCTCCAAATACCGAGCAGCGCAACTAAAATTGTTCCGGAGCCATCCTCATCAATTGGAGTGGAAGCTAGTGATGGTGATCACGACAATCACGTCGAGGCACCTACTGAGCCTCCCAGATCAACAAGAGGGTGTACTTCTCATGAGTGGTATGACAATCTTGCCAATGTGGTCATGTTAATTGAATATGACAAACTTGCGACCTACAAGGAAGCAATGAAAGGCCCTGAGTCCGAGAAATGGCTTGAAGCCATGAGATCCGAAATGAGATCCATGTATGACAACCAAGTGTGGACTTTGGTTGATATTCCTGAAGGCTGCAAGGTTGTCGAAAATAAATGGATCTTCAAGAAAAGATTTATGCTAACGAAAACGTCGCTATATACAAACAAGTTGTCCCAAAAGGATTCCGAAAAATTTAAGGAGTTGACTACGATGAGACATTCTCTCCCGTAGCAAAGCTTAACTCTATTCGGGTTTTACTAGCAGTTGCTGCACATTTTGATTACGAAATATGACAGATGGATGTGAAAACCGCATTTTTGAAAGTTAACATTGAGGAAGAGTTTTATATGATGCAACCAGAAGGTTTTGTTGATCCAAAGGATGCTATAAAAGTATGAAAACTTCAGCGTTCTATTTATGGATTGAAGCAAGCATCTCGAAACAGAGTCCCTCGTATCTTCGAGAAGACTAGCTTGTTGGGAAGCTGGTGATTGAGGTTTACCGATCATAGATATTTATGTCAACTAACAATGGGGTCACAACATTGGATGAATGATGTGATGGACACACACCCAACCGTGGTTTTGCAATGTGATCTCGTCACAAAGTTCTACATTGCAATAACTACTAAAGTGTTGTAACTCAATCCCTTGATCGTGAGATCATGTTTAATCACTATCCACGTGGCTGCTTAGATTGTATCAACCGTCACACCATAACATGGTGGCCATAAATGTATATATTGGGTATTTCAAAGGGATATGTAGAGGCGTATGCATCAAGATCGGGATTTGCCTATCCGAGTGACAGATAGATACTCTAGGCCCACTCGGTGAGATTACATTAATAAGCTTGCGAGCATTTGACTAGGTCACGAGGATATAATATCACATGAACGATAGCGTGTGTATGGTGGAGAAACCTCTGTCACCGTATGCAGTTCCAAACCTTAAGTAGTTGTTGTCATTGATCTCTGGCCATCATGAGTTTTCAGACACCATTGTTGGTCATTGATCCGAGAGAGTCTTGATCATGTCTGGGCATTCCCGAACAGTAAGGGTGTCACACTTAAGGGTAAAGACGCTTAGGGTTGATCCATGACCGGAAGAGAAAAGAAGAAATAGAGAACCGGAATCGTTCCAGGGAGATACCAAAGTTGTTTGAAAGGTGTTTCAAATGAAAGGAATTAAATAATGAGTATTTAATATTAACTAACTGAATTAATTATTAAATACAATTATTTAATGATAAAATAAAATAGGCAACCAACTACATGGGCCTTTCCCGAGGAAAGGGCCCATGAGGGCCGCTGGCCCTAAGGGGCATGTGCGCACGGGGTGGGAGGGCTCCCATCCGCCATTGGTTGGGCCAAGGAGGCCTAGGCACATGTAGTGGGTGTTGGAGATATGCCCTAGAGGTAATAATAAATGTAGTTATTATTATATATCTTTGTGTTTATGATAAATGTTTACATTCATGCTATAATAGTATTAACAAGGAAACCATTAATACTTGTGTGATTTGTAAACCTAATTTGAAGTCCCTAGTATAGTCTCTATACTTCACTAGCTTGTTGGTTGATTGATGATGTGGTTTCTTTGTCATGAACATTGAGATGTTATCAACAACAAGATCATATCGTTAGGAGAATGATATGGTGGACATACTCCTATAGACAAGCGTAGCATAAAGATCAAGTCATTTCAATAGTTCAATTGCTATATGCTTTCTGATACATAGTAACCTAATTCCTTCGACCATGAGATCATGCATATTGCCTTTACTGGATGGATGCTTTGATGTCATCAAACACCACACCGTAACAGGGTGGCTATAAAGGTGGCATTGAGTGTTCGGAAAGTATTGGTTGAAACACATGGATCAAGAGTGGGATTTGTCCATCCACATGACGGATAGATATTCTCTGGGCCCTCTCGGTGAAATGTCATCCAATTAGCTTGCAAGCATGTGACTTGGTCACAAGGGATCACATATCACGGGAACGAGAAAAGAGTACTTATCGAACGAGGATGAACTAGGTATGCGGAGATACCGACGATCATAACCTCGGATAAGTAACATATCGTGAGACAAAGGGAAATTGGTATCGTATGTAAGTGGTTCATTCGATCGAAAGTAATCGAGAAATATGTGGAGCCATATGAATTTCAGATTCCTCTATTGGTTATTGTTGGAGAAGTGTCTCGATCATGTCCGCATAATTCACGAACCGTAGGGAGACACACTTAAGGATTGACGTTGTTTGAGTAGTTATGGTATTATGAGAAAGAGACCGAATGTTGTTGAGTCTCGGATGGGATCCGGGATATCACGAGGTGATCCGGAATGGTCCGGAGAATAAGATTCATATAAGGAAAGTCCGTTTGAATGGCGGAATGATTCGGTGTTTTCATCGGGAACATTCTAGAAGGTCCCGAATGTCCCAAGACCGGAGGAAGGGTACATGAGTGTGTCATTACATATTGGAATGATTGCATCATGTACTAAGTATTCTTGCTGTCCCAAATAAAGGATTTATTTAAATCCTAAATTGAAAAGTCAAACGGCTAGTTTGAAAGTCAAGCAGTTTTGGGAAGTGGGAAAAGAGGAGGAGAGGTGGAGGCCGAGTTGGAGGAGGGTTCCTCCTTGGCGGGCACCTCCTAGGCCGAGTTGGGGAGGAACTCCTCCCTTGGCCGGCCAGCCCTCCAACCTATATAAGGAGGGGGGCTCCTCCTAGACACACAAGTTTCCTATCCTCTAAACTAAACCCTAGATCTAGACCCGGTTTAGAGCTATTCGTTTAGAGCCTTCTAATTGGTTTAGAGCCCTCTAATTGGTGTGTCTAATTACTAGACCACTAATAGCCTCTCTCATAAGCTCCACCATACTACCGCTGGCTTAAGGCGAAGCCCAGGATTTCCCTCACCTCCCACCACGCCGTGTCTTTGCCAGGAATCATGAGGAGAGTGCTACAACCTCCATTGCTTTGGAACAAGGAGAGGAAGGTCTTCGTCAATCACGAACGTGTGACCGACTGAGGGAGCGCTGTCGGAACGCGGCGCCGGAAGGATCGCATACGCGATTTTGAGATCGGAAAGAGTACGACTATCACCCACGAGAATCTGCTCTCGTTAAACACTTTGGAATCTTCGAGGGTGAGTTATTCCATCGACTCGCTACAATCTAGTAGATAGATCTTGGCTTGTTTGTTTGTATGCGATAGAAAATTTTTGTTTTCCATGCTACGAACCCCTGAGGGTATCGAGCCGTGTCTATATGTAGATCTGTTGCCTGAGTAGAACACAATGGTCATTGTGGGCGTTGATGCTTTATTGTAGATTGCTTTTGTGTACTTTGCATCTTGCGGTATGTTGGGATGAAGCGGCCCGGGCTAACCTTACATGACATCGTTCATGAGACTTGCTCCACGCTTGACATGCAACTCGTTTTGCATAAGTGGCTTTGCGGGTGCCTGTTTCTCCTAGCATAGTAAAGATCCAATTTACAACGGGTAATCAACAATGCTAGTATCAATGTTGTGGTTCTTGTTCGTAGGTTAGAACGACACCTATGGAAAGCCCCAAACCACGTAAAATATGCAAAGAAAGTAGAAGCGTCTAACTTTGTTTTGCGGGGTGTGCCGTGATGTGATATGGCCATGATTGTGATTATATTTGATGTATGCAATGTTCCTTATTGTAAGTTGGCAACGGCGAGCCATATGGTTGTCTTTAATTTCTGTTAAGACCTGCGTGTCTATTCAAAATAGTTGTAATAGTTGAAGCTGGTGGACGACAACCATGAAGAAGCGTCATTGACCTTGATGCTATGCCGGTGATGATGGAGATCATGTTCGTGCTTGAAGATGGAGATCGGAAGCACAAAGAAGAAAGGCCATATCATATCACATATTATGAATTGCATGTGATGTTAATCCTTTATGCATCTTGTATTGCTTAGTAGACGACGGTAGCATTATAAGATGATCCCTCATGCACATAAATTTCAAGTTCTCGTGTTCACCCTTAGTATGCACCGTTGCCAAAGCTTGCGCTCAAGCACCACGTGATGATCGGGTGTCTTTGATTCCGCTGGTGAATACAACGCAAGCCAGATTTGCTTATGCGGAAGCTAAGGTTTGATCTTGACGAGCCTAGCATGTACGGACATGGCCTCAGGAACACGGATCGCCGAAGGCAAAGCATGAATCATATAGTAGATATGATGAACATGATGATTGTTCGCCATTAAAACTATATCAGCTCTCGTGATGATCGGTGTTGATGTAGTGGATTTGGTTAGTGTGATCACTAAAACAATGTGAGGATGTTGTTTTGAGTGGGAGTTCACCTAGTTTAATTTCATTAATTAATTTGAACTCAATTTGTCATAAACTTAGTCTAAACTATTGCAAATATGTTGTAGATCAATGGCAGCCCTACCATCAATTTTAATGCGTTCCTAGAGAAAGAAAAGTTGAAAAACAATGGAAGCAACTTCGGATTGGTTCGCAATTTGAGGATTGTCCTCACGGTGGTAATTTGACCTATGTGCTGGATGCACCGCTAGGTGACCCACTGCAACTGATGCTACCGATGAAGTAAAGAATGTTTACCTCGCTCGGAAGAATCGGTACTCCATAGTTCAGTGCTATCTTGTATGGTTTAGAATCGAGCTTGTAAAAGATTTGAAGAGTCGATCCATATGATATTGTCGAGGATCTCAAATTAATCTTTGAGACTCATGCGGCAATTGAAAGTTATGAAGCTTCCGAAAAGTTCTTTAAGCGCAAGATGGAAGAGGGTAGCTCAAAGGAGCATGTGCTTAAGATGTGCGGGCACGCAAATAAACTTCAAAGTTTGGGTATAGTGATTCCTAATACTTTGGGGTTTACCGCATCCTCCAATCACTACCACCAAGTTACAAGAACTTTGTGATGAACTACAACATGCGAACATGAACAAAGAGTTGCGGAACTGTTTGCTATGTTAAAATCTGCGAAGTGGAGATCAAGAAAGAGCACCAAGTGTTGATGGTCAATAAGACCACCAAATTCAAGAAAGGCAGGTCTAAGCAAAGGGACACTTCAAGAAGGGTGGTAAGAAAGTTACCATACCGAAAGAAGACCAAGGCTGGACCTAAGCCTGAAAGCGAGTGCTTTTACCGCAAGGAGAAGGTCCTCGAAGCGGAATTGCCCAAGGTACTTGGCGGATTTGAAGAACGGCAACATCAAGAAGAAAGGTATATCTGATATACATGTTATTGATGTGTATCTCACTAGTACTCGTAGTAGTGCACGGTATTTGATCTTGGTTCGGTTGCTCATATTTGTAACTCAAACAGAGCTGCGAATAAGCGGAAGCTAGTGAAGAGCGAGGTGACGATGCGGCGTAGGAAGCGGATCAAAGGTTGATGTGATCGCGGTCGCACGCTACCTCTTCATCTACCATCGGGATTAGTTTTATACTTAAATAATTGTTATTTGGTGCTGCGTTAAGCATGAACATTATATCGAGGATCTTGTTTATTGCGCAGAGGCTTACTTGTTTAAATCCGAGAATAATGGTTGTTCGATTTATATGAGTAATGTGTTTTATGCACATGCACCTTTGATAGATGGTCTATTCATGTTGAATCTCGATAGTAGAAATACACATATTAATAACATTGAAGCTAAACGATTGAAATCAGCGATAACTCGACCTATATGTGGCAATCGCTGCCTTGGTCACATTGAGTGAAACGATGAAGAAACTCCATTCGATGGACTTCTTGAATCACTTGATTTTGAATCACTTGAAAGATGCGAGGCATGTCTGATGGGTAAAATGACTAAGACTCCATTTTATGGTTTAATGGAGCGAGCTACAGACTTATTGGAAATCATACATACCGATGTGTGGTCCAATGAGTGTAGCATCGCGTAGTGGTTATCGTTATGTTCTTACCTTCACGGATGACTTGAGTAGATATGGGTATATCTATTTCATGAAACATAAATCCGAAACTTTCGAGAAGTTTAAGGAGTTTCAAAGTGAGGTAGAGAATCAACGTAACAAGAAGATTAAATTTCTACGTTCTGATCGTGGAGGTGAATATCTAAGTTACGAGTTTGGCGAACATTTAAGGAAATGTGGAATACTTTCACAGTTGACACCGCCGAACACCACAGCGTAATGGTGTGTCCGAGCGTCGAATCGAACTCTCTTAGATATGGTTCGTTCTATGATGTCACTTACAGATCTACCACTATCATTTTGGGGTTATGCATTAGAAACAGCCGCATTCACTTTAAATAGGGCACCGTCTAAATCCGTTGAAACGACACCATATGAATTATGGTTTGGGAAGAAACCTAAATTGTCGTTCCTTAAAGTTTGGGGATGCGAAGCCTATGTAAAGAAGTTACAGCCGGACAAGCTTGAACCCAAAGCGGAAAAATGCGTCTTCATAGGATACCCAAAGGAAACTATTGGGTATACCTTCTATCATAGATCCAAGGCAAAATCTTCGTTGCTAAGAATGGATCCTTTCTAGAGAAGGAATTTCTCTCGAAAAGAGGTGACTGGAAGGAAAGTAGAACTTCACGAGGTTGTCGAACCTTCTCTCGAAATTGCGAGTAGCGCAAAGACCGGAAGAAGTTCCTGTGGTGCTGCACCAATAAGAGACGAAGCTAATGATAGTGATCATGAAACTTCGGTTGAAGTTGCTCTGAGCCTCGGAGTTCAACGAGAACTCGTACCACTCTATATTGGTATGATTCCGTTATGAATGTCATGTTGGTGGACAACACCGATGACCCCGAGACATATGAGGAAGCGATGATGAGCCCAGATTCCAATAAATGGCAAGAAGCCATGAAATCCGAGATTGGATCCATGTACGAAAACCAAGTATGGACTTTGGTGGACTTACGGATGGCGGAAGGTCATCGAGAACAAATGGATTTTCAAGAAAACAGATCTGATGGTAATGTTATCTCTATAAAGCTCGACTTGTCGCAAAAAGGGTTTCGACAAATTCAAGGAGTTGACTACGATGAGACTTTCTCACCAGTAGCGAAGCTAAAGTCTGTGAGGATTATGTTAGCAATCGCTGCATATTATGATTATGAGATATGGCAGATGGATGTCAAAACAGCATTCCTCAATGGAGACATTGATGAAGAGTTGTATATGATGCAACCCAAAGGTTTTGTCGATCCTAAAGATGCTAACAAGGTATGCAAGCTTCAACGGTCCATCTATGGATTGAAGCAAGCATCCCGAAGTTGGAATCAACGTTTTGATAAGGTAATCAAAAGTTTTGGTTTTATACAAACTTATGGAGAAGCTTGTGTTTACAAGAAAGTGAGTGGGAGCTCAGAGCATTCTTAATCTTGTATGTGGATGACATATTGTTGATTGGGAATGATGTAGACCTTCTTAATAGTGTCAAAGAGTATTTGAATAATAGTTTTTCAATGAAGGATCTTGGCGAAGCAGCTTACATATTAGGCATAAAGATTTATAGAGATAGATCGAAACGCCAAATATCATTGTCACAAAGTACATATTTGGACAAAGTTCTAAAGAGGTTTGGAATGGAAGATAGCAAGAAAGGGTTCTTGCCCATGTTGCCCAATACGACCTTGAGTAAAACTCAAAGTCCGACATCGCGTAAGATAGAGAAAGAATGAGTAAGACTCCTATGCCTCGACCATAGGATCTCTAATGTATGCCATGCTATGTACTAGACCCGACATCGCATATCTTTGTTAGTCTAACTAGCAGATATCAAAGTGATCCAGAGTGGATCATTGGACAATGATCAAAACATCCTTAAGTACTTGAGAAGAACTAAGGATATGGTTCTTTCTTATGGAGGTGATGAACAGCTCGTTGTTAATGGTTACACCGATGCTAGTTGGAACACCGATCCGGATGATTCTAAATCACAACTGGATAATGATTTATTTTGAATGGTGCAGCGTTAGCTGAGGAGTGAAAGCAAAGCGTTGTGGCGAGATCTTCAACTGAATCGGAATACATGGTCGCTTGGAGGCTTCACAAGAAGCGATATGGATGAAAGAGTTCATTCTGAGCTGGGTGTGGTTCCAAGTGCGCTGGACCCAATGTCTATCTCTGTGATAACATGGGCGCCATAGCCAATGCGCAAGAACCAAGGTCACACAAGAAGTGAAGCATATCAAGCCACGTTTTCACGCTATTCGAGAACATATCCGGATGGGGATATAAAGATTTGCAAAGTACACACAGATCTGAATGTGGCGGATCCGTTGACTAAACCTCTCCGAGGGCAAAACATGACCAACACCAAACTGCCATGGGTGTTCGGTATATTACCATGTAATCTAGATTAGATGACTCTAGTGCAAGTGGGAGACTGGAGATATGCCCTAGAGGTAATAATAAATGTAGTTATTATTATATATCTTTGTGTTTATGATAAATGTTTACATTCATGCTATAATAGTATTAACAAGGAAACCATTAATACTTGTGTGATTTGTAAACCTAATTTGAAGTCCCTAGTATAGCCTCTATACTTCACTAGCTTGTTGGTTGATTGATGATGTGGTTTCTTTGTCATGAACATTGAGATGTTATCAACAACAAGATCATATCGTTAGGAGAATGATATGGTGGACATACTCCTATAGACAAGCGTAGCATAAAGATCAAGTCATTTCAATAGTTCAATTGCTATATGCTTTACGATACATAGTAACCTAATTCCTTCGACCATGAGATCATGCATATTGCCTTTACTGGATGGATGCTTTGATGTCATCAAACACCACACCGTAACAGGTGGCTATAAAGGTGGCATTGAGTGTTCGGAAAGTATTGGTTGAAACACATGGATCAAGAGTGGGATTTGTCCATCCACATGACGGATAGATATTCTCGGGCCCTCTCGGTGAAATGTCATCCAATTAGCTTGCAAGCATGTGACTTGGTCACAAGGATCACATATCACGGAACGAGAAAAGAGTACTTATCGAACGAGGATGAACTAGGTATGCGAGATACCACGATCATAACCTCGGATAAGTAACATATCGTGAGACAAAGGGAAATTGGTATCGTATGTAAGTGGTTCATTCGATCGCAAAGTAATCGTAGAAATATGTGGGAGCCATATGAATTTCCAGATTCCTCTATTGGTTATTGTTAGGAAGTGTCTCGATCATGTCCGCATAATTCACGAACCGTAGGGAGACACACTTAAGGATTCGACGTTGTTTGAGTAGTTATGGTATTATGAGAAAGAGACCGAATGTTGTTCGGAGTCTCGGATGGGATCCGGGATATCACGAGGTGATCCGGAATGGTCCGGAGAATAAGATTCATATAAGGAAAGTCCCGTTTCGGAGTAGCGGAATGATTCCGGTGTTTTCATCGGGAACATTCTAGAAGGTCCCGGAATGTCCGGCACTCCGGAGGGGGAAGGGTACATGAGTGTGTCATTACATATTGGAATGATTGCATCATGTACTAAGTATTCTTGCTGTCCCAAATAAAGGATTTATTTAAATCCTAAATTGAAAAGTCAAACGGCTAGTTTGAAAGTCAAACGGCACTTTTGGGAAGTGGGAAAAGAGGAGGAGAGGTGGAGGCCGAGTTGGAGGAGGGTTCCTCCCCTTGGCCGGCGCACCTCCCTAGGCCGAGTTGGGGAGGAACTCCTCCCCTTGGCCGGCCAGCCCTCCAACCTATATAAGGAGGGGCAGGGCTCCCCTCCTAGACACACAAGTTTCCTATCCTCTAAACTAAACCCTAGATCTAGACCCCGGTTTAGAGCTATTCGGTTTAGAGCCTTCTAATTGGTTTAGAGCCCTCTAATTGGTGTGTCTAATTACTAGACCACTAATAGCCTCTCTCATAAGCTCCACCATACTGCACCGCTTAAGGCGAAGCCTGCTGGATTTCCCTCTACCTCGGTACCACGCATTGTCTTTGCGGAATCGCGAGGAGAGTGCTACAACCTCCGCACTGCCTTGGAACAAGGAGAGGAAGGTCTTCGTCGAAACCGAACGTGACCGATCATGGGAGCGCCATGGGAACGCGGCCCCGGAAGGATCGTCTACGCGATCTTGAGATCGGAAAGAGTACGACTACATCACCCACGAGAATCTGCTCTCGTTAAACACTTTGGAATCTTCGAGGGTGAGTTATTCCATCGACTCGTTGCTACAATCTAGTAGATAGATCTTGGCTTGTTTGTTTGTATGCGATAGAAAATTTTTGTTTTCCATGCTACGAACCCCTACAGTGGGGCCCACTCCCCACCGCCAGCTACCATCACCACCTCTCCTCCTTGTTTAGTCCCAACCCGGGACTTGGAGGAAGGGTGTGCCTACCTTTTCCCTATATAAAGGGGGATCCCTCCTCCAAATCTCACCCCCATTGGCTTTTTCCTATTCTCTCTCCCTCTCTCTATCCCTCACGTGTGGTTCCTAGGTTTGGAACTGCATTCGGCGATAGAGGTTTCTCCACCATACGCATGTTATCGTGCAATTGGAGTCGGTCCGGGTCTTGTTCCGTTGCTTAGCTGGACTTGAGCCCGGGGACGTCTCTACACCGGGCATGTGTAGTACTTCAGAGGCACCACCCTTGTGGTGCTGGTCGCTTGAAGCCTTCTTGACCTCTAGATCGGCTACGCTTTGGCTACATTAGCAACGTTTGTGCGGGAACGTAATTCCGCTTCCGGTCTTCAAATGTATGAACATCGGATCCTCTCGTTACTATACATCCACATAGATAGATCTTGGCTATGGCTTTCTTGTCGTAGGAAAATTTTGTGTTTTATGCCACGGAACCCCTTCACATAGGTCTTCACCCCATCATTCTTAATCCTTGTCTTTGCCAGCACCTAGCTAGCAGGCTCACTCAACATGATCATGGAGAACCTCTGGCCATCGACCAATCTTGACATGCCCACGTCCATCGGACCATGGTAGTTGCGGTTACATAGCCGTAATTGGCATACCTTAAGGAGCCGGCGCAAGTGGATCTTGAAGCCGCCAATGGCCCTCTGCCATCCACCGCAATGATGGCGCCACCCCGAGGCCCCTGGATTCAGCGCATGGGCAGCCACTCGTTCTAAAGCCATGGTCAAATCCCAAAGCTAAACTAGCGGGCGCCTAAACTTCCTACCATGCTCGCACCATTCACTTGGGCACGGATCTTAGACGACCTTGGCGAGCAACAATATCCCGCACCGGGAACACTAGCAACCAGATCTTGGCTAGAGAAAGCTCGCACCGGCAGATGAATTGAATCTCGGTGAGATGTGGTAGAAGACTAGATGCTAGGATAAAGGGAAAACAGAAGGGGGACTCCCCAGGGGGACTCCCCATCGCCGTCATCCACCATCATACGGCCTCTTCCGATGATGGCAAGGGTAAGGGAGGGCGGAGAAGGGGCCGTTGGCAGTGTAGGTTAGGGCTCCCCGTGTTGCCGTTTTTGTTTTGTTTGTGCACGAGGTACAAAACACACTAGTACTTCGTCTAGTTTGGATGATGTCCTATAGTTAGTCCAGTCTTTTTTTTATCTAAAAAAACACCTAGCAAGTACTTTCTCCGTTTAGAAATATAAGTATTTTATGTTTATGAATCGAATATATCTAGACGATTTTTAGAATAAACCTATATACTATAGGTCGTCTAGATACATTCATTTCATATAACTAAAATAACTTATATCTCTAAACGGAGGGAGTACTAGCGTGGCACACGTCGGAATATCACAGGCTTTCACCGTCTCGTCACACTGTTTCACATTCCATTACACTCCGATCGGTGTTGATATGATATCCTAGTGGACAAATCACCAGAACTATATTCTGAGTTCCCGACCTCCCACTCAGTCACAAATGGAGTATAGCTACCAGGACCAGGTCAACTGCAGTTATGACCTTTACGGGCCTGAATACGTATCTATTAATTCCATAGCAGTAAATATACGAGTACTTATTGATATCCATACGAGTAGGAGTAGTACCAGTGTACAAGTACACTTAATGTTCACGCAACGCAACACCTACAGTAGCCAGTACCCCCACCTAAACGAAACCAAAACAATTGGAAAGGAGCAGGTCCAGAAGGTCAACCTTAGAAATAAATGGTACCGGTGACAAAAGAGTCAGCACTCTGGATCCACACAGCAGGGGTCAACAACTAGCTAGTAGCAAAGTCGAGCTGCATCACGTCTTGGACAAATTTTTAAAAAAGAAGCTGAGCGAATTGGATCAACATTGGTGAAGAGATAGTAGTAGAAGGAAGCTGCTCCTACCAACCAAGAAACCAAATCAAGCCGAGGAGGAAGACGACCTGGTCAACCGAGCCGATGTGCTCTCGCAGTCGACACAATTCAATGCGGCGCGTACCTACGCTGCGCAGCGCCCCCTGTTGATCATCCATCAACTTGGCCAGTTGCGCTGTGATCTCTCATATCAACACAAACAGAAAAAGGGTGCCCATCAGAGCAGCTGTTTCGGCGAAATTTCATACTCGTTTCCTCTAGTTAAGGCATTGTGCATATGGTTCCGCAGTAATGGCCCTGCCTGCTTGTACTTCTACTAAACCCAGAGAAAATTTAGGGTTCTGTACTCTCCCTACCTTGACATCGTAGTAACAAACTGTACCCAGATGTCCCTGCTCCCAGTAAAGGCCCTTTTGCACCGACATCTCGTAGGATTAAATCGATATATAGGATACCCTTTTTTCCCAAATAGAAGCCATTTCGATCAAACAAAAATTTAGGTCTTTCTAGAACAAAGCAATTGTGGAAGCCTCCTTGTATCTCGCGTGCACATTATCTCACTGTAAATTTAATGGCTACGCCTGCAAATTTATATAGTATTTGGAAAAAAGTGGCATCCTAATTATCCACATTCTTCATGTTCTTGCGCTTTACCATGAACCACAACTAAGGAACTGAAGATTGCGCAAAACTACTGCGCAAGCTGAACAAGGAAGCATAAAAGTAAGCAATGTTGAAAAGTCACCGCAATGCCTAGCACTAACAGAGTCTACGATACTAGAAACAAAGCCATGTGGTGTCAAGGAAACAGGGCCGTGACAAGTTATGAATTGCCAGACATGAATTGAGTGCCGAAACGGCAAGCAATAAGAGGCCAATTATATCCATCCATCTCAGCCTCGCTCGTCTCATTCGAAACCGATCGATGGATGTATAGTATGTACCGGCGGCCGGCCGGAGCAGGCCAAGCCGTTGCCGGCTTCAAAACTTGATTACATGTACGTACACGGCCCCTCCCTTAAACAGTCAGTAATCCCCATCGATCACTAAATGCTCATGATATCTTCCGCAAGTACCTTACCGGGACCATCTTCTGGAAGATGTAGTAAAGAGCCTAGCTAGACAGTGTACCATCTTGTGCAATTCCGCTAGGTACCGAGAGATTTCCTGCTTTTTTCCACATGTGTGATAGTGATACTGATGGGAGAGTCCTGCCAAGTCGCGGATGAGTTGATAGGTCGCGGAATCGTGAGGGGACTGTGTGTACTTACATGTTTTGGATCAATTTTTCGAGCCACCGACGGTCAAGATCAAGGAACTGAAAGACAAAAGGAAACTCGGACTAAACCACAGCAAAATGTTCTTTTTCTTTGAGAAAAATCCATAGCAGGACACTTAAAACATTCATTTGCAAAAACAAAAACACTGTAAACATTTGGAATAACTTTACTGAATGGCCATACAAATGTGTAAAGATTCCCGTGTGAATAAGCAATGACCACCTCATAGACCACCTGCCTGGAGATATGTAGGTTTCAAATGGGGCTGAAGGAAACTTCAGCACAGCTCTTTGGAAGTGCATTCATGTAGTCAAAATGTTAGGAATCAGATCCAGAATATTCACAGAGTTTACAGCAGTCAGGGAAAACAAATTAGGAAAGCAACATGCATGGTTGAAGAACTAATTATGGAAATCTACAGCAGTCAGGAAATACTAGTACATACAAACTACCCAGTAAATTCACAATTCACCAAAATTTCATCCTAACACCACAAAACTGAGAAAGACCAACAACCACGCACAACATCAAGGTATATACTGACAAAATCATGAAGGCGGTCAGGGAAGAGGCGGAAAGTGTGTCAACTGATAGATTTACTAGACCAGTTAGGATATTTGCCTGTAAGAGAAGTAAAAGTCAGTTCCTTTCTACTGACTGTTTAAAGAAACCATATTGCTGCCAGATATTCAAATATCGGTTCCCCTAGATGGACATTTTCATTGTTGCATCACTAAAAAAAAACAGGAAATGATCTTACCAGAAGGAATGAGCCAAGCATATTTTGATTGAACGCATCCTCAAGAATTAAGTTCTTGTCATATGAGACCGACCCCGCTAGTGTGAGAATAGATATAACCTGATCATTAATAATATTCATCATCAGTGTGGAGCCTGAACCAACAAAAAGACCTGCTACACCTAGTAAAAATACAATCACAAAGGTTAGGCATTGTCCTTAAACCCTTAAGAAAACAGATCAATTTAGTCAGAGTGTAATCGAGTAACATGCATTTGAGTTGTGAAATTTGTGCATATTGCCAATTCTCCTGGTTCTGATATCAGATTCCAATCATCATCAAAAGATTTAAACTACATGCAGAATCCAAGGGGTAAAACTAAAATTTTGGATCTGGATGTGCACATTATTTTAAGTTAAAATTTGTATAAAACAAACGCTATCCTTGCCCTTTTGGGGCCTCTATTAAATAATTTGAAGGTACTATCATTTACATTGAATGTTGTTCTTCTGTTCTTGACTCATGATATGATGGCTTAAATATTAATCACTGCTGAACATACAAATAAGTATCAAACGAATGGAATAGACAAGGTAATTTGACTAATATTTCTAATCTGACAAGCTAATATTCTAATCTGACACTGAGTGCACATTATAAGTTCAGAACATAGAGAAAGAGAACAACAATACCTGAAAATTCTGGCCAAATACAAGCATAACATAAGCGAAATTGCACTGAAAAATGACATGCCCAAATCAGTGTTACTCCAGAAAGTAAAAGAGGGAAATAAGTTCTTGGATTTGTCCAAATTACACATGAGTTTAGAGTGCCAGTGTTCTGCCCTTTAACTTTGAAAAAAAATGCATTAATCTATGTACATATTTCAGAAGCTACACTGGACATCTAACTGAAGACCTGTTGCAGCACAAGAACATAAAGAAAATCCTAAATTTCTCAAGCATATCTTTGTCCTGTCATTCTAGAAAGGTAACTGTTTGCATTCTGTTCATGTAGGAAGAATCACATTAGATATCTGGAACATTTACATCTCAGCATGCAACAAACTTCTTACTTCGGATTTACCTACTCTGAACTGAAATGTTATTTTTTTATGACATACTCCTCCATTTAATCATTTAGCATGTTCCTGAACCAGCATAATATGTCCATTCAGATATCATGAGCACATTACTGGGTTCCATATAACATAAATCTGCTGTACTATGTTGTATAGGTGCCATAAATTTTCTTCAAAGATGAATTACCATATTTAATGCCAGAGTAAAATATAAATCAAAGTGCCTTGCTAATTAGTGCCCTACCATTCGCCGAGAAACTCTTTCAACGTAGCTGTCAAGAATGATCGCCAAAATCCTAAGAACATGCCATGGAACAAAATGTTAACAACGAGGAAACATTATAACTCAATCAGAAGTGTTTCCGCAATTGTTGCTTCCTACCAACAAGATGCCGCAAGAACCCAGACTTTTACCACTTGAGTACTCTTGCATTTTAAACTAGTGTCAAAGAGCATATAGTAACCTAGAGAAACACCAATCAAGTACATACCCCAATATCCTGTCAAAGGAGGAAACTGATTAGATTGTACAATGTGGTGCATGCAAATCTGTGATATTGAGAATTCAAATATAAAATGACTAAATAGCACAGGTTATCAGCAAATTAAATTCAGAAAAGCATAAAATATAGGATTGAATGATTGCCCAACTGGGTGTGTTAGGCTTTGCTATCCAGGCCTTTCCATAAGTTTGGACTTTTGGTTGTGTTGGCTAGTGCATGACTTCAATATGGTATGAGAGCCAAGTGGTCTCAAGTTCACGATCCAGCCAACGCATTATTGAATAATAAATAGTTGCAGCATTCATCGATCTCACGTCTAGGTTCGTCGAGACCTTGAAGGTCGCAACTAAGTTTCATGCACCAACCAGTAGAACCAAAAGTCCGAACTGGTGGAAAAAAGGCCGGTAATCCACATATACTTTAACACCCATTTCACGTGTGACTCGATGAGGCCTACACGTGAGTAGAATCTCAGGTATGACTGAAAAGGCCTATATGTGGACAGAAAGAGGGGGAGAGCAATTTCTATTAAATTGCAGAAGCTGAGACTTGGACCCAAGATCTCTGCTCCGATACCATGTTGTCACACCCCGTTGCCGCCGGTGAGGATCGGGGCGTGAGGTTGATACAAATGATGGCTTGTGGTAGCCACCAGACCTGAAGAAGACAAGGATACAGATCAGAGGAAGAAGACGGGACTGGGAGGAGACGAAGGGAGACAGGAGAGTTTCAGACTTTCAGTTCTCTGTTCTTCCCGTGTACTGCTGCCTTGCTTATATGCTCTTACCTCTTCTCTCATAGAGTCCCAAGGCTCACAACCCTAAAGCCCATCTTGACCAGGCCCATGTGTTTAGGAGACGTACATGACATTCCTGCCCCCTTAAATTCCGGCTTGCCCTCAAGCCGCTGTGATGAACGCCACCCAGATCCCACGGCATCGCAGGTATTGAGATGTCGTCCAAGTAAGCTGGCTGCCTATTGACGTAGGAACCCCTGACATATGCCTACTGAGACTTGAACTATTATTGCCAGGACGTAGGCCTTGCAAGATGAAACAACCTCTACCTGAATTCTCCGGCCTTCAAGCAATTGGAATTTTCCGTTGATCTGTAGCTCGTATCCAACAATAGAATCGATGGAATTTATCTCATGCATATGCCTCCACTGAAAGTGCATTGCCTTTTCTTGTACCGCCACACTTAGTCAGAATTCCTGGAAACCTTTCATTTGAAGCAAATCGTGATATCTTGAGCTGAACAAGTAAAGAGTAGCACTGAAGAATCTGAACTGTAAGCTGGTTCTTAACTTGCAAATCACCCAATGCCAAATGCTGTTGCTGATAGTTAACAAGAGTGTTTGGTCCCGGACTAAAAGCATTTCGTTGCCATGGTGGAATATATTCAAGCGAGAAATGATGACCATGTCTTGCTGAACCTTCAGGGATAATTGCACTTCCTCAAGTGAGGCACTTCGTCAAATAAGCAACCTTGAGAAAAAGGGATTCCTGCACCTTGGTCTAGAAGCTGACTTGGTTGCCGCAATGGCGCATAAACCAAGTGAACGTACAGAGAACAATGTGGCCCTCCATTTGACTAACTACCGTACAATAATTTGGGCCGAGTAGAAAATCTGAACGACCAGTAAACAGTAGAGAAGTGCATGTAAAGATGAACTGAAATCTGGATGCTCTGTAACCATACACTGATGTAGCAATCTGTGAAAAGTGTATGTGTAACCATATGCTGATGCTCCGTAACCATACACTGCTTGGATTCTCTTGTAGTTTCATATACACCACTCATCTTTTCTTGGTCAGCAAATATCATCCCACGTTGACCACGCCTCCAGAGCTTGGTAAGATAAGTCTGCACATAGCCAATACTGCACCATAATTTAGCAGGAACAAGAACATTGATGGACACGAGAGCATCTTCCTTGCACCCATTCAGTCCATTGTACACCACTCTACATGTGACTTCAGGTATTTGAAATTTGTTGCAAGGATCCTTTTGTCATTTCCTCATTGTGCACTGCCAGTCTGAATCTCTTCTCCACTAGATATATTAACTAGATATATTAAATTACCGAAGACATGATTGTATCTCATTACTTCTGAACCATATACACCTTCCAGTGTGCCCCACTGCGTCCAGCAGCGTGTATGCAAGTATGTATAGTTGGGCGATCTCAACATATACGTGCTCTCCAGGGTCCCATGGCAAGGTTAAACGTACACCATTACTACCAGATTCAAACAAGAGCACTGACTGACGGAGAGCACTTCCCATCACACAAGAGTCAACGAGTTGCAAAATTCCCAGGAAATGCACATCAAGTATATCAAGAGAAATTCCAGGATCCCACTGGTGTATAGCAGAATAAGTTACCTTCCAAACAGATGTGCCACAAGTATAAGGTGCCGCACTCTAGGATCACCAGGTACAAAAAGAGGGTCCCTCGAAGAACCACAAGAGGGGTGTTCAGATTTGGCAATTGTGCTTCCGGGGATAAATCCATGACACTGCAATGGTGACGACAGCTCTAACACCCAAATTCTACCGATACAGTAACTATGCCAGGATCAAAGGTGTTCCGATTATATGCAGACACTGCCTCAGACCTTGACACATCCTCGAGAAGCAATGCATCAAACAACATATCTGCCACATTACTGCCTTGTTGTAGAAATAAAGATGAGCTTCCAACCTGAGTGAGCACGTCATGCGAGTACTCCTTGGCCAATGGCACTACCATATGAACAATGTCGCCCAAACTCGCATCACACCACAAGAGTTGTTGCATATATGTGCCCTTGTGCTCAGACACATCTGGTGGCTCCTCATTGCACACTACATCCTTCAGATTTGATGCCATTAATATCCCATCTTTAGACTGCACAGCCAGCTCCAGGAATATTGATAAGCCTCCGATAACAGTGAACACGTCATCCTCCAACTCCATTTGATGGGGTTCAGGGAACACCACCTCTGCAAGTTCTACACAAGGCTCTAGGAACAAGGATACACCTTCAACATGGGTTAGAGCCTCTTCGTAATTAGCAGCAGTTGGCTCTGCCATCTGAGTTACATTCCCCAATGTGTCCACCGCCACATGCAACTGTGCAATCTGCACTTTGAGGCGCTCTGTAAGTTGAGAAAACGTCAGTTCCGTCAACTTAGTAACTTTGTCCATTACCTCCTTCGGGCTCTCATCCAAGCATCTGGTGGTTGTTGCGAGTCAGATGTCCTCACTTGCATGAACATTAACACTTGGATGAGCTGTACCCAGAATTGGTGTCAATGGTGAAAAATCTGCATCACCAAAGTGTGATTCAACATTGTCCATGAACTCATACCAATCACCAACGGCTTGACGCAACCTGTATGCCCCATACCAAACTTTGGCCTTGTCCTCCATGTGCATTGTGGCAGTGACAACCCACATGCACTTGCTTATATTGAAGCGATTGAAGTACTCAAGACACCGAGCTCGCCAGAGGCAGGGATTTGTACCATCAAAGCAAGGAAATGACGTTTTGCACAGCGGGTCGGTGTTGACAGGGCCAGCGCCTGCAGTAGAACCTTCCCATGGGCTGGTGGGGACATAGGTCGAACAGCCTGCAGGCATCGTAGTGGGAAAACCTGTACAACATGGAGGTCCGCTACTGATGTAACTGATGGCGAGCATCTAGCAGCCGTCGTAGAGGTGAGGCCTGTGACCGGACTGACTGCACCAGGTCGTGGCACCGTCCGTCCACTTGTGTGCCCTGGCCGGCTGCACCCATGGAGTGCACGTCATGGAAGCTTCACCCCACATGATTTGGGGATGTTGGTGGTGAAATTGCTGGGATTGATCGGTGGAAGATGGTGGGTAAATTTAAGGAAACTTGTGTACATCAACTAAATCGAAGGGGAAAAAACTTGTGGAAATTTTCTGGGATTTTTTTTTTTTGGCTAGGATAACCTAGCTCTGATACCAAATTGTCACACCCCGTTGCCGCCGGTGAGGATCGGGGCGTGAGGTTGATACAAATGGTGGCTTGTGGTAGCCACCAGACCTGAAGAAGACGAGGATGCAGAACAGAGGAAGAAGACGGGACTGGGAGGAGACGAAGGGAGACAGGAGAGTTTCAGACTTTCAGTTCTCTGTTCTTCCCTTCTTCCCGTGTATTGCTGCCTTTCTTATATGCTCTTATCTTCTCTCATAGAGGCCCAAGGCTCACAACCCTAAATCCCATCTTGACCAGGCCCATGTGTTTAGGAGACGTACATACACATGTAAGTTTCATACACCAACCAGTAGAACCAAAAATCGGGATTGATGGAAAGAAGGCTTATCATGTGCACAGGTGCTTCTTCTCAAGCACGCATGCACTCTGTATTCTGCATCCACAGCTATTACCATGACCTCACCACCACCTCCTGTGGTGCATTGCCGCACCACTCACCTTAAACTCTACCTTCTGCTGCAACTCCTCTGAATCTAAAACTCTCTAGTCCTCGTGTCGTCCTATGCCAGACAGGCCAGTGCCTGGATCACCCTCTACAACCAGGATGGTGGGAAAGGTAAAGCAATCGTAACCCCAGAACCCCTAACTTATGTCATTCCCGGGAAGAATACTTTGGAGAAGCAGTGAAGAGAAACACGGAAGAAGGCGATAGTGATGGGAGAAAAAAGCGATGGGCGATGGACAGAAGCCTGTTAAGTCTATTGTGCATAAAGATTTGCAAATAGGACATGTAAGCATAATATTGACATATGCCTGCATGTCCGTGCCAACAAGCTTGGAGACAATGGAGCAAAGATTCAACTAGTTTTGACTTTTGAGGTTTTCTCCGTTGAAGAGGTCGGATCAAATTAAATAGCACTTTCTGGTATTTGTTGGGGTGTGTGGCTTAGCCGCGCAAGGGTTGCATTCAAAACAATACGCTGAGATGCTCACTTGCTCATACTTCCAAATTATATCATGTGTTCAGCACTGGAAACAGTTGATAATATGGGACAACAGAGGAGAACTGGAAGTCGTATGCGCAACCATTCTGTAGTATCTTCAAGCATAACATCTGGAGATTGCAAGAAGTACAGGCGTGAGCTGATTGGCATATTCTTTTACAGATGTACGTTTTGTTACTTAGTGGCAGTGTTGTGTATTGCTCTTTTATCCTGGTTCAAAGTTGGCTGTGATGTCATTTAAACCGTGTATACTTTTGTTTGTGGCTTCTGACTCATGAGGTGATTAGTTTGGTTGCAATCATGAGCAAAGAATTACTAAGAAATCATGGCATAAAAATATTTTTTACCAAATATGCTATACACGCCTTCCTTGTTCTGGCTGATGACACCAGCGCTTCTCTCATTGGAAATGAGGTACTCATTCAACCCAAAACTCAGCCATACTTGGTATCCTGTAAGGACAATTAAGAGCAATTAACTCTTGAAAAGGAGGGTCATAACACTTTTAAGCCCTTGTAACCAGACTATCAAATTAGAACTGTTACTACCTGCAAGAACAAGCATACCAACAATCCCACAATATTTAGGATGAATCCTGACAATGGATGTAAGGATAGAAATTGCTGCAAGGGTAAAAAAGAAGTTCCAGTGGACACCATATTCTCCTACATGGACCTACAAGGTAACAAAAAGAACATGCATCTTCAGGAAGACAGCACTGTAATATGGATAGGCTGACTAGATAACTTCAGATACTTTGGATTAAGCGCTGCAAACTGAAATCCATCACTACACTCCCATTATTAAAATTGTATTATGCCCTACAAATTGAAATCCAATCACCCCACTTCCATATCACACAAGGCTAAACATGCCATGGGTAACTACAGTGTCAGTATCTGCCTATCTAGAAAACAAGGATATGATATTCGACAAGGCCTTGAAAAGATAACAAAAGGTCAAGAACTTCACAAAAATGGCATCATATGACAATGTTTCATTACATTAAACTGCAGGTGCAAATTAGAGAAAATTCCTTATTTGTTCCAAATATGATTCTTTATTTGACACTAAAAAATTTCCACTTCCCTATATGACTCCTTGTGTAAATATTTTGCCTTATATGACACTACCGTTGGTTCTGTTACATCCTTCCGTTAGTTTTTTGTCCGATGGACCAGAATACACCTGATTAGTCGCTACCTGTTCAACTTGGCCTGACTGAAGCGGAACCATCCCGAGCGTGCTCATTATCCCTGTCCCTGACCCAGGTGAACGCTAGCAGCAGCGCTGGTGACCCGCTCGCCACGGCGGCGGTGACTGCTGGCTAATAGCGGTGGCGGCGGCGTGAGCTGAGTCGCCATGGAGCATTGGAGCAAGGGGTCTCTGTAGGTGACGGACCAAGCGGGACAGTGGAGGGACAAGGCGGGGCTCTGGACGACGGCCAAGGCAGGGATCCGGACAGCGGCCCAGGCGGGAGGGAACGAAGCAGCTTTGGAGCGCCGGTCGAGGAGTTTAGCTACAATGTCAGATTTTGGCACCGATGCAGGCTCTGCTGCAAGTTTGGCCATGGATGCAGGTCGACAGTTACCACTTACCAGTCCAGTCCAATCCATGGATGCAGGCTCGGCAGTTGCCAGTCCAGTCCTAATGAACTAGGAGCTTAGCTGTTTCGCAATCTAAATTTTTGAATTAGCATTCGAGTTATCAGTCCAAATGTACGGAGTGTTTCTGTTCTTTTGTTATCAAGTACTCCCATATGACACGGTTCAGTGACTATGCAGAAAGTTCAGAAAACAAGCAGCCCAGATACATACTGAAAGATTGAATATCTTGCACAGGTCATACAGTCAATTCTCAAGTACACACGCAAACAGTACTAGTTTTTAACTAAAATCGGTTCCATGACTGACATGTTCTGGTCCCATTTGGTCATTTAACCATGAGCAGATATATCTCACGGTGCAGTAGCATTTGTATTATAGTTTGTTTTTATTACAGTAGATTATGCACCAGGAGCAAAAGCGTCTTTGTATGTCTCCAATTAACACAGTTAGCTCTTGAAATGCATTAGAGTGTCATATAAGGCAAAAAAATTACACTAGTTGTCAAATAGGGAAGTGAAAAAATATCAGTGTCAAATAAGTAATCATACTGGGAAGTAGTGTCAAATAAGGAATTCTCTCTGCAAATTATGACAATGTGTAATTCAGGTTACTGGCACAGAAAAAATAAGCACCTGATAATCAACGCCTGATGTGGAGATAAGACGAGCAAAGCCAAGAAATACTAGAGGACTTATGGACCTCAGCGATGCCTTCCATCTCCTAAGAAACAGAAGGTCTACCATAAGGTAAGGATTACTTATGTGGAAGAATCTTGTCTATTGCTAGATCTGACAATCAGAAACTACTATCTTCCAAAGAAAAGTAAAAAAGTAAGACAATGGCGTCTGTTGTAATTGTACTTTCTGGTGATAATATTTGACAAACAATGGATATTTTGTTAGTATGTTGATAAATAAGTTTCCCCTATATGAATAGGTCTTAAATACTAATTCTATTTGGAGAAAGAACAACCTAACAAGAAGCGCTTAACAAAGGGACATGAGAGATGACACATTCGTGTTATCTTGAATGCTATTGATTTTCTTCATTTATCAATGAACTATGAAAGAAGATTTTGCGAACTTAATCTCAGTTTGAATAAGAAAAAACTCAGCATACCATACTAAATTGGGAAATTTACACTTTTTCCATTAATCCAAAGCCTAATTCAGCTTTTGCCGTTACTTTTTCGATGTTACTGATATGCCACGGTGCCGATATGGAAAGAAATGATGGAAGAAGCTGAGCTAGGCTTCGAAATAATGGTAAAGGTTCAAATGACATTATTTAGGGAAATAGATAACTCTAAAGTAGAAAAGTTGATTTAGTTTGACCAGAGCTTCTAGTTTCCTACAGACCTCTACATCCAGTGGACAGTCAAAGTAAAAAAAACATTACTAGTTCATTAGATTATCTATATAACACAGCTTACATGGTGACAATATTAGATTTAATATAAAGCCCCTACAAGACAATAGTATCTAACCCTATGAATAATGTTTACCATAAAAATATAAGGTTCACTTTTACAGACATGGAATCTACATTCTCACACTAGGTTTGCCCTTACTCATGTGAGTTACTTTCATAGAAACCAAAACAACTGGAAATTGGAAGCAATTGTAAAGCGACTATTTGATATTAGTTGGCAGATGAACCAGATGTGCAGTGCAGTTTATTGAATCCAAAGATCTATTTTCGGAGCCATAAATAGTTTTTTGGTAAGTCAAATGGTATCATTTAAGGACTTACATCGCGGTTATGTTCCGTGCTTGTCTAGATACCAGTGCATTAGCCACTACAAAAGAACCTACTCCAAGATCCATCTGTTAGGCCATGAGTCAATATCTTAATCATTAAATAGGGAAGAGAGGCACATCAGATTTTTGAGCTTTCAAAATAATGCAGATGGTTTGTCAGAATAAATGGCAAACACATCTCAAATTACAAAAAAGGGAAACACAGTTTGACAACTTAATATTGATAAGTAATAAATAAAAGATTGATGACTGAAAAAAGGAAGCACTATACTTAATCAAGAGGTTTGTCTTAATACCAGAAGAACAAGAATAAAGCAATGATGAGTAACAGTCGAGGACCTAAACATGAGGGGAAATGCATTGGAAACTGACTGGACAATCAGCAAAGATGGCAGCAGATGACTATATGTCCACGACTGACCATGGATTCATTTAAGCAATTGAGTTAAGCCTTAAATCATTGGCAATCAAAATAAGATAACATCTAAATGCACATTTTGCAGCTGCTCCCAATGTTTGCAAAACCAGTTCATGATTACGTGCAATACTTGATGATGATGATTATAAAACTAAGAATTAACCAATAAAATTTCTGGAAGCTACAACTTACAATGCCACTACCATATGTTTCAGCCTTGGCATAACGTCTAGGGAAGATATTGAAGTCCACTGCCAATATGGACAAGCATGTCACCAGAATCTACAAAGAGCAGTCACCCTTAATGCCACCACAATATGCTACCTATCTAGTGATTTTTTATAATTAATGAACTTTTACATACCACTGACACTCGATAAGAAGATATGTCTGTCCTGAGTGAAGGCAGGTTATGTTGTCGAGCCTTGAGATGAAACTGGGATCTGAAAGTGCAGATTACATAACTCCAGGTCAGTGTGGGACTGTGGGTTGGGTGTCACCAAAAGGAAATCACCAACTGAACAGGAGTAATAACTAATACCAAATACCTTTTAAACAAGATCCAGATAGATATCACAATTACAAGAGAAACTGCACACGTATAGGCCCATTCTGCTAAGACCTGCAACAAACCAAAGGAATAACCATTGGTTCACTTCACTTTGGGTCAAAATTGTTAAAGTTCATCCAAAGATTTGTAAAGGACAACTGAATAGTTCGGGTTCCCTTATTTCTGTTGTTTACACTTTCATCATGTAAGCATATCAAAATGCAGTGAAGAGGGTACTTGCCGTGAAAATCAGAAGTATTGGCAATACAACAGTGAGGTAGTCTATAGCCAGCGATGAAAAGTAATACACCCAATCTTTATGACTACGAAGAGCATCATCATTTTTCTTCACTGAATCCCTCCTAACATTATCTAAAAAAAGATAAAAATAAGGATGCAGCAAGCTCTGTCAGACCTAGTCCATGCATGAAAAATAAAGAAGCTTGTGTTATGATGAATAAATTCAGAATTCCATCAGATCACAAAACATTGAAGACCTGAAGAGGATGCCATGGCATAGCTAGCATCAGACTGGCCAGCATAATATGAATTTAGATGACATGCTAATTTCCAATGATCAAGTAAAATGCATCTATATAGATGCTGGGACACATTCATGATCAATACATTAAATGTTCAGAATTTCACAAACAGAATCTACACTTTACACTAAAATGTAGGAAGGGGTTAAGGAAAAGGAAATCAAAAGTGTCTCTAACCAACTAACCTCCGCTGCTCCATTTCCTTAAAACCACCACTGCCTGCGCACCAGAAAAAACCCGAATCAGATCACAATCCTGCGCACACGTACATACACACAGAAATACTGGGAAATCTAAAGGAGGGAGCTAATTAGTACCGGCACGATAGTGGAGAGAGCCGCGATCTCCAGCAGGGACGACCCCTTCAGGTTGCTGACGAATCTGCGTGATGAAGCGGGGGAATACTAAGTTAGTGGAAAACGACAGACGAGCGAGAGCGGTGGCTGGGTTTGGACTTTGGACTCACTGCTCCTTGAGGAGCTTGTTCGGGTTCAGGGGCTTGTCGAGGAGACCCTCCATTGTTGACTCCGAGAGACGTTTCCGTTGCCGCGCGCCGTCGCTTGCTTCTTCTTCAGCGGCGGCGGAGACTATTGATGATTCGGGCGCAGGTAGGACCGAGCGGCGCGGCCGAGAGGAAGTAGGCGGCCTAGAGTGGTGGCAGGGCTCGCCGGGCGTGGGAGACAGCCACAGGCAGGACCGCTGCGGTGCGGAGGCTGTGGGAGATTCGGGCAAACCCAGTCTAAAATCCGGATCAAACTTTGGTCGGACGAAACAAGTTTTTGGCCGTCGTTCGTTTTCGCTCAAATTCAGCTTAAATTCGACTCAAGTTTGTCCAGATTTCGCATAGTTCGGCATACAATGAATACAGAACAATTTACGGCCAAAGTTCGGCGAAATTTTAAACATAGTTCGGCGTAAATGTAAATATAGTTCGGCCTGGAATGAAAATACAACATATTTCGGCCAAGTTCGGCCAGTTCATGCTCGGCATCTATGGCATGTTGCCCCTGCGTATCTATAGATGCTCAACAAGATCCTCCTGCAGCTATTGATGCACCGTCGGATCTCGGATCTCCTGACGCATTGCGATGAATGCAGCCCAAGTTGGAGGCACCTGATGATCAGGCTCGGCAAGAGGACCCTGTCTGTAGTATGGCTCGTCCTCCTCGAGCAAACTCACTGGATCCTTTCTTCATCCTCGATGATCATGTTATGCAAGACCACACAACAGTTCATCACTTCTCACATCTGATCTTTCGACCAGGTCATAGCAGGGAACCGAACAATTGCAAACCTCTGCTGAAGCATACCAAATGCCCGCTCCACGTCCTTTCTACAAGCTTCCTGTTCCTTGGCAAAGTGAGAATGCATGGGGAGCATTGGGTTTGAGATAGTCTTCACAAATGTTGGCCATCTTGGATAGATGACATCTGCTAGATAGTATCCCTTGTTGTAGTGGTGCCCTCTAAAGCGAGGAAAACCCAACCAAGTCGGTGCAGTCCTTCTTGTAAAGGAAATAGGGGTCGAACTCCCGGATGGCATGCACGATCTTGAGGAAGAGCTTCTGGCTCATCCTGAAACAGCGGCGAAACACGTCATCTCCATGGAGTGGTTGGTCGGCGTACAACATGCAGTAGCCCTCTATCCTTTGTCTCGCCTTGCACTTCCGGCGACCTGGCGCCGAACCACCGCGCTTCGGCTTCACCATCTGCATGTACAGCTGGGAGAGCGATGCGAGGATCTGCAAGTGCTCTTCACCTTCGGCGACCTCGGCGCTCTCCTCCTCCAGGAGTATGGCGAGCATCTCCTCGTGTCGGAGTCCATGCCAAGTATCTCGTCATCGTCGGAGTCCATGGCTGAATCCGGCCAAATGCCGAACACTTGGCGAGCGTGGTGGTGGGAGCATGGAGCGAAGCAGAGCTACGGCGAAGTTCGATCGGTGAAAGCGGTGGCGGAGAGGGCGTGGAGGTGGGCGGCAACTACGGCGAGCGTATCTAGAGGCGTGGGAATGTCTCGGCGTGGGGGAGCTCCGCCGGTGAAGTCATGGCGACAGGAGGCGCTGCGAGCTCTTCGCCGCAGTCTGGGCGAGTGGAGTGGGTGGGAATGGGACTGTCTCACCGACAGAGCTGGCCCATGCCCGTTTTCGCGGCGTCCGGCGTCCCCAGGGCGTACACGACAACCTGGGTTCGGCCTGGGTAGGCCGGACCAAAATACGCCCAAATCCGGACGAAAACAGGTCCCTGGGTACGCGACTGGGCCGATTTTCAGCGTCCGGATCGGCGTCCTGGGTAGGCGAGTGGAGATGCTCTTAGAGCATCCCACTCGTTGAGCGAACCCCCGAAATCCAGACTTTTTTTAGTCTGACGAAACTCGTTTTCGGCCGCACTCGCGTTCCCAAGCCGAGTTCCCACGTTCGGCAAAATTCAGTTAAAGACGGCAAAATTTGGGCGAATATAGGCGGATTTTATTAATTAGGACAAGGACGCACATATTACATCGAATTTAACTAGGAAAATATTAAATTGAAACTAGGAAAAGGCCGCCGCCGCCGTGGTCGACGACGGATGCCGCTTCTACAGGCCGAGGCGGGGGTGGTTGCCGGCCTAGATGTGGTCCATGAAGGCGGCGAGAGTTCGCCCTGGAACGCTCCACCAGCGGTGGTGAAAAGCCGCATCGTGATGAGGCGGCGGCGAGCCCGGCGGTCCCTCGTGTCGGGCAAGATCCTGGAGGCGCCTGTCGGCGAAGAACTGCCTCCAGAAGACCAGGTTGCCAGGATCCTCGGCAAGATCTGGGTCTTGCATGGTGAAGATAGCTGCCTGGATCTCTCCGACGATGTCCTCGTCGGTGGGCATCGATGGAATAGGGTTCCCACCGGCGCTGAGTTGCTAGCCGAAGGGGAGATGAAGGTCCGGCGGCGACGTATAGCCCGCGTTGTGGAGTAGCCGGGCTTCCCACGTCTGCAGCGTGCGTCAGCCGCTCGCCGCCGCGATGTTGCCGGGAAATCTCTTGGCCATGGCTTTTCGGCGGAGTTGTGGAGGTAGAAAGGTGCGAGCATTTGGAGTTCGTCGGAGTTGGGAGCGGTGTGAGAGAGTGTGAAGGGAGACGGCGATATGTACGCCTTTTATAGGCCGAGGTCGGTGGCAAGGGAGGGAAAGGGAAATGGCGGGAAGGATGATGACGACTCGGCTTTTGTCGCTGACAGGCTGGTCCACTCGGCCAAATCGCTTCGTCCGGCATTCCCAGGGCCTACTGTAACACCCTCAGAATCGGCCCTATGCAAGTTTTAGCGAATCCTGCCAAACCCGCATAGAAACGATTCAAAGGTGCCCACCAGGCACTTTCGTGCGGGTGGAAAACGAAGTAATATCATTACACAATAGTCCATGATGGAACCCATAGAACAGATATATACAACATCGACTCAAAGAGTCAAGAATACAGATATACAATACAAAGATCCAAATCACCTTCAAAACGATACAGCGTCCGAGTACGGACAAGATGCAAATTGAGCTAAGAGCCCTGAAGAATAACCAATGGCGTCCATAACCCTGCCTAGGCCAAGCCGGAAGGTAACCCCGCTAACGACGTCGATCTCAAAACCTGCTTAAACAAAAGGGGTGCCGACAAAGGGCAAAGGAAAAAGAGAGCGGTCAGTACTGAGGCCAGTACACGGCGAGACTAGAATTCGGCGGTCCTCGCCTACATAGGTTTGGTGGATCAAGCGAAAGAAAGCGCTAAACAACCTATAGAGACTCAATACAGCTGGCGGCTATCAGATAGGGATAAGAAATACCTATTCGAATCCAACCTGAAACTATCATCAAGCATACCCATCCTGGTATTTCCCCCTCGAGACCAAACGAGGAAGTCAACCGAGGAACTCACACAGTTGGCAGCTTTATTCATTTTGTTATAGTTGCTGCAATTACTAGTCAGATATAGATAACATGAGTCATCCTGATATAATAAGCAGTGGGCAGTTTTAATTAACCATTCCATTGTAGTTGTAGTACTTACTAGTCAGATACATATAGTATGAGGCATCCCAAAACCCAGCAGTTGTTGGTACTTTTATTTAGTCATTCCGTTGTAGTTGCAATACTTACTAGTCAGATACAATGGTAACAGGCAACAACCCAAACCAGCAATTGTTGGCACTTTTATTTAGCCATTCCATTATAGTGAAGCTAATTACTAGTCATTATAAAGTCAAATTTGTAGCACCACTTTAGTTATAGTTGTCTATGATCGAGATACTGTGCTCCAAGTCGTCCATAACCGCGGACACGGCTTTCAGAAAGTTTTATCCTGCAGGGGGCACAAATAGCAACACACGCACGATCAACCTCGAAAAAACCAAATAAAACCCAACGAGACATCACGACAAAGAAATCGCAAGATTCATATAATATTTCAGGGGGCCACCCCACCAAGCTACCCGCTACGAAGTTGGCCGACTCCGAGACGGACCCAGAGGTTTGTGACGACGGCTGTAACATCGGGAACCCGAAAGTGTGGTGGGCTTGTCGATCTGCAAACGTGTACGGGTTCCAAAACAGTACAGGCGCTCCACGCGTAATCATAAATAAAGCAGTAAAGCATGGCATAAGTACATGATAGTAATAAAGCCCCAAACTACTTTGTGGCCCCAAGAAATAAGATATGACTCCAGCTCATGCTAAGGGGATTCATGGTCCCACATGCGGATAGTGCGAATATTCAAAGAACAGGTATCAAGTACTCGGGGTCCTACGGGACACAAGTGGACGGTTAAAAACCAAATAACATCTATTGCCCACATGTGCCTCTGCATTATTTACATACTTCAATTTTAGTTATTAAACTGTAATTAAAGTTATAATCATCTCCAACATAAAGCATATGGCAATCTTCCAACAGCTGTGGTGCTTGACGACACGCAACAACACTTGAGCAAGCGACTACGACACGCAAGTCCAACTATCTACCAAGCAACAGGTAATAGGATGTGTCCAAGGCAATATAAGGCTGCAAGGGATATCACGGGTACGAAAACTAGAGCATCGCAACACAGATAGAAATAGATCAACAGGAGGAAATAAAGACTAGAAATGTAAAATAGGTAGAAAGGGGGAGAATGCTCGCCTGAAAAACATTGTCGAAGATTTATCCGAAGAACGGGCGTCACTCGCATCAAATCATCGGCCTAATCCGTGAAGAAGCAAAGCACTAGAAGAAACACCGGATGGACTATTTAAAACTACGGTAGAAGATCGGGCATGATGCATGTATGATGCATGACATGGCAAAGTAGCGATGCAATTAGGCAATATTAAGTGGAACCGGGTCCGACAATTAATTAGAAGGTTCATGTTGTTTAGATATCTCGCAATTTAAATGTTGTCTTGACAAGGAAAAACATATGACCGGTTCGCTACACAAATTTAAATGAGACCAAATTAGACTAGATTCGTTCGCATATGGCCTCCATATTTAATTATGAGATGAATCGGCTAAAGAAAACCCAAACCACATTATATGTGTGCAAGCATGACAATTTAATATGCAACAAGTATATATGACATATTATAAAAATAGGACAGGCTCGGAAAAAAGATTCACACATGGGTTCGACGATCTTGAGGCTCCGAGGGTTTGACGAGATCGGTCTCGATGTTCTGTGATGAAGCTCTATGGGTTCAGGGTCGGAGATCTTGGCATATGGTAAGGCGATATTGTCGTCCCGTGATGGAGAGCTTCGAGTCCGGTGTTCTCGCCTTCGGGTTCTAGGTCGAAGTATCTGGGGAATCCGACTTGACAGTCTGTGCCAACTTAGATCGGTGTGGGGTCTTCGTATCAATAGCATCGACAATTTGACGGCCACCACAGAAACCTGTTGAGGACGGTAACCAAGTACACAATTTAGCTAGCAAAAATATAGCTAGCTGGCGTAAACGCTCATGGTGGGGGTCGGGCCAAACGACGCCGGAGAAACCACACACAGAGACCACAGTGAGGGAGGGACGACATCAGGGGATGAAGAGCTGGGCAAGAGTTCACGTCTGTAAAGAGGGCGAGGTGGCGGGAGGCTGGTCAACGGTGATGCAGGAGGCGCGCAGGGCTTGAGACCATGGCCGAGGAGGGCGGCGCCGCTGCTTGGTGTGGCCAGAGGGGAGCGCTGGCGCGGCCGGTGACTTCCTGGCGGCGAAGGATGGCGCGGAGGAGGTCGCTCGGCGACGAACTGGACGCGGACGACGGTGATAGGGAAGCGGGGGAGCGTCGGGGTGGCGACCGGAGTTTGCAGGACCGCGGCGGCGTTGTGCCTGCGCGACAGAGGAAGGACGGGTAGCTAAGCTGAGGCGGGCCGGAGGCGAGCAGGCGGTGGCGAGGAGAGGGATGCGAGGGCGAGCTTGAGGGCGCCGAAGGTGGAGGGCGACCGTAGAGGCTCCTGGGCGACGGCGCGCTCGGGGGTTAAAGGGGATGTGGCGACGCTCGCATCGCGGGGCGGTCGGGAGCGAACGATGCGGGGTGCTAGGTGGGCCAGGCGGTACAGCGACGTGGGTCGGACGATTGGGTTCCTGTGCGTGCGTGCTCTGCCTCTGCGTGTATGTGTGCTTCAGGCTACAAGTGGGTGAGTGCGGTGTGTTGGGTGCGTGCGTGTAGAGCTAGGGGTGGTGGGAGGCTGATAGATAGGGTGGGATTTGGGGTAGGTCTAGGGTGGTTTTTAGGGTTAGGGTTTTATTTTAGATGGGCCGGATAGTAGGTGGTTTGGCCGGTTGGGCCTCTGGCCTGACCGACTAGATTGTCTCTCCGGTCATTTTATTTAGTTTTAAAATATTCTTTTGGTAAAATACTTTAGGCAAACAAAAGATCCGGACGGAACGAGAGTTTTACATTTGAAATAGAAAGGGGATAATTTAGAAAACAAAAAAATAGACTTTTAGCAAAATAGTTTTAGATTAAAACATGCATACAGATATCATGATATGCACAGATGTAAATGCAGTCGATTTTCTAGTAGTGGTTTACCCGGGGTGCTACACCTACCCGGGTGAAAGGATACAAATGTCACCGAGAGGGGGGTGAATAGGCGATTAAAAACTTTTCCGAGAGTGGATCGACAAAGGCGGAAATAAACTAGCGTTTACTTTGTCAAGCACAACCTAGAACAACTAGGGTTCACCTATGTTCACCAACAACTTATGCTAAGCAATACAAGCAACAATGTGATAGCAAGATATAGATTACTTCAAGCACGAAGGCTATCACAATGTCAAGTGCATAAGTAAAGAGTTCGGGTATAGAGATAACCGAGGCACACGGGGACGATGATATTTTACCGAGTTCCTCCCAACATGGAGTACGTCTCGTTTGGAGAGGGGGGTGGTATCAAACCACCAACGCCACAACAGGCCTCCCTTATTCTCCTGTGAATCTCACCCCAACGGGATCGATCCACGCTTCCACTATCGATGCACTTGTCGGTGGCAATCCGGAACCTCTCACAAGGTTGAGGCACTTCTCCATAACTCAATTGGAGGCTCCCAACAAACAAGCTTGGGGAATGCTCCACAAATTAATTGGAGGCCCCAAGAAGTCCAAGAACCTACAAAACCACCAAACCATCTAGGGTTTCAAGAACCCAAGAGTAAAAAGCTTCTCACCTTTCACTCAAACGAATCCTCACCGAGAACTCAAAACGATGCACCAAATGCAATGGCAAGAACACAAGAAGTGCCCAAATCCTTCTCTCCCAAATTCCACCAAAGCTACAAAAGCTTGTGGGGGAATAAGAGAGGAAGAACAATGGAGGGAATCCACAAAAGACTCCAAGATCTAGATCCCAAGATGTTCCCCTCACTTAGAGGAGAGATGGATTGGTGGGATTGTAGATCTAGATCTCCTCTTTCAAATCCCTAAAGTATATGCAAGAATCAAGGGAGGGATTGAAGGGGGAGCAAGCTCAAGAGGGTCAAGAATGGAGGAGAAAGCCTGTAAAACTCGAGCTGGGACATTGGGGAAGAAGGGCCCCTTTTTATAGGCCCACAGATTTCTAACCGTTTTCTGCCCGTTGGGGAAAAGTCACACCAGACTCGGTCTACGGAGATTCAGTCTATCGGATACCATTCTCCAAGCCTCTTGGACCACCTATCGACCTGTCCCGGCTGAATTCTGAAGCCCCCTCCGGGGACTCCAGGGAACACTCCGTACTACACCGGAGACTCTGGTATGGACCAAATAAGAGGCAAACTTCAAATGGCGATATCTAGAGTTTGGAAACTCCGATTGAAACGAAACCAATTTTGTTGGAAAGAGGACAACAAGAGGTACCCAACAAAAAGTGAAAATATTGGATACCACCAAGTGAGAACATTTCATGTATTATAATGTGAGATATCTCTCTTGGTGATAATCCGGAAAAAACTCAAAGATCAAAAACGCAATATGACATAAAAGGGGAATCCGTTTTTGATGAACTAGAGCTTTTTATGAATATTACCACAAGCTCTAGAAACTCACATGGATAAGACCCAAATAACAACCAAGGGAGGATGATGCAAAGTATGCAAAGGTTTGAGCTCTCTCTGAAAGATATGATCGAGTTACTCACTTGAGAGCCCCTCTTGATAGTACGGTTGTCTATCCTATAAACCGGTCTCCCCAACTAACACCACGAAACCGGTAAGAAAGAAACCCTATCAAGATCATATCTTTTCCTTGCACATATCCCACTTGATCTTGATGTATACGATCTTGTCCTTCTCAAGATGGAACACCTGCGGTGACCCAGCATACCGCTGCATGTGTAGTACACTATAGTCGTTGACATGACATCCACAGAACATTGTTCCGTAAATATCACATCCCTCAGAGTGGTACAACAAAAACATTGCGGGTCCATATTACAAACATACATACGTTATTATTATTACAATACCGGAAGTTCAAGACTTCCAAAAGATTCAACTTACAAACCAAAATATAAGTGTTTCAGCGGAAGTTTCAAATTTAAAACTTAAACTCCAAATTGAGCTCAACAACTTATTGATATATAATGTTCATGTTGCTCAGCTCAAGTGGCTACTAGAACTATAGTAATTATTCGGACTCTTGGAACTCTCCTTCGTAGACGATGCCGTAGTCCTCCCCTTCTACGGCTCCATACAGGTTGGGCTCTTCATAGAGGACCTCCTCTTGGCTCTCAGATGCATACGTTGGAGTATCTTCGGGATTCTCAGAGTCTAAGCACGGATTCAAAGGAAAGGATGAGTAACAGCATTACCCAACAAAATCATTATATGCAAGGTAGGAAGTTTGATGCTCTATCTATCACCTCGGACTATCAGTCTTTGGCACTATGCAATTTTCGTAAATCTTTCTTCAAAGGTTGATTTTATTATAAAAATCTATGACCATCAGCCTTCACAAGTTGACTAGAACTTTCATGGAGTTTCTTTCCTGCCACGTTCGTAGCTCCTTCCCGGAACAGGGAGTAACAAGTTACAATTTTTACACTCTGAAGAGGTGCGTTACTTTTCCCATGAGAGATCAACTCCTTGTTGCACAACCGGGCGTACTTTTCCGTCCACAATTCCATGATGTGGGGCCTAGTAGTTGGTCCAAGCCAATCACTGCCCTCTCCGCGACCTCATATGTATGCACGATCCTTCGAGGCTGGCTCACCTTCGTTAAGCCCCCTTTCGGGCAGGCTAAAACCCTGATGAGTTCCCGAAGACTCTATGACCTAGTGATGCCCGGAATAGTATCATTTACATGGACTATATCCCTAAACACCATTCATAGATAATATAGACACCAAAAGTGTGGGGCGTAAGGCTGCCCACCCATATGTTGGATCCGCACAAGGAATCATAATGTCACGTTAAGGTCATATTGCCTCCATATAAGAGGAAAAGGATACAACTGACATCTCCGTCCCATTCCAAATCTCATGGTTAACGCGTAATATACGGCGCTAGAATCACTGATTTCATGGGTTATTAATCCATAATTGTTTATCATTATTGCAATTAGAACCCTAAGTTCTATTGCTCCAACATATCATCACTTAGGATGATATCTAAGATTTACTATCTTGAGAAAATAATGTTTTCTCTTTCTATAATATAGGTGATAACACACAATTCGCATATACTTTGATAAAGACTCTTCAAAGGACATGAGCAAGTGATGAACTTGCCTTGTGATTGCAAGGTAGTGAAGTCGGATGCTTGCACTGGACCTTGAGCTTCTATGTCTACAAAACATCATTATTGCCCAGTAAGGACAATATTTAAAGAAGCAAAATGATTATGCAAAATAATGTAATGCATCATTTAGCTTTATATGTATTCTTCTCCATTTATTTAAATTATAAAAATCATTTTAATAATAAAGAATTTATAAATATTAATTTTTAATATTTATTGAATATTGTATTCTTTTATTTTATTTCAATTTATTTGCATTTTATTTACTTAATAATTCCTTTAAGAATTATCATTAAATATCAAAAATTGATATTAACTATTACTTTAGTATTTTTAAAAAAAATACTACAATATTAATATATAATGAAAGTGATTTTTATTTATTTTTATCATCTTTCAATAATTTTGTAAAATTCCATAAGGAATATATATATTACAAAATTCTTGATAAAATTTATATGTCTAAAATTTTATTTCTTAATTTATTTGGATAGTTTGGATTATTGTGAATCCAAAAATATTTTATTTATAATTTTTGGATTTTTATTTTATTTTCTAAAATTTATTTAATTTTAGGGGCATTTTGGTCTTTTCCTATTTATTAAAAATAGCCTTTAGGTAAATGGGCTGCCTGTTTGGTTTATTGGGCCCTGGTGGCCCAATAGGATAGAACCAAAACCACACCTTGAAGGGGTTTTGGCCTAGTCCAGCCCACTCCCTTTGTCACTCGCTCAACCTTATCCTTCTTTTCTCCTCCTCGACCCCGCGGCCGATGGCGCCGCCGCCGTGCTCTACTCGCCGCTGTGGTCCTCCCTGGCCGCTTCCATGATGCAGGGCGAGGTTGTCGCCCACGCGCTACCCTTCTGTCCAATTCGATTTTGCTATGGAGCTTTCTCGTGGCCAAACTAGCCTCATCCCGAACCCTAGGGTTTGGGGTGATGCGGTTGCTGTTGCCGCCGTTGCTGCCGTGTGCTGTGGTGGTGCTCCTCGCCTCCAGGTGTGGCTATGGTCGCCACCGTGGCGTTGTGTGGGTCGCGGTGCCCCTTGGGGGTGCTCCCCATGCCGCCGTGTTCGTCGGTCTTCTCTGCTTCCTCTTCTATTCTTCAGCGAGCACCATAGGTAAGTTGTTCCTCTCCCCCTCGTGCTCTCCGTGCTAGGCCATCCCATGCTAAATGTTGGTAGTGGCCATTCCTGGCTTGTGTCATATCCTAATTAGGATTATTTGTTCTGCTTAGGGTTCAAATCCCTCTGTCAATTGAATATCTGATGAGTTGGATCATGTATTGATGATCCTTAAACCTGTTGAGTGGTGACTTGCTGTGGATTACTGGTGATGGTTAGCTTTGATGATGCTAGTGGCTTATCAACTGGGTCCCATTGTTAACTTTGATATGGGTCAGATGATAAGGTTGCTTTGGAATTGTTGTTTGGAGATTCTAGTGGTTTGAGAGCTCATCACTGACATTACTTAGGTGCTGACAGTGAGCTTTGAGTGATGAGGTCACTGTATATTGAGTTATTGGCTTATAGATTCATATAAAGTTTGAGATCAAATGGTCTATTACAGTGATGATATATATATATATGAATATTCCTGGTTATGTTTTCTGTGATTAAGAACAGGAAAATGATTTATAGTTGGTTGGTTGTATCTGTGACGATTGGATGTTTAACCTGCTTAGTTCGGAACTGTTATTGTGACACCATTCTAATATGGCACACAAGACTAGATTCTATTACTTAGCTTGGTTTTGTTCAAGATTAAGATGAGTTTGGCATTAAAGATAAGTAGAAACTTCTTTCCTTAAATCCCTAAAACCTATGATGTTGGTCTAAGGTTTAGGGATTAGACCCTTCTCTTATTATTTCTCATGGATTGGTTCTGGTAGTGATACCAGCTATTGATTCCAGAGTTAAGGTTTGGGAAAAAATGATTTGTAGGCTTGATGAATTATATGAATTCATAACATGAATTTCTAAGGTGCTACTCCTATTTAAGAGGTGTGCCTAGAAGTTTAAATTTTTGGCTATATTCATTCTTGAATTTTAAGTTGTAGCCTAATTAACTAGGATCAATGATGTTGTCCTGAGATCCTAGGTAGATCTATGTAGTTTTCTGGTTGCTTTAATATTTAAAACTTCCATGATGGATTCACCCCACTTGGGTGTTTTTCTGAGAAGTGGAGTATGAGACAACTCATAAATATTTGTCTAGCTTGGACAGATAGATTATGTGCTGGTCTGTTACTACTCACCACACTTGGTTGTTGTTGTTGATCTTGTGGCTAGCTTGATCTGGTGCTCCCCTTGGTACTTCCAGTTTCTGGCTTGTCCTTGATCTAGCCCTCCACCTCCTGGTCCTGGTGGCTTGATCTTGTCCTTGCTATCCACCTGTTCTACCCCCTCCTTATGTCACCATCTTGGTGAGATGATCCAGGGTTTAGTTGATGTGATCTTGCTTGGCTTTGGCTTTGTTTAGCTGGGCTGCTGTTCTTGGTGTGTATGCCCAGAGAATGGTGTGGGGTTTGCTTCCCATGGTTGTGCTGAGCAGTTTTGTGTGATTGAGCTGTTGCTGCTGGGCCGACAACACACACCATGTAGTTTGGTGTGTGTGCTGCTTGTGTGTCTGCTGCACACCTTGTGGATATGCTCTGGATGTAAAGTTACTTTTATCTGGTTGCATCTACTTGGCTGGTAAAACTTGCCCCTCCTTGTTGTTTATTTGACTTATGGCTTAAAATTATGAAAGATATATTCTTTCATATTCGTGAAACATGCCCCTTTAAAAGATTACTCAATGATGAACTTTGAACAGTGCAACTCACTGTCAAGTCTGAGAGTAAAACAATTTAAACCTTAACTTTCTCTCTTTTTGTTTGTGTTTGTTTTGCAGGTACCAGACTTGAAGATCAAGACTTTAGTTTAGGTTTTCTTTTTCTTTATAGATTAGTCACTTGTAATATTTCTTTTATTATTTTGTAATCTTTATTTTATTCTTTTGTAATATTTTTATTTTATTTTATTCTTTTGTAATAAAGATTGTACTATTACTTAATATATAAAGATTATTCTTTTATTTATTTACTATTGTAAAGTTTGTTGCTCATTTACATAAGTTACATTTTTGTAACTTATTTATTCAAATTATGGAATAAATATTCATTTTATTGATTATGTTATTTATTTAAGGTTTGAGCTACTAATCATCTTCTCTTGACTAAATCAAAATACTCAAACATAATTCTAAATCCTTTTGAATTATAATTCAAACACTCAAGTTTTAAATTCAAATTTCATTTCCCAAAACACACAAATCCACAAAGATCATATCAAAGTCTATAACAATCATCCTTGAAGACTATACCTAATCTCAAAGCATGAAAGAAACTTTGATCTCTTTAAGTTTTTATTTGGTGGAAAATTTACCCACATTTTTATAGATGAATGCATGCAATATCACAGATTCCTAAATCTACCCTTCGTTGGTTCCTAAATGTTGGGATGTTACAACACCTTTCTTGATTGCTCTTGCACACACTCGCTTGATGAAGACTTGCAAGTTGCTCCCCCATACAACATGGGGAAATCTTTACTTTGACCTTGTCTTCATCGATCCATGATCACCGAGGATGACAAGCTTCAAGCATGATATCTTCTAGATATTGCACCTCTTTAGCTTGTACATCATTTCTTCTTTTCTTCATTATGTTGATGCCTTGAAGGTGCACCAGAGATATTACTCCATCTTATTCTTCAAGACATACTTACCATAGGTTTAACTCTCACATGACCAATCTGTGGATCACCCTTCGAACACCTTGGTCACCACTTGATCCTCTTCACTTTTTTCTTCTCCAAACATGACCAATCTGTGGATCACTCTTTGAACTCCTTGGTCACCACTTGATCCTCTTCACTTTCTTCTTCTCCAAACCTTGAAGCCAACATATGGTTCAAGCATTGCCTATGGACAATTCCTACAAGTACAACTTGATACAAGCATTAGTCCATAGAAATTGTCATTAATTACCAAAACCACACATGGAGGACCACATGTTCTTTCACCGGGATCCTGGGAATGGTGTAACATCCCAAAAATATTGATCATGATTATCATATTCTAGTCACCAAAATTAGGGTTAACAAAAACTTTTATTAAATAAAAATCAAATGAATGCATGAATGGACTTGTGTGATTAATCTAAATAGCAAGTAATGATTTAAAGATGAAAACAACATCATCTAAAACATTTCCAAGAAGAAACAGAACAAGAGAAAATCAAAAACAAAACAAATAAAGTAAATGGTCATTTTTGCCAATCTTTCTCACTAGGCCACTTTCAGTGTTTCTAGTCCAAGATTTCAAATAGAAACATTTCCATTTCTTTTCACCCCTTGCTAGACCAAGTAAAAGTTAACCCAAGCCCACCTTTCAAACTTGCAGAAACATTTGGCAACTTGATTCAAATGACATTTAAAAATTGAATCTCTAACACATGTGAAGATCACCCATTTTCAAAACCCAACCAAATCAGTACCCTTGACCTTTCCCACTAACCAGAGACTCCCTAGTATGTAACTAACACACCCAACAAGTTTGAATCAAAAATTCAAATTTGAATCTCGTTTGGCCATTTCATCAAACACCTTGCAATCACCAAACCAACAAACATCAAACACTATTAGGAGCAGTGATTTTGGCCAACCTTGTTCCCTCTCTAGTTCACAACAAGCTATTAGTAGATCATCTAGCCCAATTAACAATCTCTAGCACCACTGTAAGCTTGCCATTGCCATCAATGGCGAGCATGTCGAGCCTAACTTGCCACTCCATGGTTGACAGCAAGCTAGGAGCAGCCCCAAGCCTAGCCACCATGTCTGGTACACTCACCACCGTACACCATCACCCCCTGTCCAAGCCTCGAGCACTGCCATCCCCTGGACCACATAGCCCGAGCGTGCCCAGCCTCTCTGCAAGCGTGCCGAGAGTGCGCCAGAGCGCCACCTGCGACACAAGCCCATAGACTGCGCGCCGCCCTCGTTGCGTGCAAGCAGGATCGCCACCACCCTAGGAACACCCCAGACACGCCTGTTTATCGCCGCGCGACCAGGAGAACCCGCGCGCCATTAAAACAGTCGTCGGACCCGCCCAGAGCGCCATGATGTTCCGACCGTCTCGCATCGCCCCACGCCATTGAGGTTCGCGAGGGAGCACAGCACCGCCCCTACCTTTTCCCATGCCTTTAGCTCGTTGTGCCGACGACCACGACAAGCTCAGCCCGCGCCCTTCGGTCCCCTTCTTGCACTATAAATAGAAGCCTTCACAGCACGAATTCTCCACACCATCTCACTCCCCACCTCTCACTGATCGTACCCACTCATCCTCGGAGAAAGGCGAGCACCAGGTGGCCGGAATTTCGCCGGAGCTTGCCGCTGCTAGAGGAGAAGTGTGTCGTTGATTGGATCCGCCCTAGGAGGAGCCACCGGTACCAGGAGGATCGCCGTCATCAACTCTGTCGTTCGCCCCCATTGCTGACCATCGCCCGAGCCCCGGTGAGCCCCCGTAGACCCCCACTGGCCATGCTAGGGTTCGACCTCGCCGCTGTTGGAGATATGCCCTAGAGGCAATAATAAATGTAGTTATTATTATATCTTTGTGTTTATGATAAATGTTTATATTCATGCTATAATAGTATTAACAAGGAAACATTAATACTTGTGTGAATTGTAAACTTAAATTGAAGTCCCTAGTATAGCCTCTATACTTCACTAGCTTGTTGGTTGATTGATGATTGTGGTTTCCCTATCATGAACATTGAGATGTTATCAACAACAAGATCATATCGTTAGGAGAATGATATGGTGGACATACTCCTATAGATAAGCGTAGCATAAAGATCAAGTCATTTAAATAGTTCAATTGCTATATGCTTCGATACATAGTAACCTAATTCCTTGACCATGAGATCATGCATATCACCTTTCTTTGGATGGATGCTTTGATGTCATCAAACACCACACCGTAACAGGGTGGCTATAAAGGTGGCATTGAGTGTTCAGAAAGTATTGGTTGAAACACATGGATCAAGAGTGGGATTTGTCCATCCACATGACGGATAGATATTCTCTGGGCCCTCTCGGTGAAATGTCATCCAATTAGCTTGCAAGCATGTGACTGGGTCACAAGGGATCACATATCACGGGACCGAGAAAAGAGTACTTATCGATATGAGGTTGAACTAGGTATGCGAGATCTAGCGATCATAACCTCGGATAAGTAACATATCGTGAGACAAAGGGAAATTGGTATCGTATGTAAATGGTTCATTCGATCGCAAAGTAATCGTAGAAATATGTGGGAGCCATATGAATTTCCAGATTCCTCTATTGGTTATTGTTCGGAGAAGTGTCTCGATCATGTCCGCATAATTCACGAACCGTAGGGAGACACATAAGGATTGACGTTGTTTGAGTAGTTATGGTATTATGAAAGAGACCGAATGTTGTTGAGTCTCGGATGGGATCCGGGATATCACGAGGTGATCCGGAATGGTCAGGAGAATAAGATTCATATAAGGAAAGTACCGTTTAGTAGTTGGGGACTGGATACTGTGTTTTCATCGGGAACATTCTAGAAGGTCACGGAATGTCAGGCACTCAGGAGGGGGAAGGGTACATGAATGAGTCATTACATATTGGAATGATTGCATCATGTACTAGGTGTTCTTGCTGTCCAAAATAAAGGGTTTATTTAAATCCTAAATTGAAAAGTCAAGCGGCTAGTTTGAAAGTCAAACGGCAATTTTGGGAAGTGGGAAAGAGGAGGAGGTGGAGACCGACTTGGGGAGTCCCCTTGGCCCGGCGCCTCCCAAGGCCGACTTGGGAGGACTCCTCCTTGGCCTCCGGCCCTCCCACCTATAAAGGGAGGCAGGGCCTCCTCCGGACACACAATAGTTCCTATCCTCTAAACTAAACCCTAGACCTAAACCCGGTTTAGAGCTATTTGTTTAGAGCCTTCTAATTGGTTTAGAGCCTTCTAATTGGTGTGTCTAATTACTAGACCACTAATAGCCTCTCTCATAAGCTCCACCATACTACTTGGCTTAAGACGAAGCCTGCGGGATTTCCCTCTACCTCCGGTACCACGTTGTCTTCTTGGAATCGCGAGGAGAGTGCTACAACCTCCATTTTCTTTGGAACAAGGAGAGGAAGGTCTTCGTCGAACCGAACGATGTGACCGATTGAGGCGCGCCTTAACGATGGCGCTGGAAGGATCGTCTGCGATCTTGAGATCGGAAGAAATACGACTACATCACCCACGAGAATCTGCTCTCGTTAAACACTTTGGAATCTTGAGGGTGAGTTATTCCATCGACTCGTTGCTGCAATCTAGTAGATAGATCTTGGCTTGTTTGTTTGTATGCGATAGAAAATTTTTGTTTTCCATGCTCTGAAACCCCTACAGTGGTATCGAGCCGTGTCTATATGTAGATCTGTTGACGAGTAGAACACAATGGTCATTGTGGGCGTTGATGCTTTTATTGTAGATTGCTTTTGTGTACTTTGCATCTTGCGGTATGTTGGGATGAAGCGGCCGGGCTAACCTTACATGACATCGTTCATGAGACTTGCTCCACGTTTGACATGCAACTCGTATTGCATAAGTGGCTTTATGGTGCTGTTTCTCCTAGCATAGTAAAGATCCAATTTACAATGGGTGATCAACAATGCTAGTATCAATGTTGTGGTTCTTGTTCGTAAGTTAGAGCGACACTTATTGAAAGCCCCAAACCACGTAAAATATGCAAAGAAAGTAGAGGCGTCTAACTTTGTTTTGCGGGGTGTCTGATGATGTGATATGGCCATGATTGCGATTATATTTGATGTATGCAATGTTCCTTATTGTAAGTTGGCAACCGGCGGGAGCCATATGGTTGTCTTTAATTTCTGTTAAGACTGCGTGTCTATTCAAAATAGTTGTAATAGTTGAAGCTGGTGGGCGACAACCATGAAGAAGCGTCATTGACCTTGATGCTATGCGGTGATGATGGAGATCATGTTAGGTGCTTGAATATGGAGATCGGAAGCACAAAGAAGAAAGGCCATATCATATCACATATTATGAATTGCATGTGATGTTAATCCTTTATGCATCTTGTATTGCTTAGTAGACGGTAGCATTATAAGATGATCCCTCATACATAAATTTCAAGTTCTAAAGTGTTCACCCTTAGTATGCACCGTTGCCAAAGCTTGCTGCTTGAAGCACCACGTGATGATCGGGTGTCTTTGATTCCGCGGGTGAATACAACGTAAGCAAGCCAGATTTGCTTATCACGGAAGCTAAGGTTTGATCTTGACGAGCCTAGCATGTACGGACATGGCCTCGGGAACACGGATCGCCGAAGGTAAAGCATGAATCATATAGTAGATATGATGAACATGATGATTGTTAGCCATTAAAACTATATCAACTCTCGTGATGATCGGTGTTGATGTAGTGGATTTGGTTCGTGTGATCACTAAAACAATGTGAGGGATGTTGTTTTGAGTGGGAGTTCACCTAGTTTAATTTCATTAATTAATTTGAACTCAATTTGTCATAAACTTAGTCTAAACTATTGCAAATATGTTGTAGATCAATGGCACCCCTACCATCAATTTTAATGCGTTCCTAGAGAAAGAAAAGTTGAAAACAATGGAAGCAACTTGGATTGGTTCCGCAATTTGAGGATTGTCCTCACGGTGGTAATTTGACCTATGTCTGGATGCACCGCTAGGTGACCCACTGCGGTGATGCTACCGATGAAGTAAAGAATGTTTACCTCGCTCGGAAGAATCGTACTCCATAGTTCATGTGCTATCTTGTATGGTTTAGAATCAGAGCTTAGAAAAGGTTTGAAGAGTCAGATCCATATGATATTGTCGAGGATCTCAAATTAATTTTTGAGACTCATGCGGCAATTGAAAGTTATGAAGCTTCTGAAAAGTTCTTTAACTGCAAGATGGAAGAGGGTAGCTCCGTCAGTGAGCATGTGCTTAAGATGTGCAGGCACGCAAATAAACTCAAAGTTTGGGTATAGTGATTCCTAATACTTTGGGGTTTACGCATCCTCAATCACTACCACCAAGTTACAAGAACTTTGTGATGAACTACAACATGTAGAACATGAACAAAGAGTTGCGTAACTATTTGCTATGTTAAAATCTGCAGTGGAGATCAAGAAAGAGCACCAAGTGTTGATGGTCAATAAGACCACCAAATTCAAGGAAGGCAAGTCTAAGGGAAGGGACACTTCAAGAAGGGTGGTAAGAAAGTTACCACGACGAAGAGGACCAAGGCTGAACTCAAGCACGATCTTGAGTGCTTTTACTGCAAGGGAGTAGGTCACTGGAAGCGGAATTGCCCAAAGTACTTGGCGGATTTGAAGAACGGCAACATCAAGAAGAAAGGTATATCCGATATACATGTTATTGATGTGTATCTCACTAGTATTCGTAGTAGTGCTCGGGTATTTGATCTTTGGTTCGGTTGCTCATATTTGTAACTCAAACAGAGCTGCAGAATAAACGGAAGCTAGTGAAGAACGAGGTGACGGCGCGTGAGGAAGCGGATCAAAGGTTGATGTGATCGCGATTGACGCTACCTCTTCATCTACCATCGGGATTAGTTTTATACTTAAATATTTGTTATTTGGTGCCTGCGTTAAGCATGAACATTATATCAGGATGTGGTTTGTTGCGAGACGGTTACTTAATTAAATCCGAGAATAATGGTTGATCGATTTATATGAGTAATATGTTTTATGCACATGCACCTTTGATAGATGGTCTATTCATATTGAATCTCGATAGTGGAAATACACATATCAACAACATTGAGGCTAAGCGTTTGAAATCAGCGATAATTCGACCTATATGTGGCAATCGTCTTGGTCACATTGGAGTGAAGCGATGAAGAAACTCCATTCAATGGACTTCTTGAATCACTTGATTTTGAATCACTTGAAAGATGCGAGGCATGTCCGATGGGTAAAATGACTAAGACTCCATTTTCGGTATAATGGAGCGAGCCATGACTTATTGGAAATCATACATACCGATGTGTGTGGTCCAATGAGTGTAGCATCGCATGATGGTTATCGTTATTTTCTTACCTTCACGGATGACTTGAGTAGATATGGGTATATCTATTTAATGAAACATAAGTCCGAAACTTTCGAGAAGTTTAAGGAATTTCAAAGTGAGGTAGAGAATCAACGTAACAAGTAGATTAAATTTCTACGTTACGATCGTGGAGGTGAATATCTAAGTTACGAGTTTGGCGAGCATTTAAGGAAATGCGGAATACTTTCACAATTGACACCGGAAGAACACCACACAGTAATGGTGTGTCCGAACGTCAGAATCGAACTCTCTTAGATATGGTTCGTTCTATGATGTCACTTATGATTTACCGCTATCATTTTGGGGTTATGCATTAGAAACACCGCATTCACTTTAAATAGGGCACCGTCTAAATCCGTTGAAACGACACCGTATGAATTATGGTTTGGGAAGAAACCTAAATTGTCGTTCCTTAAAGTTTGGGGATCTGAAGCCTATGTAAAGAAGTTACAGCGGACAAGCTTGAACCCAAAGCGAAAAATGCGTCTTCATAGGATACGAAGGAAACTATTGGGTATACCTTCTATCATAGATCCGAAGGCAAAATCTTCGTTAAGAATGGATCCTTTCTAGAGAAGGAATTTCTCTCGAAAGAAATGACTGGAAGGAAAGTAGAACTCGACGAGGTTGTCGAACCTTCTCTCGAAATCGCGAGTAGCGCAAAGACCGGAAGAAGTTCTGTGGTGCCCGCACCAATAAGAGAGGAAGCTAATGATGGTGATCATGAAACTTGGTTGAAGTTGCTCTGAGCCTCGGAGGTCAACGAGAAATCGTACCACTCCATTGGTATGATTCCGTTATGAATGTCATGTTGGTGGACAACACCGATGACCCCGAGACATATGAGGAAGCGATGGTGAGCCCAGATTCCAATAAATGGCAAGAAGCCATGAAATCCGAGATTGGATCCATGTACGAAAACCAAGTATGGACTTTGGTGGACTTACGGATGGCCGGAAGGCTGTCGAGAACAAATGGATTTTCAAGAAGAAAGCAGATCTTGATGGTAATGTTATTGTCTATAAAGCTCGACTTGTCGCAAAAGGGTTTCGACAAATTCAAGGAGTTGACTACGATGAGACTTTCTCACGAGCGAAGCTAAAGTCTGTGAGGATTATGTTAGCAATCGCTGCATATTACGATTATGAGATATGGCGATGGATGTCAAAACAGCATTCCTCAATGGAGACATTGATGAAGAGTTGTATATGATGCAACCCAAAGGTTTTGTCGATCCTAAAGATGCTAACAAGGTATGCAAACTTCAACGGTCCATCTATGGATTGAAGCAAGCATCCCGGTTGGAATCAACGCTTTTGATAAGGTAATCAAAAGTTTTGGTTTTATACAAACTTATGGAGAAGCTTGTATTTACAAGAAAGTGAGTGGAGCTCAGAGCATTCTTAATACTGTATGTGGATGACATATTGTTGATTGGGAATGATGTAGACCTTCTTAATAGTGTCAAGGAATATTTGAATAATAGTTTTTCAATGAAGGATCTTGGCAAGCGACTTATATTAGGCATAAAGATTTATAGAGATAGATCGAACGCCAAATATCATTGTCACAAAGTACATATTTGGACAAAGTTCTAAAGAGGTTTGGAATGGAAGATAGCAAGAAAGGGTTCTTGCCCATGTTTCAATCGACCTTGAGTAAAACTCAAAGTCCGACATCGGCAGAAGATAGAGAAAGGATGAGTAAGACTCCTATGCCTCATAGGATCTCTAATGTATGCCATGCTATGTACTAGACCCGACATCGCATATCTCGTTAGTCTAACTAGCAGATATCAAAGTGATCCAGAGTGGATCATTGACAATGTCAAAAACATCCTTAAGTACTTAAGAAGAACTAAGGATATGGTTCTTTCTTATGGAGGTGATGAACAGCTCGTTGTTAATGGTTACACCGATGCTAGTTGGAACACCGATCCGGATGATTCTAAATCACAACTGGATAATGATTTATTTTGAATGGTGCAGCGGTTATGGAGGAGTGCAAAGCAAAGCGTTGTGGCGAGATCTTCAACTGAATCGGAATACATGGCTGCTTCGGAGGCTTCACAAGAAGCGATATGGATGAAAGAGTTCATTACAGAGCTGGGTGTGGTTCCAAGTGCGCTGGACCCAATGTCTATCTACTGTGATAACATGGGCGCCATAGCCAATGCGCAAGAACCAAGGTCACACAAGAAGCTGAAGCATATCAAGCTACGTTTTCACGCTATTCGAGAACATATCCAGGATGGGGATATAAAGATTTGCAAAGTACACACAGATCTGAATGTGGCGGATCCGTTGACTAAACCTCTCCCGAGGGCAAAACATGACCAACACCAAACTGCCATGGGTGTTCGGTATATTACCATGAAATCTAGATTAGATGATTCTAGTGCAAGTGGGAGACTGTTGGAGATATTCCCTAGAGGCAATAATAAATGTAGTTATTATTATATCTTTGTGTTTATGATAAATGTTTATATTCATGCTATAATAGTATTAACAAGGAAACATTAATACTTGTGTGAATTGTAAACTTAAATTGAAGTCCCTAGTATAGCCTCTATACTTCACTAGCTTGTTGGTTGATTGATGATTGTGGTTTCCCTATCATGAACATTGAGATGTTATCAACAACAAGATCATATCGTTAGGAGAATGATATGGTGGACATACTCCTATAGATAAGCGTAGCATAAAGATCAAGTCATTTAAATAGTTCAATTGCTATATGCTTTCTGATACATAGTAACCTAATTCCTTTGACCATGAGATCATGCATATCACCTTTACTGGATGGATGCTTTGATGTCATCAAACACCACACCGTAACAGGGTGGCTATAAAGGTGGCATTGAGTGTTCGGAAAGTATTGGTTGAAACACATGGATCAAGAGTGGGATTTGTCCATCCACATGACAGATATTCTCTGGGCCTCTCGGTGAAATGTCATCCAATTAGCTTGCAAGCATGTGACTGGGTCACAAGGGATCACATATCACGAACGAAAAGAGTACTTATCAGTAACGAGGTTGAACTAGGTATGCAGAGATACCGACGATCATAACCTCGGATAAGTAACATATCGTGAGACAAAGGGAAATTGGTATCATATGTAAATGGTTCATTCGATCGCAAAGTAATCGTAGAAATATGTGGGAGCCATATGAATTTCCATATTCCTCTATTGGTTATTGTTCGGAGAAGTGTCTCGATCATGTCCGCATAATTCACGAACCGTAGGGAGACACACTTAAGGATTCGACGTTGTTTGAGTAGTTATGGTATTATGAGAAAGAGACCGAATGTTGTTCGGAGTCTCGGATGGGATCCGGGATATCACGAGGTGATCCGGAATGGTCCGGAGAATAAGATTCATATAAGGAAAGTTCCGTTTCGGAGTTGGGGAATGGTTCCGGTGTTTTCATCGGGAACATTCTAGAAGGTCCCGGAATGTCCGGCACTCCGGAGGGGGAAGGGTACATGAATGAGTCATTACATATTGGAATGATTGCATCATGTACTAGGTGTTCTTGCTGTCCAAAATAAAGGGTTTATTTAAATCCTAAATTGAAAAGTCAAACGGCTAGTTTGAAAGTCAAACGGCAATTTTGGGAAGTGGGAAAAGAGGAGGAGGTGGAGACCGACTTGGGGGAGGAGTCCCCTTGGCCGGCGCGCCTCCCAAGGCCGACTTGGGGAGGGACTCCTCCCCTTGGCCGCCTGCCCTCCCACCTATAAAGGGAGGGGCAGGGCCTCCCCTCCCAGACACACAATAGTTCCTATCCTCTAAACTAAACCCTAGACCTAAACCCCGGTTTAGAGCTATTTCGGTTTAGAGCCTTCTAATTGGTTTAGAGCCTTCTAATTGGTGTGTCTAATTACTAGACCACTAATAGCCTCTCTCATAAGCTCCACCATACTACCGGCTTAAGACGAAGCCTGGATTTCCCTCTACCTCCTGCATTCACGCCCGTTGTCTTGCCGGAATCATGAGGAGAGTGCTACAACCTCCGCTTTCTTTGGAACAAGGGAGAGGAAGGTCTTCGTCGAGTACCGAACGTGTGACCAACTGCGGGAGCGCTGCCGGAACGTGGCGCTGGAAGGATCGTCTACGCGATCTTGAGATCGGAAAGAGTACGACTACATCCCCCACGAGAATCTGCTCTCGTTAAACACTTTGGAATCTTCGAGGGTGAGTTATTCCATCGACTCGTTGCTGCAATCTAGTAGATAGATCTTGGCTTGTTTGTTTGTATGCGATAGAAATTTTTTGTTTTCCATGCTACGAAACCCCTACAGCCGCGTCCTGTTCAGGCGTGGACGATGAACCTCAGCCGTAGATCTAGCTTCTAATCCTACGACCCTAATCACCATGTACCGCTTCGCCACTCTCTGTCTAACTAACGAGTGGGTATAGCCATTTGATCAGCCAGCCCGCACTGTGCGCAGTGGGCTGGCCCAGGTAGCATCCCAGGCAACCCAGTTAGTTTGAATTTGTATTTTCCAATTTAGTTCAAACCCAGTTCTATACCTAGATTCAAAAATCAACCCAGCTTGATTTACTGAACCAAAATACATGAAACCAATTTTGTTAGAGAGGTACTGAAATGCTTAATCCAAGCTAGTTTGATTCAATGCATTTGGAATTATAGATCACCTATAGTAAAAATAACAAGGCAGAAGCTTTTCTGCATTCAAACATTTTTTAAAATTCAACCACAAAAGATTTTGAGTTGATTCCAACTCTCAAAAATCACATTTAACTAGACCTTTCAGAATATATACAAATATATAGGATTACTTGCATAAATAATGAACAAGCAATAAAAGAATGCCCCATAAGCCATTCTAGTCACTTTTATTAATTAAAATAAAAAGGTTAAACCTTATTAAATTGTGACACCACTTTAAATCACATTCCCATGTACTGAAATATGTGGTGATGACATGTGTCAACATGATCCCATGTTTTAGTTGGATAATATTAAATCTTAAGTAGTTTTTCAATGAGTACAAATTACTTTTCTCAAATAAAAGAAATAAAACTATTGCTTTAATCTTTGTGATGTTTGTGATGATCCTAGATCATCTAGTGAAAACCTTGGTGTGATAAATAGAACTAGTTAAGTATTGTTTGGTGATTGTGTACCTCGTATTTATTTATAGACGCTAGTACCGACCAGGGATACGAGGAGGAAGGAGATTACTACGAGGAAGAAGCCGAGGAGAACTTCAACCACTGCTCTACAAAAGGCAAGCTATCTAAGCAAGCCTATACTTGCAAAGTTGCAATCCTCACTATATAAATTGACTTAGCAAGATAATCCTTGCAAGCTTACCTTACTTGATACCCAATCCTAGTTTTACTTGCAAGCTTAGTATTTTATTTTCTTTACCAAAGCTTTCTATTAAAGGTTACTTAGTGACTTGTAGATTCTAGAAAGATATTTAAAGGTAGCATAAAGAGCATAAAACTTGGCCTAAGTTAGATAATCTTGATGTCATCTTGAGGCATGAGATTGAACTTAGTGTTGGAGATATGCCCTAGAGGCAATAATAAAAGTGGTTATTATTATATCTTTGTGTTTATGATAAATATTTACATTCATGCTATAACAGTATTAACCGGAAACATTAATACTTGTGTGATTTGTAAACTAAATTAGAGTCCCTAGTAAAGCCTCTTTAATAATACTAGCTTGTTGGTTAATAGATGATCGTGGTTTCTCGATCATGAACATTGAGATGTTATTAACAACGAGATCATATCATTAGGAGAATGGTATGATGGACATACTCCTATAGATAAGCGTAGCATAAAGATCAAGTCATTTTAATAGTTCAATTGCTATAAACTTTCTAATACATAGTAACCTAATTCCTTCGACCATGAGATCATGCTAATCACCATCACCGGAAGGATGCTTTGATGACATCAAACACCACACCGTAACTGGGTGGCTATAAAGGTGGCATTGAGTGTTCGGAAAGTATGGGTTGAGGCACATGGATCAAGAGTGAGATTTGTCCATCCATATGATGGATAGATATACTCTGGGCCCTCTCGGTGGAATGTCATCCAATTGGCTTGCAAGCATGTGACTGTCTCACAAGGGATCACATACCACGGGAACGAGAAAAGAGTACTTATCGGTAACGAGTTTGAACTAGGTATGCAGATATACCGATGATCAAAACCTCGGATAAGTAAACTATCGTGAGACAAAGGGAAATTGGTATCATATGTAAGTGGTTCATTAGATCGCAACGTAATCGTAGAAATATGTGGGATCCATATGAATTTCCAGATTCCTCTATTGGTTATTGATCAGAGAAGTGTCTCGGTCATGTCCGCATAATTCACGAACCGTAGGGAGACACACTTAAGGATTCAATGTTGTTGTGTAGTTATGGAATGATGAGTAAGAGACCGAATGTTGTTCGGAGTCTCGTATGGGATCCGGGATATCACGAGGAGATCCGGAATGGTCCGGAGAATAAGATTCATATAAGGGAAGTCTTGTTTCGGAGTTGGGGAATGATTCTGGTGTTTTCACCGGGAATGTTCTAGAAGGGTCCGGAAGGTCCGGAACTCCGGAGGGGAAGGGTACATGAATGTGTCATGACAATATGGAATGGTTGCATCATGTACTAGGTCACTTGGCTGGGCAAAATAAAGAGAGAAATCAAATCCAAGTTTGAAAGTCAAACGCCAATTTGAAAAAGTCAAACGACAAGTTTGCTTGGTGGAGGGAGAGTAGGAAACCTACTTGGGGAGGAAGTCCCCTCCCTCCACCCGCCGGCCAAGGAGGTCGAGTTGGGGGAGGACTCCCTCCTCCCAACCGGCCACCCTCCACCTATATAAGGAGGGGTAGGGCGCCCCTACCCCTCACACCCAAACCCTAGCCTCCAAGTCGCCGGCGCCACCACCTCCTTGTGCCGCCGCCTAGGGCACCTCCAACTCGGCAAGTTGGGGTGTTCCCCAAACCCTAGACGCCGGCCAAGCCTCCCCTTGGTGCCCTCTAAAACCTAGATCACCAACGCCTCTCTCATACCCCACCATACTCGCTCCGGCTTAAGGCGAAGCCCTGCGAGATCAACCCTCTACTTCCAATATGTGGCACTGTCGTCTTGGTCATATCGGAGTGAAGCGTATGAAGAAACTCCATTCTGATGGACTTCTTGAATCACTTGATTTCGAATCACTTGAAAGATGCGAAGCATGTCTGATGGGTAAAATGACTAAGACTCCATTTTCTGGGATGATGGAGCGAGCTACGGACTTATTGGAAATCATACATACCGATGTGTGTGGTCCAATGAGTGTAGCATCACGTGGTGGTTATCGTTATGTTCTTACCTTCACGGATGACTTGAGTAGATATGGGTATATCTATTTCATGAAACATAAGTCCGAAACTTTCGAGAAGTTTAAGGAATTTCAAAGTGAGGTAGAGAATCAACGCAACAAGAAGTAAATTTCTACGATCTGATCGTGGAGGTGAATATCTAAGTTACGAGTTTGGCGAGCATTTAAAAAAATGCGGAATACTTTCACAATTGACACCACCGGGAACACCATAGCGTAATGGTGTGTCCGAACGTCGTAATCGAACTCTCTTAGATATGGTTTGTTCTATGATGTCACTTACAGATTTACCGCTATCATTTTGGGGTTATGCATTAGAAACAACCACATTCACTTTAAATAGGGCACCATCCAAATCTGTTGAAACGACACCGTATGAATTATGGTTTGGGAAGAAACCTAAATTGTCGTTCCTTAAAGTTTGGGGTTGTGAAGCTTATGTAAAGAAGTTACAGCCGGACAAGCTTGAACCCAAAGCGGAAAAATGCGTCTTCATAGGATACCCGAAGGAAACTATTGGGTATACCTTCTATCATAGATCCGAAGGCACAATCTTCGTTGCCAAGAATGGATCCTTTCTAGAGAAAGAATTTCTCTCGAAAGAAGTGACTGGAAGGAAAGTAGAACTTGACGAGGTTGTTGAACCTTCTCTCGAACTTGCGAGTAGCGCAGCACCAGAAGTAGTTCTGTGCTCGCACCAATAAGAGAGGAAGCTAATGATGTTGATCATGAAACTTCGGTTGAAGTTACTACGGAACCTCGCAGGTCAACGAGAACTCGTACCACTCCTGATTGGTATGACCCTGTTATGAGTATCATGTTGGTGGACAACACCGATGACCCTGCGACATATGAGGAAGCGATGATGAGCCCAGGTTCCAATAAATGGCAAGAAGCCATGAAATCCGAGATTGGATCCATGTATGAAAACCAAGTATGGACTTTGGTGGACTTACCGGATGGCCGGAAGGCTGTCAAGAACAAATGGATTTTCAAGAAGAAAACAGATGCTGATGGTAATGCTACTGTCTATAAAGCTCGACTTGTCACAAAAGGGTTTTGACAAATTCAAGGAGTTGGCTACGATGAGACTTTCTCACCGGTAGCGAAGCTAAAGTCTGTGAGGATTATGTTAGCAATCGCTGCATATTATGATTATGAGATATGGCAGATGGATGTCAAAACAAATTTCCTCAATGGAGACATTGATGAAGAGTTGTATATGATGCAACCCAAAGGTTTTGTCGATCCTAAAGATGCTGACAAGATATGCAAACTTCAACAGTACATATATGGATTGAAGCAAGCATCCCTAAGTTGGAATCAACGTTTTGATAAGGTAATCAAAAGCTTTGGTTTTATACAAACTTATGGAGAAGCTTGTATTTACAAGAAAGTGAGTGGGAGCTCTGTAGCATTCTTAATACTACTATTGTTGATTGGGAATGATGTAGACCTTCTTAATAGTGTCAAGGATTATTTGAATAATAGTTTTTCAATGAAAGATCTTGGTGAAGCAGCCTACATATTAGGCATAAATATTTATAGAGATAGACCGAGACGCCTAATATCATTGTCACAAAGTACATATTTGGACAAAGTTCTAAAGAGGTTTGGAATGGAAGATAGCAAGAAAGGGTTCTTGCCCATGTTGCCCAATACGACCTTGAGTAAAACTCAAAGTCCAGCAACGACATAAGATAGAGAAAGGATGAGTAAGACTCCCTATGCCTCAGCCATAGGATCTCTTATGTATGCCATGCTATGTACTAGACCCGACATTGCATATGCTATTAGTTTGACTAGCAGATATCAAAGTGATCCAGGAGTGGATCATTGGACAGCGGTCAAAAACATCCTTAAGTACTTGAGAAGAACCAAGGATATGGTTCTTTCTTATGGAGGTGATGAACATCTCGTTGTCAATGGTTACACCGACGCTAGTTGGAACACCGATCCGGATGATTCTAAATCTCAATCTGGATACGTATTTACTTTGAATGGTGCATCAGTTAGCTGGAGTGCAAAGCAAAGCGTTGTGGCGAGATCTTCAACTGAATCGGAATACATAGCTGCTTCAGAGGCTTCACAAGAGGCGATATGGATGAAAGAGTTCATTACAGAGCTCGGTGTGGTTCCAAGTGCGCTGGACCCAATGTTTATCTACTGTGATAACATGGGCGCCATAGCCAATGCGCAAGAACCAAGGTCACACAAGAAGTTGAAGCACATCAAGCTACGTTTTCACGCTATTCGAGAACATGTCCAAGATGGTGACATAAAGATTTGCAAAGTACACACAGATCTGAATGTGGCGGATCCGTTGACTAAACCTCTCCCGAGGGCAAAACATGACCAACACCAAACCGCCATGGGTGTTCGGTATATTACCATGTAATCTAGATTAGTTGACTCTAGTGCAAGTGGGAGACTGTTGGAGATATGCCCTAGAGGCAATAATAAAAGTGGTTATTATTATATCTTTGTGTTTATGATAAATGTTTACATTCATGCTATAACAGTATTAACCGGAAACATTAATACTTGTGTGATTTGTAAACTAAATTAGAGTCCCTAGTAAAGCCTCTTTAATAATACTAGCTTGTTGGTTAATAGATGATCGTGGTTTCTCGATCATGAACATTGAGATGTTATTAACAACGATATCATATCATTAGGAGAATGGTATGATGGACATACTCCTATAGATAAGCATAGCATAAAGATCAAGTCATTTTAATAGTTCAATTGCTATAAGCTTTCTGATACATAGTAACCTAATTCCTTCGACCATGAAATCATGCTAATCACCATCACCGGAAGGATGCTTTGATGACATCAAACACCACACCGTAACTGCGTGGCTATAAAGGTGGCATTGAGTGTTCGGAAAGTATGGGTTGAGGCACATGGATCAAGAGTGAGATTTGTCCATCCATATGACGGATATATATACTCTGGGCCCTCTTGGTGGAATGTCATCCAATTATCTTGCAAGCATGTGACTGTCTCACAAGGGATCACATACCACGGGAACGAGAAAAGAGTACTTATCGGTAACGAGGTTGAACTAGGTATGTAGATATACCGACGATCAAAACCTCGAATAAGTAAACTATCGCGAGACAAAGGGAAATTGGTATCATATGTAAGTGGTTCATTAGATCACAAAGTAATTGTAGAAATATGTGGTTGCCATATGAATTTCTAGATTCCTCTATTGGTTATTGATCGGATAAGTGTCTCGGTCATGTCCGCATAATTCACGAACCGTAGGGAGACACGCTTAAGGATTCAATGTTGTTGTGTAGTTATGGAATGATGAGTAAGAGACCGAATGTTGTTTGGATTCTCGAATGGGATCCAGGATATCACGAGGAGATCCGGAATGGTCCGGAGAATAAGATTCATATAAGGAAAGTCCTATTTCGGAGTTCGGAAATGATTTCGGTGTTTTCACCGGGAATGTTCTAGAAGGGTCTGGAAGGTCCAACACTCCGGAAGGGGAAGGGTACATGGATGTGTCATGACAATGTGGAATGGTTGCATCATGTACTAGGTCACTTGGCTGAGCAATATGAAGAGAGAAATCAAATTCAAGTTTGAAAGTCAAATGCCAATTTGAAAAGTCAAATCCGAACATTGCTTGGTGGAGGGAGAGTAGGAAACCTACCTAGGGTAGGAGTCCCACTCCCTCCACCCGCCGGACAAGGAGGAGGAGTTGGAGGAGGACTCCCTCCTCCCAAACCGCCTTTCCCCACCTATATAAGGAGGGGTAGGGCGCACCCCTACACCACACACCCAAAACCCTAGATCCTAGGCGCCACCACCTCCAAGTGCTGCCGCCGCCAGGGCCTCCTCCAAGTCGCCGACTAGGGTTTCCCAAACCCTAGCTGCCGGATACACCACCTCCCCTTGGTGCCTCTAAATAGTAGATCGTCAAGGCCCTCTCTTACTCCACCATACTCGCTCCGGCTTAGGCGAAGCCCTGCGGGATCTTCCCTCTACTTCCGACACCACGTGGTCGTGCTGCCGGAATCACGAGGAGAGTGCTACAACCTCTGCTGCCTGCTGGAACAAGGGAGAGGAAGATCTTCATCGAGTACCAAACGTGTGACCGACTACAGAAGCGCTGCCGGAACACAGCGTCGGAAGGATCGTCTACGCGATCTTGAGATCGGCAAGTGTACGACTACATCACCCACAAGAATCTGCTCTCGATAACCGCTTTGGAATCTTCGAGGGTGAGTGCTTCTATCGACTCGTTGCTACAATCTAGTAGATAGATCTTGGCTTATTTGTGTGCATGCGGTAGAAATTTTTTGTTTTCCATGCTACGAACCCCTACACTTAGATAGGATACACTTGATTCTCACCCATCATTAGTGTTACCCCCACTTGTAGATGCTAGTGCTAAGCATAAAACTTGATCACTTTAGATGGGAATACTTGGTGAAACTAATGATGAAAACCTTAGAATGATGAGTCATTCTACTAAAATGTTTTGACATGTGTTCTTGAACACCAGATGATTTTGATGATGAAAATGTTGAGGCATGAGCCTTAGCCCTTTATAAAATTGATGGTTGTCTGAATGCGATACCATTCCAATTTTACCGTACAACCACAAGACACGAAGTTTGGGTAGGGCTTGACTGGAAATTTATATACCTTAGTATGGGTTCCCTTGCGTCCAAGGTTTGAGCTGAGGCTACCTTGTGAAGATTGTCCACCTGTGCAGTACCCAAGATGACAGTTGGTCATGGTTGGGAGGACAAACTCACAGGAGAGGTGCCTATACTAGGGCATGTAATTGAAAGGTTAGGATTGATTATCCGCATACTGAGTATGGTGAAATTAGGATTGTTCCTGACGGATGTATCGAATGTTGTGGTGAAAGTGTACCACCTCTGCAGAGTGTCAAACTATTCAAATAGCTGTGGCCACGGTTATGGACAGTTGGAGTGGCCATACTGTTCCGTCTTCAGATGTTTTCAAAAGGACTTATGAAATGATTTATGACTTTGACTTGACCACAACAGAGTTGTGTTATGAAATTCAAGTTCCCACTTAGGTGTTATAAAACTTTCAACTATCTTCCTTTGCTTCTGAACTCAGTAGAGATAAATATGGCTTTTTGGAAAACAACCCTAGAGCTTAGTATATCCTACTCAAAAACCACTTCACTTGTTAGTATTAGTTTGCGAGTACTTAAAGAGTACTCATGGCTTTGTCCCTGGCTATTCCCGTGGCCAGACTATGAAGAGGACTATCAGGAGGACGGACCGCAGGAAGGTTACGACAACTAGGATCATATCCCATCGTCAGCATTGCCTGTGACCATGAAGATGGAGTCTCGCCTACACTACCGTTATTATTATGTTATTCCGGTGCTTGAATTGTATTAAGAACTAGATCATGTGATCCCTATTTGTGTAAGACCTTATGTATGGTTTGTAATGGATGATGTACTGTGATATCCAATCTGTTATGTCTCGCAAAAATGGTAATCCTGGGATTGCGATGTATGGCATAACAGGCATCTAGGATTAAAAATCCGGTTGTTGACAAGTTGGTTCAGAGCCATCCTGACCATAGGAGACCCTAGTTAGAATGGACGTTTGAATCAAAAACTTAGTTTCAAAACCAAGGAAGTGAGTATTTATGAAAACTTATTCTCATTCTTATCACTTAGACTCTTTCATGAAAATTCATGTTCCTCAAAAATTCTTGCAAACTTACCTAAAATTTGACACACTTGATCACTCTACTAACTTACTCATCCTACATTCTTATTGTAAGGTTCCCAACCTTTAATAAGGTAGAGATCCCTGTGTTTACAATGCTAGTCCCTGGATCAATAGCTAGCATCCACAGTTAAGATGTAATATCAAGAAACAAAGGTCATAATACAACTTTATAACCAGGAATAAAATAATTCATTTTGGTTGGGGTTGGCACGACGAGGAGGCATCTGTTGGTTTGATAGGGATAAGTATTGGTGGATAGGTTTTTAAGAAGTTTTAACACACAACTCAAAAACAACCAAGTTCAATCAAACAATCAAACAATCAACAATCAACTATCCACTTAACAACTTATGAGCTTAACTCATGAGTTGAAGGAAACAACAAGTTTTCTTGAAAATAATAACTTAGTATAATCATACCTCATAGGTCAATATGATCCATACTCTAACTTGGTATCAATGTCTTTGGTAGGCAATCTAATGTCTCTTGGTTTTTCACTTGTAGACCTTAGTGATGTCTAAGTTGAAGTCCTTGGTGAAAATAAGGTTGAAATTTCTTGAAGATGTTGAAGTCATTAGAGTTGATGAAGTCCTTGGTGAAACTAAAGTTAAAGTCATTGGTCATGGTGAAGGCTTGTCCATCAAGTTGAAAAGGAAGAGATGTAGAATCAAAAACCAAAAATGGTTGAGGAAAGAGTTTACAAGATTGTTTGTAAATAAGTTTTGGAACAAATACATCTCCTATTTTTCTACGGGGTTTTGTCCATTCCTAGGGTTACAATCCTACATGCAACACAATGCTCTGATACCATCTGTAAGGTTCCCAACCTTTAATAAGGTAGAGATCCCTGTGTTTACAATGCTAGTCCCTGGATCAATAGCTAGCATCCACAGTTAAGATGTAATATCAAGAAACAAAGGTCATAATACAACTTTATAACCAGGAATAAAATAATTCATTACATCTTACATAGCTCATTTGGCTATCACATTACATTGCAGCAGAATATCTATAAGCATGGGGTCCTTCATCTTCAAAGTACCACAGGCAGTCATGTTTGTTGTAGACTTGTAATCCTAGTCAACACACTTCACTAACATCAAACAAACCTGCAACATAATAAGTTGCAGCCACAAGGGTCAATACATTTGAATTGTATTGGCAAGTTTCATTATTAAGTAGAAATATGTGGATCCTATCATTGCATGCAAATTTGGCTAAGTGGGGTTCAGGCTCATTTGCAGAAAGCAATATAGTTTTATCCTATCTTTTCAAAATAGTTTTTGTTCTTTGTCAAATCTTTTTGAACTTCTTGGAATACTCCAAGTGCTTCAAATCCCTTGTTGTCACCCTCAAGTTTTAACTTTGAGAAATTAGAATGTCGAGATCTTCCATAGCTTCAGACCTTACTTGCTCAGTATTGTCCATAACCAGGGACACGACTAAGTACTTAGAATTTGATCTTCTGCAGAAGTTGTACACTTTACCCACATGACACAATCTCATCTTGATGCCACTAGTGGCCGCTGGATAAGTACTCACCAAGATGGAGTACTGGAAGATTGAGAATGTGACAAAGTCTTTCCATAGGAGTCCTCCCAATACACAATGCTAGCTTGTCATCCAGGCACCAATGTAGGGTTTCAAGTTCCCTAGCACAAATCTAGTTAACCTGAAGATGCCAATGCATGGGACTTCCACTATGTAGTTGACTAAGCCAGAGCCCATTTAGCATGTGGCTGTACACGGAAGCCACTGTACGAGAAACATGTTCAATCTCTAAGTCCCTGGGTGGTTTTGTTCTAGTGCACAACAAAAGAGATAGCCATATAAACATGGTTCCTTTTGTTGCCACCTTGTCCAACCTTGAGTATCCTTGTCCACCCAGGTGGTTCATTGAGTACTTGTTTTATTATATAAAACATAAGTCTTTTCAGTACTTCATATAATCATAACATGTATCCCATCCCAATATATAGCAGGTCTAAGCATACTACAACTACATTGTTTCCACTAAGGAATATATATAAGGGTATCCTATTAGGATTTAGCATAGCTTAAAATATAGTAAACCTCATCATGCATGTTTCAAAAATCCACTAAGTGTAATGAAAATAGTAGGACTTGGATGATAGTGTCACTTGCCTTTTTAATAGAGAATGTTGGTTCACTTCTTGATCTTGCAAATATCACACTCTTCTAATTCCACTACAATACAATCAAGCAAATACATATTCAACACAACATTCAAACAACTTAACACACATAAAATAACAAAAACAAGGTCATGCATGCAAGCATGCAAAAGATAGTTTTATTTGCAAACATGGTTTCTACTAGGCTCTAAACATTATAAAGTTCAAATTGGTCATTTACTAAAGTGGTAAGACCATTTGCAAAAGGTTTTATCTAAAAACCATTTTTAAATCAATTCATTATTTTATGTGGTTGGAAATGCTTTTAGCAAAGCAATAATTTTATATTGTTCATCAAATAAGTTGTTAATTCACAAAACTTGGTGTTTAGGGTCAGAAGGTTTGAATCAAAACATTTCCCAAAGGTTTTACTCAAAAATCATTTCCATATCAAAATCAATATTTTTATTTGACTAGAAATGAGCTAATTCAAGTATTTATTCCTAAACTTCATAAAATTAATTTTTAAATCCATGAGTTGGTTTCTAAGGTCAGTAGGTTCACAACAATACATTTTTCCAAGATTTCACATTAAAATTATATCTAGAACAATTTTTATATTCAAAATAAGCCTACACATGTTTCTGCAATTTCAACCAATTTTACAGAATCAAAACATTAAACAAATTGCATGGTTGAAAAGTACTTGTTCTACTGATTCTATTGATATAAAATTTGCAAAATTTGGACGTGTAGATTTTAAGTTATGAATTTTACAAGTTTGCATATAAATCAGATTCAAAATTCTGTTTTAAACAAAACTCTGTACACGTGGCTGTTTCCTATTGGTCAGTACCGCTTCGGGTGGATCGAGCTCTCTGGACCGCTGGAATTCATTTAAATCATACGGCGCAGATTGACTGATACCCCTTCGTTAAGTGCTCTGTTCCTACGCGTCAGATCGAAATCTAACGGTGCAGAACCATGCGACCAAATAGGGGCGGCGCTGCGAGGCGGCGAGCGGCGGTGCACGCTCAGACGATGGAGTCGCGGCGATTCCAGGAAGCAAAGGAAGAAAGGAGACAACTCACCGTGTTCGCGTGGTCGAGGTAAAGCTCGAGGTGGTTGCAGCTGTCCAAGGGGCGCACAGGAACGGCGGCAATTCCTCGCCGGAGTAGCTCCTAGCGACTGGCGGCTCTGGAGGTCGTCAGGGATGGAGCTACAGATCGTGCCGAGGCAAAACAAGGACAGGGTCAGATGCGGAAGAGCGTGGGGAGTACGGGAGTGTCAACAGGAGGGCTTGGGGCGGTCGGAGTTCACCTGGGAAGCTCGACGGAGCAATGGTAGACGGCGGTGGCGAGTGGCGTTGAAGTTGCCGACGCCTCTAGGGCAAGCACGGGCGAACAGGAGGCACTGGAAGGTGCGCACTGGTCTGAGGAGCAAGCTCGCGTGCTCGGGGAGGCGAGGGGCGGCTGGACGGGGCCGGGATTGGCCGGGGAAGTCGTCGGAGACTCTGTCGGTGTGGGGGCGAATTGGAGCAGCCTAGGGGCAGAGGAGAGGAACTGTTTGGGGGGAAATGGCGAGGAGGAACGGGCGGTTAAGGGGGCGTGGTCACAGCGAATAATTACTCGGCCATTTACTCGTATTGACGCCGGCAATAATGCGGCAAAGAACGGCGAGGAACGGTGGCGGGTGAGAGACGACGACAATGGCGTGGGACCGTCTTTGTCGATGAGGGAGAGAGAGAGGGCGTTGGGTCCTTGCTCGGTATTGAGGGTATCTTGGGTGGGCTCTTCTTGCTGGGCTTAGTGGGCTGGCCAGTTGGGTTTGGTCCGATTCATTTTTTTATACCGATTGCCTTTTTCTTTTTCTATTTGATTTTCTGTTTTGAATTTCAATCAAACAATTCAAACAACAATTGAATTCAAACTTCCACCAAACTTTGTATTGATTTTAGTTCTGTCTAACAACACAAACCAAAGTCCAAAATAAAATAATTTTTATTCTTTTTTAAGATCCATTAATAATTAAATAAATAGACCTTAGACATTAATTCAAATAGGGTTTAATTTATTTTTAAATCTCTATTTGAAATCTAAAATAATACTAAAATCATTTCAGTAGGTTTTATTTGAATAAATAAAACACTTGGAAAACTTATTTAAAATAAAATAACAACTTTTAGTGTTTATTCAAAATGGAATAGCCTTTACTTTAATAAAATTGGATATTATTAAATCCTCATTATTTTATTTAAATAAACCTTTACTATTTTTATCAAATAGAAATATTTTATTTCAAAAGCTTGGCCAAGATTTAATTTGGCTCTGTAAAATAATCTTTATTTATAATTCTACCTTTGCTTTTGAAAATCAAATCCTTTTATTAAAAGGTCTAAAAATAGTGATTCCAATTAGTAAAACTTTCTTTAATAATTGTTTATCTTTTTAAATCCCTTTAGGATTTTATTTGATCAAAATAGGTTTTGATATTTCCAATTGGAATCAACAAGTTTCTTTTCACTCTAAAATTCAACAAAGTTTTATTTTGTTTATTTATTTTTCACATTTCAAAATTTGGAAAATTTTGGGATGTGACACTTATAGATGGACGTGAAGTATAGCAAGTTTTATCAGTTGGGGAATGGAGGAGACCTCATCTTTGAGCGTGACTTGGACCAGCTATCGGACATACTAGAGCATCCGCACCCTGAGTTCTTCGGAGCTCACCTCAACGATCAGGAAGACGAGGAATTGCAATGGCTGATTGTTGCAAGTCTCCGAGGAAAGATTGAAGTCCCCACCACCGAAGGAATTCAGTTCACCATCAGAGAGAACAACTGGCTAGATGGACTTGCCAGGGTCATGCAGGAAGCTCTTGCCTGTCTGTGTAGGCAGAGTATCAATCAGATCAAGGGTACCCACTTTGAGTTCTTCCCAAAGCGTGATGTTATGGGACAGCCACTGGAGGCACCATATCACCCTGAGCTGAAGAACTAGGTGGATCACCTCAGCTTCATGATGTATGACCGGCAGAAGGAGTTGGACAATGCACGTTCCTATGCCAACCACAAGTCCGCCATCGCCTCCCAAAAGGATCAGACCATCGCCATGCTGGTGAAGGATCGCCAGTCTCGTCGCCGTCAGCTCGACAAGAAGGAGCGGATCATTGCCCGTCTCTGCCATAGGATCACAAACTTGGAGGAGACCATCCACGAGAGGGATATGCAGCTGGAGGAGAGGGAGAATGTCGGGGAAGACCTTCGTGGAGACCCCTACTCCTATCTCAGTAATGATGATGACTTTCTGGAGGATCAGGCCATGGAATTCTTCACTGATGAGGATGATTTCTCCTTCATTGATGATGATGAGGAGGATGAGGAGGACACCGACTCCGGGGAGTAGTATCACTTGAGAACTAGCGTTAGTGAGTTGTATCCGGTCCCACTGTATTGTAGTTTCCCAGAATGGTTCTTAAAACCATCTGTTTCCTTTGTTGTGGTGTGTGTTGTATGATGTGTGATGAATGAGTGAAAACAAGTTGCTAGAAAAATCTAAGTCAAACTTTGAAAACTTTTCCAAAACCCCGAACCTTAGAAATTTCCCTCTTTTCTAATGATCTATCTCAATCTTCAGATGCCTCGCGGAGGAAGCAGTTCATCCTCGGACCCGATGTTGCAGATCTTACAAATGTTGGTTTCGGACCGCGAAGCTGAAAGAGCAGAACGTCAAGCCAACTTAGCCACCCTTCAGCACATAGCTTAGATGGCCAACAACAACAATCAGGGCCATGGAAATCAGGACAACCATGGATCCAAGCTCAAGAATTTCCAGAACACCAACCCACCCATCTTTAGTAAGTTTGAAGAGCCCCTAGATGCCAATGATTGGCTGCAAACCATGGAGAACAACTTGGAAGTCGCCGGATTAGAGGCTAATGAGAAAGTTCTGTTTGCCACCCACTATCTGGCCGGATATGCAAGAGCATGGTGGAATAGTGTTCGCACCATGAATGGAGGACAAATGATGGCTTGGGATGAATTCAAACTCAAGTTCAGCCGAACCCATGTGCCACCCGGTTTGATTCTGCGGATGAGAGATGAATTCAAGGAGCTTAAGCAAGGAAGAATGACTGTGGTAGAGTACCGTGATAGATTCCTATCTCTATCAAGTTATGCCCCTGATGAGATCAGCACTGAGGCCAAGAAGAAGGAGAGATTCCTGAATGGTCTGCATGATGAGATGCAGACAGTGTTGGTCAATATCCCATTTGCTGATATTGAATCCTTAGTGGATTCCGCCATTCAGATGGAAGGCAAGATCAACCAAGCTAATGAGAACTGCAAGCGTCGCATGATGCATCAACCAGGAACCCATCATACACCCAAGTATCGCCCCAACCCATCTCCAAGATTTTCCCCAAGAAACAACAGACCCCCGATGAACCGTCCAACCTATCCCAACCGTGGAAACCCAAGGCCCGGAGGAAATCACAACAACCCCGACAACGCCAGCAATTTCAACCGTGCACCGCCTAAGTTCAACAACAACAATGTCGCCACCAACACCAACACTGCCCCAAGGACTGGAAGCAATGTTGTGCTTGTTGCAGCAAAGGACAAGTCTCTGGTGACTTGTTATGAATGTGGAACCAAAGGTCATTATTCCAATGAGTGTCCCAAGAAGATTGCAGGAGCTCCCAATGCAAATGCCCCAGCTCAGCAGCATCGTGTTTAGCCCGGAAGAAGGTTTGCCCCAGGGAACTCGCTCAACCACAACGGCCGTCTCTTTCTCATGCATGCTGAAGAAGCCCAAGAAGCGCCAGACATCGTGCTGGGTATGTTTTCTGTTAACTCAGTACTTGCAAGAGTGTTGTTTGATTCTGGAGCATCGCACTCATTTGTTACTGAAGAATTTGCATGCACTAGTAAGATTCAACCCACCAAATTGAAGCATGTTATGATAGTTCAAATACCTGGTTCAACCACCAAACCTAGACAGATTTGCAAGGCCGTGCCTATCCGAATCCATGGCATAGATTTTTATGCTAATCTAATAGTACTTGGAACTAAAGGTTTGGAAGTAGTACTAGGAATGGATTGGATGTCAGAACATAAAGGATTAATCGACTGTGCCAAGAAATCCATAACAATGACCAGTACAGCCGGAATATTAGTAGATCATGTATCGGAAACCTTGCCCCGTCAATTCAAGTGCAACAAGAGTCTATCCCAACCCACCATTGATCAAGTTCAGATAGTCTATGATTACCCCGATGTATTTCCAGATGTTTTGCCTGGTATGCCCCCAGATCGGGATATCGAGTTTATCATTGAACTAATCCCTGGAACCGGACCCATAGCTCAGAGACCGTATAGTATGAACCCGTATGAATTAGTGGAGCTGAAGAAGCAACTGGATGCTATGCTAGAGATAAGATTGATCCAACAAAGTGCGTCGCCATGGAGATCACCAGTCCTGTTTGTGGACAAGAAAGGTGGAGGTAATCGTTTGTGTATGGATTACCGGAAGTTGAATGATGTCACCATCAAGAAGAAGTACCCACTGCCCAATATAGAAGACCTGTTTGACCAGTTGACTAGTGCCAAAGTGTTTTCTAAGATTGATCTTAAAACTGGTTATCATCAACTCAAGATTCGCGCAGAGGATATTCCAAAGACTGCCTTTACCACCAGATATGGATTGTATGAGTATACTGTCATGTCTTTTGGATTAACCAATGCCCCCGATTATTTCATTGTAGCACCCCGGGTAAAACCACTACTAGAAAATCGCTTGCTGATTTTATCTTTGTGCATCATCATGACATCATCATGCATTTATTCGCCTAAAATAATTCTCCAAAAAACCTATTTTGTTTTCTGTAAACTCCCCTCTTTATTTCAAATCAAATCCTCGGTTTTCTAAAACTATTTACAAATAAAATCTTGAAGCTAAATAAAAATGTAAACAAATGTTTTATCGACGAGGCAGTCCAGTCGGCCAGACCAAAGGCCCAACCGACCAGACCATCTACTACCCAAATCAAAACCTAGTCCTACCCCAAACCCTAATTCTAAACACCCAAACCCCAACCCTACCTCTCCACACCTTCCACCCCACCCGCCGCCGCCAGGAACCCACCCATCCTCTGCCGCAAATCGCCAACACACGCGCGGATGCTTCCTCTCGCCGCACCCGCACACCACCTGCCCTCTCACCTCGTTAGCGACCACCCCACCCCTGGTCCCACCATGCCGTAATGCTTGGAACCCCACCTCTCGAACGATCCAGAACCTACCCCGCTACCGACAGAACTCCCAGCGCCCTGGCCCTCGCCCCGATCCTCTCCCTTCCTACCTCGTTCCTCGCGGCCTTGCAGAATCAGTGCACCGTCGTCCCTCTCTACGCCATGGCCGCCTCCACCTTCCTTCCTGCATCCTCGTGCCGCTCGCCTCGCTCTCCCCCCGTCCTCGCTCCTGCTTCCTATAGCCCTCGTCGCCTCCCGTCCAGCCCAAGCCGCCACCGCTGGAGGCTCCTCTCCGCCCGACGGCACCCCCTTCTCCACTGCCCGAGCCGTCCTATGACCTCCCAGGCAGCCGCCACCTCTTCGCCAGGGCCCCGCCGCAGGTCGTCGTCCCTGTCGCCTCTGCGTCTCCCTCCACCGCCAGAACCTCCCTCTCCTGAGCTCGACCAGCGCCGCCTCGTCGAGCCCCCCCGCCGTCGTCTGCTTCCACGAGCGCGCGCCCCACCTGCTGGAGCTCGCCTTCTCCATCTCCGGCCGTCCTCGCGCCTCCGCCTGGGCCCCGCCTCCTCCCGGCAGCGCCCGCTATCACCGGCACCTCATTGTCCTGTGCGCGTGCCTGTCGACGCCATGTCCGACCCTCGCGCCTCTGCAGCACCTGTGTGTGCGCCCTTGCTACTGTGGCGTCTTGAAGGCGTGACCAAGGCCTTCTGTTGGTCGCAATGTTCTGTTAAACAAAGTGGTGTTGATGTCGTGATGGTGTCGTGATTCCGGTGTATGGACGTGGTGATGATGTGCTGCAAGAAGGTGTGGTAAGGTTGTCTCGGTCGTTCCAGACCCTCACGATGGACAAGATCTGCCTCATGAAACTGAAGGACGCCGAACACCAAGTTATCCTTCTCGGAGTCCGAAGACCGATTCCTCGAACCCTCGGAACCCCAAGATCGCCATTCGATGTGTGACCCCTATCCGAGTCCCCTCATATTTTTATAATATATGATATTGATCTTGTTGCATATAAAATGTTCATGCTTGCACACATATCTTATGGTTTGGGGGCCTTATGCCGATTCACTTCATAATTAAATATGGAGGCCATAGGTTGGCGAATTTAGTCTAATATTGACTCCATTTAAATTTGTGTAGCGAATCGATGATATATTTTGCCATGTTAAGACAACATTTAAATTGCGGGTATCTAGAACAACTATAACCACATACTTAATTGTCGGGACCTCGGTTCCGTTTAATATTGCCTAATTGCATCGCATCATTGCCATGCCATACATCATACATGCATCATGCTCGATCTTTTGCCGTAGTATTAAATAGTCCATCCGGTGTTTCTTCTAGTGCTTTGCTTCTTCACGGATTAGGCCGATGAGTTGATGCGAGTGATGCCCGTTCTTCAGATAAATCTTCGGCAATGTTTTTCAGGCGAGCAATCTCCCCCTTTCTACCTATTTTACTTTTATAGTCTTTATTTCCTCCTGTTGATCTATTGCTATCTGTGTTGCGATGCTCTAGTTATCGTACCCAGGATATCCCTTGCAGCCTTATATTGCCTTGGACACATCCTATTACCTGTTGTTTGGTAGATAGTTGGACTTGCGTGTCATAGCCGCTTGCTCAAGTGCTGTTGCGTGTCGTCAAGTACCACAGTTGTTGGAGTATTGCCATATGTTTAATGTTGAAGATGATCATGGATTTAATCACTGTTTAATAACTAAAATTGAAAGTAGGTAAATGCAGAGGCACTGGTGGGTAATAGACAATATTTGGTTTTTAACTGCTCACCGGTGTCCCGTAGGACCCCGAGTTCTTGACACCTGTTCGAGATCGGCGCTAACCGGTGGGGTGTGGGCACCCCATCGATTAGTACCTGATTTCAAAATCTTGTCTGGGGCCACAAAGTAGTTTGGGGCTTTGTTACTATCCTGTACTTATGCCATGCTTTCTTGCTTTATTTACGATTAACGTGGAGACTGTACTGCTTTTGGATCATGCACGATTTCACCAGTATCGACAAGCCCAGTCACACTTTCGGGTTCCCAGTCGTTTACCGCCGTTCTCGCAAACCACAGGTCCATCTCGAGACCGGCCGACTTCATGGGTAGCTTAGTGGGTGGCCCCATGTGCTTGCTTTGGGTATGGGAAGCGTCGTGTCCAAAACCCTCACGACATACCGTTGGGTGTATGTTTTGTGATCTTGTACCTACATGATCTGACAACAAGGGTGTAGGTGCGTGTGGAAACTTTGGTGCACCCCTGCAGGGTTAAATCTTTTCGAGAAGCCGTGTCCGCGGTTATGGACGACTTGGAGCACAGTTCTCGATCATAGACAACTATAACTAAAGTTTACTGTTATAATTTGACTTGTATCCGATATGACTAGTAATCAGCTTCACTACAACGGAATGGCTAAATAAAAGTACCAACAACTGCTGGGTTTGGGATATCTCATGCTTATTGTATCTGACTAGTAAGTGTTGCAACTACAACGGAATGGTTAACTAAAACTGCCCACTGCTTATTATATCCGGATGACTATCTATACCTGACTAGTAATTGCTGCAACAATAACTGAATAAATAAAACTGCCAACTGTGTGAGTTCCTCGGTTGACTTCCTCGTTTGGTCTCGAGGGGGAAATACCAGGATGGGTATGTTTGGTGGTAGTATCAGGATGGTTTCGAATAGGTCTTTCTTATCTCTCTCTCTGATAGCCGACAGTTGTATCGAGTCTCTATAGGGTGTTTAGTGCATGCTGCGCTGCCGCTTCAGTCCACCATACCTATGTAGGCGAGGACCGCCGAATTCTAGTCTCGCTGTCTTGGCCTCGATCTTGACCGCTCTCTTTTTCCTTTGCCTTTGTCGGCACCCCTTTTGTTTTTAGCAGGTTTTGAGATCGACGTCGTTAGCAGGGTTACCCTTCCGGCTTGGCCTGGGCAGGGTTATGGACGCCATTGGCTATTCTACAGGGCTCTTAGCCCCATTTGCATCTTGTTCGTAGTCGGACGCTGTATCATTTTCAAGTTGATTTGGATCTTTGTATTGTGTATCTGTATTCTTGATCATTTGAGTCATTGTTGTATATATCTGTTCTGTGGGTTCCATCGTGGACTATTGTGTAATGGTATTACTTCGTTTTCCACCCGCACACAAGTGCCTGGTGGGCACCTTTGAATCGTTTCTATGCGGGTTTGGCGGGAAGCGCTGAAACTTGCATAGGGCCGATTCTGAGGGTGTTATAGAGTGGTATCAGAGCTCAGCAGTTGCGATACCCTACTGGTCCAGCCTGTAGGATAACCTAGCTAACTGACGTGTAGAGTGTCAAAACTATTTTGGAAAAATCGGTTGGATAGATCTGATTAGGTCTGCTTTTCCTCCTTATCCCTTTGCTATTCTTCTCTTACCTCAACGTGTTTTGAATCTGCTCTCTTATCTTTTCTTCGAATCTAGGAATTCTCGTGGTTGGGTTTCCGTCGTACCTTCAGGATTTCACTCCCTCCTCTTGTAACGGTGCGTCGACATCCGACCTTCACGCTATCTGATGAATCTTTCATCTGTTGTACCTTTCAGTGGACCAAAAATTCACTAAATTTTTTCTTTCTATCCTCCGATGTTTTCCGATACGATGAAGTCATCTACATCAGATCTGATGAGAATCTGCACCCCTCCTTTGATTCCAAACGTCGCTTGTCGAGATCTTCAGTCTAATTCCGAGAATGGGTTGCGTGATTTTCTACTACATGTGCGAAGTAATAGTTTGGGTGCGTGATGGATTGGCCCCCATGCCGACTACTCAATCTATTCACTCTTGGACATTGAAGTGGATTAGAGTGCACCTTTTCTCTCCTTCTGTCAAAGTTAGAGGTGGCCTTATCTTTTGATGCCTCTATTTTCGTCTTTTGTTTATCCGGAGTACTCCCTCGACGCACATGATCAACGACCGCTCGTTGGTGGTGTCGTCGATTTCAAGATGGAGAAATAATCTTTGTTAGTGGTGTCGCGAAGATCTACATTAAGTGAGAAGATTCAGAGCGCCGGCTTTGTTCCCCATACCAGGAGGCGGATCTCGAGGGCGAGATCCATTGTTAGTGGTGTCGAATTGTAGCACCCCGGGTAAAACCACTACTAGAAAATCGCTTGTTGATTTTATCTTTGTGCATCATCATGACATCATCATGCATTTATTCGCCTAAAATAATTCTCCAAAAAACCTATTTTGTTTTCCGTAAACTCCCCTCTTTATTTCAAATCAAATCCTCGGTTTTCTAAAACTATTTACAAATAAAATCTTGAAGCTAAATAAAAATGTAAACAAATGTTTTATCGACGAGGCAGTCCAGTTGGCCAGCCCAAAGGCCCAACCAACCAGACCATCTACTAACCAAATCAAAACCTAGTCCTACCCCAAACCCTAATTCTAAACACCCAAACCCCAACCCTACCTCTCCACACCTTCCACCCCACTTGGGCCAGAACCCACCACCCACCCTCTGCCGCAAATCGTCAACACACGCGCGGATGCTTCCTCTCGCCGCACCCGCACACCACCTGCCCTCTCACCTCGTTAGCGACCACCCCACCCCTGGTCCCACCACGCCGTAATGCTTGGAACCCCACCTCTCGATCGATCCAGAACCTACCCCGCTACCGACAAAACTCCCAGCGCCCTGGCCCTCGCCCTGATCCTCTCCCTTCCCACCTCGTTCCTCGCGGCCTTGCAGAATCAGCGCACCATCGTCCCTCTCTACGCCATGGCCGCCTCCACCTTCCTTCCTGCATCCTCGTCGCGCCGCTCGTCTCGCTCTCCCCCCCGTCCTCGCTCCTGCTTCCTCTGGCCCTCGTCGCCTCCCGTCCAGCCCAAGCCGCCACCGCTGGAGGCTCCTCTCCGCCCGACGGCACCCCCTTCTCCACTGCCCGAGCCGTCCTATGACCTCCCAGGCAGCCGCCACCTCTTCGCCAGGGCCCCGCCACAGGTCGTCGTCCCTGTCGCCTCTACGTCTCCCTCTGCCGCTAGAACCTCCCTCTCCCGAGCTCGACCAGCGCCGCCTCGCCAAGCCCCCCCCCGCCGTCGTCTGCTTTCGCGAGCGCGCGCCCCCGCCTGCTGGAGCTCGCCTTCTCCATCTCCGGCCGTCCTCGCGCCTCTTCCTGGGCCCCGCCTCCTCCCGGCAGCGCCCGCTGTCGCCGGCACCTCCTTGTCCTGTGCGCGTGCCTGTCGACGCCATGTCCGACCCTCGCGCCTCTGCAACACCTGTGTGTGCGCCCTTGCTACTGTGGCGTCTTGAAGACGTGACCAAGGCCTTCTCTTGGTCACAATGTTCTGTTAAACAAAGTGGTGTTGATGTCGTGATGGTGTCGTGATTCCGGTGTATGGACGTGGTGATGATGTGCTGCAAGAAGGTGTGGTAAGGTTGTCTCGGTCGTTCCAGACCCTCACGATGGACAAGATCTGCCTCATGAAACCGAAGGACGCCGAACACCAAGTTATCCTTCTCGGAGTCTGAAGACCGATTCCTCGAACCCTCGGAACCCCAAGATCGCCATTCGATGTGTGACCCCTATCCGAGTCCCCTCATATTTTTATAATATATGATATTGATCTTGTTGCATATAAAATGTTCATGCTTGCACACATATCTTATGGTTTGGGGGCCTTATGCCGATTCACTTCATAATTAAATATGGAGGCCATAGGTTGGCGAATTTAGTCTAATATTGACTCCATTTAAATTTGTGTAGCGAATCGATGATATATTTTGCCATGTTAAGACAACATTTAAATTGCGGGTATCTAGAACAACTATAACCACATACTTAATTGTCGGGACCCCGGTTCCGCTTAATATTGCCTAATTGCATCGCATATTTGCCATGCCATACATCATACATGCATCATGCTCGATCTTTTGCCGTAGTATTAAATAGTCCATCCGGTGTTTCTTCTAGTGCTTTGCTTCTCCATGGATTAGGCCGATGAGTTGATGCGAGTGACGCCCGTTCTTCGGATAAATCTTCGGCAATGTTTTTCAGGCGAGCAATCGCCCCCTTTCTACCTATTTTACTTTTATAGTCTTTATTTCCTCCTGTTGATCTATTGCTATCTGTGTTGCGATGCTCTAGTTATCGTACCCGGGATATCCCTTGCAGCCTTATATTGCCTTGGACACATCCTATTACCTGTTGTTTGGTAGATAGTTGGACTTGCGTGTCGTAACCGCTTGCTCAAGTGTTGTTGCGTGTCGTCAAGTACCACAGTTGTTGGAGTATTGCCATATGTTTAATGTTGAAGATGATCATGGATTTAATCACTGTTTAATAACTAAAATTGAAAGTAGGTAAATGTAGAGGCACCGGTGGGTAATAGACAATATTTGGTTTTTAACCGCTCACCGGTGTCCCGTAGGACCCCGAGTTCTTGACACCTGTTCCGAGATCGAGCGCGCTAACCACAGGTGGGGTGTGTGGGCACCCCCATCGATTAGTACCTGATTTCAAAATCTTGCACGGGGCCACAAAGTAGTTTGGGGCTTTGTTACTATCCTGTACTTATGCCATGCTTTACTGCTTTATTTACGATTGCGCGTGGAGCGTCTGTACTGTTTTGGATCGCGGCATGATTTCGCGGTATCGACAAGCCCAGTCACACTTTCGGGTTCCCAGTCATTTACAGCCGTTCTCGCAAACCCTGGGTCCGTCTCGGAGACCGGTCGACTTCGTTACGGGTAGCTTAGTGGGGTGGCCCCCCATGTGCTTGCTTTGGGTCTGGGAAACGTCGTGTCCGAAACCCCGTCGACATACCGTTGGGTGTATGTTTTGTGATCTTGTACCTACATGATCTGACAACAAGGGTGTAGGTGCGTGTGGAAACTTTGGTGCACCCCTGCAGGGTTAAATCTTTTCGAGAAGCCGTGTCCGCGGTTATGGACGACTTGGAGCACAGTTCTCGATCATAGACAACTATAACTAAAGTTTACTGTTATAATTTGACTTGTATCCGATATGACTAGTAATCAGCTTCACTACAACGGAATGGCTAAATAAAAGTACCAACAACTGCTGGGTTTGGGATATCTCATGCTTATTGTGTCTGACTAGTAAGTGTTGCAACTACAACGGAATGGTTAACTAAAACTGCCCACTGCTTATTATATCCGGATGACTATCTATACCTGACTAGTAATTGCTGCAACGATAACTGAATAAATAAAACTGCCAACTGTGTGAGTTCCTCGGTTGACTTCCTCGTTTGGTCTCGAGGGGGAAATACCAGGATGGGTATGTTTGGTGGTAGTATCAGGATGGTTTCGAATAGGTCTTTCTTATCTCTCTCTCTGATAGCCGACAGTTGTATCGAGTCTCTATAGAGTGTTTAGTGCATGCTGCGCTGCCGCTTTAGTCCACCATACCTATGTAGGCGAGGACCGCCGAATTCTAGTCTCGCCGTGTACTGGCCTCAGTACTGACCGCTCTCTTTTTCCTTTGCCTTTGTCGGCACCCCTTTTGTTTTTAGCAGGTTTTGAGGTCGACGTCGTTAGCAGGGTTACCCTTCCGGCTTGGCCTGGGCAGGGTTATGGACGCCATTGGTTATTCTACAGGGCTCTTAGCCCCATTTGCATCTTGTCCGTAGTCGGACGCTGTATCATTTTCAAGTTGATTTGGATCTTTGTATTGTGTATCTGTATTCTTGACTCTTTGAGTCATTGTTGTATATATCTGTTCTGTGGGTTCCATCGTGGACTATTGTGTAATGGTATTACTTTGTTTTCCACCCGCACGCAAGTGCCTGGTGGGCACCTTTGAATCGTTTCTATGCGGGTTTGGCGGGAAGGGATGAAACTTGCATAGGGCCGATTCTGAGGGTGTTACATTCATGAACCTCATGAATAAGATTTTCATGGACTTCCTGGATAAGTTTGTCGTTGTTTTCATCGATGACATTCTGATCTATTCCAAATCAAAAGAAAACATGAGCTACGCCTGAGGACCATCCTTGGAACCCTTAGGGAGCATCAGTTGTATGTAAAGTTTAGCAAACGTGAATTCTGGTTACAGGAAGTAGGATTTATCGGACATATCGTATTAGCCGGAGGAATTGCCGTTGACCCTGCAAAGATGAAGGATGTTGAAGATTGGAAAGCCCCAACCACTCAAACCCAAGTTCGTGCATTTCTCGGATTGGCGGGATACTACCGCAAGTTCATAAAAGGATTCTCGAGTATCACCAGACCCATGACCCAATTGCTGAAGAAGGATAAGAAGTTTGAATGGACAAACAAATATGAAGCGAGTTTTCAAGAACTCAAGAGGAGATTGATTTCAGCCCCAATCTTGATCTTGTCGGATATCACGAAGCCCTTTGATGTGTATTGTGAAGCATCCAAGATTGGTCTCGAATGTCTGCTAATGAAAGAAGGCAAAGTTATATCTTATCTATCCCGACAACTGAAGCAGCATGAACAGAATTATCCTACCCACGATCTTGAACTAGTAGCCGTAGTTTTAGCCCTCAAGACATGGAGGCATTATCTGATGGGAAACCGTTGTGAGAGCCTGAAGTATATATTCACTCAGAAGGAGCTGAATATGAGGCAAAGAAGATGGATCGAGCTAATCAAGGACTATGATCTGTACATTCACTATCACCCCGGTAAAGCCAATGTGGTAGCTGATGCCCTTAGCAGATTGCCGTGTCGCTTGAACTCCATGATTTTGAACGAGCAACCAAGTTTGCACAAGGAGATGGAAGATTTTAGAATGGAATTAGTAAGTGAAGGATTTTTGGCTAGCATATAACTTCAACCCACTTTGATCAGTCAGACCAAGGAGGCCCAGAAAGGAAATGCTAGTATCGACGGAATCAAATGTCGTATAGGTACAGGCAAAGTACCCGGATTCACCAAACATGAAGAAGGAGTGTTGTGGTACAAAGGACGTCTTTGTGTACCAACAGATTTGGAATTGAAGCAGGATATTTTGAAAGAGGCCCATGATACTCTTTATTCTATCCACCCCAGAGCAACAAAGATATATTAGGAATTGAAGGAGCAATTTTGGTGGCATAAGATGAAGAGAGAAATGGGAAGTTATATCGCCAAGTGTGACATTTGTCAGAGAGTCAAGGTGGGACATCAGAGACCCGCAGAACTGTTGCAACCATTACAGATTCCGGAATGGAAATGGGATTCAGTTGGAATGGACTTTATCACCGGTTTGCCTACTTCTAGTAGGGGAAATGACTCTATTTGGGTCATAGTTGATAGATTGTCCAAGGTAGCCCATTTCTTACCGGTCAAGACTACTTACCAGAGTTCGAAGCTAGCGGAGTTGTACATCGCTAGAATCGTCAGTTTGCACGGAGTCCCCAAGAACATAGTGTCAGATCGAGGAACTCAGTTTACCTCGAGATTTTGGAAGAAAGTCCAAGAAGGATTCGGAACCCGACTAGATTTTAGCACAGTGTATCATCCTCAGACCGATGGATAAACGAAGCGAGTAAATCAAATACTCGAAGATATGTTGAGAGCCTGTGTGCTAGAGTATGGATCTAAATGAGAAGACTATCTCCTCGCAGAATTTTCTTACAACAACAGTTACCAAGCTAGTTTGCAAATGGCCCCTTTTGAATTCATGTATGGAAGGAAGTGTCGTATCCCTTCGAATTGTTCGGAAGTAGGAGAGAGTCAGATTTTCGGACCCGGCATCCTACAAGAAGAAGAAGAGAAGGTTCACAAGATCCATGAGCACCTCAAGACCGCCCAGTCAAGATAGAAGAGTTACGCCGACAAGAGACATCAAGACCTCGCTTTCAATATCGGAGATTTCGTATATCTGAAGGTGTCGCCTTTGAAAGGAATGCAATGTTTCCAACTCAAAGGAAAGTTATCCCCCAGATATATGGGACCCTTCAAGATTCTGAACCGACGAGGAGAAGTATCGTATCAACTGGAACTGCCAGAGGAGATGTCAGCAGTACACAATGTGTTCCATATATCGTTACTTAGCAAATGCCTTGAAGTCCCGGAGAAGACTGAAGTTTTCAAGAACATTTATCACCGCACCATAGAGATTAACGATGACCTGACGTATCCTGAAGTACCCATCCGTATTTTGGAGGAAGCTTTCAGAACCACCAAAACCCGGAGCATCAAGTTTCTCAAGATCTAATGGATCAACACACTGAAGAAGAAGCTACATGGGAACGAGAAGATCACATCAAGACAGAGTTTCCCGATCTCTTTAAATCCTAGGTAATCCTTTTTCTTCTTTCTCAAATCTCGGGACAAGATTTTGTTTAAGGAGGGAAGGTTTGTAACATCCCAAATTTTTTGATCATGATTATCATATTCTAATCACCAAAATTAGGGTTAACAAAAACTTTTATTAAATAAAAATCAAATGAATGCATGAATGGACTTGTGTGATTAATCTAAATATCAAGGAATGGTTTAAATATGAAAACAACATCATCTTAAACATTTCCAAGAAGAAACAAAACAAGAGAAAATCAAAAACAAAACAAATAAAGCAAATGGTCATTTTTTGCCAATCTTGCTCACTAGGCCACTTTCAGTGTTTCTAGTCCAAGATTGCAAACAGAAACATTTCCATTTCTTTTCACCCCTTGCTAGACCAAGTAAAAGTTAACTCAAGCCCACCTTTCAAACTTGCAGAAACATTTGGCAACTTGATTCAAATGACATTTAAAAATTGAATCTTTAACACATGTGAAGATCACCCATTTTCAAAACCCAACCAAACCAGTACCCCTTGACCTTTCCCACTAACCAGAGACTCCCTAGTATGTAACTAACACATCCACCAAGTTTGAATCAAAAATTCAAATTTGAATCTCTTTTGGCCATTTCATCAAACACCTTGCAATCACCAAACCAACAAACATCAAACACTATTAGGAGCAGTGATTTTGGCCAACCTTGTTCCCTCTATGGTTCACAGCAAGATATTAGTAGATCATCTAGCCCAATTAACAAGCTCTAGCACCACTGTGAGATTGCCATTGACATCAATGGTGAGCATGCCGAGCCTAACTTGCCACCCCATGGTTGAAAGAAAGCTAGGAGCAGCCCCAAGCCTAGCCACCATGTCTGGGACACTAACCACCGTCCACCGCCACCCCCTTTCCAAGCCTCGAGCACTGCCAGCCCCTAGACCACACAGCCCGAGCATGCCTAGCCTCTGCAAAGCGTGCAGAGCGCTCAGGCGCCCTGCGACACACAAGCCATTGCACCACGCCGCCTCGCCGCGTGCAATCAGGATTGCCACCACCCCAGGAACACCCCAGACACGCCCGTTCATGTCCGCGCGACCAGGAGAACCCGCGCGCCATTAAAACAGCTGCCAGAACCGCCCAGAGCGCCGTGATGACCGTCTCGCACCGCCCCACGCCGCATGACCACGCCGTTGAGATTTGCCAGGGAGCACAACACCGCCCCTACCTCTTCCCATGCCTTTAGCTCGATGTGCCGATGACCACGACGGGCTCAGCCCGCGCCCTTCGGTCCCCTTCTTGCACTATAAATAGAGGCCTTCCCAGCACGAATTCTCCACACCATCTCACTCCCCACCTCTCACTGATCGTACCCACTCATCCCCAGAGCAAGACATGCACCAGCTGGCCGGAATTTCACCGGAGCTTGCCGTTGCTGGAGGAGAAGTGCACCATTGATTGGAGCCGCCCTAGGAGGAGCCATCGGTAACAGGAGGATCGCCGTCATCGACTCCATCGTTCGCCCCCATCTCCGACCATCGTCGGAGCCCCGGTGAGCCCCCGTATACCCCCACTGTCCGCGCTAGGGTTCGACCTCGCCGCATCCTGTTCAGACGTGGACGATGAACCTCAGCCGTAGATCTAGCTTCTAATCCTACGACCCTAATCACCCCGTACCGCTACGCCACTCTCTGTCTAACTGACGAGTGGGGACAACCGCTTGATCAGCCCGCACGCGCTGTGCGCAGTGGGCCGGCCGAGTTAGCATCCCGCGCAACCCAGTTAGTTTGAATTTGTATTTTCCAATTTAGTTCAAACCTAGTTCTGTACCTAGATTCAAAAATCAACCTAGCTCGATTTACTGAAACAAAATGCATGAAACCAATTTTGTTAGAAAGGTACTGGAATGCTTAATCCAAGCCAGTTTGATTCAATGCATTTGAAATTGTAGATCACCTATAGTAAAAATAACAAGGCAGAAGCTTTTCTGCATTCAAATATTTTTTCAAAATTCAACCACAAAAGCTTTTAAGTTGATTCCAACTCTCAAAAATCACATTTAACTAGACCTTTCAGAATATATAAAAATATATAGGATTACTTGCAGAAATAATGAACAAGCAATAAAAGAATGCCTCATAGGCCATTCTAGTCACTTTTATTAATTAAAATAAAAAGGTTAAACCTTATTAAATTGTGACACCACTTTAAATCACATTCCCATGTACTGAAATATGTGGTGATGACATGTGTCAACATGATTCCATGTTTTAGTTGGAGAATATTAAATCTTAAGTAGTTTTTCAATGAGTAGAAATTACTTTTCTCAAATAAAAGAAATAAAAGTATTGCTTTAATCTTTGTGATGTTTGTGATGATCCTAGATTATCTAGTGAAAACCTTGGTGTGATAAATAGAACTAGTTAAGTATTGTTTGGTGATTGTGTACCTCGTATTTATTTATAGACGCTAGTACCTACCAAGGATACGAGGAGGAAGGAGATTACTACGAGGAAGAAGCCGAGGAGAACTTCAACCACTGTCTGCACAAGGCAAGCTATCTAAGAAATCCTATACTTGCAAACTTGCAAGCCTCACTATATAAATTGACTTAGCAAGATAATCCTTGCAAGCTTACCTTACTTGATACCCAATCCTAGTTTTACTTGCAAGCTTAGTATTTTATTTTCTTTACCAAAGCTTTCTATTAAAGGTTACTTAGTGACTTGTAGATTCTAGAAAGATATTTAAAGGTAGCATAAAGAGCATAAAACTTGGCCTAAGTTAGATAATCTTGATGTCATCCTGAGACATGAGATTGAACTTAGATAGGATACACTTGATTCTCACTCATCATTAGTGTTAACCCCACTTGTAGATGCTAGTGCTAATCATAAAACTTGATCACTTTAGATGGGAATACTTGGTGAAACTAATGATGAAAACCTTAGAATGATGAGTCATTCTACTGAAATGTTTTGACATGTGTTCTTGAACACCAGATGATTTTGATGATGAAAATGTTGAGGCATGAGCCTTAGTCCTTTATAAAACTGATGGTTGTTAGAATGCGATACCATTCCAATTTTACCGTACAACCACAATACCCAAAGTTTGGGTAGGCCTTGACTGGAAATTTATATACCTTAGTATGGGTTCCCTTGTGGCCAAGGTTTGAGCTGAGGCTACCTTGTGAAGATTGTCCACCTGTGCAGTACCCAAGATGACAGTTGGTCATGGTTGGGAGGCCAAACTCACAGGAGAGGTGCCTATACTAGGGCGTGTAATTGAAAGGTTAGGATTGATTATCACCATACTGAGTATGGTGAAATCAGGATTGTTCCTGACAGATGTATCGAATGTTGTGGTGAAAGTGTACCACCTCTGCAGAGTGTCAAACTATTCGAATAGCCACGTTCGCGGTTATGGATAATTGGAGTGGCCATACTGTTCCGTCGTCAGATGTTTTCAAAAGGACTTATGAAATGATTTATGACTTTGACTTGACCACAACAGAGTTGTGATATGAAATTCAAGTTCCCACTTAGGTGTTATAAAACTTTCAACTATCTTCCTTTGCTTCTAAACTGAGTAGAGATAAATCTGTCTCTTTGCAAAACAACCCTAGAGCTTAGTATATCCTACTCAAAAACCACTTCACTTGTTAGTATTAGTTTGCGAGTACTTAAAGAGTACTCATGGCTTTGTCTCTAGCTATTCCCGTGGCCAGACTATGAAGAGGACTATCAGGAGGACGGACCGTAGGAAGGTTACGACAACTAGGATCATCTCCCATCGTCAGCATTGCCTATGACCATGAAGATGGATTCTCGCCTACGCTACCATTATTATTACGTTATTCCGCTTCTTGAATTGTATTAAGAACTGGATCATGTGATCCCTATTTGTGTAAGATCTTATGTATGGTTTGTAATGGATGATGTACTGTGATATGCAATCTATTATGTCTCGCAAAAATGGTAATCCTGGGATTGCGATGTATAGCATAACAGGCATCTGGGATTAAAAATCCGGGTGTTGACAAATGGCCCGGGGAGTCTAGACCAAAGTTGGCCCAAATCCGGACGAAAACAGGTTCCTGGGTACGCGACTAGGCCGATTTTCGGTGTTCGGACCTAAATTCGGCGTCCGGGTCGGCATCCTGGGTTGGCGAGTGGAGATGCTCTTAGAGCATGTTTGGCATATCCACCAGGCGACCCATACTGTTATCCTAAACGGTTCATTTCTGTCCGTTTGTGTTAGCCCGCAGACGATTTGGGGAGGGGTCCGGCCTGTTTGGCCGACCGCGCACAGCGGCCCGACCCATTTGTCTGTGCTTGGTCATCACCATCGCCGGCGTATTTCCAGTGTCTTCCCTCTGGCACGCCGTCTCCCGCCTTTCTTTCCTGCTGCTTCCCGCGAGTTCTTGGTGTTTTCCGCCACGTCCAGGCGCAGCCATAAAAAGCGGAGATCGTGGAGCTATCTTCGACCATACCCATGCCACCCACAACAGAAAAACCACCATGCCTGGCCGCCGGCGTTGACAGGGTGAGCTCCGTGGCAACCCCGATGCCGGCACAGAAGAGGCGCCCGAGCGGCCGCTGCCGTCATGGTGGCCGAATCCGCCGGAGTTACCGGACGTGCTGTCTTCTCCGATTCTGGGGCGCCTGCAGATTTACAGGATGGGCACACCGCCACTTCGCCCTTTCTACAGTCGTGACGTGACCACTGGCGAGCCTTTCACGACGGTGGTGGCGGAATGCGTCTTTCTGCCGGAATATCGGCGATTGGACCAACTCGGATTGGTGCGTGGCGACCTCCGGGAAGCGGTGCGGGCCAATCCTGAAGATGCTTCCCTGCATGGTGCGGGCACAATGAGCGATCATCAATTCTCTCAATGACAAATGGTGTATCTGACCCGCCGCAGCCGCCGCCCCCAGCGCCGGCGGCCGCGCGTAGTCTTAGATTGTGTGGCGTGAGTGCAACGAATGTTCTATGACTTGAATAAAGATTTTCATTGCAAATGGCCAATGCCTACATTCATACATCATACATGGAGCGCGCATAGCCTAACCTACTCGTCGGAGTCGGAGGAGGAGTCGGAATGGTAGCAGCGGCGGCACATGGTGTGGTCGAAGACTGGCGTAAACTTTCGCCGTCGTGCCAGAAAAGCGGCGATGTTGCGTGCTTCGATATGGTGCGAGCGGGCGAAGCGCTCCCAGCCGTTGCCCAGGTACATCTGGCTGAGGTGGTCGAACTGCAGGTCGACTAGGTACCTGCCAGTCCTGAAGCCGTTTGCCCGCAGCATGGCGAGCGAGGGCGGCTCGTCGCCGATCAACATCACGAACCTGTGGGGTAGGAGCAGCGTGTCACGCAACATGCCAAGGTGGATGCCCATGGCGAACTGGGTGCCTTGACCGAAATCTTCGGGCGACGACGGCGTTGAGGGAGAGCATGGTGGCGCGGTGAGTGTGCCACGTCCTCCACGCCTCCCTTGGCATCCACGGCCGCCACAGCCTCCCCTCGACCCAGCGTCGCCGGACATGGCTAGATACAAGCAGTGGAGAAGGAGGAGACGGATGGTGTTCTGTGCGGGAAAAGATGGCCGCAGGTGGCTGGTTAAAAAGGGTCGCATCAGATGACGGCACAGATGCCGAAGAGGGGCATTGAAGTGTCCAACCAGTAGGACAGGCGTCGGGCGGCGCCTGCAGCGGTGGTGGAGAGCGTGTCATCTAGTCAGTCATCGTGCCGTCGCGTTGCCATTGATGGTGCAGGCTGCCACAGGCCAGCCTTCCGCCAGCGCCTCTGAATCGGTGCCGCGGTTACGTCTGAATCGATGCCGCTACGTGCGTCTGAAATCAATGCCGCAGGTCAAGGTGGCTAACGGGTAGGCCAGTAGCATGCGCAGGAACGACGTCTGCGCTATCCGCGCGCGCCTGGGCCAACGCAACCGATCCCCAGATTAGATGCATGGATGGGTTGAGCCAGACCCGTTTCGCTGAATGGGTCACCTCGCTGGGGCACCGCGCACGCCCCACGCGTCCGCTCGGACGGACACACACATACCGTTTGGGTCGGCCCAGTGGAGATGCCCTAATAGAGCCCGTAAAAATTCGACCCGTAAATCACAGGTACAGTCCACGGAAAAAGTGTTTTCGGGTTATAAAAACGATGGCGCTGTTGGAGATATGCCCTAGAGGCAATAATAAATGTAGTTATTATTATATCTTTGTGTTTATGATAAATGTTTACATCCATGCTATAATAGTATTAACAAGGAAACATTAATACTTGTGTGATTTGTAAACTAAAATAGAGTCCCTAGTAAAGCCTCTTTATAATACTAGCTTGTTGGTTAATAAATGATTGTGGTTTCCCTATCATGAACATTGAGATGTTATTAACAACAAGATCATATCGTTAGGAGAATGATATGGTGGACATACTCCTGTAGATAAGCGTAGCATAAAGATCAAGTCATTTTAATAGTTCAATTGCTATATGCTTTCTGATACATAGTAACCTAATTCCTTCGACCATGAGATCATGCATATCACCTTCACCGGAAGGATGCTTTGATGACATCAAACACCACACCATAACTGGGTGGCTATAAAGGTGGCATTGAGTGTTCGGAAAGTATTGGTTGAGACACATGGATCAAGAGTGGGATTTGTCCATCCATATGACGGATAGATATACTCTGGGACCTCTCGGTGGAATGTCATCCAATTAGCTTGCAAGCATGTGACTGTCTCACAAGGGATCACATATCATGGGAATGAGAAAAGAGTACTTATCAGTAATGAGGTTGAACTAGGTATGCAGAGATACCGACGATCATAACCTCGGATAAGTAAACTATCGTGAGACAAAGGGAAATTGGTATCGTATGTTAGTGGATCATTCGATCGCAAAGTAATTGTAGAAATATGTGGGAGCCATATGAATTTCCAGATTCCTATATTGGTTATTGTTCGGAGAAGTGTCTCGATCATGTCCGCATAATTCATGAACCGTAGGGATACACACTTAAGGATTCGACGTTGTTTGAGTAGTTATGGAATGATGAGTAAGATACCGAATGTTGTTCGGAGTCTCGGATGGGATCCGGGATATCACGAGGAGATCCGGAATGGTCCGGAGAATAGGATTCATATAAGGAAAGTCCTGTTTCGGGGTTGGAGAATGGTTCCGGTGTTTTCATCGGGAATGTTCTAGAAGGTTCCGAAATGTCCGGCACTCCGGAGGGGAAGGGTACATGAATGTGTCATAACAAGTTGGAATGATTGCATCATGTACTAGGTGTGATCGCTGAACAAAATAAAGGGTTTATTCAAATCCTAGTTTGAAAAGTCAAACGCCAATTTGAAAAGTCAAATGACTATTTTGGGAGGTGGAGGGGAAGTAGGAAACCTACTTGGGGAGGAGTTCCCTCCCTCCACCGCCGGCCCACTTGGAGACCGAGTTGGGGAGGGACTACCCTCCCCTTGGCGCGCCCCCTCCACCTATATAAGGAGGGGCAGGGCTGCCCCTCCAAGGACACAACACCACGCCCTCTAAACTCTAACCCTAGCCGCCGCCCTCCATAGCCGCCGCCTAGGGCATCTCGCCGCCGCCTAGGGCAAACCCTAGCCGCCAGCCTTGCCCCCTCCTTGGTGTGTCTAAACCCTAGATCGCCGAGGATCTCTCTCATAGTCCACCATACTCGCTCCGGCTTAAGGCGAAGCCCTACGAGATCTCCCCTCTACTTTCGGTACCACGCTGTTGTGCTGCCGGAATCGCGAGGAGAGTGCTACAACCTCCGCTCATTGGAACAAGGAGAGGAAGGTCTTCGCCGAAAATCGAACGCAGTGACCGATCAAGGAAGCGCTGCCAGGACGCAGCGCCAGAAGGATCGTCTACGCGATCTTGAGATCGGGAAGAGTACGACTACATCACCCACGAGAATCCGCTCTCGTTAAACACTTTGGAATCTTCGAGGGTGAGTTATTCCATCGACTCGTTGCTACAATCTAGTAGATAGATCTTGGCTTGTTTGTTTGTATGCGGTACAATTTTTTGTTTTCCATGCTACGAAACCCTTCAGTGGTATCAGAGTCGTGTCTATATGTAGATCTGTTGCACGAGTAGAACACAATGGTCATTGTGGGCGTTGATGCTTTTGTTGTCGATTTCTTCTTGTGTACTTTGCATCTTGCGGGATGGTGGGATGAAGCGGCCCGGGCTAACCTTACATGACATCGTTCATGAGACTTGCTCCATGCTTGACATGCAACTTGTATTGCATAAGTGGCTTTGCGGGTGCCTGTTTCTCCCAACATAGTTAAGATTCAATTTACAATGGGTGATTGACAATACTAGTATCAATGTTTTGGTTCTTGTTCGTAAGTTAGAACGACACTTATTGAAATCCCCAAACCACGTAAAACATGCAAAGAAAGTAGAGGCGTCTAACTTTGTTTTGTAGGGGTGTGCTGTGATGTGATATGGCCATGATTGTGATTATATTTGATGTATGCAATGTTACTTATTGTAAGTTGGCAACCGGCAGGAGCCATATGGTTGTCTTTAATTTCTGTTAAGACCCGCGTGTCTATTCAAAGTAGTTGTAATAGTTGAAGCCGGTGGACGACAACCATGGAGCAGCGTCATTGACCTTGATGCAATGCCGGTGATGATGGAGATCATGTTCATGCTTGAAGATGGAGATCAGAAGCACAAAGAAGAAAGGCCATATCATATCACATATTATGAATTGCATGTGATGTTAATCCTTTATGCATCTTGTATTGCTTAGTAGACGACGGTAGCATTATAAGATGATCCCTCATGCACATGAATTTCAAGTCATAAAGTGTTCACCCTTAGTTAGCACCGTTGCTAAAGCTTGTTGTTTCGAAGCACCACGTGATGATGGGGTGTGTTAGATTCCGCAAGTGTATACAACGTGAGCAAGCCAGATTTGCTCATGCGGAAGCTAAGGTTTGATCTTGACGAGCCTAGCATGTACATACATGGTCTCGGAACACGGATCACCGAAAGGTAAAGCATGAATCATATAGCAGATATGATGAACATGTCGATTGTTCGCCATTGAAGCTATATCAACTCTCGTGATGATCGGTGTTGATGTGGTGGATTTGGTTCATGTGATCACTAAGACAATGTGAGGGATATTGTTTTGAGTGGGAGTTCACCTAGATTAATTTAACTATTAATTAGAACTCAATTTGTCATAAACTTAGTCTAAACTATTGCAAATATGTTGTAGATCAATGGCGGCCCCTACCATCAATTTTAATGCGTTCCTAGAGAAAGAAAAGTTGAAAAACAATGGAAGCAACTTCGTGGATTGGTTCCGCAATTTGAGGATTGTCCTCACAACTGGTAATTTGACCTATGTGCTGGATGCATTTGGGTGACCCACTGCAGCCATCGCTACCGATGAAGTAAAGAATGTTTACCTCGCTCTAAGACTCAAGACTCCACAGTTCAGTGTGCTATCTTGTATGGTTTAGAATCAGACTTGTAAAAGGTTTGAGAATTCAGACCCACATGATATTGTCCGTGATCTCAAATTGATCTTTGAGACTCACGCGGCAATTGAGAGCTATGAGGCTTCTGAAAATTTCTTTAACTGCAAGATGGAAGAGGACAGCTCCGTCAGTGAGCATGTGCTTAAGATGTCTGGGCACGCAAACAAACTTCAAAGCTTGGGTATAGTGATTCCTAATGCTTTGGGGATTTATCGTGTCCTCCAATCACTACCACCAAGTTACAAGAACTTTGTGATGAACTACAATATGCAAAACATGAACAAGCAGTTGCCAGAACTCTTTGCCATGTTAAAATCTGTAGAAGTGGAGATCAAGAAAGAGCACCAAGTGTTGATGGTCAATAAGACCACCAAATTCAAGAAAGGCAAGTCTAAGCAAAAGGGACACTTCAAGAAGGGTGGTAAGAAAGTTACCGCGCCAATGAAGAAGACCAAGGCTGGACCTAAGCCTGATACTGAGTGCTTTTACTGCAAGGGATAAGGTCACTGGAAGCGGAATTGCCCAAAGTACTTGGCGGATTTGAAGAACGGCAACATCAAGAAGAAAGGTATATCCGATATACATGTTATTGATGTGTATCTCACTAGTACTCATAGTAGTGCCTGGGTATTTGATACTGGTTCGGTTGCTCATATTTGTAACTCGAAACAGGTGCTGCAGAATAAACAGAAGCTAGTGAAGAACGAGGTGACGATGCGCGTGGGAAATGGATCAAAAGTTGATGTGATTGCGGTCGGCACACTACCTCTTCATCTACCATCGGGATTAGTTTTATACTTAAATAATTGTTATTTGGTGCCTGCGTTAAGCCTGAATATTATATCGGGATCTTGCTTATTGCGAGACGGTTACTTGTTTAAGTCCAAGAATAATGGTTGTTCGATTTATATGAGTAATATGTTTTATGCACATGCACCTTTGATAGATGGTCTATTCTTATTGAATCTCGATAGTGCAAATACACATATTAATAACATTGAGGTTAAACGTTTGAAATCGAGCGATAACTCGACCTATATGTGGCACTGTCGTCTTGGTCACATTGGAGTGAAGCGTATGAAGAGACTCCATTCCGATGGACTTCTTGAATCACTTGATTTCGAATCACTTGAAAGATGCGAAGCATGTCTGATGGGTAAAATGACTAAGACTCCATTTTCTAGTATGATGGAGCGAGATACAGACTTATTGGAAATCATACATACCGATGTGTGTGGTCCAATGAGTGTAGCATCACGCGGTGGTTATCGTTATGTTCTTACCTTCACGGATGACTTGAGTAGATATGGGTATATCTATTTCATGAAACATAAGTCCGAAACTTTCGAGAAGTTTAAGGAATTTCAAAGTGAGGTAGAGAATCAACGTAACAAGAAGATTAAATTTCTACGTTCTGATCGTGGAGGTGAATATCTAAGTTACGAGTTTGGCGAGCATTTGAAGAAATGCGGAATACTTTCACAATTGACACCGCCGGGAACACCACAGCGTAATGGTGTGTCCGAATGTCGTAATCGAACTCTCTTAGATATGGTTCGTTCTATGATGTCACTTACAGATTTACCGCTATCATTTTGGGGTTATGCATTAGAAACAACCGCATTCACTTTAAATAGGGCACCATCTAAATCCGTTGAAACGACACCGTATGAATTATGGTTTGGGAAGAAACCTAAATTGTCGTTCCTTAAAGTTTGGGGTTGCGAAGCCTATGTAAAGAAGTTACAGCCGGACAAGCTTGAACCTAAAGCGGAAAAATGCGTCTTCATAGGATACCCGAAGGAAACTATCGGGTATACCTTCTATCATAGATCCGAGGGCAAAATCTTCGTTGCCAAGAATGGATCTATTCTAGAGAAGGAATTTCTCTCGAAAGAAGTGACTGGAAGGAAAGTAGAACTCGACGAGGTTGTCGAACCTTCTCTCAAACTTGCGAGTAGCGCAGCACCGGAAGAAGTTCCTGTGGTGCCTGCACCAATAAGAGAGGAAGCTAATGATGATCATCATGAAACTTCGGTTGTAGTTGCTACAGAGCCTCGCAGGTCAACGAGAACTCGTACCACTCCTGATTGGTATGATCCCGTTATGAGTGTCATGTTGGTGGACAACACCGATGACCCTGCGACATATGAGGAAGCGATGATGAGCCTAGATTCCAATAAATGGCAAGAAGCCATGAAATCCGAGATTGGATCCATGTACGAAAACCAAGTTTGGACTTTGGTGGACTTACCGGATGGCCGGAAGGCTGTCGAGAACAAATGGATTTTCAAGAAGAAAACAAATGTTGATGGTAATGTTACTGTCTATAAAGCTTGACTTGTCGCAAAAGGGTTTCGACAAATTCAAGGAGTTGACTACGATGAGACTTTCTCACCGGTAGCGAAGCTAAAGTCTGTGAGGATTATGTTAGCAATCGCTGCATATTATGATTATGAGATATGGCAGATGGATGTCAAAACAGCATTCCTCAATGGACATTGATGAAGAGTTGTATATGATGCAACCCAAAGGTTTTGTCGATCCTAAAGATGCTAACAAGGTATGCAAACTTCAACGGTCCATCTATGGATTGAAGCAAGCATCCTGAAGTTGGAATCAACGTTTTGATAAGGTGATCAAAAGTTTTGGTTTTATACAAACTTATGGAGAAGCTTGTATTTACAAGAAAGTGAGTGGGAGCTCTGTAGCATTCTTAATACTATATGTAGATGACATATTGTTGATTGGGAATGATGTAGACCTTCTTAATAGTGTCAAGGAATATTTGAATAATAGTTTTTCATTGAAGGATCTTGGTGAAGCAGCTTACATATTAGGCATAAAGATTTATAGAGATAGATCGAGACGCCTAATATCATTGTCACAAAGTACATATTTGGACAAAGTTCTAAAGAGGTTTGGAATGGAAGATAGCAAGAAAGGGTTCTTGCCCATGTTGCCCAATACGACCTTGAGTAAAACTCAAAGTCCGACAACGGCAGAAGATAGAGAAAGGATGAGTAAGACTCCTTATGCCTCAGCCATAGGATCTCTAATGTATGCCATGCTATGTACTAGACCCGACATTGCATATGCTGTTAGTTTAACTAGCAGATATCAAAGTGATCCAGGAGTGGATCATTGGACAGCGGTCAAAAACATCCTTAAGTACTTGAGAAGAACTAAGGATATGGTTCTTTCTTATGGAGGTGATGAACAGCCCGTTGTTAATGGTTACACCGATGCTAGTTGGAACACCGATCCGGATGATTCTAAATCACAATCTGGATACGTATTTACTTTGAATGGTGCAGCAGTTAGCTGGAGGAGTGCAAAGCAAAGCGTTGTGGCGAGATCTTCAACTGAATCGGAATACATGGCTGCTTCGGAGGCTTCACAAGAAGCGATATGGATGAAAGAGTTCATTACAGAGCTGAGTGTGGTTCCTAGTGCGCTGGACCCAATGTCAATCTACTGTGATAACATGGGCGCCATAGCCAATGCGCAAGAACCAAGGTCACACAAGAAGCTGAAGCACATCAAGCTACGTTTTCACGCTATTCGAGAACATGTCCAAGATGGGGACATAAAGATTTGCAAAGTACACACAGATCTGAATGTGGCGGATCCGTTGACTAAACCTCTCCCGAGGGCAAAACATGACCACCACCAAACTACCATGGGTGTTCGGTATATTACCATGTAATCTAGATTAGATGACTCTAGTGCAAGTGGGAGACTGTTGGAGATATGCCCTAGAGGCAATAATAAATGTAGTTATTATTATATCTTTGTGTTTATGATAAATGTTTACATCCATGCTATAATAGTATTAACAAGGAAACATTAATACTTGTGTGATTTGTAAACTAAAATAGAGTCCCTAGTAAAGCCTCTTTATAATACTAGCTTGTTGGTTAATAAATGATTGTGGTTTCCTCTATCATGAACATTGAAATGTTATTAACAACAAGATCATATCGTTAGGAGAATGATATGGTGGACATACTCCTGTAGATAAGCGTAGCATAAAGATCAAGTCATTTTAATAGTTCAATTGCTATATGCTTTCTGATACATAGTAACCTAATTCCTTCGACCATGATATCATGCATATCACCTTCACCGGAAGGATGCTTTGATGACATCAAACACCACACCGTAACTGGGTGGCTATAAAGGTAGCATTGAGTGTTCGGAAAGTATTGGTTGAGACACATGGATCAAGAGTGGGATTTGTCCATCCATATGATGGATAGATATACTCTGGGACCTCTCGGTGGAATGTCATCCAATTAGCTTGCAAGCATGTGACTGGCTCACAAGGGATCACATATTACGGGAACGAGAAAAGAGTACTTATCAGTAATGAGGTTGAACTAGGTATGCAGAGATACCGACGATCATAACCTCGGATAAGTAAACTATCGTGAGACAAAAAGAAATTGGTATCGTATGTTAGTGGTTCATTCGATCGCAAAGTAATCGTAGAAATATGTGGGAGCCATATGAATTTCCAGATTCCTCTATTGGTTATTGTTCGGTGAAGTGTCTCGATCATGTCCGCATAATTCACGAACCGTAGGGAGACACACTTAAGGATTCGACGTTTGTTTGAGTAGTTATGGAATGATGAGTAAGAGACCGAATGTTGTTCGGAGTCTCGGATGGGATCCGGGATATCACGAGGAGATCCGGAATGGTCCGGAAAATAAGATTCATATAAGGAAAGTCCTGTTTCGGGGTTGGAGAATGGTTCCGGTGTTTTCATCGGGAATGTTCTAGAAGGTTCCGGAATGTCCGGCACTCTGGAGGGGAAGGGTACATGAATGTGTCATAACAAGTTGGAATGATTGCATCATGTACTAGGTGTGATCTCTGAACAAAATAAAGGGTTTATTCAAATCCTAGTTTGAAAAGTCAAACGCCAATTTGAAAAGTCAAACGACTATTTTGGGAGGTGGAGGGGAAGTAGGAAACCTACTTGGGGAGGAGTTCCCTCCCTCCACCGCCGGCCCACTTGGAGACCGAGTTGGGAGGACTCCTCCCTGGCGCGCCTCCACCTATATAAGGAGGGGCAGGGCTGCCCCTCCAAGGACACAACACCACGCCCTCTAAACCCTAACTCTAGCCGCCGCCCCCTCCATAGCCGCCGCCTAGGGCATCTTGCCGCCGCCTAGGGCAAACCCTAGCCGTCGGCCTTGCTCCCTCCTTGGTGTGTCTAAACCCTAGATCGCCGAGGATCTCTCTCATAGTCCACCATACTCGCTCCGGCTTAAGGCGAAGCCCTGCGAGATCTCCCTCTACTTACAGTACCACGCGTTGTCTTTGGAATCGCGAGGAGAGTGCTACAACCTCCGCTGCCTGCTGGAACAAGGGAGAGGAAGGTCTTCGTCGAGTACCGAACGTGTGACCGACTGCGGGGGCGCTGCCGGAACGCAGCGCCGGAAGGATCATCTACGCGATCTTGAGATCGGGAAGAGTACGACTACATCACCCACGAGAATCCGCTCTCGTTAAACACTTTGGAATCTTCGAGGGTGAGTTATTCCATCGACTCGTTGCTACAATCTAGTAGATAGATCTTGGCTTGTTTGTTTGTATGCGGTAGAATTTTTTTGTTTTCCATGCTACGAAACCCTTCAAGCACAGAATGGAGCCTTTAAATGCAATCTGTAAAAAAGAATATTTTGTTATACAAGTTGCGTTTGAGGGATCTATTCCGCGCAAGCAGCCTCCTGACCCATAGATCAGTTTTTTAGACAATTTTACATATGCAAATACAACATGTTCATAGTTTTATATCAAATCACCATGAATAGTTCAACCCAAAATGATGTTGGGCAATGTTCATCACCTTGCACGCAATTAATGAAATAGTTCAAGCAATGGAGGTGTCTTCTTGCTCACCGTGGCCTCCATTGTCATATCCACGAGCTAGCCTTGTTCTCTTCATGATCTGCGCGGTGGCATCTTTTCACAACTCCAACTGCTGATCATTCATGTCTTTTGTGGATATCATCATGATATCCCTCTCTTGAGCCAATAGCTCCTTCATTGCCTTGGTTTGCTTTAGCTTGATCTTCTTCTCCTCCACCGCGGCCTTGAGCCTTGCTTCTTTTCGTGAGGCTTCCACCTTTACAAGCTTCACCTCTTTCTTCTTCTCGATCATGGTAAGCTTGACCTCCAATGTCTTGGCTGCCATAGCCTCCTTGGACTTCATCATTTGATCAAACTTTTCCCTCAACATTGCACCCTCGGCATCCATCTTGATCCTCTCCTTCGCCTTCTTGTTTCCCTTCGGCATGTTGTTTCTCCCTTCCTCATCTTCACTATCATCCATTTGACTCATTGCACCTTTTTTTGCTGGGATTTCTTGGTCCCTCAACTTCCACTTGGGAAGATGTTTGAGGATATCATGAAAATGTTTGAACGCGAAGCTCTTGATGTTGTTGCCCTTCATGTCTCTATAACTTGCATCAGCAATGCGTTCCTACACCGGAAAAACAATGATGAAATCACCAAGCTATGAACACTAAACATTAATTGACAAATGTGATGAGGACAATACACTCACATATTGGTCGATAGTTGTGCCACTAGGAGGATTTTGGACGGTTTGATCCATTGCAGCTGTCCACTGGCTATATGCCGGTTTGATCACCTCCCAACAACCTCGAAGGGATCGGAAGGAGCGATACACCAGTGGTTTCATCCACGACATCATCTTCAAGAACCGATCCTCAATGCGCTGCCAATAGCGCTTCCCTCTTTGATCCGTGCCCGACACCGCATCTAGGCCAACCGTGGCCCAAGCATGACACAATGTGGTGTCCTTCATGTTGGTGTAGTTCATGACCCTCTTCTTCCTTATTTTCGCAGCTTTGGACGCATCAACCTCGATCACCTCCTCGTCCTCCTCGTGTTCCTCCTCGTCAACCTCGGTCACCTCCATGTCTCCGTATGGACCAAGTGGAGGCTCGGAAATATGCACCTTCGTCTCATTCAACATCTCCAAGAAAGAAGTATGGCTCATGTTACTAAAATCATCGCTAAATGAGCTACTATTCGGTGTGAGACAAATCGAAACGGGAAATTTTTATCTTCATATCTTGTAGACAAATCGTCGAGCACGGCGAGGCGTCGCTTCCATTGTCGACGTGCGAGGCCGGAGAGGCGGCGACCGGCGGCGGGAGCCTGCTACGGTGAGCCGTCTGCTTCTTCTTGGTCACCTTTGCACCATTCGCCCCCTTCGGACCCGCCGACTGCGTTTTAGGACGCGCCTTCATCGGCTTTGGAGCCGGCGCATATGAGGGGGACGATGCAGATGAGGGGGTCGGCGTAGCCGCGGGCGGTGCCGGGGCATCACTTGCTTGCGGGACAACGTGCGTACCCGCGCGCTTCCTCTTCTTGACGCTCGTGGCCACGACCATCTCGGTGATATCGTCGTTCGTCGGAATTCCTCCGGCCGCCCCGGGAGCTATGGTGACCATAGAGAAGGTGGGGTGGCGGGGATGGCTCCAGCGTCTGATTCGGGGTCCATGACGCCGAGATCTGCCCGCTCCACCGTAGGAGAAGGTGGGGGCATGGAGATCGGCGGCGGCGCGGGTGAGCATGAGCGGGAGTGGAGGCGAGCTAAAAGTCCCTCATGCGCAAACTACCGGTGTAGTGCGGGTCGGCCTCCCAGCCTTGTTTGTAGGGATCGACGAGAGAAAACTGGGCCGGTCTTCAAAAAAATTCACGGGCCGTCAGTTTTAAAGGCTCCGATCTGCGTCGTTTTAACCCGCAAATTCGTAAAAAAATGGTTATTTTACGGGATTGGCCCTTTTAAGGGCTCCATTAGAGATGGTCTTAGGCACGAGAAAGCCCAGCAATTTCCCTAGTGCAACGTTAGTGCAGTGGGCCCTAAGCCTGTGCAGACTTCCCAGTTCAACATTACTATGGCCGACTTCTTTTTAGCTTGTGATTCTAGAGAAACTAGATTTTGGGAGATTATAGGAAAAAGTTATGATGGGGAGAAGCTCATAGAATCAGGTTCAATCCCTTCTTTTTGGCTTCTAGACATTTGGTTGGATTGAGTTGTGAAATATCTGTAACGCCCCTAAATTTCATATGTAACCTAGTTTTTAGCACATAATAAGATAGAATGAATAAAGAAGATTATAAAATAGTTAAATAAAATAAATACCATAAGTTGCATATTTTCATGCGAGAGTAGCAAAAACATCAAGCAATAACTACATATTATGAGCATATATATATTGTGTGCCTACTACGTATGCAAAAAGATTATCGTCAGTACGTGCAGTTGCCGTACGGGGCATGAGTCCGGCGATACGTGCGGGCGTGATTCCTTGTTTGTGCGTGCGTGGCTCTGGCTCCCGGCTCTTTTTCCTTTTTCCTAATTCGGGCAGGTGACATTTCTTCGTAAATATAGCTAACGTTATGTCTACGTATGAATAACGGTTCGTTTGGGTTCTGAGAATCCCGGGAATCTGGCCAAAAGCAGCCCCCGACCCGATTCTGGTTTTACTAGCAAAATTAGATTCACGGTAAAAAAAAGCTGGATAAAATCAGACCCATTCTTTTGGGCTTGTGCGATTCTGGGCCTAGAATCTATTCTATAAGCTAAAAAAAAATTGACATATATCCAGTTGCATTGAAAATGTTCTAAAAACAAAGTTGCATTGAAAATGCTCTACAAAATTGCAATGATAAATATGCTACAACAGTACAAAAGTTAAGCTGAAAAACACGTTTTCATCTAGTGTCCTTCTTGAAACAGGCTTCCGCTCAATTTTATAAATAAAGCAACACAACGTTCAATACACACGAACAAAAAAAAAGAAAAATGACAGAGACCAATTGCTGGGCCAACAGCATACACATGCCCACGTCCACACAAGCAGAAAGAACAACAAGAGCAACGATACAACTCCTTCCAAAAGTACCACTTAGCAATGAGACGATGTAGCTAATTGGCGAGCCGCCATTATCAAGTGGTCCATCATGACGTCCAGCCGCTCTCCGTCTCGCTGCCTGCACAACGGGTAGTCACGGGTATCACTGCTGCAAAAAAGCCAAGAATTTAAAGATCGAATCAGAGGCACGACGCAAGGAGACGCTCTTATTGCGGATATTTCATAGGGTCTAAATCATCGTGACAAACACTAACCAGAAGAGGTGTCTCCTCTTATCGGTATGGTTTGCAATTGTTTCCAGGAATTCCTCAAGCTCTGAGTCCTGCCACTCAGGTCCTAGGGCCTCATGGGTGAAGTTCCATAGAAAGCGAGCCGCGGGACAGGTAAACAAAGTGTAGGTGCCGGATTCCTGGACCGCACATAGCGGGCACAGGCCATCTCCAGGGCCGTGTCGCTTGGCCACCTCCACACCTGAGGGAAGTCGGTCTCACAGTAACTGCCAAACGAAGATTTTAATCTTAAGGGGAGGTCATCGGTGTCATAGAGTACAAAATATCAGTTTCTACCAGATCCATGTGTTCAACATGTTTTTGTTAGTATTTCATCTACAAAGGAAACGGAGACACGTGCACAGTCTTATGATTGGCAGATCGGGCAACTCGACTGGTGGACAATCTTAGAATTTCGTCAAAATTTCACCATTTTTTGTGATTTTGGTGGTGCGACAAAATTTGCAACCCAGATTTCTAATTAAATTCAAACGTTTGGTCAAACTCATAAAAATTTGCCCCAAGTGATGTCAATCCTATTAAAAAAATTGCTTGTCCCGATGAGGACCAAAAATATTCATATTCTTTTATTCTTAAGCGTTTGTGGATCTGTCATACACGGAAATTAAATTGTGCACATAGCGCCCTAACATTGAAGTCCTGGTCATTCACAAAAAAAAAACATTGAAGTCCTGGATCAAATATGGTGAACCTAGATAAAATAAAGTCAATAATAAATTTTCCCAAAGTAATCCTAAACTTACATAGTATTAAAGCACACAGTCAGTCTGCAAAATTTCATGAAAATGTAACTATATGTTGAAAGGGACAAATATGGTGATCAAAGAGCAAACATACATTTAAGATTTAACCATTTGCCGCTGCAGACCAACACATTCTGTTCTCCTTGTGCAGTTCAGGAATGAATATATTGCTTGTTACAGCGTGTGGTGTAATCCTACATATACACGTGCGAATGTTTTGCAGTGCTTCTTCAAAAACTTGTGAAAGGAAAACTTTGCAGTAACTCCGAGACATGATAACTTGAGACGTACCACATACAGAGTCAGTGAAAGTTTTGCAGGTTCAGTTCAGGACTTGAATCTGATGTGAGTGAACATGACCATGTGAGCCGTCCTGCATCGTCAGATGACATCCGAATGCAATCTAAAACCCAATGCTCTTTGAAAGAATCGCTTCCTGACCTGCGTCTCAACTTTTCCAAACCAAGAGCTCTGTGATTCTGGAATCCGGGTCTAGGATTTTGCCAAGTACAGCTTGCAAACATAGGTTCTTATTAATGGGCAAGCCCCAACCACAGCAGAGTGCAAAATGCCAGAACCACCATGAGAAAAATGGGGACTGTATTTTGAACATAAATGTCAGCATCATATTTTGTACATTTGCAATCATGCATCCATTTATAAACTATCCTTTTCCCTTTCTTTTTCTCTATCCATGGCAATGTTTCATCCACTCTACTTACTAGTTTGTTTCCCGGACTCTTTTCGCTGAATATAACCAACCAGCCACCAAAGAACCAGGAGCTAAATATCCAAAGAACAAAGAAAATCTCAGAGTTTAAGCTGCTTTTTGTCTGTAAAGTCTAAGCTGATCTTGTGTCATCTGCCTAACTCCTCGCTTTCAGATCTATCACAACCACGCTGATGTTATCGGAGCTCTCCCTGCCGAGGGCGAGCCTCGCGAGGAGAGCAGCCGCACGGTAGCACCGAGGCTCTGGCTGTTGTGCTACCGGTGAGCCACCGCTGCTGCTGGGACCGGCTTCGCCACTCCCAGCTGTGCGAGCTCTTGTAGGGCTTCCATCTTCCAGGCATTGCCGCGATACGTCGCAGGCCACCTTGTTAGAGATCACGTCCCACAGCCCGTCGCTCGCGAGGATCAGGCACTCGTCGTCATCTGACCTTGTGGTTATGGTAATCTCTGGCTCACATATCACTTCAGGCTTCAGGAGCTTGTGCCCTGCAAGTATAGTTTAATGTCAAATGAGATCGAGTACTTTAAGCATAATAAGAAGAAGACTATATAGTAGTTCTAAATATAAATAAACCTTACCTAAGTGTCAGAATAAAGCTATATTATAAAAATAAATAAACTTCTTGTAGATATGAAGAAACTTCTCAAAAATAAGAGCTGGTATTTGTTGTTAGAAAGCAGAGCATCAGATACATGAGTTTTCCTTCTCTTCCAAAATTATTCAGATAAATAGCTCTGACATATTGATTGAAACCAAGCGAGTATCCTGCACCCGCTAGGTTTCAGAAGCAAACAGCCATGTCCTATGCGCATCTATGAACTATCATTTACTACTGCTTAGGGAATGTATGAACTATCAATGTGATGTAGAAGATGATGCAACAGTACATAGTCACATCATTGCTAAAGGTAAATTTGTTAAAGGATTCACCTTTTTGGTTGACCAATTGAAATAATTTTGTATGGCTATTAGAGCTGTCACATAAGTAGGACCTGGGGACATTACTAAATCTTCATAAGTATAGTTGCCAAACTAAATATTCAGTGTCTTATAAATAGTATCTTCAGACATACTGCTATTAATACCTTCAACAAAGATGGAATTGGTAACTACCAACCAGAGAGCTGCAACTGGCACCAGCGCGCGCTAAAGCCCTAACTAAATAGTTTCATACAGAATTGGATCAGATATACTGATTCACCGTGTTGCTACCAGTTATCATGAGTTGCCCCCATCTGTATCCTGGCTGCTACAGAGAAACTAACACCTATACCAAGTAAACAGGTCTGATAGAAAACAATGACTATCCAAGTTGCTTCATTGTTGAGGTAAAATATAAGATGATTCAAAGAACATATGGAAGCATGCTTAAGTTATAAATATTTGATACCCTTGGGTACATCCAGATCCAGGTACTGCATGACGTATACACTATTTTACAAAGCCTGGGCTGCTGTAACTTATTTTCAGTATCAAGTACAGAATTTGCTATTTTGGGTGAAATGGTAAGAGATTAGAGTACAGTTAAATCTAGCTAACCTCAGTGTACCTAAGATCTGGATAAATACCTCATCAAACCAACAGAAATCAAGAAAATACCGAATTTAAATGGAACACCAATCATAAATACAGATTAAAACAATATTGTCAAGCCCTACAATACGTGATTTGAAAAGCGAAAACATCTGGATTGGCAGCCAGCAAAATCAATGTTTCTTGTTTCATGATTTCCAATCTTGCCATAAATTAAATGATCAATATCACATGCCTAAAATATTTTACACATTAAAAGATAATTCTGAACATGCAGAAACACAAATGCTACAGCTGGTTTCATAACTGACTGCGAAAAATATCAGACTGCTCTTTTTTTGTTGCGAATAAAAATATCAGGCTGCTTATACACATAGGAAAGCCAAAGCTTAAACCTAGTGATGAAATAGATTGTCAGATTTTTTTTTGAGGTTAAAGGCAGTCGTTCTGCCATCCGATTAGATTAGAGAGAGATTGTTATGTACAGAAGGTTCCAAGAACCGGAACCAAAACACAAGGCACCTGCCACAACCAGAACCAAAATGGTTCATGTCGTCCCAAAAATGCCTACCCCGCTGCAACCACGTCTCCGGGGTCCTGGGTGTGGGCGTGCGCCCCTCTTGCGATGTCCTCATGGACCAGCGCCATACGACATCAGGGAGAAGGGCCGTGTTGCGAAAGACACGCCTATTTCTCTCCTTCCAAACTCCCCACATGGCGTAGATGAATGCGCCACTCGCCTCCCTTCTCTTAGCCTTTGGCAACAAAGCAATAGTTTCCTCCCACCATAGATTGTCAGATTTTCCCTTAAGAAATACCGTTTCTATATACATCGCTTCCTAGAAAGCTGCAATATTTGGGTTGGTTAGATATGTACTAACAGAACGGTCAAAGTTATATATCAGATACCTGCGGTCGAAATCGGACATGTGATTAGGGGATGTCTCTGTGTGACGTGGTTAAATAGTGGTTAGTAGGGGTCTGTACGAAGATTGCCATACACTATGCGAGAGTTGACACGACAATGTCTTTTTAGTAGGTTGGGCTTGGCGCGCGGCTTCACCCTACGTTAGGACAGCGCCCAAAGGTTTGAGCTAGATATGCAAGTGATGAACTAAGTTTTCCAATAACATCATCATTTGGGAAAGTTAGTTTATTTTTTTGAACTAAAGAGGGTAAATAGTACCCTAAGGGTGACCCACTTGCATCTCTACTTTGAGTATGGACCCCGCAAACCCGGACCGAACAAGGCTTCCCGGGGTGAAGTCAAAGTCCCACACAATGTCTGAAACTAGAGCTTCCTTGAAGCTCTAACCCTCTCCCTTTTGTATTGAATGTGGAGTGAATGACCTCCCACCCCCTTGGGAGATTTATAGAGAGAAAGGGTCCTTGACAAATGACCAAGGCTACCCTTCATGGTGGTAGGAGGGATACATTGCTAAAGCTTGGTCCACTAGTCTAGGAGGGATGTGGATGAGAGAGGGGATGGGCCATGGTGAATAGCTTAACTAGGGCTACACCTAATGGGCTTCATCTTTGACCTTGTCTTTTATCCCTTGTCTTGATCTTTGACGTGTTGATCATTCCATGACCATGGACTTTCCTTGACTAGTCTTTGCTTGACTTTTATCCACATAAAAGTCTTGTCGCATAGGGCCCCCTTAGGTAGGTGATATTCATTCTTACAACAACTTCAATATCAAAACTAAAGTCATTTTTTTCCAAGCGGAGAGGTTTTTCACTGCAACCGCTCATTGCACCATATGGACATTCCTACCATTCGATTACACCATATGGACATTCCTGGTGGCTTAGCCTAGAGGCACGTGTTGCTTTGACCGATTCGATCCCTTGCTCTAACTGCCTATGAAGATGATTTGTTGTAGTCCTTGTCATTGCGAATCCTCAATGACATAGAAGGAAAAATATATAACTTGGGCTAAGAATACTATTTTGACACTGGAGGAAGAATTCAAATTCGAGTTTACAATTTAGCAAGATATACATAGAAATAATAGCACATGAACCCGACAAGTTTTTGAATCCATCATGGATTTAGGTTGCATGATTTGGCAAAATAAATTGGATGCGATAAGAGTTGACGGGTTTGCTTTTCATTAGTGAGCGTGAGATGTGAGGCACTATCTTCTCTGTAACTAGTCCCTCCGTTCCACAATATAAGGCCTTTTAACAAGCAATTTTAGTTTGCTAAAAAGGCTTATATTACGGAACGGAGGTAGTAATACGTACTCTTAACGAAATACTTCCAAAGTTGGAAGTACATCAAAGTCATTATATGGGGTAAATTTGATTAAGAAATACTATGCCCCTGGGATAGACTAGTGGTGGATTTTTAAGTGGGCCGTATGCACTGGCCTTGGCTCGACTCTCGGTGGGGGCGGTTAATTACGTGATGTAAATTGTTGGAGCCTAGAAAATTCCATGTGTACCTTGTGATTATGTAATACTCATTGGGTTTAGCGTAGCAATAGTTCATGTAAAGAAGAAACTACACAATGATACCACAACAATGTGCAAAGCTCACATTAGTCTGACTTTATCGATAAGCAATAGTTCTGACAAAAAAATGTCAATGTTTCTTGGTCGACAAACACATTATGTGTTGGCCATGCATTGGACATGTGTTGACATTTGTCGGCAGAACTTGCCTAAACCAATAGGCTGTATGTCAAGATTACTTTATGACAGTTAAAGTGCTGACGAAGATGGAGGTGGCCCATTAGTCAACCAAATCGAGGGGCACAACTATGGGCATCCAAAATACCAAGTGACAACTCTAAGTTGAATATGCTCTAGAGATATAGGCAAAGTCTCATTTCCTCCATACCATGGGTAGTATTCTACGTTGATAATAACCTCTCCACTACCTGGATTATTGCTTCCTACCTCTGCATCGAGCAAATGCACGGACCCACACAAGTTTACATGGACACAAAGTTCAAAAAAAATATTACATGGCCAATCTTAACTACTACTCCCTCCGTTTGGGATTATAAGTCCCGCGCGGATAACTAGGTTGCCAATTTGGACAACAAAACATAAATAGTATAGCATAAAAATTATACCATTAGAAACTTTAGAGGTTATATTTTTTAATGGTATAATTTTTGTGATATATAAGTTGTGTTTTGTTAGTCAAATTAACAACCTAGGTATGCGCGTAGGACCTATAATCCCGAACAGAGGAAGTACATCATCGATTAACCAACATCCACTATCGAGATATAAATTCCACCCCCCTTACCACTAAAGGAAAGGCTCGACGAAGGGGGGATATTAGCTAGGTAAGGAAAAAGCTTTCAAAGATTGAGATGCCGATTTTTTTTCATCGAAAAGGAAGAAGGCCAAGGGGATAGCAGCCTTCCTTCGAGCTTTGCTTGGGGACGTTCTAATAAAGATTCCAGCTCAGCCCGGGAAAGTGCTGGCAACAACATAAAAACAGGGTCCATGTAGCTGATGTGCCCGCCCACTGAGCAGCAGGTTCGACATCATAACTATGTCTCTGCTAGGCAGCGTGTGAAATGGCCGAGAGAGGATCACTCATAGCCGTTTGCATCTTGTCCTCCGGCCGTCATAGCCTATATTGCCCATCGAGTAGCCCAGACGAAGCTTAGTTCCATTGAAGAATCCTTCCCTCGAATTTAAGGAAGCCATCGCCTATATTGCCCATCGAGGAGAGTAAATGGCACTGAGAGTCACACAACTTGTTCTGTACGTGCACTTAAGTCACACAACTTGCAAACTGAATTAACAAGTCATACAACTTGCAAACCGGTGCACATGTGGTCATAAAACCAGTTAACTAGGTGGTTTTTGACCAAAATTGGTCATAGACAGACTATTTTTTTATTAAAAAACCCTTATCTTATATTTTCATGTTGCCAAGTGTATATAGGATGCTCATGTGGCTTCCGAGCTCATTGTAGCTCTTTTTTAAAAAAATAAAAAAAGTCAGGAGTATTTATAAGACTCCAAAAATTCTGAAAAAAATGACGTACAAATATATATGCATTTCTAAGGTACGCAAAATATTTCATAAAAAATACGTTTCACGCATACCTTTGCATTGCCTCCATATGTTTTTATTAACCCTTTACTAGTTTCTTAGTGGCAGAAAAAAAAGTAGAATGGGAAGTTACCACATATAAACTTCAACAATTTCATTCCAATCCAAGTTGCACACTCACAGACTCACTTTATCTTGATATGGATGGACCGACTATTCATACCCACCCAATAGATTACCCCCATCTCTTTTATCCCTCCCCGTTGTCATGTTTCCTCTATGTCCCGCCTCTAGTCGTCCCCGTCCTTCCGTAGAACTCCTTTCCAAACCCACGAACACATGCATTCACGGTCTTGCATACAACCCATGGCATTACAAACCCCGATGAACCACAATTTATATTTGCTTTCTCATGGGCCAAAACCCTTCTCGTCCTACTGCCTTGTCACATGTTGCCAAAAAAAAGCTCCATCGGTGATGTTAAGCAAAGCATGGCGCACGAAGAAATTTGGGTTCAAACAACCCTCACAAGCCATCATGAGTGGCTATAGTGAACAGGAGACCGTCACTTAACCAACTCTTGTCTGCTCTTGAGTTGAGTGAGAGTTTCTCCACCAGACAAACAACATGTATAGACAGCAAGAGTTTTAACTGGCGCACAAACTCCTACCAGTGTCGGAGACACGTTTCAAGCAGCCACCAATCTAGTTCTCCACTCCAAATAGTCTAGTATGGAATGGGTAGAACACATAAAGAGAGTAGAAAGTAGCGCAATGAACCACCGATCTAGAGTTGGAAAATAGAGACGGGTGTCATTTTTCAATAGGGGAAATCCCGAATAGGAATTGAAGGAAAAATAGCCAAGCAGGACACATAAATCCATTGTATTTAGACCGAGTGACAATAGCGAGCTCCCCAAAATTGAAGACAAAACCCACGACATTCCTGACATCAGTGTGCTTTGTCGGAACGGAAAGTGGAGGTGAGAAAAATATACCGGTTAGGGAGAACCGGCAAGTAAGAGCATCTCCACTTGTTCGGCATTTCCAGACCGAAATCCGGTGTTAAATAGTGTCGGATGAATGTAACTTTTGGTTTGAAAACGATCAGCTTTCCACTCACACGTTCCCGACGACATTTCGTCTGACTCAAATTCACACAGTTCGACATAAATATCAATACAGAGCACCATTCGGCATAGTTCAGCATGAAATTAAACAAACAAAGTTCAGCATATATAGTTCGCCATAAATTAAAACCCAACATAGTTTGTCCTAGTTCGACCTAGTTTGCCCAGATCATGTTCGGCATAGCTGCTATGTGTTTTCCTTGCGTATCCAAGCAACCTCATCACCACCGTGCACTTCTGCACTGAGGAAAACCCTACCATGCTGGTGCAGTCCTTCTTGCATACAAAATAGGGGTCGAACTCCTGAATGGCATGCACGATATCAAGAAAGAGTTTTAGACTCATCCTGAAATGGCGCCGAAACACGGCATCTTCGTGCAGCGGCTCGTCAGCGAAGTAGTCGACGTACAACATGTAGTAGCCCTCCATCCGCTGCCTTGCTTTGCACTTCCGGCGACCCTTCGCCGAGTCTCCACGCTTCGGCATTGCAGTCTGCGTGTATAGCCGGGCCAGGGAGCCGAGGATCTGCATGTGCTCTTCATCTTGGACGGCTATCTTGGGCGGCTGCGGCGGTCTCTTCCTCCAGCAACAGGGTGAACATCTCCTTGTCGTCGGAGTCCATAGCCGAACCGGCAAAATGCCTAACACTTTGCGGGCGAGGTGAGCGGGAGCTCGGGACGAAGCCGAGTTGTGGCAAAGGCTGGAGAAGGCGAAACAAGGCCTATGCCAAGGGGAAAGGATGCGGCAGCGGCGACGAACCTTTCTATAGGTGTGGGTTCGGCTGGGCTTGGCGGGGATTCGGCGGCAAGACATGGCGTCGAGGGGGCATCTGGGAGAAAGCTCTATGTCCTGGGAGAGCCGAATTGCGGTGGGGAATGGGTTGTGTCACCGAAAGGTTGGCCCATCCCTTTTTCGCTTCATCTAGCGTTCCCAGGCGGTTCCCGACGCTCTGGGTTTGGCCTGGGAACCCCAGATGTAAAATGGGACAGTAAAAACTAGATGCCCGAGAATGCGACCGGACAATTTTTCGCCGTCCGGATAAAAAACGGCCTGAAAACGCCCTCTTGAGAATGCTAGTGGAGATGTTCTAAGCTTTCCCATGGGCAGGATGGCCCAGGACCATCCCGAAAATCCCAGGCCATGCCATCAGTCGAGCTAGGGCCCAGTAATTCAGTCGGGTGTGTCTCTGGCTTCGTGTTTGAGAGGTTTGTACAAGAGAGAATTCCTTATTTGACACTAGTTCTCACTATGATTCCTTATTTGATACTGAAATATTTTTACTTCCCTATTTGACACCTAGTGTAATTTTTTTTGCCTTAGATGACCCTACCGTCAATTCTGTTACATCATTCTGTCAACTTTTTTCTAACTGGACCATAATACTCCTGAGTTAGTCAAAGGCCAAACCCCTGGGTTCTGTCAACTTTTTTCGTGTTGTTGTGATGATTTGATTGAGCTGGATATACACACGATGTTGCTTACTAGCAGGGTCAAACCAAGCAAGACGGATCCAGCCGGTGCTCTTCTGCCTGCATATTGACGGATTGACCCGGACGCAACCAAGTCGGCCCAACTCCGCATCATTTTTGGCTAACGCGAGCTCCATCCATGACAGTTAAAAGCTTAGGAAGAGAAATAGCTACACACAACGTGCCCTTCATAGTGGACTTGGTGCAGGTGCATGCGTGGGTCGGAGCTGGTAGTGCGTGCGGAGCCGGAGCTCAAGGCAAGGATGGCAGCGCCCTGAACTCGTGCTGCTAACACTAATGACCAATTATTTTATTGATCTAAGGTTACTTATGTTTTAGCACGACGTTGCTTTTTTTACCATGCAAAAATCAACTCCATAACTAAATTGTTTTGGGTCTCATCTGGTAAATTAATGATTACATATATCACAGTACAACAATATTTGTTTTGTGATTTTTTTGTCACATTATGCATCGAGGGCAAAAGCGTTTTTATAGATCCTCGGTTAACACCGTTAGCCTAAAAATGCACTAGAATGTCATATAAGGCAAAATATTTACACTATGAGTCAAATAGGGAAGTAAAAAAATTTAGGGTCAAATAAGAAATCATATTGAAAACTAGTGTCAAATAAGGAATTCTCTCTTTGTGCAAAGGATAGTCCATCCCAAAACTTGTCTCTCTTTTTCCAATAAAGGAAAACATATTAATATCAAAGTGATATCAAATGCACCCGGATCTATGCAACAACACAATGTTAAGAGCTAGTCAAGACATCACAGATACACACAACCGAAGAAATGGAAAAAAAGACGTGACACAAAGGGTCATGCTGAAATTACGATGTCATGACCAAAACTCGTCTTTTTGTCTATTCATGCCCTGCTTGGGCTTGGATTTTGCGCGTCGGTCTTTTTTGGACCCAAAGCAGCCTGGACCGGAGTATGGCGAGGGCTACCGACAAGTCCCCCATGCACTTGAAAACGGTGACCAAAAACTCAATGCAACGGCACCGGAGGTCAGCATGCTAGATAATTGTATTCATGAGAGGGAAAGGGGAGGAAGAGAGAGAGGCGCGGCGAGGAAGAAGCACTAGGGCACATGACAAGGGGCTGGTTCTATCGAAGCACATTACATTCTGACGTGCCTCCTGCTTGTCACAGAAGTCACTTCCAATATAGACGTACCAAAAATAGATACGAAGCAAATATTAGAGCTGTTTTGTGGTACCCTTAAATAAATAATAGCCATTCATTTTCGTGCATCTAATGACCCATAACACTTCATACTGCTCTCAAAAAGTAGAGCAGTACGATTCATACTGCTGACAAATATTAGCACTGCATCAAAAAATCGCTTAGAATGGCCCCAGCCCAAAAGCACTCCCCGGCCCAAGGCAGTCTAACTGGTTTTGACCGTGCTATCGTTGGAAAAATAACATTCTAACCCTAAATCGAGTGAGCTCGCCCAATACTGCTCCCGATGAAGCCCACCTCCGTCATGTCGCCACAGCATTCCGGTGTACCTCGTCGACGAGAGCGCGTCCTTGCTCGCTTCTTCCGCGCGCCGCCATGAGACAAGGATCGATAATCAGGCCGGTGCTCTTGACCTGAAATCGTCAAAAAACCTTCGTCTCGATCTTGGTGTGAGGAAACGGCCGTTCGATCATCCGGAGGTGGGCAAGGGTATGACGCCTACCACGTCCTCTACGACGACAGCCGCCGTGCCGAGTATGACCTCCGCACCTTCCCCTCCTCCTTTGGTTCATGTGGCTTCGGGTACGGCTGCGGAAAATCCCGTTCCTCCTCGACCTTTACTGGCCATGGGTATGGCGGGGCCTCCTACGATTCAGGTCGCTACTGGTACTAAGACGGAGGTTTTCAGAAATGGCCTTCTCCAAGTCAGAGAGAAAGCGATAGTCCGAGCGTTTGGATGAGAGCCAATTGGTACCACTTGCTACTGGTAAGCAAAACATTGGCCGCTATATTGGTCTTAAATGTTAGTTTCTTGCAGAATCAGTACTACCAATTATACGTCTGGTGATATCGTCCACTAGGTGAAATGTGATTCCTACTGATGCTAACTCTGTGCTACAGTACACTCAGGGTCATAGAACTTTTGATAGATGGCTGATAGATGTATGTTCCTTGGTAGGTAAGAAACACCTCAATCTCTAATATGGTTGCTGGGATTTAAGTTCCCATTCCTGTCTCATAAATTCGTTTGGCCAGTATGCATGTTTTCATGATTTGATCAATTATTGCTCACTGCACAAGAAAGAGAACCAAGTCCTAGTAATTCCATTACATAATGTCTTGAGTTTCTAAAAATATTTTATTTTGTGATGTCCATTTGGCTAGCATAGTAATGTTTACATTACCATGGAATCATTCAATTGTCTTTGTAGAGCCAGCTGTCAAAACTTGTTGACTACATCAGCCTAGTTGTCAAAAAAATTAATAACCAAATTTTACACATCAGCTGATCTTGCCTAACTCTTTTATGCGTAACCTGATGGTTCCTAGGTTTGTGTTCTAAGTAAACATAAAGGCATGCAAATGCAGTACATGTGCTTCTCTGAAATTAATTTCTGGTACAGAATCAGTGCATAAGGTAATTCAGGTTTAACGGAGTGCAAGGAGAAAAGATAGGCAAGCTCCCAGCTTGTTTGTGATGTGATTGGTTTGCAACTGCTGTCAACTCTTTAAAGCTAACATATCTCAACTTTCTGAGACCGAGGGCTGTCCGGAGGTCAATTTCAAGAAGTTATTGTAATGGCTGCAAGGTAAACTATTTTGTACTTCTCTATTCTTAGCGTAACCTACATGAATGATTAAAAAAATCAATGTGTAATAATAACTAAATTTACTGTTTGTGCATCTTGCACGATAGTGTGTTCCGATTTCGACGAGCCTTACTCGCCACTGGCACCAGTGGAGCATACAGTGTGGCGCTCACTAACTTATCCAGTAATTGTGCACACAGAGGATGTGCTTGATAGCCCCACCCTCTCCTCACTTTTCATTTGCCGCTCGTTGTAATCGATGATAACCGGGACACGATTAGTCCAGGATGCATCTGTTCCTAGTTTGGCTTGGCTGGATTGACGGCAACTGCCCCAGTGACAAAACAAAGAGTGGTGGCCACCCATTTAGGGGTCCTGGGAGGCTGGGAATGGTGGAATGGGTAGCAAGCTCAAAGACGGCAACACCGTTTGAAGATTCAGTTTTGACAGTGTTCTTTGTATTAAGTTTTGTCAGTTTAACCTGTATTCAGTTTCTGGCGGCAGATTCAGTTACATCAGTGTACTCCTAGTGCAAACGAGGCACATCAAATAGTATTGGAATGTGACAGAATTGGCAGCGGAAACAGTATGTGACGGCTGCATTTGTGTGTATTTCTCGAACATATATAGCTGACGGAAACTGTTGAAGGATACGTGACAGACCTGTATCTTTTGGTGTATAAACTCTTGTAATATCTGTAATGGATGTAAACTGATAGGAACTAGTCCTTAGGAGTTAGGACGTGAGCGCTTCTTGCAGCACGATCGCATCTGAGCGTGGGAACGATGCCCTCCTCCTGTTGTATATGTACCCTGACTCTGATTAATGAAAAGTGTGTGCTTCTTGCAGCACGATCGCATCTGAGCGTGGGAACGATGCCCTCCTCCTGTTGTATATGTACCCTGACTCTGATTAATGAAAAGTGTGTGTTGAGTACATATTCAGAAAACTATTTGAAACAACAAACGACACGCACGCCGGGAGCATGGTCCATTGTTTGCCGCCGAGTTCAAGAAGCAGGGCGCAAGCGACGTCAGCGTCCGACGAAGGAACGATTTGCCGGGTACACAGGGAGCGTGTGATGTATGGCTGAGGTGTCGATGGATGCAACCTCCCAAGTGGAGGCAGCGGCGGCGGCGTGCAGTCAAACTTAGAGAGCAGAGACGACGGCGCTCAGAGCGGAGAGGGTTGGAGGCGGCAGCGACAGCTCGTTAGTCGTTACGTTTTTTTAGCAGATGTTGGTCGTTATGTTTTCCACCTAATAATAATTATAAGCTGGGCCTTCTGGGCCTAATCTTTCTTGACCCGTTAGATCAAATCATACTTGTCATACTTTAAGAGCAGTAAAAGGTACGGTAAAACACACCAAATATTAACACCTACCAACAAAAATAATATATACTCCCTCTGTTTTAAAATATAAGATGTTTTAGCTTTGTGAAGCAAATGTATCTAGACTTGTTTTAGTGCGTAGATTCACTTCAAACTTTAATGAACCTACATACTAAAACAAGTCTAAATACATTTTGTTCACAAAGCTAAAACATCTTATATTTTGAACGGAGGGAATACATATCTATAGTTACACTCACTATTTTGAAATAGCAACAATACATATGTACTAACCTCAAAAGGTAGTCTGTAAAATAATCAAAGTACTACATTTATTTTTGTGTTTGATACATTGCATGCTCTAACTAGGTTTACATGCCAAAGCCAGTCAAAATTTTAGCCTGGATTTCCCAAAAGAATCTGGATGCAGTTAGGGCGCAATGCACAGTTTCTTAGTAAATCGATTTGATGTTGACTCTATTGCTATTTCCTCAAGCTATACAAGGTGGCACAAATTAGAATAGCGTAACATCCTTATAGGTAGCTCAGCAGTCAGCATAGAGCAGAAGATAACATGGATAGTCTAATAGCCGAAGTCACCTATCCTACATATTTAGCATGATTGCTACAAGAGAAACTTGTGAGACAACACTTTCATATCGATGAATCGGACATGAACATGTGTGGCTTCCGTGTCCACTTTATGTTTCTTCTTTTTCATACCAGATAATGTAACTAACTGAAACAACACTATCGACGCACACCGGAGTGTTAGACTTTGAGTGGCTAAGCTAGGGTGGGATGGACAACACAACAACAGAGATTAACTTTCTTGATAGTTAAGTCAAATGGTATGGCGCAACTCATCAAGCCAGTGATGTGACTGGCTATCTAGCTAGCTACTCAACAACTGTCAAGTAATTAGCATGCACCAGAAGGTGATTATAAGATGGTCTTATTTGTTCCATCTCCGCCATCCATAATCTAATACACACAACGTTGGTGAATGGAAAAAAAATCTTAGTTTCACCGAACTGCATGCATCTATTATATTTATCCACAACTTCGCTGAACGAATTGGCTATATGCATAAATATAATTTTATCATAAAGCTTAAGGATCATGTCATTGTCGTATTTGTAAGCTTGCTGACACGAAACATATGGAACATTATTTTAGTATATGCTTGCAAAACTTGGAAGGTTCTTAGTTAGTAGGTTAGCTTAACCACTAGTAATAGTATTCTATCAGATAGAAGTTCGTAGTTGGCATATTGCAAGAAAACTGTTATTCTTATATTTCCTTAAGAAGATGCAATGTTCACGACAAATCAAATCACATTTCAATAACGTATTTCCTTTTGGAACATTTGTTTTCTTCAACTCACCGGCCGTTGGTGGGAACAAAACACTTGCATAAAAACAAAATTTTAAAAGTCGTGCGCCTTATGAAATTACTTGAGAAAGGAGCTTTAGTTTAGCCTAGGGTGGAAGACAAGAGGCAAATGACAAACAAACATACATCGAGCAAAGATCATCAACTTTCATTTAAAACTTGCAAAACTAGTCTAATTACCGGCTGTCACACACAAGAATGCTTTTCTCTCGCAAATAAAATAGATCAACAACACACAAATAATGCCAAAGAATATATAAATGCATAGCGGGAAAAAAACAAGGTGCGTAAATACATACCTAGTGCACGGGACATGGCGAGGATCCCTCTGACGCGTGCCCCGTTGATGAACATCACCCGGCCGCCCACCGCCTCGATCCTTGCCCTCTCGTCCGGCCTGTCAGGCTGCACATTTCGACCATTAATTCATAGCAATTAATTAACGAAGGAGAAAGATAATAGTACACGATAAACGCTAAAACCCATCTGTAGTCGAGATCATAGAAAGGAAGAGCACCTGCAGCTAGTGTACACAGTAGTGTGCACTGCTAAGTATACCGTGAACTAATTGTAGCTAGGTTAGAAGTGTAGTAACATATTAAGCAAGGTTAGAAGAAGCAAAGCAAGTAGTAATAAGCACGGATTTTGAGTCACTTGCTAACCCCAGCAAAGTCTACTACACACACAGGCACAAAGGTCACACCATAGCCCAACCAAGCAAAATTACCAAACCGTTTGCAGTCCTCTCTCTATCACTAGAAAATTCCTAGTTCTCGAGCTGCCTAAGTAGGACCCCGCACTCCCATCAGAGAGAAAGGTAGAAAAAAAAGCAAGAGAGAGATGAGACCAGAGCCATGCCCATACATCTGTCACCAAAGTCCCTCTCCGAAATCTAAACCATACAAATTCTATAGTCACTCTCCTCTCTCTCTGAGGGAGGGTGATCACAGGTGGCGCCACTGCCCACCACACCACCCGTACTCAGCGGGCCCATCCTGGCGCGGGCCCCAGGAGCGTCTGCGCTTTGAATCCCACACCCCGCCGCCGGCCACTGGCGTATCCCCACGTGCCTGTACCAGAAGCACCACGTGTCCCCCCACATCCCCCCGCGAAAGCGACCTCGTCGTATAGGAATCTCTCTCGCCAGCAACCCACCACGTGGCGCCGCGCCGGGGACAGGGCGCACGACAACGACCGGTCAACCCGAGGCGCCCGTCAAGTTGAGGGTTATTTACATCACAGCCACTGCATGGCCTGCTTTAATACTCGTGCGCGTATCAATTATTTCTACTATGCTCTTGTTCTCCACCAGTGCTTATATATTTAGTTATCTGAAGTTTATTTTTAGACAACGATGTGTACGGTTACTTCATTCCTTGGTAGAAGTATAATACTGCTACAGCGCGGTACGTGTCGGCGACCAGCAAGGTGAACTCCATGGAGGTCGATGTCTTCCTTTTTCCGGCGACCAACCACGGCCACACGTACCCAAAGCTTCCCCAGGACCGACACCTGCTGCGACCTCATTTGGTGGCCTGGGGTCAACGTACAGTCAACTCTGGCAGACTCTCTCGTCGGCGTCCACAGTATCGTACGTCGCGCAGGGGTCAAACTCCCCCAAGCCAGATTTAAGAAGTTCTCAGGCGCTTATACTACTGCACAACATGGTGCGTACGGACGTGACAGGAAAGCTAGCTACAGGATAGGAGCACGCGTGCGCGTACCTTCTGGTCTTCGGAGAGCGGCACGGCGTGGGCGCCCCGGCAGAGCACGGCCCGCGAGTCGCCACAGTTGGCGACGACGAGGCGGTCGCGCACCAGGAGCGCCACCACGGCCGTCGACCCCACGATAGCGCCCCTCTGCCCCAACGACACCGGGCACGCGCACTCCGCCGCGGTCGTCCTTCCGCACGCGCACGCCCCCGGCGCCAGCGCGTCTACGCGCGCGAAGCTCCGCGACAGTGCCGTCCGCCACGACCTCTCCTCGTCACGGTGCGACAGGTAGTGCTCCGCGGCGGCGGCGAGCTCCGTTGCGAGGATGCCGTGCATCTGCTCCCGGCACAGCGCCGCCACCTGCGATCGATCGTGTATAAATTAGCTAAAAGGGAATGGAAACGTGTCGGGTTGGAGTTGGGACGGAAGGCGCTAGAATGTGGCCAGGTGGAACAAAACAGCGATTGGAATGTGGTGTGGTACGACCTCGACAGCCTTTTTCTTTCTCAAATCAATTATTCCATTCAATGTTGCTGCACTCTACCTCCAAAACTATGTCGCAAATACTCTACAGTAGGATTTAACTTGTAGATATATTGTATGGCGGTACAAAATGAAGCAGATATTTTTTTTCGGCAATTTCCTTCACATAGAATACTACTACTCAATGGTGAACACGTACGAGGCAAGCTAGGTGACGTACGTGGGGGCCGCCGTGGCCGTCGAAGACGGCGAAGAAGTGCATGGGGGAGCCGTCGGCCCAGACGCAGAAGCTCGGGTGCAGCGACACCGTGTCCTCCATCTCCCGCAGCCGCCCCGCAAGCGCCACGGAACCGAACGCCACCGGCCAGACCGCCGCCGCCCCAGCATCAGTCGCCGCAGGCAGCCCCGCCACCGCAGAAGCGACGTTGATGGCGGCGGCAGAGCCATCCGACTCCTCCGAGGAGGATTCCGAGGAGGGCGGAGTGGTCTGCGCCTTCTCCTCGCCGCCGGCGCCGGCGGCCGCGCTTTCGTCGGAGCCGGCGGAGGTACTGGCTACGTGGCGGAGCGAGGCAAGACGTCGGCGCCTGCGCAGGCGGCATTCAGCGGCGGGGTCTGCCCCCTCAGGGCCGGCGCCGGGACCGGCGGGCATGTTGTTGACGCCGGCGCTGGCCATCACCATCGATCACGAGCGGGTGCAGGACCAGCAGGAAGTGTAAGAGGAGGGGCGGCGATCTCGAAGCAGCAGAGTAGCAGCAGCGCCCATGCAGCCCTGCAGACTGGAGCTAGAGATAGAAAGGCGGAACTAGAGAGAGAAACCAAGCTAGGAAGGAACGGAAGAGAAAGAAAAGAAACGGAAGAGGAGGAACCGAGTTTGTGTTTGGTGTGCTGCGTCGCGTGGGGATGGGAAGACGGAACTGGGTCCATGTGGGGTGCGACGTGGCTAGGCGTTGACACGTGTTATGGCTCAGGGGAAGGGAATCAAAATCGGTGGGTCGTCGGCATAACGGGGGAGTAAATTAGATTAACAACATACATATATTATTTATTAGTCTGATTTATTACTCATTTCGTTTCAATTTAGATTGCATATAAGATCTCATCAGAGTCAATCTATGCAATGTTTGATCAATTAGCTTGATAAAACTATAAATTTATACGATGCCAAATTAATATTATTATAATTGTTTTAAAATATACTTTAATATATATATATATATTTCAATGGTAAGAAAATCGGTAATCATTAACTTTTCGGTTGGCTTGGGAGTACTGACTAATGGGAATTTAGATGATTAACTGATTTAATTGGTCGGCTATTAATCTGCGCCGCCTACAAAAATTAGCATCTAAAACACGTATGGATCCTTTTGCATCTCAATCATTTATCCTATTAAAGGCAGCCTTAAGCCCTCGGATGAGATCCTAAAGCGCTCGAGCTCTTGTATCTGAGGTCTGGTCGGCAACTACGAGGAACTGGTCAACAACGACAAGGAAATGGTTGGTGATGGCGGAAATCAAGCTCCTGGAGGCAGAGATCGAGCGGGGGCTTTGCAAAACCTACTTCATTAGGGCGGGCTAGCGGATGGATGGGCGATATGTGTTGATAAGTTTGCAACTTTTTAGACCAAGTGTAGTGGTTAATCGGGAACATACCTAGTAATCGGAGTGTTAGACCTATTAATCGGGCTAAACGATTAACACAAACGCCACTAGTGTAGAGGAGTACAAGGCCGCCATGGAGACAGCAGGCCTTGCCCTTGTTGACGTGGAGGTCGACATGGAGCAGTGTAGACAACTCGACTATCTTTTATCTATCATACTTGATTATTGAGTCGCAATGACCATCTAACATGTGGATGGCTTGCTATGGTGTGTTTACTTTTTCCAAAACTTGTTGTTTACATTGTTTAAACTCTTTGCTATCTTGTGATTGTTTATTGTGTTTGTTGTTATGTGATGTATTGTGCATGGCATCTATGGGTTATATCTCATTACTTATCCTTATTGAAACCACATATGCCTCCCCGTCGTGCCAACCCCAACCCAAACAACAAGAACAATAACATCAACCCCGAGATGCAGCAGTTGATGACAGCTCAAGCTCAACTGATGCAGATGATGACCCAGTTCATAGACAATCAAAACAACAACAACAACAATAACAACGACAACAACAACAACAACGACAACAACAATAACAACAATCCACCAGCGTTTGACATGCTTATGATATTTTTGAGGTTGAGGCCAACCAAGTTATCGGGAACAACTAATCCAATGGTAGCCAATGACTGGCTATGTTCCGTGAACAAGGACCTAGTCTCTTTTGGCTGCACTGATGAAGAAAAGGTCAGATTCGCAGCACATCTGCTCGAAGGACCAGCAACAACCTGGTGGGATAACTTTCAGATCACCACTCCCCTTGAGGATGTGACATGAGCTATCTTTGAGGATGGTTTCCGCACTTCCCACATCTCATCAGGGGTGATGAACTTGAATAAGAAAGAGTTTCATAATCTGAAACAGCATCACCGTAGTGTGGCTGAGTACGTTGAGTTCAACAATCTAGCGTGCTATGCACCGGATGAGGTTGATACTGATGCCAAGAGGAATGAGAAGTTCCTCGAAAGATTAAATGATGAATTGAACCTGCAGCTATCTGTTTCCTATGTCCCAACATAGAAATCACTTTGTGACAAGTCCACCATCTTGGAAAACAAGATGAAACAGGTTGAGGGCAGGAAAAGGAAGCATAACTTTGATAAGCATAGCTCGGGATCGTCTCACAAGCGTTCCCATAATAATGAGGGTGGAAGTTCTGGATTCCACAAACATGGGAAGTATAACCGCCATCACAACCATAACCGTCACCATGACAACAAGCAGCATCGCAGTCATGACAATGACAAGTATAAGAACCATAAGAGTGGACACAAGAGCCACCACAGTGGAAATGGTAATGGGAGTCAGCCTGCTAAAAGAGATATCAGTTAGATTGAGTGCTTCAAATGCAAGAAAACTGGGCACTATGCAAATGAATTCCCAGAAAATAAAGTTGAAGGAGCCAGCAAGCCCAACCCTTTCCAGAAGGGACAAGTGAACCACATCAATGTGGAAGAAATATATGAAGAGTCTGATGCTATGGCTGGTAAGTTCAAGCTTAATTCTTTTCCAGCACTTGTTACTTTTTATACCAGCGCATCGCATTCATTCATATCAAGAGAATTTGTTGATAAAAATGGACTTCCAACTGAAACTATTGGTTGTCCTATAAAAGTAAGCTCTCCCGAAGGAGATATGATAGTGAATTTTGGTTGTCATGATCTAGTGATAGAATTTGAAAGTATAAGTTTCCAGTTAGTTTGATAATCCTAGATTCCTAAGGATTGGATGTTATTTTGTGTATGGATTGGATGATTAAGTATGAGGGAGTACTAGATTGTGCCAATCGTACTGTTACACTCACGATCTCGGATAAGAAAAGGATTAGATTCAAGTCTAACTTTGAATCAAAAGGGAGTAAGCTAAATTCTCTTAAGGGGGTTAGCATAGATGATGTACCAGTTGTGAAAGAATATCTGGATGTGTTTCTGGAAGAGTTGCCAGGAATGCCACCAGACAGAGATGTGGAGTTTCTGATTGACTTACTGCCAGGATCAGGACCAATAGCAAAAAGACCCTACAAGATGTCAGTTGATGAGTTGAAAGAACTCAAGAAACAACTTGGAGAACGGTTGTAGAAAGGATTTATTCAACTAAGTTCTTCATCTTGGGGTGCACCAGTTCTGTTTGTTGAGAAGAAGGATAGAAGTCAAAGGTTATGCATAGATTACCGTTCACTCAATGAGGTGACTATAAAGAACAAGTATCCTTTGCCTAGAATCAATGATCTATTTGATCAGCTATAAGGAGCCCGTGTGTTCTCAAAGATTGATCTCCGATCAGGCTACTTTCAGTTAAAGATTAGAGAGCAAGACATACCTAAGACTGCTTTCACCACTAGGTATGGTTTGTATGAGTACACCGTGATGCCATTTGGTTTGACAAATGCACCATCTTATTTCATGAACATGATGAACAAAGTGTTCATGGAATTTCTTGACAAGTTTGTTGTCGTATTCATCAATGACATTTTGATCTATTCAAAGAGTAAGAAGAACATGAAGAGCATTTGAGATTGATACTTGAGAAACTCAGGGAGCACAAACTATATGCCAAGTTCAGTAAGTGTGAATTCTGGCCGAATGAAGTTGGATTTCTCGGACATATTGTGTTGGGAGATGGTATAGCTATCGATCCCGCAAAGGTGTTAGCTATAACTGATGAGAATCTCCCAAGTCAGTGAAAGAAGTTTGCAGTTTCCTAGGCTTGGTAGGATATTATAGAAGGTTCATTGAGAATTTCTCAAAGGTAGCAAAGCCAATGATGGAGTTACTTAAGAATGATAAGAAGTTTGACTGGACTGAAGGTTGTGAAGTTAGTTTCCAGGAATTGAAGAAGATACTAGTGTCAGCCCAGTCTTATGTCTGCCAGATTTGGAGAAGGATTTCCAAGTTTATTGTGATGCATCTCACCAAGGATTGGGTGGAGTTTTGATGCAAGAAGGGAAAGTTGTGGCTTATGACTCGAGACAACTCAAAACTCATGAAGTGAATTATCCTACTCATGACTTAGAATTAGCCTATGTTGTCCATGCACTCAAAACATGGAGACATTATCTTTTGGGAAAGCATTGTGAAGTGTTCATAGATCACAAAAGTTTGAAGTATATCTTCACTCAGAAAGAAATACCTCTGAGACAAAGAAGATGGCTTGATCTCATCAAGAACTATGACTTGAGTTTGCAATACCACCCCAGTAAAGCAAATATTGTAGCGGATGCTTTAAGCCATAAGGTTTATGTGAATGGCCTTACTAACGGAGAATTTCCAGATGATCTGTGTGCCCAATTCAAAGATCTTAGATTGGAGATAGTACCTGAAGGACATCTCATGTCATTGGATGTTCAACCCACATTGTTGGACAAAATCAAAGAAGCCTAGAAGTTGGACAAGGAAATTGAAGAGATAAAAGGGAAAATTAGCAAAGGGAAAGCTAAAGGATTCCATGAAGACGAACAAGGTACTTTATGGTATGGAAAACGTATCTGCATTCCGCAAGATCCGGAGCTTCGGAAACTAATTCTGCAAGAAGCACACAACTCACCGTATTCCATTCATCCAGGTAACACCAAAATGTACATGGATGTGAAGGAAAGATTTTGGTGGAACAACCTCAAGAAAGATATTGTGGAGCATATTGCCTTGTGTGATGTGTGTAGCCGAGTGAAGGCGGGACATCAGAAATCGACAGGATTATTACAACCACTACCTATTCCTGGTTGGAAGTGGGATAAGATTGGTATGGATTTTATCACCGGACTGCCAAGAACTAGATCTAGATACGATTCCATTTGGGTTGTGGTAGATCACCTAACTAAAGTGGCTCATTTCATACCTGTGAAGACAACCTATACAAGTGCTAAGTTAGCCAATTGTATGTATGCCTGGAGTACCCAAGAGTATTGTGTCTGATAGAGGAACTTAGTTCACCTCGCACTTTTGGCGACAACTGCATGAGTCATTGGGAACAAGGTTAGAGTTCAGCGCAACTTTTCACCCCCAGACCGATGGACAGACAGAAAGGACCAATCAGATTTTGGAGGATATGTTAAGGGCGTGTGCCCTAGACTATGGTGCTAGTTGGGATGAAAGTCTGCCTTACGCAGAATTCTCTTACAATAACAGCTATCAAGCCAGTATTGAGATGGCACCGTTTGAATTTCTCTATGGAAGAAAGTGTACTACACCATTTCTATGGAGTGGTGTTGGAGAAAGAAATTTATTCGGACCAGAAATGATCAAGGAAGCTGAAGAGAAAGTCAAATTAGTAAGGGATAGATTGAAGATATCACAGTCCTGATAGAAGAGCTACGCAGATCCAAAGCATAGAGAAGTCACCTATGAGGTAGGTGATAGAGCTTATCTTAGAGTCTCACCACTTCGTGGTGTGAAGAGATTTGGAGTCAAAGGAAAATTTGTACCAAGATATGTTGGACCATTCAAGATTTTGAGTCGCAAAGGAGAAGTGACTTATGAGATTGAATTGCCCAAATCTCTGTCTATTGTTCACAATGTGTTTCATGTGAGTCAGTTGAAGAAATGCCATCTGGGGATGGAAGAAACTTATTTGAAGGATACTATACCTTTGGAAGAGGTTCAGTTGGAGAGTGATCTCACCTATGAGGAGAAACCTATCAAGATTCTTGAGACTGCAGAAAGAGTTACTAGTACCAAGACTATCAAATTCTGCAAAGTTCAGTGGAACTATCACTCCGAAGAAGAAGCAACTTGGGAAAGAGAAGACGACCTTCGGAAAGATCACCCTCACCTATTTTCTAGCCAATCCTAATCTCGAGGACGAGATTCATCTTAAGGGGGTTAGATTTGTAACATCCCAAAATTCATGAATTACAAAAGCTTGCATTTCATTCATACATTCATAGCATTCTTAACTTGCACAAAAATTTCCAAATCAAAACTCCAAATAAAACCATTTTTATACCTATTATCTATATATCATTGAGGCATGGTTTATTTTATTTTCAAAGGATCAAAGTGTAGTGGACAAAACAGTGGTGTTTGACACACATTTAAGTGCAAGTTTCACACTACAAAAATCTAGAAAAGATTTGAAATCAAACTCATTTGAATTTGGGTTTGAAAATGATTCCTAAAAAATCAAACAGAAAAAGAGAAGACAAAAGGAAAAAAATAAAACAGCCACTGCCCTTTTGGCCCAACTCCAGAACAGGCCCAGCAATCCCACCCGGCCGTTTCCCCCTCTCTCTCACCCGCACCCGCTGACAGTGGCCCCGCACCATCTCGGCACCTTCTTCCCCAAATCCTGCGCCAGACACCGTCGCCGCTGCCGTTCATTGTCGTTGATGGCACGGCTTAATTGCCATTGATACGACAAGTAATTCTCGTTGTGCCTCTGCCTACTTAAACCCCTTCCCACCGTGAGCATTTCCCCTCACTTGCCACCCCATTTGCGCCACTAGGCTGCTCGTATTTCAGCTCGAAAACTCGCTGCCCGATGAACTCCGACGAGGTAATCCGGTGAACTCCGTCCGCCATGTTCCCTCTGCTTCTTACTATCGTGCTCCCCTTAATCGTGCGCTTCTTCTCATACCTTTATTTCATATGCTCGTGACCCAGAGCGTCGGCTTCGTCAAACATCGCGAGCACCCGACACCGCCCTCGTCTCCGGCGAGCAATTATGGTAAGATGCGACCGCCCCTTGGCTTCTGGTTCACACCATCTCGTTTGACTGACCCGCGTGCACACGTTGATGCCCCTAGTTTGTGCTAGGGTGACCCTGGTCATCGCCTTCGTCGCTGCGCACACGAGCCCAACGCTACCCGCTACTCCGACGAGCTCCAGCCGCCGCCACAGCAACGCGCCCGTGTCCAAGCTGAAGCCATGTTGAGCTTCCTCGCGACCTTGCGACGCTGGTAAGACAACACACAGCCCCTAGCTCCCTCTGTATTCGCCGGAACAACACCACCAGTAGCGCCGCCGCGGTAGCCACGCGCGCCGCCAGATCTTGGTCGCATGCGTCATAGCCATTAGATCCAGATCTAGTGGATCTGATTAGATCACTTAACGAAGGGGTACACTTAGATCTGAGCCATAGAATATAACTTAAATCCTACAGCACACGTTGGCAGATCCACACGAAGCGGTACGGGTCAATCAGATGCGTCCACGTGTCTGAGATTTAGATTTAAATTCTGTTTTTGAATCTATTAGAGATTTAAACTTGTAAAATTCATATCTTTTGTTCTGTTTATCCAAAAAGTGCAACTAAAATATCATTGGATTCAGAAAATAAATTGTAACACCACGGTTCTGAAAAGACCATAGCTTCGATGTGACATTCCAATCCCTGGATCGGTTCATTGGCCCACAATAGAATAAGATGAATAACATAGCAAAATATCCGTGTATCATAAATAACGAAGATCCAGAGTACCATTATTACAATAAAAGCTTAGCTCAAGGCTAGATCAAATTATTCAGGTAGCAACATAAATAAAGCAAATCCTCCATTCTTCAAATTGCCCACAAGTGAACAAGTTCCGAGTGGAGTACCGTGGCCTAAATCGATTACTCGGAATCGGAATATCCTGCAACATGAAACATAGCAGCCCCGAAGGGTCAATACATGGAATGTATGGCAAGTAGAGCTATTAAAGGAGACAATAGTGCTAACATCTACATGCATATCTGGCAAGTGGAGATGTGGCTAGCTTGCATTTGCAAATACCTTTGTCCTACTTTCATAAACAGTTTTTGATTTTCTTTGAAAAGATCCCAATTAAGTTAACCCAATGAAAGAACATTTCTTAATCCCTAGTGTTTTGTGTGTTAGATAACAATACCAAGGATCATTTAATGTGTGTTGAAGTGTTGCAGCTCTATTTGGGAACAAAGGGAAAAGAACTCTGCCTTTGGGGGCGGATAATCCGGCCCTACCAGTGGCGGATAATCCGCCCCTCCCTTTGCCCAAGCAGGCGCAAGCCCCAGAGAGGGGGCGGAATTTTGGCCGGATTTTCCGGCCCCGCCGGATAATCCGCCCCCCTTTCTCATCGCCAAGGCGCAAGCCCCAGAGAGGGGGCGGAGTTTTGGCCGTAAAGTCCGGCTAGGCCGGATAATCCGCCCCTCAGGGGGGCCGGATTATCCGCCCCCCAAGATCTTCACCAAGCTTCACCAAGGCGCAAGCCCCAGAGAGGGGGCGGAGATTCCCCCGGAGAATCCGCCCTGGGGGCGGAGTTTTCCCAGGGGGTGGATAATCCGCCCCAAGTGGGGGGCGGATAATCCGCCCCCAAAGTTGTGCAACGGCCAGATCTGGGGAGGGGGTATTTAAGCCAACCATCCCCCTCCTGCCAGAACTCTTGATTCATCTCGAAAAAGACCAGATCAGATCTGAAAGTTTCATCCAAGAGTGCTCCACCGAGATCCACCCAAAGGCCCCATCCCTTGGGGAATCGAAGGTGGAGAACTCGATCTTCATCATCAGCAATCAAGCGCTTCATCTCCTCTCCATTCATTTGGAGAACCTCCGATCTAGTATTTCTTGCAAATATCTAGATCCTCGTTTTTGTTTATATTGATAAACCTTGTTCTTGTGGCAGCTTGTTGTCATCTCGAGAGCCCCCAATTCGGTTGTGGGTGTGTGCCCCGATAGTGTTGTAAAAGGCACCGGTTCCCGCCTCGAAGGGATCCAATAGTGGAGAAGGTGGATCAGGCCTCTCGTGGCGAGATCCATCGGAGAATAGGGTGAGGCCTATTGTGGCGTGGTGGTCTTAGAAACGCCCACCCCTCCAACGCAGATGTACTTCCCTTAACAAGGAATGAACTGCGGTAAAACAAATCCCTGTGTCTCCGCGTGCTCCACTACGGTTTCCTCGCTCCTCTTTTATGTGCTTAGTAGTTAGGGTTGCATATAGGGAAATTCTCGTAGTTGCATATCTAGAGAATTTACTTTGTGTCAAGCCTAAAATTGAAAAAGTATTAAAATTTGGTTAGCACCTATTCACCCCCCCCTCTAGGTGCCCATACGATCCATTTCAATTGGTATCAGAGCCTCGACTCTTATTTCGGGCTTAACCGCCTAAGAGAAGTATGGGTTCCAAGGGAGATGGGAATGATGCTCCGGAGGTAGTCACCATGAACAATCTCAAGACGTTGGAAACAACCTTGGTGAGTTCAATGGAGGCTAAGATGGAAGATATGCGTCAATTAATAATGCGTCTCTCCACATCCGCAGCATCACCTCCATCTTACTCTGAGGATACCACTCCGCAATCCAAGGAAACGGGTAAAACTATTTCCAAAGATAACGAAGTGGTAGGTGATGATACTAGCAAGAGCTCCTCCTCGAAAAAGGATAGCGGTAAGGATTGATACAATGAGGTTCCTCATGTGTATTCCCCTGATCCGCCTATCCCTCACCCACATATACATAATAGGGGTGATCCACCCAAACTTTCAGCATCTACTTTCTCACAATGGCAATTTTTGATGAAGTCTCATGTGTGCAGTTCCTCCATAGAGTTGTGGAAGATCATCGAAAATGGTCTTCATGTTGGAAACCCCAACAATCTCACAAGAAGAGAAGTGGTTGATAGCCAACTCAACGCTACAGCTCTACACATGATACAGCTTGGTGTGGGTGACAAAGACATGCCACACATTCAGCATCTTAGCACAGCTAAAGAAGCTTGGGATGCTCTCACTGAGCTCTTCATTGGAAATGAAAGTATGATAAGGAATAGATATGATGCCTTGAGCAATGAAACTGAAGGATTTTATATGCTGGATGGAGAAGACCACGAGGACATGTATAGGAGGCTCAAGGCAATAGCCACAACCTTCAGAAACCACGGTGCAACTCATGTTGATGATGCTTGGATCAAGCGCAAGTATGTCAGTGCCCTTATGCCATTTGAGCCCACAGATTTGAAAAGTCTCCAAGGTAGGCATAACTATCACCTCATGTCATCCAATGAGGTTATGCAAGAAATGGCCGCTTTCAAAGTAGCTACCAAGAATGCCGAAGATGCTCGTGCTCGAGCTATGGGGATGCAAAAAGGGGTCAACATGGCCTTGAAGACTAGTGTGATTGATCATGATGAATATGCGGTAGAAGGTCTGGACTGTCCCGAGGATATAAAAAGGATCCACGGGCAATACTTGGCTCTTTATGCAAGAAACTTTTGGAAAGATCCAGCCAAGGCTAAAGCTGAACTAGATCGCAAGAGTGGAGCCTATGGAAGAAAAGAAAATGGTCCCAAGCTGAGAACATGCTTTAATTGTGGTGACCGGCTGCACTTCGTAGCTGAGTGTCCATATCAAAGTAGAGAGGATAATGGAGGAAGACTCATTTTCAAGGAAAAATCAAAAGCTCCACGTAAGAAACAGTTTGTAAAGAAGAATGCTCCTTTCAAGAAGCAACCAAACATTGTTCTAGTGGCTCAAGAAGAATATTCATCGGGTAGTGAAGATGAGGACGATGACGATAGCTCTCAAGAGGTGGCTGCTATAGCCACTACATCTACATCAACATCTCTCTTCGACTCTCCGAACGAAAACATCATCAACAAGAATGCTACTTGCCTCATGGCAAGAAGCTCCGAGGTAACTTCTTCTAACTCTTCTTTTCCCAAGGCTATGATAGACATGGATGATCCTTCTAGTCTTAAGGTTAAAGAAGAGATTATTGCTTTGGATTATTTCTATACTAACTTGCAAGGTGAGCACAAAGTTCGTTTTGAGGCTCTTATGGATCAGCTGGCCCAAAACGAAGCACTCCTCGAAGAAAAGGGCAAAATTGAAAGGGAGGATGCAATGGAAATTGCATCCCTAGAAAATGCTCTTGAAGAAGAAGAAGCTCGGGTCTCTCTTGAAGAGAGGCTTGAGTCTATGGAAGAGTCACATGAAGAAATTGTGACTAAACTTGTTAAGGAACGTGAAAATGCTGTCACCAAGGCAAAGAAGTTAAAGAAGGAAAGGATTGACTTTGGGGCTGCTCATGATAGACTCTCCGAGGAATTGGAGAAACTTGACAATGCTCACAAGGCGTTGAAAAACGAGTTCTCTATTCTCAATGAGTCACATGATCAGCTTCAAAGTCGATTGGCCAAATATGACACTCCTAGCTCGTCCAACTCAACATATAGTAACAAGAAAAATGCTAGTGTGGAAAAAGAAGTGATCAAGGACATCACTACAAAGGACAAATGTGTGCTTGATGAAGTCCTTGGCAAGCAAAGGTCAAATCATGGTAAAGAGGGACTTGGGTATGTCACCAAGTCCAAGAAGAAGAAGACCAAGAAGAACAAGACCAAGAATGTGCAACTAAAGACAAGCACTGCTGAGAAAGTTGTCACAAAAGACAAGACTAATAATATTGGTTTTGCAGGGTCCCACAATCCGAATTATGAACTCTTTTGTGATGACTATGGCGATGTTTATGCTTATTATGTTGGTCCTTTTGATGAATATATTGCTTGGTCTATTTGGGTCCCAAAGACCCTTGTTACTAACATGAAAGGACCCATTGAAAAATGGGTACCTAAAACCAAGAAGTAATTTTCTTGCAGGGCTATGCTTCCGGTGGGTCAAAATGGGTGCTGGATAGTGGCTGCACTAGTCATATGACCGGAAGCAAGGAGATCATCACGGAGATGCGTCCAAATCATGATAACATCACAGTCTCCTATGGTGATAAGTCTAAATCTCAAGTATTGGGTCTTGGCAAGGTTGTGGTTGCCCACGATATCTCTCTCGTGGACGTCATGCTTGTTGAGACCCTTGGCTATAACCTTATTTCTGTCCGTGCCCTTGGCAAGATGGGTTTTGCTGTTTTTATCGATGATGATTTGGTGGTACTCTTATGGAGCAAGTCTCTAAAGGTCGCTTTCGTTGGATACGTCAAAAATGACCTGTATGTGGTGGACTTCTCCGGGAAAACCACTTCGGGTCCGATGTGTCTATTCGGGAAGGCCGACGTGGGCTGGCTATGGCATCGCCGTTTAGCCCATGTCAACATGAGAACTTTGCAAAGTCTCCAAAAGGGTGGCCACATCCTTGGACTAAAAGACAATGTCTCTTTTGCCAAAGATCGTGTTTGCAGGGCTTGTGTTGAAGGAAAAATGCATGACTCTCCCCACAAGAGGAAGACTATTGTGTCATCAAAGAGGATCTTAGAATTACTTCATGTGGATTTATTTGGTCCTACTTATCATGCAAGTCTTGGTGGGAAGAAATATTGCTTGGTCATTGTCGATGACTACTCAAGATATACATGGGTATATTTCTTCAAGCTGAAAAGTGAGACTCAACAAACTGTCATCGACTTTGCCAATGAAGTTCAACGTCAACACAATGTTCCCATCTTGGCGATTAGAAGTGACAACGGATCAGAATTCAAGAACTACACTTTAAACGAGTTTCTAAGCGAAGAGGGGATTAGACACCAATATTCCGCTGCGTACACCCCTCAACAAAATGGTGTAGCCGAGAGGAAGAACCGGACTTTGATGGATATGGCAAGATCTATGCTAGCTGAATTCAAGTCTCCTTATAATTTTTGGGCTGAAGCCATATCTACTGCTTGTCACTCATCTAACCGGCTTTACTTACCGGTAACAGATCTTGGACAAGACCCCATATGAAATACTTACCGGTAACAAACCCAACATCTCATACTTCAGGGTATTCGGGTGTAAGTGTTTCTTTCTTATTAAAGGTGTCCGTTTTTCAAAATTTGATTCCAAGGTTTTAGAAGGTATTTTTGTTGGTTACGGTGCCGAATCCCACACTTATAGAGTCTACAACAAGCTCACTGGGATTGTTGTAGAATCTTGTAGTGTGGAGTTCGATGAAAATAACGGCTCCTTTGTAGGGCAAGTTGATGTTTGTGATGCAGATGTTGAAATACCCCAAGATGCCATAAGAAGAACGGGCGTGGGATTTTTCCGCCCCATTGAGGAACCCCTTGTGGCGGATCGAGAAGGACAATGCTCCACACATGTGGAGCCCTCATCTCAACAAGATCAACAAGCTCCTACTGTTGGAGACAATCCTGCACCAACACCACAATCTGCTGAAGACCATCTGTCCCCTGGACAAGCTGGTAGTCCCAGGCCGGACTATCCGCCCCCTCCAAGGGGCGGACAATCCGCCCCTGGCACTCCAACTCCTTCCAGAGGACCCGAAGGAGAAGTCAACAATTCTGAAGCTCCCAGGCCGGATTCTCCAGCCCCTGAGGGCGGATTATCCGGCCCTGGGTCTCCAACTCCCGTCAGGCATCCTCAGGAAGATGGATCTGGTGCTTCACCTCCCAGGCCGGATAGTCCGGCCCCTCCAAGGGGCGGATTATCCGGGCCTGAAGAAAATGTTCAGCAACAATCTTCTGGTAGTAACGGTGATCAAGATCAAGGGCAAGGTAGTAATCAAGACAAGGATACAACAATTGAATCCTCTCCTAGAAACAATAAGGACATTGAGGCTCGTCGCAAGGCTCGTGCTGATCGCAACCTTGAACTAAGAGGGCACACTCTTGACAAGGTTGTTGGTGATCTACGACGAAGGGTATCCACTAGAAGAGAGCTTGCAAGCTTCTGTGATCATCAAGCTCACATTTCCATGGTTGAACCGAAGAAGGTTTTTGATGCTCTTGAAGACCCCGATTGGGTTGTTGCAATGCATGAAGAATTAAACAACTTCGAACGCAACAAAGTTTGGAAGCTCAAAGGATTGCCGCAATGTTATCGGCACCAAGTGGATCTTCAAGAAAAAACAAGATGAAAATGGCATTGTTGTGAGGAATAAAGCACGACTCGTGGCTCAAGGATTCTCTCAAGTAGAAGGAATTGATTTTGGCGAGACCTACGCTCCTGTGGCTCGCCTTGAGTCCATCCGTATCCTTCTTGCATATGCAGCCCATCATAATTTTAAATTACAACAAATGGATGTTAAGAGCGCTTTCCTTAATGGTCCTCTACATGAGTTAGTATCGTCTACATCCCCGGGTTTGAGGACCCCAAATTTCCGAACCATGTCTACAAACTCGATAAGGCGCTCTATGGCCTTAAACAAGCCCCACGTGCGTGGTATGAGCACCTTAAAGAGCTTTTGCTAGACCGTGGGTTCGAAGTTGGGCAAATCGATCCCACTCTTTTTACTAATAAGGTTAATGGGGAGCTTTTTGTATGCCAACTTTATGTAGATGACATTATTTTTGGCTCTACTAACCAAGCTTTTAACGATGAATTTTCGAAGCTTATGACTAAAAGGTTTGAGATGTCCATGATGGGTGAGCTCAGGTTCTTTCTTGGATTTGAGATCAAACAACTTAGAGAGGGAACCTTTATTAATCAAGCTAAGTACATCCAAGACATGCTCAAAAGGTTCAAGATGACGGATCTCAATGGCGTTGCTACCCCAATGCAAACAAAGTGTCATCTTGAGCTCAATCCCAAGGGTAAAGACGTGGATCAAAAGGTATACCGATCCATGATCGGCTCTCTCCTTTACCTTTGCGCATCTAGGCCCGATATCGTGTTAAGTGTAGGAGTGTGTGCAAGGTACCAAGCTGCTCCTAAAGAAAGCCACTTAGTGGCAGTCAAGCGAATCTTCCGATATTTGGTTCATTCCCCAAATTTTGGGTTATGGTATCCCAAGGGTTCAAGTTTCTCTCTATGTGGTTACACTGATTCAGATTGGGCTGGTGACAAAGATGATAGGAAATCAACCTCGGGTGCATGCCAATTCTTGGGCAGGTCTCTAGTGTGTTGGTCATCAAAGAAACAAAATTGTATTTCACTCTCAACCGCCGAAGCTGAATATGTTGCTGCTGCAAGTGCTTGTACTCAATTGTTATGGATGAGGCAAACTTTAAAGGAATATGGTGTCAATTGTGACAAAGTGCCTCTTTTATGAGTAAATTAAAGTTATATCAAAATTGCTTACAATCCCGCTGACATACAAGAACAAAACATATAGAGATTCGCAACCACTTTATTCGGGATCATGTTGCTCGTGGAGATATTGCTCTATCCTTTGTGAGCACGAAGAACCAACTTGCTGATATTTTCACGAAGCCCCTTGATGAAGCAAGATTTTGTTATTTGAGGAATGAGCTAAATATCATAGATTCAAGGAGCTTGGCTTGACTACCCTTGCACACTCACTTGCTCTTATTCATGTATTTGGTTTAGATGCGGGCATAGACATAGGGGAGTGTGGTCATAATTGATTGGGCCAACCCTCCCCCATAATGCCGAAAGCAAGTAAAATCGTTTCCATTAATATCATTTTGTGATATGTGGGTCATCGATGAGCATTGGTTTTGAACTCAAGATACATCTTCGCGGTGTCATGCCATGCGCTCCAACATGGTGGCTTCGGCCACCGCCCTCTTCCTCGATAAGAGTTGGTTTTTCATGGGTCTCGTTGGATTTTCTTGCATATCTCATGTTCTTATGGAAAACACACTCCAATTTGGCTTTTGCTTGATTTGATTCTTGCAAATTTGGGTGTGAATTCTGGGTGTCCAGGGGCGTTAGCATCGCTCTTCTTCCTTTTTGGCGTTTCGATGCCAAAGGGGGAGAAGTAGTTCTATTAGGTCTCGTGGATTTGCAAGGGTCGGGCACAAGCTTTTCGTTTTAGTCGTTTTTATTTGCTTGCTTGTGCCTTTTCTAGTGTGAACTCTTTTGCTTTGTTTGTGTTTGTCTATGTAAGACTATGTCGTACTCCACTATGTTTGGGCACTATGGAATTCTGGATTTATCTATTATGGACCTCATGGATTTCTGGAATTGTGGAGCATATTTGATGGCATATGGATTCATGGGATTATCTATGTATGCCTTGGCTATATTCTCATTCCGGTGGTATGATATTTTTCCCAAACCTTAAAGTAGTGTTCTACCTAGTGTGTGTATTTGTATTCAAATGCAAATCTTAAATATGCACACATCTAGGGGGAGCGTCTTTCATTATTTAAGGTGGCATTTGCCGGTTTCATTGCAAATCCTAGTATTGTCATCTAACACCAAAAAGGGGGAGATTGAAAGAACATTTCTTAATCCCTAGTGTTTTGTGTGTTAGATAACAATACCAAGGATCATTTAATGTGTGTTGAAGTGTTGCAGCTCTATTTGGGAACAAAGGAAAAGAACTCGCCTTTGGGCGGATAATCCGGCCCCACCAGGCGGATAATCCGCCTCCTCCTTTGGCAGCAAGCCCGAGAGGGGCGGAATTTTGGCGGATTTTCCGGCCCACGGATAATCCGCCTCGGGCGGATAATCCGCCCCTCAGGGGGGCCGGATAATCCGCCCCCCTTGCTCATCGCCAAGGCGCAAGCCCCAGAGAGGGGGCAGAGTTTTGGCCAGAAAGTCCGGCTAGGCCGGATAATCCTCCCCTCAGGGGGAGCTGGATTATCCGCCCCCAAGATCTTCACCAAGCTTCACCAAGGCTCAAGCCCCAGAGAGGGGGCGGAGATTCCCCCGGAGAATCCATACAGGCGGAGTTTTCCAGGCGGATAATCCGCCCCAAGTGGGGGCGGATAATCCGCCCCAAAGTTGTGCAACGACCAGATCCGGGGAGGGGGTATTTAAGCCAACCATCCTCCTCCTGCCAGAACTCTTGATTCATCTCGAAAAAGACCAGATCAGATCTGAAAGTTTCATCCAAGAGTGCTCCACCGAGATCCACCCAAAGGCCCCATCCCTTGGGGAATCGAAGGAGGAGAACTCGATCTTCATCATCAGCAATCAAGCGCTTCATCTCCTCTCCATTCATTTGGAGAACCTCCGATCTAGTATTTCTTGCAAATATCTAGATCCTCGTTTTTGTTTATATTGATAAACCTTGTTCTTGTGGCAGCTTGTTGTCATCTGGAGCCCCAATTGGTTGTGGGTGTGTGCCCCGATAGTGTTGTAAAAGGCACCGGTTCCCGCCTCGAAGGGATCCAATAGTGGAGAAGGTGGATCAGGCCTCTCGTGGCGAGATCCATCGGAGAATAGGGTGAGGCCTATTGTGGCGTGGTGGTCTTAGAACCGCCCACCCCTCCAACGCAGATGTACTTCCCTTAACAAGGAAGGAACTGCGGTAAAACAAATCCCTGTGTCTCCGCGTGCTCCACTATGGTTTCCTCGCTCCTCTTTTACGTGCTTAGTAGTTAGGGTTGCATATAGGGAAATTCTCGTAGTTGCATATCTAGAGAATTTACTTTGTGTCAAGCCTAAAATTGAAAAAGTATTAAAATTTGGTTAGCACCTATTCACCCCCCTCTAGGTGCCCATACGATCCATTTCACCCAACAACATTAAAGCAATTATGAAATTAGAATGAGCGAGAAACATGTCATGGAATCAATATCAAGCAACTCAGACGTCCATAACCGGGGACACGGCTAATCGATTAGATTATACACCCTGCAGGGATTAGTACACTTTACCCATGTGACTTGGACAACCCAGCTCGTACCATCACTCTCATTTTGGGTGATGATAGGGAGAAGTCCAAGAAGAGACCGTCCGGGAAGTAGCTCCCCAATCTCGACGCGCACCGGTCCAACCTACCAAAATTCTACATCTCTGGATACGCGGGTTCGAGTTACCACAACCTACTAAGTCCAACCAACCGCCCATTTCATTATTGGCACATGGTTGTACACGTAAGCAACAAAATAAAGAAGCCAATCATTTTCTCTTGATACCTGGGTGCCTTTCCGCAATGATACCATCAAAAATTATCAATCCCATCACACCCAGGAGATTCATTGATTAGGTTGTTTTAGTTTTCGCAAACCAACATAATTAGAAACAACTTTCAGTGATGTAACCCAGCCCTCGTTCATCATAGCATGGCTAAGCACATCTACCAACGGTGGTTCATCTACAAGGAAAGACCTACCATATAATAGGATATAGCATAGCGATAGTATTATCCTACACATGCATCTACAAAATACACGACAATGCATTGAAAATAGTAGGATAGCATCATAAACAAGGTATCATCTACTTTCCTTGGTTGTAGCAGTCGGAAGAACAATCCACACACGAGCAAGCGTTGCACTCGTCACAATCTACACGATACAATTGCAATCATAAACAAACCATCCACAATTATATGCAAACAAAGATGATGCAAGATGCATGCATGACAAGTGGATTGATGCTACAGCAGCATCACATAATCTTATTCAGTAAAGCTACTGTATGCATGCATGGAAATTATTTTTTGCGCAAGGAAAACAAGTATGCAATTTATAATGCTCAATAATAGAGCTAGAAACCAAATAATTCACCACTACTGACATACTGTTTGTAAAATCTTGGGAAAATTCTACTGTGTAGGCAACTCTAAATAGGAACAGTACCAATTAGAATTTCTCAAAAAGGATTTATATAACTCCCCGAGTAATTAAAATACTGCAGTTAGCCATTAAATAGATTCTGCAAAAATTATTACTGTAAGCCTAACTTTTTAATTCACTTTGAGATTCCCCTTGTTCTACTGATTCCAGGGACATATTATTTGCAATTTTTGGAGTTACAGAACTTATTCTACGAATTAATTACTCTAAAAAGGCCATTAACTCACTTAATTATTCTGGACAAAACCTTGCTGCAAAAGTGTAAAACGAATGTACAGCAAGATTCTACATGAGTTACTGAATCTACACATATTTTATTTGTAATTTTTGGCCCAGTAGATCTATAGATATGAATTTTATAAGTTTATACAAATTTCTGCCAATTAATTCAATTTAGAAAATACCTAGTCAAACTTTGACTGTTTGACCGGCCCACGTGGTGGCTGACGTGGCGCTGACTGGCAGTTGACCAGTAAGCTGCCCGCGTTGACTGTTCAATGGTCCGATCTAGACCGTTGGATCACGATCCAGCGGCAGGGAGGGGTCGCGGCGAGGTGGCTCACCGGAGTTGGGCGTGGCGACGACGGCGATGGTCGGGGCAGCGGCGGCGATCCCTGGCGGCGGTGAAGTGGCGCACGGTGTCGGGCGACGGGTGAGGCGTCTGTGAGAGCGGCCTCGGCGAAGCAGGAGCGTCGGCGGCGGCCAGGCGAGCGAGGCGGCGTGGCGGCAGAGCGTCCCTCGGGAGAAGAGGAGAGGAAGAAGTATGGCGTGAGGCGGAGCTCATGGGTCGCAGGAGAGAGAGAAGCGGCGGCGCGTGCACTTACCGCGAGCGGCGGCGGCGGCGGTTGTCAACTCCGGCGAGAAATCGCCGGAGATTGAGGGAGTGAGAGGAGGCGTGGGTTTAGGGGGAAAGTGGCGGCGGGGTGAGCATTAAGAGGGGCCCGAAGATTGGGGAGGGGGAGAGGTAGTTAGAGGCCGAATCGCGAGCGCGGCGGGCGGAGTCTGTGGCACCGATGTGGCAGGATGGCCCTTTGTCGGGCCTATTGCTCTTGACTAGGTAACAAGCCCATTGCTATCTTATTCTTGTAGGAGCGGCGGTTAGCCAGGGTTTAGGTGGGCCGGGCGGGGTGGCTTGGCCGGTGGGGGGTAGGTTAGTTTTTTTTTGTTCTGTTTTTTTTTCTGTTTTAGAAATTCTAATACAACTTTTCCATATGAACTCCAAAATGGGTGATTCTTGTCTCTAAATTTTTGTGAAAACCAGAGGATCAACATAGGATCATTTTGTATCAAAACCACTAGTTTCCAGAAGGTGGAAAATACAAAACCTAGTATAATCCCTTGTAGGAGCGTTCTAGTAATTCAAAATGGGGCTTTGAAAATATTGTTTTCGCCAGAATCTTTTCAAACTGAAATTTTGCATGGATGATCATGATGCAATGACATGAATGATATGAAGTACCAAATCTAAAATTTGGGATGTGACAAGAATAACCCCCTTAAGATGAATCTCATCCCCGAGATTCCGCGCGGCTAGAAAATTGGTGCGGGTGGTCCTCTCGGATGTCATCCTCATGCTCCCAAGTGGCTTCCTCTTCGGTGTGGTGGCTCCATTGCACCTTGCAAAACCTGATCGTCTTGGTGCGGGTAATCCTCTCTGCTGTTTCCAGTATCCTGTCCGGCTTCTCCTCATAGGTCAAGTCATTCTCAAGCTGAACCTCCTCTAGTGGCACGGTGTCTTTCAACGGTGTATCCACCATCTCCGGATGGAACTTCTTCAGCTGGGACACGTGGAACACATTGTGGACAGCGGACAGAGCCTCTGGCAACTCCAACTGATAAGCAACTTCTCCTTTGTGTGCTAAGACCCGATATGGCCCAATAAACCGAGGTGCCAGCTTACCCTTGATTCCAAATCTCTTAATTCCACGAAGTGGCGACACTCTGAGGTATGCTCTATCACCTATCTCATACACCACTTCCTTGCCCTTGGCGTCAGCGTAGCTCTTCTGCCGTGATTGTGCTATCTTCAGCCTGTCCCTAATCAAGGCGACCTTCTCCTCAGCGTCCTTGATCAAATCAGGTCCAAATAGCTGACGTTCTCCTACTCCATCCCATAGTAATGGTGTCCGGCACCGCTTCCCGTATAGCACATCGAACAGTGACATTTTGATGCTGGTCTGATAGCTGTTGTTGTAGGAAAACTCGGCATACAGCAGATTCTCATCCCAACTAGAACCATGAGCCAAGGCGCAAGCTCTCAGCATATCTTCCAGAATCTGATTTACCCTCTTGGTCTGTCCATCAGTATGGGGGTGAAACGCTGTGCTAAACTCCAATCTAGTCCCCAACGACTCGTGCAGCTGGCACCAAAAGTGTGAGGTAAATTGGGTGCCTCTATCAGATACAATACTCTTAGGAACTCCATGTAGGCACACAATCCTGTCCATATAAATCTTGGTCAACTTTGCACTCGTATAGGTCGTCTTCACCGGTATAAAATGGGCTACCTTGGTCAAATGGTCGACCACTACCCAAATAGAGTCATATCCTGACCTGTTCCTGGGCAATCCTGTGATAAAATCCATTCCCACTCTATCCCACTTCCAATCCGGCACGGGCAATGGCTGTAGTAGTCCTGCCGGCTTCTGGTGTTCCGCCTTTAGTCGGCTACATACATCACATAAGGCAATGTGCTCAGCGATGTCTCCCTTCATGTTGTTCCACCAGAATCTGTCCTTTAGGTCCATGTACATCTTCGTATTGCCTGGATGTATGGAATATAGCGAGTCATGAGCTTCCTGCAGAATCAACTTCCTTATCTCCGGATCGTTGGGAACGCACAAACAATCTCCATACCACAAAGTTCCTTGCTCATCCTCGCTGAATTCTTTTGCTCGATCCTCCTTCATCTTTTCCTTTACTTCATCAATATCTTTGTCTCCCACTTGAGCCTTCCTGATCCTGTCCTGTAGCGTTGGTTGGACTTCCATTGCTGCCAAATATCCTTCCGACACTACCTCTAGTCTAAGGTACTTGAATTGCTTGCTCAAATCCTCGGGCAATTACCCAACAGTCAATCCATTGGCATAGACCTTCCGGCTCAAAGCATCTGCTACTACATTTGCATTTCCTGGGTGGTATTGCAGATTCATATCATAATCCTTGATAAGTTCCAACCATCTCCTTTGCCTCATGTTCAGTTCTTTCTGTGTAAATATGTACTTCAGGCTCTTGTGGTCGGTGTACACATCGCAGTGTTTCCCCATTAAGTAGTGCCTCCATACTTTGAGTGCATGCACAACTGATGCTAATTCCAAGTCATGTGTGGGATAATTCCTCTCATGGTGTTTAAGCTGCCTCGAGGCATATGACACCACTCTCCCATCTTGCATCAGCACACTCCCAAGTCCCTGTCGAGAAGCATCACAGTACACTTGGAAATCCTTCTGAAGATCTGGTAAACACAGAATAGGTGCGGTCACTAGTCGACGCTTCAGTTCCTGAAAGCTGGCTTCACACGCCTCTTTCCATTCAAACTTCCTCTCCTTCTTCAGAAGTTCTATCATCGGCTTAGCAATCTTGGAGAAGTTTTCAATGAACCTCCTGTAATATCCAGCAAGTCCCAAAAAGCTACGAATACCACCCACATTCTTGGGCGCTTCCCACTCAGTCACTGCAGTCACTTTGCTTGGATCAACTGCGACTCCTTCTCCCGACACCACGTGTCCAAGAAATCCAACAGTGTTAAGCCAGAATTCACACTTGCTGAATTTGGCATACAGTTTGTGTTCCCTCAGCTTTTCCATAATCAATCGCAGATGTTTCTCATGCTCAGCATCATCCTTGGAATATATCAGTATGTCATCAATAAACACCACTTCGAACTTGTCCAAGTACTCCATGAATACCTTGTTCATCATGGTCATGAAATATGCCGGGGCATTCGTTAGTCCAAAAGACATAACTGTATACTCATATAAACCATACCTAGTAGTGAAAGCGGTTTTTGGTATGTCCTCCTCCTGGATCTTCAATTGGAAGTAGCCCGGTCGCAGATCAATTTTTCTAAACACCTTTGCTCCTTACAGTTGATCAAACAAATCATTTATGTTAGGCAGGGGGTATTTGTTCTTGATGGTTGTAACACCCTCAGAATCGGACCTATGCAAGTTTTAGCAAAACCCGCCAAACCCGCATAGAAACGATTCAAAGGTGCCCACCAGGCACTTTCGTGCGGGTGGAAAACGAAGTAATAACATTACACAACAGTCGATGGGACCCACGAGCAGATATATATAACAGCGACTCAAAGAGTCCGAATACGAAATAATATACAAAGATCCAAATCACCTTCAAAATGCTAGGCGTCCGACTACGGACAAGATGCAAATGGGGCTAAGAGCCTGAAGAATAACCAATGGCGTCCATAACCTGCCGGCCAAGCGGAAGGGTAACCACCTAACGACGTCGATCTCAAAACCTGCTTAAACAAAAGGGGTGCCGAAAGGCAAAGGAAAAAAAGAGGCGGTCGATCTTGAGGCCAAGACAGCGAGACTAGAATTGCGGTCCTCGCCTACATAGGTATGGTGGACTGAGCGGCGGCAGCATGCACTAATCAACCTATAGAGACTCGATACAACTGGCGGCAATCAGAGAGGGGTAAGAAAAACCTATTCGGATCCAACCTGATTCTGCCATCAAACAAACCCATCCTGGTGTTTCCCCCTCGAGACCAATCGAGGAAGTCAACCGAGGAACTCACACGATTGGCAGTTTTAATTATCCGATTATAGTTGCGGCACTTTACTAGTCAGGTTTAGATAATCATCACGGTAAAGTAAGCGGTGGGCACTGAGTTAACCATTCCGTTTTAGTGGCAACACTTACTAGTCGAGATACAATTAGCATGAGATAACCCCAAAACCCAGCAGTTGTTGGTACTTTTATTCAGCCATTCCGTTGTAGTTGCAATACTTACTAGTCGAGATACAATGGTCATGGCGACGACCAAGCAAGCAATTGTTGGCAGTTTTATTTAGCCATTCCGTTATAGTGAAGCTGATTACTAGTCATTATAAAGTCAAATTTATAGCAATAAACTTTAGTTATGCTTGTCTATGGTCGAGATCTTGCTCCAAGTCGTCCATAACATGGACACGGCTTTGAAAGTTTTAACCGGCGGGGTGCACAAATAGCAACACACTCGATATGCCTCGGAAAAACCAAATCAAAACCAACGAGTCAGTCCGACAAAAGCGATCACAGGATTCAGAAATATTTCAGGGGCCACCCCATTGAGTGAACCATAGCAAGCTATTGACTCAAAGGCGGACTCAAGGTTTGCGCCAATGGTACGTGAACATCGGGAACCCAAAAGCTGGGCTTGTCGACATGAAAACACTCCGCTTACCTAAACAGACGATGCTATCCATCGCACAATTTAAATAAAGCGATAAAGCATGGCATAAATGCAGGATCGTAAATAAAACCTCAAACTAGTTTGTGGCCCCAAGAAATAAGAATGAATCAAGCTCTAGCTCAGGGGGGTCCATAAGCCTCCCGGATGTGGATAGCGCGATAAATCAAGGAACAGGTATCAAGTACTCGGGGTCCTACGGGACACAAGTGGGCATTCGGAAACCAAATATTATCTATCACCCACCGATGCCTCTGCTTATTTCAATTTTAGTTGTTAAACAGGAATTAAAGTGAGCGATAAGTAAAACTATGATCATCTCCAACATCAACATGCGGCAATACATCAACGTTGTGGCACTTGACGACCGCATAGCAACACTTGAGCAAGCGACTACGACGCATAAGTCCAACTATCTACCAAACAAGGTAATAGGGTGTGTCCAAGGCAATATGAGTCTGCAAGGGATATCAGACACGAAAACTAGAGCATCATAACACAGATAGCAATAGATCAACAGGAGGAATAAATACTATAAAAGTAAGATAGGTAGAAAGGAGGAGGTGCTCGCTTTGAAAAACATTGCGAAGGTTCATCCAAGATCGGTGAAGCTCACATCAACTCAACGGCCTTATCATGAAGAAGCAAAACACTAGAAGAAACACGGATGCACTATTTAATACTACGGCAAAAGATCGAGCATGATGCATGTATGATGTATGGCATGGCAAGGGGCGATGCAATTAGGCAATATTAAGCGGAACCGGGGTCCCGACATTTAATTAAACGGTTCAAGTTATTTAACTACCCCGCAATTTAAATGTTGTCTTAACAAGGCAAAAGATAGCATCGGTTCGATACACAAATTTAAATGGGGCCAATATAAAACTAGATTTGCCCGCATATGGGCCCCATATTTGATTATAAGGTGAATCGGCGTAGTGCCCCCAACCACATGACAATATGCATGCGAGTATGACAATTTAATATGCAACAAGTTTTATTATATTATAAAATAGGGTTTCGGGAAGGGGTTCACACTTTAGAGGGTTCGACGAGCTTGGGGTTCCGGGTTGAGTTGACCTCGTGGTTCGTTCTCGGATAACGGAGTAGATCTTGGCGTTCGGTGAAGGCCCCCGGGTTCGGGGTCTCGGCGAACTTGGCGTGTCGAGGTTCGGTTTCCGGTTCCGGCGCCGTGGTCTTGCATGGTTCCCCGGTTTTCGACTCGTGTCGGTCTTGTCGTTCGGGAAGAAGAACTTGGCGTCCAGGATCGGGTTCCGTGTGGCGGTCTTGGCGTTCGGGTGAAGCACTTGTCGCATCCATGTGGAATCCTTGACGATCTGTGGCGATGATCTCAGGTTCGGGTCTCCGGGAAGGAGCACTTGGCGCGGCGCCGGTTGCGGGATCGGTCTTTGGGGCCGGGTCTTGATGTCCATGTAGAAGTACTTGGTGCTCCGAGTAGAAGATCTTGTCGGGAGGCCTTAGCCGAGTGTTTGTGAAGAAAACGTTAGGCGTCTTGCCACATCCGTGTATCTTTGAGATATGGTGGACTAACAAGCCCAACACCTGGACACGCTGCCTCCATCTCCAACTCGAACGGCAACTTGGGGCAGAGCCTAGCGGCAGGGAGCCGGGGAGAGGCGACGCTGCAAGGGCCCACTCGTGGAAGCGCGCGGACGACGAGGGAGGTGAGGACAGGGCGGAGGAGGCGTCGGGGCCGGGAGGCAGCGACACCGGGGAGGGCCTGGCAGCGTGCGCGGGGCTCGGGGAGAGGAAGGCGGTGGACGGGGCGGAGCTCGGGCGACCTAGGCCGGTAGAGGCCCGCGACCGGCGGCGGAAGAGCTCGACGGAGGAGGGGCAGAGGGCGGAGGCGGGAGGCGCGGCCGGAGCACGGGGAGGCCGGAGCGGAGATGGGGCGAGGCCCAGCAGGAGGAGGCCCAGCGGAGGAGGGACGTCGGTGGCGGGGCTCGGCCAGTGGAAGCGGCCAGCGAGAGGAGAAGTCGTGGCGGGACGCCTCCAGGCCAGCGGGCGAGACGGACCAGCAGACGGGGCGAGACAGGGTCGCGCCAAGGCAGAGGGAGGCCGGAGGCGAGGCGGGGGCGACGGAGGAAGGACGAGGCGGCGGCAGGGGGCGGCGGAGGCGTGGGGAGGGCAGCGTGGTTCAGCGAGTTAGAGATGGGGTTGCTGGTGGAAAAGGGTGGACCGGGTCCAGGGGAAGTGGGGTCGGCGCGGGGCCAGGGCGTGGGGTGGTTGTGTGCTGTGTGTGTGTGGGCCGGCTGGGTGAAGAGAGGGGGAGTTGGGGGGTGATGTGGCAGATGGGGGTTGGCTGGAGGAAAGGAAGAAGGTGAGGTGGCAGCCAGGGATTGGTGGGGGTGAGGTGGCTGGAGGGGTGGGTAGATTAGGTTGGGTAGTTTTAGGATTATGGGTGGACCGTTTTTGTCTTTGGGGTGGTCATTGGAGTCGATCGGCCCGTTCAGCTACCCACAAAATAATTAAATATTTTATTTGTTTTAAACAGGGCTTTTGCAAACCGATAGCAGACAAAACAAAATAATCCGGAGACCCGGTTTTGGGTTTTGAATTAAAAACAGGGCGTTTAGAAAACAAAACCAGGTTTTTTCAAAAATAGTTTTATGTGAATAGATGCAAGATGATGACGATGCTCAAATGCAATGTGGCATGATGACATGAGCATGCGGTCATGATGATGCAATGCACAAAAACAACGCGATTTTCTAGTAGTGGTTTTGCGGGATGCCACAATTCGACACCACTAACAGTGGATCTCGCCCTCGAGATCCGCCTCATGGTACCGGATGGAAGGTCGGCGGTCTGCGTCTTCTCGCTTCATGTAGATCCTCGCGACACCACTAACAAGAGGTCGTTGTCCGTGATCGTCGAGAGAACACTCCGGGAACAACATGTCGAAGGTAGAGGTATCAACAAATAAAGCCACCCCTAACTTCCGTGGACGGAGTAAAATTGCTGGATCCACTGACTCGATGTACAAGAGCGAATGATAAGAGTAGTCGGATGGTGATCAGTCCATCGCGCACCCAAACCATTACTCTGCACACGAATAGGCGGATTATGCATCCAACTCTCGGAATCAGACTAAAGATCTCGACAATCGAGGTTCGGAACAAAGGAGTGATCACGGACTACGCGCCGGATCTGCGTGAATGGCGTCGTCGGAAAACACCGGAAGGCACGAGAAGGAACCAAGAGAAGGCCACCAGACGAAGGATTCCTCGGATAGCATGCAGACCATATGTAGCAACACCGTTACCAAAGGAGGAAGCGAAGCCCTGAAGGTACGACGGAAAACCCCACCACGAGAATTCCTGGACTCGAAGAAAAGATAAGAGAGCAGATTCAAAACACGTCAAGATAAGAGGAGAATAGCAGAGGGGTAAGGAGTAAAAATCAGACCTAATCAGAACTATCCAACCGTTTTTGCAAAAATAGTTTTGACACTCTACTCCGGCCGTTAGCTAGGTTATCCTACAGGCTGGACTTGTGGGGTATCATGCTAGCTGAGCTCGATACCACTCTGTAACACCCTCCGAATCGGACCTATGCAAGTTTTAGCAAAACTCGCCAAACCCGCATAGAAACGATTCAAAGGTGCCCACCAGGCACTTTAAATGCGGGTGGAAAGCAGTAATAACATTACACAACAGCCCTCGATGGGACCCACAGAGCAGATATATATAACTTGACTCAAAGAGTCTAGAATACGAAATAATATACAAAGATCCAAATCACCTTCAAAATGCTAGGCGTGGACTACGGACAAGATGCAAATGGGGCTAAGAGCCTGAAGAATAACCAATGGCGTCCATAACCACCTGAGCCAAGCCGGAAGGGTAACCACCTTCTTGACGTCGATCTCAAAACCTGCTTAAACAAAGGGGTGCCGACAAAGGGCAAAGGAAAAAAGAGGAGTCGATCTTGAGGCGATTGCAGCGAGACTAGAATTGGCGGTCCTCGCCTACATAGGTATGGTGGACTGAGCGGCAGCGGCAGCATGCACTAATCAACCTATAGAGACTCGATACAATGGCGGCAATCGAGAGGGTAAGAAAACCTATTCGGATCCAACCTGATTACGCCATCAAACAAACCCATCACGGTGTTTCCCCTCGAGACCAATCGAGGAAGTCAACGAGGAACTCACAGTTGGCAGTTTAATTATCCGATTATAGTTGCGGCACTTTACTAGTCAGGTTTAGATAATCATCACGGTAAAGTAAGCGGTGGGCACTTTTAGTTAACCATTCCGTTTAGTGGCAACACTTACTAGTCGATACAATTAGCATGAGATAACCCCAAAACCCAGCAGTTGTTGGTACTTTTATTCAGCCATTCCGTTGTGGTTGCAATACTTACTAGTCGATACAATGGTATGGCGACGACCCAAGCAAGCAATTGTTGGCAGTTTTATTTAGCCATTCCGTTATAGTGAAGCTGATTACTAGTCATTCTAAAGTCAAATTTATAGCACTAAACTTTAGTTATGCTTGTCTATGGTCGAGAATCGTGCTCCAAGTCGTCCATAACCGCGGACACGGCTTTGAAAGTATTAACCCGGCCGGGGTGCACAAATAGCAACACACACTCGATATGCCTCGGAAAAACCAAATCAAAACCCAACGAGTCAGTCACGACAAAGCGATCACAGGATTCAGAAATATTTCAGGGGGCCACCCCATTGAGTAGACCATAGCGAAGCTAGCTGACTCGGCGGACTCAAGGTTTGCGCCAATGGCTGTGAGCATTTGGGAACCCAAAAGCGGGCTTGTCGACACCGAAAACACTCCGCTTACCTAAACTGATGTGCTATCCATCGCACAATTTAAATAAAGCGGTAAAGCATGGCAGAAGTACAGGATCGTAAATAAAACCTCAAACTAGTTTGTGGCCCAAGAAATAAGAATGAATCAAGCTCGGCTCAGGGGGTCCATAATCCTCCCGGATGTGGATAGCGCGATAAATCAAGGAAGAATTATCAAGTACTCGGGGTCCTACAGGACACAAGTGTGCGTTCGGAAACCAAATATTATCTATCACCCACCGATGCCTCTGCTTATTTAAATTTTAGTTGTTAAACAGGAATTAAAGTGAGCGATAAGTAAAACTATGATCATCTCCAACATCAACATGCGGCAATACATCAACGACTGTGGCACTTGACGACCGCATAACAGCACTTGAGCAGCGACTACGACGCATAAGTCCAACTATCTACCAAACAACGGTAATAGGTGTGTCCAAGGCAATATGAGTCTGCAAGGGATATCACGACACGAAAACTAGAGCATCATAACACGAGATAGCAATAGATCAACAGGAGGAATAAATACTATAAAAGTAAGATAGGTAGAAAGGAGGAGGTGCTACTTTGAAAAACATTGCGAAGGTTCATCCGAAGATCGGTGACTCACATCAACTCAACGGCCTTATCCGAAGAAGCAAAACACTAGAAGAAACACGGATGCACTATTTAATACTACGGCAAAAGATCGAGCATGATGCATGTATGATGTATGGCATGGCAAGGCGATGCAATTAGGCAATATTAAGCGGAACGGGGTCCCGACATTTAATTAAGCAGTTCAAGTTATTTAACTACCCATAATTTAAATGTTGTCTTAACAAGGCAAAAGATAGCATCGTTCGATACACAAATTTAAATGGGGCCAATATAAAACTAGATTTGCCCGCATATGGGCCCCATATTTGATTATAAGGTGAATCGGCGTAGTGCCCCCAACCACATGACAATATGCATGCGAGTATGACAATTTAATATGCAACAAGTTTTATTATATTATAAAATAGGGTTTGGGAAGGGTTCACACTTTAGAGGGTTCGGACGAGCTTGGGGTTCCGGTTCGGGTTCGGCCTCGTGGTTCGTTCTCGGATATGAGTAGATCTTGGCGTTCCGTCGAAGGCCCCGGGTTGAGGTCTCGGCGAACTTGGCGTGTCGAGGTTCGGTTTCAGTTCGGCGCCGTGGTCTTGCATAGTTCCCGGTTTTCGACTGTCGGTCTTGTCGTTCGGGAAGAAGAACTTGGCGTCCAGGATCGGGTTCCGTGTGGCGGTCTTGGCGTTCGGGTGAAGCACTTGTCGCATCCATGTGGAATCCTTGACGATCTGTGGCGATGATCTCAGGTTCGGGTCTCCGGGAAGGAGCACTTGGCCTTGGCCGTCGGATCGGTCTTTGGGGCGGGTCTTGATGTCCATGTAGAAGTACTTGGTGCTCCGAGTAGAAGATCTTGTCGGGAGGCCTTAGCCGAGTGTTTGTGAAGAAAACGTTAGGCGTCTTGCCACATCCGTGTATCTTTGAGATATGGTGGACTAACAAGCCCAACACCTGGACACTTGCCTCCATCTCCAACTCGAACGCAACTTGGGGCGAGCCTGGCAGCGGAGGAGAGGCGACGCTGCAAGGCCCACTCGTGGAAGCCTTGTGACGAGGAGGTGAGGACAGAAGCGAAGGCGAGGGGCGGGAGGCAGCGACACTGGGAGGGCCTGGCAGCGTCTGTGAGGCTCGGGAGAGGAAGGCGGTGGGCGGGCGGAGCTCAGGCGACCCTAGGCAGTAGAGGCCAGCCGTGGCGGAAGAGCTCGACGGAGGAGGGGCAGAGGGCGGAGGCGGAGGCCGAGAGCACGGGAGGCCGGAGCGGAGATGTGGGCGAGCAGCCGGAGGGTCGCCATGGCGGAGGAAGCGTGGCGGTGTGCGGGCCAGCCTGTGAAGGAGAAGCGGTGGCGGCAGGACGCTCCAGCCGAGGAGAGGACCATGGACCAGACAGGTCAGCCTTGTGGGAGATGGGGAGGCTGGTTGGCTGGAGGAAAGGAAGAAGGTGAGGTGGCAGCCAGGGATTGGTGGGGGTGAGGTGGCTGGAGGGGTGGGTAGATTAGGTTGGGTAGTTTTAGGATTATGGGTGGACCGTTTTTGTACTGGGGGTGGTCGACTGGGTCGATTCGGCCCGTTCGACTGCCCCCACAAAAATAATTAAATATTTTATTTGTTTTAAACAGGGCTTTTGCAAACCGATAGCAGACAAAACAAAATAATCCGGAGACCCGGTTTTGGGTTTTGAATTAAAAACAGGGCGTTTAGAAAACAAAACCAGGTTTTTTTCAAAAATAGTTTTATGTGAATAGATGCAAGATGATGACGATGCTCAAATGCAATGTGGCATGATGACATGAGCATGCGGTCATGATGATGCAATGCACAAAAACAACGCGATTTTCTAGTAGTGGTTTTGCGGGATGCCACAATGGTCACTTCATTCAGCGAGCGATTGTCCACCACTAATCTCTTGCTGCTGTCTTTCTTCTCCACAAATAGAACAGGTGCACCACATGACGACGAACTAGGCTGAATGAATCCCTTGTCCAACTGCTCCTTTAGCTGTTTCTTCAATTCTTTCAGCTCAACCACATCCATCTTGTATGGTCTCTTTGCTATAGGTCCTGTTCCCGGCATCAGATCGATGAGAAACTCCACTTCCCTGTCAGGTGTCATCCCTGGCAGCTCTTCCGGAAACACGTCGGGGCAATCTTTAATCACAGGCACAGTATCCATGCTAACCCCCTTAAGAGAATTCAGCTTACACCTTCCCGGTCGTATAGCCGACTTGAACCTAATTCTCTTACCATCCGGGGTTTTGAGCGAAACTATTCAGTGCACAATCTATGTGTCCCCCATGCATAGACATTCAATCCATACCCAGAATTACATCTAAACCTTGTGATTCCAATACTACCAGATGTGCAATAAAGTTGTGTGCTCCAATCCTCACAGTTAAGTCGCGGCATCCTGCGCTAGCTATCATATCCCCTCCAGGTGAACTCACTCTAATAGACTCTTTCATAGACTCCGTAGGTAGCTTATACTTATCCACAAATGCCCTTGATATGAATGAATGTGATGCACCAGTATCGAAAAGTATAAGTGCAGGGTGAGTGTTGATTGGAAACTTACCAATCACAAGATCAGGCTCATCTGGGATCTCCTCCACATTCATGTGGTTCACTGTGGCCTTCTGGTTGTTGGTTGGCTTCAGCACCTTCTTCTCCGGATAGTTGTCTGCATAATGTTCCTCCTGACCACACTTGAAGCATGTCGCCTCACTCAGATCCTTCTTCATGAAGGTGCGATCACGGTTGCGGTCATGTCCACTGTGTCCTCCAGAATGGTGAGTGTGTCCTCCCTTGTGGTTGTGGCGGTTGCTCTTGTGGCTATCATGGCGATGTCCATCGCCTCCATGGTTGTGGCGGTCATGGCTTCCATGGTCACTCCTCCATGCTTGGAGTATCCATCATAAGAAGTGCGGGACTTGTGGTGAGAACCAGAGTGGTGATTGCTGCTCTTTCTCTTGCAGTTTTCCACCTGCTTGTGCTTCCCTTCCAAGATCCTGGCCTTGTCCATAAGCTCCTGGAAAGTGGGGCAATAAACCACCAGCAGCTGCACTGAAAGCTCATCACTGAGGCCATCCAGGAACCTCTCCCTCCTTTTGGCATCAGTGTCAACATCCTCAGGTGCATAACGAGACAAGTTGTTGAACTCCTCAATATACTCAGCCACGGTGCGGTTGGTTTGGCGCAAGTTGCGAAATTCCTTCCTCTTCAGGCTCAGAACCCCTGAAGATACGTGGTTGGTCTTGAACCCTTCCTCAAACATTGCCCAAGTCACAGTGTCCAGCGGGTGGGTGATCTGAAAAGTGTCCCACCAAGAAGCGGCTGGTCCCTCCAGTAGGTGAGCGGCAAACCTCACCTTCTAAGCATCAGTGCACCCAACAGTTACCAGATCCTTGTTGACTGAACGCAACCAGTCGAGAGAAACCATCGTCTCCGTTGCAGTAGAGAACTTAGCTGGCCTTAGCCTCAAAAACCTAGTGAGAGCATCTCCCTGAGGCTGGTTGTTTCCATTGTTGTTGTTGTTGTTCTGAGCTTCCATGAACTGGGTCATAACTTGGGTCAGCTGTGACTGAGCTGCCATGAGCTGCTCCAACTCAGTGGGTTGACGGCGGGGAGGCATCTGCGGTTCAGCACAGGTAAGCTTAGAAAGAGTCGATTACGAAAACAGGATTCTACCCATGCATTATGATCAAACAACAACAAACAATTGTAGACAATCTCAAGCAAGCAACACATCAACAAACAAGTGATCCAGCAACATCCCAGGGGTTATCCTAGCAGTACATATCTACTGAAATAGTTTTTAGAAGAGTTGGCAATGGTTATATACACAATAGATCAACAAAGCATTAAAAACAGCAATCTGCCAGAACAGTCCAGCAGTGTTCACGAATTTTTCTACCTGACTTAAACTCATCAGGAATTTTTGCTGGATTTTTTGCATACAGTACAGAGAGTTTCGAACCATCCCTATTTTTTTCAGATTTTTCCCAGATACCAGTAAAATATGAAAAATCGTACAGTACTGCTGTATCAGCAGAAAACTACAACATGAATAACTCAGATATTAACCAAACTTGCCATAACTCTTCCATAAAATTCGCACAAATAATCCTGGGATATTGGAGTACACAAATAAGCAACTAAACACTCTTAAACTAATAGTAATTAAGTTTTACATCGATCGAGACTAGTCCTAACGATTTTACCTAACGAAGACTAATTGGTGGACTTCTATCTACTTCTTGAAGAGGTTGCGGTAGGTCCTTGCACTCATGCGTTGGCGCTTCTGTCCATGAACCAACCATGGCGGCTGAGTATACACCTCTCCCGAGTCATCACTCTAAATCTCAAACTCCACCTCTTCTGGATCCTCCTCTTCTTCTTCATTCTCTGCTGCAACTGCAATAGCTTCATCTCCTCCACCATCATCGTCTCCATCATCATCATCGTCGTCCTCATCATCATCATCGTTCAAACTATCATCATCATCATCATTGTTGCCACCATCTCCATTGTCATCATCAGAGGGTGGATTCGGTTGTGCTTGGAGAGCGGCAATCTGGGCTGCCATATCTTCAATAGTTTGATCCCTTTCCTGGACGGTCCCTTGCAACTGTTGTATGGTCTGGTTGTTTTCCTGCACAGTTCCATTAATCTGAGCTATGGTTGCATCCCTGCCTACCAGGGCATTCTCCAGAACTCCCACAGCTTCATGCAAGGTGTCTATATCCTATCCTTGGACCACCATACCATTGCTGGCAAAGTGTGAAATCTCCTTTACCATCATCACTTTCTCAGCTAGATCTCCATTCTCCCTTTCCATGTCCTCTATGTGCCTCCGACGGGGCGACATGTTGTTTATGTTGCCTGGGGTAACCACAATGTTCCCATATTCATCACGCCTCCCATAGTCACGGTAGGGTGAGTCTGCTGGCAGTAGGTGTCGGACAAGATGGCACTGGCGAGACAGGGCTTCATGCAAGGCCAAGTTTATTCCAAGTCCCCAGTTGCAGTATGTCTTGGTGTAGATTAGATGCACAGGGTTTGGCAAGGCGGCATCCCTGAAGATGAAAGTGGTGATCTCCCATGCATCCTCGCCATATCCATAGGTGTACATCCTTCTTCCCTTGAACATGGGCAGTGGCAATCCCAACGACTGCGAGAGCTGTGCTAACTGTCTTGCAAAGAGCCTTGGTGACTCCATGGTTGCATACTCAGTCCTGACTTCTCCCATCTATCAATTAAAAGAGGAAAGTGTGAGAATAGCATATGGTAAGAATTTACGAGAGTGAAAGGCATAAGATGAAAGACAAAGTTAACATAGGCTTTAATAATTCTATGGCTTCCTATTCCAAACCTAGGTCACGATCCTACAGTCGACACACGGGCTCTGATACCATCTTGTAACACCATAGTTCTGAAAAGACCGTAGCTTCTATGTGACATGCCAATCCCTGGATCGGTTCATTGGCCCACAATAGAATAAGATGAATAACATAGCAAAATATCCGTGTATCATAAATAACGAAGATCCAGAGTACCATTATTACAATAAAATCTTAGCTCAAGGCTAGCTCAAATTATTTAGGTAGCAACATAAATAAAGCAAATCCTCCATTCTTCAAATTGCCCACAAGTGAACAAGTGCCGAGTGGAGTACCGGGGCCTAAATCGATTACTCGGAATCGGAATATCCTGCAACATGAAACGTAGCAGCCCCGAAGGGTCAATACATGGAATGTATGGAAAGTAGAGCTATTAAAGGAGACAATAGTGCTAACATCTACATGCATATCTGTTAAGTGGAGCTATGGCTAGCTTGCATTTGCAAATACCTTTGTCCTACTTTCATAAACAGTTTTTGATTTTCTTCGAAAAGATCCCAATTAAGTTAACCCAACAACATTAAAGCAATTATGAAATTAGAATGAGCGAGAAACATGTCATGGAATCAATATCAAGCAACTCAGACGTCCATAACCGGGGACACGACTAATCGATTAGATTATACACCCTGCAGGGGTTAGTACACTTTACCCATGTGACTTGGACAGCCCAGCTCATACCATCACTCTCATTTTGGGTGATGATAGGGAGAAGTCCAAGAAAAGACCGTTCGGGAAATAGCTCCCCAATCCCGACGCGCACCGGTCCAACCTACCAAAATTCTACATCTCTGGATACGCGGGTTCGAGTTACCACAACCTACTAAGTCCAACCAACCGCCCATTTCATTATTGGCACATGGTTGTACACGTAAGCAACAAAATAAAGAAGCCAATCATTTTCTCTTGATACCTGGGTGCCTTTCCGCAATGATACCACCAAAAATTATCAATCCCATCACACCCAGGAGATTCATTGATTAGGTTGTTTTAGTTTTCACAAACCAACACAATTAGAAACAACTTTCAGTGATGTAACCCAGCCCTCGTTCATCATAGCATGGCTAAGCACATCTACCAACGGTGGTTCATCTATAAGGAAAGACCTACCACATAATAGGACATAGCATAGCGATAGTATTATTCTACACATGCATCTACAAAATACACGACAATGCATTGAAAATAGTAAGATAACATCATGAACAAGGTAGCATCTACTTGCCTTGGTTGTAGCGGTCGGAAGAACAATCCACACACGAGCAAGCGTTGCACTCATCACAATCTACACGATACAATTGCAATCATAAACAAACCATCCACATTCATATGCAAACAAAGATGATGCAAGATGCATGCATGACAAGTGGATTGATGCTACAACAACATCACATAATCTTATTCAGTAAAGCTACTGTATGCATGCATGGAAATTATTTTTTGCGCAAGGAAAACAAGTATGCAATTTATAATGCTCAATAATAGAGATAGAAACCAAATAATTCACCACTGCTGACATACTGTTTTTAAAATCTTGGGAAAATTCTACTGTGTAGGCAACTCTAAATAGGAACAGTACCAATTGGAATTTCTCAAAAAGGATTTATATAACTCCCTAAGTAATTAAAATACTACAGTAAGCCATTAAATAGATTCTGCAAAAATTATTACTATAAGCCTAACTTTTTAATTCACTTTGAGATTCCCCTTGTTCTACTGATTCTAGGGACATATTATTTTCAATTTTTGGAGTTACAGAACTTATTCTACGAATTAATTACTCTAAAAAGGCCATTAAATCAGTTAATTATTCTGGACAAAACCTTGCTGCAAAAGTGTAAAACGAATGTACAGAAAGATTCTACATGAGTTACTGAATCTACACATATTTTATTTGTAATTTTTGGCCTAGTAGATCTATAGATATGAATTTTACAAGTTTATACAAATTTCTGCCAATTAATTCAATTTAGAAAATACCCAGTCAAACTTTGACTGTTTGACCGGCCCACGTGGCGGCTGACGTGGCGTTGACTGGCAGTTGACCAGTCAGCTGCCCGCGTTGACTGTTTAATGGTCCGATCTGGACCGTTGGATCACGATCCAGCGGCAGGGAGGGGTGGTGGCGAGGTGGCTCACCGGAGTTGGGCGTGGCGACGGCGGCGATGGTCGGGGCGGCGGTGGCGATCGCTAGCGGCGGTGAAGTGGCGCATGGCGTCGGGGGCGACATCGTCGTGAGGCGGACCTCGGCGAAACACAGGCGGGCGGCCGAAGCGGAGGCGGCGGGGTCGGTCGCGGCGGCGGCGTCGGGCGGTCCCTGCGGGGAGAGAAGAGGAGAGGGAAGGGGTCAGTGGCGGCGGGGCGGGGTCGCGGGGTCGCGGGAGAGAGAGAGAGGCGGCGGCATGTACACTTACCGCGAGCGGCGGCGGTTGTCAACTCCGGCGAGAAATCGCCGGAGATTGAGGGCGTGAGAGGAGGCGTGGGTTTAGGGGGAAAGTGGCGGCGGGGTGAGGATTAAGAGGGGCCCGAAGTTGGGGAGGGGGCGAGGTAGTTAGAGGCCGAATCGGCCGAGAAACGCGGCGGCAAGCGGAGTCCGATCGAACGCAGTGGTGGGGATAATGAGCCCTTGTGTGTGTAGCGTGGCTAGATGGGCCAGCTGCTATCTTCTTGTGAAGTCTGATGAGCGGTTAGCAGGGTTTAGGTGGGCGGGGGAGTGGCTCGACGGTGGGGTAGGTTAGTTTTTTTTGTTCTGTTTTAGAAATTCTTATACAACTTTTCCATATGAACTCCAAAATGGGTGATTCTTGTCTCTAAATTTTTGTAAAAACCAGAGGATCAACATAGGATCATTTTGTATCAAAACCACTAGTTTCCAGAAGGTGGAAAATACAAAACCTAGTATAATCCCTTGTAGGAGCGTTCTAGTAATTCAAAATGGGGCTTTGAAAATATTGTTTTCGCCAGAATCTTTTCAATCTGAAATTTTGCATGGATGATCATGATGCAATGACATGAATGATATGTAGTACCAAATCTAAAATTTGGGATGTGACATAAATTCTACACTACTGTGGGCTTGAATTTGTATTTTTCTTATGTAAATTTGGGTTTATTTACAGAATCAATTATAGGCTTATTTTGGCTATATATAGTTAGTTTTGTGTTCTGTACTGTTTGGTTTGAATAGTTTAGTGTAGAAAATTCATTTCATTGCATTTGTGTGCATTCATATATTTTTGCTTGATTATTTGAATGTAAAATTGGTGCTATCATTTTATGTGTAGATTTTGGTGCTAGTGGTGATTGTAATTGTGAAGATTGTTGCTACTCCCCCAACTACCAAGGAAAGTGGTGCTTCATGTATTTTTGTCCTAGTATTTTGACTATGCACTAGCAATATTTTGATTAGGGCTTCCATGGAATTTTGCTAAGTTTAAACTATGCTATGCCATGGGAAATCCTAGTAGTTGTAGTCTTGGTGGAATTTTCTCTAAGTTAGGATACTTGTTGTGTTATCATGTTGAGCCTAGATAGTAGCAAACAAGGGTGGATTATATTACATGCTATAGAAATCTTGCTAAGTCTTTGACTTGTGTTTTTGCTTAATAGAAACAACTAAGTGAATTAATCACTTAGGTGGAATGGTATGATGGTTTGCGTTGAGTGGTTACACAAGGCCCATGTCTATGGTCTACCTTGTGTATCACACTTGTGGGAAGCCACCCAGGAACAAAGTGATTTGAGATACTTAGTGTTTAGAAGCTTCCAGTGCAACCACATGGCATATGGGCTATGCCTTGATCATATAGGTTGCAATAACTTAGCCAGATGGACAGTTGGTGGTAGGGTGATAGGATGGAACGCGTCCATGGTGGTCTAAGGGAAGGCTTCTGAAAGGTCTCTTCTCAATGCATGTCGAGTCTTGTGGGGAAAGTGCACCACCTCTCGAGAGAGTAAAACCTAAGTACTTAGCCGTGTCCCCGGCAACGGACAATTTGAGCATCAAGACATTGAAGCTATCAAGGATCTCCTCATCCCAATTTCTAAGTTAAAATCTCGTGGTTGAACAAGGGTAAAGGTTCACCAATGTCTATTGGTGGTTCCTTGGGAGTTTTTGTCAAACAAAAACTTAGTGATTTCAACTCATAGGAAAAACCTATTTTGAGCAAAGCAAGCCCGAGCTACACTTAGCCAAATTCATATAGATATTAGATATTATTATTCTACTATGGTATCACTTGCCAATACAATTCCAAATGTATTGACCCACTGTGGCTATAACTTATGATGTTGCAGGTTACTCTGACGAGGATTAGGGTTATGAGTCTACACTCAACATGCTTGCATGTGGCACATGATGATGAAGACTTTACTTTATTTACTTATGTTATGAACTCTTGTACTAGCCTTTGGCTATGGAGTTGTAAAAGACTATGTTTATCTCTAGAATGACGATGTAATAAGGACCTTTGTATCTATGTACTTCATCCTAAACTCTGGATGCTAGCATTTGATCTAGGGACTAGCATTGCAATCACAGGGACCTTTACCTTATAAAGGTGGGGTCTTACATTAAAGTGAACAAACAATGGAGTATATGCTTGACAAAGTATAAGTTAGCAATCTCATGTCCCTTGAATACGAGGGCCGCACCTCATGCTACTCAACTTTAGTCACCTGTAAGTTCTTGTCATAGTAAGTACATGTGTATCATAGCGCCAACGGGGTATCCCTTGCACATGTTACAGGAACAATCCCATAATCAAAATGACAAGGCAAGCAGACAATGAGCATCTCAGCAATCTTCTTATTTACCATGGGAATATGGTGCTTTTTTTCTCTCTTTCCACTTTTCAATATGTCTGTAACATCCCAAAAATACGAAACTTGGATCATCAAACTCTAATCATCAAAATTTAGGATTAACAAAAACTTTTCTAAATAAAAATATGAAAGCATGCATGTGTGTATGCATTCCAATTTGAATTCTTTTGAATTGCCATGATTGTGTGTTTCTTTGCTTGTAAAATGATTCTTAGGTGAAATAAACACCATCTAAACAATTCCCAAACTTTTCCCAAAGACAAATAAATCAAAACAAACAAAATAAAGGAATGGTCACTTTGGCCAAATTAACTCCCATGCCTACTTTGGCTATCTCTAACTTTCAGAACTTAACAAAAACTTGTTTGGATCTATGCACCCCTTGATAGTACTCATAACAAAGTATCAAGGCCCACCTTGTGATAATCCAGAAACATTCAAATGCATAGTTTAAATGACAGTTTAAAATTGAATATATATCATATGGGAAGATCCCACTTTTTCAAAAGCCACTCAAACAAGCTCAACTTTCAAAATCCAAGCATCCACAGACTCACCAGCACATGCCTAGCACACCCACCAAAAATCTTTTCAAAATTCAAAACTTGAATTCATGCGACCATTTCATCAAACACCTTGCAGATTCAAATCAACAAAATCACAAACACTATAGTGTGCAGTGATTCTGGCCTAACTTGTTCCCTCTCTGGACACCAATAGCCTTAGTAGATCATCTAACAACCTAAACTAATCTCTAGCACCACTGTGAGTTAGCCATTGTCATCAATGGTGAGCAGGCCGAGTGCACCCTTGCCACCCACATGTTGACAGCGAGGTAGGAGAAGCACCAAGCCTAGCCAGCATGTTTGGGAGGTAGCCCATGCCTCACCGCCCCCTCTCGACTAGCCCTGCCTCGCAGACAATGCCCAGAACACTTGAGAGCGCGCCCGTGCAGTCGACCATGCCGACGTCGCCTACGCCACACGCACCCCGCAACCACCTCGAGCCCTCGCCCGCCAACATGCTCCCCACCGTACCAAGAACACGCCAGACATGCCCATTTCACGCCGTGCCCGTAGCCGCTACCGCCGCCGTCGGCGACGCCGCCTTGCCTTGTGCGCGTCAGCGTTCGGACCATTGCCACCGCCCCTACACACGCATTAAATCCATAGAGCATCGCCAGGAGACCACCGATCGATCGCCCACCTCGGCCATGCCTCTAGCTGCCCATAGCCATGTCGCCACCGTCGCATGCCCATCCCGTTCGGTCTCGTCGTTGAGACTATAAATAGAGGCTCCCCCGCTCAAACTGTTCACACCATCTCACTCCCCTCTCCTCACTGATCGTTCCACCCCGTTCCCGGAGCAAGGCGAGCAGCGCATCGCCGGAATTTGGCCGGAGCCCGTCGCTGCTGGAGAAGAAGGGAGCCAACGATTGGAGCCGCCCCAGGAGAAGCTGCCGGTACCAGGAGGTTAGCCGTCATCGACTTTGTCGTTCGCCCGCATCGCCGACCCTCGCCTGAGCCCCAGTGAGCCTCCCATGACCCCCACCTGCCGCGTTAGGGTTACATCTGCGCCAGGCGTGGGCGATGAATCGAGCCGTTGGTTGGATTAGAACTAGATCCAACGCACCACGTGCAACCGCTGTCTCACCGGCGTGGGGACAACAACAACCAGCCAGCGTGGCCATTGTGCAGGCGGCCCATTAGCAGTTCCCGCGCAGCCCAGTCGTTTGAATTTAACTTTTTCCATTTTAATTCAAACATAGTTCTATACCTAGTTTCAAAAATTAACCCAGCTCGATTCAATGAACCAAATTGAATGAAACCAATTTTGTTAGAAAGGTCTGGAAATGCTGAATCCAAGCCCGTTGGATTCAAATCATTTGAATCTGTAGATCACCCTTGGTAAAAATAACAAGGCAGAACCTTTTTTGCATTCAAACATTTTTCAAATTTAAACCATAATAGCTTTTGAGTTGATTCCAACTCTCAAAAATCACATTTAATCATACCTTTCAGAATATATAAAAATATATGGGTTTACTTATAGACATAATGTTCAAGTAATAAAAGGATGCCACATAGGCATTTCTAGTCATTTATTTTTATTTAAAATAAAAGGTTAAATCTTATTAAATTGTGACACCACTTAAAATCACATTCCCATGTACCGAAATGTGTGGTGATGACATGTGTCAACATGATCCCATGTTTGGTTTGAAGAATATTAAATCTTAAGTAGTTTTTCAATGAGTAGAAATTACTTTTCTAAAAATAAAATCATTAAGTCAAGTGCTTGTAACGTTAGTGATGATGCTAGATCATCTATAGAACCCCTTTGTGTGATGATTGAAAGTAATTAAGTATTGTTTGGTAATTGTGTACCTCGTATTTATTTATAGATGCTAGTACCGACCAAGGATACGAGGAAGAAGGAGAATACTACAAAGAAGAAGCCGAGGAGAACTTCAACCACTGCTCTGCACAAGGCAAGCTAACACTTGCAATTTAGCAAGCTTATACTGATATTGATGCAGGCCTAATACTACTAGTTGATTGAGCAAGCTAACACTTGCAAGATATTATACCTATGCAAGCAAATACTTGCTTGTTACCATGCCAACTATATGCCTTAAGCATATGTGATCATACCCACTTGATAACCCCATTCCTAGTTTTACTTACAAGCTTTATACTTTATTTCTTTATCAAAGCTATTACTTAGAGCTTACTTAAGTGAAATTGTAGATTCTAGAAAGATAATTGAAGGTTACATAAAGAGCATAAAACTTGGCCTAAGCTAGATAATCTTTATCTCATCCTAAGGCATAAGATTGAACTTAGTAAAACTCCACTAGTTTACCACCCCTCGTTAGTACTTACCCCCACTTGTAGATGCTAGTGCTAAGCATAAAATTTGATCAACTTAGATGGGAATACTTGGTGGAAAAATGGTTATGAAAACCTTGGAATGATGGATCATTCTATTGAGATGTTTTGACATGTGTTTCCGAACACCAGATGATTTTGGTGATGAAAATGTTGAGGCATAAGCCTTAGCCCTTTATAAAACTGATGGTTGTCTGAATGCAATACCATTCCAATTTTACCGTACAACCATAATACCCGAAAATTGGGTAGGTCTTGACTGGAAACTTATATACCTTAGTATTAGTTCCCTCACGGCCAAGGTCTGAGTTGAGGCTACCTTGTGAAGATTGTCCACCTGTGTAGTACCCAAGATGACAGTTGGTCATGGTTGGGAGGCCAAACTCAGAGGAGAGGTGCTTATACTAGGGCGTGTAATTGAAAGGTTGGGATTGATTATCCGCATACTGAGTATGGTGAATTCAGGATTTGTTCCTGACGGATGTATCGAATGTTGTGGTGAAAGTGTACAATCTCTGCAGAGTGTCAAACTATTCGAATAGCCGCGTCATGATTATGGACGATTAGTGGCCATCTGTTCCCCGTCAGATGTTTTCAAAATGACTTGTGAAATGGATTGAGATTTTGACTTGACCACAACAGAGTTGTGATATGAAATACAAGTTCCCACTTAGGTGTTATAAAACTTCAACTAGCATTCTTTGCTTCTGAACTTAGTAGAGGTAAATATGGCTTTTTGCAAAACAACCCTAGAGCTTAGTGTCCTATTACAAAAACCCTTTTCCCTTGTTAGTATTAGTTTGCGAGTACTTAAAGAGTACTCATGGCTTTGTCCCTGGCTATTCCCATGGCCAGACTATGAAGACGAGTACCTGGAGGATGGACCCCAGGAAGGTTACGACAACTAGGATCATCTCCCATCGTCAGCATTGCCTGTGACCCCAAAGATGGAGCTTCGCCTACTCTACCGTTATTATTACGTATTTCCGCTGCTTGAGTTGTATTAAGAACTGGATCATGAGATCCTTATTTGTGTAAGACCTTATGTATGGTTTGTAATGGATGATGTACTATGGTATCCAATTCTGTTATGTCTCGCAAAAATGGTAATCCTGGGATTGCGATGTATGGCATAACAGGCATCTGGGATTAAAAATCTGGGTGTTGACAAGTTGGTATCAGAGCCATCCTGACCATAGGAGACCCTAGTTAGACTGGACGTTTGAATCAAAAACTTAGTTTCAAAACCAAAGGAAACAAATATTTACAAAAACTTATTCCCATTCTTATTACCTTGATTCTTTTACAAAAATTCATGTTCCTCAAAAACTCTTGCAAAATACATAAAATTTGACACACATGATCACTCTACTAACTTACTCATCCTATATTCTTATAGATGGACGTGAAGTACATCAAGTTTTACCAGTTGGGAAATGGCAGACCTTATCTTTGAGAGGGATTTGGACCAGCTTTCGGAACTTCTGGAGCATACGCACCCCGAGTTCTTCGGAGCTTAGTTCAATGATCAAGGAGGAGAAGATCTGCAGTGGCTAATTGTTGCAAGTCTCCGAGGAAAGATTGAACCTCCCACTGCCGAGGGAATTCAATTCACCTTAAGAGAGAACAACTGGCTCGATGGACTTGCCAGGGCCATGCAGGAAGCTCTTGCCCATCTGTGTGGGCAGAGTATCAACCAAATCAAGGGAACCCGCTTTGAGTTTTGTCCAAGGCATGATGCTAATGGACAGCCACTAGAAGCCCCATACCACCACGAGCTGAAGACCCAATTGGACCACCTCAGCTTCATGATGTATGATCGTCAGCAGGAGTTGGATAATTGCCGTGACTACTCCAACCATAAGTCCGCCATCATCAAGACAAAGGATCAGACCATCGACATGCTATCGAAGGATCGCAAGTCTCGTCGCCATCAGCTTGACAAGAAGGAGCGCATCATTGCCCGTCTTGGCCACCGTATCTCGTCTTTGGAGGAGACCATCCACGAGAGAGACATGTAGTTGGAGGAAAGGGAGAATGCTGGAGAGGATCTTCGTGGAGACCCCTACTCCTATCTCAGCGATGATGATGATTTTCTAGAGGATCAGTCTATGGACTTCTTCACCGATGAGGAGGATTTCGCCTTCATCAATGACGATGAGGATGATGAGGATGACGACTACACCGACTCCAAGGAGTAGTAGCACTTGAGCACTAGCGTAGTGAGTAGTATTCGGTCCCACTGTATCGTAGTTTCCAGAATGGTTCCTAAAACCATCTGTTTACCTTTGTTGTGGTGTGTGTTGTATCGTGTGAATGAATGAATGAAAAGAAAGTTGCTAGAAAATCTGAGTCCAATTTTAAAAACTTTTCAAAGCCCTGAACCTTAGAAATTTCCCTCTCTTCTCATGATCTATCTCAATCTTCAGATGCCTCGCGGAGGAAGTGGTTCATCCCCGGACCCGATGTTGCAGATCCTGCAAATGTTGGTTCGACCGTGGTTTGAAAGAGCCGAACGTCAAGCCAACCTAGCCACCCTTCAACAGATAGCTCCGCTAGCCCACAACAATCAAGGCCACGGAAATCAGGACAACCATGGATCTAAACTCAAGAATTTCCAGAACACCAACCCACCTGTTTTCACTAAGTCAAAAGAGCCCTTAGATGCCGATGATTGGCTGCAAACCATGGAAAACAACCTAGAAGTCACCGGAGTGGAAGCTAACGAGAAAGTTCTGTTCGCCACCCACTATCTATCCGGAGATGCCAGAGCATGGTGGAACAACGTTCGTGCAATGACCGGAGGACAGATGATGACCTGGGAGGAATTCAAGGTCAAGTTCAGCAGAACCCATGTGCCACCGGGTTTGATCCAAAGGATGAGAGACGAGTTCAGAGAACTGAAGCAAGGACGGATGATCATAGTGGAATACCGTGACAAATTATTGTCATTAGCTAGGTATGCCCCGGATGAGATCGACACCGAAGCCAAGAAGAAGGAGAGATTTTTGAATGGTCTGCACAATGAGATGCAGACTGTGTTAGTCAATATCCCCTTTGCTGATATTGAAGCCCTTGTCGACTCTGCCATCCAGATGGAAGGAAAGATCAACCAAGCCAATGAGAACCGCAAGAATCGCATGATGCATCAACCAGGAACCCATCAGACCCCAAAGTATCGCCCTAACCCATCTCCAGGATTTGCCCCGAGAACCAACAGACCCCTGATGAACCATTCGACCTATCCCAACCGTGGAAACCTTAGGCCCGGAGGAAATCACAACAACCCTGACAACTCTAACAATTTCAAGCGTTCCCCACCCAAGTTCACCAACAACAATGCTAACGCCAACACCAACACTGCCCCGAGGACTGGAAGCAATGCTGTGCTTGTTGCAGCAAAGGACAAGTCGCAAGTGACTTGTTATGACTGTGGAAATAAGGGTCACTACTCCAACGAGTGCCCCAACAAGAAGAATGCCGCAACCCCCAATGCAAATGCCCCAGCTCAGCAGCAGCGTCGTGTTCAGCCAGGAAGAAGGTTTGCCCCAGGGAATTCGCTCAACCGCAATGGCAGTCTTTTTCTCATGCATGCTGAAGAAGCTCATGAAGCACCAGACGTCGTACTGGGTATGTTTTCTGTTAATTCAGTACTTGCTCGAGTGTTGTTTGATTCTGGTGCATCGCACTCATTTGTCACCAAAGAATTTTCATGCACTAGTAAAATTCAACCAACCAAACTAAAGCATGTTATGATCGTCCAAATTCCCGGTTCAACCACCAAGGCTAGGCAAATTTGCAAAGCCGTCCCTATCCAAATCCATGGCATAGATTTTTATGCTAACCTGATAGTACTCGGAACTAAAGGTTTGGAAGTAGTACTAGGAATGGATTGGATGTCCAAACATAAAGGATTGATTGACTGTGCCAAGAAAGCCATCACCATGACCAGTATAGCCGGAATATCAGTTGAGCATATATCTGAAACCTTACCTCGTCAATTCAAGTGCAACAAGAGTATAGCCCAACCTACCATTGACCAAGTCCGGATAGTCTGTGAATACCCCGATGTATTTCCAGATGTTTTGCCCGGTATGCCCCCAGATCAGGATATCGAGTTTATCATCGAACTAATCCCCGGAACAGGACCCATAGCCCAGATACCATATAGTATGAACCCGTCGGAACTAGCAGAACTGAAGAAGCAACTGGATTCCATGTTGGAAATTGGATTAATTCAACCAAGTGCGTCACCATGGAGATCACCTGTCTTATTTGTGGACAAGAAGTATGGAGGTAACCGTTTGTCTATGGATTATCGGAAGTTGAATGATGTCACCATCAAGAACAAGTACCCCTTGTTGGAGATATGCCCTAGAGGCAATAATAAATGTAGTTATTATTATATCTTTGTGTTTATGATAAATGTTTATATTCATGCTGTAATAGTATTAACAAGGAAACATTAATACTTGTGTGAATTGTAAACTTAATTTGAAGTCCCTAGTATAGCCTCTATACTTCACTAGCTTGTTGGTTGATTGATGATGGTGGTTTCCCTATCATGAACATTGAGATGTTATCAACAACAAGATCATATCGTTAGGAGAATGATATGATGGACATACTCCTATAGACAAGCGTAGCATAAAGATCAAGTCATTTCAATAGTTCAATTGCTATATGCTTTCTGATACATAGTAACCTAATTCCTTCGACCATGAGATCATGCATATCACCTTTACTGGATGGATGCTTTGATGTCATCAAACACCACACCGTAACAGGGTGGCTATAAAGGTGGCATTGAGTGTTCGGAAAGTATTGGTTGAAACACATGGATCAAGAGTGGGATTTGTCCATCCACATGACGGATAGATATTCTCTGGGCCCTCTCGGTGAAATGTCATCCAATTAGCTTGCAAGCATGTGACTGGGTCACAAGGGATCACATATCACGGGAACGAGAAAAGAGTACTTATCAGTAACGAGGAAGAACTAGGTATGCAGAGATACCGACGATCATAACCTCGGATAAGTAACATATCGTGAGACAAAGGGAAATTGGTATCGTATGTAAATGGTTCATTCGATCGCAAAGTAATCGTAGAAATATGTGGGAGCCATATGAATTTCCAGATTCCTCTATTGGTTATTGTTCGGAGAAGTGTCTCGATCATGTCCGCATAATTCACGAACCGTAGGGAGACACACTTAAGGATTCGACGTTGTTTGAGTAGTTATGGTATTATGAAAGAGACCGAATGTTGTTCGGAGTCTCGGATGGGATCCGGGATATCACGAGGTGATCCGGAATGGTCCGGAGAATAAGATTCATATAAGGAAAGTCCCGTTTCGGAGTAGCGGAATGATTCCGGTGTTTTCATCGGGAACATTCTAGAAGGTCCCGGAATGTCCGGCACTCCGGAGGGGGAAGGGTACATGAATGTGTCATTACATATTGGAATGATTGCATCATGTACTAAGTATTCTCGCTGTCCAAAATAAAGGGTTTATTTAAATCCTAAATTGAAAAGTCAAACGGCTAGTTTGAAAGTCAAACGGCAATTTTGGGAAGTGGGAAAAGAGGAGGATTGGTGGAGGCCGAGTTGGAGGAGGGTTCTCCCTTGGCCGGCGCACCTCCCAAGGCCGAGTTGGGGAGGAACTCCTCCCCTTGGCCGGCCAGCCCTCCCACCTATATAAGGAGGGGCAGGGCTCCCCTCCTTACACACACAAGTTCCTATCCTCTAATCTAAACCCTAGACCTAAACCCCGGTTTAGAGCTATTTCGGTTTAGAGCCTTCTAATTGGTTTAGAGCCTTCTAATTGGTGTGTCTAATTACTAGACCACTAATAGCCTCTCTCATAAGCTCCACCATACTACCGGCTTAAGGGCGAGCCCTCATGGGATTTCCCTCTACCTCCGGTACCACTTGTCTTGCGGAATCGCGAGGAGAGTGCTACAACCTCCGCTGCCTTGGAACAAGGGAGAGGAAGGTCTTCCGAAAATACCGAACGTGTGACCGATCAAGGAGCGCCTTCTGAACGTGGCGCTGGAAGGATCGTCACGCGATCTTGAGATCGGAAAGAGTGCGACTACATCACCCACGAGAATCTACTCGTTAAACACTTTGGAATCTTCGAGGGTGAGTTATTCCATCGACTCGTTGCTGCAATCTAGTAGATAGATCTTGGCTTGTTTGTTTGTATGCGATAGAAATTTTTGTTTTCCATGCTACGAACCCCTACGTGGTATCGAGCCGTGTCTATATGTAGATCTGTTGCGAGTAGAACACAATGGTCATTGTGGGCGTTGATGCTTTTATTGTAGATTGCTTTTGTGTACTTTGCATCTTGCGGTATGTTGGGATGAAGCGGCCCGGCTAACCTTCCATGACATCGTTCATGAGACTTGCTCCACGTTTGACATGCAACTCGTATTGCATAAGTGGCTTTATGGTGCTGTTTCTCCTAGCATAGTAAAGATCCAATTTACAACGGGTAATCAACAATGCTAGTATCAATGTTGTGGTTCTTGTTCGTAAGTTAGAGCGACACTTATGGAAAGCCCCAAACCACGTAAAATATGCAAAGAAAGTAGAAGCGTCTAACTTTGTTTTGCGGGGGTGTCTTGATGTGATATGGCCATGATTGTGATTATATTTGATGTATGCAATGTTCCTTATTGTAAGTTGGCAACCGGCGAGAGCCATATGGTTGTCTTTAATTTCATTAAGTCCTGCGTGTCTATTCAAAATAGTTGTAATAGTTGAAGCTGGTGGGCGACAACCATGAAGAAGCGTCATTGACCTTGATGCGTGTGCGGTGATGATGGAGATCATGTTCGTGCTTGAAGATGGAGATCGGAAGCACAAAGAAGAAAGGCCATATCATATCACATATTATGAATTGCATGTGATGTTAATCCTTTATGCATCTTGTATTGCTTAGTAGGCAGCGGTAGCATTATAAGATGATCCCTCATGCACATAAATTTCAAGTTCTAAAGTGTTCACCCTTAGTATGCACCGTTGCAAAGCTTGCTACTTGAAGCACCACGTGATGATCGGGTGTCTTTGATTCCGGGTGAATACAACGTAAGCAAGCCAGATTTGCTTATCACGGAAGCTAAGGTTTGATCTTGACGAGCCTAGCATATGCAGACATGGCCTCGGGAACACGGATCGCCGAAAGGTAAAGCATGAATCATATAGTAGATATGATGAACATGATGATTGTTCGCCATTAAAACTATATCAACTCTCGTGATGATCGGTGTTGATGTAGTGGATTTGGTCTGATGTGATCACTAAAACAATGTGAGGGATGTTGTTTTGAGTGGGAGTTCACCTAGTTTAATTTCATTAATTAATTTGAACTCAATTTGTCATAAACTTAGTCTAAACTATTGCAAATATGTTGTAGATCAATGGCAGCCCTACCATCAATTTTAATGCGTTCCTAGAGAAAGAAAAGTTGAAAAACAATGGAAGCAACTTAGCGGATTGGTTCCGCAATTTGAGATTGTCCTCACATTTGGTAATTTGACCTATGTGCTGGATGCACCGCTAGGTGACCCACTGCGGTGATGCTACCGATGAAGTAAAGAATGTTTACCTCGCTCGGAAGAATCAGTACTCCATAGTTCATGTGCTATCTTGTATGGTTTAGAATCGAGCTTCGTAAAAGGTTTGAAGAGTCGATCCATATGATATTGTCGAGGATCTCAAATTAATCTTTGAGACTCATGCGGCAATTGAAAGTTATGAAGCTTCAAAAGTTCTTTAAGCGCAAGATGGAAGAGGGTAGCTCGTCGGTGAGCATGTGCTTAAGATGTCCGCACGCAAATAAACTCCAAAGTTTGGGTATAGTGATTCCTAATACTTTGGGGTTTACCGCATCCTCAATCACTACCACCAAGTTACAAGAACTTTGTGATGAACTACAACATGCAGAACATGAACAAAGAGTTGCGAACTATTTGCTATGTTAAAATCTGCGAAGTGGAGATCAAGAAAGAGCACCAAGTGTTGATGGTCAATAAGACCACCAAATTCAAGGAAGGCAAGTCTAAGCAAAGGGACACTTCAAGAAGGGTGGTAAGAAAGCTGCCACATTTAAGAGGACCAAGGCTGAACTCAAGCCCGATCTTGAGTGCTTTTCTGCAAGGGAGTAGGTCCTCGAAGCGGAATTGCCCAAAGTACTTGGATTTGAAGAACGACAACATCAAGAAGAAAGGTATATCTGATATACATGTTATTGATGTGTATCTCACTAGTATTCGTAGTAGTGCCTGGGTATTTGATACTGGTTCGGTTGCTCATATTTGTAACTCGAAACAGGAGTTGCAGAATAAACGGAAGCTAGTGAAGAACGAGGTGACGATACGCGTAGGAAACGGATCAAAGGTTGATGTGATCGCGGTCGGCACGCTACCTCTTCATCTACCATCGGGGTTAGTTTTATACTTAAATAATTGTTATTTGGTGCTGCGTTGAGCATGAACATTATATCGGGATCTTGTTTATTGCGAGACGGTTACTTGTTTAAATCCGAGAATAATGGTTGTTCGATTTATATGAGTAATATGTTTTATGCACATGCACCTTTGATAGATGGTCTATTCATATTGAATCTCGATAGTAGAAATACACATATCAACAACATTGAGGCTAAACGTTTGAAATCAAGCGATAATTCGAACTATATTTTGCACGTTCGTCTTGGTCACATTGGAGTGAAGCGTATGAAGAAACTCCATTCCGATGGACTTCTTGAATCACTTGATTTTGAATCACTTGAAAGATGCGAAGCATGTCTGATGGGTAAAATGACTAAGACTCCATTTTCTGGTATGATGGAGCGAGCTACAGACTTATTGGAAATCATACATACCGATGTGTGTGGTCCAATGAGTGTAGCATCGTGCGGTGGTTATCGTTATGTTCTTACCTTCACGGATGATTTGAGTAGATATGGGTATATCTATTTCATGAAACATAAGTCCGAAACTTTCGAGAAGTTTAAGGAGTTTCAAAGTGAGGTAGAGAATCAACGTAACAAGAAGATTAAATTTCTACGTTCTGATCGTGGAGGTGAATATCTAAGTTACGAGTTTGGCGAGCATTTGAAGAAATGTGGAATACTTTCAGATTGACACCGCCGAACACCACAGCGTAATGGTGTGTCTGAACGTCGTAATCGAACTCACTTAGATATGGTTCGTTCTATGATGTCACTTACAGATTTACCGCTATAATTTTGGGGTTATGCATTAGAAACAGCCGCATTCACTTTAAATAGGGCACCGTCTAAATCCGTTGAAACGACACCATATGAATTATGGTTTGGGAAGAAACCTAAATTGTCGTTCCTTAAAGTTTGGGGATGCGAAGCCTATGTAAAGAAGTTACAGCCGGACAAGCTTGAACCCAAAGCGAAAAATGCGTCTTCATAGGATACCAAGGAAACTATTGGGTATACCTTCTATCATAGATCCAAGGCAAAATCTTCGTGTTAAGAATGGATCCTTTCTAGAGAAGGAATTTCTCTCAAAGAAGTGACTGGAAGGAAAGTAGAACTCGGCGAGGTTGTCGAACCTTCTCTCGAATTGCAGTAGCGCAGACCGGAAGAAGTTCTGTGGTGCTGCACCAATAAGAGAGGAATCTAATGATGGTGATCATGAAACTTCGGTTGAAGTTACTACAGAGCCTCGGAGGTCAATGAGAACTCGTACCACTCCAGATTGGTATGATTCCGTTATGAATGTCATGTTGGTGGACAACACCGATGACCCCGAGACATATGAGGAAGCGATGATGAGCCCAGATTCCAATAAATGGCAAGAAGCCATGAAATCCGAGATTGGATCCATGTACGAAAACCGAGTATGGACTTTGGTGGACTTACGGATGGCGGAAGGCTATCGAGAACAAATGGATTTTCAAGAAGAAAACAGATGCTTGATGGTAATGTTATCATCTATAAAGCTCGACTTGTCGCAAAAGGGTTTCGACAAATTCAAGGAGTTGACTACGATGAGACTTTCTCGCGAAGCTAAAGTCTGTGAGGATTATGTTAGCAATCGCTGCATATTATGATTATGAGATATGGCAGATGGATGTCAAAACAGCATTCCTCAATGGAGACATTGATGAAGAGTTGTATATGATGCAGCCCAAAGGTTTTGTCGATCCTAAAGATGCTAACAAGGTATGCAAGCTTCAACGGTCCATCTATGGATTGAAGCAAGCATCCCGAAGTTGGAATCAATGTTTTGATAAGGTAATCAAAAGTTTTGGTTTTATACAAACTTATGGAGAAGCTTGTATTTACAAGAAAGTGAGTGGGAGCTCTGTAGCATTCTTAATACTGTATGTGGATGACATATTGTTGATTGGGAATGATGTAGACCTTCTTAATAGTGTCAAAGAGTATTTGAATAATAGTTTCTCAATGAAGGATCTTGGCGAAGCAGCTTACATATTAGGCATAAAGATTTATAGAGATAGATCGAAACGCCAAATATCATTGTCACAAAATACATATTTGGACAAAGTTCTAAAGAGGTTTGGAATGGAAGATAGCAAGAAAGGGTTCTTGCCCATGTTTATATCGACCTTGAGTAAAACTCAAAGTCCGACATCGGCAGAAAATAGAGAAAGGATGAGTAAGACTCCCTATGCCTCAGCCATAGGATCTCTAATGTATGCCATGCTATGTACTAGACCCGACATCGCATATGCTCTTAGTCTAACTAGCAGATATCAAAGTGATCCAGGAGTGGATCATTGGACAGCGGTCAAAAACATCCTTAAGTACTTGAGAAGAACTAAGGATATGGTTCTTTCTTATGGAGGTGATGAACAGCTCGTTGTTAATGGTTACACCGATGCTAGTTGGAACACCGATCCGGATGATTCTAAATCACAACTGGATAATGATTTATTTTGAATGGTGCAGCAGTTAGCTGGAGGAGTGCAAAGCAAAGCGTTGTGGCGAGATCTTCAACTGAATCGGAATACATGGCTGCTTCGGAGGCTTCACAAGAAGCAATATGGATGAAAGAGTTCATTACAGAGCTGGGTGTGGTTCCAAGTGCGCTGGACCCAATGTCTATCTACTGTGATAACATGGGCGCCATAGCCAATGCGCAAGAACCAAGGTCACACAAGAAGCTGAAGCATATCAAGCTACATTTTCACGCTATTCGAGAACATGTCCAGGATGGGGATATAAAGATTTGCAAAGTACACACAGATCTGAATGTGGCGGATCCGTTGACTAAACCTCTCCCGAGGGCAAAACATGACCAACACCAAACTGCCATGGGTGTTCGGTATATTACCATGTAATCTAGATTAGATGACTCTAGTGCAAGTGGGAGACTGTTGGAGATATGCCCTAGAGGCAATAATAAATGTAGTTATTATTATATCTTTGTGTTTATGATAAATGTTTATATTCATGCTATAATAGTATTAACAAGGAAACATTAATACTTGTGTGAATTGTAAACTTAATTTGAAGTCCCTAGTATAGCCTCTATACTTCACTAGCTTGTTGGTTGATTGATGATGGTGGTTTCCCTATCATGAACATTGAGATGTTATCAACAACAAGATCATATCGTTAGGAGAATGATATGATGGACATACTCCTATAGACAAGCGTAGCATAAAGATCAAGTCATTTCAATAGTTCAATTGCTATATGCTTTCTGATACATAGTAACCTAATTCCTTCGACCATGAGATCATGCATATCACCTTTACTGGATGGATGCTTTGATGTCATCAAACACCACACCGTAACAGGGTGGCTATAAAGGTGGCATTGAGTGTTCGGAAAGTATTGGTTGAAACACATGGATCAAGAGTGGGATTTGTCCATCCACATGACGGATAGATATTCTCTGGGCCCTCTCGGTGAAATGTCATCCAATTAGCTTGCAAGCATGTGACTGGTCACAAGGGATCACATATCACGAACGAGAAAAGAGTACTTATCAGTAACGAGGTTGAACTAGGTATGCAGAGATACCGACGATCATAACCTCGGATAAGTAACATATCGTGAGACAAAGGGAAATTGGTATCGTATGTAAATGGTTCATTCGATCGCAAAGTAATCGTAGAAATATGTGGGAGCCATATGAATTTCCAGATTCCTCTATTGGTTATTGTTCGGAGAAGTGTCTCGATCATGTCCGCATAATTCACGAACCGTAGGGAGACACACTTAAGGATTCGACGTTGTTTGAGTAGTTATGGTATTATGAGAAAGAGACCGAATGTTGTTCGGAGTCTCGGATGGGATCCGGGATATCACGAGGTGATCCGGAATGGTCCGGAGAATAAGATTCATATAAGGAAAGTCCTGTTTGAATGGCGGAATGATTCGGTGTTTTCATCGGGAACATTCTAGAAGGTCCCGAATGTCCGACTCCGGAGGAAGGGTACATGAATGTGTCATTACATATTGGAATGATTGCATCATGTACTAAGTATTCTCGCTGTCCAAAATAAAGGGTTTATTTAAATCCTAAATTGAAAAGTCAAACGGCTAGTTTGAAAGTCAAACGGCAATTTTGGGAAGTGGGAAAAGAGGAGGATTGGTGGAGGCCGAGTTGGAGGAGGGTTCCTCCCCTTGGCCGGCGCACCTCCCAAGGCCGAGTTGGGGAGGAACTCCTCCCCTTGGCCGGCCAGCCCTCCCACCTATATAAGGAGGGGCAGGGCTCCCCTCCTTACACACACAAGTTCCTATCCTCTAATCTAAACCCTAGACCTAAACCCCGGTTTAGAGCTATTTCGGTTTAGAGCCTTCTAATTGGTTTAGAGCCTTCTAATTGGTGTGTCTAATTACTAGACCACTAATAGCCTCTCTCATAAGCTCCACCATACTCGCACCGGCTTAAGGCGAAGCCCTGCGGGATTTCCCCTCTACCTCCGGTACCACGCCGTTGTGCTGCCGGAATCGCGAGGAGAGTGCTACAACCTCCGCTGCCTGCTAGAACAAGGGAGAGGAAGGTCTTCGAAAATCGAACGTGTGACCGATCATGGGAGCGCTCTTTGGAACGTGGCGCTGGAAGGATCGTCTACGCGATCTTGAGATCGGAAAGAGTACGACTACATCACCCACGAGAATCTACTCTCGTTAAACACTTTGGAATCTTCGAGGGTGAGTTATTCCATCGACTCGTTGCTGCAATCTAGTAGATAGATCTTGGCTTGTTTGTTTGTATGCGATAGAAAATTTTTGTTTTCCATGCTACGAACCCCTACACCCCTTGCCCAAGATATAAAATTTGTTTGATCAGTTGACCGGTGCCAAAGTGTTTTCTAAGATTGATCTTAGAACATGCTATCATCAACTCAAGATTCGCACAGAGGATATTCCCAAGACTGCCTTTACCACCAGATATGGATTATACGAGTATACTGTCATGTCTTTTGGATTAACCAATGCCCCCGCTTATTTCATGAATCTCATGAATAAGATTTTTATGGACTTCCTGGATAAGTTTGTCGTTGTTTTAATCGACGACATTCTGATTTATTCCAAATCGGAATAAGAACATGAGCTACACCTAAGGACCATTCTTGGAACCCTTAGAGAGCATCAAATGTATGCCAAGTTTAGCAAATGTGAATTCTGGTTACAGGAGGTAGGATTCCTCGGCCACATTGTCTCAGCCGGAGGAATTGTCGTTGACCCTGAAAAGGTGAAAGATGTCGAAGATTGGCAAGCCCCAACCACTCAAACCCAAGTTCGTGCATTTCTCAGATTGGCGGGATACTGCCGCAAGTTCGTAGAAGGATTCTCGAGTATCGCCAGACCCATGACCCAATTGCTGAAGAAGGACAAGAAGTTTGAATGGATAGACAAATGTGAAGCGAGTTTTCAAGAACTCAAGAGGAGATTGATCTAAGCCCCAATCTTAATCATGCCGGATATCACAAAGCCCTTTGACGTGTATTGTGATGCATCCAGGATCGGTCTCGGATGTGTGCTAGTGCAAGAAGGCAAAGTTATATCTTATCTATCCCGACAACTGAAACAACATGAGCAAAATTACCCAACCCATGACCTCGAACTCGCAGCCGTAGTTCTAGCCCTGAAGACATGGAGGCATTCCCTGATGGGAAATCGTTGTGAGATTTATTCGGATCACAAGATCCTAAAGTATATATTCACTTAGAAGGAGCTGAATATGAGACAGAGAAGATGGATTGAGCTAATCAAGGATTACGATTTGGACATTCACTATCACCCCGGTAAAGCCAATGTGGTAGCAAATGCTCTTAGCAGATTGCCGTGCCGCTTGAACTCCATGATTTTGAAGGATAAACCAAGTTTGCACAAAGAGATGGAAGATTTTCGAATGGAATTAGTGAGTGAAGGATTTTTGGCTAGCATCGAACTTCAACCCACTTTAATCATCCAGATCAAAGAGGCGCAGAAAGGAAATGCTAGTATCGACGGAATAAAGCATCGTATCGGTACAGGCAAAGTACCTGGATTCACCGAAGACGAAGAAGGAGTTCTGTGGTACAAAGGACGCCTTTGTGTATCAGCAGATTCTGAGTTGAAATAAGTTATCTTGAAGGAAGCTCATGATACTCTTTATTCTATCCACCCCGGAGGAACTAAGATGTATCAAGATTTGAAAGAGCAATTTTGGTGGCATAAGATGAAGAGAGAAATCGGAAACTATATCGCCAAGTGTGATATATGTCAGCGAGTCAAGGCCGGACATCAAAGACCCGCTGGATTGTTGCAACCATTGCAGATTGCGGAATGGAAATGAGATTCCGTTGGAATGGACTTTATCACCGGATTACCTACTTCTAGTAAGGGAAATGACTCTATCTGGGTCATAGTGGACAGATTGTCCAAAGTTGCCCATTTCTTACCCATCAAGACCACATATCAGAGTTCGAAGCTAGCAGAGTTATACATCGCTATAATCGTTAGTTTGCATGGACTCCCCAAGAACATCGTATCGGATCGAGGAACTCAGTTTACCTCGAGATTCTGGAAGAAAGTCCAAGAAGGTTTAGGAACCCGACTAGATTTCAGCACCGCGTATCACCCTCAGACCGATGGACAAACGGAGCGAGTAAATCAAATACTCGAAGATATGCTGAGAGCCTGTGTGTTAGAATATGGATCTAAGTGGGAATACTGTCTGCCATTCGCAGAATTTTCATACAACAATAGTTATCAAGCTAGTTTGCAAATGGCCCCATTTGAATTCATGTACGGAAGAAAGTGTCGCACCCCTTTGAACTGGTCGGAAGTAGGAGAGAGTCAGATTTTCGGACCCGATATCCTATGAGAAGCAGAAGAGAAGGTTCACAAGATTCGTGAGCACCTCAAGACCGCCCAGTCCAGACATAAGAGTTACACCGACAAGAGACGTCGAGACCTCGCCTTCAACATAGGAGATTTTGTATATCTGAAAGTGTCGCCATTGAAGGGAATGCAGTGTTTCCAACTCAAAGGAAAGTTAGCCCCCAGATATATCGGACCCTTCAAGATTCTGAACCGTCGAGGAGAAGTATCGTATCAATTGGAACTACCCGAGGAGATGTCAGCCGTGCATAGTGTGTTCCATATCTCATTACTTCACAAGTGTCTCGAAGTCCCAGAGAAGACTGAAATATTCAAGAATATTGATCACCAGACTATAGAGATCAATGAAGAGCTGACCTATCCCGAAGTACCCATACGTATTTTGGAAGAAGCTTTCTGAACTACCAGAACCCGAAGCATCAAGTTTCTCAAGATTCAGTGGAGCAACCACACGGAAGAGGAAGCTACCTGGGAGCACGAAGATCACATCAGGACGGAGTTTCCCGATCTCTTCAAATCCTAGGTAATCTTTTCGTCCTTTTTCAAATCTCAGGACGAGATTTTGTTTAAGGGGGGAAGGTTTGTAACATCCCAAAAATATGAAACTTGGATCATCAAACTCTAATCATCAAAAATTAGGATTAACAAAAACTTTTCTAAATAAAAATATGAAAGCATGCATGTGTGTATGCATTCCAATTTGAATTCTTTTGAATTGCCATGATTGTGTGTTTCTTTGCTTGTAAAATGATTCTTAGGTGAAATAAACACCATCTAAACAATTCCCAAAATTTTCCCAAAGATAAATAAATCAAAACAAACAAAATAAAGGAATGGTCACTTTGGCCAAATTAACTCCCATGCCTACTTTGGCTATCTCTAACTTTCAGAACTAAACAGAAACTTGTTTGGATCTTTGCTCCCCTTGATAGTACTCATAACAAAGTATCAAAGCCCACCTTGTGATCATCCAGAAACATTCAAATGCATATTTTAAATGACAGTTTAAAATTGAATCTATATCATATGGGAAGATCCCACTTCTTCAAAAACCACTCAAACAAGCTCAACTTTCAAAACCCAAGCATCCATAGACTCACCAGCACATGCCTAGCACACCCACCAAAAATCTTTTCAAAATTCAAAACTTGAATTCATGCGGCCATTTCATCAAACACCTTGCAGATTCAAATCAACAAAATCACAAACACTATAGTGTGCAGTGATTCTGGCCTAACTTGTTCCCTCTCTGGACACCACTAGCCTTAGTAGATCATCTAACAACCTAAACTAATCTCTAGCACCACTGTGAGCTGGCCATTGTCATCAATGGTGAGCAGGCCGAGTGCACCCTTGCCACCCACATGTCGATAGCGAGCTAGGAGAAGCACCAAGCCTAGCCAGCATGTCTGGGAGGTAGCCCATGCCTGTAAGGTTCCCAACCTTTAATAAGGTAGAGATCCCTCTGTTTACAATGCTAGTCCCTGGATCAATAGGTAACATCCACAGTTGAGATGTAATATCAAGAAACAAAGGTCATAATACAACTTTATAACCAGGAATAAAATAATTTATTACATCTTACATAGCTCATATGGCTATCTCATTACATTGCAGCAGAAATAACTATAGCATGGGGTCCTTCATCTTGAAAGTGCCACAGGCAAACATGTTGGTTGTGGACTTGTAATCCTATTTCAACAAACCTCACTAATATCAAAACAAACCTGCAACATAACAAATTACAGCCACAAGGGTCAAGACATTTGAATTGTATTGGCAAGTGATACTATGGTAGTATAGTGGAGTCTATCATCTATATGCATTTGGCTAAGTGGAGCTTAGGCTTGCTTTGCTCAAATATATTTTCTTATCATTTGAAAGCACTAAGTTTTTGCTTGATAAAATCTATCCCAAGGCATCTCCCAATAGAAATTGGTGATCCTCCAACCCTTGTTCAATCCAGAAAATTTTAACTTAGAAATTGGGATGAGGAGATTCTTGATAGCTTCCATGTCTTGATGCTCAAATTGTCCTTTACCAGGGACATGGCTAAGTACTTAGATTTTACACTCTGCAGAGGTGGTGCACTTTCCCCACAAGACTTGGTTTCACCAAGACAAGATCTTCGAAAGCCTTCCTTAGACCAGAATGGACGCGTTCCAACCTATCAATCCCCTACCACCAACTGTCCATTTGGCTAAGTTATTGCAACCTATATGATCCAGGCAGAGCCCATAATGCCAAGTGGCTGCACTTGAAGCTTCTCAACATATGACATCTCAAATCTCTTTGTTCCTGGGTGGCTTTCGACAAGTGAGATATCAAGTTTTCCCCAGTATACTGGACTTGGTGATGCCCACGTTTTCCCCAGCATACTGGACTTGCATAACCACTCAACACAAACCATTCTTTCCATTCCACCCAGGTGATTCATTCACTTAGTTGTTTTATTAAACAAAACACAAGTCCTTGACTTAGAAATATTCCATAGCATGAAATATAATCCACCCTTGTTTTCTACTAGCTAAGATAAGCATGATAGTGGTAGGAATCTTAACTTAGGAAATTTCTACTAAGGTTTCATCTACTAGGATTTCCCATGGCATAGTTTACACTTAGCAAAATTCCATGCAAGTCCTACTTAGAAATATCACTAATGCATAGTGAAAATAATGGGACAAAAGTATGAAGCATAACTTGCCTTGTTGGTAGAGAATATAAGTTCACTCCTTCATCTTGCAATATTCACACTCTTCAAATCACTACAATTCAATCAAGCAAGCAATATTTCAATCTACCATTCAAGCATCATCACATAAAATAATAGAAACAAAAAAATGCATGCAAGCATGCCAAAGATGGTTTATTTGTAAAAGTGGTTTCTAATGGGTTATAAACAATCTAAAACACTTATTGGTCATTTTATAAAGTGGCAAAACTATTTGCAAAATATTTTATCTATAAACCATTTTTAAACCAAATCAATATTTTATGTGGTTAGAATTTCCTTTAGCAAAGCAATAAATTTTATAGGGTTCACAAAATATGTTTTCAAAACATGAATCTTTGTGTTTAGGGTCAGAGAGTTTAAATCAAACCATTTCCCAAATGGTTTTCCTCCAAAAGCATTTTTAATATATAAACATTATTTTTATTTGACTAGAAGTGCTTTAAATCAAAGACTTATTTTTTTGCTCACCAAATATGTTTTTGAAACCACAAATTGATTTCTATGGTCAGTAGGTTCAAAACAATCCATTTGCCAAAGGTTTTATCACAAAAATAATTTTAGAGCAATTTTTATATCCAAAATATGCCTACACAAGTTTCTGAAAAAACAATCATTTTATCAGAAGCAATTCACTAAAAAAAGGGCATGGTCAGAAAGTACTTGTCTTGTTGATTCCATTGATATAAAATTTTCAAAATTTGGACGTGTGGTTTGAAAGTTATGAATTTTACAAAATTGAACAACAAATAGATCAAATCTGTTTTTATTAAAACAGACAGGGCCACGTGGAACGTTTCTATTGGTCCATACCGTTTCGGTTGGATCGACCTCTCTGGTGCGTCGGATTTTAAACAGATCATGCGGTGCAGATGCCTACTTACTCCTTCGAGTTAAATTCTATCATAGCCACTAGATCAAAATCGAACGGTGCACAGACGAGTGACCATCGATGGGCGGCGCTGGCGGCGGTGACTGGCGGCGGCGTGTCTGGTGGTGGTGGTTCGGTGAATCTAGGAAGCGAGAAGAGGAACGGAGGGGATCACCGAGTTCGCGGGGTCGTGGTGGTGCTCGAGGTGCCTGCTGTTTGTCGAGGGGCGCACGAAGTTGGCTCGAATCGCTTTGGGAGAATGTCCTCGGGCGTCGGGCTCGCTTGGCGTTGTGGGGGCGTCGCTTCTGAGGCGCCTCGATAATTGGCTCGATCGGAGTGAGGTCGTCGGCCCGCCGGGCTCGCTGGTGCGTTAGGGGGACGTCGCTACAGAGCATGCTGGGACAAATGAATGGTGCCATTAGACGCGTAGGAGAGTGGTGAGTACGGGAGCATCAAAGAGAGGGGGCGGCGCGGTCGGAAGTTACCAGTAGAGCTCATCGGAGTAGAGGCAGATGGTGGCGATGCTCGGTGGTCGATGTTGCCGACGCTGTAGGGCGCACAGGGGCAAGCTGGCGCTACGGGGAGGTTCGCCAGGATATGGGGAGAAAGTGAGCATGCAGTGGGAGGCGAGGGGCGACGGATACTGGCCGGAATTGATGGAAATGCTCGCCGCAGACAGTGGCTGCGCCTGGAGAAATTCTTGCAGCCTAGGGGCGGAGAGTGTGTGACGTATGAGGGGGAAAGAGAGAGGGGACATGGGCGGTTATGAGGGCATCGTTGCAGCGAGGAATTAATCGTCCATTTACGCGTATTAACACTTCGAAATCAACGCAGAAACAGCGAGAAGTTTAGGGAAGGAACGGGTCGCACTAGGGAAGACGCCGAGGTGGCGATGGGGTCCACCTGTCGGTTAAAGAGAAAAGGGGAAAGTGGGTCCAGCTCGTCAGTGGGTTTGTGGGTTCCTTCTGCGGTGAGAAAACATTTCGGGGAGAGAGGGAGAGGTGGGCTGCTGGGCCTGGACTGGGCTTTGCCGAGCTGGGCTGCTTTTGTTTATTTTTTGTACATATTCTTTTTCCCTTTTCCATTTCTATTAATCTGTTTTGATTTTGTTTAATTATTTCAAACATCAATTTGATTTCAAACCTCAACCAAAATTTGTGTAGATTCAAATACTGATTAATAGTTCATTTTAGAGTCATAATTAGAATATTTCTTTTATTCTTTTAGGGTCTTTTAATTATTTAAAAGTAGGCCCATGCATTTAAATTCAATTAATATCAAATATATTTTAAACCCTTATTTAATTTCAATCCTCAGAAAACCTTTGCAGTAGGTTTATTTATTTAATAGGGTGTCAAATAATTCACCTTGACTTATTTGGAAAATGATTTATTAATCATTTTTAATTAGGGTACTTGTCCTTTATTCTCATGAAATTAAATATAGTTTTAATTCCATAAATTTTATTTGGAAGTTTTCTTTGATCTTATTTAAGTTAATTAAACAACTTTTATTCCACTTAGGTAAATTCCAATATCATTTCCCATGATTTATTTAATCATTTCTAATAGGAATTTTATCTTTATTCAAATAGAATAGGATTTGGTTAATGCCCTTTCAATTAATTTGAAAACTCTTTATCCATTATTTTATTTGGATTTGGATCATAATTATTCCATTTGCTTATGGATTAGGTCAAGATATAATTTGGTTTTTTAAATATTCCTTATTGAATAATTTCTTTCTTTATCTTATAAAATCCATATCTTTTTATTTATAGATCCAAACTTGGTGATTCCAATTTGTAAAATCTTATTTAATATTTATTTATCCTTTTAAATAAATTTAGGATTAATTGCTCACCATTGGGTATGGATTTTTAGATAGATGCCTTATTAGCTTTGGAAATTCAATTTCCTTATCTTATTAAATTTATAAGATTTTATCTATGGCTCCAATTTAAGTGAAACCAATTTCTATGGCTTTATAATATTTCTATTTTTCATTCTTGATCATTTATAAATGTTTGTTGACAAAATTTTATATGGATCAAATCCATAGGCTTGGAGGTAACTTGGAAATGATTTTATTCTATTAGGAATTTAGGGTTTTGGTTTATTTTCCAAGTGTTTAAATTTCCACATGCATTTATGAAGAATGCATTTCACTTGATTTGAATTTAGTTTGGATTCAAACATTAACCAAAGTTTGTTCAAGATGGGTATTTAATTTTCCATTTAGAAACAAAAGTTTCTTTTCACCCTAAATTTCAACAATTATTTATTTTTTTTAATTTATTTTTCACATTACAAGATTTGGAAAATCTTGGGATGTGAAAATGCCTCACCTCGCCCTCTCGACCAGCCCTGCCTCGCAGACAATGCCTAGAACCGCCAGGAACACTGCGTCCGTGCCGCTGTCGACCATGCCGACGTGCGCCGCAGAGCACACACCGTTCCCACGCAACCCGACCACCTCGAGCCCTCGCCTCCTGCCAACATGCTCCCCACTGTCCCAGGAACACGCTAGACATGCCCATTTCACCGCCCGTGCCCCGTAGCCACCGCTCGCCGTCGAAGACGCCGCCTCTGCCATGCAGAACGTCGAGCGTTCCAGACCGTTTGCCACCGCTCCTATACACGCATTAAAGCCATAGAGCATCGCCAGGAGACCACCGATCGATCGCCACCCTCGGCCATGCCTCTAGCTGCCCGTAGCCATGTCGCCACCGTCGCCTGCCCATCCCGTTCGGCCTCGTCGTCGAGACTATAAATAGAGGCCTCCCCCGCTCAAACTCTTCACACCATCTCACTCCCCTCCCCTCACTGATCGTTCCACCCCGTTCCTAGAGCAAGGCGAGCAGCGCATCACCGGAATTTGGCCGGAGCCCGCCACTGCTGGAGAAGAAGGGAGCCAGCAATTGGAGCCTCCCCAGGAGAAGCTGCCGGTACCAGGAGGTTCGCCGTCATCGACTTTGTCGTTCGCCCGCATCGCCGACCCTCGCCTGAGCCCTGGTGAGCCTCCCACGACCCCTACCTGCCACGTTAGGGTTCTGTCTCGCCGGCGCTGCCCGACGTGGGCGATGAACCAGAGCCGTTGGATTAGAACTAGATCCAATGCACCACGTTGCCCCGTACCGCTTGGCACCCCCGTCTCACTGACGCGTGGGGATAGCAACTTAACCAGCCCGCGTAAGCGCTGTGCATAGCAGGCCGTCCCATTAGCAGTTCCCACGCAGCCCAGTCGTTTGAATTTAACTTTTTTCATTTTATTTCAAACATAGTTCTATACCTAGTTTCAAAAATTAACCCAGCTCGATTCAGTGAACCAAATTGAATGAAACCAATTTTGTTAGAAAGTTCTGGAAATGCTGAATCCAAGCCCGTTGGATTCAAATCATTTGAATCTGTAGATCACCCTTTGTAAAAATAACAAGGCAGAACCTTTTCTGCGTTCAAACATTTTTCAAATTTAAACCATAATAGATTTTGAGTTGATTCCAACTCTCAAAAATCACATTTGATCATACCTTTCAGAATATATAAAAATATATGGGTTTACTTACAGAAATAATGTTCAAGTAATAAAAGGATGCCACATAGGCATTTCTAGTCATTTATTTTTATTTAAAATAAAAGGTTAAATCTTATTAAATTGTGACAGCACTTAAAATCACATTCCCATGTACTGAAATGTGTGGTGATGACATGTGTCAACATGATCCCATGTTTGGTTTGGAGAATATGAAATCTTAAGTACTTTTTCAATGAGTAGAAATTACTTTTCTAAAAATAAAATCATTAAGTCAAGTGCTTGTAACGTTAGTGATGATGCTAGATCATCTATAGAATCCCTTTGTGTGATGATTGAAAGTAGTTAAGTATTGTTTGGTGATTGTGTACCTCGTATTTATTTATATACGCTAGTACCGACCAAGGATATGAGGAAGAAGGAGGATACTACAAAGAAGAAGCCGAGGAGAACTTCAACCACTGCTCTGCACAAGGCAAGCTAACACTTGCAATTTAGCAAGCTTATATTGATATTGATGCACGCCTAATACTACTAGTTGATTGAGCAAGCTAACACTTGCAAGATACTATACCTATGCAAGCAAATACTTGCTTGTTACCATGCCAACTATATGCCTTAAGCATATGTGATCATACCCACTTGATAACCCCATTCCTAGTTTTACTTACAAGCTTTATACTTTATTTCTTTATAAAAGCTATTAATTAGAGATTACTTATGTGAAATTGTAGATTCTAGAAAGATAATTGAAGGTTGCATAAAGAGCATAAAACTTGGCCTAAGCTAGATAATCTTTATTTCATCCTAAGGCATAAGATTGAACTTAGTAAAACTCCACTAGTTTACCACCCCACATTTTTACTTACCCCCACTTGTAGATGCTAGTGCTAAGCATAAAATTTGATCAACTTAGATGGGAATACTTGGTGGAAAAATGGTTATGAAAACCTTGGAATGATGGATCATTCTATTGAGATGTTTTGACATGTGTTTCCGAACACTAGATGATTTTGGTGATGAAAATGTTGAGGCATGAGCCTTAGCCCTTTATAAAACTGATGGTTGTCTGGATGCGATAGCATTCCAATTTTACCGTACAACCACAATACCCGAAAATTGGGTAGGGCTTGACTGGAAACTTATATACCTTAGTATTACTTCCCTCACGGCCAAGGTCTGAGCTGAGGCTACCTTGTGAAGATTGTCCACCTGTGCAGTACCCAAGATGACAGTTGGTCATGGTTGGGAGGCCAAACTCAGAGGAGAGGTGCTTATACTAGGGCGTGTAATTGAAAGGTTAGGATTGATTATCCGCATACTGAGTATGGTGAATTCAGGATTTGTTCCTGACGGATGTATCGAATGTTGTGGTGAAAGTGTACAATCTCTGCAGAGTGTCAAACTATTCGAATAGCCGCGTCCGCGGTTATGGATAGTTGGAGTGGCCATACTGTTCCCCCGTCAGATGTTTTCAAAATGACTTGTGAAATGGATTGAGATTTTGACTTGACCACAACAGAGTTGTGATATGAAATACAAGTTCCCACTTAGGTGTTATAAAACTTCAACTAGCATTCTTTGCTTCTGAACTTAGTAGAGGTAAATCTGGCTTTTTGCAAAACAATCCTAGAGCTTAGTGTCCTATTACAAAAACCCTTTTCCCTTGTTAGTATTAGTTTGCGAGTACTTAAAGAGTACTCATGGCTTTGTCCCTGGATATTCCCATGGCCAGACTATGAAGAGGAGTACCTGGAGGATGGACCCTAGGAAGGTTATGACAACTAGGACCATCTCCCATCGTCAGCATTGCCTATGACCCCGAAGATGGAGCTTCGCCTACGCTACCATTATTATTACGTATTTCCACTGCTTGAGTTGTATTAAGAAATGGATCATGAGATCCTTATTTGTGTAAGACCTTATGTATGGTTTGTAATGGATGATGTACTATGGTATCCAATTCTGTTATGTCTCGCAAAAATGGTAATCCTGGGATTGCGATGTATGGCATAACAGGCATCTGGGATTAAAAATCCGGGTGTTGACAATGTCTCTTTTTTATAAGAAGAAAGCTTCATAGATGTCATTATGGTGATGCTGCAAGTTTCCACCATGATTAGGCATGGCTCAAGCTAGCAGCCTAGGCGTTTCTCTAACACACATACATAACTCAATGGACTTACAAGATAGCCTTTTATTTCACACCACCGACATCCATAGACAAAAGAGCATGATATCAACTGTGTATAAAGTATAAGTGCAATGTTGAAAGCGTTCCCCATGATAGCACGGTTCTGCTAATTCCAATGTATAAGTGCAAGCATATACAACATAGATGACACAATGGTTCAAGTTTATTAGGGTCAAGAAAATAAAGTGTGCTATCAAGTTTGTGAGAGATTTAATCACTAAGTTTACTCATAACAAAATGTTTTTTAATTGGAAGATAGGTGAAGACAAGAATATACTTGGAATGGTGTAACACACCATGCATAGGAATTTATAGTGGACATTTTGGAATAACTTGGTTTCTTGGGAGTTGGATGCATGAGTAGAGATTACTCATACAAGTGGAGGTTAGAAAAAGACTGGGAGCGACCAACTAAAGAGAGCAATAATGGCCATAATCGTGTAGAGCGACAAAACATTACTAATCAAAGCATAAAGTGGTACTACAAGTCAAGGACTAAATGATCATAGAGGCTATGGTGACTTGTTCATAGTCATAACATGGTGTGAGCATGTGCCAACTCAACCCAAACAAAGTATCAAAGGAGAATACCACATTACTATGCTTTTGTATGCTGAAAGAATGCATGATTCCTTCAAGGAACACTAAGGAATCCCAATTGTTTGGAAAAAGTCATGCTACAACAATAATCACTAAGCATATGGTCAAACCAGCATCTAGCATGACATGCTAAATTCTAAGTCACAGTCAAAGCAAGCTCCTCTTGTACTATTCAAGCAAGAACTTTCTACCCCTCTCCAACACCAATCAACTTATTTGAAACAACACAGCGAGAATTGGGGTACAAACTACTTTATTCAAGTAAACTAATCAAACTAAATGAAAACTAAGACGCTCCAAGAACAACACAACAATTTGTTCACTTTAAATGAAAACTTGCAAGTAACAAAACTTGAGTAGCATGAGGAGCGGCCCTGGTATTCAAGGGACATGACATTGCTAACTTATACTTTGTCAAGCATATACTCCATAGTTTGTTCACTTTAACCTTAATCACTTCAAGATGCTTATGATAGGGGCAATGAGGGCTGAAAGCTAACAAGTACCATAATTTTTGGAAACTCTTTTTGAAACTTGAAATCCCTGCTTCCCTTTATGAAGGGCCTTTCCACTTTTATATTGAGTCTCCACCTTCTATCCTTTAGGCACCAGTTAAGAGAGCATAGTTGCCATTCTTAGTTCTATGTGCATTGTCCCAAAACTTATTGATTGATGCATACTATTGATATTACTTGTTCTTGTGCTATTTGTATCTAGTCACTATTATGAACTTTGAAGGTGTCCTATGCATCTATTTGCTACTCCATGAGGGACAAGCTGAATGTCACTATGCCATGTTTTCTGTATGAAAACAAACAAACATTTTTCAATGCATGTTATTCATGATCTCTGTTTGTAGCCTTTCATGTTGCATGCATAGTTACTTTGTCTTACTGTTAGAACTCCATCTTTCATGCTCATGTTTAGAGTTCTTTGATCCTAGATTTCAATGCTTGCAAATGGTTTGATCTTGATTTTGATGGTGCATGTCACCTCAAAAATTATTCTTTTTATCACTTACCTACTCGAGGATGAGCAGGATTTAAGCTTGGGGATGCTTGATACGTCAGAAACATGTCTATAATTTTTGATGTTCCATGCTTGTTTAGTATCCACTTTGCTTTGCTTTTTCTACACTTTGAGTTTTTTTATATTTTTTCTGGTACTAACCTATTAAAAAGATGCCACAGTGCCAGTTGCCTGTTTTCTTTTATTTTTGGTTCCAGAAAGGCAGAAAATCAATATTCTCGGAATTGGATGGGACAAAAGCCAAAGTCAATATTTTACCGTGGGGAACATGAAGCCTGGATACGAGACGGAGGTGAGCCACCAGGGGGCCACACCCCCTGGCCACGCGGCCAAGGTGGGCCCGCGCTTGGAGGGTGCGGCCGCCCTGGCGACCCCCTGCCTCGCCTCTTCGCCTATATAGACCCCCAGATGCCTAAACCCTAATTACCCGATCAATATGCCACAAAACCTTCTGTAGCCGCCGCCACCATCGTCTCTAGATCGGGGGATCTAAAGCTCTTCCCGACACCCTACCGGAGGGGATATCATCCTAGAGGCCTTCTTCTTCATCATGCCAGCCTCCGGTATGAAGCGTGAGTAGTTCCACCTTGTACTATGGGTCCATGTAGTAGCTAGATGGTTGTATCTCCTCCTTTGTGCTACCATGTTTAGATCTTGTGAGTTCCGTTCATGATCAAGATCATCTCTATTTGTAATCATGCATGTTGTGTTCGCGGGGATCCGATGGATATTGAGATTACTATGTCAGATTGATTAATGATTTTTTCTTATAGATTCTATCATGTCTTTATTGTTTGTGATCTTCCATGCTCTCCATTTCTAGTAGCTATCTTTGCCAACTAGATGCTAGTGACTCCAAGAGGGGGTATTTATGCTAGATAGTGGGTTCATGCATCTATTTAATCTAAGGGAAGTGACAGAAATATCTAAGGTTGTAGATGTGTTGTTGCCACTAGGGAGAAAACAACGGCCTCTTGTTCATGGAAAATAAGTGGATTGTTTACTTTACACACTTTGCTTAAAACAATTATCTGTTGCTTGCAACTAAATACTGGAGGGAGTTCGGATGATAACCTGAAGGTGTATTTCTAGTCATAGATGCAGTTGGATGGCGGTCTATGTATCTTGTTGTATTGACCAATCGAATCTCATAGGATCATGAATGTATAGTATTGCATTGTTATGCCTTGCTCAGTCTTGTCAATTTGCCCTACTGTAATTTGTTTAACCAGCATGCCATGTTTGTTTATCTAAGGAGAACACCTCTAGTGAACTATGGACCCCGGTCCAATCTTTACCATTGATACATCTTCCACTGTTACTGTTTACTTGCTGCAAACCACTATTACCTTCCACACCATACAATTAATCCTTTGTTTTCAGCAAACCGGTGAGATTGACAACCTCACTGCTTGTTGGGGCAAAGTCTTGAGTTTGTGTTGTGCAGGTCTCCAAGTTGCTAGCAACACCTTTGAGTCGTTTCATTTCTCCTACTGGTTCGATAACCTTGGTTTCTACCGAGGGAAAACTTGCTTCTGTGCTCATCACACCTTGCTCTTGGGGTCTCCCAACGAGGCATCAATAACGCGGCAACAACAATAATGGTGTTTTGTAGAAACAGGAGCTCAGGGTCGAGTGGAAGCATCTGACTTTACTACCTTGCAGTCACAAGGCAAGTTCATCACTTTCTCATGTCCTTTTATGTCCTTTCCAAAAGTATTTGCAACTTGTGTGTTATCACCTATGTTATAAAAAGGTGATAGAAAGGAATATTTTCTCAAAAGTATAAAATGCTATTACCATCCTAAGTGATGGTAAGTATTACGATTAGCAATGGAGTCTAAGGATTTCATGTGCAATTAAATTCACCAGATAGGAATTATTAACCCATGACATCAGTGATTCTAGCACCGTATAATACGCGAGCCATGAGATCTGGAATGGGAGGTAGAAGTCAGCTGGATCTTCTTCCTTTGGTTTGTCAGCAGATGACCATATCGTGACGCTGGGGTTCCTTGCGGGGAATGAGTACATGGGTGGGACCCCTTAGTGCCCCGTGATCTTGGTATCTAGATTATCTATGATGGGTTGTCAGGGTAGGTTTGCCACTTTGTTGGGGGATACCAGGAACATGATGTGCTGCTAGAGTCCTTAAGGGGTTACCAGAGTTATATCTGCCTATATAGGGGTTAACAGAGGTATGTCTGCTTGAGGAGTTATGCTGGCATATGGGATCGTGGAGAAGGGCAGTGATGGGCTTGAATCAATTTTTGGGCCCCACATCAAGGAATTATAGACGGGAAAGTACGCCCGGTTGTACAACAAGGATTTGATCTCTTATGGGTAAAGCAACACGCCTCCACAGAGTGTAAGAATTGTGACATGTTACTCCCTGTTATGGGAAGGAGCTACAAACAGGGAAGGAAAGGAACTTCATGAAGTTCTGGTCAACCTATGAAGGCTGATGGGCATGGTTTATGACATTAAAATCAATCTTTGAATAATTTTTTATAAAAACTGCATAGTTCCAAAAACTTATGGTCTGAGGTGGTATTTAGTGCATCAAACTTCCCACCTTGCACATAATGAACTTGCTGGGTAACGTTGTTACTCACTCTTTCCTTTGATCCCCTGCTTAGACTCTGAAGAGCCAGATGGTACTCCAATGTATGCTACAGAGTGCCAGAACATCATATTCTACGAGGATCTAGACCTGTCAGGAGGTATTGAAGGAGTGGACTATGAGATCTGCTATGGATTTGAAGGCAACGAGTTGGAATAGTTGCCATATTTGTACTTAGTACTGGAGTTGGGCCGAGCAACATAAATATTATATAATAAACTGCTGAGATCATGTTATTTTATGTAGTTTGGATTTTTCGTTCTTTTGCTGAAACATATTAAATAAGTTTTTGAGGAAAAACATACTATTAAATAAGTTGTATATGGTTTGTAAGTTCGAACAACTTGGTGGTACCGATATTTTGGTATACTAATATTAATGTGTGTATGCTTGACAACCACACGGTGGAGTTGGGGACACAAGGAAAATATTTTTTTATGATTGCTTGAAGAATAAAAGAGGATAAGACTCTAGCCAATTCCCCAAGAGTTCGATATAAACCCTCGAGTCAGCCTTGTGGGGTAAAATACGCTTGCTACAACACTCCGCACTTGGAGTCCTAGCGAGTTGGTACACACATGGTTGTTACCCTCAACATCTAGATTGAATTTCAAAGCACGGTTCACTTGTAATAGTTCTGTGGTGAAGGCGGTGTAGCTGGTCGTGAAGGCAGGGGCGCTTCGCCCAGCCCTCGCCAGCTCAACTTCTTCATGGTGATCTCACTCCTGACGCCGCTCCATGTGGGTGTGGGCGTTCTCTCCTTGTCGTCCGTCGAGGACCTGCCGGAGGACCCATGTGTGGGTGGTTCTTGAAGATCATACCAAGACATGATCATACCTCTCTCCTCTCCATATACCGTCCAAATCCTCCTCCTTCCAAGGGTTGTCCAGTGATACGTTGTAAACGTATCTATAATTTTTTATGTTCCATGCTTGTTTATTATCTACTTTGCTTTGCTTTGTCTTCACTTTGAGGTATTTTTATATTTTTATGGTACTAACCTATTAACAAGATGCCACAGAGCCAGTTGACTGTTTTCTTCTGTTTTTGGTTCCAAAAAAGGCAGAAAATTAATATTCTCGGAATTGGACGGGATAAAAGCCAAAGTTAATATTTTACCGTGGGGAACATGGAGCCAGAAGACGATACGGAGAAGAGCCACCAGGGGCACACCTGGCAGCATGGCCGAGGGGTGTGGCCAGGTAGCCCCTTCCTTTCCCCTTCACCTATAAGAAGCCCCGATACCAAAACCCTAAGAACCCGATCAATCTTCCACAAAAGCAGTCTGTAGCCGCCACCACCATCGTCCCTAGATCAACGGTACATGAAGCTCTTCTCGGCATCCTACCAGAGGGGAGATCATCCCGGAGGCCTTCTTCATCATCATGCCAGCCTCCGGTATGAAGTGTGAGAAGTTCCACCTTGACTACGGGTCCATGTAGTAGCTAAATAGTTGTTTCTCCTCCTTTGTGCTACCATGTTTAGATCTTGTGAGCTCCGTTCATGATCAAGATCATCTATTTGTAATCATGTGTGTTGTGTTTGCGAGGATCCGATGGATATTGAGATTACTATGTCAGATTGATTAATGGTTCTATCTTATTGATTCTATCATGTCTGTGTTGTTTGTGATCTTGCATGCTCTCCGTTTCTAGTAGATATCTTGGCCAAGTAGATGCTAGTGACTCCAAGAGGGAGTATTTATGCTCGATAGTGGGGTCATGCCTCTATTTAATGTGGGGAAGTGACATAAAACTCTAAAGTTGTAGATGTGCTGTTGCTACTAGGGAGAAAACAATGATCTCTTGTTCATGGAACAAGTGGATTGTTTACCTTACACACTTTGCTTAAAGAAGTTATCTGTTGCTTGCAACTTAATACAGGAGGGGGTTTGGATGATAACCTGAAGGTGGATTACTAGTCATAGATGCAGTTGGATGGCGGTCTATGTATCTTGTTGTATTGCCCAATCAAATCACATAGTATCATGAATGTCTAGTATTGCATTGTTATGTCTTCCTTTGTCCTGTCAAGTGCCCCGCTGTAATTTGTTTTGCCCAGCATGCCATGTTTGTTTATCTTAAGGAGAACACCTCTAGTGAACTATGGACCCCGGTTGAATCTTTACCATTGATACATCTTCCACTGTTCATGTTTACTTTCTGCAAACCACCATTAGCTTCCACACCATATAGTTAATCCTTTGTTTTCAGCAAACCGGTGAGATTGACAACCTCACTATTCGTTGGGGCAAAGTCTTGAGTTTGTGTTGTGCAGGTTTCCAAGTTGCTAGCAACGCCTTTGGGTCGTTTCCTTCCTCCTACTGGTTCGATAAGCTTGGTTTCTTTTCTGAGGGAAAACTTGCTACTGTGCTCATCATACCTTCCTCTTGGGGTCTCCCAACAAAGCTCTACAGTGATCTGAGCGCATCAAGCTATTTTCTGGCGCTGTTGTTGGGGAGGCTAAGGACGACTTTACAAGGGGAGTCCTTCACAACCTTTCTCTTTACTTTGTTTTTGTTTTTGTTTTTGTTTTTGTTTTGCTTAGTTTATTTTGCTTGGTTTTGTTTGCCTCTTTTTATCAAAAAATCAAAAAAGTTAGTTCAGTTTGGTTTTCTTTATCTTATCAAAAACACAAAAAAATTATTTCCCACTTTAAGTTGTTTGTATGTCTAGTTCTTCTACAAGCACTATTTCATTATGGATAACCCACTCAGTTTACTATTTGGGAAAACTACTATCACTTCTAAGGTAGTAGAGGAACCACCGCTTGCTAGAACCTGCATGGAAGATTTTATAAGGTATAGAGAATCTTATAAGGGTAAATTCATGAGAGCCATGTTAAAAAGGTTGGATCTAATTGCTAAAATTTTTCTTAAATGCCATGATATAAATTGTTGCTCTGAACAGGATACTAAACATCTTAAATTCCAATGTGGCTTTAGTAAAGAATTTGTAATTATGAACTATCATTGGAATAACTATATTCATCTTGGATTTGAAGAACTAGAACAATTTGTTTTGTTCATGGGAGATTCTGAAATAGAATCCTTCATGTCTAAAAACTATGAAACCTATGTTGCTTCTAAAGACCTTAAAGATATGGTCTCTTCTATCCTTGATCATTGCATAGAAAACTTCAGCAATAATTGTTATATCATTGATTATAAAGAGAGACTCTGTCATGGACAAGAATGTGTCCACAATTTGCAGGAGCCTATGGAAGAAGAAATTGCTGAACCTGAAAACTCATTAGATGAAAATGAGGAGGAGAGTGATGAACAAAAGGAGGAAGAATGGATCTACCCATGCCTACCTTCTATTGAGAGTAACTCTTTACCTCTTACATTATTTGATTATCCCCCATGCTTACCAAAGGAGGATGGATGTTATGTTCCTGTGGATTCTTTTGAAATATCTGCTTTGGGTAAAACTTGTGATAATAGTTATGCTCCTGTTATCTATGATAATCCTATATTTGTGCCTAACTTAGAAATGCATGGTACTAAAGAGTTTTGCTTAGAAAATGTTTATGATAAAGCTCTAGATGATGGTCCTATATTGAATGATCAGTCATCTTGTTATAAAATTGTTAAAAGTTGGTTTGAAGGTTTTAATCCCACTATTTTTGAGCTTGATAAAAATTATGAGTTTGTAGATCATGAAAGACATACTTTATGTGATGGTTATATTGTTGAGTTTATTCATGAGGCTACTGAAAACTATTATAAGAGAGGAAAATATGGTTGTAGAAGTTTTCATGGTACTGAAACACCTCTCTATGTGCTGAAAGTTTTAAAGTTGCTCTTGTTTTATCTACCCATTCTTGTTACTATGTGCTTCTTTGATTTATTTTCTTACAAGATTCCTATGCATAGGAAGTGGGTTAGACTTAAATGTGTTTTGAATTTGCTTCTTGATGCTCTCTTTTACTTCAATTCATATTTCTTATGTGAGCATCTTCTCAAACTATCATGCCTAACTTAAAGGCGTTAAAGAAAAGTACTTCTTGGGAGATAACCCAATAGTTTTCTTGAGTCTTGGAAGTTATTACTTCTTTAATGATCTCTCCTTATCCTTTTTATTTGCTTTTTGTGCCAATAGAAACCTCTAATGAGAGGGAAGTAAGATTTGGGGAGTTGCTGTCCCGAAATAGATTTTTGTGCTCCACCGTAAAAATTCGTGTAAACTATCTGTAAGTCATATTGAGCTGTACTTTTCTAATTAAATCCCCCAAGCTGTTAGCTAACTTTATTTAGTTCAACACTTTTTTATTTGAGCAGCAGAAGGTCTTCGAAAAAATCGGTTTCTACCCGCTGGTCTGTTTTGACATATTTCTGCCATTATTTGCAATTGCTTCTTATTGATTCCTTTTTGGATTCTTTTTGGGAAATTGAGATTTTTGAGAGAATTGCTACAGTAGCTTGTGTCTTTAGTGAAAGTTTTGTTGTTTTGAAACTAAACCTAGTGGTCTATTATCTTTTGAATGCACTAATGTTGGTAATGAAGATTGTGTGAAGTTTTATATGAAGGAAAAATTTCAGGTGTAAGGAGAGAATGATGTAATGAGATGATGAATGGACAAAAGATCAAGCTTGGGGATTCCACCCCGTGTAAACCCAATAAATATTCAAGAGGTACAAGCGTCAAAGCTTGGGGATGCCCAAGGCACCCCCCTCTTCATTAATAAAAATCTCAGGTCTTTCTAGACACTTCATTTTTATTGTTTCATGTATAGTTATGTTGTTCTTAGAGATTCTTAGTTTTTGTTTTTGGTTTTTGTTTTCTTAGTTTGCTTGAATAAAGTAGTTGGATCCCCGTTCTCGCTGTGTTGTTTCAAATAAGTTATTGGTGTTGGATAGGAGTAGAAAGTTCTTGCTTGAGTAGTACAAGAGGAGCTTGCTTTGACTGTGACTTAGACTTTATCATGCCATGCTAGATGTTGTTTTGACCTTATGATTAGTGATTATTACTTTAGCATGACTTGTTCCAAACAACTAGGATTGATTAATGTGCCTTGAAGGAATCATGCGTTGTTTTAGCATACAAAAGCATAGTATTGTGGTATTCTCCTTTGATGCTTTGTTTGGTTGACTTGGCACATGCTCACACCATGTTATGACTATGAACAAGTCACCTTAGCCTCTTTTATAATTTAGTTTTTGACTTGTGGTACCACTTTATGATTTGATTAGAAATGTTTTGTCGCTTTGCATGATTATGGTCATTATTGCTCTCTTAGTTGGTTGCTCCTAGTCTTTTGCTAGCCTCCACTTGTATGAGTAAGATCTACTCATGCATCCAACTCCCAAGAAACCAAGTTATTCCAAAGTGTCCACTATAAATTCCTATGCATGGTGTGTTACACCATTCCAAGCATATTCTTGTTTTATCTATCTTCCAATTAAAAAGTTATTTTGTTATGTGAAAACTTAGTGATTAAAGCTCTCACAAACTTGATGGCACAATTTATTCTTCTTGCCCCTAAATAAACTAAAACCATTGTGTCATCTATGTTGTATATGCTTGCACTTATACGTTGGAATTAGCAGAACCATGCTGTCATGGGGAACGCTTTGAACATTGCACTTGTACATTGTACCCAGTTGATATCATGCTCTTTTGTTTGCGGATGTCATCGGTGTGAAATAAATAGGGAGCTTGTAAGTCCATGGAGTTATGTATATGTGTTAGAGATATGCCTGGGTCGCTAGCCTGAGCCATGCCTAATCATGGTGGAAACTTGCATCATCACCATAGTGAGTAATCTATGAAGCTTTTTTCTTATAAAAAGAGACATATTGAAAAGAGGAAAGAGATAAAAAAAGCACCATTTTCCCATGGTAAATAAGCAGATTGCTGAGATGCTCATTGTCTGCTTGCCTTGTCATTTTGATTATGGGATAGCTCTTGTATCATGTGCAAGGGGTACCCCGTTGGCGGTTCTCTATGATACACATGTACTTACTATGACAAGAACTTACATGTGACTAAAGTTGAGTAGCATGAGGAGCGGCCTTCGTACTCAAGGGACATGAGATTGCCAACTTATACTTTGTCAAGCATATACTCCATAGTTTGTTCAATTTAACCTTAATCACATCAAGATGCTTATGATAGGGGCAATGAGAGCTGAAAGCTAACAAGTACCATAATTTTTGCAAGCTCTTTTTGAGACCTGAAATCCCTGCTTCCCTTTTATGAAGGGCCTTTACTCCACTATTATATTGAGTCTCCTCCTTCTATCCTTAGGCACCAACTAAGAGACATAGTTGTCATTCTTAGTTCTATGTGCATTGTCCCAAAACTTATTGATTGATTCATATTGTTGATATTACTTGCTCATAAACTATTTGTATCTAGTCACTCTTATGAACTTTGAAGGTGTCCTATGCATTTATTTGCTACTCCATGAGGGACAAGATGAATGCCACTATACTATGTTTTCTTTATGTGAATCAAACAAACATATTTCACTGCATTATTATTCATGATCTTTGTTTTGTAACCTTTCATGTTGCATGCATAGTTACTTTGTCTTATTGTTAGAACTTCTTCTGTCATTCTCATGTTTAGAGTTATTTGATCCCTTCTTTCAATGCTTGCAATTGGTTTGATCTTGATTTTGATGGTGCATGTCACCTCAAAACTTATTCTTTTTAGCACTCACCTACTCGAGGACGAGCAGGAGTTAAGCTTAGGGATGCTTGATATGTTGTAAACGTATCTATAATTTTTGATGTTCCATGCTTGTTTAGTATCTACTTTGCTTTGTCTTCACTTTGAGGTATTTTTATATGTTTTATGGGACTAACCTATTAACAAGATGCCATAGTGCCAGTTGCATGTTTTCTTCTGTTTTTGGTTCCAGAAAAGGCAGAAAATCAATATTCTCGGAATTGGACGGGACAAAAGTCAAAGTCAATATTTTATCATGGGGAACACAGAGCCAGAAGACGAGACGGAGAAGAGCCACCAGGGGGCCACACCCCCTGGCCGCGCGGCTGGCCTGTCCCGCGCCTGGGGGGGGCACCTTGGGTGCCCCCTGCCTCGCCTCTTCGCCAATAATAAGCCCCCGATACCAAAACCCTATGAACCCGATCAATCTTCCACGAAACAGTCTGTAGCCACCGCCACCATCATCCCTAGATCGTGTGGGGGGGATCTGAAGCTCTTCTCGGCACCCTGCCGGAGGGGAGATCATCCCGGAGGCCTTCTTCATCATCATGCCAGCCTCCGGCATGAAGCGTGAGTAGTTCCACCTTGAACTACGGGTCCATGTAGTAGCTAGATGGTTGTTTCTCCTCCTTTGTGCTACCATGTTTAGATCTTGTGAGCTCCGTTCATGATCAAGATCATCTATTTGTAATCATGCGTGTTGTGTTTGCGGGGATCCGATGGATATTGAGATTACTATGTCATATTGATTAATGGTTCTATCTTATTTATTCTATCATGTCTGTGTTGTTTGTGATCTTGCATGCTCTCCATTTCTAGTAGCTATCTTGGCCAAGTAGATGCTAGTGACTCCAAGAGGGAGTATTTATGCTCGATAGTGGGTTCATGCCTCTATTTAATATAGGGAAGTGACAGAAATCTCTAAGGTTGTAGATGTGTTGTTGCTACTAGGGAGAAAACAACGATCTCTTGTTCATGGAACAAGTGGATTGTTTACCTTACACACTTTGCTTAAAGCAGTTATCTGTTGCTTGCAACTTAATACTGGAGGGGGTTCGGATGATAACCTGAAGGTGGATTACTAGTCATAGATGTAGTTGGATGGTGGTCTATGTATCTTGTTGTATTACCCAATCAAATCACATAGGATCATGAATGTCTAGTATTGCATTGTTATGTCTTGCTTTGTCCTGTCAATTGCCTCGTTGTAATTTGTTTACCCAGCATGCCATGTTTGTTTTTAAGAAGAGCACCTCTAGTGAACTATGGACCTCGGTCCAATCTTTTCCAATGATACATCTTCCACTGTTCCTTTTTACTTTCTGCAAACCACCATTACCTTCCACACCATACAGTTAATCCTTTGTTTTCAGCAAACCAGTGAGATTGACAACCTCACTGTTCGTTGGGGCAAAGTCTTGAGTTTGTGTTGTGCAGGTTTCAAGTTGCTAGCAACACCTTTAGGTAGTTTCCTTCCTCCTACTGGTTCGATAACCTTGGTTTCTTTCTGAGGGAAGACTTGCTGCTGTGCTCATCATACCTTCCTCTTGGGGTTTCCCAAGGAAGCTCTATAGTGATTTGAGCGCATCATCCGCCCCCTCCCCATCTCTTCTTCGATGATGGCCGGCGTCGAGACCGGGTGAGGGTCCCACCCCTTTGTACCATAGTAGTGGTAGGATTTTTCCTGGTGGTGTGTCCCCCTGTGGCGACTGAGGGTAGGACGATGGACTCCGATGGCCTGATCCACCGCGCCACGTTCCTCCCCTGCTCCGACACACCCCGACGATGGCAGGTTGTGGTTCTAAGAAGCTGGTTGAAGACGAGCATCCCTCCGAATAAGGCGTGCCATGGGTGCTTTGAGCGGGTGGAGTCGGGCCTTCCCCCTGCTTGATGTATTCCCTCTTCCCTTCGTGGCGGCGCTCTCATGGGGAGAGCCAAGAGCGGCTGGGAAGACCACTACTCACCCTTCATATAAATCCCATTCTCTCTGCACCTTCGGCATCTCTCTTCTCTGGCCACCTCTTCCGGCTCATGGTAGCAGCTCGGATCAAGATGGTGGTCAACAACTTTTGTAGCGGCTGTTGAAGGATGTGCCGGCTCTTTCTGGATTTGCTGATCGGTGCTATTGCTTCTTACTCCTGAGAGCCATGGTGGCCTGGAAGGGGATTGAAGTGTTGCAGCGATTGGTAGATACATAGAAGCCTAGGGAATCAGTGTTGCACGATCCGGTGCTCCCAAGCGACAGTTTGTTTTGTCGGAGCTATCCTTGGCCTAAGTGGCTGCACCCTGCAATCTCCATGGCGGAGGCCTCTTTCAGAACATGTTGCTGGGGCTCGACGCCGCTTTGCTACCAAGTGGTTTGTCCTCGTGAGCGACTTGGCGACCAGTGGCATGCGTTCCTCGTCGGGAGAGTGCTCCCCTTGAGCAGTGTCATGGACCTTGGCGACGCCTTGAGGTCACCGGCGACCGGCGGAGAAGCACCTCTAGGAATTGAATTATTTTTCCATTTCTTTCCTAGGATTCTTGTTGCAAAGTCCGAGTCCCTCTTCATTTGGCTCTATAGGAGAGTGGATGTGGGGGGGGGCTTGATGAAAAATTTTACCCGCCTAATTAATGAAGCAGCTTCTACGCCCCTTCGGGGCAGTTCCCTAGTTTAAAAATAGATAGATCTTGGATTATTGGTGGTACGCTAGTTAGGAAATTTTTATTTTCTGCAACGAACCCCTTCATAGTTGTCATGCCCCTTTCCCACGGCTTGGACATCCTTTTATAATGACACAAGAGGACACCACACTTGTCCGACAACCACCTTGCCATGGGTTCGGTGCATAGCTGCAACGTGGCAAGGGAAGCCTTCCATCCTAGGCGGAGCTCGCTTAGCTAGGACAGGGCCTTAGGCCTTGTCTAGTTCAAGCTACTTTCCTCTTGGCAAGACTTGGCCCGACGTCAAGCTTGTGCCAAGTGGTGAGGCAGGTTATCTCTCGTAATGGACCAGCTATAATAATGCTGACAAGTCCTTCTCAGGTAGCTTGACATGTGGCGTCAAAAGGTTTGCATGCGCCTCCAGAACCTAGGCGATTGGCTCATCCCTCGTCGATGTTGGCATGCTTCACGGTGACCCGTACTTCTCCTTCTTTCGGGGCCTCATCCTGGCCGGGGTTCGGACAGATCCCGGTCTTCCCCTGATGGACCCGTGCACCCTAGTTTTCACGAGACAACATGTATCATTTTGCAAGAAGATATTTCAAAAAAAAATCATCTTTACCATTTTTCGAAATAACACCTTGCATTGGTGCAACTTGTTTGATAGGGAACTCCTTTGTGTGTTTACATACTCAATCAATCATTTTATATTATACTCCCTCTATTTTAAAATATAAGATGGTTTGGTCTTTTTTGAAACACATGTATTTAGACGTATTTTATGTGTAGGTTCACTTATTTTTGTTACGAACCTACTACTAAAAGATATTTAGAACTTCAGATACATGGTTTTGAAAAAAAGGCTTAAGATACTCCCACCATTCCAAAATATAAGGTGCTAAAAGTCAAATCTTACTAACTTTGACCAAATATTATAAAAAATATATCTATATCTATAATATTAAATATATATCAGTAAAATATATTTTATGATGAATCTATTGATATTGATTTGATATTATAAAATTTTATACTTTCATGTATAAAATTGATCAAACTTAAAAAAAGTTTACTCCTAACTAATACTTAGGCTAGGCGCTTATGTTTTAGGATGGAGAGAGTATTATATAATTTTAAACGGAGGGAGCAGATGACTTCTGGAGGGTGTTCGAACAAGGCAAAACATGTATGGGCTACTCTTTATTTAGAAATCACGTGCTACTTTTGCGAATAAGTTTATCTGCTGGTGGCCCAATGCAGCCCACATGTATGCTCGTATGCCCATAGGATAATAGTATAGTACATTAGAGTCGGCCGAGGATAGCAGCCCAGACGTACCCAATTAGTGCCAAAACTGTGTCCAGACGCAAATGATCACAGAAAAAAAAACTCGCTCCATCCTACTTCCTCTGTTTTAAAATATAATATGTTTTATGTTTATGAAAAAAGTGTATTTAGACATCGTGTAGATTCACTGTAAACATGAGTGGACCTATATATTAAAAGTAGTCTAGATACATTTGCTTCACAAAACTAAAACATCTTATATTTTGAAACAAGGAAGTAGAAAGGATGTCATAAGTTTCTTAAAAATTGAATGAATTTATAAAATAAATAGTGTCTAAATACATTTAAATTTAGACAAAACTGAGACATACTTTTTAGGAAGGGGGGAGTATATCCTATAAAATCATATATAGCATATCCATGCTAAAAAACTTACTCCCTTCGTCCATAAATAAGCAATGTGGATACATCCAGATTCGTACGTATCTAGACGTATTTTAATATATAAATATATACATATGAATGTAAAAAAACTTAAGTCAGTTATTTGAGATGGAGGGAGTATATAGCATATCCTACAAAAATCATACATTTTATAGCATATCTTTCCTTAAAAATGTACTTGTTCATTTTCATAAACGATATATATCCTCCTTTCTGGGAGAAGTCATATACATATCGAACATGCAAATAAAAGTGACCGGTAAATGCATGTACAGGGTATGCATAAACTTGATGGTATTAGGATGAGAATTAAACAAGCTGGTCCAACATAAGCACTAGTAATGGAACGTTTCGTTGCACATGACATGTAACTGATCCATTCCCAGCCATCTAGGACAGTAAATCAATTACTTAAGTAGCTAAGCTAGCTATAGCACTAGAAGTTAGAACTTAGAAGTGTCCTTGTGCTTGAACATATCTTTCTCCGAATTGATTAAGGCGGATACATAGCTAAAACATGGAAAGAGAAGACTACAAATGTTGATATCGATCAGCACTACATTACACCACTAGCTAGCTTGAAATCCGATGTTCACTGTAGCAACAGTGCAACACAGACGCCTTGCATGGTTATACACTCCTTGTGCCATGGTCCCATCCATGGATGACAATGTGAAGATGCATGAGTCAAGAGCAACCAAGCCTGAGCTCAAGATCTAAACCTTCGTCACCGAACCCTCCTCCGACCTCAAGCTCCAAGTTGAGCTCCAATGCAGCAGCCTTGGTCCCCGCCTCCGCCGCCGGCGCTGCCGTGGAGAAGAAGCTGTAGACGGCTGGCGGAGTGGCCGTCGTCGTGTCACCGGTGCAGCAGTACAGCGGCGGCGAGAAGTTGAGGTTGGGAAGCCTGTGGGAGTAGTAGTAGCGGAGCCTGGCCCTCTCCCTGCGGTGGACGTTCATGTGGCCCCCTAGCGCCTGCGCGGAGCGGAACTCCCTCTTGCAGTACCCGCAGGTGTAGGACGAGGACGACCTCTGCGCGGCCGCCGGCCACGGCACGCCGCCGCCGCCGGAGAAGCTCCACGCTGGTGCCGGCCGCAGCAGAAGCTGCTGGTGGTCGAGGTGGTGACGGCCATGGTCTCCTCTCGCGCCTCTGCTCTCCATGGATCGATCAGCTACTTGTGTGTTGTGTCGTGTGACTGATGTGGCTGTAGTGAGTGTGGCTTTGGGGGGTGACCATGCTAGTATATATGCTACCCCTAGTGAGTCCAGTCCAGTGGCCATGTACATATACACTTGGACACTTGTTTTCCTCGCACACAAACACCCACACTGACTGTATCACGCTGTCACGCACATGAATAATGTAGTACGAAGTTGTAGTTATTGTTGTTGGGTAGATATGATGATGGACAGATAGAAGTGACCAAGTGCACGCGGAGTCAAAGGTATATTGGTAGGATGGTGGTGATGTTGCAGAGGAGATACCGTCAGAACAATGTTCTCCGTTTCAGGGAAGACAATGTGACATGTGTTTGCAACGTCTGCAGCCTGCTTTTCCTCACGACAAGACATAAATACTGTGCACCTCGGCTCAAAGAGGATAGCAATACTTGCAAGTATTTATATGTAGCATATATTTGCATCAAGGCACTGTAGTACCATGTAGTTTTGCTTCTGGCTTACTCCAGCTAGCTACCTACCTAGAGAGATAGCTGCATGCCTACATTGCCAAAGAAGCAAAAAGACGTCGCCATTGCTCCGAAAGCATACGCGGCCTTTGCCCCCTATTTGCTTCCCTTGAGTTTGACCGCGACTATAGCATCTTCTTTTTCTGGCTTCCTCTTTTTATTTACACAACTAACATGATGAATCGGCTGTTTTTGTTCTAGGTGTCATGCAAGTATTCATTCATGTCCTGCAACACATCCCGTCAATCACGTCATGTCACAATAGATATATGTGTGTGTGCATCCAAGCAGGCGAGGCCGAATATTATCTTTCGTCAATGCATGGTTCTTTCTTTCTCACCACTCAAGGCATTGCACCCCATTGGCCAGCAAGAGACATGTTTGGGCGCTGGTAGACATGATGGTAACACAAAGGTGAAATAGGTTTTGCTATATATGCATGCATGCATGTACTCTCTCCATCTCTTTTTACCGTGGGAAAAAATGTTAGCTGTCTGTAGCTTTCTTTATTTCTAAGATGATACTCCATACTACAAGGGTCACGTGAAGATATCGTTAGAGTTGTATATACGCTCTGTGTATGTATGTGTCCGGTATTTATATCGGTATAATCTTATTGTACAAGTTAATCCCTAATATATAAAGCATATGCCAGCCGGTGGGGCAACCATGGCAAACAACTTTTTTGACTTGGTATCAGCGAGTGATCCATCTAGGGTTTCGCTATATATATACATGCATGCATATACTTCTATCCATCTCTTTTTACCGTGAAAAAATTGTTAGTTGTCTCTATCTTTCATCTCTGAGATGATACTCCATACTACAAGATGGTGGTTAGCTTAGCTATTAGTGAAGTCTGGAGTTCTCTTTGAAGAGAGAGCTTGTCTACGGTACCCTCAAATTTTTTCGATAAAGGGCGCCTTTATTATTTTTATATTACTTTTAAAGTAACTTACATCCGGCCTCTGCATAACTAGATGCACACAGCCGACACCAATCCACAAGGTCCAACATAAAAGAAAGATACATACGAATTACATATCAAAATAAGAAATCGTAATAGTGCCTAGGGTGCAGAGGGCAAATCTATCCGAAGATTATGCTGCCATCCCTGTCCGGTAAATAAGTCCCGTGTCGTATCCTCCAGCCGCTACACACCTCCATGAACAGCTCGCGGTATTCCACACGATGTAAAGTCGACCAAGCCCGAAGGGTATGAGTACATCTGTATAGAACCTACAGAAGAGAATAATTTATATCATTAAAAACCTTATTATTCCTACATAGCCATAGCGACCATATAATGGCTATCGCTCCGACCCTAAGAAGATTCTTGTACTTGTTATCAATACCATGTAACCAATTTCCAAAAATGTTGCAATACTATATGGTGGATACAAGTCTGAAGCTGCTTGGGTGATTGACCATATAGACCGAGCAAAACTACATTGGAAAAATATGTGTCTAATTGTCTCATCATGGTGACAGAACACACACCTAGGATTTCCATGCCAATTCCGCTGAATAAGATTGTCTTTTGTAAGGATAATCCCACGGCGAAGATACCAAACAAATTTTTTGTTTTTAAGAGGTATCTTCATCTTCCAGATCATCCTATATCTACCACTGGAATAGCCGTCTGAGCTAAAGCATTGTACAAAAAGCTAACAGAAAAGGACCCATTCTTAGTTAGATTCCATCAGAATTCATCTGGCTCGTCCGACAATTGTACATGTGCCAGATGATGTAGCAACATGATCCAAGAGTCAAGTCTAGCACCAATTAGATCCCTTCCGAACGTTATATTTGGTGGAAATGATTCGAACACTGTGGCAACCGTTCCCTCCTTATAACGGTCAATGGAATATAACGCATGATATTGTTCTCGAAGGGTAGCATTATCTAGCTATTTATCCTCCTAGAACCTTATTTGTGTCCCATTATTAATAGAGAAAGTTCCGAAGCGCAAAAACTGTTTTTTTAACGCCATCAGACCAGCCCAAAAGTGAGAGTCGTCTGGTTTCCAAACCATTTGGGACAATGCTTTTGAACCAATATATTTTCTTTTAATAATAGTTTGCCAAATCCCTTCCTAATTTAATAAATTGTAGAGCCATTTACTAAGGAGGGTTGTATTTTTAACCTGTAGGTCATGAATACCGAGCCCACCATGTTCTTTGGGACTACACAACACACTCCATTTAGCCAACCTGTACTTCTTTTTCTCATTGTCTCCCTGCCAAAAGAATCTTGATCGGAAGTAATCCAACCTTTTTAAGACACCTCTTGGTAGTTGAAAAAAAGAAATCATATACAAAACCATATTACTAAGGACTGAGTTTATGAGCACCAATCTTCCCCCTATAGAGAGAACTTTGCCTTTCCAACTACTCAAACGTATCTGTAATCTTTTCTTGACAATTTTCCACTCAGCATTTGTAAGCCTTCGGCAGTGTACCGGAATGCCCAAATATCTTATCAGAAAAATGCCGTGGCAACAGCCGAAGAGTTCATTATAAAGACCAGCCTCCCCTTGGGCCTCACCGAAACAAAACAATTCACTTTTATGAAAGTTAATTTTTAATCTATAAAGTTGCTCAAAAGCCGAAAGTACGAGTTTTAGATTCGTGGCTTTTTCAAGATCATGCTCCATAAAAAGAATTGTGTCGTCTGCATATTGAAGTATAGATAACCCCTATCGACAAGGTGAGGGATCACACCTTCAATTTGGCCATCAGACTTAACATGCTCAATCAAGATGGATAGCATATTAGCTACTATATTGAAAAGCATGGGCGATAATGGATCTCCTTGTCTTAGCCCTTTCTTAGTCTGAAAGTAGTTGCCAACATCGTCGTTGACTTTGATGGCAACACTACCTCTGACTACAAAGCTATCGATCACGGAATGCCATTCCGCTGAAAAGCCTTTCATTCTAAGAGCTTGTTTTAGGAAAGATCATTTAAATTTGTCATAAGCCTTCTCAAAATCAATTTTAAGTATTACCCCATTCAATTTCTTTCTATGAAGCTCATGTACCGTTTCATGCAAGGTAGCCACACCGTCGAGGATGTGTCTACCATGCATGAAGGTGGTTTGCGAAGGCCTAACAACATGATCAGCAACAGAGTTCAACCTGATAGTGGTGACCTTGGTAAAAATCTTGAAGCTAACATTAAGAAGACAGATCGGTCTATATTGTTGGATCCGTTCTGTTTCATTAACTTTAGGTAGTAAGATGATTTCGGCTGAAATAGATCAAGTTGACCCACATGTAAAGCACTAAACATGTTCAAGAGATCTGATTTGATTACATCCCAAAAAGTTTGGTAAAACTCAGCAGGGAAACCATCCGGACCAGGTGTCTTATTATGCTCTATTTGGAAAACAACTAATTTGACTTCCTCCTCAGAATAAGGAGCAGTCAGATAGTTGTTTTCCTCCACAGGAACTTGGGATACATCGTTAGTTTGGGATTCATCCAATGAGAAAATACCTTCCTCCGGATCCCCAAACAAACCCTTATAATAATTCGTAATGTAAGACTTTAGTTGCTCATGTCCTTCAATCATCTTGTCATTATGCATTAGGAAATGAATACGTTTCTTGTTGTGTCTACCATTCGCTCAAATAAACGAAGACCATCTATTTCTTTGAATCTAATGGCTAGGTAGTAAGGAAGCACCCCAACTGTTATTTCTTAAATAATGGCATCCCAACCGTTAATTTTTAAAGAGTACATGTTGAAATAAATTGTCTAGCCCCTTCCATCAGTTCGGACTATTGGTTGTGTTGGCTAGCGCATGCAATTCAATATGGTACCAGAGCAGGAGGTCTTAGGATCAAATCCTGACCAACGCAAGAATTAAAAACAAATATTGCGGCTCCTCGAAACATACGTCACAATAGGTCAACGGGTGAAAGACGTAGGATGAGTGTTGAAATATATTGCCTAGCCATTTCCATCAGTTTGGACTTTTGGTTACGTTGGCTAGTGCATGCAATTCAATAGTAAATTCCAGTTTTTACCCTTTAATTTACCATTTTTGACACTAACTATCCCATTTAATAATTTTTAATCCTTATTACCTCATTTAAGAAAAGTTGAACCACTTTTTACCCCTCATAAACATTCAAAAGCGTTTCGACAAACACGAGAACACCAGCCCGGCCGCGCGCATCTAGTGTTAGGGATCAAAGGTGGACACGGCCCGGACGAGCTGGCTGGCTGGCTTAACCAGCGGCGGGTATGTGCTCAAGCGGCCGTGACAGCGGCAGCATCGCTCAGGTTCTCAAGGGGGAGCAGCAAGCAGCAAAGCTGCAAGGGACGGTGGCGCGGCTGGTGTTCAAGCGGCAGTGCTGCTACTACTGGTGGTCAAGCGCGCCATTTGGATGTGCTTCTCGTTGCAACTGCTCTTGCTGTTTCTATGTGTGCTGCAGCGCTCGTGAGTGGTGACTCGATACATGTAGCGATGGTAGTTTAATTTCATGACGGTATAGATATATGTGAAATTATGAATTGAGTTTTTTGAGAGCAACCACATAATTCGTTAATTGAAAATCAAGTTACATGGAGCAACACATATGAAAACTAAAAGACAGACTAGAATAAAATGATTATCCTCGAAACAATGTAGATAAAATCCTAAGAGACTCAAAAATACAAAGCAATCCCTAAGGTTTCCCGTAACCACCGAAGCCAGCTGCTGCCGCCCAACTCCAGCGTCGTCAAGACGCACACTGCAATGGACGTCGAACCTCCAACACTACAAGATCCAAAAAAACACTATCGCCAATGAGGCTTTGTGAGTTGATGAACATGCTACTGCACGCAGCAAGGCACATGTCACTGTGGCATGTCGACCGGGGGACGTCCCCATGATGTCTTGAACCAAGATCCGCTGCCTCTCATCGACAAAGTCAGAGAAGAATGACAACTCCACCACCTCCAGATCAACATCCTCGCTCCAGAGAAACCACCTTGCCTGTCCACCAGCGCTGTCACTGAGAACAACGAAAATTATGAATAGCGAGTGTGAGACAATAGTTTTGGGGTGGGTACCGGCTCAATCCTCTAGGGGTGGCCTATCACATATATATAATAGGTGTTTTACAATGGTACAATATACGTACACATATACAGAAGCTATACATAGTCTAACACCCTCCCTCAATCTTAGCCACTTACTAAAAAATCTAGAACGGTAAGATTGCGCCTATAGGCCTCGAATTGTGGTAGAGGCAACGGCTTGGTAAAGATGTCTGCAAGTTGATCCTTAAAAGAGATGAACCTGGTCTGTACTCGCTTCTGTGACACATTCCCATACAAAGTGAAAGTCAACTTCATTGTGTTTTGTTCGGACATGGAATACTGGATTTGCAGAAAGATATGTAGCACCGATGTTGTCACACCAAAGGATAGGAGGCTACGGTTGAGATATACCTAATTCCTGAAGTAAAGACTGTACCAGATAATCTCTGCAGTAGCATTAGCCACAACCTTGTACTCAGCTTCAGTACTGCTACGTGATACGTTAGCTTGTTTCCGAGAACTCCAGGCGATCAAGTTAGAGCCAAAGAACACAGAATGACCCCTCGTGGATCGCCTGTCATCCGGACTGCTAGCTCAGTCCGCATCAGAATACGCCGTGAGGATCCCAGAGGGGTTCGGTCGAATATGCAACCCATGAGACACCGTGAGTCGTATATAGCGCAATATACGCATAACAACAGACCAATGAGTGTCACGAGGCGCCTGTAGATACTGACAAACTCTGTTGACAACATAAGAAATATCTGGTCTTGTGATCGTCAAGTACTAGAGACCACCAACAATACTTCTGTACTCCGTCGCATCCATAGAAGACAAAAGCTCACCATCAACATCAGTGATCTTGTCAGTAGTAGACATAGGTGTGGTAGTGGTCTTGCACTTAAGCATCCCAGCCCGCCGCAAAAAATCCAAGGAATACTTCTTCCGCGTCATAACAAGTTGATGATGTGTAGCTCAGATCACTATAGAGCTTTGTTGGGAGACCCCAAGAGCAATGTGTGATGAGCACAGCAGCAAGTTTTACCTTAGTAAGAAACCAAGGTTATCGAACCAGTAGGAGGAAGGAAACGACTCAAAATTGTTGCTAGCAACTTGGAAACCTGCACAACACAAACTCAAGACTTTGCCCCAACGAACAGTGAGGTTGTCAATCTCACCGGTTTGCTAAAAACAAAGGATTAACTATATGGTGTGGAAGGCAATGGTGGTTTGCTGAAAGTAAATAGGAACAGTGGAAGATGTATCAATGGTAAAGATTGGACCGGGGTCCATAGTTCACTAGAGGTGTTCTCCTTAAGATAAACAAACATGGCATGCTGGGTAAACAAATTACAGCAGGGCAATTGATAGGACAGAGTAAGGCATAATAATGCAATACTTGACATTCATGATCCTATGAGATTTGATTGGGCAATACAACAATATACATAGACCGCCATCCAACTGCATCTATGACTAGTAATCCACCTTTAGGTTATCATCCGAACCCCCTCCAGTATTAAGTTGCAAGCAACGGATAATTGCTTTAAGCAAGGTGTGTAAAGTAAATAATCCACTTGTTCCATGAATAATAGATCATTGTTTTCTCCCTAGTAGCAACAGCATATCTACAACCTTAGAGATTTCTGTCACTTCCCCAGATTAAATAGAGGCATGAACCCACTATCGAGCATAAATACTCCCTCTTGAAGTCACTAGCATCTAGTTGGCCAAGATAGCTACTAACAACGGAGAGCATGCAAGATCACAAACAACACATACATGATAGAATCATAAAGACAAAACCATTAATCAATCTGACATAATAATCTCAATATCCATCGGATCCCCGAAAACACAACATGCATGATTACAAATAGATGATGGAAGCTCACAAGATCTAAACATGGTAGCATAAAGGAGGATAAACAACCATCTAGCTACTACATGGACCCGTAGTCCAAGGTGAGACTACTCACGCATCATACCGAAGGCTGGCATGGTGATGAAGAAGGCCTCCTGGATGATCTCTCCCCTCCGACAGGGTGCCAGGATATAAGGTTCCCAACCTTTAATAAGGTAGAGTCCCCTGTGTTTACAATGCTAGTCCCTGGATCAATAGCTAACATCCACAGTTAAGATGTAATATCAAGAAACAAAGGTCATAATACAACTTTATAACCAGGAATAAATTAATTTATTACATCTTTTATAGCTCATTTGGCTATTACATTACATTGCAGCAGGATATCTATAAGCATGGGGTCCTTCATCTTCAAAATGCCACAGGCAGACATGTTGGTTGTAGACTTTGTAATCCTAATCATCAAACTTTACTAACATCAATCAAACCTGCAACATACAAGTTACAGCCACAAGGGTCAATACATTTGAATTGTATTGGCAAGTGATACTATGGTAGTATAGTGGAGTCTATCATCTATATGCTTTTGGCTAAGTGGAGTTGAGGCTTGCATTGCTCAAAAATAGATTTTCCTTATCATTTGAAAAACACTAAGTTTTTGCTTGACAAAAAATCACCCAAGGCATCTACCAATCAAAGATTGAAGATCCTTTAACCCTTGTTCAACCACAAGTTTTTAACTTAGAAATTTGGATGATGAGATTCTTGATAGCTTCCATGTATTGATGCTCAAATTGTCCTTTTCCAGGGACATGGCTAAGTACTTAGATTTTACACTCTGCAGAGGTGGTGCACTTTCCCCACAAGACTTGGTTTCACCAAGACAAGATCTTTCAGAAGCCTTTCCTTAGACCAAATGGACGCGTTCCAACCTATCATCCCACTACCACCAACTGCCCAAATGGCTAAGTTCTAGCAACCTATGTGATCCAGGCAGAGCCCATAATGCCAAGTGGCTGCACTTGAAGCTTCTCAACATTTGACATCTCAAATCTCTTTGTTCCTGGGTGGCAATCCACAAGTGTGATACACAAGGTAAACCATAGCCACGGGCCTTGTGTAACCACTCAACCAAAAACCACCAAGCAAGTCCCTTTCCACCCAGGTGATTCATTCACTTAGTTGTTTTATTAAACAAAACACAAGTCCTCAGACTTAGAAATTTTTCCATAGTGTGAATATATATTCCACCCTTGTTTTCTATTAGCTAAGCTAAGCATGATAGTAGTAGGAATCTTAACTTAGGAAATTTCTACTAAGGTTTCATCTACTAGGATTTCCCATAGCAAGGTTTATACTTAGTAAAATTCCATGCAGGTCCTACTTAGAAATATCACTAATGCATAGTGAAAATAATGGGACAAAGTATGAAGCATCACTTGCCTTTTTGGTAGAGAGTATAAGTTCACCCTTGATCTTTGCAATGTTCACACACTTCAAGACACTACAATTCAATCAAGCAAACAATATTTCAATCTACCATTCAAGCAAAACATCACATAAAATAATAAACAAAACAATACATGTAAGCATGCAAAAAGGGTTGTTTTATTTGTAAAAGTGGTTTCTAATGGGTCATAAACATTTGAAAACACCTAATGGTCATTTTATAAAGTGGCAAAGTCATTTGCAAAAGATTTCACTTCATAAACCATTTTCAAAACAAGGTATCATTTTATGTGCTGTAGAAATGTTTTTACTAAGGCTTTAATCTATAGGGTTCACAAAATATGTTTTCAAACCATAAAACTTTGTGTTTAGGGTCAGAGAGTTTAAAACAAAACATTTCTCAAAGGTTTTCCTTCAAAACTATTTTTAATAAATAAACCATATTTTTATTTGACTAGAATTGGTTTTAAATCAAAGAATCATTCTTTTGCATCACCAAATATATATTTGAAACCACAAAGTGATTCCTAGGGTCAGTAGGTTCAAAACACACCATTTGCAAAAGATTTTATCCTCAAATTCATTTTGGAATTATTTTTATATCCTAAACAAGCATACAAATGTTTCTGCAAAAACAAACATTTTAACAGAATCTTTTTACTAAACAAATGGCATGGTTGGCTAGGGCTTGCTTTTCTGAATCCATTGATATAAAATTTGCAAAATTTGGACGTGTGGAACAAAAGTTATGGAATTTACAAAATTGAATCTCTAATAGATTCAAATCTGTTTTAAAACGAAGCCTGAGCCACGTGGCGCCTTTCTATTTGCTGATACCGTTTCGTCTGGATCACTCACTAAGGATCGTTGGATCTAATGCGAATCGCACGGCTCAGATGCTCCCATACCCATTCGCTTAAGTCGTTCTGTCTACGCCACAGGATGAGGATCCAACGGCGCATAGCAGCTTGACCAAGAATGGCGGCTACTGGCGGCAGTGGTGGCGCTGCTCGTCATGTGGTTACAGCGAAGCAGGAAGGAAGGGAGGAAGAGGAGATGGTCACAGGGTTCGCAAGGGTGCATAGAAGCTCAACGTGGTTGTAATAATCCAAGGGGCGCACGGGGTCGTTGTCAATCCTTCGCTGGAGTTTGCATCGTCGTCGGGTATGTTCTGTCGTTGACGGAGACAATGCTTGGAGGCACGCTAAGGAAAGAGGAAAGTACCGTTAGGTTCGCATGAGAATTGCGAGCATGTGAGGATCACAGAGAGGTGAAAGGGAGTTCTGGGCTCACCAGTAGATGCTGAGTGGAAATCGACGGTGGGAAGCTTGGTGGCGGCGCTGGTCGTCGAGGCTCGGTGGCGCGAGTAAGCTGAGGAGGCAGGGAGATGCGCCAGGGCCTGGAGGTCATGTCCGTGTGCTCGAGGAGGCAAGGGGTGGCGCGGGGCTGCCGGAATTCGGTTGCGAGCTCGTCGGAGCAGGGCGGGGTCTAGGCGCTAATTGGAGCAGTCTGGGGGCGTATAGGTTCTGGCGACAGAGGGGAAATGGAGAGGGGGCGTGGGCGTTTAAGCGTGCGTGATCACAGCGAGTAATGGTTGCCGCGTTAAGGCGAATTTAAGCATGAATCATAGCAGAAAGCATGACGAGGGGAGGGAGAAGGGGTCGTCGCGGGGACGATGAGCTGAGTTGGCAGGTGGGGCTCAGCAGTCAGCGAGAGAGAGGGGGAGGGTGGGGTCCACATGTCTGCGTCTGTGTGGGTGTGAATTCGAGTGAAAACGATTGGCAATGGGGAAAGAAAGATGGCTTGCGAGTTGGGCCTTCCTGGGTCTGTTTGCTGGGCTGCTGTGGTTTCATTTTTTTTGTACTGAAACTTTTTCCTATTTTCCATTTGATTTTCTCTTTTGAATTTCAATCAAACAATTCAAACATTCAAAACAATCAAACTTCCACCACACTTTGCATTTGAGTTTGGTTCTGTTTAACAACACAAAACCAAAGTCCAAAATAAAATAATAATTTTATTCTTTTTAAGATCTATTTAATAATTAAATAAAATAGATCTTAATCATTAAAATAGGATTTGTTTTGTTTAAAATCTCCTTTTGAAATCTAAATATTATCAAAACCAAATCAGTAGGTTTTATTTGAAAATAAAATACTTGGAAAACTTGTTTAAAATAATTTAACAAGTTTTTGATGTTTAATAAAAATGGTAAAACCTTTATTTTAATAAAATTTGGATATTAATAAATCCTCATTATTTTATTTAAATAACCCTTTACTCCTTTAATCAAAACAAAATATTTTGCTTCAAAAACTTGGCCAAGGTTTAATTTGGCTCTATAAAATAATCCTTATTTATAAATCTACCTTTGCTTTATAAAATCCAAATATTTTTATTAAAAGATCCAAAAATAGTAATTCCAAATATTTTTAACTTTATTGTTTATTTATATTTTTAAATCCCTTTAGGATTTTATTTTGATCCAAATAGGTTTTGAAAGTTTCTTCTCACCCTGAAAATCAACAAAGTTTTATTTTATTCATTTATTTTTCACATAACAAGATTTGGAAAATCTTGGGATGTGACAGGATACCACCCTTAAAATAAATCTCGTCCCGAGATTTGGGAAGGCTAGGGTTACAAGTAGGCTCAAGCATCTAGGGTACTACCACCCTTAAAAAAAATTCCAACTAGATTACATATTGGATTGCTTGGGATCTTGGTGTAACTTTCCTGGACAGAAGTTTGCATAGTGGCCTAGCTCCTTGCATTTGAAACATGTGACAAGGCTGAGATCCCTCATAGGCTTGTTTATCTTGTGTTTCATCTTTTCTGGACAATTGCTTGCATAATGTCCTAGCTCTTTGTAGTTGTTGCACCACACTTGGCTAATATCTTTCTTTTCCTTTGGTATCATTTCCTCTTGTTTGTTTCCTTGGTTCTTCTTCTTTTCTAGGCATCCATTGGCATAGTGTCCCATCTCTTTGCAATTGTGACATTGCAACTGGCTTTTGTCCTTCTTTTTCTTTTTGGGTCTCTCCAAAGCTAGGAGTTCTTCTAGTTCATGTTCTTCATACCTCACCTGAGAGGTCGGAAATCTTTCTCTCTTCTTGGGGCAGTTACTAGAGATATGACTTTCTTCTTCACAATTAGGGCATTGATCTTCATGCTCCTTGGATGTATGATCCTTGCCTCCACAAATATTGCAAGCTTTGGTTCCTTCTAAAATAACATCTTTGTCATCCTTGTTGTCATTAGCTCTTTGGGAAAAGTTTTCTCCCATGTTAATCATTTGAGTAACCAATCCTTGCAACAATTGGGATTGAAGTTTCAAAATCCTTTGTATGGCTAGGTCTAGTCCATTGTTGTTGGCTAAAAGCTGAGTTGTCTCTTGGCTCAACTGGTTTTGGGTTGCTATAAGTTCTCTCATGTTGTCCTCTTGGTTGTTGTTGGTGTCATCAACCTTGATGTTGGAGTCTCTTGGAGAAGTCATCTGTTTGGGTTGAATTGAGATTAGAATAGGCAAGATATTTCTAAGAAAATAATTCTAATCACACACATCACAATTCACACAAGCATTGTGCAATCAATCACAAACAAACATTCCACTCAAACAACAAGTTTCAAGCATATTTTTAGGCAACCAAAAATATTTTTGTTACACCACATGAGTTGGTGTGTTTGATCTATACTTAATATGGTGGTCCATCTATATGGTTCACTTGTGACCTTTCCATCTTTCTTGGTTGATTCTTTTTACATGAGATCATGGTTTCTTTGGGAAAACTCTTGGTCACAAAAACTTCAAAGGTGTTGATGGCTCCTTCTAAGTTGTGTTTCCTTAGTCTCCAAATCTTGAACAAGATTTCTTGTCTCACTTGTAGTCCTTAGTGATATCCAAGGTTGAAGTCCTTGGTGAAAATGCTGAAGATGTTGAAGTCATTAGAGTTGAAGATGTTGAAGTCATTAGAGTCGAAGATGTTGAATTCATTAGAGTTGATGAAGTCCTTTGCACATGGTGTAGTCTTTGGCCATGGGGTAGGTTTTTCCATCAAGTTGAAATAGAAGAGATGTAGAATCAAAACTAAAATGGTTTGAGGAAAGAGTTTACAAGATTGTTTGTAAATAAGTTTGGAACAAATACAACTCCTATTTTTCTAAGGGGTTTTTGTCCAATCCTAGGGTTACAAATCCTACAGGCAACACAATTCTCTGATACCATCTATAAGGTTCCCAACCTTTAATAAGGTAGAGTCCCCTGTGTTTACAATGCTAGTCCCTGGATCAATAGCTAGCATCCACAGTTAAGATGTAATATCAAGAAACAAAGGTCATAATACAACTTTATAACCAGGAATAAATTAATTTATTACATCTTTTATAGCTCATTTGGCTATTACATTACATTGCAGCAGGATATCTATAAGCATGGGGTCCTTCATCTTCAAAATGCCACAGGCAGACATGTTGGTTGTAGACTTTGTAATCCTAATCATCAAACTTTACTAACATCAATCAAACCTGCAACATACAAGTTACAGCCACAAGGGTCAATACATTTGAATTGTATTGGCAAGTGATACTATGGTAGTATAGTGGAGTCTATCATCTATATGCTTTTGGCTAAGTGGAGTTGAGGCTTGCATTGCTCAAAAATAGATTTTCCTTATCATTTGAAAAACACTAAGTTTTTGCTTGACAAAAAATCACCAAGGCATCTACCAATCAAAAATTGAAGATCCTTTAACCCGTGTTCAACCACAAGTTTTTAACTTAGAAATTTGGATGATGAGATTCTTGATAGCTTCCATGTCTTGATGCTCAAATTGTCCTTTTCCAGGGACATGGCTAAGTACTTAGATTTTACACTCTGCAGAGGTGGTGCACTTTCCCCACAAGACTTGGTTTCACCAAGACAAGATCTTTCAGAAGCCTTTCCTTAGACCAAATGGACGCGTTCCAACCTATCATCCCACTACCACCAACTGTCCAAATGGCTAAGTTCTAGCAACCTATGTGATCCAGGCAGAGCCCATAATGCCAAGTGGCTGCACTTGAAGCTTCTCAACATTTGACATCTCAAATCTCTTTGTTCCTGGGTGGCAATCCACAAGTGTGATACACAAGGTAAACCATAGCCATGGGCCTTGTGTAACCACTCAACCAAAAACAACCAAGCAAGTCTCTTTCCACCCAGGTGATTCATTCACTTAGATGTTTTATTAAACAAAACACAAGTCCTCAGACTTAGAAATTTTTCCATAGTGTGAATATATATTCCACCCTTGTTTTCTCTTAGCTAAGCTAAGCATGATAGTAGTAGGAATCTTAACTTAGGAAATTTCTACTAAGGTTTCATCTACTAGGATTTCCCATAGCAAGGTTTATACTTAGTAAAATTCCATGCAGGCCCTACTTAGAAATATCACTAATGCATAGTGAAAATAATGGGACAAAGTATGAAGCATCACTTGCCTTTTTGGTAGAGAGTATAAGTTCACCCTTGATCTTTGCAATGTTCACACACTTCAAGACACTACAATTCAATCAAGCAAACAATATTTCAATCTACCATTCAAGCAAAACATCACATAAAATAATAAACAAAACAATACATGTAAGCATGCAAAAGGGTTGTTTTATTTGTAAAAGTGGTTTCTAATGGGTCATAAACATTTGAAAACACCTAATGGTCATTTTATAAAGTGGCAAAGTCATTTGCAAAAGATTTCACTTCATAAACCATTTTCAAAACAAGGTATCATTTTATGTCTTTGTAGAAATGTTTTTACTAAGGCTTTAATCTATAGGGTTCACAAAATATGTTTTCAAACCATAAAACTTTGTGTTTAGGGTCAGAGAGTTTAAAACAAAACATTTCTCAAAGGTTTTCCTTCAAAACTATTTTTAATAAATAAACCATATTTTTATTTGACTAGAATTGGTTTTAAATCAAAGAATCATTCTTTTGCATCACCAAATATATATTTGAAACCACAAAGTGATTCCTAGGGTCAGTAGGTTCAAAACACACCATTTGCAAAAGATTTTATCCTCAAATTCATTTTGGAATTATTTTTATATCCTAAACAAGCATACAAATGTTTCTGCAAAAACAAACATTTTAACAGAAGCTTTTTACTAAACAAATGGCATGGTTGGCTAGGGCTTGCTTTTCTGAATCCATTGATATAAAATTTGCAAAATTTGGACGTGTGGAACAAAAGTTATGGAATTTACAAAATTGAATCTCTAATAGATTCAAATCTGTTTTAAAACGAAGCCTGAGCCACGTGGCGCCTTTCTATTTGCTGATACCGTTTCGTTTGGATCACTCTCTGAGGATCGTTGGATCTAATGCGAATCGCACGGCTCAGATTCTCCCATACCCATTCGCTTAAGTCGTTCTGTCTACGCCACAGGATGAGGATCCAACGGTGCATAGCAGCTTGACCCGATGGCTGGCGGCGCAGTGGCGGCGGTGTGGCTTCATGGTTCTGGCGAAGCAGGAAGGAAGAGGAGATGCTCACAGGGTTCGCAAGGGTGCATAGAAGCTCAACGTGGTTGTAATAATCCAAGGGGCGCACAGGGTCGTTGTCAATCCTTCGCCGGAGTTTGCATCGTCGTCGGGTACGCTCTGTCGTTGACGGAGACAATGCTTGGAGGCACGCTAAGGAAAGAGGAAAGTACCGTTAGGTTCGCATGAGAATTGCGAGCATGTGAGGATCACAGAGAGGTGAAAGGGAGTTCTGGGCTCACCAGTAATTGCCGTCGGAGTGGAAACAGACGGTGGCGGCGCTTGGAGTCGTCGTTGTCGAGGCTCAGGGGCGCGTGCGAGCGAGCTGAGGAGGCAGGGAGATGCGCCAGGGCCTGGAGGTCATGTCCGTGTGCTCGAGGAGGCAAGGGTGGCTGGGCTGCGGAATTGATTCTGGCTCGTCATAGCAGGGCGGGGTCCAGGCGCTAATTGGAGCAGTCTAGGGGCGTATAGGTTCCGGTGACAGAGGGGAAATGGAGAGGGGGCGTGGGCGTGGGCGTTTAAGCGTGCATGATCACAGCGAGTAATGGTTTCAGCCATAGCGGAAATCATAGACAGAAAAACGCGACGAGAAGGGGGAGAAGGGGTCGTCAAGGGGACGATGGAGCTGAGAGGTGTGGGGCTTCCACAATGTAGAGAGAGAGGGGAGGTGGGGTCCACATGTCTGCGTCTGTGGTGTGAATTGAGTGAAACGATTGAGTGGGGAAAGAAAGATGGGCTGAGTTCGCCTTCACAGGTCTGTTATTTTGGGCTGCTGTGGTTTCATTTTTTTGTACTGAAACTTTTTCCTATTTTCCATTTGATTTTCTGTTTTGAATTTCAATCAAACAATTCAAACATTCAAAACAATCAAACTTCCACCACACTTTGCATTTGAGTTTGGTTCTGTTTAACAACACAAAACCAAAGTCCAAAATAAAATAATAATTTTATTCTTTTTAAGATCTATTTAATAATTAAATAAAATAGATCTTAATCATTAAAATAGGATTTGTTTTATATAAAATCTCCTTTTGAAATCTAAATATTATCAAAACCAAATCAGTAGGTTTTATTTTAAAATAAAATACTTGGAAAACTTGTTTAAAATAATTTAACAAGTTTTTGATGTTTAATAAAAATGGTAAAACCTTTATTTTAATAAAATTTGGATATTAATAAATCCTCATTATTTTATTTAAATAACCCTTTACTCTTTTAATCAAAACAAAATATTTTGCTTCAAAAACTTGGCCAAGGTTTAATTTGGCTCTATAAAATAATCCTTATTTATAAATCTACCTTTGCTTTATAAAATCCAAATCTTTTTATTAAAAGATCCAAAAATAGTAATTCCTAATATTTTTAACTTTATTGTTTATTTATCTTTTTAAATCCCTTTAGGATTTTATTTTGATCCAAATAGGTTTTGAAAGTTTCTTCTCACCCTGAAAATCAACAAAGTTTTATTTTATTCATTTATTTTTCACATAACAAGATTTGGAAAATCTTGGGATGTGACATAGGAAGAGCATCAGATCCCCCCGATCTAGGGACGATGGTGGCGGCAGCTACAGACTGTTTCGTGGAAGATTGATCGGGTACTTAGGGTTTAGGTATCGGATACTTATTATAGGCGAAGAGGGAGGCCGAGGGGGTGCTTGAGGCGGCTGCACCCCCATCCCTAGGCGCGGTCCAGGCCTGGCCACGCGGCCAGGGGTGTGGCCCCCTCGAGGCCCTCCTTCGTCTCGTCTTCTAGCTCCGTGTTCCCCACGGTAAAATATTGACTTTGCTTTTGTCCCGTCCAATTTCGAGAATATTCATTTTCTGCCTTTTCTAGAACCAAAACAGAAGAAAACAGGCAACTCGCACTGTGGCATCTTGTTAATAGGTTAGTTCCAAAAAATATATAAAAATACGTCAAAGTGTAGACAAAGCAAAGCAAAGTAGATACTAAACAAGCATGGAACATCAAAAATTAGAGATATGTTTACGACGTATCAAGCATCCCCAAGCTTAACTCCTGCTCGTCCTTGATTAGGTAAGTGATAAAAAGAATAATTTTTTAGGTGACATTCACCATCAAAATCAAGATCAAACCATTTGCAAGCATTAAAAGCTGGGATCAAAGTACTCTAAACATGAGCATCAAAGAAGAAGTTCTAACAATAAGACAAAGTAACTATGATGCAACATGAAAGGATACAAACAAAGATTCATGAATAACAATGCATTCAAAGATGTTTGTTTGTTTCACATATAAAAAACATAGCATAGTGGCATTCAGCTTGTCCCTCATGGAGTAGCAAATAAATGCATATGACACCTTCAAAGTTCATAAGAGTGACTAGATACAAATAGTTCATGAGCAAGTAATATCAACAATATGCATCAATCAATAAGTTTTGGGACAATGCACATAGAACTAAGAATGGAAACTATGCTCTCTTAATTGGTTCCTAAGGATAGAAAGTGCAGACTCAATATAATGGTAGAAGAAAGGCCCTTCATAAAAGGGAAGCAAGGATTTCAAGTCTCATAAAGAGCTTCCAAAAATTATGGTACTTGTTATCTTTCAGCTCTCATTGCCCCTATCATAAGCATCTTGAACTGATTAAGGTTAAAGTAAACAAACTATGGAGTATATGCTTGACAAAGTATAAGCTGGAAATATCATGTCCCATGAGTACGAGGGCCGCTCCTCATGCTATTCAACTTTAGTCACCTGTAAGTTCTTGTCATAGTAAGTACATGTGTATCATAGAGAACCGCCAATGGGGTACCCCTTACACATGATACATGAGCTATCCCATAATCAAAATGACAAGGCAAGCAAACAATGAGCATATCAGCAATCTTCTTATTTACCATGAGAAAATGGTGCTTTTTTTCTCTCTTTCCTCTTTTCAATGTCTCTTTTTTTATAAGAAGAAACCTTCATAGATGTCATTATGGTGATGCTGCAAGTTTCCACCATTATTAGGCATGACTTAGGCTAGCGGCCTAGGCATTTCTTTAACACACATACGTAACTCCATGGACTTACAAGCTCTCCTTTTATTTCACATCGACAACATCCGTAAACAAAAGAGCATGATATCAACTGTGTACAATGTACACGTGCAATGTTGAAAGCGTTCCCCATGACAACATGGTTCTGCTAATTCCAACGTATAAGTGCAAGCATATACAACATAGATGACACAATGGTTCAAGTTTATTTAGGGGCAAGAAAAATAAGGCGTGCCATCAAGTTTGTGAGAGCTTTAATCACTAAGTTTCACATAACAAGTTTAATTTGGAAGATAGATAAAACAAGAATATACTTGGAATGGTGTAACACAACATGCATAGGAATTTATTGTGGACACTTTGGAATAACTTGGTTTCTTGGGAGTTGAATGCATGAGTAGATCTTACTCATATAAGTGGAGGCTAGCAAAAGACTGGGAGCGACCAACTAAGAGAGTAATAATGGACATAATCATGCAGAGCGACAAAACATTACTAATCAAAGCATAAAGTGGTACCACAAGTCAAAAACTAAATGATCATAGAGGCTATGGTGACTGGTTCATAGTCATAACATGGTGTGAGCATGTGCCAAGTCAGCCCAAACAAAGCATCAAAGGAGAATACCACAATATTATGCTTTTGTATGCTAAAACAACGCATGATTCCTTCAAGGCACATTAAGCAATCCTAATTGTTTGGAATAAGTCATGCTACAACAATAATCACTAAGCATAACGTCAAAACAACATCTAGCATGACATGATAAAGTCTAAGTCACAGTCAAAGCAAGCTCCTCTTATACTACTAAAGCAAGAACTTCCTACTCCGTTCCAACACGAATCAACTTATTTGAAACAACATGGCGAGAACGGGGGTCCAAACTACTTTATTCAAGCAAACTAAGAAAACTAAAAACGAAAATCAAAAACTAGACGCTCCAAGAACAACACAACTTTGCATGAAACAATAAAAACGAAGTGTCTAGAAAGACCTAAGATTTTTATTGATGAAGAAGGGGATGCCTTGCGCATCCCCACGGTTTGACGCTTGTACCTCTTGAATATTTCTTGGGGTGACATGGGGTGGCATCCCCAATCTTGAGCTTTTGTCCATTCCTTCATACAAAACTTCACACAATATTTATTAGCAATATTAGTGTATTCAAAAGATAATAGACCTTTGGTTTTAGTTTTAAAATAGCAAAATTTTCACTAAAGACCAGTAGGAATCAATAAGAAGCAAATGCAAATAATGGCAGAAATTTGTCAAAACAGACCAATAGGTAGAAACCGATTTTTTAGAAGACCTTTTGTTGCTCAAATCAAAAAGTGTTGAACTAACGAAAGTTAGATAACAACCTGGGGGATTTATTCAGAAAATTACCACTCAATCCGACTTACAGAGATTGTACACGAATTTTTACGGTGGAGCACAAAAATCTGTTTCAGGACATCAACTCCCCAAATCTTACTTCCCTCTCATTAGAGGTTATTATTGGCACAAAAATCAAATAAAAGGGATAAGAAGAGGTCATTACAAAATTAATAACTTCCAAGACTCAAGAAAACTATTGGGTTATCTCCCAAGAAGTACTTTTCTTTAACGCCTTAATGTTAGGCACAAGAAGCAAGAATCAAGTATTTTAAAATGAAGAAGCATTAACATCAAACCTTGCTTTCAAAGGAGGAGCAAAAAGCAACTTCTCTCTCCTCATAGGGAAGTGTTCAATACCTTTCTTGAATGTAAATTGATATCTAATGGTGCCTTCTTTCATATCAATGATGGCACCTACAGTTCTAAGAAAAGGTATTCCCAAAGTAATAGGACAAGAAGCATTGTACTCAACATCCAAAACATAGAAATCAACAGGGACATAGGCATTACTAACCATAATAAGAACATCATTAACACTCCCCATGAGTTTATTTTTAGCATTATCATCAAGTGGGACAACCAAATAGCAATCTTCCAAAGGTGGCAAATCAAGCATTTCATAAATCTTTCTAGGCATAACAGAGACACTAGAACCAAGGTCACATGAAGCTTTGAGATCAAAATCATTCACTTCTGTCATGGTGGTATCACGACATATGCCATGGGTAGGCTAAAGTTGGGGCCGATGGACGTGGAGGAATCCGGGGAGGGATAATGCAGTGAAGACCGCACTCGTATAAACAAAGAGAAATACAATGTATCTAGGATTGAGGCTCTCATGTGGAGATAACACCTCTTTCTCTACATCTAATCTCTTATAATCTTACCATACTCGTGGCTACAGAGCTGTACCTCCTATGCCTCTATCTAGATCTCTCTGTGAGAGTGGATGAGGAAGAAGAAGAGCTCCTATTGAGAAGAGAGGGGAAGAGCCCTTCGGGGCCTCTCCTTCTAACGATCCCCCTGGTGCTCCTTATAAAGGGGAGCCCAGGGGACAAGACTTGTTCTACACGTTTGGCATCTAGATGACATATTCTAGGTATCTTCTAGAGATGCTCAGCATATGCCTTGGCATCTTTGGAGATGCCAGGCATATTCCCTATCATCTTATTTGATGCCAAGAGCATATCCCTAGCATCTTGTTAGATGCCATGGGCATATTCCATACGCCACGTGCCAGTCTGAGCCGGGGGCGTCCCAAGACTAGCACAATACCTGCACATCTTGTCCTGACTTGATGATGCATCATCGTGAAGGTTGGAGTGCGTCCGGGAGTGGTTATAAGAGAGCCTAGGATGAATTAACTCGGCCCAGATGATAAATCTGAAGGGTGAACTCGGCCTGGGTCCTGCTGATCCGGCCTAGATGTTAGTTGATTAGGCCCAGAGGATAAGGGAGAGAGCAGCCGAACTATACCTGGGGTCAGTCCGGCCCAGCCGGGTGAAGCTGTAGCCTAGCCGGGTCATCTACCTCGGCCCAGATGGGTTGTTGGTGATGGTGAGCTGGAGTTGGGACGAGTCGGCTCCTTGTCGGCCCACCCGGGCGACATATGGAGCGCGTCCGGCTAGAGTGAAGTGGGTGTCGGGTGATCCCGCGGTGGGCCGACTTTGGCTCTCATCGGCCCACTGCAGGGGAAGACGCTGGCGGCGCAAGAGTGCCGGGTGGGCCGCGTCGTCTCCTTGACGGCCCACCCAGGCGATGCTAGGGAGGCGCTGTGGGGCACTACGCAGTCGAGGTTGGCGGGATGATGAGGTGGAGCGGTGATGGGCCGTGTGAGGTAGTTCGGCCCAAGCAGGTTTCTTCTTTATTCGGCACATAGCAGATTCTATTCGGATTTTGCCTAGTCAATTCGGCCCAAGAGGGGCACAATCTGTCTTAGATCACTTTGACCAGGCCGAGTTAAGTGTAACTCGGCCCAGACCAGTTTTATTCTTATTTCTTCTATCCTTAGTACTTCTTTTCATCCATTCTTTCTACTAAATTTTTTATTCCTTTACACAGATCTCTTTATAACCCAACTCTGGGGTACCCGGGGTCATATCCCCGACATTAGTCCCTAAGGCTATGTGGGACTCATGGAGTCACTCATAGACTTTATATCAAATATTCCCAGAGTTATTATTCGATACATGTGCTCCCTGTCATATATATCTCAGCCATATAATCCATTTGGGTAAATTCACGACTTCCTGCTATTTTGGCACTGGTGTTTCAATCTCTTTGGGAAAGTTTTGACTTCTGGCCTTCTTTGGCTCTGGTCTGATAACCCCTTCGGGAAAGTTTTGACTTCTGGCCTTCTTTGGCTCTGGTCTTATAACCTCTTTGGGAAAGTTTTGACTTCTGGTCCTTCTTTGGCTCTGGTCTTATAACCCCTTTGGGTAAGTTATGACTTCTGGCCATTTTTGGCACTGGTCCTTTAACCCCTTTGGGTAAGTTATGACTTCGGGCCATTTTTGGCACTGGCCTTTTAATTCCTTTGGGAAGGTCATAATCCAAGTTATCTGTTTCCAAATCCGAGTTATTTTACTCAAAGTTGACTTATGTCTTAAGTCTGAGTCATCTGGCTCAAATCCGAGGTATATGACTCAAATTCGAGTCATCTGTTTCCAAATCCGAGTTATTTTACTCAAAATTGACTTATTTCTTTAGTCTGAGTCATCTGACTCAAATCCGAGGTATATCACTCAAATCCGAGTTACTTTACTCAAAATTGACTTATGTCTTAAGTCTGAGTCATCTGACTCAAATCCGAGGTATATGACTCAAATCCGAGTTACTTTACTCAAAATTTACTTATGTCTTTAGTCTGAGTCATCTGACTCAAATCCGAGGTATATGACTCAAATCCGAGTCATTTGATTCCAAATCCGAGTTATTTTACTCATATTTGACTTATGTCTCGAATCTGAGTTATCTGGCTCAAAATCCGAGTTATATGACTCAAATTTGAGTCATTTGATTCCAAATCCGAGTTATTTTACTCATATTTGACTTATGTCTCGAATCTGAGTTATTTGGCTCAAAATCCGAGTTATATGACTCAAATCCGAGTTACTTTACTCAAAATTGACTTATGTCTTTAGTCTTAGTCATCTGAGTCAAATCAGAGGTATATGACTCAAATCCGAGTCATCTGTTTTCCAAATCCGAGTTACTTTACTCATATTTGACTTATGTCTCGAATCTAAGTTATCTGGCTCAAAATCCGAGTTATATGACTCAAATCCGAGTCATCTGATTCCAAATCCGAGTTATTTTACTCATATTTGACTTATGTCTCGAATCTGAGTTATCTGGCTCAAAATCCGAGTTATATGACTCAAATCCGAGTAACTTTACTCAAAATTGACTTATGTCTTTAGTCTGAGTCATCTGACTCAAATCCGAGATATATGACTCCAATCCGAGTCATCTATTTTCCAAATCCGAGTTACTTTACTCATATTTGACTTATGTCTCGAATCTGAGTTATCTGGCTCAAAATCCGAGTTATATGACTCAAATCCGAGTCATCTGATTCAAATCCGAGTTATTTTACTCATATTTGACTTATGTCTCGAATTTGAGTTATCTGGCTCAAAATCCGAGTTATATGACTCAAATCCGGGTTATTTTACTCATATTTGACTTATTTCTTGAATCTGAGTTATCTGGCTCAAAATCCGAGTTATATGACTCAAATCCGAGTCATTTTACTCATATTTGACTTATGTCTCGAATCTGAGTTATCTGGCTCAAAATCAGAGTTATATGACTCAAATCCGAGTCATTTTACTCATATTTGACTTATGTCTCGAATCTGAGTTATCTAGCTCAAAATCTGAGTTATATGACTCAAATCCGAGTCATTTTAGTCATATTTGACTTATGTCTCGAATCTGAGTTATCTGGCTCAAAATAAGAGTTATTTGACTCAAATCCGAGTCATTTTACTCATATTTGACTTATGTCTCGAATCTGAGTTATCTGGCTCAAAATCCGAGTTATATGACTCAAATCCGAGTCATCTGATTTGCCAAGATATAACTTGATCCGATGAGACGATGTCGATTTGCCTTTGATATGGATCCGAGATATAGAACCGAGATTAAGTTTTGGTATATGATAATAGGGATAATCACTGAGAGATCTGATTCGAGATGTTGATATGAGATATAGATTCGAGATATGATAAGCTGACAAATAGTCATCCGAGATACGAGATAATCTGGCAAGATAGTGAAATATCAATCTGAGTCATAACATAACCTAGCAATCTGGCGAGCTGAATCAAACGTTAGTCCGAATCAGTGATAAGCTAGTACGCCGAGTCCGAATACAAATCCGAATTATAATATACCCTGGCAAGCTGAATCAAATGTTAGTCCGAATCAGAGATAAGCTACTAAGCTGAGTTAAAGGTTAATCCGAAGCATAAATAAACTGACTCAAATTATATCCGAATCATCAATAAGCTGGCTGGTGAGCTGAGTTAAAGGTTAATCCAAAGCATAAATAAACTGACTCTAATTCTATCTAAATCATCAATAAGCTGGCTTGTGAGCTGAGTTAAAGGTCAATCCAAAGTGTAAATAAACTGACTCAAATTCTATCCAAATCATCAATAAGCTAGATGGTGAGTTGAGTTAAAGTTTAATCCAAAGCAAATAAACTGACTCAAATTCTTTCCGAATCATCAATAAGCTGGCTGGTGAGCTGAGTTAAAGGTTAATACAAAGCATAAATAAACTGACTCTAATTCTATCTGAATCATCAATAAGCTGGCTTGTGAGCTGAGTTAAAGGATAATCCAAAGCATAAATAAACTGACTCAAATTCTATCCGAATCATCAATGAGCAGGCTAGTCCCCGGGTTGAGTTATTTCCTCCCCGGGGTGAAGGATCGAATGTTGGTGGCCGAGTTATCTCTTTCTTACAGTATGCTTGGAGGAGAGTTTGAGTCATTCTTGCCGAGTCTTACCTGCCTTGCTGAGTCAGACTTGGAGACCCCTGTGCTTACCTCTCTGTTCTCTGTTCGCCTGGAGGGGCTGAAGGTGCTCTATGAATATGAGGTTCAAGAAGATGCTCCCGTCCGGATGGAAACCTAACCAACGCCACTAAAAGGCCCCACAGTGGGCGCCAAATGTCGTGGTGGTATCACGGCATATGCCATGGGTAGGCTAAAGTTGGGGCCGATGGATGTGGAGGAATCCGGGAAGGGATGATGCAGTGAAGACCGCACTCGTATAAACAAAGAGAAATACAATGTATCTAGGATTGAGGCTCTCATCTGGAGATAACACCTCTTTCTCTACATCTAATCTCTTATAATCTTACCATACTTGTGGCTACAATCATGCTCCTTGAGCTGTACCTCCTATGCCTCTATCTAGATTTCTCTGTGAGAGTGGAGGAGGAAGAAGAAGAGCTCCTATTGAGCAGAGAGGGGAAGAGCCCTTCGGGGCATCTCCTTCTAACGATCCCCCTGGTGTGTAACATCCCAGATTCTGTATTAGGATGTTATTAGGGTCATGCATCATCCTTGCATCATTTGCATCCTACATTTGAAAAGTTGCAACAACAAAATCCTAACACATAAACCCATTTAAAAACCCTATTTAATATTCCCATAAGTGAGCACCCTTGTTGTAGTAGCATGACCCCTCTAAAAACCTTGTAAAACATTAAAACTATGGCATATGTTGACCACCTCAATTTTATGAAAATTTAGAAACAAGATTCATCAATTTTGGCCTTGGTTTGCAAAAGATATTGGAGTTTTACTAAAACAGAAAAAGGGAAAATTGTTAAACAAAAAAAAAGAGAGGAAAGGGCCAACAGCTAACCCTAGCTGGGCCGGCTCGCCAGCCAGCCCACCCCGCCCCAGCGCCCGCGCAGCAGGGAACCTACCCGCGCACATCGGCCCACTTTCCCCCCCTCCACCACTGACACGGGGGCCCCACCCCGTCGTCTTCCTCCTGGAGACCGCGGCGGATACAACTCCGGCTGCGTCGGACTCGTACCCGCGCCGGACTCGACCGTCCCCTCGCCCAGGTCCCTGCCCCTTAAAAGCTGACCCCCTCCCGTCGTTTTCCTCTTCGAGAAACCCTAGCCCAAGCCCTCGCCCGACCCCGCCGCTCTTCTCGCCATTGCCGCGCTCGGGAAGGTAGAGCTCCCGGCGATTTGCGCCACCCCGATCTCTCTTTCACCACTGGTTGTCCTTCCCGTGTTTCTCTGCTTTGCCTGACCCCTTTTCCCCCTTCTACGGAGCGCTAGGTCACGCTCGATTTCTCACCGACGCCTCGCCGGAGTTCGCGGAGATCGGCGGAGCACCGCAGCTGAACGGGGAAGCGAACGAGGAAGCCGAACACGCGAACGAGACCGCGAGGAGGAGCCGTGCTCCGTCGACCACATCGCCGCCTCGAGGAAGCCACCAGAGCGCCGCCGCCATCGCCACCAACACCGCCGCCGCCCACCACCACCATCGTCGCCGTTGTAAGTCGCCGCGCCCACCTCCTCCGTCCGATCTTCGATCTGTGGCTCGGATTAGTTCTTGACCCGAAGGGGTATGCTCCAATCATGCGCCACCGCGTGGCTGCCACATCGGCTCGCTGCTTCACCGCCATGGTAGCGTCACCCGCTGCCACACTGGGCCGGGAGCCAGCCACTTGGCAAGCCCTTTTAGATCTGTTTGCAGATTTGATTTTAAACTTGCGAAATTCATATAAAATTGAATATTTGGCCAAATTTAACTTATAATATACCGTTGGATTCCTAATTTTATGTAGAATCCAAATCTGTAATAATATTGCAGGTTTGCAGTAATATTTTAGGTGTAGATTTTAATCATTAGATTAGAGAGTTTAATCTATAGAAAAAAAAATTAAAATTCTATTTTAATTGATTCTTGTTGCAATAACTTTGTTTCCTCAATACCTACTGATACAAATCATTTAGCTTTGCTTAGGATTATTAGATCTAACTTGCGCTACTAGATGGTTTGATCTCCTTATAATCCTAGGATTGTTTTAGTGACTCTATTAGATCTAAACCCTTGGAAAATCAATCCTAGTGACACCCTTAAACTATCACAACACAAAACTTGCTACCTTGATCAATTTAACCAACCCTTCATAAAAACCATGTTGCATGCATGCATGATTTTCTTTGTGATTTGCTTTGAGCAAGTTGTGATCAGATTTATGTTTGTAATTCGTTAGATTGCTTGGAGTGCGCTAAGGAGTGCTATTGTGTAGAGTGCTGCTCGGATCAAGGCAAGTTACACCACTTGTTCATAATTTTGTCCCAGTTTTGATTCTATGCATGTGATCTTCAAAATTCTGTAGTATACATGTGTAGGATGTTCTAGTAGAATTTTTCCTTAGTATTATTTTGCAAGTGCGTTGATTTTGTAGCATGCCATGAGTAGCTCTATACTTAGGATTTTTCCACTCCTAATAGGTTACCCCTGTTTTTGCTAAGTATTGCTTGCTATGCTATATATACAAAGTACCGTTGGGGGGGTTCGAAAGACAAAGAATTTTCTAAGTATAAAGGCTCTCTCTAGAGCAAACTTTTCTTCTCAAATCCACTTCAAAATAAAACTAAGTTTTCTTCTGGGCGGAATGGTTGTCGGGACAACGAGTGAGATTTTGGTGGAGGACGGCCCGAGAATCAAAGAAGTCTGCCATGTTTCAGAATTCAGAAGCTTCCAGTGCAACCACAATACATTATGGGATCTGTCTTGGCCTAGTACTTAGTGGGAAGCCTCACCTGGGTACCAACATTTGGAGGATTCTTGGCACGGTTGGATCCGGAAGGTAGAGGGGCTACTAAGGGAAAGCCTCGCCATGGTCTTGTCTGTAAATGGACTTGATCATGGATTGTGGGTAAAGTGCACAAACTCTCGAGAGTATTGCAATCTGATCGATCAGCCGTGTTCACGGTAACAGAACAACAATGAGCGTCTGAAGGATGGAGCCTCTGAAGGATCTTCCTCTCTCTTTTCTAAAACAAAGTTTTGAAACCCCATGGCGTGCGTAATATCGCTAATGGGTGGGAATTTGGGAACTTGGTGTGTGATATCCAAGTGACGCTTGGTGCGTAATATCCAAGTGTTTGGTTGTTTGGACACTTGGTGCGTAATATCCTTGTGTGCCACTCGACCTTATTTTTATCTAAGCAAATGTTTACAAAGTAGGACAATCCTCTCTTCTTCTCTCTACTTAAGAAAATTAGCTTTATGCAAATGAACTCCAAAGCCTAAACTATCCTTGCACGTAGAGATAGTCTTTTCTCTCCTTGGTGTAATTTGCCAATACATTCAAAGTATTGACCCAACTTGTTGGCTGCACGTCTTATGTGCAGAATCCGAAGATTGAAAGGTGCGTAGGGATCGCGGGTCTACACTCAACAAGCCTGGGCGTTGATGGACTCATGCTGCTTTTATGTTTCCGCTGTTATTTTATCTAGCATAATGCTAAGCAATTTTTGTAATAAATTCATACTCTGGATTCTCCGTGTAATAAAGACTTTGTGTTTTACATGATATTTCATCGACTGTGAGTGCTAGCTATTGATCCAGGGACTAGCATGATAATCGCAGGGACTTAGGATCCTTACCGATCCGAGGTCATTACATGGTGCTCCTTATAAAGGGGAGCTCAGGGGATAAGACTTATTCTACACGTTTGGCATCTAGATGACATATTCTGGGTATCTTCTAGAGATGCTCAGCATATGCCTTGGCATCTTTGGAAATGCCAGGCATATTCCCTAGCATCTTATTTGATGCCAAGAGCATATCCCTAGCAGCTTGTTAGATGCCATGGGCATATTCCATACGCCACGTGCCAGTCTGAGCCGGGGGCGTCCCAAGACTGGCACAATACCTACGCATCTTGTCCTGACTTGATGATGCATCATCATGAAGGTTGGAGTGCGTCCGTCAGTGGTTATAAGAGAGCCTAGGATGAATTAACTCGGCCCAGATGATAAATATGAAGGGTGAACTCGGCCTGGGTCCTGCTGATCCGGCCCAGATGTTAGTTGATTTGGCCCAAAGGATAAGGGAGAGAGCAGCTGAACTATCCCTGGGGTTAGTCTGGCCCAGCCGGGTGAAGCTGTAGCCCAGCCGGGTCATCTACCTCGGCCCAGGTGGGTTGTTGGTGATGGTGATCCGGAGTTGGGCTGAGTCGGCTCCTTGCCGGCCCAGCCAGGCGACATATGGAGCGCGTCCGGCTGGAGTGAAGTGGGTGCCGGGTGATCCCGTGGTGGGCCGACTTTGGCTCTCATCAGCCCACTACAGGGGAAGACGCTGGCGGCGCAAGAGTGCCGGGGTGGGCCACGTCGGCTCCTTGCCGGCCCACCCGGGCGATGCTAGGGAGGCGCTGTGGGGCACTGCGCAGTCGAGGTTGGCGGGATGATGATGTGGAGTAGTGATGGGCCGTGTGAGGTAGTTCGGCCCAAGTAGGTTTCTTCTTTATTCGACACATAGCAGATTCTATTCGGCTTTTGCCTAGTCAATTCGGCCCAAGAGGGGCAGAATCTGTCTCAGATCACTTTGACCAGGCCGAGTTAAGTGTAACTCGGCCTAGACCAGTTTTATTCTTATTTCTTCTATCTTTAGTACATCTTTTCATCCATTCTTTCTACTAAATTGTTTATTCCTTTACACAGATCTCTTTATAACCTAACTCTGGGGTACCCGGGGTCATATCCCCGACAACTTGCATATTAATGATGGGTTCCCAACTATCTTCTACTTTCCTAGGAATAGAGGCTTTGTGTTTCAACTTTTCTTCCTTAATTTTAGTAAGAGCATTTGTAATGTGTTTGGTGAAAGGTACATTCATATCACTAGCATTAGGACTTCTAGCAAGATTTTGTAGGAACATAATCACTTCAGAAATATTGCAACCATCAAGATGAAAATTAAACTTAGCATCACTGGTAGTAGATTCATTGGGTTTAGGTACTGTGGTAGGAGGGATAGGGACTTGTGATTTTGTGGTATCCATATTGGTGGTGGTAATAGTGCACACACTATTGTTTCTATAAATATTAGCTTCTCTTTCCCATTTAGCATGTAGTTGAGCTAACAGTCTAACATTTTCATCAATAGTAACTTGTATGGCATGAGTAGCAGCAAAGGTACTTTCCAAGGTTTTAGGTTTAGCAGCCATTTTATTAATCAAAGAGGACTGTGCTTCATACAAATAGGAAATATTTTTCTCAACATTCAAAAGCTTTGACTGCAAACTAGGAATTTCTCTATTCAAATTCTCAAGTTGATGACTAATATTTTTCAAGATAGCAGATTGTTGTTCCATAGTTTTAGTGAATATCTTGTTCTGCTCATATTGCATTTGCATAAAGTTTTTAGTGGATCTTTTATCTTCTAGAATCCTATCTTCACTAGGCATTCCATATCTACCATGATAAGTATTCCCATTATTAGGAGGATAAGGCCTATAGTTATTACCATAAGCATTGTTGCCAAAATTATTATTTCTAATGAAGTTCACATTAACTTGCTCTTATTGAGCAACCAAAGAGGCTAAGGGAACATTACTTGGATCAATATGAGCTTTTACATTAACAAGCATAGCCATGATAACATCAATCTTATCACTCAAAGAGGAGGTTTCTTCAACAGAATTTACCTTCTTACCATGTGGAGCTCTCTCAGTGTGCCATTCAGAATAGTTGACCATCATATTATCAAGGAGCTTTGTTGCAGCACCCAAAGTAATGGTCATAAAGGTACCTCCAGTGATACGTCGTAAACGTATCTATAATTTTTGATGCTCCATGCTTGTTTAGTATCTACTTTGCTTTGATTTGTCTACACTTTGAGGTGTTTTTATATCTTTTTTGGAACTAACCTATTAATAAGTTGCCATAGTGCCAGTCGCCTATTTTATTCTGTTTTTGGTTCCAGAAAGGCAGAAAATCAATATTCTCGAAACTAGACGGGACAAAAGCCAAAGTCATTAATTTTTCCCGGAGCAACACGGAACCACGAAGCAGAGCCGAAGGGAGGCCACAGGGTGGTCGCACCCTCCTAGGCGCGGTCAAGCCCTGGAGGCGCCTACAGGGGGTGTGGGCCCCCTGGACCCCCACCGACCTTGATTCCTGCGCCTATAAGAAGCCTCCGACCCAAATACCCTAGGGAATCCAGAAGAAATCCACGAAAACCTTTGTAGCGCCGCCGCGACCGAAAGGGAGATTCGAGGGACAGAAAGTCTCTATTCCAGCACCCTGCCGGGACGGGGAAGTGCCCCCGGAGCCATCTCCATCGATCTCCATCACCATCTTCATCATCGTTGGTGATTCCCATGATGAGGAGGGAGTAGTTCTTCCTCGAGGCTAAGGGCTCTACCGGTAGCTATGCATGATCTTGTTGTGGTCATGAGCTTTGTAATCAAGTAGATCTACCTTGCTACTCAAGTGCTTTAATAGATCTCTGCTCACCCCATGTGTGTGAAAGTGACAGCGTGCACGCCATGGTGGCACTTAGGTTTGAGTCTACATAAATACTCTTTGTGCTTTAATAGATCTATGCTTTTCCCCACGTGTGTGAAAGTGACATCGTGCATACCGTGTGTGGCACTTTGGCTAGATTGAATATTGTTATGAGTTTATTTGGAGTTGGATGTCTCTATGAAATTGTGGTGTTTGTTGGAACGATCTAGCACTCAAGGTGATAGTGTGGAGTTATCTAGATTGGGGAAGGCGGACTTTGAGGAGTGCTGTTATAGCCCTACCGATGATTAGAGTATCCAACCGGAGAGTAGTTAAGAGTAGTATCATGAAGAGAGGATATTTATATGAGAGAGTGTTCACTAGTGAAAGTATGTTCCCTAGGCCTTGTTTCTAAACATTGAAACATCGTTTTCTTCTAGATCTGTTGCATGTTTGCTTGGTTTAGTCTTTACCTCATCGTCAAGATCTTTTCTGGCACCGTTACCACTTGTATTTCACTATCTCTTCACCGAACTAGTGCACCTATACACCTGACAAGTGTATTGGGTGTGTTGGGGACACAAGAGACTTCTTGTATCTTGATTGCAGGGTTGCTTGAGAGGGAATACCTTTGACCACTTCCTCCCTGAGTTCGATAAACCTTGGGTAATCCACTTAGGGGAAACTTGCTGCTATTGTACAAACCTCTACACTTGGAGTCCCAACAACTGTATACAAGAATAGAAGTGCGTAGACATCAAGCTCTTTTCTGGCAGCGTTGCTGGGGAGGTTTTGGGCTTTTACCTTCCCTCCACGCCATCAGCTTCTTTTCTGGCGCCGTTGCCGCGGAGATAAGGTAAAAGGTACTCACATCCTCGTGTGTGAGTGCTCGAAGTTATTTCCTTTAGATTCTGCAATTTTGTCTTTTTGTTTCTTGTTTTCACTAGTTAGGATTAATGGAAAATAACAATAAAATTAGAGAGCTCTATAGCATCTATTTTGAGTTAGGACATGAAGTGTTTGAAGAGAAAATTAAAATACCTATGGAACTTTATTTGCATGCTAATAGCAATGTTATTAGTATGAACTCTTTGGACACCATTGTTGCTAATGCTCTGGAAAAGTCTAAGCTTGGGGAAGCTAGTTTTGATGAAAATGATCTTTTTAGTCCCCCAGCTTTGGAAGATAGCTATTGTATTGCTTATGGTGATACCAAACCTCCAATATATGATGATTACAATGATGAATATGATATTTTCATTACACCTACTATTGAGGAGGAAATTTATTATGATTACAATATGCCTCCTATATTTGATGATTATGGTGATGAGAATAATAATGATAGCTATTTTGTTGAATTTTCTCCCACTACAATTAATAAGAATGACTATGCTTATGTGGAGAGTAATAATCATTTTATGCATGTGGCTCATGATAAGAATGTATCATGTGATAGTTATATTGTTAATTTTATTCATGATGCTACTAAAAGTTATTATGAGAGAGGGAAACATGGTCTTATGCATCTCAATAATATTAATTTTCCCCTCTTTATGTTGAAAATATTGAAGTTGCATTTGTCTTGATTCCCTATTCTTGTTGCTTTGTGCTTTCATGACATGTTTATTTACAAGATTCCTATGCATATGAAGTGGGTTAGACTTAAATGTGTTTTGAATTTGCTTCTTGATGCTCTCTTTTAAATCAATTCATATTTCTTATGTGAGCATCTTCTCAAACTATCAAGCCTAACTTAAAGGCGTTAAAGAAAAGTACTTGTAGGGAGATAACCCAAGAGTTTTCTTGAGTCCTGGAAGTTACTACTTCTGTACTAACCTCTCCTTATCCTTTTTCTTTGTGTTTTGTGGCAAGAATGACCTCTATTGAGAAGGAAGGAAGATTTGGGGAGTTGCTGTCCCGAAACAGATTTATGTCCTACACCATAAAAATTCATGAGGAGTCTCTGTATGTCGGATTGAGATGAAAATTTACGAATAAATCCCCCAGTATGATAGCTAACTTCAGTTAGTTCAACAATTTTTTATTTGAGCAACAGAAGATGTTCGAAAAATTTGGTTTCTACCTGATGTTCTGTTTTGACAGATTTCTCCCATCATTTGCATTTGCTTCTTATGGATTCCTTTTTGATTTCTCTTTAGGTGAATTGAGTTTTTTGAAGGAGTTACTACAGTAGCTTGTGTTTTTAGTGAAAAGCCTTGTTGTTCTAAAGCTTTTCCAGAGGTCTAATATCTTTTGAATAAGCTAATGTTGCTAATGAAGATTGTGTGAAGTTTTGTATGAAGGAAAATTTGCAGGTGTAGAGAAAGAATGATGTAATGAGATGAAGAATGGACAAAAGCTCAAGCTTGGGGATGCCACCCGGTATCACCCCAAGAAATATTCAAGAGGTGCAAGCGTCAAAGCTTGGGGATGCCCAAGGCATCCCCATCTTCATCAATAAAAATATCAGGTCTTTCTAGACACTTTGTTTTTATTGTTTCATGCATTGTTGTGTTGTTATTGGAGCATCTTAGTTTTCGTTTTTGGTTTTAGTTTGATTAGTTTGCATGAGTAAGTTGGTTGGTTACACCACACTTCTTTTGGAGGGATACACACTCTGTTTCCATTGCCTAGAACACTCTAGTTTTCACTCTTATTGTTTTGTGAGTGTTCACTTTTGCTAGCACTGCGTTCAGCCTTAGTTTTCTTCTGCTTTTAGCTTAGAACTTTTAGTTCTTCTTTGTGGATTTGTGAGACAAGCTCACTGATCTTTATTGATTATTATCTTTGTGAGTTGTTTCAAATAAGTTGTTTGGTGTTGGAAAAGAGTAGAAAGTTTCATGCTTATAGTGGTACAAAAGGGAGCTTATTTTGACTATGGCTTAGACTTTATCATGTCATGCTAGATCTTGTTTTGACCTTAGGCTTAGTGATTATTGCTGTATCATGACTTGTTCCAAACAATTGGGATTTCTTAGTGTGCCTTGAAAGAACCATGCATTGTTTTAGCATACAAAAGCATAGTATTGCGGTATTCTCCTTTGATGCTTTGTTTGGGTTGACTTGGCACATGCTCACACCATGTTATGACTATGAACAAGTCATCATAGCCTCTATGATCATTTAGTGCTTGACTTGTAGTACCACTATTTGCTTTGATTAGTAATGCTTTGTTGCACTGCATGATTATGGCCATTATTGCTCTCTTAGTTGGTTGCTCCCAGTCTTTTGCTCGCCTCCACTTGTATGAGTAAGCTCTACTCATGCTTCCAACTCCCAAGAAACCAAGTTATTCCAAAGTGTCCACTATAAACTCCTATGCATGGTGTGTTACACCATTCCAAGTATATTCTTGTTTTTAGCTATCTTCCAATTAAAAACTATTTTGTTATGTGAAAAATTAGTGATTAAAGCCCTCACAAACTTGATGGCACACTTTATATTATTTTCCCCTAATAGACTTGAACCATTGTGTCATCTATGTTGTATATGCTTGCACTTATACGTTGCAATTAGCAGAACCGTGCTATCATGGGGCCAACATTGCACTTGTACTTTGTACTCAGTTGATATCATGCTCTTTTGTCTATGGATGTCATCGGTGTGAAATAAAGAGGGAACTTGTAAGTCCATGGAGTTTGTATTCAGTGTTAGATAAACACCTGGGCCGCTAGCCTAAGCCATGCCTAATCATGGTGGAAACTTGCAGCATCACCGTAGTGACATCTATGAAGCATTCTTCTTATAAAAAAAGAGAGACACATTGAGAAAAGAGGAAAGAGAGAAAAAAGCACCATATTCCCATGGTAAATAAGAAGATTGCTGAGATGGTCATTGTCTGCTTGCCTTGTCATTTTGGTTATGGGAAAGCTCATGTACCATGTGCAAGGGGTACCCCGTTGGCGGTTCTCTATGATATGCAAATACTTACAATGACAAGAACTTACAGATGACTAAAGTTGAGTAGCATGAGGTGTGTCCCTCGTATTCAAGGGACTTGAGATTGCCAACTTATACTTCGTCAAGCATATACTCCATCTTTGTTCACTTTAACCTTAATCACTTCAAGATGCTTATGATAGGGGAAATGAGGGCTGGAAGCTAACAAGTACCATAATTTTTGGAAGCTCTTTTTGAAACATGAAATCCCTGCTTCCCTTTATGAAGGGCCTTTCTTCCACTATTATTTGAGTCACCACCTTCTACCTTTAGGCACCATTAAGAGAGCATAGTTGTCATTCTGTGTGCAGTGTCCCAAAACTTATTGATTGATGCATATGGTGATATTGTTTGTTCTTGTGCTATTTGTATCTAGTCACCCTTGTGAACTTTGAAGGTGTCCTATGCATCTATTTGCTACTCTATGAGGGACAAGCTGAATGCCACTATCCTATGTTTTCTGTATGTGAAACAAACAAACGTTTTTCAATGCATGTTATTCATGATCTTTGTTTGTAGCCTTTCATGTTGCATGCATAGTTACTATGTACTATTGTTAGAACTCCATCTTTCATGCACATGTTTAGGGTTCTTTGATCCCAGCTTTCAATGCTTGCAATTGGTTTGATCTTGATTGTGATGGTGCATGTCACCTCAAAAATTATTCTTTTATCACTTACCTACTCAAGGACGAGCAGGAGTTAAGCTTGGGGATGCTTGATACGTCGTAAATGTATCTATAATTTTTGATGCTCCATGCTTGTTTAGTATCTACTTTGCTTTGCTTTGTCTACACTTTGAGGTGTTTATATATATTTTCAGGAACTAACCTATTAACAATTTGCCACAGTGCGATCGCTTTGTTTTCTTACATTTTGGTTCCAGAAAGGCAGAAAATCAATATTCTCGGAATTGGACGGGACAAAAGCCAAAGTCATTATTTTTCCCGGAGCAACACGGAACCACGAAGCAGAGCCGGAGGGGGGCGACAGGGTGGCTGCACCCCTAGGCACGGGCAAGCCCTAGAGGCGCCTACAGGGGGTGTGGGCCCCTGGACCCCCACCGACCTTGATTCCTGCGCCTATAAGAAGCCTCCAGCCCAAAAACCCTAGGGCATCCAGAAGAAATCCACGAAAACCTCTATAGCACCGCCGCGACCGAAAGGGATATTCGGGGACAGAAAGTCTCTGTTCCGGCACCCTACCGGGATGGGGAAGTGCCCCTGGAGCCATCTCCATCGATCTCCATCACCATCTTCATCAGCATTGCTGATTCCCATGATGAGGAAGGAGTAGTTCTTCCTCGAGGCTAAGGGCTCTACCGGTAGCTATGTGTTCATCATTCTCTCTATGCATGATCTTGTTGAGGTCATGAGATTTGTAATCAAGTAGATCTACCTTGCTACTCAAGTGCTTTAATAGATCTCTGCTCTCCCCATGTGTATGAAAGTGACAGCGTGCACGCCATGGTGGCACTTAGGTTTGAGTCTACATAAATACTCTTTGTGCTTTAATAGATCTATGCTTTTCCCCACGTCTGTGAAAGTGACAGCGTGCATACCGTGCGTGGCACTTTGGCTAGATTGAATATTTGTTATGAGTTTATTTGGAGTTGGATGTCTCTATGAAATTGTGGTGTTTGTTGGAACGATCTAGCTCTCAAGGTGACAGTGTGGGGTTATCTAGATTGGGGAAGGCGGAATTTGAGGAGTGCTGTTATAGCCCTACCAATGATTAGAGTATCCAACTGGAGAATAGTTAAGAGTAGTATCATCAAGAGAGGATATTTATATGAGAGAGTGTTCACTAGTGAAAGTATGATCCCTAGGCCTTGTTTCTAAACATTGAAGCACCGTTTGCTTCTAGATTTGTTGCATGTTTGCTTGCTTTAGTGTTTACCTCACTGTCAAGCTCTTTTCTAGCATCGTTACCACTTATATTTCACTATCTCTTTGCCTAACTAGTGCACCTATACACCTGACAAGTGTATTGGGTGTGTTGGGGACACAAGAGACTTCTTGTATCTTGATTGCAGGGTTGCTTGAGAGGGAATACATTTGACCGCTTCCTCCCTGAGTTCGATAAACCTTGGGTAATCCACTTAAGGGAAACTTTCTGCTGTTCTACAAACCTCTGCACTTGGAGGCCCAAAAACTGTCTACAAGAATAGAAGTGCGTAGACATCATCCAGCAGCTGAATCCAACAGGTTTCTTGAAGAGAAGTTTAAACCTGCATAAAAAGTCTGGATAATTATCCAAGCAGTCAGTCCATGAGTGGGACAATTCTTTACCAAATATTTCATGCTTTCCCAAGATTGAGCAACATGTTTGTCGGGTTCGCAGCATAGAAAACAAAAAATTTCCTATGATGGGAACAACTATGTACCAAGATCCTTCTACTAGATACAAGCAACGGGCGGATATACATCCGTAGAGAACATACCCTTGAAAATCGACAAAGCTTAACGAGGTTGAACTCGTGGTTGATGTAGACAATCTCTTGCCGATCTCAAGATCGAGAGGAAGTCCTAGCACCGCTAATCAGCAGCGCATCTGTGCTCGCACACACGTCCGAGGCACCGAGAATCCTCCGCCTCCTCGCTCCAGCAATGCAGCGGAAGCACAACTCTTTCTTGCCTAATATCCACCGGGAACATGTATCTCGCTAGTCCGAGACCATGGGGGATAAATACTAGAAGGGGAGAGAGATCCTTCATGAGGAGGTGTGAGTGAGAGAGAGGGAGGGAGGGGGGCTCCTTTTATAGGAGGAGGGGGGCACCCAAGGGGGTGGCCTCCGGCCATTGGGGCTTCCCCCTCCCCTCCTTCATTCATGTGGGTGGACACTCCACTCACAAAATGGCCCTTCAATTTTCTCCACTCAAAAACCCACTCAAATTCCCATTAAATTTCCACCAAATTTAATGCAAACTCTCATTAAATAAACTCCTTTTATTTATTTAGAATTTTATCAATTACTTTAATAAAAAAATTCACATATAACCCCTTGCTAGTATTTCATTTCACATGCAAAAACACTTTCTGCAATTTCACCCAAAAACCAGTTTCGGTATCTAGTGAAATAAATTCCTGCGCTTGTTATTCTTTTCAGCATGAAAATTTTGCTCCAAATGGTGTCGGTGTCTCTTAAGTGTGTCACCCTACGGTTCACGAATAATGCGGACATGATCAAGACCCCTCTCGGATCAATAATCAAAAGCGGGACCTGGAGATCCATACTGACTCCCACACATTCAACGATGACTTTCTTGTGATCATGAGAACCTTTTATGCTAGTATCTTAATTCTTTTATTTCGTGATATATTACATGTCCGAGATTCGATCATCGGTATCTCCATACCTAGTTTGATATCGTTACTGGCATGTACTCTTTTCTTGTTCCCGTGATATAACATTATAGTGATCAAATCACTTGCTTGCAAGCTAATCAATGTGATATCACCGAGAGGGCCCAGAGCATATCTATCCGTCATCGGGATGAACAAATTCCACTCTCGATCCATGGGCCTCAACATAACACTTTAGTAGTACTGAATCCATATTTATAATCACCTTGTTATGGTGTCACGTTTGATGTTATCAAGATACTCTTCCAGTGTTAGTGATTGACATGATCTCATGGTCTAAGGATTAGGATCACTTCGTATGATGTTATAGAAATATAAACTCAATGACTTTGATCATAATGTTATACTTCGGATGAATGTTCATCACACCATTCCAATAATGTTGTGACCTCGTTATTAACAACATCCAATGTCCATGATCAGGAAACCTTGATCATCTTGTTAATCAACGAGCTAGTTTATGAGAGAGGTATAACTAGGAACTTTTTGTTTGTTTATTAAACACACATGTATTAACGTTTCCGTATTAATACAATTATAGCATGCAAAATAAACATCTATCATATACTTGGAATATACATAATAACCACTTTATTATTGCCTCTCAGGGCATATTCCCTTCAGTCTCCCACTTGCACTAGAGACAATAATCTAGTTACATAGTGATAAATCTAACACCCATGGAGTTCGGGTGTTGATCATGTTTTGCTCTAGGGAGAGTTTTAGTCAACGGATCTGCTACATTGAGATCTGTGTGTACTTTATAGATCTTTATATCTCCATCCTTGACATGCTCGCGGATGGAGTGAAACCGGCGCTTAATATGCTTGGAATTCTTGTGAGACCTTGGTTCTTTGGCATTGGCTATGGCACCATTGTTGTCACAATATATCACCATTGTGTCCAACACACTCGCAACCACACCTAGTTCGGTTATGAACTCCTTCATCCAAACTGCTTCCTGAGCCGCTTCCGGAGCAGCAACATATTTGGCTTCCGTTGTTGATCCCGCCACCACAGGTTGTTTGGAACTCCTCCAACTAACCGCTCCACCATTCATGAGAAATACGCATCTGGATTGAGACTTAGAGTCATCCGGATAGGTGTCGAAGCTAGCGTCGACATAACACCTAGCGACGAGCTCTTCTTCACCTCCATACACAAGAAACATATCCTTAGTTCTTTGCAAGTACTTAAGGATATTCTTGACTGTTATCTAGTGTTCCGATCCTAGATCAGATTGGTACCTACTAGTCAAACTAATAGCATGTGCCACATCCGGTCTTGTACATAGCATGTCATACATTATAGAGCCTATGGCTGAAGCATAGGGGAATTTGTCCATTATCTATCTTTCTTCCGCCTTAGCCGGACTTTGAGTCTTATTCAATGTCTTGCCTTGCAACATAGGTAATAAACCCTTCTTACTTCCATCCATTTTAAACTCCTTTAAAATCTTATCAAGGTATGTACTTTGCTATAGCCCTATTAGGAGCCTAGATCTATCTCTATAGATCTTTATGCCTAATATGTATGACGCTTCACCTAGGTCCTTCATTGAAAATTTGCTGTTTAGATAACTTTTAACACTGTTTAAAAGATCTACATCATTTCCGATCAATAATATTTCATCCACATATAATATCAGAAATGCCACATTGCTCCCACTCACTTTCTTGTAAATACAAGCCTCTCCATAAGTTTGGACAAATCCAAACTCTTTGATCACCTCATCAAAGCGGAGATTTCAACTCCGGGATGCTTGCTTCAGTCCATAGATGGATCGCTGAAGCTTGCATACCTTGTCAGCATCCTTAGGATCAACAAAACCCTTTGGTTGTATCATATACAACTCTTGTTCGATATTGCCATTGAGGAACACAATTTTGACATCCATCTGCCATATCTCATAGTCGAAATATGCAACAATTGCTAACATAATCCTAACTGACTTTAGCATCGCTACGGGAGAGAATGTCTCATCGTAGTTAACTCCTTGAATTTGTCGAAACCCCTTTGCGATAAGTCGAGCTTTATAGACGGTTACATTACCATCAGCATCAGTTTTCCTTTTGAAAATCCATTTATTCTCCACAGCCTTTCGGTCGTGAGGTACGTCCACCAAGGTCCAAACCTGGTTTTCGTGCATGGATTCCATCTCGGATTTCATGGCTTCTAACCATTTGTTGGAATTCGGGCTCATCACCGCTTCTTCATACGTCACAGGATCATCAATTTCATCGACCATGAAATTCATAACAGGATTTTCGTACATATCGGGAGTTGCACGCGTCCTGCTAGACCTGCAAGGTTCAGTAGTATTCTCTTTCGTAGCTTCATGATCATTATCATTAGTTCCCTCTTCAATTGGTGAAGCCAATTCCGGAACGACTTCCGGTGCTGTGCTACTCGCCATACTATGAAGAGAAGGTTCTACAACCTCTTCGAGTTCTACCTTCCGACTACTCACGCCTTTCGCGAGAAACTCTTTCTCCAGAAAGGATCCATTCTTGGCAACAAAAACCTTGCCCTCGGATCTATGATAGAAGGAATACCCAATAGTTTCCTTAGGGTATCCTATGAAGACGCATTTTTCCTCTTTGGGTTCGAGTTTATCCGGTTGAAGTTTCTTCACATAAACATTGCATCCCCAAACTTTAAGAAATGACACCTTAGGTTTGTTTCCAAACCACAATTCATACGGTGTCTTCAACGGATTTAGATGGTGCCCGATTTAAAGTGAATGCAGAAGTTTCTAGTGCATAACCCCAAAATGACAGTGGCAAGTCCGTCAGAGACATCATAGATCGAACCATATCTAATAAAGTATGATTACAATGTTCCGACACACCATTTCTCTGTGGTGTTCCGACGGGTGTGAGTTGTGAAACTATTCCACACTCTTTCATATGAGTGCTAAACTCGTAACTTAGATACTCACCTCCACGGTCAGACTGTAGAAATTTGATCTTTTTATTACAATGATTTTCCACTTCACTCTGAAACTCCTTGAATTTCTCAAAGGTTTCAGACATGTGTTTCATCAAGTAGATATAACCGTATCTACTCAAATCATCCGTGAAAGTTACAAAATAACGATATCCACCTCGTGCCGACACACTCATTGGACCACACACATCAAAATGTATGATTTCTAATAAATCTGTCGCCCGTTCCATTGAACCAGAAAACAGCGTTCTAGTCATCTTGCCCATAAGGCATGGCTCACATGTATCAAATGATTCAAAATCAAGTGATTCCAAAAGTCCATCCTAATGGAGCTTCTTCATGCGTTTAACGCTAATATGACCTAGACCACAGTGCCACATATATGCGGATATATCATCATTAAGTTTAATCCTTTTAGCATCAATATTATGAATATGTGTAACATTATTATCGAGATCCAATAGAAATAAACCATTCATCATTGGTGCATGACCATAAAAGATTTCATTCATATAAATAGAACAACCATTGTTCTCGGATTTAAATGAATAACCACTAGGCATCAAACATGATCCGGATACAATGTTCATGCTTAGTATTGGCACCAGATAACAATTATTTAAGTTTATAACTAATCTCGATGGTAAGTGGAGAGGTAGCGTTCCGATGGCGATCACATCAACGCTTGATCCATTGCCGACACGCATCTTGACCTCACCCCTTGCTAGCGGTCGCTTGTTCCGCAGCCCCTGATTCGAGTTACAAATATTAGCAATTGAACCGGTATCAAATACCTAGGTTCTACTGCGAGTACTAATCAAGTACTTGGGACAATTGCGCTTCCAGTGTCCAGTCCCCTTGCAATAATAGCACTCGGTATCAGACTTAAGGCCAACTCTAGGTTTCTTTTCAGGCACGGCAACTGGATTGCCGCCGTTCTTTCCCTTTTGTTTACCCTTCTTGTCTTCATTGAAACCAGTGGTATTATTGATCATCAAAACTTGATGTTCTTTCTTGATCTCCACTTCTGTAGTTTTAAGCATTGACAGAAGCTCAGGGAGAGACTTCTTCATGCCTTGCATATTATAGTTCATCACGAAGCTCTTATAGCTAGGTGGAAGAGACTGGAGAACATGATGGATGCCTAAGTAAATGGGATTAGTTATTCCCAAGGACATAAGCTTATCAGTGTAACGCGACATCTTGAGTACATGCTCACTTACGGAGTTGTTCTCTTGCATCATGCAGCTAAAGAACTTTTCTGAAGCATTATAACTCTCTACAGCAGCATGTGTGTCAAAAATCATTTTCAACTCACCCATTGTATCAAATTCATTGCCGTTTTCGAAACGCTTTCGAATCTCTGGCTCTAGCCCATACAATATGCCGCAATGAACTAAGTTGTGGTCCCCCTGACGAGTCTGATAGACATTCTTTTCCTCGTCAGGGCATCATCCAATGGTGGGGGGGGGGGACTAGCAGCGCTTCTATCGCATATTGCTTTTGTGCAGCAGTGAGGAGAATCCTCAAATTCATGGCCCAGTCGGTAAAGTTGCTACCATTCGTTGCAAGTTTCTCTTTATCCATGAACACATTGAAATTAAAATCAAGTGGTGCCATCTACAACAGAACTTGTAAAGTGTAGACTAAGTTTATGATAGATTGATTTCAACTAATCCAAATTAAGAATGAACTCCCACTCAAAAATGACATCCCTCGTGCCTTTTTGGTGATTACATGAACCAAATCCACTACACCAAGTCCGATCATCACGTGAGTCGGTGTAGCTTCAAAGGCGAGCATCAAATGGGCATCATATCTTCCATATGACTCATGCTTAACCTTTCAGTCCGTGTTCCGAGGCCATTTCTATACATGCTAGGCTCGCCAAGTAAGAACCTTAGTATTCGCATGTGTAACTGTCTTACACCCGAAATATGATCGTGGATCCAAGAACACCCGATCATCACGTGATGTCTTGGAGCGACGAAACATAATCAATGCATACTTAAGGGAGAACACATTTTTATCTTGATATCTAAATGAGGGATCATCTTATTATGCTAATAAAACACCAAACAAGCAATATAAGATGCAACAAACATCACATGTTAATAAGTGGAATGATATGGTTCTTGCACTTGATCTCCATCATATGCATCGTGGTATGATCAATATCATACCTCTTTGTGTAAGTCCAAGGTTTATAGAACTTACATGTTATGTGTGTTGTAAGAGTATCGACTTATACTTCTACTTACAACATCACCATATCATGACACTATCCCAGCAACAATCTAAACTAGACGCCTCTAATTTATCCATTGCAAGTTTTACGTGGCTTAGGGCTTTCGAACATAGAACCGTTCTTACCTACGAACATGAACCACAATGAGGATAACCAAATTGTGGAAAACTCATTGCAAATTAGATATTGACTATAGTAGGCGAGACAGACACCCGCTAGCCACTTATGCAAAACTAGTTGCATGTCAAGCGTGGAATATGTCTCATGTGCGAGGACATGTAAAGTTTGTCCGAGCCGCTTCATCCCACTATTCCACCAATATCCAAAGTACAACTAAAAAGCAATAACATGATCATCATTGCCCACATAGTCATATGTGTACTACCCGTGCAAAGCATCTACGCATAGATCCGTCTCTGATACCATTGTAGGGTTTGTAGTATAGAAAACAAGAAATGGAAACAACTATGTACTAAGATCTATCTACTAGATACAAGAAACGGGCGGATATACATCCGTAGAGAACATACACTTGAAGATCGACAAAGCATAACAAGGTTGAACTCGTGGTTGATGTATATGATCTCTTGCCGATCTCAAGATCGAGAGGAAGTCCTAGCGCCGCAAATTAGCGGCGCATCCGTGCTCGCACACACATCCGAGGCACCGAGCAACCTCCGCCTCCTCGCTCCAGTGATGCAGCGGAAGCACAACTCTTTCTTGCCAAATAGCCACCAGGAACATGTATCTCACTAGTCCGATACCATGGGGGATATATACTAGAGGGGGAGAGAGATCCTTCACGAGGAGGTGTGAGTGAGAGAGAGGGAGGGGGCTCCTTTTATAGGAGGAGGGGGGCACCCAAGGGGGTGGCCGCCAGCCATGGGGGCTGACCCCTCCCCTCCTTAATTCATGTGGGTGGACACTCCACTCACAAAATGGCCCTTCATTTTTCTCCACTAAAAAACCCACTCAAATTCCTATTAAATTTCCACCAAATTTAATGCAAACTCTCATTAAATAAAACTCCTTTTATTTATTCAGTTGTCAATTACTTTAATGACAAACATTCACATATAACCCCTTGCTAGTATTTTATTTCACATGCAAAAACATTTTCTGCAATTTCACCCGAAAACCAGTTTCGGTATCTAGTGTAATAAATTCTTGCGCTTGTTATTCTTTTCAGCATAAAACTTTTGATCCAAATGGTGTCGGTGTATCTTAAGTGTGTCACCCTACGGTGTGAATAATGCGGACATGCGGACATGATCGAGACCCCTCTCAGATTAATAATCAGAAGCGGGACCTGGAGATCCATACCGACTCCCACACATTCAATGGTGACTTTCCTATACTCTCATTAAATAAAACTCCTTTTATTTATTCAGTTGTCAATTACTTTAATGAAAAACATTCACATATAACCCCTTGCTAGTATTTTATTTCAAATGCAAAAACATTTTCTGCAATTTCACCCAAAAACCAGTTTCGGTATCTAGTGTAATAAATTCTTGCGCTTGTTATTCTTTTCAGCATAAAACTTTTGATCCAAATGGTGTCGGTGTCTCTTAAGTGTGTCACCCTACGGTGTGAATAATGCGGACATGATCGATACCCCTCTCGGATTAATAATCAGAAGCGGGACCTGGAGATCCATACCGACTCCCACACATTCAATGGTGACTTTCTTATGATCGTGAGAACCTTTTACGCTAGTATCTTAATCCTTTTGTTTTGTGATATATTACATGTCCGAGATTCGATCATCGGTATCTCCATCCCTAGTTTTATCTTGTTACTGACATGTAATCTTTTCTTATTTCTGTGATATAACATTCTAGTGATCAAATGTGACACCTCCGGGATTAAGGCTAGACACACTACAAGAAATATATTAATTTATGACCTTCTGATAGTGACCGTGGACCAAATCGTCAAAGATCTCTGACGATTTTGCACCAGATGGTCGCAAGATGTTAGAAGAGGTCAGAACACTGAAAAATTAAGACGATTTTGCTAAAAACATCGTAATTTGACTAGGAAAAATCGTCATAATCTGACTGATGTAGACTAAAACGTTATTTGTAGCCGATTACGACGATTTAAATTGGTCGTAACGTCTAAAATAAAATAAGTTGCAATAAGTAAGCCTCCACGTCAGCAATTTTTGTCTATGTGGCATGTCTATGTTTTAATTTTTTCCCACATAAAGTATCTATGTGTCAATTTTTATCTATGTCAGACAGATACGCGTGCTTATTAGGAAATATACATGTCAATTTTTGCCACATGCGTGCTTATTAGGAAATATACATATGCCAGTTTTTATTTTGTCAGATGCATGCTTATTAGAAGTAATACAGCAAAAAAATAGAGAGGAGGTGAGGGATCGAAACTGCGTCCTTGCTGAAAGAGGCAACGCCCTCAAACCACTAGTCCACTCAACCTTTTGTGCTTAAAACCCACCGCAATTCTAAAATACATAATCCGCACAATTTTATTTCTAGCTCTCTCGGAAGGGAGCATGCCTGCATGTAGGAGTTTAGATATGGGCTGGGCTGGGCCTTCGCGCAATAGTTTAGGTCCGGGCTAGGTCGGCTGGTTTGGTTAGGATAGATTTTTTCTTTTTTTCTTTTTTTATAATTCTATTGTATCTTTTTCATAAGATGTCTAAAAGAATTAATTTTTATCTCTAAATTTTTATAAAATTCAGTAGATCTTAGGATGTTGATTATCATTGTTTTATTATTTAAAACTAGTTGATTTATTAATCCCACATTATTCTACAATAGGGACAATATCATAATTAAAATATGATTTTAAAATTAGAGGTTTGAATTAAAAAATTGGGAATTGGGTCTTGCTAAACCATTAATGGATCTCTGAAGAAATAGCATATTATGAGTCTAAAAATGATTTTTATAAAAAATCATGGGCATCAGATCATGTACCTGTAGTTCAAATCGGACCCACCTCCTACCGATTCGGCAAGAATTTGTCTTTTTCACCAGGGGTGGACGGAAAGGTTTGAGATACCTCGGTTGGTACATTGTCCATGTAAGGTGGTCTAATATTTTAAAAAATATGTTGGTACCATTTTAAAACTGTCATTTGGTGGTTGCTTTACAAAACGCCCCGTTTTTTGCACTCGGGAAATGGAAAATGGATTTTCCGTGTGTCAAAAAGGAAAACTTCCTCCTGCAACATTGTTCTCCATCCCACGATGCACATGCATACACAACATGGACACATTATCACAAACTATGCCATGATTCTGGCAATAACATTGGTCGTTTGGCCCGAAAACCATGAAACCTCGGACATGATAGATCATTTCCGAGAAGGTTTTTTCGAGACGCAATCAATTTACCAAGTTTGATATTTTTTCTTGGAAATTTTCATATAACATGACGCCATGCGAAGGTTTCACATAGTTCAGACCGTTTTTGAATTTTTTATGCCTGTTTCAAACTATGGTCAAAACGGCGGACACGAAGGTTCTTAGCTAGGGGCTGAGCCTCGCTAAAATGCATTGGATCTTTGATGAAACATCATATTGTGAGTCTAAAAATGATTTTTTTCAAAAATCATGAGCATCGGATCATGTACCTATAGTTCAAACCGGACCCACTTCCTACCGATTCGGCAGGAATTTGTCTTTTTCGCCAGGGGTGGACGGAAAGGTTTGTGATACCCCGGTTGGGACATTGTCCATGTAAGATGGTCTAATATTTTTACAAAATATGGTCGTACCATTTTAAAACTGTCATTTAGTGGTTGCTTCACAAAACGCCTCGTTTGTTGGCACTCAAAAAATGGAAAATGGATTTTCCGTGTGTCAAAAAAGAAAACTTTCTCCTGCAACATTGTTCGCCATCCCACGATGTATATGGGTGCACCATATGGGCACATTATCACAAAATATGACGCGATTTTAGCAATAACATTGGCCATTTGCCCGAAAGTCATGAAACCTCGAACATGATAGGTCATTTCTGAGAAGATTTTTTTGAGACACTTGCAATATACCAAGTTTGGTATTTTTTTCTTGCAACTATGTCACATAATAAGACACAACGCGAAGGATTTGTATTGATCGGACTATTTTTTAATTTTTTATGCCAGTTTCAAACTATGGTCAAAACGGCGGGCATGAAGGTTCTTAGCTCGGGGCTGAGCCTCGCTAAAATTGCATTGGATCTCTGAAGAAACATGATATTATAAGTCTAAAAATCATTTTTTGAAAAATAATGGGCATCAGATCATGTACCTGTAGTTCAAATCGGACTCACTTCATACCGATTCGACAGGAATTTGTCTTTTTTGCCAGGGGTAGACGGAAAGGTTTGAGATATCCCGGTTGGGACATTTTCCATGTAAGGTATCCTATTATTTTTTAAAAATGGGATGGTAGCATTTTGAAACTATCATTTGGTGGTTGCTTCACAAAACGACCCGGTTTTTGCACTCAGAAAATGAAAAATGGTTTTTTGTGCGACAAAAAAGAAAACTTCCTCCTGCAACATTATTCGCCATCCCACGATACATATGGGTGCACAGTATGGGCGCATTACCACAAACTACACTACGATTCTAGCCATAACATTGGCAATTTGGCTCGAAAGCAATGAAACCTCGAACATGATAAGTCATTTCTAAGAAGGTTTTTTTGAGACACTTGTAATATACCAAGTTTAGTATTTTTTCTTGCAACTATGTCACATAATAAGACAGCACGCAAAGGATTTGTATTGATCGGACCGTTTTTTAATTTTTATGCCCGTTTCAAACTATGGTAAAAACGGCGGGCATGAAAGTTCTTAGCTCGGGGCTGAGCCTCGCTAAAATTTCATAGGATCTCTTAAAAACATGATATTGTGAGTCTAAAAATTATTTTTTTGAAAAATAATGGGCATCATACCATGTACCTGTAGTTCAAATCGGACCCACTTCCTACCGATTCGACAGGAATTTGTCTTTTTCGCCACAGGTAGACGGAAAGGTTTGAGATACCCCGGTTGGGACATTTGTCCATGTAAGGTATCCTATTATTTTTGAAAAATGGGATGGTAGCATTTTTAAACTTTTATTTGGTGGTTTCTTCACAAAACGACCCGGGTTTTGCACTCAGAAAATGGAAAATGGTTTTTTTGTGCGACCAAAAGGAAAACTTTCTCCTGCAACATTGTTCGCCATCCCACGATGTATATGGGTGCACAATATGGGCACATTATCACAAACTATGACACAATATGGACACAATATGGGCACATTGGCCATTTGGCCCTAAAGCCATGAAACCTCGAACATGATAGGTCATTTATGAGAAGGTTTTTTAAGACACTTGCAATATACCAAGTTTGGTATTTTTCCTTGCAACTATGTCACATAATACAATGTGACACAAAGATTTTATGTTGTTCGGACCTTTTTTTAATTTTTTACACCCGTTTTATTGGTCGTTTATCCTCCAGAAAATAGAGCTAGCCAATCAGAGAACACCAATAGATTACCCACGGATTACCCTGCCATAGATCTCAGCCATCCACACGGTCTCATCCAACGTAAGAAACCACTCCCCTCAAATTTTGGACATGGGCACCAAAGAAGAAAAAGACCTAAACGCCCCACTAAAAGAGAAAAAGAAAGGGGCAGTTTGGACAAACCATCCCCATCCCTCCCTTCCGCTAGGTCACCCTATCCCTCCCTCCCAGATCCCATCCTAGACTCACCAACTCTATCGCCGCCACCACCCGTGGCCCCTCTCTCGATATCGATGCAGAGAGCCTACCCAGCCACCTCGCCGCATCCCCACACCACCCAGCCAGCGCCGCCTCCTAGCCGGATCCCCACGCCACCAAGCCAGCGCCGCCTACACAGATCCCTATGCGCCCACCTCAGTTCCACCCCCACCCCACCATCACCAGTCCAGAACCGATATAGAGAACCACCGTAACCCACCATCGCCCATCTCCACTGCCTCGCCCCTCCATAGCTGCTGCCACCTCCGCCGCCTCTCCAGATCTCTCCCTTCCCGCCGCCCCATCTCCCTCACCCTCTCGATATTTCTCCCATCTAGATCAAGGGAGAACCCTTGCCGTCCTGCCCCTTCTCGTCGGTGCCCTGCTAGGCGTCGCTCGGCGTCGGCGAAGGCGAGGACGGCGCGTGCGGTGCCAGCGAAGGATAATCAGGGGATGAAGCGGGCGATGGTTGTTGCTTCGGGAAAGTCGGAAAGTTCGCGGGAGGCTGGAGCAGCGACAACTCGTCCCTGAGGTGTTGCTTGGAGATGTCATTGAGGTGCGGCGGGGAGGCCCAGTAGGCGTTGCCGTCTGCTCTGCCAAGGCCATGATCTCTCCCTCACATGGAGTTCTGCTTCTGCCTCCACCAGTTTTTCATGTCCAGGTCTGCAGCACCTCTCTCCCGGCATTTTTCCTTTAGCGGCATAATCGTGTTTTAACTTTGCTATTATGCCACCTGCACTCTTTTCATCTTGGCTTGCTGAGTTTGATTTTTTTATCAGATGCAAAATATATAAATAGGTTGCTTCATTGTATCACGGTTCACGGATATTTGATGTAGCTTGAGGAGCTCTTGCATAAAGTATCCTGAAATCATCTGAATGCTAAAATCTTACTCAAATTAGTGACAATGTAGTCTCACATGCGAATTCTAGCTTGCCCTACTGGTCAGCAGTTTCAACTTGACACTGTAATTTCTCATGGCGTTGGATGGTTGAAGATATTAAGCTTGCCCTTTTTCAAGTACCTTGTGGAACTATTGTATGCATGTGTAATAGTAGCACTACTGTCTATGAGTGACATTTATTAGTTAGTCCTGATTGCTGAGTTAGTTTTCCATACTAGCAGAACATTACAATTTATTGTAGTAGAAACTTGTAGAATTTGTAGCAGAGCATTTCCCTTTGTTTTAAGTTGCATCTAATTCTAGACCATTGGCCTGCTTATATAGAGTAGCTATCCTGTATGATTTTGGTTACTTTTCTTCATGAACCTTGTTCAGTTTTGGCTGTTGTGTTTATGGTTTGCAATGTTTCAATCTTACACAACTGACCCGATGGCCGCCGCCGTCTAGGAGGCTGGCCGCACCAACGGCGAAGAGCATGCGGCGGTCCTGCTCGCGGACACCAGGGTCGTGCCTGACGACACCATACCGTGGCCCAGGCGTCCTCTACTACCGCACTACCTCTCACTCGATGACACCAGATCCCAATCTCCATTGTGTAGGCAAGTCCTTGGTTCCTCCCTTTTCTGCTCTATTTGTGATGTAAGACATGACTATAATGTGTGCCATTGTGCCAAAGAACTGGTCTGATATCATTGAAATTTTTGCAAGGACATGTTGAATACTTGAGGTACTATTTGGGTCTATTTGAAATGGATAGTTCACACTTATGCCTTCTGTGTTGATGGAAATTTAGAATAAATGGCGTTCACAATATAAGTACCTTTGTGTTTTAGCACCCCAATATTCTACTGCAGGGATTAACTAAAAACATCCTAGCTAGCCTCTTGCTGTTTCAGTCCCGCCCCGGCCCAAAGAAGAAAACAGAGGAAAAGCTTCTTTGGTTGCTTTTTTTCTTTTCTCTTTCGTATATTCAGACTGATTGTTACTACTAGCAGTACATAGTGTTCTTCAAGTGGATGTCAAGGTGATTTAATATTGGTTCTTGAGGCTGGTCTCTAGATTACATTTTTAAGTTGTACTTAAGCTGCCATCTATAGCATGCTCTACTTCTTAGTTACTGTAAAAATGGTTATATTTACAGTTTTCTTTGATAAGAAACTTGCTCTTTTACCTCTGAAATGAGTACAACTTTTAACAATGTTTGAAAAGAAACTTGCTCTTTTACCTCTAAAATGCGTAGCACGAGTAAGTTAGAGTCTGAAATTTTACAGAATAATAAAAATGGTTTAAATTCAATGCTACTCTATCCATATTGAGCATTCAAATCGATTATATTATCATGGTTGTATTGTGATATCTTTGTGCTACCTTTATTTTGCTACTGGCTATAGGTCTGAACATGTATTAATGTTGTTGTCTTTCATTCTTCTCCACATGTCTCGCAGATCTCCCAGAACAACTACCCTAGCTGACCGCAGGCTCAGCATGCACATCCAGACCATCACCACTGATTTTAAGAGGGTGTCCAAGATCCACGGCAAGCTCTGCATCGTCTTTTCTTGCTTGCCGCTGATGCCCATACTTTTTGAGTCACTGCCCCTCACACCCAGCTGTGTTTGCGTCTGATTTCCCATGGCGGGTTCTTATACACAAGATGGAAGAGTGAAAATGCAAAAGATAATCCTGGTATATTGATTGATGATGAAAGAATCTACACCTAGTATATTGCAACTGTAATCTGTTGTGGTTGGTGTCATGCAGTAGTAATAGGATTACTTGAATATTTATCAGTGCTTGGGTGATAAACAGATTGTGTCACAATCACTATATTACAAACAGAACTTTTATTAGTGCAAATGCTCCATTAGTGAACTTGTAGCAGAAGTAGAATCTTGCAAGATTGGATGTGACACTGTATTACACCACTTCCTTATTTACAAGAAGTATAGTACTCTAGTATATGTATTATGTGAAATTATATTACTCCACTTCCTTATTTACAAAGAGTGCAACATTGTATTACTTGTATTAATCTGTTTTGTTTAATAACTTGCAGGCATTGGATTTCATTTGCCCGCAAGTGTTGTTCTGTCACATTTTTACAAGGGCTCTAGGATGAATTCTACCGAAAGAAGCTGGAACCTGCAACTAACAAAGATTTCTAGCACATTAGACTTGGTTTTACTTTTGTAGCTAGTTAATAGATCATTAGAGTTGGTTTTACTTTTGTATCTAGTTAATAGATGTTCTGGTATATTCAGGTATCCGGATACCTAATGTTAATGCATGGTTGTAATATGTGCTGTTATCTGTAATATTATTTGTAAATTTGCTCCGTTTCAATAAAAAGAGCTATATACTGTATCTGTTCTGATTAAATTATTAATTGTTTAAATACTGGGACCAGAGTGAAAATGAATACTGAAATGTGGGATAGTAGGCTTTGACAACTTGACCCATTTGACTAGTGGGACCGTCCAAACTAAAAAGGCTGAAAGTTGAATGGAAGTTCAATGTAAAAAGGCCAAGGCCCAAAAAACAAAGAGTCAAAAATGTTGGGCGTGGCCCATGTAGATGACTAAAATGCATAGGAGAAAAAAAATAAGCCAGAATTGTTGGGCTGAGTCCATATAGAACCTAGAAATGGACCGGGCTAAATTTGCACTACGACGATTTTGTTTTGTCACAATTTTGCCACGTCGGATTGGCCACGTAGGATCTGACGTGGCTAGGCTAGACTTCTAGTGACGATATTGGATCGTCATAGAGATTATGACGATCCAATATCGTCATAGACGTCTACGACGTTTACATAGAAAACATCGTTGTGTGTAATTACCGACGCTCAGTTTTTGACGATCTGTTTTTCGTCATAAGATCATCATATATTGTAGACAATGACGATTCAGTGACAAAAATGGAGGGTCATGTATCATCAGATTCCTTGTAGTGACAAATCCCAGACCTTCGTCTGAACATAAGCCTAGCCTAATCTCGAAAGCGTACAAAGAAAAAATCAGTAACACAACAGTGACCCTACGACACAAAATTTATTATAGAGAGCTCATAACTGAGCAGAGAACCAAAATATTACAAGTAGAGGTCACTGACTATAAACATCAAACAACGGAAGGCAAATTATGCTATTAAGTATAGCAAACTTAACAATTGGCCTAAGAGGCCTGAAGCATAACGATGACGTCCAATCCATAGATCCCAGACTGCCGACTGGAAACTCCAAACTACTCGTCGAGGTCGATGTCGTAAACAACTCATCTTCTATGGTAACACTTACTCTGCTGCAAAAGTATCAACGAAGCAAGGGTGAGTACAGGGTGTACTCCGCAAGACTTATGGCTGGTGGAGTTCATTTTTGCATAAATCCATCTTTGTTTTGTGAAACAAGAGGGAGAAGAATCTCGAATAATCAGAATATTTTAAAGGGGGATAAGAGAGCGGTAACTCTAGCTTTGATCATCTCTTGATATCCACCGAATCATCATCAGCTGAACCTATCTAGGATCACCCCCTCGATCCTTGAGGAAGTATCCTTAAGCACACATTACTTAACTTACCAAGTTTTACGATTAGGTTCAAGTTCTCTATGATCTTCACGTCCGTTCCCAAGTCGTCCATAACCGCGGACGCGGCTTTTCGAAAAGATTAATAACCCTGCAGGGGTGTACAACTTTACCCACACGTACCAACCGATTCTTAATGCCAGATCATTAGCCCTCTTCCTTGGAAGGCCGGCAGAGAGTGGTTGACCATGACCTTTACCTTGCTTTCACCGAGACCATGAGTCACGCACTAGGGAGATGCCGCTGTAACGGGTCGAGTCCCGAAGCCGGTCCCTAATGATGTGCGCAGAGTTCAAGATTACGGATGCTGGGTATCTCTTGTTCCCGGCTATGCTTACCTACCTGTTATGAATGCACCTCCTTCACCTCCATTCAAGAAAATCCAAGATGCGTATGTCGAATGGAAAGCCCGAACTATGTGACTCATGGAATCTACTCGGCAAGTTAGTTGGTCGAGGGGGTTTCCAGGCCACCGTGTGGCTGTACTCTCGTCTTGGTTCAAGAGGTAAGAACATTGGGTCCTAAGGGTGGCAAGTACGGGACTGCAAAAACCACAACCCACCATGGCCTCCCATACAAGCCTTAGCATGTTTATTATCCATCACTGATCATACCACGTCATCTTGTCAAACTAGGTTCATTCGCAGCTCTAATTCATCAACCAGATGGATCAGTGGTAACAACTAAGCAGGGCTAAGCACAACAAATATAAAATCTCTAGCAACGCTTCACAAGCCAAACCCTAGTTATGCTAGGAGCAGTGGACCAGGGAATATTGGCTTCAAAGGTAACATGCATCAGATAGGATTACTCCATCTATCGATAAAAGAATTGGAATCGTATGCACATGGCAAGAATGAAATACTTTAAAAACATAGGATTATATCATGTGTGGGGTTTCGCTTGCCTTTGCTAGTTGATATCCAGAAAGCAGAGCTTCAAACACCTGGTACTTGACTTGATTACAGTTGGTCAAGTATTGGTCTTCGAGCTTCGACGGTGTTAACCTCGGGCTTCGATGGTGTTGACCTCGATCTTCGATCTCGAACTCGATTGCTCACATTCATCTCCGGGTACTACCGAGAAGAAGCGGAAACACCGAAAACAATACAACGGTCAACACATGGTATCGATGCAATGCTCAAGCAAGGATGATTATATGACAAGTTAAATAGCATTGATATAAACCCTAAGACATGTTGTACCATTTTAAACGGGATCCGAGGGGTCTGAACCCTAATTCGGAGAAACCTCGGATTCACCTGTGAGGGTTACTAGGTTATTATAATTATACTTGTCATGAAAGTTGTTGAACAATGCATGATTATAGTTTAATTGAACATTTTGATATATTATTTGTATTTTTCTGAATTAAAATGAATTAGTTATGAATTTCTCCAATTTTAATTCATTTTAAATCATTTTTGGAATATTCTAAAATAATTTACATTTTGGAATTACTTTTAACATTTTATTAAACATTTATGGAAATATTTATTTGATTTACAGATGAGGCCCATAGGGTATTTATAATTCCAGAAAACAATTTACAAAACATTTAATAAAATAAAAAGGGACACTGCATCAGAGGGACACTGCATTGCTGATGTCATCACATGGCCAGAAACTTTTCTTACCGCACTAACCCTACCCACACACACTGACAGAGGGGCCCAGTCCATGATGGGTCCACCCGAAGGCCATGTGGGAGCCACGTCGGACTCGCCGGTGGTGTGCAGCAGGCGGTGGTCATCGCCGGCGATAGAGGCCACCCTAGCATGCGTGGTTAGGTGCGTTGGAAAGATCTTGGCAAGGCGAACCACATAGAGGTGGCGCCGCCAGAGAATGGTCGCCGAAGATGGCGACACAACAACGGACAGTGGCGGCGAGCAGCGGTGCACGACGCTACGGTGAACCAGAGAGGGGGAGATGAATCCAAGAGGCCCATGAGGATCGCAAGATCACCAGGAGGCTAGCAGAGGAGTCGCGGAGGAGAGGCAAGGTCGGGAGTGATGACAGGAACGGCGGCGAGATCCGTTGGTGACGAGGAAGACTGTGACCGTGGCGTCGACTGGGATCGAACGGGGCCGATTCCTTCTGGGAGATGAAACAGCGATGATGGTCGGGGTCTGACAAACTAGGGTTCGGGGAGCTCGCAGAGATGAGGGGAGAGAGCACTGGGGAGGGGGAGGATAAGACCAGGGAAGAGAAGGAGAGCATGGCGCGACGTTCTTATATATCTCTAGGAGCTAGACGGACGACAGCGACGAAGCGGTGAAGATTGACGACGGCGGCGCTGCCACAGAGCTGCTTGGCATCGTCGTCGAAGATGATGAAGGAGGCGAGGCCGAAGAGGTATCGGGCCAGGGGTGGGCTGCGCATGCTGAACATGGGCTTAGTGGGCCGGCTTCTGGGATGCTGCAAAGGAAGGGCGACGGATGCTGGTGACTGCACGTGGGAGGTAGGGAGAAAGGAGAGAGGAGCTGGGCTCGGCCCAGATAGATTAGGGATAGTTTTTATTTCTAGAATGTTTTTCTATTTCCTGTTTTGCCTTTTCTCTTTTGTAAATTCATTTGTAAATCTGTTTTGATCATTTCAAAAATACCATAGGAGTTTACAAGATTTATAAAATAATATAGGGATCCCTTTAGTCAATTTGGCTCTATTGTTTTTGTAGTTTTTTTCAAAATATTCAAAACCCTTTTGAATGGATTTCAAGAAAGAGAGGGAAGGATTAGGGTTTAGGGTTTGGAGAACCTTTTTGTTGCATGCATTTTAAATGATGATCATGAATGCACATTCAAACCCTAATGTCTATTTAGTAAAACTAAGGTTGTTACAATTCTATCCCCTTAAAAGAATCTCATCCCGAGATTCCTAGGTAGGAAGATAGAAGGAACAGGGTTACACTAAACTTTGACAATCTTCTCGAAGAGGTTGATCCATTCCACCATGACAAATGGATGAAGCGCTTCGTAATCTTCGAGGTGGCTGTTCACACTAAGGAAGAGAGGGAATGACATAGAACCACAAACTGAGTATCTCATGGTTAACTCATGGATAGATGTTTCACAAACATCTCTAAAGCTAACAACATGAAACACGTCAAGGTAACAGAGGAAACAAAAAGAGAAGAATTCAAGGTGACAGGTAACTGGTCTTCATAAGGATTGAGACCATGGAGCTTGTAGAAGAGTTTTAACTTCTGTGGGAAGAAACTTCCAACAGATGGAACATGACCATAGACTTCGAGAGATAAACCTCTACTAAACAGCTTAATAGAGCTTTATAGGTGGAAGAGATAGATACCAGCAAAACCAAGTCGTTGAACTACTTTTGACACAGAAGGGTCACTCTTTCATTCAACAGAAGGCCAAGATAGAAAGGTGTTTTGGTGTAGAGGACTCATAAGAGTCATAAGGAACATGTAACAAGGGAAACTAGTGATTATGAAAATCATGGTCGCTCTTCGAACATGTTTAAGAAAGCGGGAAGGAAACTCTTTATTCATCCAGGACTATCAAAATCTTTGCCAAAGATCATGATATCACTTTACACCACCAAGATGAATAGTTGAAAAGATTCCTGATGACACGAGAAGAAAGAAACTTCATTCTTAGACTCCAAGTACTTGGCATAACAAGACGCTTGCCATCATAAAAGGGTCTGGAGGATTGACCGAGAGACATTTAGTAACTCTACTTTAAATGTTCTCCTTGATGTTTGAAAAACCAATATCAAATTTTTAACAAGACTTCAATCAGTCATCAAGTAAAGGTCAGACTTCGTTTACAAAGGAGACCATAAGCACAACTCCTATAATCAATCATAGAAGAAGCCTCATGATAAGTGGCTGTTATTGTTGATTCAAGGCTGTTACATCAATCTTGCCAGATGTATAGAGAGACCTATGTCAAAACCTTGGGGAGCACCAACCATTATTGCTTCTTGAGATTCAGCTTTGATTAAGTGGAGGGATACTTCAGACTCAGCATATCCGAATAGAAAGTGTGCAACATTTACCGCTAAGGTAAAGTTACTAGATTCTCAAGACATGGACTTCAATGTCAAGCTCTAAAAGATGAGCTAGATTGCAGAACCATGTGATAACAAGTTATCAGAAGATAATTGCATCTACATGAATTGTTTGCAACGAAACACAACAGAATCCTTGTTGGGAAACATTTAGGAAGATATCGAAGTTTTGTTGGACTTCTTTTCTCCCGTGAACAAATCAATCAGTGGCTTGGTGTGATTGGAGGATCTTCTCAAGATGTGAAGGTATCAACCTACCATATCAAGAATATCTCGCACATGTTTGACTAACTTGGAATGATTTCCGAGGAAACAAAGATAACTCTACTCGAATCCATGGCGACATCTTTCAACATTTGCACATGAACCAGAGAAGGTTACTTCTAACATCCAGAACACGTACTTCGGGATAACACGAAGATGGTTCTCAAAAGTTTCCAACATTAATGCCAATTATTCCATATGAGTCTGGTATAACATGGAGAAGTTAAGAATGTCATCGATGGGCTCAATAACAAACTTATATATACACTCCAAAAATATGGAATCATATGTTGTATGAACAAGGCAGAAATACTTGTCAGACCAAAGAACATGAAGATGTACTTAAGTGAAACATCACGAGTAGATACACCATCAGGGTAGTCCTTAGAACCGAGTTTGATTTGATAATTGCCCAACTCAAATCAAAGGAGGGAAGATAACATATCCACAAAGTACATAATATCTTACTTCAACACAAACAAAACTAGACATCCCTTTAAAGAGGAACAAAGTTGGATAGAACTTTTGTCTTATAACTCTGCAAGTTATTGTTTAAGTTCAACCAACTAGTTCAGGGGTATCCAGTACGGATCCTTGGAGAAAAGAGCAGTTTAGAGAACTAGCTTACTCAATAACTTGACAACACGGTAATGTGGAAACATGGAGATACTTCTAGGAAGACATCCAGAATATCACGGACCACCGATAAGTCACTTAGCTCGAGAGGGAAACTTGCTTGGTAAGGCAAGAAGACATAGTCTCAGAGCTTCAGCACAAGCCTAACTTTTTGACCAAAGAGAGTGCACTAGGATAGCGGACTTGGTTGCACAATCATCCTTTGCTTAGGGATTAGATAACTAATCATGCTAAGAATGACACAAATGTCCTTAGAGTTCAAAGCAATGACAATTGCTAAGAATCTTAGATGACCACATCATTACGCACAGGCAACATTCATGAGTGCGAACAACTCAGAGGAAAGGTGGGTATTTATGTGTAAAAGTATCACTTCATTACAGGGTCATGAAACTGAGCACGACCTCTTAGTATGAAAGAGTGTGATACTCTAAGGTAGAACAAATACAAGCTAGTCACTGAATCATGATCTGCGGATTACAACCCTTTGACCTGGTCCTGGATATGACGAGGTACTAGAGTTTGTTTCTCCTGACATCCTGATCTGGTTTCTTATGACGGACCACAAGTGTATCTTGCATTGGAATACACCAATGCACATTTACTACTTGGATACCAATTGGTAGACAAAGGTCGAAAAGCAACAAGGGTAAGGAACATGCTCAGGACAGAATTCCAAGATGTGGATGCATAAGTCAACAATCTTCCGAAAACCAATGTAGAGATAGGAAGGGGTGGCAGAGTCACGAGTATAGAAGTGAGACTCACGGAGAGTACTCTTGTCGTGATCTATTTGGTTCCACTGAAGAACATCTGCCATAGATAGTGGTAGGGGAAGTCCTTTATCGTCACTGTTCAATAGCGACAATATCCACAAGCTTGAAGGCTATACTAGAAGGTACTAGCCATCCTGAGGTAATGTTTTAAAGATCAACAACAGGGGTCAACAAAATGGATCTTGGGTTAAAGATCAGCTTCATCTACAAGATTCTCAACACCAGAATCCATCACAATCGGGGATCTTAAGTTCAAGTCCGAGGGCTAAAACCCAAAGAAGGAGTAACTACTACTTGAGTGACAAAGCATACACTACAATATTGTAATTACGAGGTAGCTTCCAAAAGAAGATACAACTTCTGAAGTACCCAAACAAACAAAAAGGAGGCACACGAGGCGAAAGGAAACCTCGAAGCCTAGAACAGAACACTGTGGAACCATCAAACACGATGTTGTGGACCCTTAAAATAGAGAGATTATGATATAAAGAAATCTCTCATATGGACAAGAGCAAAGGTTGACAAGGAATTCACAACACACACGACTCTAGAGAACTCAACACTAGGTCAAATGGTTGAGAGCCGGCATGCCTGAAAAGTGTAGAGGTCCCAACCTTTAATAAGGTAGAGATCCCTATGTTTACAATGCTAGTCCCTGGATCAATAGCTAGCATCCATAGTTAAGATGTAATATCAAAAAACAAAGGTCATAATACAACTTTATAACCAGGAGTAAAATAATTCATTACATCTTACATAGCTCATTTGGCTATCTCATTACAATGCAGCAGAATTAACTATAGCATGGGGTTCTTCATCTTCAAAGTGCCACAGGCAATCATGTTGGTGTAGACTTGTAATCCTAATCAACACACTTCACTAACATCAAACAAACCTGCAACATAATAAGTTACAGCCACAAGGGTCAATACATTTGAATTGTATTGGCAAGTGATACTTTGGTAGAATAGTGGTAACTATCATCTATATGCATTTGGCTAAGTGGAGCTTAGGCTTGCTTTGCTCAAAATAGATTTTCCTTATTATTTGAAAACACTAAGTTTTTTCTTGTGAAAAACACCCAAGGAACCACCAATAGAAATTGGTGAACCTTAAACCCTTGTTCAACCACAAGTTTTAACTTAGAAAATTGGGATGATGAGATTCTTGATAGCTTCCATGTCTTGATTCTCAAATTGTCCTTTGCCAGGGACATGGCTAAGTACTTAGATTCTTCCATCTGCAAAGGTTGTGCACTTTCCCCACAAGACTTGATTTTCACCAAGACAGGACCTTTCAGAAGCCTTCCCTTAGACCAAAATGGACGCGCTCCAAGCCTATCATTCCCCTACCACCAACTATCCATTTGGCTAAGCTATTGCAAACTATGTGATCCAGGCAGATCCCATAATGCCATGTGGCTGCACTAGAAGCTTCTTAACATTTGACATCTCAAATCTCTTTGTTCCTGGGTGGCATTCCACAAGTGAGATACCAAGTTTTCCCCAGTATACTGGACTTGGTGATGCCCAAGTTTTCCCCAGCATACTGGACTTGCATAACCACTCAACACAAATCATTCTTTACATTCCACCTAGGTGATTCATTCACTTAGTTGTTTTATTAAACAAAACATAAGTCCTTGACTTAGAAATATTCCATAGCATGAAGTATAATCCACCTTGGTTTTGTACTAGCTAAGCTAAGCATGATAGTAGTAGGAATCTTAACTTAGGAAAATTCTACTAAGGTTTCATCTACTAGGATTTCCCATGGCATAGTTTACACATAGCAAAAATTCCATGCAAGTCCTACTTAGAAATATCACTAATGCATAGTGAAAATAATGGGACAAAGGTATGATGCATCACTTGCCTTTTTGGTAGAGATTATAAGTTCACTCCTTGATCTTGCAATAGTCACACTCTTCAAATGTCACTACAATTCAATCAAGCAAGGCACAATTTAAATCTACCATTCAAGCAATCATCACATAAAATAATAAAACCAAAGCAATGCATGCAAGCATGCCAAAGATTGTTTTATTTGGATAAGTGGTTTATAATAGGTTATGGACATCATAAAATACCTTTTGGTAATTTATAAAAGTGGCAAGGTCATTTGTAAATGTGGCAAAATCATTTGATATCAAGTTAGTGAAATGGCCATTTTAAGTCATTTTTGTTTTGCTAGAAAGGATTTAAATCCAAAGAATGTTTCTAGTGTTTACCAAATATGTTTTTAACACAAATGTTAGTGTTTTAAGGTTAAGTGTTTGATATTAAAACCATTTGCAAAAGGTTTCACCTATAAACCATTTTTACACTAAATCAATATTTTATGTTGTTGAAAATGCCTTTAGCAAAGTAATAATTTATAGGGTTCATCAAAATACGTTTTTAAATTCTAAAACTTGGTGTTTAGGGTCAGAGAGTTTAAATCAAAACATTTCCCAAAGGGTTTCCTCCAAAAGCATTTTTAACAAATAAACATTATTTTTATTTGACTAGAAATGTTCTAAATCAAAGATTTATTCTTTTGATTCACAAAATATGTTTTTGAATCCACAAGTTAGTTTCTATGGTCATTAGGTTCAAAACAATCTATTTTCCAAAGATTTTATCACAAAGATAATTTTAGAATAAATTTTATATTCAAAATATGCCTACACAAGTTTCTGTAAATTCAACCAATTTTATAGAAAAAAACATTAAACAAAGTGCATGGTTGGATAGTACTTGGTCTGCTGATTCCATTGATATAAAATTTGCAAAATTTGGACATGTGGATCAAAAGTTATGAATTTTACAAACTTGAACATGTAATAGATCATTTCTAGTTTTTATAAAACAGACTGGGCCACGTGTCTTGTTTTGTTAGGCTGGTACAGGTTCGTGCGGATCGCGCAATGTGGAGCGTTAGATCTAACTGGAAACGTGCGGCACTGATCAGCGTACCTCTTCGCTTTAAGTGGATCTATCGTAGCCAATGGATCTGCATCTAACGACTCTGAGCCTCTGGTCATGGATCGGCGACGCTAGCAACGGTGAGCGGCGGCGGCGCGCTCGGGCAGGAGTGTTCCGGGGAAGCTAGGGTGCACGGGAGAGGGATAAGGAGCTTACCAGACTTTCCGTGAAGCGCTGACTCTTGGGGTGGTTGTTGTCGACGGAGGGGCACACGGTGGCGACGTTAATCGCTCGCCGGAGAAGCTCCTGGTGACGGATGCTTACTATCGAAGACGGAGGCGACGCTACGGTGCAAGCTAGGACACGAAAACGGCGGTGTTAGTTACGGAAGAGGTCACTGGTCACACGCGTATCATCGGAAAGAGAAGGGCAGTTAGGATGTTACCGGGGGCGTCGCCGGAGTTGAAGCAGATGACAGCGGTGTTCGGGTGTGGTTGTTGTCGACGTTTCAGAGTGTGCGCGACCTATCTAAAGATACTGGAGGATGCAGGGGACGATGGGGATCACGCTCATGAGCTCTGGGGGTAGTAGGGCTGGCGGTGGTGGCCGGAATTGATCAGAAAGTTTGCCGGAGGCAGTGGGGTGCGAGCTCGGAATTGTGGCAGCCCGGTGGCGAGGATGAGTGGGTGTGTGAGGGGAAATGGGGAGAAGAGGCGGGCGCTAAATCGAGCATGGTCGCGAGCATTAATCGTTGAGCCATCACCGCAAATTTACGTCGAGAAGTTAACGGCAGAAACGGCCGGGAGGGGGCGTGTCACGGCGGTGAGGGAGACGATGACTGCAAGGCTGGCGTCAATGAGTGAGAGAGGAGGAGTGGGACGAGCAACAATCGAGTGGGTGAGTTTCTGAGTAGAAACGGTTCGGGGAGGGAAAGAAGGTGGGGGCCATCATTGGTTGGGCTGGCTGGGTTGTCTTTGTTTATTTTTTTTGTTCTGTTTTCCTTTTTCTATTTCCATTTCCATTATTCTGATTTGATTCTTATTCAAACAATTCAAGCACTATTTGAATTCAAACTTTTGCCAAACTTTTTGTATATTTTGATACTGTTTATTAACACATTCTAAAGTCAAATTTAGAATATTTCTTTTATTCTTTTTAGGGTATATTAATTATTTAAAATAAGCCCTTGTCTTAATTCAAACAAGATTTTAAATATAATTTCAACTCTTATTTGAATTCAAATTTTTACCAAACCTTTTTCAGTAGGTTTTATTTATTTATTAGGGTGTCAAATAATTCACTTTGAATTATTTGGAATATTTTTAATATGATTATTAATCATTTAAATTGGGTATTTGTCTTTATTCCAATGAAATTAAATATGGGTTTAATTCCATAAATTTTTATTTAGTTCATTTCTTTGATCCCATTTAAGTTAATTAAATAACTTTTATTCCGCTTGGGTAAATTCCAAATATTATTTTCTCATGATTTAATTAATCATTCTTATTAGGGAATTTGTCTTAATCCAATGGAATAGAATTTGGTTAAGGCCATATTATTTTATTTCAATATTATCTATTCATTTATTTCATTTGAACTTGGATTATGTTTATTCCATTTGCTTATGGTCTTGGCCAAGTTTTAATTTGGCTTTTAAATATTCCCTATTAATTATTTCTTTCTTTATTTTGTAAAATCCATATCTTTTTATTTATAGATCCAAACTTGGTGATTCCAATTTGTAAAATTTTATTTATTATTTGTTTATCCTTTTATATCTTCTTTAGGATTACTTGCTCACCATTTGGTATGGATTTTTAGATAGGTGCTTTATTAGCTTTGGAAATTCAATTTCCTTATCTTATTAAATTCATAAGATTTTATTTATGGCTCCAAATTAAGTGAAACCAATTCATATGGTTTTATAATATTTCTATTTTTCATTCTTGATCATTTTGAAATGTTTTTTAACCAATTTTTATGTGGGTCAAATACATAGTCTTAGACATAACTTGGAAATGTTTTCTTCCATTAGGGTTTTAGGGTTTTGGTTTATTTTCCAAGTGTTTAAATTTCAAGATGCATTTACGAAGAATGCATTCCACTTGATTTGAATTTAGTTGGATTCAAACATTATTCAAAGTTTGTTCAAGATGGGATTTTAAGTTTCCATTTCAAAACAAAATAATTCTTTTCACCTTAAATTTCAACAATTATTTATTTTGTTTATTTATTTTTCACATTACAAAATTTGGAAAATTTTGGGATGTGACAGGCTACCACCCTTAAAAGAAATCTCGTCCCTAGATTTGGGAAAGATGGGGTTACAAGTTGAGTCAAAGCAACTAGGGTACTACCACCCTTCAAAGATTTCCAACTATATTACATATTGGCTTACTTGGGATCTTGATGAAACTTCTCTGGGCAAACATCTGCATAGTGTCCTTTGTTCCCACAATTGAAACATGTGACAAGGCTGAGATCCTTCATAGGCTTGTTTATCTTGTGCTTCATCTTTTCTGGACAATTCTTGCATAATATCCTTGGTTACCACAATTGTAACATGTGACAAGATTGAGTTCTTCACATATCTTTTGTGGACAAGTTGATACATAATGGCCTAGCTCTTTGCAGTTGTTGCACCACACTTGGCAAATCTCCTTATATTTTTGCTTCTTCTCAGGATATTCATTGGCATAGTGTCCCATCTCTTTGCAATGGCAACATTGCACTTGGCTTTTGTCCTTCTTCTTCTTGGGTTTGTACAAAGCTAGGAGTTCTTCTAGTTCATGTTATTCATATCTCACCTCAAAGGTGGGAAAGTCTCCTGGTCTCCTTAATCTTTTCCTTGGATAATACATATGTTTCCTCTTTTGTCCATCAATGGGAGTCATAGTGCATGGAGGTGCAAGCTGAGATTTTCCTTTGTCTTCATCCTTCTTGGTAGAAGTTGTTCCCTCATGGGGGTTTACAATCTGTTGATGCACTCCACCTTGTTTCCTTTGTTGAACTATAGAATATATGGGGCATTGGATAGGCACATGATTATGTCCTTCACATAGGAAACAAGTAGCTTGAGATGTGGGGCATTGATTAGTTGGATGTTTCTATTCACAATTGGGGCATTGATCCTCATGCTCTTTGGAAGTGTGATCCTTGTCTCCACAAACATTGCAAGCTTGAGTTCCTTCTATAATATCATCCTTGACATCAATGTTGTCATAAACTCCTTGAGAAGGGGTGTCTCCCATGTTGATCATTTGATTTGTCACCTTTTGCATCAAGTGGGTTTGGGTTTGCAAAAACCTTTGCATGGTTGGGTCTAACCCATTGTTGTTGGCTAAAAACTGAGTTGTCACTTGGTTCAACTAGGTTTGGGTTACTATGAGTTCTCTCATGTTGATCTCTTGGTTGTTGTTGTTGTTGTCACCATCCTTGATGTTGGAGTCTCTTGGGGAAGTCATCTGTTTGGGTTGGATTGGAATTAGAATAGGCAAAATAATTCTAATCACACACAACAATTTCACTCAAGCAATGTGCAAGCAATCAAAAACAAACATTCCAATCAAACAACAAAGTTTCAAGCACGTTCATAGGACACAAAATATTTTTACTACACCACATAAGTTGGTGTGTTTGATTTAAACTAAATATGGTGGTCCAACTATATGGTTCACTTGAAATCATTCCATCCTTCTTGGTTGCTTCTTCATGAACAAGATCTTTGCATCCTTGGAGAATTCCTTGCATCTTGGTCACAAAACTCCAGAGGTGATGATGATTCCTTCTAAGTTTTGTTTCATTAGTCTTCAAGTCTTGAGTAATATTTCTTGTCTCACTTGTAGTCCTTAGTGATATCCAAGTTGAAGTCCTTGGTGAAAATAAAGTTCAAGTCTTTGTCCATCAAGTTTGAAAAGGGAGAGATGTAGAATCAAAACCAAAAAGGTTGAGAAAAGAGTTTACAAGATTGTTTGTAAATAAGTTTTGGAACAAATAGAACTCCTATTTTTTCTAGGGGTTTTGTCCAATCCTAGAGTTACAATCCTACAGGCAACACAGTGCTCTGATACCATCTATAGAGGTCCCAACCTTTAATAAGGTAGAGATCCCTGTGTTTACAATGCTAGTCCCTGGATCAATAGCTAGCATCCACAGTTAAGATGTAATATCAAGAAACAAAGGTCATAATACAACTTTATAACCAGGAGTAAAATAATTCATTACATCTTACATAGCTCATTTGTCTATCTCATTACAATGCAGCAGAATTAACTATAGCATGGGGTCCTTCATCTTCAAAGTGCCACAGGCAATCATGTTGGTGTAGACTTGTAATCCTAATCAACACACTTCACTAACATCAAACAAACCTGCAACATAATAAGTTATAGCCACAAGGGTCAATACATTTGAATTGTATTGACAAGTGATACTTTGGTAGAATAGTGGTAACTATCATCTATATGCATTTGGCTAAGTGGAGCTTAGGCTTGCTTTGCTCAAAATATATTTTCCTTATTATTTGAAAACACTAAGTTTTTGCTTGTCAAAAACACCCAAGGAACCACCAATAGAAATTGGTGAACCTTAAACCCTTGTTCAACCACAAGTTTTAACTTAGAAATGGATGAGGAGATTCTTGATAGCTTCCATGTCTTGATGCTCAAATTTTCCTTTGCTAGGGACATGGCTAAGTACTTAGATTCTTCCATCTGTAGAGGTTGTGCACTTTCCCCACAAGACTTGATTTTCACCAAGACAGGACCTTTTAGAAGCCTTCCCTTAGACCAAAATGGACGCGCTCCAAGCCTATCATTCCCCTACCACCAACTATCCATTTGGCTAAGTTATTGCAACCTATGTGATCCAGGCAGAGCCCATAATGCCATGTGTCTGCACTAGAAGCTTCTTAACATTTGACATCTCAAATCTCTTTGTTCCTAGGTGGCATTCCACAAGTGAGATACCAAGTTTTCCCCAGTATACTGGACTTGGTGATGCCCAAGTTTTCCCTAGCATACTGGACTTGCATAACCACTCAACACAAACCATTCTTTCCATTCCACCTAGGTGATTCATTCACTTAGTTTTTTTATTAAACAAAACATAAGTCCTTGACTTAGAAATATTCCATAGCATGAAGTATAATCCACCTTGGTTTTCTACTAGCTAATCTAAGCACAATAGTAGTAGGAATCTTAACTTAGGAAAATTCTAATAAGGTTTCATCTACTAGGATTTCCCATGGCATAGTTTACACATAGCAAAAATTCCATGCAAGTCCTACTTAGAAATATCACTAATGCATAGTGAAAATAATGGGACAAAGGTATGATGCATCACTTGCCTTTTTGGTAGAGATTATAAGTTCACTCCTTGATCTTTCAATAGTCACACTCTTCAAATGTCACTACAATTCAATCAAGCAAGGCACAATTTAAATCTACCATTCAAGCAATCATCACATAAAATAATAAAACCAAAGCAATGCATGCAAGCATGCCAAAGATTGTTTTATTTGGAAAAGTGGTTTATAATAGGTTATGGACATCATAAAATACCTTTTGGTCATTTATAAAAGTGGCAAGTTCATTTGTAAATGTGGCAAAATCATTTCATATCAAGTTAGTGAAAATGGCCATTTTAAGTCATTTTTGTTTTGCTAGAAAGGATTTAAATCCAAAGAATGTTTCTAGTGTTTACCAAATATGTTTTTAACACAAATGTTAGTGTTTTAAGGTTAAGTGTTTGATATTAAAACCATTTGCAAAAGGTTTCACCTATAAACCATTTGTACACTAAATCAATATTTTATGTTGTTGAAAATGCCTTTAGCAAAGTAATAATTTATAGGGTTCATCAAAATACGTTTTTAAGTTCTAAAACTTGGTGTTTAGGGTCAGAGAGTTTATATCAAAACATTTCCCAAAGGGTTTCCTCCAAAAGCATTTTTAACATATAAACATTATTTTTATTTGACTAGAAATGTTCTAAATCAAATATTTATTCTTTTGCTTCACAAAATATGTTTTTGAATCCACAAGTTGGTTTATATGGTCAGTAGGTTCAAAACAAGCTATTTGCCAAAGATTTTATCACAAAAATAATTTTAGAATGAATTTTATATTCAAAATATGCCTACACAAGTTTCTGTAAATTCAACCAATTTTCCAGAAGCAAAACATTAAACAAAGCACGTGGTTGGATAGTACTTGGTCTGCTGATTCCATTGATATAAAATTTGCAAAATTTGGACGTGTGGATCAAAAATTATGAATTTTACAAACTTGAACATCTAATAGATCATTTCTGGTTTTTATAAAACAGACTGGGCCACGTGTCTTGTTCTGATAGGCTGGTACCGGTTCGTGCGGATCGCGCAGTGTGGAACGTTAGATCTAATCGAAACGCAAGATGTATCAGCGCATTTCTTCGCTTTAAGTGGATCTATCGTAGCCAATGGATCTGCATTTAACGGCTCTGAGCCTCTGGTCATGGATTAGCGGCGCTAGCAACGGTGAGCGGCAGCGGCACGCTCGGGAAGGAGTGTTCCAGCGAAGCTAGGGCGCGCGGGAGAGGGAGAAGGAGCTTACCAGACTCGCCGTGAAGCGCTGACTCTTGGGGTGGTCTTTGTCGATGGAGGGGCGCACGGTGGCGACGTTAATCGCTCGCCGGAGAAGCTCCTGGTGACGGATGCTTACTGTCGAAGACGGAGGCGACGCTACGGTGCGAGCTAGGACACGAAAACGGCGGCGTTAGTTGCGGAAGAGGTCACTGGTCATGTGCGTATCATCGAAAAGAGAAGGGGCGGTTAAGATGTTACCGGGGGCGTCGCCGAAGTTGAAGCAGATGACGGCGGTGTTCGGGTGTGGTTGTTGTCGACGTTTTAGAGCGTGCGTGATCTATCTAAAGCTACTGGAGAATGCAGGGGACGATGGGGATCACGCTCGTGATCTCTGGGGGCAGTGGGGCTGGCGGTGGTGGCCGGAATTGATCGGAAAGTTTGCCGGAGGCAGTAGGGTGCGAGCTCGGAATTGCGGCAGCCCGGTGGCGGGGATGAGTGGGTGTGTGAGGGGAAATGGGGAGAAGAGGAGGGTGCTAAATAGAGCATGGTCGCGAGCTTTAATCATTGAGCCATCACCGCGAATTTACGCCGAGGAGTTAACGGCAGAAATGGCCGGGAGGGGGTGTGGTCAGCGGGCGGGTGAGGGACACGATGACCTGGCGGTGGGCCTGGCGTCAGCGAGTGAGAGAGAGGAGGAGTGGGACCTAGCAGTCAGCGACTGAGTGGGTGAGTTTCTGAGTAGAAAACGGTTCGGGGGAGGGAAAGAAGGTGGGCTGCGCTGCTGGGCTGGGTTGGGCCTGCTGGCTGGGCTGTCTTTGTTTTTTTTTGTTCTGTTTTCCTTTTTCTATTTCCATTTCCATTATTCTGATTTGATTCTTATTCAAACAATTCAAGCACTATTTGAATTCAAACTTTTGCCAAACTTTTTGTATATTTTGATACTGTTTATTAACACATTCTAAAGTCAAATTTAGAATATTTCTTTTATTCTTTTTAGGGTATATTAATTATTTAAAATAAGCCCTTGTCTTAATTCAAACAAGATATTAAATATAATTTCAACTCTTATTTGAATTCAAATTTTTACCAACCCTTTTTAGTAGGTTTTATTTATTTATTAGGGTGTCAAATAATTCACTTTGAATTATTTGGAATATTTTTAATATGATTATTAATCATTTAAATTGGGTATTTGTCTTTATTCCAATGAAATTAATATGGGTTTAATTCCATAAATTTTTATTTAGTTCATTTCTTTGATCCCATTTAAGTTAATTAAATAACTTTTATTCCACTTGGGTAAATGCCAAATATTATTTTCTCATGATTTAATTAATCATTCTTATTAGGGAATTTGTCTTAATCTAATGGAATAGAATTTGGTTAAGGCCAAATTATTTTATTTCAATATTATCTATCCATTTATTTCATTTGAACTTGGATTATGTTTATTCCATTTTCTTATGGTCTTGGCCAAGTTTTAATTTGGCTTTTAAATATTCCCTATTAATTATTTCTTTCTTTATTTTGTAAAATCCATATCTTTTTATTTATAGATCCAAACTTGGTGATTCCAATTTGTAAAATTTTATTTATTATTTGTTTATCCTTTTATATCTTATTTAGGATTACTTGCTCACCATTTGGTATGGATTTTTAGATAGGTGCTTTATTAGCTTTGGAAATTCAATTTCCTTATCTTATTAAATTCATAAGATTTTATTTATGGCTCCAAATTAAGTGAAACCAATTCATATAGTTTTATAATATTTCTATTTGTCATTCTTGATCATTTTGAAATGTTCATTTGACCAATTTTTATGTGGTTCAAATCCATAGTCTTAGAGATAACTTGGAAATGTTTTCTTCCATTAGGGTTTTAGGGTTTTGGTTTATTTTCCAAGTGTTTAAATTTCAAGATGCATTTATGAAGAATGCATTCCACTTGATTTGAATTTAGTTGGATTCAAACATTATTAAAAGTTAGTTCAAGATGGGATTTTAAGTTTCCATTTCAAAACAAAATAATTCTTTTCACCCTAAATTTCAACAATTATTTATTTTGTTTATTTATTTATTTTTCACATTACAAAATTTGGAAAATTTTGGGATGTGACAGGCTACCACCCTTAAAAGAAATCTCGTCCCGAGATTTGGGAAAGATGGGGTTACAAGTTGGCTCAAAGCAACTAGGGTACTACCACCCTTAAAAGATTTCCAACTAGATTACATATTGGCTTGCTTGGGATCTTGATGAAACTTCTCTAGGCAAACATCCGCATAGTGTCCTTTGTTCCCACACTTGAAACATGTGACAAGGCTAAGATCCTTCATATGATTGTTTATCTTGTGCTTCATCTTTTCTGGACAATTGCTTGCATAATGTCCTTGGTTACCACAATTGTAACATGTGACAAGATTGAGTTCTTCACGTATCTTCTGTGGACAAGTTGATACATAATGGCCTAGCTCTTTGCAGTTGTTGCACCACACTTGGCTAATATCCTTATATTTTTGCTTCTTCTCAGGACATTCATTGGCATAGTGTCCCATCTCTTTGCAATGGCAACATTGCACTTGGCTTTTGTCCTTCTTCTTCTTGGGTTTCTCCAAAGCTAGGAGTTCTTCTAGTTCATGTTCTTCATATCTCACCTCAAAGGTGGGAAAGTCTCCTGGTCTCCTTAATCTTTTCCTTGGATAATACATATGTTTCCTCTTTTGTCCATCAATGGGAGTCATAGTGCATGGAGGTGCAAGCTGAGATTTTCCTTTGTCTTCATCCTTCTTGGTAGAAGTTGTTCCCTCATGGGGGTTTACAATCTGTTGATGCACTCCACCTTGTTTCCTTTGTTGAACTATAGAATAGATGGGGCATTGGATAGGGACATGATTATTTCCTTCACATAGGAAACAAGTAGCTTGAGATGTGGGGCATTGATTAGTTGGATGTTTCTCTTCACAATTGGGGCATTGATCCTCATGCTCTTTGGAAGTGTGATCCTTGTCTCCACAAACATTGCAAGATTGAGTTCCTTCTATAATATCATCCTTGACATCAATGTTGTCACAAACTCCTTGAGAAGGGTTGTCTCCCATGTTGATCATTTGATTTGTCACCTTTTGCATCAATTGGGTTTGGGTTTGCAAAAACCATTGCATGGTTGGGTCTAACCCATTGTTGTTGGCTAAAAACTGAGTTGTCACTTGGTTCAACTAGGTTTGGGTTACTATGAGTTCTCTCATGTTGATCTCTTGGTTGTTGTTGTTGTCACCATCCTTGATGTTGGAGTCTCTTGGGGAAGTCATCTGTTTGGGTTGGATTGTAATTAGAATAGGCAAACTAATTCTAATCACACACAAAAATTTCACACAAGCAATGTACAAGCAATCAAAAACAAACATTCCAATCAAACAACAAAGTTTCAAGCACGTTCATAGGAAACAAAATATTTTTGCTACACCACATAAGTTGGTGTGTTTGATTTAAACTAAATATGGTGGTCCAACTATATGGTTCACTTGAGATCATTCCATCCTTCTTGGTTGCTTCTTCATGAACAAGATCTTTGCATCCTTGGAGAATTCCTTGCATCTTGGTCACAAAACTCCAAAGGTGATGATGATTCCTTCTAAGTTGTGTTTCCATGGTCTTCAAGTCTGGAGTAATATTTCTTTTCTCACTTGTAGTCCTTAGTGATATCCAAGGTGAAAATAAAGTTCAAGTCTTTGTCCATCAAGTTTGAAAAGGGAGAGATGTAGAATCAAAACCAAAAAGGTTGAGAAAAGAGTTTACAAGATTGTTTGTAAATAAGTTTTGGAACAAATAGAACTCCTATTTTTTTGTAGGGGTTTTGTCCAATCCTAGGGTTACAATCCTATAGGCAACACAGTGCTCTAATACCATCTGTAGAGGTCCCAACCTTTAATAAGGTAGAGATCCCTGTGTTTACAATGCTAGTCCCTGGATCAATAGCTAGCATCCACAGTTAAGATGTAATATCAAGAAACAAAGGTCATAATACAACTTTATAACCAAGAGTAAAATAATTCATTACATCTTACATAGCTCATTTGGCTATCTCATTACAATGCATCAGAATTAACTATAGCATGGGGTTCTTCATCTTAAAAGTGCCACAGGCTATCATGTTGGTTGTAGAATTGTAATCCTAATCAACACACTTCACTAACATCAAACAAACCTGCAACATAATAAGTTACAGCCACAAGGGTCAATACATTTGAATTGTATTGGGAAGTGATACTTTGGTAGAATAGTGGTAACTATCATCTATATGCATTTGGCTAAGTGGAGCTTAGGCTTGCTTTGCTCAAAATAGATTTTCCTTATTATTTGAAAACACTAAGTTTTTGCTTGTCAAAAACACCCAAGGAACCACCAATAGAAATTGGTGAACCTTAAACCCTTGTTCAACCACAAGTTTTAACTTAGAAAATTGGGATGAGGAGATTCTTGATAGCTTCCATGTCTTGATGCTCAAATTGTCCTTTGCCAGGGACATGGCTAAGTACTTAGATTCTTCCATCTGCAGAGGTTGTGCACTTTCCCATAAGACTTGATTTTCACCAAGACATGACCTTTCAGAAGCCTTCCCTTAGACCAAAATAGACGCGCTCGAAGACTATCATTCCCCTACCACCAACTGTCCATTTGGCTAAGTTATTGCAACCTATGTGATCCAGGCAGAGCCCATAATGCCATGTGGCTGCACTAGAAGCTTCTTAACATTTGACATCATAAATCTCTTTGTTCCTGGCTGGCATTCCATAAGTGAGATACCAAGTTTTCCCCAGTATACTGGACTTGGTGATGCCCAAGTTTTCCCCAGCATACTGGACTTGCATAACCACTCAACACAAACCATTCTTTCCATTCCACCCAGGTGATTCATTCACTTAGTTGTTTTATTAAACAAAACATAAGTCCTTGACTTAGAAATATTCCATAGCATGAAGTATAATCCACCTTGGTTTTGTACTAGCTAAGCTAAGCATGATAGTAGTAGGAATCTTAACTTAGGAAAATTCTAATAAGGTTTCATCTACTAGGATTTCCCATGGCATAGTTTACACATAGCAAAAATTCCATGCAAGTCCTACTTAGAAATATCACTAATGCATAGTGAAAATAATGGGACAAAGGTATGATGCATCACTTGTCTTTTTGGTAGAGATTATAAGTTCACTCCTTGATCTTGCAATAGTCACACTCTTCAAATGTCACTACAATTCAATCAAGCAAGGCACAATTTAAATCTACCATTCAAGCAATCATCACATAAAATAATAAAACCAAAGCAATGCATGCAAGCATGCCAAAGATTGTTTTATTTGGAAAAGTGGTTTATAATAGTTTATGGACATCATAAAATACCTTTTGGTAATTTATAAAAGTGGCAAGGTCATTTGTAAATGTGGCAAAATCATTTGATACCAAGTTAGTGAAATGGCCATTTTAAGTCATTTTTGTTTTGCTAGAAAGGATTTAAATCCAAAGAATGTTTCTAGTGTTTACCAAATATTTTTTTAACACAAATGTTAGTGTTTTAAGGTTAAGTGTTTGATATTAAAACCATTTGCAAAAGGTTTCACCTATAAACCATTTTTACACTAAATCAATATTTTATGTTGTTGAAAATGCCTTTAGCAAAGTAATAATTTATAGGGTTCATCAAAATACTTTTTTAAATTCTAAAACTTGGTGTTTAGGGTCAGAGAGTTTAAATCAAAAAATTTCCCAAAGGGTTTCCTCCAAACACATTTTTAACATATAAACATTATTTTTATTTGACTAGAAATGTTCTAAATCAAATATTTATTATTTTGCTTCACAAAATATGTTTTTGAATCCACAATTTGTTTTTTATGGTCAGTAGGTTCAAACCAATCTATTTGCCAAAGTTTTATCACAATAATAATTTTAGAATGAATTTTATATTCAAAATATGCCTACCCAAGTTTCTGTAAATTCAACCAATTTTCTAGAAGAAAATTATTTTACAAAGCACATGGTTGGATAGTACTTGGTCTGCTGATTCCATTGATATAAAATTTGCAAAATTTGGACGTGTGGATCAAAAGTTATGGATTTTACAAACTTGAACATCTAATAGATCATTTCTGGTTTTTATAAAACAGACTGGGCCACGTGTCTTGTTCTGATAGGCTGGTACCGGTTCGTGCGGATCGCGCAGTGTGGAGCGTTAGATCTAACTGGAAACATGCGGCATAGATCAGCGTACCTCTTCGCTTTAAGTGGATCTATCGTAGCCAATGGATCTGCATCTAATGGCTCTGAGCCTCTGGTCATGGATTGGCGGCGCTAGCAACGGTGAGCGGCGGCGGCGCGCTCAAGCAGGAGTGTTCCGGCGAAGCTAGGGTGCGCGGGAGAGGGAGAAGGAGCTTACCGGACTCGTCGTGAAGCGCTGACTCTTGGGGTGGTCTTTGTCGACGGAGGGGCACATGGTGGCGACGTTAATCGCTCGCCGGAGAAGCTCCTGGCAACGGATGCTTACTATCGAAGACGGAGGCGACGCTACATTGCGAGCTAGGACACGAAAACAGCGGCTTTAGTTGTGGAAGAGGTCACTGGTCATGCGCGTATCATCGGAAAGAGAAGGGCGGTTAGGATGTTACCGGGGGCGTCGCTGGAGTTGAAGCAGATGACGGCGGTGTTCGGGTGTGGTTGTTGTCGACGTTTCAGAACATGCGCGATTGTAGAGGGAGTGTCCCAACCTTTAAATAATATAAGGTGGAGTCCCCTGTGTTTACAATGCTAGTCCCTGGATCAATAGCTAGCATCCACAGTTAAGATGTAATATCAAGAAACATAGGTCATAATATAACTTTATAACCAGGAATAACATAATTTTATTACATCTTACATAGCTCATTTGGCTATTACATTACATTGCAGCGGAATAACTATAAGCATGGGGTCCTTCATCTTCAAAGTGCCACAGGCAGACATGTTGGTTGTAGACTTTGTAATCCTATTCAATCAATCTTCTCTAAAACAATCAAACCTGCAACATTACAAGTTACAGCCACAAGGGTCAATACATTTGAATTGTATTGGCAAGTTTCACTACTATGTAGAATATAAGTGGATCCTATCATTACATGCATATTTGGCTAAGTAGGGTTTTAGGTTCTTTTGCAGAAAGCAATAATTTATCCCATCTTTTCAAAAGGGTTTTGGTCTTTTGTCACCTCTTTCTGATCTCCTTGGAATCCACCAAGTGTCTTTGTCAAAATCTCTTGAGCTCCTTGGTAACACCAAGTGTTCAAGTTTTCATCAAAAATCTCTTGAGCTCCTTGGTAACCCCAAGTGTTCAAGTTTTCATCAAAATTCTCTTGAGCTCCTTGGTACCCCCAAGTGCATCAAGTCTTTTGTTTTCACTTAAAAGTTTTTATTTTAGAAATTGGAATGTCGAGATTTCCCATAGCTTCAAACTTTAGTTGCTCAGTATTGTCCATAACCGGGGACACGGCTAAGTACTTAGATTTTTATTATCTTCTGCAGAAGTAGTACACTTTAACCACATGTCACAATCTCATCTTGTTGCCACCAGTGGCCACTGGATTGGTACTCACCAAGATGGAGTACCGGCAGATTGAGAATGTGACGAAGTCTTTCCAGAGGGTCCTCCCATACACCATTGCTAGCTTGTCTTCAGTACCCATGTAGGATTCCAGGTCCCCATTTTCAGTAACCTGAAGACAATGCATGGGTCTTCCCAATGTAGTTGACCAAGCCAGAGCCATAAGTAGCATGTGGTTGTACACGAAAGCCACAATTGGAGAAACATGTTCTATCTCTAAGTTTCCTGGGTGGTTTTCTTTTGGAGCACAACACAAAGAGATTGCCATAGACATGGTTCCTTTTGTTGCCACCTTCTCCAAAACTCAAAGTATCCTTGTCCACCCAGGTGGTTCATTGAGTCCTTGTTTTATTATATAAAACACAAGTCCTTTTCTTAACTTCATAAAATCTCAACATGTATCTCTTTTCAAAATATAGCATGGCTAAGCATGTAACAACTACATTGTTTTCACCAAGGAATTTATATAAGGTATCCTATTAGGATTTAGCATAGCATAAGTATAGAAATTCTTTTCATGCATGTTTCAAAATCCACTAAGTATAATGAAAATAGTAGGACTTTTGATGATAGTGTAACTTGCCTTTTTGGTAGGGAATGGTGGTTCACTTCTTGATGTTGCTAGTTTCACACTTTTCTAACTTCACTACAATCAATCAAGCAAACACAATATCAACTAGCATTCCAAACCAATAATCAATCAAACAATTCACACACATAAAACAATGGGATCTAAGTCATGCATGTAAGCATGCAAGAGATAGTTTTATTTGCAAATATGGTTTCCACTAGGCCCTAAATTTTGTAAGGCTCAAGGTGGTCACTTCCTAAAGTGGCAAAGTCATTTGCAGAAGGGTTTTATTCATAAGCCATTTTTAAATTCATTCATCATTTTATGTGGTGGAAAATGTTTTTATCAAATCAAAAACTTTAAGTCTTTCACCAAATAAGTTGCTAATTCTCAAAACTTGGTGTTTAGGGTCAGTAGGTTTGTTTCAAATCATTTTCCCAAGGTTTTTACTTCAAAAACATTTTCATAACAAAACCATTATTTTTATTTGGCTAGAAATGGGCTAAATGAATTAATCCATCCTAAACTTCACCAAATCCATTTTCAAAACCATGGGTTGGTTCCTAGGGTCAGTAAGTTCATCACAAACCAATTTGCAAAGATTTTATCCTTGAAAACATTTTGGAGTAATTTTTTCTAATCTAAACAAGCATACAAATGTTTCTGCAAAACAAACAATCTACCATAGGCTTTTTACTAAACAAATTGCATGTTTGTCTAGGGCTTGTTCCACTGATTCCAATGATATAAAGTTTGTAATTTTTGGATGTGTGGATCAAAAGTTACAAGGGTTTCAATTTGCAAATCAAATCTGTTTTCAAATTCTGTTTTAAACAAAAACTAGCCACGCGTCGCGTTTTGATTGGGCGGTACCGTTCGCATTTAATCGATCGATGCGCACCGTAGGGATCTAACTTAGATCGAGCGCAGAGGCACACGATACCCCTTCGTCTATGTTCTATCACAGCCACACGATATTGATCTAACGGATGTAATCAATGTGCCAGCCACTAATCGGTGGCGCTGGCGTAGACGGCGGCGACGGTCAGGCGGTGGGCTAGCGGCGGTTCTAGGAAGCAAGGAGGGAAGGGGAGGTGCTCACCGTGTTCGCGAGGTCGAGGTGGTGCTCAACGTGTGGTCGGCGTGGCAAGGGGTGCTCAGGGACTGCAACAATTCCTCGCCGGAGTGAGGAACGGCGTTGGGCGGCTCTGGTCGTGGTCGGAGTCAACGCTACAGATCACAAGGGGGCAAACCGAGAGTATGGTTAGATGCGCATGGTCGAGGCAATGACGCATGCGTGAAGGAGAAGGAGAGGGGTGGTCGAATACTACCTGGGGAACTCGCCGGAGTAAGGCGCAGACGCGGCGGTGCTCAGTTGAAGACGGAGCCGACATTCTAGAGCGCCCGCGATGGAACGGAGGGCACAGACAGGTGCGCTTGGGAGTGGGGAACGTGTGTGCTTGGTCGGGGAGGTAAGGCGGTGGCTGGGCTTGCCGGAATTTGCTGGGGACGGTGGTCGGAGCAGTGACGGTGCGGGGCGAAATAGTCGCAGCCTGGAGGCAGAGAGAGGGAGGCGCTTGAGGGGAAATGAGGAGGAGGAGCAGGCGGTTAAATGGGTGCAGTCACGGCGAGTAACGGTCGCGGAATCAACGCGTATTGATCGCCGGAGTGATGGCTGCAACGGCAGGGAGTAATCGGCGCGAGGAAGAAGAGAAGGAACAGTGCTGTGGGGCCTTGCTGTCAACGAGAAGGTTAGAGGGAAGGAGGGGCCACTGGTCAGTCGCAGAGTGGGTGAGTAAGTGGGTGTGAAACGTTTTTCTGCGGGTGGGAGAGAGTGGGCTGGTACTGGGCTTAGTGGGCTGGCCGGGTCATTCACTGCTTTATTTTTTTTTTTCTTCCTGAATGCTTTTTATTTTTCTATTTCTAATTTCTGTTTTGAAATTCAAACAACAAATCAAGTATTCAAATTAATTCAAACATTCACCATACTTTGTAATTGAGTTTGGTTCTGTTTAACAACATAAACCAATTCCCAAAAATAAAAATAAATCAAATAGATTTTGATTTATTCAAAACTCCATTTTGAAAACTAAAATATTATCAAAACCAAATCAGTAGGTTTTATTTGAAAATAAAGAACACTTGTAAAACTTGTTTAAAATAAATAAATAGGTTTGATGTTTTAATTAAAATAGCAAAACCTTTATTTTTAATAAAATTGGATATCAAATCCTTTTATTTTATTTAAATGAACCTTTACTATTTTCATCAAATAGAAATGTTTTTATTTCAAAGGCTTGGCCAAGTTTTAATTTGGCTTATAAAATAATTCCTTATTTAATTTCTTCCTTCTCATTTTAAAATCAAATCTTTTATTAAAAGATTTCAAAATAGTGAATCCAAATTTTTTTCCCTTTATTAAATGTTTATCTTTTTAAATCTCTTTAGGATTTTATTTGATCCAAATTGGTTTGAAGGTTCCCATTGGAATTCAAAAAGTTTCTTCTCACCCTGAAAATCAACAAAGTTTTATTTTATTCATTTATTTTTCACATTACAAGATTTGGAAAATCTTGGGATATGACAGGCTACCACCCTTAAAATAAATCTCGTCCCGAGATTTGGGAAGGCTAGGGTTACAAGTAGGCTCAAAACATCTAGGGTACTACCACCCTTAAAATTTTTCCAACTAAACTACATGTTGGCTTGCTTGGGACCCTGGGGAAACTTCTTTGAGCAAACATCTGCATTGTGTCCTTTGTTTCCACACTACACTCATGGGCCAAGGTTGAGATTCTCCATAGGCTTGTTCAACTTGTTCTTCATCTTTTCTGGACAGTTGCTTGCATAATGTCCTGGGTTCTTGCAGTTGAAACAGTTGATGTCTTTGAGTTCTTTACGTGGCTCTTGTGGACAAGTTGCTACATAATGGCCTAGCTCTTTGCAGTTGTTGCACCTCACTTGGCCAATTTCCTTATTCTTCTGGTTCTCTGGGCATTCACTGGAATAGTTTCCCATTTCTTTACATTTATGACATTGCACATGGTTTTTGTCCTTCTTTTGCTTTTTGGGTTTCTCCAAAGCTAGGAGTGCATCTAGTTCATGTTGTTCATATGTTATCTGGTAGGTTGGAATGTCTACATGCTTCTTGGACCTTCTCTTGCTCTTTGGATAATTTATAGGCCCTTTCTTTGGTCCTTTGAATTGGGTTGTTTTGTTTGGAGGTATAAGTGGACCTTTTCCTTTGTCATCAACCTTCTAGGTAGACTTGGATCCTTCTGGATAGTTTGCAATCATTTGTTGCACTCCACCTTGTTTCCTTTGTTCAACAATGGAATAGATGGGGCATTGGATAGGGACATGATTGTTTCCTTCACATAGGTAGCAAGTAGCTTGAGAGGTGGGACATTGTCCAACTGGATGTTTCTCTTCACAGTTGGGGCATTGATCTCCATGCTCCCTGGAAGTATGATCCTTGTCTCCACAAATAATGCAAGCTGGGGCTCCATCTAGAATAACATTTCTGTCATCCTTGTTGTCACAAACTCTTTTGGAATAGCTTTCTTCCATATTGATCATTTGATCAGTCACCTTAAGCATCAATTGGGCTTGAGTTTCCAAAAATCCTTGTAGTGTTGGATCTTCCCCACTGGTGTTGGCTATGAATTGAGCTGTCATTTGGTTCAACTAGTGTTGGGTTGCTATGAGCTCTTTCATGCTGTCCTTTTGGTTGGTGTTGGTGTCATCAACCTTGATGTTGGAGTCTCTTGGAGTAGTCATCTGTTTGGGGTTGAATGGAGATTAGAATACAAGATATTTCTAAGGAAATAGTTCTAATCACACACATCACAATTCACTCAAGCAATGTGCAAGCATTCACAAACAACTTTTCACTCAAACAACAAAGTTCAAGCACATACTTAGGCAACAAGATATTTTTTTTGTTACACCACATAAGTTGGTGTGGTTGACTTAACTAAAATATGGTAGTCCATCTATAGGGTTTACTTGTGATCTTTCCATCCTTCTTGGTTGATTCTTCTTGCATGAGATCATGGTTTCCTTTGAGAAAAACTCTTGGTTACAATAACTTCTAGTGAAATGATCTCCTTCTAATTTTTTTGCATTTCCTTAGTCTCCATATCTTGAGCAAGATTTCCTTGTCTCTCTTGTAGTCCTTAGTGGTATCTAAGGTTGAGGTCCTTGGTGAACATGCTGAAGATGTTGAAGTCATTAGAGTTGATGGAGTCCTTTGCATATGGTGAAGTCTTTGGCCATGGGGTAGGTTTTCCCATCAAGTTTGAAATAGAAGAGATGTAGAGTTGAAACCAAAATGGTTGAGGAAAGAGTTTACAAGATTGTTTGTAATTAAATTTTGGAATAAATACAACTCCTATTTTTCTAAGGGTTTTTGTCCAATCCTAGGTTTACAATCCTACAGGCAACACAATGCTCTGATACCATCTGTAGAGGGAGTGTCCCAACCTTTAAATAATATAAGGTGGAGTCCCCTGTGTTTACAATGCTAGTCCCTGGATCAATAGCTAGCATCCACAGTTAAGATGTAATATCAAGAAACATAGGTCATAATATAACTTTATAACCAGGAATAACATAATTTTATTACATCTTACATAGCTCATTTGGCTATTACATTACATTGCAGCGGAATGACTATAAGCATGGGGTCCTTCATCTTCAAAGTGCCACAGGCAGACATGTTGGTTGTAGACTTTGTAATCCTATTCAATCAATCTTCTCTAAAACAATCAAACCTGCAACATTACAAGTTACAGCCACAAGGGTCAATACATTTGAATTGTATTGGCAAGTTTCACTACTATGTAGAATATAAGTGGATCCTATCATTACATGCATATTTGGCTAAGTAGGGTTTTAGGTTCTTTTGCAGAAAGCAATAATTTATCCCATCTTTTCAAAAGGGTTTTGGTCTTTTGTCACCTCTTTCTGATCTCCTTGGAATCCACCAAGTGTCTTTGTCAAAATCTCTTGAGCTCCTTGGTAACCCCAAGTGTTCAAGTTTTCATCAAAAATCTCTTGAGCTCCTTGGTAACCCCAAGTGTTCAAGTTTTCATCAAAATTCTCTTGAGCTCCTTGGTACCCCCAAGTGCATCAAGTCTTTTGTTTTCACTTAAAAGTTTTTCTTTTAGAAATTGGAATGTCGAGATTTCCCATAGCTTCAAACTTTAGTTGCTCAGTATTGTCCATAACCGGGGACACGGCTAAGTACTTAGATTTTTGTTATCTTCTGCAGAAGTAGTACACTTTACCCACATGTCACAATCTCATCTTGTTGCCACCAGTGGCCACTCGATTGGTACTAACCAAGATGGAGTACCGGCAGATTGAGAATGTGACGAAGTCTTTCCAGAGGGTCCTCCCATACACCATTGCTAGCTTGTCTTCAATACCCATGTAGGATTCCAGGTCCCCATTTTCAGTAACCTGAAGACAATGCATGGGTCTTCCCAATGTAGTTGACCAAGCCAGAGCCATAAGTAGCATGTGGTTGTACACGAAAGCCACAATTGGAGAAACATGTTCTATCTCTAAGTTTCCTGGGTGGTTTTATTTTGGAGCACAACACAAAGAGATTGCCATAGACATGGTTACTTTTGTTGCCACCTTCTCCAAAACTCAATGTATCCTTGTCCACCCAGGTGGTTCATTGAGTCCTTGTTTTATTATATAAAACACAAGTCCTTTTCTTAACTTCATAAAATCTCAACATGTATCTCTTTTCAAAATATAGCATGGCTAAGCATGTAACAACTACATTGTTTTCACTAAGGAATTTATATAAGGTATCCTATTAGGATTTAGCATAGCATAAGTATAGAAATTATTTTCATGCATGTTTCAAAATCAACTAAGTATAATGAAAATAGTAGGACTTTTGATGATAGTGTAACTTGCCTTTTTGGTAGGGAATGGTGGTTCACTTCTTGATCTTGCTAGTTTCACACTTTTCTAACTTCACTACAATCAATCAAGCAAACACAATATCAACTAGCATTCCAAACCAATAATCAATCAAACAATTCACACACATAAAACAATGGGATCTAAGTCATGCATGTAAGCATGCAAGAGATAGTTTTATTTGCAAAGATGGTTTCCACTAGGCTCTAAATTTTGTAAGGCTCAAGGTGGTCACTTCCTAAAGTGGCAAAGTCATTTGCAAAAGGATTTTATTCATAAGCCATTTTTAAATTCATTCATCATTTTATGTGGTGGAAAATGTTTTTATCAAATCAAAAACTTTAAGTCTTTCACCAAATAAGTTGCTAATTCTCAAAACTTGGTGTTTAGGGTCAGTAGGTTTGTTTCAAATCATTTTCCCAAGGTTTTTACTTCAAAAACATTTTCATAACAAAACCATTATTTTTATTTGGCTAGAAATGGGCTAAATGAATTAATCCATCCTAAACTTCACCAAATCCATTTTCAAAACCATGGGTTGGTTCCTAGGGTTAGTAAGTTCATCACAAACCAATTTGCAAAGATTTTATCCTTGAAAACATTTTGGAGTAATTTTTTCTAATCTAAACAAGCATACAAATGTTTCTACAAAAACAAACAATCTACCAGAGGCTTTTTACTAAACAAATTGCATGGTTGGCTAGGGCTTGTTCCATTGATTCCAATGATATAAAGTTTGTAATTTTTGGACGTGTGGATCAAAAGTTACAAGGGTTTCAATTTGCAAATCAAATCTGTTTTCAAATTCTGTTTTAAACAAAAACTGGCCACGCGTCGCGTTTTGATTGGGCGGTACCGGTTCGCACGGATCGACTGATGCAGACCGTAGGATCTAACTTAGATCGAGCAGCGCAGAGGCACACGATACCCCTTCGTCTATGTTCTATCACAGCCACACGATATTGATCTAACGGATGTAATCAACATGCTACTAACTGGCGGCGCTGCGCGGCGGTAGACAGCGGCGACGATCAGGCGGTGGGCTAGCGGCGGTTCTAGGAAGCAAGGAGGGAAGGGGAGGTGCTCACCGTGTTCGCGAGGTCGAGGTGGTGCTCAACGTGTGGTCGGCGTGGCAAGGGGTGCTCAGGGACTACAGCAATTCCTCGCCGGAGTGAGGAATGGCGTCGGGCGGCTCTGGTCGTGGTCGGAGTCGACGCTACAGATCACAAGGGGGAAAACCGAGAGTATGGTTAGATGCGCATGGTCGAGGCGATGACGCGTGCGTGGAGGAGAAGGAGAGGGGTGGTCGGATACTACTTGGGGAACTCGCCGGAGTAAGGCGCAGACACGGCGGTGCTCAGTTGAAGACAGAGCCGACGTTCTGGAGCGCCCGCGATGGAACGGAGGGCACAGACAGGTGCGCTTGGGAGTGGGGATTGTGTGTGCTTGGTCGGGGAGGTAAGGCGGTGGCTGGGCTCGCCGGAATTTGCTGGGGACGGTGGTCGGAGCAGTGACGGTGCGGGGCGAAATAGTCGCAGCCTGGAGGCAGAGAGAGGGAGGCGCTTGAGGGGAAATGAGGAGGAGGAGCAGGCGGTTAAATGGGTGCAGTCACGGCGAGTAACGGTCGCGGAATCAACGCGTATTGATCGCTGGAGTGATGGCTGTAACGGTAGGGAGTAATCGGCGCGAGGAAGAAGAGAAGGAACAATGCTGTGGGGCCTTGCTGTCAGCAAGAAGGTTAAAGGGAAGGAGGGGCCACTGGTCAGTCGCAGAGTGGGTGAGTAAGTGGGTGTGAAACGTTTTTCTGCGGGAGGGAGAGAGTGGGCTGGTACTGGGCTTAGTGGGCTGGCCGGCTGGGCTGCTGCCTGTTTCTATTTTTTTCTTCCTGAATGCTTTTTCTTTTTCTATTTCTAATTTCTGTTTTGAAATTCAAACAACAAATCAAGTATTCAAATTAATTCAAACATTCACCATACTTTGTAATTGAATTTGGTTCTGTTTAACAACATAAACCAATTCCCAAAAATAAAAATAAATCAAATAGATTTTGATTTATTCAAAACTCCATTTTGAAAACTAAAATATTATCAAAACCAAATCAGTAGGTTTTATTTGAAAAAAAAGAACACTTGTAAAACTTGTTTCAAATAAATAAATAGGTTTGATGTTTTAATTAAAATAGCAAAACCTTTATTTTTAATAAACTTGGATATCAAATCCTTTTATTTTATTTAAATGAACCTTTACTATTTTCATCAAATAGAAATGTTTTTATTTCAAAGGCTTGGCCAAGTTTTAATTTGGCTTATAAAATAATTCCTTATTTAATTTCTTCCTTCTCATTTTAAAATCAAATCTTTTATTAAAAGATTTCAAAATAGTGAATCCAAATATTTTTGTCCCTTTATTAAATGTTTATCTTTTTAAATATCTTTAGGATTTTATTTGATCCAAATTGGTTTGAAGGTTCCCATTGGAATTCAAAAAGTTTCTTCTCACCCTGAAAATCAACCAAGTTTTATTTTATTCATTTATTTTTCACATTACAAGATTTGGAAAATCTTGGGATGTGACAGCTATCTATCTAAAGCTACTGGAGGATGCAGGGGACGATGGGGATCACACTCGTGAGCTCTGGGGGCAGTGGGGCTGGCGGTGGTGGCCGGAATTGATCGGAAAGTTTGCCGGAGGCAGTGGGTGCAAGCTCGGAATTGCGGCAGCCCGGTGGCGGGGATGAGTGGGTGTGTGAGGGGAAATGGGTAGAAGAGGCGGGCGCTAAATCGAGCATGGTCGCGAGCATTAATCGTTGAGCCATCACCGCGAATTTACGCTGAGGAGTTAACGGCAGAAACGGCCGGGAGGGGGCGTGGTCAGCGGGCGGGTGAGGGAGACGATGACCTGGCGGTGGGGCCTGGCGTCAGCGAGTGAGAGAGAGAGAGGAGGAGTGGGACCTAGCAGCCAGCGACTGAGTGGTGAGTTTCTGAGTAGAAAACGGTTCGGGGGAGGGAAAGAAGGTGGGATGCTTTCATTGGGTTGGCCTCATTGGCTGTCTTTGTTTTTTTTTGTTCTGTTTTCCTTTTTCTATTTCCATTTCCATTATTCTGATTTGATTCTTATTCAAACAATTCAAGCACTATTTGAATTCAAACTTTTGCCAAACTTTGTGTAGATTTTGATACTGTTTATTAACACATTCTAAAGTCAAATTTAGAATATTTCTTTTATTCTTTTTAGGGTATATTAATTATTTAAAATAAGCCCTTGTCTTAATTCAAACAAGATTTTAAATATAATTTCAACTCTTATTTGAATTCAAACTTTTACCAAACCTTTTTCAGTAGGTTTTATTTATTTATTAGGGTGTCAAATAATTCACTTTGAAGTATTTGGAATATTTTTAATATGATTATTAATCATTTAAATTGGGTATTTGTCTTTATTCCAATGAAATTAAATATGGGTTTAATTCCATAAATTTTTATTTAGTTGATTTCTTTGATCCCATTTAAGTTAATTAAATAAATTTTATTCCACTTGGGTAAATTCCAAATATTATTTTCTCATGATTTAATTAATCATTCTTAGGGAATTTGTCTTGATCCAATGGAATAGAATTTGGTTAAGGCCATATTATTTTATTTCAATATTATGTATCCATTTATTTCATTTGAACTTGGATTATGTTTATTCCATTTTCTTATGGTCTTGGCCAAGTTTTAATTTGGCTTTTAAATATTCCCTATTAATTATTTCTTTCTTTATTTTGTAAAATCTATATATTTTTATTTATAGATCCAAACTTGGTGATTCCAATTTGTAAAATTTTATTTATTATTCATTTATCCTTTTATATCTTCTTTACGATTACTTGCTCACCATTTGGTATGGATTTTTAGATAGGTGCTTTATTAGCTTTGGAAATTCAATTTCCTTATCTTATTAAATTCATAAGATTTTATTTATGGCTCCAAATTAAGTGAAACCAATTCATATGGTTTTATAATATTTCTATTTGTCATTCTTTATCATTTTGAAATGTTTGTTTGACCAATTTTTATGTGGGTCAAATCCATAGTCTTAGAGATAACTTGGAAATGTTTTCTTCCATTAGGGTTTTAGGGTTTTGGTTTATTTTCCAAGTGTTTAAATTTCAAGATGCATTTATGAAGAATGCATTCCACTTGATTTGAATTTAGTTGGATTCAAACATTATTCAAAGTTTGTTCAAGATGGGATTTTAAGTTTCCATTTCAAAACAAAATAATTCTTTTCACCCTAAATTTCAACAATTATTTATTTTATTTATTTATTTTTCACATTAAAAAATTTGGAAAATTTTGGGATGTAACAAAAAGGCACCTAAGTTTTGAAAGACTGGATGAGATAGCAAAACTTTCCCAAATCAACACAAGGTAAGATGACCCTGAGTTATAGCGAAACTGGATACGAAGAAAAAGAAGCATTACCAGAGTTTTCGCACTTAATTTTCATCTTTGAAGATAGTTTTCTCAAGCACTAGACTCAACATCAACCAATAGAAATGGTTTCCTACAGTCGGTACTGCTCTGATACCAAAACCTATGACACCCCCGGGATTAAGGCTAGACAAATCCCAGACCTTCGTCTGAACATAAGCCTAGCCTAATCTCGAAAGCGTACAGAGAGAAAATCGGTAACACAACAGTGAACCTACGACACAAAATTTATTATAGCAAGCTTATAACAGAGCAGAGAACCAAAATATTACAAGAAGAGGTCACTAACCACAAACATCAAACAACGGAAGGCAAATTATGCTATTAAGTATAGCAAACTTAACAATTGGCCTAAGAGGCCTGAAGCATAACGATGACGTCCAATCCATAGATCCAGACTGCCGACTGGGAACACCAAACTACTCGTCGATGTCGATGCCATAAAGAACTCATCTTCTATGGTAACACTTACTCTGCTGCAAAAGTATCAATGAAGCAAGTGTGAGTATAGGGTGTACTCCGCAAGACTTATGGCTGGTGGAGTTCATTTTTTATAAAGCCATCTTTGTTTTGTGAAATAAGAGGGAGAAGAATCTTGACTAATCAGAATATTTTAAAAGGGGATAAGAGAGTGGTAACTCTATCTTTGATCATCTCTTGATATCCACTGAATCATCATCAGTTGAACCTATCTAGGATCACCCCCTTGATCCCTGAGGAAGCATCCTTAAGCACACATTACTTAACTTGCCAAGTTTTACAATTAGGTTCAAGTTCTCTATGATATTCACCTCCGTTCCCAAGTCGTCCATAACCGTGGACGCGGCTTTTGGAAAAGTTTAATAACCCTGCAGGGGTGTACAACTTTACCCACACGTACCAAACGATTCTTAATGCCAGATCATTAGCCCTCTTCCTTGGAAGGCCGGCAGAGAGTGGTTGACCATGAAATTTACCTTGCTTTCGCCGAGACCATGAGTCACGCTCTAGGGAGATGCCGCCGTAATGGGTCGAGTCCCGAAGCCAGTCCCTAATGATGTGCGTAGGGTTCAAGATTATGGATGCCGGGCATCTCTTGTTCCTGGCCACACTTACCTACCTGTTATGAATGCACCTCCTTCACCTCCATTCAAGAACATCCAAGATGCGTATGTCGAATGGAAAGCCCGAACTTTGTGACTCATGGAATCTACTCGGCAAGTTAGTTGGTCGAGGGGGTTTCCAGGCCCCCGTGTGGCTATACACTCGTCTTGGTTCAAGAGGCAAGAACATCGGGTCCTAAGGGTGGCAAGTATGGTACTGCAAAAACCATAACCCACCGTGGCCTCCCATACAAGCCTTAGCATGTTTATTATCCATCTCTGATCATACCACGTCATCCTGTCAAACTAGGTTCATTCGCAGCTCTGATTCATCAACCGGATGGATCAGTGGTAACAACTAAGCAGGGCCAAGCACAACAAATATAACAGCTCTAGCAACGCTTCACAAGCCAAACCCTAGTTATGCTAGGAGCAGTGGATCAGGGAATATAGGCTTCAAAGGTAACATGCATCAGGTAGGATTACTCCATCTATCGATAAAAGACTTTGGAATCGTATGCACATGGCAGGAATGAAATACTTTAAAAACATGGATTATATCATGTGTGGGGGTTTCGCTTGCCTTTGCTAGTTGATATCCAGAAAGCAGAGCTTCAGACACCTGGTACTTGACTTGATTACAGTTGGTCAAGTATTGATCTTCGAGATCCAATGGTTTTGACCTCGGGCTTCGATGGTGTTGACCTCGATCTTCAATCTCAAACTCGATTGCTCAAATTCATCTCCGGGTACTACCGAGAAGAAGCGGAAACACTGGAAAAGAAATACAACAATCAACACATGGCATCGATGCAATGCTCAAGCAAGGATGATGATATGACAAGTTAAATAGCATTGATATAAACCCCTAAGATATGCTCGACCATTTTAAACGGGGTCCGAGGGGTTTGAACCCTAATTCGGAGAAACCCTGGATTCACCTGTGAGGGTTACTAGGTTATTATAATTATATTTGTCATGAAAGTTGTTGAACAATGCATGATTATAGTTTAATGAGGTAGAACTCATTTTTCTGAACATTTTGATATATTATTTGTATTTTTCTAAATTAAAATTAATTAGTTATGAATTTATCCAATTTTAATTCATTTTAAATCATTTTTGGAATATTCTAAAAAAATTACATTTTGGAATTACTTTTAACATTTTATTAAACATTTATGGAAATATTTATTTGATTTACAGATGGGCCCATAGGGTATTTATAATTACAGAAAACAATTTACAAAACATTAAATAAAAGAAAAAGGGACACTACATCAGCATGATGCATTGCTGATGTCATCACATGGCCAAAAACTTTTCTTACCGCACTAACCCTACCCACACACACTAACAGAGGGGCCCAGTCCATGATGGGTCCACCAGAAGGCCACGTGGGAGCCACGTCGGACTCGCCAGCGGTGCGCGGTAGGCGGTGGTCATCGCCGGCGATACAGGCCACCCCAGCACGCGTGGTTAGGTGCGTTGGAAAGATCTTGGCAAGGCAAACCACGTGGAGGTAGCGCCGCCAGAGAATGGTCGCCGGAGACGGCGACACGATGATGGACAGTGGCGGCGAGTGGCGGTGCACAATGCTACGGTGAACCAGAGAGGGGGATACGAATCGAAGAGGCCCATGAGGACCGCAAGCTCACCAGTAGGCTAGCAGAGGAGTCACGGAGGAGAGGCGAGGTCAGGAGTGACGATAGGAACGGCGGCGAGCTCCGTCGGTGACGAGGAAGACGGTGACCGTGGCGGTGACTAGGATCGAACGGGGCCGATTCCTTCTGGGAGATGAACCAGCGCGACAAGGCGAAGCATGTTCCAGTCCTAGCTAAGCTAGGGGAGGCCGAAAACAGCGACGATGGTCGGGGTCCGACGAACTAGGGTTCGGGGAGCTCGCAGAGATGATGGGAGAGAGCACTGGGGGGAAAGGATAAGACCCGGGAAGAGAAGGAGAGCACGACGCGGCATTCTTATCTATCTTTAGGAGCTCGACGGACGGCGATGACGAAGTGGTGAAGATTGACGATGGCTTCGCCGCCACAGAGCTGCTTGGCGTCGTCGTCGAAGACGACGAGGGAGGCGAGGCCTAAGAGGTATCGGGCCAGGGGTGGGCCGCGCGGGCTGCACATGGGCTTAGTGGGCCGGCTTTTGGGCTGCTGCAAAGGCAGGGCGACAGATGCTGGCGACTGCACGTGGGAGGTAGGGAGAAAGGAGAGAGGAGCTGGGCTCGGCCCAGATAGATTAGGGATAGTTTTTATTTCCAGAATGTTTTTCTATTTCCTATTTTTCATTTTCTCTTTTGTAAATCCATTTGTAAATCTGTTTTGAACATTTCAAAAATACCAGAGGGTTTACAAGATATATAAAATAATATAGGGAGCCCTTTAGTCAATTTGGCTCTATTGTTTTTGTCGCTTTTTCAAAATATTAAAAACCCTTTTGAATGGATTTCAAGAAAGAGGGGGAAGGATTAGGGTTTAGGGTTTGGAGAACCTTTTTGTTGCATGCATTTTAAATGATGCTCATGAATGCACATTCAAACCCTAATGTTTATTTAGTAAAACTAGGGTTGTTACATCAAATCACTTGCTTGCCAGCTAATCAATGTGATATCACCGAGAGGTCCCTGTCACGACCTAGGATCAGGGCTAGACAAATACCAGATCCTCATCTGATATAAACCTAACCTAAATTCCGAAGCGCGCAGGGAAAGATCGGTAACATTACAGAACATACAAACCATACATTAATAAGGTAAACTCTTAAGAGAGTTACAAACCAGTCATACAAGCCAGGGGTCATAGACCCATCATTACATCAAACAACGGAAGCAAACAAGTTTTTCTAAACAACAAACTTAGCAAAGGGCCTAAGAGGTCTTAAACAGAAGTAGCGACCCTTCCATAGATCCTAGGCTGCTGCCCGGGAACCCCGACTACTCATCGACTTCGACGTAGAAACCACCTTCAGTTGGAGTAGCTTCATATATAGAAAAACATCAATGAGGCAAGGCTGAGTACAGGGTGTACTCGACAAGACTTATGGCTAGTGGAGTTGTTTTGCAAAAAGCCATCTTTTGTTTTCAAAACAAGAGGGAGAAGGAACTCGTCCAGTCAGATCATTTTCAAAAGGGGATGGAATACTACAACTCTAGCCCTTCCGAGTCATCTTTGATATCCACCAAGTACCATCATCAACTGAATCTCTCTTCCCGGACTACCCCCTCAAACAACCCCGAGGAAATACTACGGATCTCACATTAGTTGACAAGTTTTATCATTCGGTTATAGTTTTCTATGATCACAGAATCCGTTCCCAAGTAGTCCATAACCGTGGACACGACTTTTCGAAAAGATTAATAACCCTGCAGGGGTGCACAACTTTACCCACACGTACCAACCGATTCTTAATGCCAAATTATTAGCCCTCTTTCTTGAAGGCCGACAGAGAGTGGTTGACCAAGACCTTTACCTTGCTTTCACCGAGACCATGAGTCACGCACTAGGGAGATGCCGCCATAACGGGTCAAGTCCTGAAGCCGGTCCCTAATGATGTGTGCGGGGTTCAAGATTACGAATGTCGGGCATCACTTGTTCCCGGTCACGCTTCCCTACTTGTTATGAATGCACCTCCTTCACCTCCATTCAAGAACAACCAAGATGCGTATGTCAAATGGAAAGCCCGAACTATGTGACTCATGGAATCTACTAGGCAAGTTAGTTGGTCGAGGGGGTTTCTAGGCCCCTGTATGGTTGTACGCTCGTCTTGGTTCAAGAGGCGAGAACATCAGGTCCTAATGGTGGCAAGTATGGGACTACAAAAACCACAACCCACGTGGCCTCCCGTACAAGCCTTAGCATGTTTATCATCCATCTCTGATCACATCACCACAACCTAACATACTAGATTCATTCTCATCTCCGGTGCATCACCTGAATGATCAGCATTGGACCACTAAGCATGGGTAAGCTTGACTGAACTGTGGCACTAGCGATGCTCATAAGCCAAACCCTAGTTATGCTAGGAGCAGTGGATCAGGTATTTTTTCACCAGGGGGAACATGCATCAGATAGGATTACTCTATCTACTGATAAAAGACTGTTGAACCGAATGCATATGATGAGAATTAAATACTTTGTAAATATAGGATTCATATGTATGAGTGGGGCTTCGCTTGCCTTGTCCGTTGTTAGACTGGTACTGCTCTTTGGTGGCGTCGACTTCAGCTTCGGGTTCGGTTCCTATTCGCGAAGAACCAATCACCAAAAAAGAGAAAGAAACATTCAACACATGGCATGTGCAATGATCATACAAGATGGATGATATGACAAGTTAAATAGTGTTGAAATGAACCCTAGAACATGCTTGGTCATTTTAAATGGGGTCAGAGAGGTCCAAAACCTAGAAAAGGGGAATCCTCGGAATCACCTATGGGGTTCAATTAGTTCTTCTAATTAAACTTGCCATCAAAGTTGGTTAACAACGTATGATTATAGCTTAGTTAGATAGGTTTCATTTTTCTGATCATTTTGGTATATTATTTGTATTTTTCTGATTTAAAATGAATAAGTTATGCTTTTTTCTCAATTTTAATCCATTTATAAATCATTTTTGGAATATTTAAAATAATTTCCAACTTGGGCCCACATGTCATAGCTTTAATCATTTCAGAAAACATTTACAGAAAATATTAAAAGTCTTACAGGTATGGCCCACCTGTCATATATTTCTTATTTACAGTAATTATTTACAAAATATTTAATAAAAGAAACAGGGCAATATGACCTCATGCTGATGTCATGCTGACATCAGCAATGGAGGATCTCCCAGGCTGGGGTCGGGCTCGGCGATTGCGCACGTGGGGCAGCGAGGAAGGGCGTGTTCGAAGCGGCTCTTCGCACTGAGCATGCTAGTGGCGGCGCCGCCCAGGAATAGTCGCCGGAGCGTCGGCATCAACGACGAACAGTGGCGGTGAGGTCACGTGGGGAAGACAATTTAGAGGGAGAGGGAGGAACAGAGGGGCGCGTTAGCACCGTGGTCTCACCACAAGCGCGATGGAGGGGTTGGCGAGGCTCTGGGAGGCCGGACAACGATGAATCGATGGCGAAGCTCGTCGGTGGCGGAGAGGATGGATTTGATGCGGCCGATTGCGGGCTCCCCTACTTGATTCCTTTGGTCAGGAGGATCCTCACATCGAGGCAGAGCCGGTAGTGGTCTCTAGCAAGCAAGGGGTGGTCGGGAACTACTGGGATAGGAGGTGGCCGAAGCTAGGGTTTCGGAGCTCACGAGAGCTCGCGTAGAGAGCGAGAGGGAAGGAGATAAGAGGATGGCAGGAGAGAGGGCAGTGCGGCGATCTTATCTCCTACTAGAGCGCGAGGAACGGCGTTAGGAGAGCGGCACGGATCGACGGCGAGGGCGTCGGCATGCAGCTGCTTCCCGTCATCGTCGAAGACGACGAGGACTAGAGGGCCGAAGGGGTACGCGGCGGGGGTGGGATGCTCTTGGGCCAGGCTGGGCTGGCTGCTAGCTGCTGCACACTGCGCGCGAGCGGCAGGGAGAGAGAGAGGGGAGGTGGGTTTGGCCCAGTAGAGCTAGGCTAGTTAGTTTTTTTTCTAGAAACTGTTTTCTTTTTCTGTTTTCTGGTTTCTATTTGTATTTGAATTTCAAACCTGTTTTGGATACTTTCAAATTTACAGAAACTTTTATAAAATATCTGAAAACACTAAGGGGCCCTTAATATAATTTGGGCTCCATTTATTTTGATGGTTTTCAAAATATGTAAACCATTTGAATGGTTTTGAGAGGAAGAAAAATTAGGGTTTTATTTGTGTTTTTCTTGTTTAAACCAAAGTGCAAGTATAATGCATGCATGCAATGCTCAAACTTGTCTTTATTAATATTACACAAAAGGTGGTATGTTACAGCTCTACCCCACTTACAAGAATCTCGACCCGAGATTCCTAGGTTTTAGAAAAGAAGGCAGGGTACTCAGATCAAAGACGATCTTCGCGTTCCCAGGTTGCTTCTGACTCAGAGTGATGAGACCATTGAACTTTTAGGAACTTGATGGTTTGGCGACGAGTCTTGCGCTCGGTTTCATCAAGAATACGAACAGGGTTTTCTCGGTAGGTTAGACCATCTTGGAGATCCAAAGTTTCATGATCCACACCATGAATAGGATCTTTGAAGCAACGCTTGAGTTGAGACACATGGAAAACATCATGTACCTCTAGAAAGGTTGAAGGTAGATCCAATTTGTAGGCAAGCTCACCCCGCTTGGAGAGAATGCGAAAGGGACCAACGTAGCGAGGAGCTAACTTGACTTTGATACCGAATCCGTGGACACCCTTCAAAGGAGTGACCCGGAGGTAAACTTGATCACCAACTTCATAATGAACATCAAGATGATGATGATCGTAGTTGGTCTTCTGACGAGATTGAGCAGCCTTCAGACGCTCTCGAATTATGCGAACTTGATCATCTGCTTATTGGATCATGTCCGGACCAAAGAATTGTCTTTCGCCGGTTTATGTCCAATTCAGCGGTGTTCGACATGTTCTCCCGTATAGGAATTGGAAAGGTGCCATGCCCAAACTGGATTGAAAACTGTTGTTGTAAGAGAACTCCGCAAAAGTAAGACATTTCTCCCAGTTCTTTCCAAAGGATATGACACATGCTCTGAGCATGTCTTCGAGAACTTTATTCACTCTTTTGGTTTGACCACCGGTTTTAGGATGATAGGCTGTACTGAAGGAGACTTGAGTTCCCATTGCTTGTTGGATACTAGCCCAGAATTTGGAAGTGAACAAGCTTCCACGATCAAATATGATCTTCTTGGGAACACCATGAAGAACGACTATCCGGGATACATATAGCTTTGCCAACTGACTTGCAGTAATGCTTTCCCGAACAACAAGGAAGTGAGCAACTTTGGATAGTCGATCAACTACTACCCATATGGCATCATTTCCTGCTTGTGTCCTTGGAAGTCCAGTAATGAAATCCATACCAATTTCATCCCATTTCCACTCAGGAATTTTCAACGGTTGCAGAAGTCTAGCAGGCCTTTGGTGTTCAGCCTTCACACGACGGCAAATGTCACACTCTGCAACAAAACAAGCGATTTCTGGTTTCATTCCACTCCACAAGAATCTTTTACGGAGATCTCGGTACATCTTGGTACCACCAGGATGGATGGATAGAGGGGATTCATGAGCTTCTAGTAGGATTAGATCTTTGATTTTCCGACTGTTTGGAACCACTAGCCGGTTGCTGAAGTATAGGACACCTTGATCATTGATAGAGAAGCATTTAGCTTCACCGCTTTCAACATGTTCTTTGATCTTGGTAACTTCATCATCTTGCTTTTGAGCATCCTTGATTTGGTCCTCAAGAGAAGATTTTATTTCAAGGTTAGCAAGGAATACACAAGGAACTACTTCAAGGTTAAGACGCTTGATTTCCTCATAGAGAGCATGCTGGGCTTGTGAAATCATCAGATTACTGCAATAAGACTTCCGACTTAGCGCATCAGCAACGACATTGGCCTTACCGGGTTGATAGTTGAGACCCAAATTATAACCTTTGATGAGTTCCAACCATCGTCTTTGCCTGAGATTCAGATCTGGCTGGGTAAAGAGATACTTCAGGCTTTGATGATCCAAGTAAAGTTCGCAACGGTTACCGATGAGGTAATGTCGCCATTGCTTAAGAGCATGAACAACAACAGCGAGTTCTAGATCATGGGTTGGGTAGTTGTTCTCATGTGGCTTCAACTGCCTAGAAGCATAGGCCACTACATGGCCATCTTGCATCAACATACAACCGAGCCCTTGGAGAGAAGCGTCACAATAGATGACGAAGTCCTTGCTTGTGTCCAGAAGGACAAGCACAGGAGCGATGGTTAGCTTAGTTTTCAAGGCTTGGAAGCTTTATTCTGCCTTTTCTGACCATTCAAACTTCTTATATTTCTTATGAAGATCAATCATAGGCTTGGATATCTTGGAGAAGTTCTCGATGAATCGGCGGTAATATCCAGCCATTCCAAGAAAACTTCTGACTTCCTTGACTGAAGTAGGTGACTTCCATTCCAGAATGGTCTGAACCTTATCCGATATGATAGCAACACCACTTGCAGACACAACATGGCCAAGGAAGATGAGCTCTTGTAACCAGAACTCACATTTGGAAAACTTGGCGTAGAGACGATGTTCACAAAGTTTAGTCAGCACCAAACGTAGATGTTCGGCATGCTCTTCTTCGGTCTTGGAGTATATTAGAATATCATCAATGTATACCACGACGAACTTGTCGAGATATTCCATGAAGACGGAGTTCATGAGCCTCATAAATGTGGTAGGGGCATTGGTTAACCCGAAGGACATCATTGTATACTCGTAAATACCATAACGAGATGTGAATGTTGTCTTTGGGATATCCTCTTTCCTTATCTTGATTTGATGATACCCTGATCTTAAGTCCATTTTGGAGAAGACAGTGGCACCACTTAATTGATCAAAGAGATCATTTATCCGAGGAAGTGGGTACTTATTCTTGATTGTCACCGCGTTGAGTGGACGGTAATCAACAACCAATCTTGGAATATTTGTATCCAGCTTCTTGACAAAGATGGTAGGGCAACCCCAAGAGGATGTGCTAGGTTGGATGTATCTTGGACCCTATAACTCTTCAAGTTGCTTCTTCAACTCAACCAACTCATGAGGAGGCATGTGGTAAGATCTTTTGGAGATAGAAGCAGTTCCAGGAACTAGCTCTATGACAAACTCCACACTTCGATCAGGTGGCGTGCCAGGCAACTCTTCAGGGAAGAAATCCGGGAAATCACAGTCTACATGGACATCTTGGACCTCGAGAGTAGTTAAAACATCCATGGCATACAACTCCGAGAAAGGTTTAAGGACTGCTGACGGAGACTTTGAACCATCAGTCCAATACTTGACAGTTATGCCAGCATGAGAGGTCACAATAACTGTTCTAAGTGCACAGTCAATGATGTCTTGATACTTGGTTAACCATTCCATGCCCAGAATAACATCTATGTCAGTTGACTTGAGTGCAATGAGGGAAGTAGGGAACTTCTGATATGCTATATCTATCTCAACCCCATGAGTAACCCAGATGGTCTGCCAACGAGACCCAGAAGTTCTAATCTCTAGAGGAGAGTCCATAGCTTGAAAGGTGATATCATGCACTTGTGCAAAATCTTGTGATATGAATGTATGCGATGCTCCAGAATCAAACAAGACTGTTGCTAGAATTGAGTTGACACGGAGCGTACCCAGAATGACGTGTGGATCTTCTTGAGCTTCCTCAACAGTAACATGGGTCAGACGACCACGTCTAGCACCTTGAGCTTTATCATTTTCTTTGCCTGCTGATCATTGTGACCGACAACCCTTTGAGAACACTCCCTTGAATAGTGACCAGGCTGACCACAAGAGTAGCAGGTAACTCCAGTGTAAGAACCAACAGGAGGACGATAATTTGCTCCACCAGTATTTGACTGTGGCTGACGAGAATTATTGCCAGAGGACTTGGGTGCATAAGGAGCACGAGGCACAACACTGTATGGAACAAAGACATGGCGCTTCTTGTTACCAGAGGAAGAAGCACGAGAATTTCCTTCTTCATGCTTCTGAGAGACTTCCATGTCCTTCCTTCCGTGCTCCAGAGTAAGAGCCTGATTGTGCAAGTCCTGGAAAAACTGGAACTTGAAGGGCAGCAACTCATAGCGAAGTGCAATATTAAGTCCCTTACGGAATAGCTCTTTCTTATCTTCATCATTGGTCACATCCCTGGTTGCATAACGAGCCAGGCGAGTAAACTCACGCCCATAGGTTTCAATACCCTTGCGCCCCTGAGTCAGATCCAGGAACTCCCTCCTTTTGAGATCCATGATGGTCTTAGGGATATAAGAGGCACGGAATGCTGCAACAAACTCCTCCTAGGTAACAACATGTCCTTGAGTTTGCATATTTAGAAAACCTTCCCACCAAACACCAGCCTCACCTTCCAGTTGATAGGTGGCGAAGTTAAAACGATCAGCGGGACAAACACGAAGAGCACTGAACTTGCGCTCTATGGTGCGAAGCCAATCATCAACTTCAAGGGGCTCCTTGGAGTGGGTGAAGATTGGAGGAAAAGAGCGGATGAAATCTCCAAGTGTGACACAGTCGTCAGGATGACGTTTAGTGTTCTGCGCCACACGCTCCAGAAGGCGTTCATTCCTCAGACGGTTGCTCTCAATGTTGTTGAGAACCTCGGCCATTGTGGGAGGTGGCGTAAGTTCCTGTTCAGCATTGTTGTTTCCTCGACGGACAACAGAACCATGAGTACCAGACGACATCCTGGGAGAAAACAGAAACCATGAGAATGGATTCACTAAAAAGGGTACATCAAAGGATGACTGAAACCATATCAAAAGATCATGGTAGAGGTGAGCATGTGGATGAAGATTATATCAATGCATTAAGTATGGCAGTAGAATAGGCATACAAAACGTATACGCTACCAACTTAGATACAAACCATAACAATGGAATGCAAGCATGATATGATACCGACAAGTCACAAAATAATAGATAGCAGGATTATAGGCATCCTTGGCAAAGTTGAAAAACAATGCTCAGGTGCACAGATTTATTTTAGAAACTCTGAGCCTTGCAACCAAGTACGGATTACTAGGAAAAACAACCCAAACCCGTATATCCTAAAAGTTTGAAATGATAGACGAGAAGTGAAAACCTTGCAAAGCAAACGAGATAAGATAACTCAGCAATAGAACAACCTTTGATAAGCAGTAAAAGGAGTCCTATTCAGAGTTGTGCAAATAATTTTAGCTTTCAAATAGTTTTCTCAAACTCTAGACTCAACAACGACCAACTAGAAGGGTTTCCTACAGGCAGTCCTTCTCTGATACCAAAATCTCTCATGACCCGGGATCAGGGCTAGAAAAATACCAGATCCTCATCTGATATAAACCTAACCTAAATTCCAAAGAGCGCAGGGAAAGATTGGTAACATTACAGAACATACAAACCATACATTAATAAGGTAAACTCTTAAGAGAGTTACAAACCAGTCATACAAGGCAGGGGTCATAGACCCATCATTACATCAAACAATGAAAGCAAACAAGTTGTTCTAAACAAAAAACTTAGCAAAGGGCCTAAGAGGCCTTAAACAGAAGTAGCGACCCTTCCATAGATCCTAGGCTGCTGCCCGGGAACCCCGACTACTCGTCGACTTCGACGTAGAAACCACCTTCAGTTGGAGTAGCTTCATCTATAGAAAAAGATCAACAAGGCAAGGCTGAGTACAAGGTGTACTCCGCAAGACTTATGGCTAGTGGAGTTGTTTTGCATAAAGCCATCTTTTGTTTTCATAACAAGAGGGAGAAGGAACTCGTCTAGTCAGATCATTTTCAAAAGGGGATAAGAAGACTAAAACTCTAGCTCTTCCGAGTCATCTTTGATATCCACCAAATACCATTATCAACTGAATCTCTCTTCCCGGACTACCCCCTCAAATAACCCCGAGGAAGTACTCCGGATCTCACATTAGTTGACAAGTTTTATCATTCGGTTATAGTTTTGTATGATCATAGAATCCGTTCCCAAGTCGTCCATAACCGTGGACACGCCTTTTCGAAAAGATTAATAACCCTGCAGGGGTGCACAACTTTACCCACACGTACCAACCGATTCTTAATGCCAAATTATTAGCCCTCTTCCTTGGAAGGCCGGTAGAGAGTGGTTGACCACGGCCTTTACCTTTCTTTCTCCGAGACCATGAGTCAAGCACTAGGGAGATGCCGCCGTAACGGGTCAAGTCCTGAAGCCAGTCCCTAATGATGTGTGTGGGGTTCAAGATTACGGATGCCGGGCATCTCTTCTTCCCGGGCACACTTACCTACCTGTTATGAATGCACCTCCTTCACCTCCATTCAAGAACAACCAAGATGCGTATGTCGAATGGAAAGCCCGAACTATGTGACTCATGGAATCTAATAGGCAAGTTAGTTGGTCGAGGGGATTTCCAGGACCCCGTGTGGTTGTACGCTCGTCTTGGTTCAAGAGGAGAGAGCATCAGGTCCTAATGGTGGCAAGTATGGGACTACAGAAAACACAACCCACGTGGCCTCCCGTACAAGACTTAGCATGTTTATCATCCATCTCTGATCACATCACCACAACCTACCATACTAGATTCATTCGCATCTCCGGTGCATCACCTGAATGATCAGCATCGGACCACTAAGCATGGCTAAGCTTGACTGAACTGTGGCACTAGCGATGCTCATAAGCCAAACCCTAGTTATGCTAGGAGCAGTGGATCAGGTATTTAGTTCACCAAGGAGAACATGCATCAGATAGGATTACTCTATCTACTGATAAAAGACTGCTGAACCGAATGCATATGACGAGAATGAAATACTTTGTAAACATAGGATTCCTATGTATGAGTGGGGCTTCGCTTGCCTTGTCCGTTGTTGGACTGGTACTGCTCTTCGGTGGCATTGACTTCAGCTTCGGGTTCGGTTCCTATTCACGAAGAACCAATCACCGGAAAAGAGAAAGCAACATTCAACACATGGCATGTGCAATGCTCATACAATATGGATGATATGACAAGTGAAATAGTGTTGAAATGAACCCTAGAACATGCTTGGTCATTTTAAACGGGGTCTGAGAGGTCCAAACCCTAGAAAAGGGGAATCCTCAGAATCACCTATGGGGTTCAATTGGTTCTTCTAATTAAACTTGCCATCAAAGTTGGTTAACAATGTATGATTATAGCTTAGTTAGATATGTTTCATTTTTCTGATCATTTTGGTATATTATTTGTATTTTTATGATTTAAAATGAATTAGTTATTATTTTTCTCAATTTTAATCCATTTATAAATCATTTTTGGAATATTTAAAATAATTTGCAACTTGGGCCCACATGTCATAGCTTTAATCATTTCAGAAAACATTACAGAGAATATTAAAATTCTTACAGGTATGGCCCACCTATCATATATTTCTTATTTATAGAAATGATTTACAAAATATTTAATAAAAGAGAGAGGGGAATATGACCTCATGCTGATGTCATGCTAACATCAGCAATGGAGGATCTCCCAGGCTAGGGTCGGGCTCGGCGATTGCGCGCGCGAGGCAACGAGGAAGGGCGTGTTCGACGCGGCTCTTCGCGCTGATCACGCTAGTGGCGGTGCCGCCCAGGAATGGTCGCCGGAGTGTCGGCATCGACGACGAACAGCAGCGGCAGCGGCGAGCTCATGCGGGTAAGACGATTCAGAGGGAGAGGGAGGAAACGGAGGGGCGCGTTAGCACCATGGGCTCACCACGAGCGCGATGGAGGGGTCGGCGAGGCTCGGGGGAGGACGACGACGAATTGACGGCGAAGCTCGTCGATGGCAGAGAGGATGGATTCGATGCGGCCGATTGCGGGCTCCCCTGCTTGATTCATTTGGTGAGGAGGATCCTCACGTTGAGGGAGAGTCGGTAGTGGTCTCTGGCAAGCAAGGGGTGGTCGGGAACTACAGGGACAGGCGGTGGCCGGAGCTAGGGTTTCGGAGCTCGCGAGAGCTCGCGATAGAGAACACAGGGAAGGAGATAAGAGGATGTGGAGAGAGAGGGCAGCGCGGCGATCTTATCTCCTACCAGAGCGCGACGAACGGCGCTGGGCGAGCGGCACAGATTGACAGCGAGGGCTTCGGCACGCTGCTGCTTCCCGTCATCGTCGAAGACGACGAGGAACAGAGGGCCAAAGGGGTACGCGACCGGGGTGGGCTGCTCTTGGGCCAGGCTCGGCTGGCTGCTAGTTGTTGCACGCTGCACGCAAGCGGCAGGGAGAGAGGAGAGGTGGGCTTGGCCCAGTAGAGCTAGGTTAGTTAGTTTTTTTACAGAAACTGTTTTCTTTTTCTGTTTTCTAGTTTCTGTTTGTATTTGAATTTCAAACCTGTTTTGGATACTTTCAAAATTACAGAAACTTTTATAAAATATCTGAAAACACTAAGGGGCCCTTAACACAATTTGGGCTCCATTTATTTTGATAGTTTTCAAAATATGTAAACCATTTGAATGGTTTTGAGAGGAAGAAAATTAGGGTTTTATTTGTTTTTTGCTTGTTTAAACCAAAGTACAAGTATAATGCATGCATGCAATGCTCAAACATGTCTTTATTAATATCACACAAAAGGTGGTATGTTACAGGCCTAGAGCGTATCTATCCGTCATCGGGATGAACAAATTGCGCTCTCGATCCATGGGCCTCAAAATAACACTTTAGTTCTACTGAACCCATCTTTATAATCACCCTGTTACGGTGTGCCGTTTGATGTTATCAAGATACTCTTTTAGTGTTAGTGATTGCCATGATCTCATTGTCTAAGGATTAGGATCATTTCGTATGATGTTATAGAAATATAAACTCAATGACTTTGATCGTAATGCTATACTTCGGATGAATGTTCATCACACCATTCAAATAATGTTGGGACCTCGTTATTAACAACATCCAATGTCCATGATCAGGAAACCTTGGTCATCTTGTTAATCAACGAGCTAGTTTATGAGAGAGGCATAACTAGGAACTTTCTGTTTGTTTATTAAACATACATGTATTAACGTTTCCGTATTAATACAATTATAGCATGCAAAATAAACATCTATCATATACTTGGAATATACATAATAACCACTTTATTATTGCCTCTCAGGGCATATTCCCTTCAATGTTCATTATCAAGTTGTTTAAATTTCATTATTTTACTTCTCATAGATATAATCTTAGCAGGAGGATAGTATTTTCCAATAAAATCATCTTTGCACTTAATACAATAATCAATACTATTTAAAGGCAAGGATATGAATCATTCTTTAGCTTTTCCTCTCAAGGAGAAAGGAAACAACTTGATCTTAATAATATCTCCATATACATCATTATATTTTTGCATCTCACAAAGTTCAACAAAGTTATTAAGGTGGGCACCAGCATCATCAGAACTAGCACCAGAAATTGCTCTTTCATCACAAGATTCAAGAAAGCAGGCTTAATTTCATCAAAGTTAGCATCAAGAGCAGGTGGAGCAATATGTGTACTCAGGAAATCATTGTTGTTTGTGCTAATGAAGTCACACAACTTGGTGTTCTCAGCAGAGTTCATTTTTGCAAAGGTGTAGCAAACCAACAGCAGCAGCAACTAGAGCACGGACTAATTTTTTTGTGTTTTTGATAAAAGAAAGCAAACCAAACGAAACTATTTTTTGTGATTTTTGATAAAAAGAGGAAAACAAAACAAGGAAAAATAAACTAAGCAAAACAAAACAAAGTAAAGAGAAAGGTTGTGAAAGACTCCCCTTGTGAAGCCGTCCTTAGCCTCTCCGGCAACGGCGCCAGAAATAGCTTGATGATTTGTAGCTCATATCACTTTAAAGCTTTGTTGGGAGACCCCAAGAGGAAGGTATGATGAGCACAATAGAAAGTTTTCCCTCAGTAAGAAACCAAGGTTATCGAACCAGTAGCAGGAAGGAAACAACTCAAAGGTGTTGCTAGCAACTTGGAAACCTGCACAACACAAACTCAAGACTTTGCCCCAATGAACAATGAGGTTGTCAATCTCACCGGTTTGCTGAAAACAAAGGATTAATGATACGTCCAAAACGTATCTATAATTTTTATGTTCCATGCTTGTTTAGTGTCTACTTTGCTTTGCTTTGTCTACACTTTGAGGTGTTTTTATATGTTTTCTAGTACTAACCTATTAACAAGATGCCACAGTGCCAGTTGCCTATTTTCTTCTATTTTTGGTTCCAGAAAGGCAGAAAATCAATATTCTCGGAATTGGACAGGACAAAAATCAACGTCAATATTTTATCGTGGGGAACATGAAGCCGGAATACAAGACGGAGGAGAGTCACCAGGGGCAACATCCCCTAGCCACGCGGGTGGGCCCACCCCGCGCCTAGGGGGTGCGGCCGCCCTGGCGACCCCCTGCTTCGCCTCTTCTCCTATAAAGACCCCCCGATGCCTAAACCCTAAGTACCCGATCAATATTCCACGAAACCTTATGTAGCCGCTCCTACCATCATCCCTAGGTCCGGGGGATCTGAAGCTCTTCCCGGTACCCTGCCGAAGGGGAGATCATCCCGGAGGCCTTCTTCTTCATCATGCCAGCCTCCGGTATGAAGCGTGAGTAGTTCCACCTTGGACTACGGGTCCATGTAGTAGCTAGATGGTTGTATCTCCTCCTTTGTGCTTTCATGTCTAGATCTTGTGAGCTCCGTTCATGATCAAGATCTCATCTATTTGTAATCATGCATGTTGTGTTTGCGGTGATCCGATGGATATTGAGATTACTATGTCAGATTGATTAATGGTTTTGTCTTATTGATTCTATCATGTCTGTGTTGTTTGTGATCTTGCATGCTCTCCGTAGTTAGTAGCTATCTTGGCCAAGTAGATGCTAGTGACTCCAAGAGGGGGTATTCATGCTAGATAGTGGGTTCATGCCTCTATTTAATCTAAGGGAAGTGACAGAAATCTCAAAGGTTGTAGATGTGATGTTGCCACTAGGGAGAAAACAACGGTCTCTAGTTCATGGAACAAGTGGATTGTTTACTTTACACACTTTTCTTAAAGCAGTTATCCATTTCTTGCAACTTAATATTGGAGGGGGTTCGGATGATAACCCGAAGGTGGATTTCTAGTCATAGATGCAGTTGGATGGCGGTCTATGTATCTTGTTGTATTGCCCAATCGAATCTCATAGGATCATGATGTTTAGTATTGCATTTGTATGCCTTGCTCAGTCCTATCAATTCCCCTGCTATAATTTGTTTACCCTGCATGCCATGTTTGTTTATCTAAGGAGAACACCTCTAGTGAACTATGGACCCCGGTCCAATCTTTACCATTAATACATCTTCCACTGTTACTTGTTGCAAACCACCATTACCTTCCACACCATACATTTAATACTTTGTTATAGCAAACCAGTGAGATTGACAACCTCACTGTTCGTTGGGGCAAAGTCTTGAGTTTGTGTTGTGCAGGTCTCCAAGTTGCTAGCAAAACTTTTGAGTTGTTTCCTTACTCCTACTGGTTCGATAACCTCGGTTTCTTACTAAGGGAAAATTTTCTGCTTTGCTCATCACACCTTGATCTTGGGGTCTCCCAACAAGGCGTTGACAACACGCCATCAAGCTATTTCTGGCGTCATTGCCGGGGAGGCTAAGGACGTCTTCACAAGGGGAGTCCTTCACAACCTTTCTCTTTACTTTGTTTTTGTTTTGCTTAGTTTCTTTTTCTTGGTTTTGTTTGCTTTTTTTTAATCAAAAACTCCAAAAAAAACTAGTTTAGTTTGGTTTGCTTTCCCTTATCAAAAACAGAAAAAAAATAGTTCCTGCTCTAGTTGTTGTTGTGTTGGCTTGCTCCACTTTTTCCAAAATGAACTCCACTAAGAACACCAAGTTGTGTGACTTCACTAGCACAAACAACAATGATTTCCTTAGCACTCCTATTGCTCCACCTGCTCTTGATGCTACCTTTTTATGAAATTAAGCCTGCTTTGTTGAATCTTGTGATGAGAGAGCAATTTTCTGGTGCTAGTTCTGATGATGCTGCTGCCAACCTCAATAACTTTGTTGAACTTTGTGAGATGCAGAAGTATAAATATGTAGATGGAGATATTATTAAGATCAAGTTGTTTCCTTTCTCCTTGAGAGTAAAAGCTAAATAATGGTTGCTATCCTTGCCTAGAAATAATATTGATTCTTGGATTAAGTGCAAAGATGCTTTTATTGGAAAGTACTATCCTCCTACTAAGATTATATCTATGAGAAGTGATATTATGAAATTTAAACAACTTGATAATGAACATGTTGCTCAAGCTTGGGAAAGAATGAAATCTTTGGTTAAGAATTGTCCCACTCATGGACTTACTGCTTGGATGATTATCCAGACTTTTTATGCAGGTTTGAACTTCACCTCAAGAAACCTGTTGGATTCAGCTGCTGGAGGTACCTTTATGACCATCACTTGGGTGTTGCAACAAAAATCCTTGATAATATGATGGTTAATTACTGTGAATGTCACACTGAGAGAGCTCCACATGGTAAGAAGGTGAATTATGTTGAAGAAACCTCCTCTTTGAGTGATAAGATGATGTTATTATGGCTATGCTTGTTAATGGGAAAGCTCCTATAGATCCAAATAATGTTCCCTTAGCCTCTTTGGTTGCTCAATAAGAGCAAGTTGATGTGAACTTCATTAGAAACAACAATTTCAACAACAGTGCCTATAGGAATAATTTTGGTGGTAACAACAATTATAGGACTTATCCTCCTAATAATAGCAATACCTATGGAAACTCCTACAACAATACTAGAAGTACCCCCTCTAAACTTGAATTCATGCTCAAAAACTTTATTAGTAAACAAACCACTTTCAACATGACTGTGGAGGAAATGCTTTTGAATGTTGAGAAAAAATATATCCTCTTTGTCTGAAGCACAGTCCTCTTTGATTAATAAAATGGCTGCTAAACCTGAAACTTTGGAAAATACCTTTGCTGTCACTCATGCCATACAAGTTACTATTGCTGAAAATTTTAGACTGTTAGCCCAACTTCATGCTAAGTGGGAAAGAGAAGCTGAAACTGCTAGAAACAATAGTGTGTGCACCATCACCACCACCAATATGGATGCCACTAAACCACAAGAAGTCCCTATTACTCCTCCTACAATGCCTAAGCCCAATGAATCTACTACTAGTGATGCTAAGTTTGATTTTGATCTTGATGGTTGTAATATTTCTGAAGTGATTATGTTCCTACAAAAGCTTGCTAGAAGTCCTTATGGTAGTGATATGCATGTAGCTTTCACCAAACACATTACAGATGCTCTTATTAAAATTATGGAAGAGAAGTTGAAACACAAAGCTTCTATTCCTAGGAAAGTAGAAGATAGTTGGGACCCTATTATTAATATGCAAGTGAATGACTTTGATCTCAAAGCTTCATGTTTCCTTGGTTCTAGTGTCTCTATTATGGCTAGAAAGATTTATGAAATGCTTGATTTACCACCTTTGGAAGATTGTTATTTGGATGTCCCACTTAATGATAATGCTAAAAATAAACTCATGGGGAGTGTTAATGATGTTCTTATTATGTTTAACAATGCTTATGTCCCAGTTGATTTCTATGTTTTGGATGTTGGATACAATGCTTCTTGTCCTATTACTTTGGGAAGACCTTTTCTTAGAACTGTTGGTTCCATTATTGATATGAAAGAAGGCACCATTAAATATCAATTTCCATTCAAGAAAGGTATCGAACACTTCCCTATGAGGAGAGAGAAGTTGCTTTTTGCTCCTCCTTTGAAAGCAAGGTTTGATGTTAAGGCTTCTTCGTTTGAAAATACTTGATTCTTGCTTCTTGTGCCTAACTTAAAGGCATTAAAGAAAAGTATTTGTTGGGAGATAACCCAAGAGTTTTATTGAGTCTTGGAAGTTATTACTTCAGTAATGACCTCTTCTTATCCTTTTTGTTTGCTTTTTGTGCCAAGAATGACCTCTAATGAGAGGGAAGTAAGATTTGGGAGTTGCTGTCCCGAAACATATTTTTGTGCTCCACCGTAAAAATTCGTGAGGAATCTCTATATGTCGGATTGAGCTGATATTTTACGAATATATCTCCCAGTATGTTAGCTAACTTCAGTTAGTTCAACACTTTTTCATTTGATTAACAGAAGGTCTTCGAAAAAATCGGTTTCTATCTGCTGGTCTGTTTTGACAAATTTCTGCCATTATTTACATTTGCTTCTTATTGATTCCTTTTGGGTTCTTTTTGGAAAATTGAGCTTTTTGAGAGAATTTATACAGTAGCTTGTGTTTTTAGTGAAAGTTTTTATGTTCCAAAGCTAAGCCTAAAGGTCTATTATATTTTGAATACACTAATGTTGCTAATAAAGATTGTGTGAAGTTTTGTATGAAGGAAAATTTTCAGGTGTAGAGAGAGAATGATGTAATGAGATGAAGAATGGACAAAAGCTCAAGCTTGGGGATGCCACCCCACGTCACCCCCAAGAAATATTCAAGATGTACAAGCGTCAAATCTTGGGGATGCCCAAGGCATCCCCTTCTTGATCAATAAAAAGCTCACGTATTTCTAGACACTTCGTTTTTATTGTTTTATGCACTGTTGTGTTGTTCTTGGAGCATCTTAGTTTTTGTTTGGTTTTCTTAGTTTGCTTAGTTTGCTTGAATAAAGTAGTTTGGACCCCCTTTCTCGCTGTGTTGTTTCAAATAAGTTGATTGGTGTTGGAGAGGAGTAGAAGTTCTTGCTTGAGTAGTACAAGAGGAGCTTGCTTTGACTATGACTTAGACTTTAGCATGTCATGTTAGGTGTTGTTTTGACCTTATGATTAGTAATTATTGTTGTAGCATGACTTGTTACAAACAATTGGGATTGCTTAGTGTGCCTTGAAAGAATCATGCGTTGTTTTAGCTTACAAAAGCATAGTATTGTGGTATTCTCCTTTTATGCTTTGTTTGGGTTGACTTGGCACATGCTCACACCATGTTATGACTTTGAACAAGTCACCATAGCCTCTATGATCATTTAGTCCTTGACTTGTTGTTGGGGATATGCTATATGGGTATCCTCATAGCATGTCTCTTATCCGACTAACCCGGGTGGCCCATAGTCGGTAGCATGGTCTGTGACCTGCTGGGCGGCCCAGTTGGATGGATCCAGAAGGGAGGCCCATGTCGGATAAAGAAAGGCTACGGTGGAGTCACCAGCATACCCGGAGCCTTGGAGTGCAAGATACACAAGACTAGTAATAGATGGTGTAGAACTCTGTAACCTGTCCGGCTAGGACTTTTCCCTGTAACCCTAGGATCTGGTGACTATATAAGTCGGGCCTTTGGGAGCCTTTAGGGCACAACCTAGTATCGTTTACACACACCTCGCACAGCGAACCTATCTCTATAACTCGGCGTATTGCCCTTATAGTGATTTATAGCAGGAATAGGATTCCGCCACCGTTGTGGGATCTGAACCTGGGTAAGTTGTGTTACCTCGTACCCGTCAACCGTCCGTCTTACCCCACGTCTCTAAACACGCACTGTGAGGACCCCTCCATGGCGTACTCGTCGGCAATACCACGACAGTTGGCGCCCACCGTGGGGCAAGAGGCGCTTCAGGCTCTTCAGCGGGCGAGGACCAAGATCTTCACGGGAGTCGGCGAAACCGTAGCCATCGGTCGCATTCTCTTCTCCGGCAACGTTCCGATCATCCCCCCGACGAGTTCTGGATCCCGACAAAGACGAACCCTACGCGGTGTTCGATCGTTCCTATCAGAGACATCCACCTCTTCATCGGTGAAACCGACTCAGGCACTAGTTCCCTGGGAGTCGGAGGAGCATCAAGACCCGCACGGACCGCCTACGGGCAGGACACGTTCGCGGAAGGGTCGATGTTGGATCTCTCTTCAGAGTTTGCCGGCAAAGATTGGAAAGCATCAAGACCCACACGGACCTCCTACGGGCATGATACGTTCGCGGAAGGATCGATGTCGGATCTCTCCTTGGAGTTTGCCGGCAAAGATCGGAAAAATTCAAGACCCACCCAAAACGCCCCTGTGCAGGATATAAAGGTGGAAGATCACTGCAAATCCACCGGCTTTGTCCGTGCATCTGGACAGCAGAGATCCAAGTTCGTCGGCGTGGTTACCATCTTCGATCTGGCGCGCTGCATTCAGAGAGAGGGCGAAAACCCCCGTGACTACCTCGCCAGATGGCTCCGTATACAGGCCGACCTGGCCAATTACCCCAATGATGATGCCATCTATCACTTTGTGGAAGGACTGGACCATGGCACGCTTCTCCGACATTCTCTAAGGCGGCAATAGGCGTCAGGCCGACTTACCTTTGAAGGCATGGTGAACACCATCAAAAACTACGCGGAGGCTGAAGCGGCAGCTCAGACAGCGCTTGCGCTCATTGACGGAGTCCCTCCGATTCAGCCACCACCACCGCCTCAGGCCGCCATCGTCGCAGCAGCACCACCACCTCCAGTCATCGTCGAGGCTGTTGCACCTCCAGCGCCCGTCATCGAGGAGGTCCTGGCACCCTCCGACTCTGTCATTGACGCACTTTATGCTGATTTCAGTGTAGATTCAGAGGAGATAGACTTCAGTCCAGAAGAGCTAGACTCCGCTACGCAGGAGATGGAGGAGGAGTACTCGCGCGACGAGCAAGCTAATAATACCGTCATGTCCCGAGGGGTGTTCGTCACCATTGGGACGGCGATGGATGAAGACACACCCGGGCAAGCTCCGCTTACCACACTAGAAAAGGGGAAGGGGCCACTTATTGCTGCCGACGATGATCGCGCAAAGGTCATGCCTCCTCCGCCTAAACCAGTGCAGCAGCCGCAGGAACTCGGCACCGGTCCGAGCAACAACAACACCGCAAACTTGCCGCCTCTAGCATCTATGTCGGCAGCAGCCCATGTTACTCCAGCTGATAGAGTGATGTACGGCAATCTCCTCGTTGAGCCACTAACCGTTGATCATATCCGGAACGTGACTCAGCTTGACGAGAAGCGCCAGCAGCTGCTGAAGGAAGCGCAAGCCATCGCGGAGCAAGGCGCTAAACTAGATCGAGACATGGTCAATGCGCAGAATCCCATAGAGAAAGCTAGAGCAATGGAGGCCGAGTACAAGACTCTACTGCAGCAACAGAAGGCTAAGAAGGCTCCGGCTCGCGTCATCAACGATCCTGGTGTACGGCGCAACCTAGGATGGGCTCCCTCGAAGCCGGCACAGGCCAAGCCATACATTGATAGTGAAGGCAAGCAGGTGATGCCCACCCCACTCCTTAACCTCGCCGTCGCCAAGACCCTTCTGGAGCATGATAGATCGCCTGAGGCAGTAGCGCAGGTCTATGACCTAGTGGCCAATGCAGTAAAGCAGCAGGAAAAGGCCACCTCTCAGAGGCTCGAGTCTGACCCAGCGCTCTGCCGATCTAGCCAGTACAAACCGCCAAGGGACAGATCTCCTCAGGATGTCGAATCACAAACGGGTTCATCAGAACGAAGACGGAGGGATGCGCGCAATAGGAAGGATGCTATCCCAATATCCTCTGACCACGGAGAAAGAGCCCAACCTCGCCGCCCATCACCACCGCCCCGATCCCCCCGATGTCAGGAATACTACAAAGCTCACCATCATATGGATATGCCCCCACCAAAGCAGTGCGGCATCGTCATCCGTGACAACGCGGCACAGACCCGTCATGATGAAGAGCGCCACCAAGGACACAAGAGCAGGTCACACTACGATCCTCTGCATCCGACAAGCAACCGCGACAGGCGTGGGGCGTCGCAGGAGGGTAACAGCAAGAAGGCCAACCCACCGCCACCTCCGCCTCCGTCACCGCCAAGCAGTAACCATGGAGGAAGAGGCACGCGTCATTCATGCAGCCCGTCCCCTGTTGACAACAAGAAGAAGAACCCAGAGCCGTACGATGCACGTTCGCGGATCGATAAGATCCACGAGGCCCGGGAAGGACCGTACCTGGGACCATGTTGCTTTGGACCTGCAATACGGTCCGCAACTTACCCCAAAGGTTTCTGGATTGACAAGACCATCAAGCCCTATGACGGCACAGCCAAGCCCGCCACATGGTTGCAGGACTACGGCAACACGGTGGAGATTGCTGGAGGCAACCCCAACGTTGCCGTCAAGTACCTCCCGTTAATGTTGGTAGGAACGGCCCGTCAGTGGATCGACGACTTGCCGGAAAAATATATCTACAACTGGCTGGACATGCAAGAAGCATTCACCAAGAACTTTGAGGGTACATACAAGCGTCCCTGCACTGTGGGCGATCTACAGCGGTGCGTGCAGGAGAAAGACGAGACATCTCGCGCCTACCTCTCCAGCTGGCTGGATATGAAGAATTCCTGCGCAGGAGTGCACGCCCAGACCGCCATGGCCGCCTTCATCGATGGGTTGGAAAGGGGCACGCTGCTCCGACATAAGCTGAAGCACTTGCAGGACAATCATCAGCTTGACTTGAATCAGATGATTCAGTTAGCTAGTGAGTTCGCAGCTGCCGACGACGATGCTCGTGGCTCTTTGCCGGCAACGGCCGTTCCAACCCAAGCTCGGAGGAACAGCAGTGCAAAGCGGAAAACCGCTCCAGAAGAAAAGCAATCTACCGACATGGTCGCAATGACTTTTGCAAGACAAGGAGAAGGCAGACAATGTGGCCGAGGAAGGGGAGCAGGCCGCGGGCAGCAACGATGAAGTGAAACCAACTCGGCGTCGCTCCGCGTTCCCCAAACGTACGAGGAGTACCGCGATATGCCATGCCTCGTACACCTCGACGCCAATGGCAAGGCCACCCATACCAATCCACACTGCAAGTTCGTCAACGACCTAAAGGGAGACCCGAAGTCCGGCTATAAGTGAAGTCGGAAGAACAGACCGCGAGGCAAGGGCAAGGGGAAGAAGGAGGAGGAGGAGGAGTCCAAGGATTCAAGTGACATGGACAAGGACGTTGACCCCAAGCACTCCGCCAAGAGCGACGACAAGGGCAAGAACCCCTTCGCAAAGAAGGCCCCAGCCTACCACACTTTCCTTGGCACCCCCACCGTCCGACAACAGAAGACCTCTTTAAGGATCCTGATGGCAACTCTCCCCCAGTCCCCCAATACCTGCGCTGGTCGGAGGTTCCAATAACTTGGGACAGGACGGACCACCCAGGCCTTGTGCCCACGGAGAAACAGTACGCCATGGTCATCAACCCATTGATTAACGACACGGAGTTCACCAGGTGCATGCTGGATAGTGGAAGCAGCATCAACATCATGTACCTGGATACACTGCAGAAGATGAACTTGACGGAGGCAAACCTAAGGCGGACCAATACCGTTTTCCATGGCGTAGTTCCTGGTCGGGAGGCTCGGTCCCTTGGGTGCATCATACTTCAGGTAGCCTTTGGTGACGTTAATAATTACCGCCAAGAGCGCATGACCTTTGAGGTGGTCCCCTTCAAGAGCGTGTACCACGTCATATTCGGCCGCGACATATTCCACACGTTCATGGCCAAGCCATGCTTCGTCTACAACAAGCTCAAGATACCCGGAGCGAACGGTGTCATCACCGTATCTGGAAGCTTTACCAAGGCGAGGGACTACAAGATCAATGAAGCAGCCATTGCAAAAGCTGTCCTCTACAACAAAGAATTCAAAGAGATCCAGAGCAAGGTCAATGACTCAGAGATGCCCGCGTCGAAGAAGCAGATCTCCAACTCCGCTCCTGCGTTCAAGGCCGCCATCGAGACCAAGCCGGTGGAACTTGTGGTAGGTGATGCCTCCAAGACCGTCGCCATTGGGACGAACCTGGATCCCAAATAGGAAAGCACGCTCGTCGAGTTCCTCCGTGAGAATAGGGACATCTTTGCCTGGCAACCTGCCGACATTAAAGGTGTACCTAGGGAACTTGCCAAGCATAGCTTAAATATAGATCCAAAATGTAAACCAGTGAAACAACCTCTACGACGCTTCGGATATGAGAAGAGACGCGCCATTGGCAAAGAGATAGCTAGGTTACATAAGGCTAGGTTTATCCGAGAAGTCCTTCACACCCGATGGATGGCCAATCCTGTACTTGTCCCCAAAAAGGGAACCAATGAATTAAGAATGTGCGTTGATTACACCGGCTTGAACAAAGCGTGTCCTAAAGATCCGTTTGCTTTGCCTCGCATTGACCAAGTCATTGACTCGACGGCTGGCTCGGAACTTTTGTGTTTTCTCAATGCATACTCAGGATACCACCAGATCAAGATGAGGAAGTCGGACCAATTGGCCACTTTGTTCACTACCCCTTACGGCACATTTTGCTACGTCACGATGCCCTTTGGGCTGAAAAACGCAGGTGCTACCTACCAGCGGACAATGCAACATTGCCTCCATGACCAAATTGGTCGGAACGTTCACGCCTATGTGGACGATATCGCAGTAATGTCTAAAAAGTCAAACGACTTAATCTCCGACTTAAAAGAAACCTTTGATAATCTCCGGAAATACAACATGATGCTCAACCCTAAGAAGTGCGTCTTCGGGGTTCCAGCCGGTAAACTGTTAGGCTTCATCGTTTCCCAGCGCGGAATCGAGGTCAACCCGGAGAAAATCAAGGCCATCTTAAACATAAATCGTCCGACATGCCTAAAGGACATCCAATGACTAACAGGTTGTGTTGCAGCAGTTAGTCGGTTTGTCAGCCGACTTGGAGAGAAGGCTCTGTCGCTATACAAGTTGCTGAAGAAGGCGGACAAATTCACGTGGACAGACGAGGCAGATGCAGCATTGAAGCAGCTCAAGGAGATTCTTTCCTCAGCGCCCATCCTTGCAGCACCCGAGCCCCTATTAATTTACATGGCGGCAACCAACCGGGTTATCAGCATCGTCGTCGTGGTAGAGCGGAAGGAACCAGGCTATGAGCACGGAGTTCAACGACCAGTTTACTATGTAAGCGAAGTCTTGACGGAGTCCAAGCAGCGTTACCCGCACTACCAAAAGATAGCTTATGGGGTATTCCTCATAACTAACACGGTAGATGAGCTGTCCCATCTAAGATTCCGACATGGACGGATCTAATTCGACAACGGAAGCGTACGATGAAAGATTCAGCATTTCTCCGACTTACTCATAGGAGACGGAGAAACCATTGAGGGTTCTTTGGGAGGACTACAAGATATTGCTTGACGATTTGCCGACATCCACCTAGACGGAGCATTCCACGGGAAGAGGCAAGATGGCGCAAGATCTCGGAGTTCTCCGGGGGCTACTGTTGGGGATATGCTATATGGGTATCCTCATAGCATGTCTCTTATCCGACTAACCCGGGTGGCCCATAGTCGGTAGCATGGCTGCGTTTGGTGGCCCAGTTGGATGGATCCAGAAGGGAGGCCCATGCCGGATAAAGGAAGGCTACAGTGGAGTCACCAGCGTACCCGTAGCCTTGGAGTGCAAGATACACAAGACTAGTAATAGACGGTGTAGAACTCTGTAACCTGTCCGGCTAGGACTTTTCCCTGTAACCCTAGTATCGTTTACACACACCTCGCAAAGCGAACCTATCTCTGTAACTCGGCGTATTGCCCTTATAGTGATTTATAGAAGGAGTAGGATTCCGCCACCGTTGTGGGATCTGAACCTGGGTAAGTTGTGTTACCTCGTACCCGTCAACCGTCCGCCTTACCCCACGTCTCTAAACACGCACTGTGAGGACCCCTCCATGGCGTACTCGTCGGCAATACCACGATACTTGTAGTACCACTTTATGCTTTGATTAGAAATGTTTTATCGCTCTGCATGATTATGGCCATTATTGCTCTCTTAGTTGGTCGCTCCCAGTCTTTTGCTAGCCTCCAATTGTATGAGTAACCTCTACTCATGCATCCAACTCTGAATAAAAAAAGTTATTCTAAAGTGTCCACTATAAATTCCTATGCATGGTGTGTTACACCATTCCAAGTATATTCTTGTTTTCATCTATCTTCCAATTAAAAAGTATTTTGTTATGTGAAAACTTAGTGATTAAAGATCTCACAAACTTGATGGCACACTTTATTTTTCTTGACCCTAATAAACTTGAACCATTGTGTCATCTATGTTGTATATGCTCGCACTTATACGTTGGAATTAGCAGAACCGTGCTGTCACGGGGAACGCTTTCAACATTGCACTTGTACTTTGTACACATTTGATATCATGCTCTTTTGTCTATGGATGTCGCTGGTGTGAAATAAAAGGGGATCTTGCAAGTCCATGGAGTTATGTATGTGTGTTGGAGAAATGCCCGGGCCGCTAGCCTAAGCCATGCGTAATCATGGTGGAAACTTGCAGAATCACCATAATGACATCTACGAAGCTTTATTCTTATAAAAAAGAGACATATTGAAAAGAGGAAAGAGGGAAAAAAGCACCATATTCCCATGGTAAATAAGAAGATTGTTGAGATGCTCATTGTCTGCTTGCCTTGTCATTTTTATTATGGGATAGCTCCTGTATCATGTGCAAGGGGTACCCCGTTGGCGGTTCTCTATGATACACATGTACTTACTATGACAAGAACTTACAGGTGACTAAAGTTGAGTAGCATGAGGTGCGGCCCTCGTATTCAAGGGACATGAGATTGCCAACTTATACTTTGTCAAGCATATACTCCATAGTTTGCTCACTTTAACCTTAATCACTTCAAAATGCTTATGATAAGGGCAATGAGAGCTGAAAGCTAACAAGTACCAAAATTTTTGGAAGCTCTTTTTGAGACTTGAAATCCCTGCTTCCCTTTATGAAGGGTCTTTCTTCCACCATTATATTGAGTCTCCACCTTCTACCTTTAGGCACCAGTTGAGAGAGCATAGTTGCCATTCTTAGTTCTATGTGCATTGTCCCAAAACTTATTGATTGATGCATATTGTTGATATTACTTGTTCTTGTGCTATTTTTATCTAGTCACTCTTATGAACTTTGAAGGTGTCCTATGCATCTATTTGCTACTCTATGAGGGACAAGCTAAATCCCACTATGCCATGTTTTTTGTTTGCGAAACAAACAAACGTTTTTCAATGCTTGTTATTCATGATCTCTGTTTGTATCCTTCCATGTTGCATGCATAGTTACTTTGTCTTACTGTTAGAACTCCATCTTTCATGCTCATGTTTAGAGTTCTTTGATCCTAGCTTTCAATGCTTGCAAATGGTTTGATCTTGATTTTGATGGTGCATGTCACCTCAAAAAATATTCTTTTTATCACTTACCTACTCGAGGACGAGAAGGAGTTAAGCTTGGGGATGCTTAATACGTCGGAAACATATCTATAATTTTTGATGTTCCATGCTTGTTTAGTATCTACTTTGCTTTGCTTTGTCCACACTTTGAGGTGTTTTTATATGTTTTCTGGTACTAACCTATTAACAAGATGCCACAGTGCCAGTTGCCTGTTTTCTTCTGTTTTTGTTTCCAGAAAGGCAGAAAATCAATATTCTCGGAATTGGACGGGACAAAAGCCAAAGTCAATATTTTACCATGGGGAACACGAAGCCGGAATACGAGACAGAGGAGAGTCGCCAGGGGACCACACCACTGGCCGCGCGGGTGGGCCCAGCCCGCGCCTGGGGTCGCCCTGGCGACCCCCTACCTTGCCTCTTCGCCTATAAAGACACCCTGATGCCTAAACCCTAAGTACCCGATCAATATTCCACGAAACCGTCTGTAGCCGCCGCCACCATCGTCCCTAGAACAAGGGGATCTGAAGCTCTTCCTGGCACCCTGCCGGAGGGGAGATCATCCCAGAGGCCTTCTTCTTCATCATGCTAGCCTCTAGTATGAAGCGTGAGTAGTTCCACCTTGGACTACGGGTCCATGTAGTAGCTAGATGGTTGTATCTCCTCCTTTGTGCTTTAATGTCTAGATCTTGTGAGCTCCTTTCATGATCAAGATCTCATCTATTTGTAATCATGCATGTTGTGTTTGCGGGGATCCGCTGGATATTGAGATTACTATTTCATATTGATTAATGGTTTTGTATTATTGATTCTATTATGTCTGTGTTGTTTGTGATCTTGCATGCTCTCCGTTGTTAGTAGCTATCTTGGCCAAGTAGATGCTAGTGACTCCAAGAGGGGGTATTTATGCTAGATAGTGGGTTCATGCCTCTATTTAATCTAAGGAAAGTGACATAAATATCTAAGGTTGTAGACGTGTTGTTGCCACTAGGGAGAAAACTACGGTCTCTTGTTCATGGAACAAGTGGATTGTTTACCTTACACACTTTGCTTCAGATTATCATTGCTTGCAACTTATCTTTGGAGGGGTCGGATGATAATCTGAAGGTGGATTTCTAGTCATAGATGCAGTTGGATGGCGGTCTATGTATCTTGTTGTATTTCCCAATCGAATCTCATAGGATCATGATGTTTAGTATTGCATTGTTATGCCTTGCTCAGTCCTGTCAATTACCCTACTGTAATTTGTTTACCTAGCATGCCTTGTTTGTTTTTCTAAGGAGAACACCTCTAGTGAACTATGGACCTCGGTCCAATCTTTACTATTGATACATCTTCCACTGTTACTTGTTGCAAACCACCATTACCTTCTACACCATATAGTTAATCCTTTGTTACAGCAAACCGGTGAGATTGACAACCTCTTTGTTCGTTGGGGCAAAGTCTTGAGTTTGTGTTGTGCAGGTCTCTAAGTTGCTAGCAACACCTTTGAGTCGTTTCCTTCCTCCTACTGGTTCGATAACCTCGATTTCTTAGTGAGGGAAAACTTGTTGATGTGCTCATCACACCTTGCTCTTGGGGTCTCCCAACGAGGTGTTGACAGCACGCCATCAATTAACTATATGGTGTGGAAGGTAATGGTGGTTTGCAGAAAGTAAACAGGAACAGTGGAAGATGTATCGACGGTAAAGAATGGACCGGGGTCCATAGTTCACTAGAGGTGCTCTCCTTAGATAAAAAACATGGCATGAAGGGTAAAAATATTACAGCAGGGCAATTGACAGGAACTGAGCAAGGCATAATAATGCAATACTAGACATTCATGACCCTATGAGATTTTATTGGGCAATACAACAATATACATACACCACTATCCAACTACATCTATGACTAGTAATCAACCTTCAGGTTATCATCCGAACCCCCTCCAGTATTAAGTTGCAAGCAACGGATAACTGCTTTAAGCAAGGTGTGTAAAGTAAACAATCCACTTGTTCCATGAACAAGAGATCGTTGTTTTCTCCCTAGTAGCAACAACACATGTACAACCTTAGATATTTCTGTCACTTGCCCAGATTCAATAGAGGAATGAACCCACTATCGAGCATAAATACTCCCTCTTGGAGTCACTAGCATCTACTTGGCCAAGGTAGCTACTAGAAACGGAGAGCATGCAAGATCTCAAACAACACATACATGATAGAATCAATAAGATAGAATCATTAACCAATCTGACATAATAATCTCAATATCCATTGGATCCCCGCAAACACAACATGCATGATTACAAATAGATGATCTTGATCATGAACCGAGATCACAAGATCTAAACATGGTAACACAAAGGAGGAGAAACAACCATCTAGCTACTACATGGACCCGTAGTCCAAGATGGAACTACTCACGCATCATACCGGAGACTGGCATGGTGATGAAGAAGGCGTCCGGGAGATCTCTCCCCTCCGGCAGGGTGCCGGGAAGAGCTTCAGACCCCCCCCCCCCGATCTAGGGATGATGGTGGCAGTGGCTTCGGACTGTTTCATGGAATATTGATCGGGTACTTAGGGTTTAGGTATCGCGGGCTTCTTATAAGCGAAGAGGGAGGCCTAGGGGGCGCCCGAGGAGGCTGCACCCCCCCACGCAGGGGCTTGGCCTGGCCGCGCGGCCAGGGGGTGTGGCCCCCTCGAGGCCCTCCTCCGTCTCATCTTCTGGCTCCGTGTTCCCCACGGTAAAATATTGACTTTGGCTTTTGTCCCGTCCAATTCCAAAAATATTCATTTTCTGCCTTTTTTGGAACAAAAAACAGAAAAAACAGGCAACTGGCACTGTGGCATCTTGTTAATAGGTTAGTCCCAGAAAACATATAAAATACCTCAAAGTGTAGACAAAGCAAAGAAAAGTAGATACTAAACAAGCATGGAACATCAAAAATTATAGATATGTTTATGACGTATCACAAGTTCATCATCACGAGAAGTAACCTCCACACCAAGAAAGTAGTGAAGCTTTCCAAGAACAAGAGCATCAATAGCTGACTGCGAGGAGCTGACTAGAATAATACCATCCACATAAACCAGCAAGTACATGTGAGACAATAGTTTTGGGGTGGGAACCGGCTCAACCCTCTAGGGGTGGCCTATCACATATATATATATATATATAATATGTGTGTTACAATGGTACAATACACGTACACATATACAGAAGCTATACATAGTCTAAAAGCGAGTATTAGCCAGGTCAACTTGGTTCTATGGTACTGATAAGGCCACTTAATCAAAAAAAAGTTCACTTTGAGTTTATGTGGGAAATAAAAAAACAAGAATGAAACACAATGAGGCATGCCAGTTGTACCTAACGGTTGGGACAGTCAAATCTTTAGATGGGGTAAAGATTGGCACGACTTCAACTAAATGGGGTAATTATGATAAAAAGTCATTAAATGGGGTAATAAGTGCCAAAATGACAAACTAGAGGGTAAAACCTGGAATTTACTCATTTAAAAATGGCATCCCAACTGTTTTACATTAATAAAAGACATATATGCAAAATCAGAGAAGCCACACATTACATAGTTATGAGCGGTTGATGAGTGCATATTTGCATCATGTTTTAGATTATTATTTTGCATTGTAGTAGTAGGATCTTGGTATTTTACGGCGTTCGCATGCATTTTTATGTTTATTTTCACCAGGATCAGATCAGATGATGGATCCGATGGACACAATTCTTGGACCAGTTATATTGGAGTGAAAAGGAGCACAAAACTACGTAAATTGCTTATTTGAGAAATATTAATAACACTATAAGAAAACCCGAAGCAATTGAAGGGTACGGAAGGGTTAACGACCAACTATACGTCGGGAATTTTTTTCCGGCCGTATGTTCCTGTCGTATAGTTGGCTCCAACACCGCCTCCTCAAATAGTTTCACCCCGTGCAACTGGATTAGAGAGACGACATACATAACACCCAAAAATTGCCGAAACCTAACCTCCGAAGGCATCTGGAGGGGGGAACTCATCCACCAGGGATCCATCTTCGCCTTGCGCAGATCCAGGAGGCGAAGGCATCGATCTTCATCGTCAACCACTTCATCACCACCATCTACATATTGTCTATATCTTGTTGTAATTTCCATACTTGTTGTGGATTTATATAAGTACTATTCATCTATGATAGATTCCATTAATTTTTCCATGATGTTGATTGCCTCCATGTCTAAATAGATTATTAGTTCTTGGGGAGATGGAGAAACCCTAGCATGAGATTGAAATAAGATAAAGTTTATTATGATATTCATCGTTGTGACCATGTGTTAGATTGTCTACATCTTGATGTTGGGAGAAGTCAACCTCTCAATATTTTCCTCTTGTGGGAACTTGATGAAGGGAACTACTTGTTGGTAGAAGGAGGGATGTTAGCACTTACAGTGACTATAAATTTGTTGGCACCCCTTACATATCAGCTTAGGAATCGAGGAAACTCACGAAACACTATCCATGCCATGGCATACGTCCTACGGGATTATGTCCCTTAATAGCACAGTAATTCAATTGATGTTAATTGTTGTCTGTTGTGGTTATGAGGATGCTTTGAGCAGTGATTGCTGACTGCTTGTCCAAATACGGAGTTCCTCCCACACATACATAGTTTATAATGTTCATGATAATAATCTTTATCTTAACCCTTTATAATGCTAGTGGTGTATCCGCTTATCCCTGAGAATGCTTTTCCCACTGAAGTTTCAAATCTCTTTTACATATGCGATACTTATTTTCTGTATTCAGTTTTATTTACTTTACTCATTGTTCTCTTCTACCAAAAACCCAAAAACACCTTTTTACACAATACTCGCATTTTATCTTATCACTTAAAACTTTATTTAGCATTTCTATTTTCAGTATTTATTTCAAAAATTCTTAGACTTCAGACTCCTCCTCCCTATGGAATCAATATCTTTATTTCGAAACTAGCTACAACCGATTTGTGCGCTTGCAGTCATCAAGCTATTTTTTGGCGCCGTTGCCGGGGAGCTAAGCGTTGTAGGTCTTTTATTTTTTTTCTTATTTACTTTAATTTTGTTAAGTTTTGTTTTGAGTTACAGGTTTCCACCAACATGATGGAGTTTGAGCATATGACTAGTGCTAACCCACTCAGCCACTTTGGGAAGCCCTATGATATTTATAAAAGAGACAACTCCAACAAGAAGACAAGGGGTTTGAAATAAATCCTCTACTACTTGGTATTTTACACAAGAAGCAATTTACTGGAGACGAAGAAGATCCTGATCCATATGAGCATATTGCATGTTTTAAAGATATATGTGACACGTTCCAATTAATGGGGTATCGGTGATGAGGTAAGGGTTAAACTTATTAGTCAAAATTTGACAAGTACAACTCTCTCATGGTATAGATATCTACCCTTAGAAAGCACTAGCACTTGGGATAATTTAGCTTGCGAATTTTTATCTAAACATTATCCATTATCAAAATCATGTGGAATCAGGCATCTTATAATGACTTGGAGGAACCGTCATAATGAAGGACTAGTAAGAGCTTATATAAGATTTAAAGATTTACTTAGTCAATGTCCTCATCATGATTTGTCTGAATGGTATTTATTGCATATCTATGGTGGTTTAATTAAACCTAATAAAATTGAACTAGACTCTTGCATGAGAGGAGTTTTTATGGATTTACCTATAACTAAATCTTGGGCTTTAGTTAATAGAATTTGCGATCATAGAGTTTCATGGAATTTTGGTCTAGGAAGTGAAGGAGGCACAGAAATAGATTATGAATGTATTCACGACTATAATAAAAAGGGCCATATTAATGAATTATTTAAAGAGCTTTATTTAGATTTAGATATTGTGTTGCAAGTTGTTAAAGCTTTTACAGAGCACATCAAATCTCCAAAAGAGGGTTCGGCCAAGTATGATCCACCACCCGAACCTAAGAAGAAAAGAGAAGTTAAAGCAACATTGGCCTCCCTAGAAACAATGTATAAGATACCTTTCCCTAACACTACACAGAAGCATATTTTGGAATATAAACAGGTCAAGGCAGTACAGGAAGAGAAAGAAGAGGAAAGTATGCCAATAATTGAAGAACATATGGATGAAACAAGAGATGAAGAGGTAACCAAGGAAGCAATCGTGGCTATGTATGCACATTGTAACATAGTTGAACTTGATGAACAGACTTCAATATTGGTTGAAGGTAAAATTAAGGTAAAAGATGTGGGTAAGCGTATTCTTCCCTGCATATTTAAAGAAACCCCGCATTACGGTTTATGTGATCTTGACACTGAAGTTAATGTTATATCATGTGATTTTTATTTAGAAGTAAAAGAAGAGATAGCACCGGCTACAATAGAAAATACTGATATTACAATCATGTTAGCCAATAAAAATCTTAGAATTCCAATAGGAGTAGTTGAAGATGCAACTGTCACAATTGGCAATAAAAATGTCCCTATTGATTTTTTAGCTGTTGATGTCCCATCTGACACTCTTTGCCCAATCATATTTGGAAGAAAAAAATTGAGTGATATAGGTGCCACAGTCTACTTCAAAAAGGAGGTTGTATCCCTTAAGCTTGGGAAAGCGGAAAAATAATTCTATTTTTCCAAATTTAAAGACAAACCTCTACATATACAAGAAGAAGAGAAAGAGAAGACTATTGAGGAGATGACAACTCTTTTCTTAAGTAATCATGAAGAAGTAAATAAAGACCCAAATTATGAAGAAATAATTATGGAGGACAGGTCTTTAGAAGAATTAGAAAGTGAATTTGGTTCATTTCCCATTTTAGAACCTCCAACTGATGAAGCTTTTGAAGAGTTAAAAAAGAGAGGGGGTGAAGAATTACCATCCCTAGAATTAAAAACTCTACCAAATAATCTTAAGTATAGATTCTTAGATGATACTAATAAATTCTATATAATTATTAGTGCTAAACTTTCAAAGGAAGAAGAAGAACTCATGAAGGTACTAATGGAACACCGCAAGGCCTTTGGGTACTCAATGGACGGCTTGAAGGGCATTAGTCCCATGATAGCCGTCCATCGAATATTCATGGAGGAAGGTGCTAAACAGGTTGCAGAATTTAATATAAGGCTTAAGCCTGAAATGAAGGAAGTGATAAGAAAAGAAATAGTACGCCTACTTAATGCAGGTATAATTTATCCCGTAAAAGAAAGTGAATGGATAAGTCATGTTCATTGTGTTCCTAAGAAAGACGGCTTTACTGTTCTTCCTAATAAAAACAATGAATTGATACCTATTAGAACTATTGTTGGACATAGGATGTGCATAGATTTCAGGAAATTGAATAAGGAAACAAGGAAAGATCACTATCCTTTATCATTCATAGATCAAACTTTAGAGAGTTTAGCAAACCACACTTATTTTTCTACTTGGATGGGTACTCTGGTTTTTCCCAAATAGATGTTCATCCTGATGACCAACCTAAAACAACTTTCATTAGTCCTTATGGTTTACATGCTTACCGATGCATGACTGCTATTTTCGCAGATTTTATAGGACTGATAATGGAAGTATTTATGGATGATTTTTTTTCTATGGAACTTCGTTTACTAGTTGCTTGGATAATCTCAATGGAACTAATAATGAACTTTGTTTACTAGTTTCAAATCTCTTTTACATACGCGATACTTATTTTCTGTATTCAGTTTTATTTACTTTACTCATTGTTCGCTTATATCAAAAACCCAAAAACACATTTTTACACAATACTCGCATTTTATCTTATCACTTAGAACTTTATTTAGCATTTCTTTTTTAGTATTTATTTCAAAAATTCTTAGACTTCAGACTCCTCCTCCCTATGGAATCGATATTTTTATTTCGAAACTAGCTACAACCGATATGTTCACTTGCAGTCATCAGCGGTCTATTTCAATGCAAAACAAGCAACTGTAATAAGCTCCCTCCTTTGAGTTAATTGGATAAAACTATCATAATTGGGCCTATCGGGACGAGTTAGTACCACTTTCGATAATTTTTGGAATCGGTACCATTTCCAAGTCATAGCGTCGCAAACTGCACTAAATTTCGTCTAGCAGCATTTTAACACGCTTTCTGACAACTCGGGCCTAGCTATAAGTGCTGAGTTGGTGGCACATGTTTAGGAGGAGTTAAGGTCGAAGTGGGCCCACCTGTCAGACATATCTTATATCATTTTTTATTGTTCTCCCCTATTTTACTATTTACCGCCAGTGGGTTTCACCCGTCGGCCTCCCTATTTTTTTCCTACCCACCTTCTTCTTCCTCCAATCGGCCTTCCTCCATCTAGTAGCGAGCAGCGCGCCATGGCTGGGCTGGACCCTGGCACCTATTCCTGCCGCCCTCGTGCCGATTCCGGCGTCCTTTGCCAATCGGGATGTGAGCACACCCGAGCATGCATGGCAGCTCTTTGCGGGACATGAGCACATCCGCAAGCACGCGCAGGAGCGCACTGCAGCGAGCTACGGGCATGGGGAGGCGCGCGGTGAGCGGCGAACTATGGTCTCGGGGTGGCGAGCATGGCCCAGGGACCTGTGGATGGGCACGAGGGCGATAGTGTGATGGTGATGACCTTCAGGGCGCGGCGGCGAGCTTTGGGCACGGGACACGGCCAGCAGGCGCGGCTGGCGAGCAGTGGGCGCACGGTGAGCATGGAGCGGCGAGCGGTGGTCGCTGAACTACGGGCACGGGGCAGCGAGCGCGGCCCATCGACCTGCGGACGGGCGCGGGGGCGACTAGTGAGATGGCGAGCGGTGGCGAAGAGTTTTATGCGCGCATCGGCGGGAAGCTGAGGGCACGGGACACGGTCGGCGGGCGCGGCTGGCGAGCTATGGGTGCACGACGAGCATGGAGCAGCGACCGGTGGTCGCCGAACTGCGAGCGCGGGGCAGCGACCTGCGGACGGGCACGGGGGTGACTAGTGCGACGGCGAGCGGTGGCGACGAGCTTTAGGCGCGCGGCGACCGGCAAGCATGTGGCGGCGGCGAGCTGCAGAAATGGGACATGGCCGGTGAGCACGGCTAGCGAGCTGTAGGCGCACGGCGAGCATGGGAACTAGTCAAAGTATACACGTAGCATTTTTTTATTAGTCAGGTCTAGTTAATGGTCTACGCGGAAATTTTTGTGGACTAGTGAGACTGCAGATGAATCCCACCTGTCAAAGAGAACGTTAAAATGCTATTAGAAGGAAATTAATATGACTTGCAACACTTGTACCTTAAAACTAATACTGACTCACAAAAATTACCAAAAGTGATACTGACTCGTCCCCTAGCTCCAAATATGATAGTTTTATCTAATTCACTCCCCTCCTTTGGACTCCCACATAAATTCTACAGCGACAGAGACAGAGAGGGGCGAGCAGGGGCAGCACCCCCTATTATTTAGATTTTGTAACTAAAACTATCCATCAAAGTACTAATTGTATGATGTTTTATCTATTTTATCCCCTTAATTAAACTTATAACACTAATACACTCTAATTGCTTTCCTCGATGATAATTTCTGGCTCCGCTCCTGTGTGGTACCAGCCAATCTCCAGTTTACGAGATCATCTGCAATTTGGTCAACGACGATATGGATGGCATACAACGATTTTTGAAGATCCTTATGTTCCTGTCAAGCTAAATCTCCGAGGTGATGAGGAGGGTGATCGTCCTGATAGCCCTTTCTGTTGGAATTTGAGGCATATTTGATGTTGGGCTTTTGGTCTATAACAAATACAAATTCTTAAATTCTCTTTGGCCTATTACTATGACAGCTCATGTGTGTGCCTGTGGTGCCAAAGTTTAGTCCCACATTGCTAGTGGAAGGGGAGTTGGACCATCTTATATAGTAGAGTGTTGCACCACTCACTAAGGTGTGAGAAGAAGAGAAGCCCTCGCGCACTCCTCCTCCGACGCTGTCACGCCTCGTCACGACGCGCGCGTGCCGCGGGTTGCAGGAATCTCGCCGATCTTTATTTTTCTATTTGGGAAAATTAATTGTGTATTAATTATGAGTAATTAATGCGTCATTACAGACGCATTAATCAACCAGTTTTTTCTACATCGTGGGCTGGTACTGACTCGGTCGTGGCTGTTGCCCATGTCCTACCCGACCCACACTATATAAGCAGGCAAACGCTAACCCTAGCCATCACCAGCAATTAGATTACATCTGCCTACCTACGCATTGCCGTTCCACCTCTCTGTGCTGCCCTCTGCTACTCCATCTCGCCGGCTGCGTGCACGGCCGTCCGGGAGAGTAGGCCTCCGGAACCCCGTCTCTCTGATCCTGCACCGGGAGAGAGGCGATAAGGTTTTTGGGGATCGTCTAGGCGCGACTGCTCAAGCTCTTCTTCGTCTGGCTTTCTCGAATCCATCGCCATGTCTAACGACGCTTCCAAGCAGGCTGCTGCTGCTACCGCCGGTGGCGGATCCGCTTCTGTTGTGCCGTTGGTTATACCATCGATGAACTTGTACGTGTTCTTTGCCCTTCTGTTATTTCCTATGATGATTACTAGTATTGTAGTATGCGTAGATGTGCGAGGTTTTCACTTGCCTGTATGGTGCATGTCTACTATGCGTATGCTAGTTAGTCTTGAAAATTGTTCTGTCATGATTTACACTTGAATTAAATTAATGCAAAAACTGGTAATTATTTCAACAATCCAAAAACCTTATTTTAGGCTGTTTTCGCGTCAAGGCTTTGCCGCTTGTCTGAAACCGAACCCGTTTACGGGTGCACACTTTAAGAGCTGGCAAACCAAGTGTGCCCTCTAGCTGATGGCTATGGACACCTTCTAGGTATCGGCTGGTAATCCTGAAGGAACGATCACTCCTGAACAGGAGAAGACGTTCAAGGAGACCACCATATTCTTTGTGGGCTGTGTCATAAGCGTCATTGGGGACAAGTTGGTGGATGTATATTTACATATGCGCAATGCCAAAGAACTGTGGGATGCACTCGAAGCAAAATTCGGTGCTATCGATCTTTGGCAATGGAACTGTATGCCATGGAGCAGTTTCATGACTATAGGATGGTTGAAAACCGTTCTGTCAATGAACAGGCTCATGAGATTCAGTGCATTGCAAAAGAACTTGAGCTCTTGAAGTGCGCGTTGTCCGGCAAATTTGTTGCGGGATGCATTATTGCAAAGCTTCCTTAATCCTGGAGGAGTGTTGACACTAACCTCCAACACCAGAGGCAAGATATGTCTGTTGAGAATCTCATTGGGTTTCTGGACCTTGAGGAAATGGCAAAGGCAAAAGACGTACACCCAAAGGGAGCCGAGGCACCCTAGTCAAGCGCCAATGTGGTGCAGAAGAACTTCCACAACAAATTAAAGGGAAAGACCAAAGCTGTTCGTACTACCAACTTCAAAAAGAATAAGAAGGACAAGTCACAGGATCCCTGATTTGTGTGCGGAGAGGTTGGACATTGGGCTCCAAACTGCAAGAAGCCCAAAGGAAGGAAGAATCCAAATGGACAAAACTCTAAGTCTGTCAACGTGACTATGAGAAACAATGATAAGGGTGCATCCGGGTATGGTAGTTTACCTACTGTTTTGTCAATTTGTCAATCTACAGATTGGTGGATCGACACCGGTGCTAATATTCATGTGTGTGCTGATATCTCTTTATTTTCTTCTTATCAGGTCACACGAGATCTCTCCGTCTTGATGGGAAACGGATCGCATGCTTATGTTCGTGGTGTTGGCACGGTGGATCTGAAGTTTACTACGGGAAAGATCGTGCAGCTGAAGAACGTGCAACATGTGCCCTCAATAAATAAGAATCTTGTTAGTGGTTTTCTTTGCAAAGAAGGTTTTAAGTTGGTATTTGAGTCTAATAAAGTAGTCATCTCTAAGTATGGACAATTTATTGGTAAAGGTTATTGAGTGTGGCGGTTTGTTCCGTCTTTCCCTATCAGATTTTTGTAATAAGGTTGTGAAAAATATTTGTGCCCCTGACAATGATACCGATATTTGGCATTCACGACTTTGTCACATTAATTTTGGTTGTATGACGCGGCTAGCTAAGATGAATTTAATTCCGAGTTTCACTTTATCCAAAGGCTCTAAATGTCAAGAGTGTGTTCAAGCTAAGCAAACCGCGCAAGCCTCACAAGCCTGTGCAGGAAGCAAGAAACTTGGCACCACTGGAGCTTATACATTCAGATCTATGTGAGATGAATGGTGTGTTGAATAAAGGTGGAAAGAAATACTTCATGACATTTATTGATGATTCTACTAGATTTTGCTATGTATATCTTTTGAAAACTAAAGATGAGGCTCTACACCACTTTAAAAACTATAAGGCAGAAGTTGAAAATCAACTTGAGAGAAAGATTGAGAGAGTCCGGTCAAATCATGGTGGAGAGTATTTCTCTAATAAGTTTGATTTGTTTTGTGCGGAACATGGCATTATTCATGAGAGGACGCCTCCCCATTCTCCCCAATATAACGGGGTTGCCGAAAGGAAAAACCGTACTCTAACAGACTTGGTTAACGCCATGTTAGGTACTTAGGGTTTGTCCAAGGCATGGTGGGGGGAGGCGATATTGACATCATGTCATGTCCTGAATAAAGTTCCCACAAAAGACAATGAAACTGCTCCCTATGAATTATGGGAGAAGAGAAAACTAACACTCTCGTACTTACGTACTTGGGGCTGTTTGGCAAAGGTGAATTTGCCAATTCCCAAAAAGCGTAAACTTGGACCAAAGACCGTAGACTGTGTCTTTCTTGGCTATGCTCATCATAGCTTTGGATACAAATTTCTAGTGGTGAAATCTAAGGTACCTGACATGAAGGTCGGTACAATTATGGAGTCTAAGGATGCTACATTCTTTGAGGATATTTTTCTGATGAAAGATATGCCTAGTACATCTAGACAGGAATCTGTTGAAACTCCTGAACCTGCTATTCCCATGGAATATTATGAATGAGCACATGATGAAATTCCTGAGGAGGTAGACAATGAAGTTCCTTTAAGGAACAAGAGACAGAGGATTGCAAAGTCCTTTGGTGATGAGTTCATTGTCTATCTCGTGGATGATACTCCCACCTCTATTTCAGAGGCTTATGCATCCCCTGATGCAAAGCATCGAAAGAGGCTGTCAGAAAGATGAATTCCATCATGGCAAACGAAACTTGGGAGATCACTGATCGTCCTTATGGGTGCAAACCTGTAGGATGTAAGTGGGTGTTCAAAAAGAAGCTTAGGCTTGATGGTATGATTGAAAAGTACAAGGCTTGGCTTGTTGCCAAGGGTTATACCCAAAAAGAAGGCGAAGACTTCTTTGGTACTTATTCGCCTGTGGCTAGATTAACCACTATTCAAGTTCTACTCTCACTGGCTGCCTCACATGGTCTTATCGTTCATCAAATGGACGTCAAGACAGCTTTCCTTAATGGAGAGTTGGATGAGGAAATTTATATGGATCAGCCAGATGTTTTTGTTGTAGATGGTCAAGAAGGCAAGGTGTGCAAGCTATTGAAGTCTTTGTATGGACTGAAACAAGCACCTAAGCAATGGCATGAGAAGTTTGATCAAACTTTAACATCTGCTGGCTTTGTTGTAAATGAAGCCGACAAATGTGTATACTATCGCCATGGTGGGGGCGAAGGAGTTATACTTTGTCTGTATGTTGATGACATACTGATTTTTGGGACAAATATGATTGTCATCGAACAGGTCAAGAGTTTCTTGTCTCAAAGTTTTGACATGAAAGACCTTGGAGAAGCTGATGTTATTCCAAACACTAAGCTGCTGAGAGATGAGAATGGCGGAATTACACTTCTGCAATCTCACTATGTGGAGAAGGTGTTGTGTCGCTTTGGCTACTCAGATTGTACTCCTTCGCCGACACCATATGATCCTAGTAAGATGCTTCGAAAGAACAAAAGAACAACAAGAGATCAACTGTGATACTCTCAGATAATTGGCTCGTTAATGTATTTAGCTAGCGCAACAAGGTCTGACATCGCGTTTGCTGTGAGCAAACTTAGCCGGTTTGTTTCCAATCCGAGAGATGATCATTGGCATGCTCTTGAGAGAGTAATGCGCTATCTAAAGGGTACATCGAGTTATGGTATTCACTATACCGGAGACCCTGTGGTACTTGAAGGGTATAGTGACGCAAATTGGATTTCTGATGCTGATGAGTTGAAATCCACAAGTGGATATGTATTCACTCATGGTGGTGGCACTGTTTCATGGAAGTCTTGCAAGCAGACCATCTTAACGAGGTCAACAATGGAAGCAGAACTCACAACACTAGATACAGCTACTGTCGAAGTAGATTGGCTTCGTGAACTCTTGATTGACTTGTCGGTTGTTGATAAACCTGTGCCGGCTATTCTTATGAACTGCGACAATCAAACTGTGATTGTCAAAGTGAGTAGTTCAAAGGATAATATGAAGTCATCAAGACATATAAAGAGAAGATTGGCATCAGTTAGTAAAATGAGAAACTCCGGAGTAATAGCATTAGATTATATCCAAATAGCTAAGAATCTAGCAGATCCTTTCACAAAGGGTCTATCAAGAAATGTGATCGATATTGCATCAAAGGAGATGGGTTTGAGACCCACATGAGTTACCGTGGTAGTAACCCAACCTATGTGATCGGAGATCTCGTGAATTAGGACCTGGGGAAACAAGCGAGTGGCTAACTGGAGGAGACTAACTTCTATTAATTCACTCCGCTGAAGATGCATTACTCTCACGATCTGTATGGCAGGTTGACTTAGTCTTAATGTGTTCATAGGCTTGTATAAGCCAAGATGCTATCCTATAGAGCAGTCTTGAAAGAATGCACTTATGTGAGCCCGACTGCTAGTCACAGTCTATGAGATAGGGTAATCTCTAGGAAGCTCATGAAAAAGGCCAGGAGTGTGACTTATATGCTCCACCCGAGGGGTAGCCTTCGGCAGCCTAGTATCAGTATGACATTAGGTGAAACTCATTTACACAAAACTGGCAATTCAAGGCTTAGTCCATTGACAGTTGTTGATGAGTGTATTCTAATGCTCTAGATGGAAGTTCAACTAAACAGTCTCCACTGAAAAACGCTGGTATATCAAAACAGTGATTTGGAACAGAATGATGTGATGTGTCAATGAGACTTTGTGGGGTATTGTTGGAATTTGGGGCATATTTGATGTTGGGATTTTGGCCCATAACAAATACAAATTCTGAAATTCTCTTTGGCCCATTACTATGGCAGCTCATGTGTGTGCTTGTGGTGCCAAAGTTTAGTCCCACATTGCTAGTGGAAGGGGAGTTGGACCACCTTATATAGTAGAGTGTTGCACCACTCACTAAGGTGTGAGAAGAAGAGAATCCCTCGTGCACTCCTCCTCCGACGACGCCACGCCTCGTCACGACGCGCGCGCGCTGCGGGTTGCAGAAATCTCGCCGAGCTTTATTTTTTTGTTTGGGAAAATTAATTGTGTATTAATTGTGAGTCATTAATGTGTCATTACAGACGCATTAATCAACCAGTCGTTTCTACATCGTGGGCTGGTACTGACTCGGTCGTGGCTGTTGCCCATGTCCTACCCGACCCATACTATATAAGCAGGCAGACGCGAACCCTAGCCATCACCAGCAATTAGATTGCATCTGCCTACCTACGCATTGCCGTTCCACCTCTCTGTGCTGCCCTCTGCTACTCCATCCCTCCGGCTGCATGCACGGCCGTCCGGGAGAGCAGGCCTCCGGAACCCCGTCTCTCTGATCCTGCACCGAGAGAGAGGCGATAAGGTTTTTGGGGATCGTCTAGGCGCGACTGCTCAAGCTCTTCTTCGTCTGGCTTCCTCGACTCCATCGCCATGTCTAACAACGCTTCCAAGCAGGCTGCTGCTGCTACCGCCGGTGGCGGATCCACTTCTGTTGCGGTGTTGGTCATACCATCGACGAACTCGTACGTGTTCTTTGCCCTCTTGTTATTTCCTATGATGATTACTAGTATTGCAGTATGCGTAGATGTGCTAGGTTTTCACTTGCCTGTATGGTGCATGTCTACTATGCGTATACTAGTTAATCTTGGAAATTGTTCTTTCATGATTTACACTTGGATTAAATTAATGCGAAAACTGCTAATTATTTCAACACTTTCATGGTGGTTTGGGTACCAGTGTGGCAACAAAACGCAGGTGCCAACGATACTGACGTAGTTTTTTTTGCGAAATTTCACCAATCTATTAATAACCAATCAACAGCACTACAAAGAGGCTCAAAAGTAAGAAAATTACAAATCTGTCATTGGACCGCTCAGCGACGACTACAAACACTAGCACAAGCTGAAGATGCGCCGTTTCTCGCCCCTCCATCACCGGAACTGGGCAAAATTTGTCATAGTAGAGCTTGTTGTAGTAGATATGCAGGAAGTCGTCATGCTAGAGCCCAAAAGAGCGAACGCACTAGAGCATCAACCATCGCTGAAGACAACAGCCATGTATCGGAAGATACTGATATGCAACCACACCGACGAATACGAAAAAGATCAGATCCTAAGAGATCTGTCGGCCGACGCTAGATGTACCACCCAAGTGAGGATAGGGCAGAGAGGACCTTATTCTGTCTTCAGGGCATAGCCGCCACCTCAATATCCGGAAGAAGACACTGAAAAAATCTAAACATAAATGGAAACACTCCCACCAACGAGAGGCTGCGGTCCGCCACGCCTCCAAGGCCCTAAGGCCGCAGGAGACTGAGCGGACCGGCAACGTCGCCGGCGAGGGGAAGGAAACCTAGACCAGTTTTACTCAGACCCTCCCTATCGTAGGCCTCGTTGCCACTGTTTTTATAGTCTTAGAATTTCTTTTCCTTTTTTACTTCTCCTTTGATTTTTGTATCATTATTATTAATTTGGTTTCTTAATATTGGGATGATTCATCGTGTAACGCCCTCACCCCCCTCCCCGAATTGCATTTCCTTTTTCTTTGATTTTTGTTTACCCATGGATTTTGTTTTGAAATTGTTTTATTAGATAATGGAGAGAAAGTTTAACCAAATCCTGTAGGGGTCAGGCTCAACCCGTAGATTATTTTCTTTGAAATAGGAGCATAGCCCCGGCCTTTGCATCGAAACGATGCACACATCCTTGATTTTACTGCATAGTTTGAATCTCCAAGTTTACATCTCAAGGATCACATAAAGTGGCAACATGAATAAGCCATCTAAAAAAGGAAGAGTACAAAAGACGTCTATGCATCATGTAGTCTTCTAGCATGCAACCAATCATCACTACAGGAATGGCTCGCTTAGCCGAGGGCCAAAAACCGTCGGCGTAGTCTATATAACCCTCGGTGTAGACTTTGCCGACGGCTGCCCTCGGCATACCTTCCTCGGCAAAGACCTCCTCGGTGCAGCCACGGAGGCTGTTAGCGTATGGAAAAGCCGTATGCGCAACTGAAGGCTTTGCCCTCGGCATAGCCCCGTCGTCACAGACTAGCAGGCAGACAAAACAAAATTAAAAAAATATTTTTTGTTTTCACATTTTTTATTTTTTCTCAACATTTTTAATTTTTGAATTGTTTGAATCATCAATCTCTCACTTGGAACATTTTTAACACTAATTACATTTAATCTTTGATCAAATTGCAGTCTTGGTAAAACTTCTTGGTCGGTTACCCATCCTCACACTACTTCACCTCCAGCACGCCTAACTTCTTCGTTCCTTCCAAATCAGTTTCCACGAAAAAATTTGTACCTAGTTGTCAATACTATGATATTAATCCTATTAAATCTTATATCATTGTCACATGTTTTTATTTTTTTAATTACAAACAATTATTTAATTAAACAACAATTAATAAGTAAAATTATTATTGAATTCAAATAAAAATATAATGATTTTACCTTTTTGTATTTTTCTATTTAATATGGAATAATTAATATCTTTAAATTCGTAAATCTAAATTCAACAAATAATATGTCTAAATTGATCGGAAAAATTAGAGGAATCCAAATATGATATCCATATCAACTTATCACAAACTATGCCTTGATTCTAGCCATAATATTGGTCATTTGACCCGAAAGTCAGAAAACCTCGAATGAGATAGATCATTTTGTGAAAGAATAGACATAATCAATACACCAAGTTTGATATTTTTACTTCCAACTATGTCATGTAATATCACACCATGCAAAGGTTTTGCATTGTTTGGATCGTTTTTGAATTTCTTATGCTCGTTTTAAACTATCGTAAAACTTTGTCAAACAGCTAGCATAAAGATTTTTTGCTTAGGGCTGAGCCTCGCTAAACTTGCAATGGATCTCTGATAAAATAGCATATCTTGAACCTAAAATGATTTTTATAAAATATTATGAACATCAGATCATGTACCTATAGTTCATATCTAACCCACTTCCTACCGATTCAGCAAGAATTTGTCTTTTTCACTAGGGGTGGACGGAAAGGTTTAAGATCCCCGTATTGGGAAATTTTCCATATAAGGTGGTCTAGTATTTTTTTAAATGGGATGGTAGAATTTTGAATTAGCCATTTGGTGATTGTTTCACAAAAAACCCCGTTTTTTACGCTCGGATAATGGAAAATAGCTTTTTGGTGCTAAAAAGGAAAACTTCCTCCCTATAACATTATTCTCCATCCAAAGATGCACATGCATGCACAATATGGGCACATTATCACAAACTATGCATTGATTCTAGCCATAACATTGGTCATTTGACCTGAAAGGCAGGAAACCTCGAATGAGATAGGTCACTTTGAGAAGGTTTTTGAGACATAATTAATATACCAAGTTTGATATTTTCCTTCCAACTATGTCACATAATATGACACCGCACGAAGGTTTCGCATTGTTTCAATCGTTTTTAAATTTTTATCCCATTTTAAACTATCATCAAACTTTATCGAACGGCGGGCATGGAGATTCTAATCTCGAGGCTAAGCCTCGCTAAAATTGCATGGTATCTCTGATAAAATAGCATATTTTGAACCTAAATATGATTTTTGTAAAAATATCATGAGCATCATATCATGTACCTATAGTTTATATCTGACCTACTTCCTACCGATTCGGCAGTAATTTGTCTTTTTCATAGGGATGGATGGAAAGGTTTGAGATCACCCTATTAGGACATTGTCCATATAAGGTGGTCTAATATTTGTTTAAAAATAGGGTGGTAGCATTTTTGAATTAGCCATTTGGTGGTTGCTTCATTAATCCCCCTGTTTTTTCGCTCGGAAAATAGAAAATGGCTTTTTGGTGCGACGAAACAGAAAACTTCCTCCTGCAACATCGTTTTCCATCCCATGATGCACATGCATGTACAATATAGGCACATTATCGCAAACTATGCCTTGATTCTAGCCATAGCATTGGCTATTTGACCCGAAAGTCAGGAAACCTCGAATGAGATAGGTCATTTTGTGAGGTTTTTTGAGACATAATCAATATACCAAGTTTGATATTGTTCTTTTAAACTATGTCACATAATTTGACACCACACGAAGGTTTCACATTGTTTTGATCGTTTCTGAAATTTTTATGCATATTTTAAACTATTGTCAAACTTTGTCGAACGGCTAGCATGAAGATTCTTAGCTCGGGGATGAGCCTCACTAAACTTGCATTGGATCTCTGATAAAATAGCATATTGTGAACCTAAAAATTATTTTTGTAAAAAATCATGAGAATCATATCATGTACCTGTAGTTCATATCTGACCCACTTCCTACCGATTCAGCAGGAATTTGTCTTTTTTCACTAGGTGTGGACGGAAAGGTTTAAGATCCCCCCCATTGGGACATTGTACATATAACGTGGTGTAGTATTTTTAAAAATGGGATGGTAGCATTTTGAATTAGCCATTTGGTGGTTGTTTCACAAAACCCCCCATTTTTTGCGCTCAGAAAATAGAAAATAGCTTTTTGGTGCGAGGAAAAGGAAAACTTCCTCCGACAACATTATCACAAACTATGCATTGATTCTAGTCATAACATTAGTCATTTGACTTGAAAGTTAGGAAATCTCAAATGGGATAGGTCAGTTTGTGAAGGTTTTTGAGACATAATCAATATACCAAGTTTGTGATCTTTTCCTTTCCAACTATGTCACATAACATGACATCGCGCGAAGGTTTCGCATTGTTACGATCTATGGTCAAACTTTGACGAATGGCGGGCATGAAGATTCTTAGCTTGAGGCTAAGCCTCGCTAAACTTGCATTGGATCTTTGATAAAATAGCATATTTTGAACCTAAAAATGATTTTTGTAAAAAATCATGAGCATCAGATCATCTACCTGTAGTTCATATCTGACCCACTTCCTGCCGATTCGGCGGGAATTTGTTTTTTTCATCGGGGTGGACGGAAAGGTTTGAGATCCCCCTGTTGGGTATTGTCCATATAAGGTGGTCTAGTATTTTTAAAAATGGGGTGGTAGAATTTTGAATTAGCCATTTGGTGGTTGCTTCACAAAACCCCCATTTTTTGCGCTCGGAAAATGGAAAATGCCTTTTTGGTGCGACGAAAAGGAAATCTTCCTCCTGCAACATTGTCCACCATCCCATGATGCACTGATGGCGTGTTGTCAACGCCTCGTTGGGAGACCCCAAGAGCAACGTGTGATGAGCACAGCAGCAAGTTTTCCCTCAGTAACAAACCGAGGTTATCGAACCGGTAGGAGGAAGGAAACGACTCAAAGGTGTTGCTAGGAACTTGGAGACCTGCACAACACAAACTCAAGACTTTTCCCCAACGAATAGTGAGGTTGTCAAACTCATGCAAGATCACAAACAACACAGACATGATAGAATCAATAAGATCAATCTGACATAGTAATCTCAATATCCATCGGATCCCCGCAAACATAACATGCATGATTCAAATAGATTAGATCTTGATCATGAACGGAGCTCACAAGATCTATACATAAAAGCACAAGGAGGAGATACAACCATCTAGCTACTACATGGACCCATAGTCCAAGGTGGAACTACTCACGCATCATACGGGAGAAGAAGTCCTCCGGGATGATCTCCCCTCCGGCAGGGTGCCGGAAAGAGCTTCAGATCCCCCGATCTAGGGACGATGGTGGCGGCGGCTACAAACGGTTTCGTGGAATATTGATCGGGTACTTCGGGTTTAGGAATCGGGGGGTCTTTATAGGCGAAGAGGCGAGGCAGGGGGTCGCCCGTGCGACCAGGGAGTGTGGCCCCCTGGTGACTCTTCTCTGTCTCGTATTCCGGCTTCGTGTTCCCCACGGTAAATATTGACTTTGGATTTTGTCCCGTCCAATTCCGAGAATATTGATTTTCTGCCTTTCTGGAACCAAAAATAGAAGAAAATAGACAACTGGCACTGTGGCATCTTGTTAATAGGTTAGTACCAGAAAACATATAAAAATGCCTCAAAGTGTAGACAAAGAAAATCAAAGTAGATACTAAACAAGCATGGAACATTAAAAATTATAGATACGTTTCCGACGTATGATGCATCCCCAAGCTTAAATCCTGCTCGTCCTCGAGTAGGTAAGTGATAAAAAGAATAATTTTTTAGGTGACATGCACCATCAAAATCAAGATCAAACCATTTGCAAGCATTGAAAGCTGGGATCAAAGAACTCTAAACATGAGCATGAAAGATGGAGTTCTAACAGTAAGACAAAGTAACTATGCATGCAACAAGAAAGGTTATAAACAAATATCATGAATAACGTGCATTGAAAAACATTTGTTTGTTTCACATACAGAAAACATGGCATAGTGGCATTCAGATTGTCCCTCGTAGAGTAGCAAATAGATGCATAGGACACCTTAAAAGTTCATAAGAGTGACTAGATACAAATAGCACAAGAACAAGTAATATCAACAATATGCATCAATCAATAAGTTTTGGGACAATGCACATAGTAAGAATGGCAACTATGTTCTCTTAACTGGTGCCTAAAGGTAGAAGGTGGAGACTCAATATAATGGTGGAAGAAAGGCCCTTCATAAAGGGAAGCAGGGATTTCAAGTCTCTAAAAGATATTCCAAAAATTATGTTACTTGTTAGCTTTCAGCTCTCATTGCCCCTATCATAAGCATATTGAAGTGATTAAGGTTAAAGTGAGCAAACTTATGGAGTATATACTTAACAAAGTATAAGTTGGCAATCTCATGTCCCTTGAATATGAGGGTCGCACCTCATGCTACTCAACTTTAGTCACATGTAAGTTCTTGTCATAGTAAGTACATGTGTATCATAGAGAACCGCCAACGGGGTACCCCTTGTACATGATACAGGAGCTATCCCATAATCAAAATGACAAGGCAAGCAGACAATGAGCATCTCAGCAATCTTCTTATTTACCATGGGAATATGGTGCTTTTTTCGCTCTTTCCTCTTTTCAATACGTCTCTTTTTTATAAGAAGAAAGCTTCATAGATGTCATTATGGTGATGCTGCAAGTTTCCACCATGATTAGGCATGGCTTAGGCTAGCGGCCCGGGCGTTTCTCTAACACACATACATAACTCCATGGACTTACAAGCTCCCCTTTTATTTCACACCGGCGACATCCATAGACAAAAGAGCATGATATCAACTGTGTACAAAGTACAAGTGCAATGTTGAAAGCGTTCCCCGTGACAGCACAGTTCTGCTAATTCCAAAGTATAAGTGCAAGCATATACAACATAGATGACACAATAGTTCAAGTTTATTAGGGGAAAGAAATATAAAGTGTGCCATCAAGTTTGTGAGAGCTTCAATGGCTAAGTTTTCACATAACAAAATACTTTTTAATTGGAAGATAGATCAAAACAAGAATATACTTGGAATGGTGTAGCACACCATGCATAAGAATTTATAGTGGATGATGGCTATGCACGTGGTTGACGTGGAGCCTGTTGGGAACCCCAAGAGCAAGGTGTGAAGCAGTACAACAGCAAGTTTTCCCTCAGTAAGAAACCGAGGTTATCGAACCAGTAGGAGGAAGGAAACATCACACAAGTGTTGTACGCAACGCGGAGACCTGCACAACACAAACTCAAGACTTTGCCCCAACGAATCAGTGAGGTTGTCAAGCTCACCGGTTTGCTGCAACAAAGGATTAAACGTATGGTGTGGAAGGTAATGGTTTGCAGCAAGTAAACATGTAACAGTGGAAGATGTATCAATGGTAAAGATTGGACTGGGGTCCATAGTTCACTAGAGGTGCTCTCCTTAGATAAACAACATGGCATGAAGGGTAAACAAATTACAGTAGGGCAATTGACAGGAACCGATCCAGGCATAACAATGCAATACCAGACAAAAAGATACTATGAGATTCCATTGGGAAATACAACAATATAGTTAGACTGCCATCCAACTACATATATGACTAGAAGTCCACCTTCAGGTTATCATCCGACCCCCCTACAGTATTAAGTTGCAAGCAACAGACAACTTCTTTAAGCAAAGTGTGTAAGGTAAACAATCCACTTGTTCCATGAACAAGAGACCGTAGTTTTCTCCCTAGTGGCAACAACACATATACAACCCACTAGCAACTATCGAGCATAAATACCCCCTCCTGGAGTCACTAGCAACTACTTGGTCAAGATAGCTACTAACAACGGAGAGCATGCAAGATCACAAACAACATAGACATGATAGTATAAAATAGACAAAACAATTAATCAATCTGACATAGTAATCTCAATATCCATCGGATCCCCGCAAACACAACATGCATGATTACAAATAGATTAGATCTTGATCATGAACGGAGCTCACAAGATCTATACATGAAAGAACAAGGAGGAGATATAACCATCTAGCTACTACATGGACCCATAGTCCAAGGTGGAACTAATCATGCATCATACCGGAGAGGAAGGCCTCCAGGATGATCTCCCCTCCGCCAGGGTGCCGAGAAGAACTTCAAATCCCCCCCGATCTAGGGACGACGGTGGCAGCGGCTACAGAAGGTTTCGTGGAGTTTTGATCGGGTGCCTAGGGTTTCTGCATCGGGGGCTTCTTATAGGCGAAGAGGCGAGGATGGGAGGCGGACAGGGGGGCTACACCCTACCCAGGGGGGCTTCTTATCTGCCTTTCTGGAACCAAAAACAGAAGAAAACAGACAAATAGCACTATGGCAACTTGTTAATAGGTTAGTTCCAGAAAAGATATAAAAACACCTCAAAGTGTAGACAAATCAAAGCAAAGTAGGTACTAAACAAGCATGGAGCATCAAAAATTATAGATACATTTCTGGCATATCAAGCATTCCCAAGATTAACTCCTGCTCGTCCTCGAGTAGGTAAGTGATAAAAGAATAATTTTTGAGGTGACATACACCATCAAAACCAAGATCAAACCATTTGCAAGCATTGAAAGCTGGGATCAAAGAACTCTAAACATGTGCATGAAAGATGGAGTTTTAACAATAGGACATAGTAACTATGCATGCAACATGAAAGGCTACAAACAAACATCATGAATAACATGCATTGAAAAACGTTTGTTTGTTTTACATACAGAAAACATGGCATAGTGGCAATCAGCTTGTCCCTCATATAGTAGCAAATAGATGCATATGACACCTTCAAAGTTCACAAGGGTGACTAGAAACAAGTAGCACGAGAACAAGTAATATCACAATATGAATCAATCAATAAGTTTTGCGACACTTGATAACCCACAAGTATAGGGGGTGTATCATAGTACTTTCCATAAATAGGAGTGTCGATCCCAATGAGGAGCAGAAGGTGTTGAACAGTGGTATAGAGCAGGAAATCCCTGTGAATACTTAGCAAATGGATTTTTAGTGGTTTTCTGACAAGGTAAGAAAACAAAGAGCAAGTAATAGAAGTAACGAACAAACGGAGCAAGTGGCCCAATCCTTTATTAGCAAAGGACAAGCCGGTGGAAATACTTATAAGGACAAAACGTTCTCGAGGACACATGGGAATTCTGTCAAGTGCTTTTGCTTCAAATAGCTGAGTACTCTTCTCTGGTGTTGTAAGTGTTGTGTGGGTGAACCTATGCTAACATACCGCTCTTCCTGGGACTAATACATACTTGTGATTAAACTCCCTGCAAACATCCGTAACTATAGGAAAGTAATTAAGATATAAATCTAACCACAGCCTTAAACTCTGAGATCCTGCGCTCCCTTGTGCAAAGGTGTCCTAACGGGGTTCAGGTTTCTGTCACTCTTGCAACCCCGCGGTTAGTAGACAAATACACAATGCATTCCCCTAGGCCCATAAATGGTGAAGTATCATGTAGTCGACGTTCATATGACACCACTAGAAGATAGAACCACAACTTAAATACTAAACCATTGAATAATAACTCATCACAGATTCCCTACTAACAACATGACTTCTCCCATGTCCTCAGGAACTAAACGAACTACTCACAAGACATCATATGGATCAAGATAAAAGATGATATGATAATGGATAACAATCATGACATAAACAATAATCCAATGATTCCACTCACAAGCATCAACTACAATAGTAATCAACACCTGGAAAGTTTCCCTAAGAACTAAAGCAATATCCAACAGAATTGTTACAGCGGGACGGAGTGGTGGTGATGGTGCTGGTGGAGATGATGGTGTGGATGATGATGATCCTGATGAAGCCTAGCTTGATGACGGTGTTAATGGCGATGGTCTCCCCTCTCTGGGAAGGAATTCCCCTGGCAGAAATCTGTCTACCGGAGAGATCTTTCTCTCTTGGTGTTTTTCGCCCCCATAGGCGGCAGAAATCTATCTATGGTCGCCCCTCGAGCCTTAGGGTTTCGAAGGGAAGATATAGGCGAAGGGGCGGAGTCGGAGGCGGGCTAGGTGGGCCACACCTTCCCTAGGCTAGGGGTCAGGTGGGCCCGTACCTAGGGGGTGTGGGCCCCCTGAGGCCCATTCCCTCCTTCTGGCTTCCTTCGTCTTCTGGTAAAATAATATGTTTCCATATTTTTCTGGTATTTTTCTGATCTTCACGAAATTGCACCGAAAAGCCTTCTTTTCCATCAGAATCCAGACTCCAGTAGTCCATCCTCCAGGAATCATCCAACATGCATAAACAGATGAAAAGCCATAAGTAATACCTCATAATAAGACAAATATAAATGAATAGAGGTAAATTATGATATAGAATGGTGATGCAAATTGGGCGTATCAACTCCCCCAAGCTTAGACTTTGCTTGTCCCCAAGCGAATATTGAGCTCTGTAAACATGTCCACAGGTTTATGGAGTGAAGTGTCGATAAAAGAATACGAATAAGAAGCATCACACTTACCATTGCACAACTCATAGAAGAAAGCAACTCACCATTATATAACTTAGCTTGCAACCAAGTACAACAGTCACAATAGAGATGCATAAAGATAAATCATAATTGGATTTGGCAAACTTGTTCTTGGTCAGAGAACACCTGGCAAACAGTTTCACAAAAGCTTTTTGTAGAAGTTTCAAAATAGGAGCACTCTTTGATCAAAAAGGTTTTTCACAAGTGAAGGCTTTCACAGTAATACTCAATAGGTAAGAGTTTTGTGCAAACAAGGAAGATGAAGAACATGATTGAATAAATTACCATATGAATGCTTGAAACAAAACAACTCAAAAGCTTGCTAGAGATAGAGAGGAAGTAGGTTTACTGACTCAACTGGTAACTAGGAGAAAGGTCCCTTCTTAGAGGGTAGCAGGGATTACAAGTCATAAAGAGCTTCCAAAAGATTATGGTACTTACTAGCTCTGAGCCCTCATTGCCCCTATCATAAGCATCTTGAGATGATTAAGGTGAATGTGAACAAAGATGGAGTATATGCTTGACGAAATATAAGTTGGCAATCTCATGTCCCTTGAATATGACGGCCACTCCTCATGCATACTCAACTTTGGGTCCATGTAAGTTCTTGCCATTGTAAGTATTTGCATATCATTGAGAACCGCCAATGGGGTACCCCTTGCACATGGTACAGGAGCTTTCCCATAACCAAAATGACAAGCCAAGCAGACAATGAGCATCTCAGCGATCTTTTCATTTACTATGTGTATAGCTTTTTATTGAGGATGCTTCATAGATGACTCACTATGGTGATGTTGAAAGTTTCCACCATGATTAAGCATGGCTTAGGCTAGCGGCTCAGGCATTTCTCTAACACATAATACAAACTCCATGGACTTACAAGTTCCCTCTTTATTTCACACCGTTGACATCCATAGACAAAAGAGCACGATATCAACTGTGTACAAAGTACAAGTGCAATGTTGAAAACGTTCCCCGTGACATCACGGTTCTGCTAATTCCAACGGTTCAGGTCTATTAGGGGCAAGTAATAAAGTGTGCCATCAAGTTCGTGAGAGCTTTACTAACTAGTTTTCACATAACAAAATACTTTTTAATTTGAAAGGTAGATTAAGATTGAGAATTTTCTTGGAATAGCAAAAGCTACTAGGTATATATGGTGGGCACAAGTGGCAAAATTTTTGGGTTCAAAGGATTTTGGAAACATGAGAAGTATGCCTTCTCAAAACAGGTTTTTGGCTAGCAAGGCTGGGTAGCAAGAGAGTTGAAAGAAACAAACAAACATACAAGTAATAAAGCCAAACATGCAATCTTCCTCGAGGACACAAAAGATCTTAAATAAATAATACTAATCTTATGAGCCAACAAGAAAGAAAACAAATGATACAAAGTACCTGAAAGCTTTTTTCTTTTTTTATTTCTTTCTCTTTCTTTCAAACTAAAGCCACTGACCAGAACTCGGTTTGACAAAACCAATTTAGATCCACTTGATGATCCCAATGTGGTGCCAATACTAAACAACAAGATCCATCATATAATAGAGATTGCAAACTAAAATAAGAAGTGCAAAACGTAAAAGATGAGACTTCTCATTAATATTCAATAAAGGCACTCACACCAAGGGATACCCAGATAATCAACTAAAGGAGATATACTTCCACATGCAAACCAAACTATAAGATAACCTCTCTACCACAGATATGAATCCACTAAAAAGGTAAAAGACGAAAGAAAATGGTGGTGATACCGCGACACTCCCCCAAGCTTGGAACAAGCCAAGGGGATGCCAAACCTGATGAAGAATTACTCCTTCGGTGGTGGTGTTCTCTTGTCATGGGTCAGGAAATCTTCCAGCATCTTACGAAGCCTGTTATTCTCCTCTTGAAGCAAATCCACCTTCATCCTCAAAGCACGGTACTTATCACAAAACTCGTTGGTGGTTTGAAGGGCTTCCGCTGCCTCAGGGCAGTATATGAGTTCTGGAACAAAGGCTACGATTCCCTGCATGTGACGAGAATAAGGATCCAAAGTGTTAATTGCTCCTATAAAAGTAGGTTTCCTTCCCCTTGTTCCTACGGTGGTTTGTTCATCCAACTCTATCTCCACGATCTTCTTGACTTTGTCGTTGGCGGAGGCCATGGTGCTCTAAACTTGAGAAGATTTTCTGATAGAAACAGGTCGAAACAAAAACATGACGAGAACACGATGCAAGAACATCGGGGAACCCGGGGGGTTATATATTACGAAGATTAAATGCATAAGGAAGGTTTTGACACGGAAACGAGGCGGAGTCGGAGCTCGGGGGTGGAACACCGCCCTCAGGCGCGGCCAGGCTGGGCCCGCACCTAGGGTGGGTTTGTCCACCCCGGGCTCCGTTTCCTCTTCAGTTTCATCTTGTAACTTCACTTATGTATTAAAAACATCAAAAATATAAAAAGATTGAAGTTTCACGAACCTTCTGTTTTCACCACTTTCACCTATTCAAGGACGAACTCTGCAGTTTCTGGTGTTTGGCTTCTGATAAATTCTTCTAGAGTCACCATTTGAATAACATCTACATCTTCATTATAAGAATCTCTAGAAATATAATGTTTTAGTCTTTGACCATTAACCACCTGTGTTGTGTCATCCTTTAGAGAAGAAATTTTGATGGCACCTGAATGGTACACTTCCTTGATAACAAAAGGTCCTTCCCATTTGGAGAGTAGTTTCCCTGCAAAAAATCTGAGACGAGACCTATACAAAAGAACTTTCTCACCAACATGGAACTCCCTTTTGATAATTCTCCTATCATGCCATCTTTTTACTTTTTCCTTAAAGAGCCTAGCATTTTTGTAAGCTTCACCTCCCCACTCATCTAGATTACTTAAATCGAGCAGTCTTTTCTCACCAACAAGTCTAAAATCTCTATTCAACTCTTTCACTGCCCAATAAGCTTTGTGTTCTAATTCTAAAGGCAAGCGACAAGCTTTCCCATAGACCATTTCGTAAGGATACATACCCATAGGATTTTTATAAGCAGTTCTATGAGCCCACAAAGCGTCATTCAACTTTTTAGCCCAATTTTTCCTAGATCTATTGATAGTCTTCTGCAAGATAGATTTAATTTCCCTATTGGAAAGTTCTACTTGCCCACTATTTTGGGGGTGATAAGCTGAAGCAATTTTGTGGTTTACATCATACTTAGCGAGAGTTTTTCTAAAACCCCCATGAATAAAATGAGAGCCTCCATCATTCATGAGATATCTAGGCACACCAAACCTAGGAAAAATGACATCTTAAAGCATTTTCAAAGTGGTCTTACCATCAGCACTGTTTGTAGGTATGGCTTCCACCCACTTTGTAACATAGTCAACAGCAACAAGAATATGAGTATACCCTTTTGAAGGAGGAAAAGGCCCCATAAAGTCAAATCCCCAACAATCAAAAGGTTCAATAAAAAGAGAATAATTCATAGGCATTTCATTACGTCTAGCGATGTTACCTACTCGTTGGCATTCATCACATGATATGACAAAATTTCTTGCATCTCTAAAAAGGGTAGGCCAATAAAATCCAGATTGTAAAACCTTTTGTGCAATCCTATCCCCAGCATGATGTCCTCCATAAGCACTGCCATGACATTTTATCAATATCTCTTGTTGTTCAAAATCTGGAACACATCTTCGCATAATGCCATCTACTCCTTCTTTATATAAGTGTTATAAGTGTGGGTCATCCCAAAAGTAATGCCTTAGATCATAAAAGAATTTCCTTCTTTGCTGAGCTGTAAAGGGTGGAGGCAAATACTTGGAAACAATAAAGTTAGCATAGTTAGCATACCAAGGACTCTCATATGGACTTACCCTTATTGCAGCTAACTGCTCATTTGGAAAACTATCATTAACAGGCAAAGGGTCAAAAGAAATGTTTTCCAAACGAGATAAATTATCAGCAACAGGATTATCAGCACTTTTCCTATCCACAATATGCAGATCAAACTCTTGCAAAAGAAACACCCACCTTATAAGCCTAGGCTTAGCGTCCTTCTTTGTCATAATGTACTTAATAGTTGCATGATCAGTATGAATAGTAACCTTAGAATCAACAATAAGGTCTAAACTTATCACAAGCAAAGATTATAGCTAAGAACTCCTTTTCAGTTGTAGCATAATTCTTTTGAGCAGCATCTAGAGTCTTGCTAGCATAATGAATGACATTTAACTTCTTGTCAACATGTTGTCCAAGGACTTCACCCACAGCAAAATCACTAGCATCACACATAATTTCAAAAGGTAAACTCCAATCAGGTGGTTGGATAATAGGAGTAGTTGTCAAATCTTTCTTCAAAGTTTCAAAAGCTTCCTTACAATTATCATCAAAAACAAAAGGTACATATTTTTGAAGAAGGTTAGTAAGGGGCTTTGAAATTTTGGAGAAATCTTTAATAAACCTCCTATAGAAACCAGCATGACCAAGGATACTACGAATACCTTTGATATCTCTAGGACACGGCATCTTCTCAATCGCTTCAATTTTGGCTCTGTACTCAACTTCAATGCCTCTTTCAGAGATCTTGTGTCCAAGAACAATCCTTTCATTAACCATGAAATGGCATTTCTCCCAATTAAGAACGAGGTTGGTTTCTTCACATCTCTACAAAACTTTATCAAGGTTGTGCAAACAGTTATTAAAAGAAGTTCCATAGATGGAGAAATCGTCCATGAAAACCTCCACAATGTCTTCACAAAAACCATGAAAGATAGCAGACATACATCTCTCAAAGGTAGAAGAAGCATTACATAAACCAAAAGGCATTCACCTATAAGCATAAGTACCATAAGGACAAGTGAAAGTAGTTTTCTCCTGATCTTGTGCTTTCACAGCAATTTGAGAAAACCCATAATAACCATCAAGAAATCAAAAGTGAGTCTTTTTGGACAACCTTTCAAGAATTTGATCAGTAAAGGGCAAAGGATAATGATCTTTCTTAGTTACTTTATTAATCTTTCTAAAATCAATGCACATTCTATACCCAACCACTACTCTTTGGGGTATAAGCTCATTATCTTCATTAGGCACAACAGTTATCCCTCCTTTCTTGGGAATGCAATGAACAGGACTAACCCATTGACTGTCAGCAATAGGATAAATAATACCAGCATCAAGGAGTTTTAATACCTCATTTCTTACCACGTCCTTCATCTTAGGATTTAGACGACGTTGGTGCTCAACAACTGGTTTTGCATCAGGCTCAATATTAATAGCATGCTGACATATAGTAGGAGAAATTCCTTTTAAATCATCAAGAATATAACCCATGGATCCTCGGTGTTTCTTCAATACTTCTAATAACCTTTCTTCTTCCTTCCCTGAAAGTTTAGAACTAACAATAATAGGATATATTTTCTTATCATCAAGATAAGAATATTTAAGATCATTAGGTAAAGGTTTTAATTCTAAAACTGGGTCCCCTTTAGGTGGTAGTGTGGTACCCAAATCTTCCACGGGTAGATTATGCTTAAGTTGTTCCGGCTGACGAAGGAAAACTTCGTCAATCTCATTTCTTTCCTTCATGAAGACATCACTTTCATGGTCTTCCATGAACTACTACAAAGCATTTTTAGGAGCAAGAGAAATAGCAGACAGTTGTTCAACCCTAAAATCCTCATCAGGTAGTTCATTTTCATAAGGATTTTTGGCAAACTTGGAAAAATTAAACTCATAAGATTCTCCAGCAAACTTAGTCAAAACTTTTTCCTTCCTACAATCTATGATAGCCCCACAAGTATTAAGGAAGGTTCTACCAAAGATAATATGATAGGTTTTACTAGCTTCTTTACCAAGTACTAGAAAATCAGTAGGATATTTAATCTTACCACGAAGGACCTCCACATCTCTTACAATACCAATGGGGCAAACTTGATCTATATTAGCAAGGTGAATAACCACATCTATGTCCTCAAGCTCACAAGGACCAATCTCATGCATAATTTCCCTGTAAAGCTCATAAGGAATAGCACTAGAACTAGCACCAATATCACATAAACCATAGTAGCTATGACTACCAATTTTAACAGAAAGAACAGGAACACTAGCTTTTCTAACTTTCTTAGGATGAGAAACAATATTAGTAGCGTCTTCATAGAAGACAATATGCTCATCCTCTATATTTCTAGTGACAAGATCTTTCACAATAGCTACCACAGTCTCAATATCAATAAGCTCATCGGACCCTATAGTTTTCTTTGCGCTTTTGCTAACCACATTAGCCATAATAGAATGCTCCCTTACCATGGAAGGAAAAGGAGTTTTCTCAATATAAGGTTTAGGCAAAATAGGATCAACAGTATAAACCTCTACGCTGGCAGGAACATGGGTAACAACGTCTTTATAAGTAGCATGGTACTTGTCCCACTCTTTCTTGGGAAGTTCAATATAAGAGGAAAAGGCATTAAAACATTTTGCAAGAACTTGAGGATCAAGGCCAAACTCATTGCTAATATCACGGAAGTTGTTAGTTCCCGTAAAAGATTTAATGCATTCATAATCATAGTTTATACCTGATTTTCTTCCTTTGTCATTCTCCCAAGCTTCAGTGTTCTCTTCAATACGGTCTAGCAGATCCCATTTAGCTTCTTCCTTCATACGTGTGAATGATCCAGCACAAGAAGCATCTATTAAATCTTTATCATGAAGAGAAAGCCTAGCATAAAAGTTATTGAGAATAATATTGTTAGGGAGTTCATGAATAGGACATTTAAGCATTAGTAACTTCAATCTCCCCCAAGCTTGAGCTGTACTCTCTCCATCAAGAGGCCAAAAGTTATATAAAAGATTTCTATCCTTATGAATCTCACTGGGAGGATAAAACTTAGAGTAAAAGAGAGATGACATCTCCTCCCATTCCATGGATTGTCCATTCTTCAGCAGCTTATACCATTCTTCAGCTCTCCCTTTCAAGGATATGGAGAGTAACTTATTTTTCACCTTTTTAGTTGTGATACATGCACACTTAAACAACCCGCATAATTCAAGGATAAAAAGCAAGTGATCACCGGGATGGACAGTTCCATCCCCAAAATAATAATTATCGATCACACGATTAACAATACTTGTAGGTATCTTAAAAGGATATATCTCAATAGGTGGTGGTTCATCTACTACCCTAGCAGTGGTACTAGTTTTCCCAAACAGAAAACCAAGTGGGTTATCCATATTGGAAACAAAGTAACAAGCTGTAGCAAGAGCAATACTCACAGTGAAAGTTTCCCTTACCAGTTTCACTCTTCAATAGCGCTTCACTCCCCGTCAACGGCGCCAGAAAATAGTCTTGATAACCCACAAGTATAGGGGGTGTATCGTAGTACTTTTGATAAATAGGAGTGTCGATCCCAACGAGGAGCAGAAGGTGCTGAACAGTGGTATGGAGCAGGAAATCTCTGTGAATACTTAGCAAACAGATTTTTAGTGGTTTTCTGACAAGGCAACAAAACAAAGAGCAAGTAACAGAAGTAACAAACAAACAAAGCAAGTGGCCCAATCCTTTCTTAGCAAAGGACAAGCCGGTGGAAATACTTATAAGGACCAAACATTCTCGACGACACATGGGAATTCTGTCAAGTGCTTTCGCTTCAAATAGTTGAGTACTCTTCTCTGGTGTTGTAAGTGTTGTGTGTGTGAACCTGTGCTAACATACTGCCCTTCCTAGGACTAATACATACTTGTGATTAAACACCCTGCAAACATCCGTAACTACAAGAAAGTAATTAAGATATAAATCTAACCATAGCCTTAAACTCTGAGATCCCGCTCTCCCTTGTGCAAAGGTCTCCTAACGGGGGTTCAGGTTTCTGTCAATCCGGCAACCCCACGATCATAGCCAAATACACAATGCATTCCCCTAGGCCCATAAATGGTGAAGTATCATGTAGTTGATGTTCACATGACACCACTAGAAGAATAGCACCATAACTTAAATACTAAACCATTGAATAATAACTCATCACAGATTCCCTACTAACAACATGACTTCTCCCATGTCCTCAAGAACTAAACGAACTACTCACAAGACATCATATGGATCAAGATCAAAGAAGATATGATAATGGATAACAATCTGAACATAAACAATAATCCAATGGTTCCACTCACAAGCATCAACTACAATAGTAATCAACACCGGGAAAGTTTCCCATAAGAACTAAAGAAATATCCAACACAATTGTTACAGCAGGACGAAGTGGTGGTGATGGTGCTGGTGGAGATGATGGTGTGGATGATGATGATGATCCCGATGAAGCCTAGCTTGATGACGGTGGTTATGGCAACGGTCTCCCCTCTCCGGGAAGGAATTCCCCCGACAAAAATCTATCTATCGGAGAGATCTTTCTCCCTCGGTGTTTTCCGCCCCCCAGAGGCGGCGGAAATCTATATTTGGTCGCCACTCGAGCCTGAGGGTTTCTAAGGGAAGATATAGGCGAAGGGGCAGAGTCGGAGGCCGGGCAGGTGGGCCACACCTGCCCTAGGCGCGGGGTTAGGTGGGCCCGCTCCGAGGGGGTGTGGGCCCCCTGAGGCCCATCTCCGTCCCTCCTTCTGGCTTCCTTCGTACTCTGGTAAAATAATATGTTTCCATATTTTTCTGGTATTTTTTTGATCTTCGCGAAATTGCACCGACACGCCTTCTTTTCCATCAGAATCCAGACTCCGGCAGTCCATCCTCTAGGAATCATCCAAGTTGCATAAACAGATGAAATATCCATAAGTCATACCTCATAATAAGACAAATATCAATGAATAGAGGTAAATTATGATATAGAATGGTGATGCAAATTGGGCGTATCAACACTGCATACAGAATGGAAACTATGCTCTCTTAATGGTGCCTAAAAGTAGAAGGTGGAGACTCAAATAATAGTGGAAGAAAGGCCCTTCACAAAGGGAATCAGGGATTTCAAGTTTCAAAAAGAGCTTCCAAAAATTATGGTGCTTGTTAGCTTTCATCCCTCATTGCCCCTATCATAATGTCACATCCCAAAATTTTCGAAATTTTGACATGTGAAAAATAAATAAACAAAATAAATATTTGTTGAAATTTAGGGGAAAAGAAACTTTTTGATTCCAAATGGAAACATCAAAACCCATTTTGAACAAATAAAATCCTAAAGGGATTTAAAAATATAAACAAATAATAAATAAAGTTATAAAAGCGGGAATCACCATATTTGGATCTTTAAATAAAAAGATATGGTTTTTGAATAAGGACTATTTTTAAAGAGCCAAATTAAATCTTGGCCAAGCAAATAAAATAAAATATTTTTTTGTTTGATAAAAAGAGTAAAGGATTATTTAAATAAAATCATGAGGATTTATTATATCCAATTTTATTTAAGTCAAGGCTTTTTTCCATTTTAAATAAACATTAAACTTATTAAAGTATTTTAAATTATATTTCAAAGTGTTGTATTTTTAATAAAACCTACTGAAAAGGTTTTTGTAAAAAAAAATAGATTTCAAATAGACTTTTAAAACATATTAAATCCTATTTGAAATAAAGACTAATATCTATTTATTTCTAATAACTAATAAAACCCTAAAACTAATTATTCTAAATTTGACTTTAGAATATGTTAAATAACAGTATTAAAATATACACAAAGTTTGGTGGAGGTTTGAATTCAAATGGAGTTTGAATTGTTTGAATAAAAATCAAAACAGAAATTCAAAATAGAAAAAGAAAAAGGTTTTGTATATAAAAAAAGAATTGAACCCAGCTCAGGAATCAGACCCAATCCGGCCCAACTCGCAGCCCACCTGCTCCCCCTCTCGCGAACCGTTTTTCACCCAGAGGCTTACCCGCGCAGCAGCTGACGACGGGATCCCACTCTCTCTCCCTCTCTTTCAAGGACAACGCGGCCCCATGCTGTCAGCCTTCTCTCCCACCCGCGTCGACCGTTTCCCCATCGCTCATCGCCATTCTGTCGCGATTCAATTCGCGTTAATTCGCGTTGATTGCTGGGGTAATCTTGCCAGCGACCACGCACACTTAAGCGCCCCCCTCCCCTCTTCCATTTCCCCCAGACACCGCATCCCCTCTGTCCCCAGGCTATCCAAATTGCAACCTGGAGCCCGTCTGCCCCGACGAGCCTCTCCGGCCGATTTCGGCGCCGTCCGACCACCCCTTGCCTCCCAGTGCACTCGAGCCTGCTCCCCATCTCCTGGTGCTTCTCCCTGTACCACTCACTCGCTAGGGCGCGCTCCTAAACGTCGGCAAGGACCACCTCCGAGCATCGTCGTCGTCTGCCACTCCTCCGGCGAACTCCCTAGTTAGCTTCCGTCCACCCCTGACCCTCTCGTTGATTCTCATGTAATCCCCACACTCGCCCGCGTCTAACGCCACCTTTCCTTTGCCTTCTGGTGGTCTGTAGCTCCGTCCCCGTCGACGAACAGAAGCACCCGACGTCGCCGCAAGCTCCGGCGAGCAATAGCCGTTGTTCTAGTGCGCCCCTCGAGTAACCGACCCCACCTTGAGCTTCACCGCAACCACGCGAGCACGGTGAGCATCCTCTCCCTCCCCCGCGTGACCTAGTCCCTCGGCAACCTCCCCGTCTGAGTGTGCGCCGTTGTCCGCCGCCGCCAGCGCCGCCAGTCCATGGTCAGGCTGCTGTGATCCATTGGATATTGATCTAGTGGCTCAGATTAAAACTTATCGAAGGGGTATGCATCAATCTGTGCCATGCGATTTAAGTGAGATCCTGCGGCCAGTATAGCTCAATCCAAACGAAACGGTACCATCCAATAGGATAGCGCCACGTGTTCAGAATTTGTTTAAAATTTTTTTTTTGATCTATTAGATATGCAAACTTCCAAAATTCATAACGTTTAATCTACACATCCAAATTTTGCAAATTTTATATCATTGGAATTAGCAGGACAAGTACTTTGCAACCATGCACTTTTTTTTAATGATTTGCTACTGGAAACATAGTTGTTTTTGCAGAAATTTGTGTAGGCATAATTTGAATATAAAAATTATTCCAGAAATATTTTTATGGTAAAATCTTTGGCAAATGGATTGCTTTGAACCTATTGACCATAGAAACCAACTTATGAATTTGAAAATGTATTTTGTGAAGCCAAAGAATAAATCTTTGAATGAGAGCATTTCTAGTCAAATAAAAATATTGTTTATGTGTTAAAAATACTTTTTGAGTAAAATCTTTGGGAAATGATTTGAATTAAACTCTCTGACCCTAAACACCAAGTTTTGAAATTTAAAGAATATATTTGATGAACCCTATAAAATTATTACTTTACAAAAAGGCAATTTTAACAACATAAAATATCACTTTGGTATAAAATTGGTTTATGGGGTGAAACCTTTTGCAAATGGTTTTAACACTTTTGTAAATGACCAATATGAGCTTTAAAATGTTTAGATCCTAGTAGAAACCACTTTTCCAAATAAAACCATCTTTTGCATGCTTGCATGCATTGCCTTGTTTTATTATTTAATGTGGTAAATTGTTTGAATGCTAGTTGAATATGTGTTTGCTTGATTGAATTGTAGTGAAGTTAGAAGAGTGTGATAATTACAAGATCAAGAAGTGAACCAATATTCCCTACTAAAAAGTCAAGTGACACTATCATCCATGTCCTACTATTTTCATTAGACTTAGTGGATTTTTGTAACATGCATGATATGACTACTATATTTCTATGTTATGCTATATCCTATTAGGATATCCTTATATCATCCTTAGTGAAAAACAATATAGTTGTAGTATGCTTAGCCCTGCTATATATTTGGGATGGGATACATGATATGATTATATGAAGTGTTGGAAAAATTATATGTTTCATATAATAAAACAAGTACTCAATGAACCACCTGGGTGGAAAAGGGATACTCAAGTTTTGGACAAGGTGGCAACAAAGGGAACCATGTTTATATGGCTATCTTTTTGGTATGTGAACTAGAAGAAAACCACCCAGGGACTTAGAGATTCAACATGTTTCTCGTACAGTGGCTTCCATGTACATCCACATGCTAAATGGGCTCTGGCTTAGTCAATTACATAGTGGAAGACCATAGCATTGGCATCTTCAGGTTAACTAGATTTGTGTAGGGAAATACATCCCTACATTGGTGCCTGGTAGACAAGCTAGCATTGCGTATTGGGAGGACTCCTATGGAAAGACATTGTCACATTCTCGATCTGCCGGTACTCCATTTTGGTGAGTATTTATCCAGCGGCCACTGGTGGCGTCAAGACGAGATTGTGTCATGTGGGTAAAGTGTACAACTTCTGTAGAAGATCAAGTTCTAAGTACTTAGTCGTGTCCCCGGTTACAGACAACTCTGAGCAACTAAGGCATGAAGCTATGGAAGATCTCGACATTCCAATTTCTCAAAGTAAATCTTGATGGTGACAACAAGGGATTAGAAGCACTTGGAGTTTTCCAAGGAGTTCAGAAAGATTCGACAAAAGATCAAAACTATTTTGAAAAGATAGGATAAAACTATATTGCTTTCTGCAAATGAGCCTAAACCCTACTTAGCCAAATATGCATGTAATGACAAGATCCACTTATTTCTACATAGTAGTGAAACTTGCCAATACAATTCCAATGTAATGACCCTTGTGGCTGCAATTTATTATGTTGCAGGTTTGTTTGATGTTAGTTAAGTGTGTTGAATAGGATTACAAGTCTACAACCAACATGATTGCCTGTGGCACTTTGAAGATGAAGGACTCCATGCTATAGTTATTTCTGCTGCATTGTAATGAGATGGACAAATGAGCTATGTAAGATGTAATGAATTATTTTATTCCTGGTTATAAAGTTGTATTATGACCTTTGTTTCTTGATATTACATCTTAACTGTGGATGCTAGCTATTGATCCAGGGACTAGCATTGTAAACGCAGGGATCTCTACCTTATTAAAGGTTGGTACCTCTACAGATGGTATCAGAGCACTGTGTTGCATGTAGGATTGTAACCCTAGGATTGGACAAAACCCCTTAGAAAAATAGGAGTTGTTATTGTTCCAAAACTTATTTACAAACAATTTTGTAAACTCTCTCCTCAACTTTTTGGTTTTGATTCTACATCTCTTCTATTTCAACTTGATAGACAAAGCCTCCACCATGACCAAGGACTTCAACTTAGACATCACTAAGGACTACAAGTGAAAAACCAAGAGACATTAGATTCCTACCAACTATCTGAGACATTGAAATCATGTTAGTGTATGGATCATATTGACCTATGAGGTATGACTATACTAGGTTAATTGTTTCAAGAAAACTTGTTGTTTCCTTCAACTCATGAGTAAGATCATAAGTTGTTAAGTGAATAGTTGCTTGTTGATTATTTGATTGAACTTGATGGTTTTGGGTGGTGTGTTAGAAATTCTTTAGGTCTATCTATCATTACTTATCCCTATCAAACCAACAGATGCTCCCCGTCGTGCCAACCCCCACCAAAACAACAACATCACTCCCGAGATGCAGCAGATATTGGCAGCTCAAGCTCAACTGACACAGATAATGACACAATTTATGAAACATCAGAATCAGAACAACAACAACAACAACAACAATCAAAATAATCCTCCAGCACTTGACATGCTCACCAGGTTTCTGAAGCTAAGGCCTACAAGGTTCTCTGGAACAACTGACCCAATGGTAGCCAATGATTGGTTACGTTCGATGAATAAGGACTTAGTGACTGTTGGCTGCACCGACGAGGAAAAACTTAGGTTTGAAGCATTTCTGCTTGAAGGACCAGCAGCAACATGGTGGGACAACTTTCAGATCACCACTCCCCTTGAGGATGTGACTTGGGATATTTTTGAGGATGGTTTCCGTATAGCTCACATCTCATCTGGAGTGATGAACTTGAAGAAAAGGGAGTTCCACAATCTGAAACAGCGTCACCTCAGTGTGGCTGAGTACATTGAAGAATTCAACAATATGGCACGCTATGCACCGGATGAAGTTGATATAGATGCTAAGAGGAAGGAGAAATTCCTCGAAGGACTTAATGATGAGTTGAACCTGCAGCTGTCTATTGCCTATGTCCCAACTTATCAATCACTCTGTGACAAAGCCACCATCTTGGAAAACAAGATGAATCAAGTTGAGAACAGAAAGAGGAAGCATAAACTCAAGTATCACTCAGGATCATCACAAAAGAAGCGTTCATTCAAAAAGAACAATGAAGATTCTGAACCACATCAGTATCACCACAACAACAATGGAAGTGATAATAATGGAAATGATACTAATAATGGAGATGACCTTGGTCAGAACCAACATGACAATTCCAGGAAGAAAGACATTAGCCAGCTGCAGTGCTATAATTGTAAGGAACTTGGACACTACGCATCAGAATGTCTTGAGAACAAAAAGAAAAAGGATGTTGGAAACTCCAATGGAAATGACTCCAATGTGACCCAGAAAGGACATGTGAACCACATTGACATGGATGGGAACCTTGAAGAAATAGAAGAAGTGGATGTCAGGAATTAGTTAACTCAGAATAGTTAAATAAGGAATCCTTGTTTGGATATCAAGTATTGAACCCATAGTCAAGTGAACCGTCAATGTAACCCTATAAGACTTTATTTTAAGGGTGATAGTACCCTAGTTGCCTTGAAGCCAACTTGTAACCCCTAGCCTTCCCAATTCTCGGGACGAGATTTATTTTAAGGGTGGTAGCCTGTCACATCCCAAAATTTTCCAAATTTTGAAATGTGAAAAATAAATAAACAAAATAAATATTTGTTGAAATTTAGGGGGAAAAGAAATTTTTTTATTCCAAATGGAAACATCAAAACCCATTTTGAACAAATAAAATCCTAAAGGGATTTAAAAAGATACACAAATAATAAATAAAGTTATGAAAGTGGGAATCACCATTTTTGGATCTTTAAATAAAAGATATGGTTTTTGAATAAGGATTATTTTTAAAGAGCCAAATTAAATCTTGGCCAAGCAAATAAAATAAAATATTTTTTTGTTTGATAAAAAAGTAAAGGATTATTTAATAAAATCATGAGGAATTATTATATCCAATTTTATTTAAGTAAAGGCGTTTTCCATTTTAAATAAACATTAAAACTTATTAAAGTATTTTAAATTATATTTCAAAGTGTTGTATTTTTAATAAAATCTACTAAAAAGGTTTTTGTAAAAAAAAATAGATTTCAAATAGACTTTTAAAACATATTAAATCCTATTTGAAATAAAGACTAATGTCTATTTATTTTTAATAATTAATAAAACCCTAAAATTAGTTATTCTAAATTTGACTTTAGAATATGTTAAATAACAGTATTAAAATCTACACAAAGTTTGGTGGAGGTTTGAATTCAAATGGAGTTTGAATTGTTTGAATAAAAATCAAAACAGAAATTCAAAATAGAAAAATAAAAAGGTTCTGTATAAAAAAAGAATTGAACACAGCCCAGGAATCAGATCCAATCCAGCCCAACTCGCAGCCCACCTGCTCCCCCTCTCGCGAACCATTTTTCACCCAGAGGATTACCTGCGCAGCAGCTGACGACTGGAACCCACTCTCTCTCCCTCTCTCTCACAGATAACGCGGCCCCACGCTGTCAGCCTTCTCTCCCACCCGCGTCGACCGTTTCTCCATTGCTCGTCACCGTTCTGCCACGATTCAATTCGCGTTAATTCGCGTTGATGGCTGGAGTAATCTCGCCAGCGACCACGCACACTTAAGCGCCTCCCTCCCCTCTTCCATTTCCCCCAGACATAGCCTCCCCTCTACCCCCAGGCTTCCCTAATTGCAAGCTCGATCCCCTCTGCCCCGACGAGCCTCTCCGGCTGATTCCGGCGCTGTCCGACCACCCCTCGCCTCCCACTGCACTCGAGCCTGCTCCCCATCTCCTGGTGCTTCTCCCTGTACCACTCACTCGCTAGCGTGCGCTCCTAAACATCGGCAAGGACCACCTTCGAGCGCCGTCATCGTCTGCCACTCCTCCGGCGAAGTCCCCAGGTAGCTTCCGTCCACCCCTGACCCTCTCGTTGATGCTCCTGTAACGAACAGAAGCACCCGACGCTGCCGCAAGCTCCGGCGAGCAATAGCCGCTGTTCCAGTGCGCCCCTCGAGTAGCCGACCCCACCTTGAGCTTCACCGCAACCACGCGAGCACGGTGAGCATCCTCTCCCTCCCCCGCGCGACCTAGTCCCTCGGCAACCTCCCGTCCAGGCGCTGCCGTTATTGCCTTGCTTGATCCATGGTCATTGTTGTGATCCATTGGATCTTGATCTAGTGGCTCAGATTAGAACTTATCGAAGGGGTATGCATCAATCTGTGCCATGCGATTTAAGTGAGATCCCGCGGTCAGTATAGCTCAATCCAAACGAAACGGTACCGTCCAATAGGATAGCGCCACGTGTTCAGAATTTGTTTAAAACAGAAATTTTGATCTATTAGATATGCAAACTTGCAAAATTCATAACTTTTAATCTACACGTCCAAATTTTGCAAATTTTATATCATTGGAATTAGCAGGAAAATTACTTTGCAACCATGCACTTTGTTTAATGATTTGCTACTGGAAACTTAGTTGTTTTGCAGAAACTTGTGTAGGCATAATTTGAATATAAAAATTTATTCTAGAAATACGAATTTGGCAAATGGATTGTTTTGAACCTACTGACCATATAAACCAACTTATGAATTTAAAAATATATTATGTGAATCCAAAGAATAAATCTTTGAATGAGAGCATTTCTAGTCAAATAAAAATATTGTTTGTGTGTTAAAAATACTTTTTGAGTAAAATCTTTGGGAAATGATTTGAATTAAACTCTATGACCCTAAACACCAAGTTTTGAAATTTAAATAATATATTTGATGAACCCTATAAGATTATTACTTTGCAAAAAGGCAATTTTAACAACATAAAATATCACTTTGGTATAAAATTGGTTTATGGGGTGAAACCTTTTGCAAATGGTTTTAACACTTTTGTAAATGACCAATATGAGATTTAAAATTTTTAGAGCCTAGTGTTTCCAAATAAAACCATATTTTGCATGCTTGCATGCATTGCCTTGTTTTATTATTTTATGTGGTAAATTGTTTGAATGCTAGTTGAATATGTGTTTGCTCGATTGAATTGTAGTGAAGTTAGAAGAGTGTGATAATTGCAAGATCAAGAAGTGAACCAATATTCCCTACTAAAAAGGCAAGCGACACTATCATCCATGTCCTACTATTTTCATTACACTTAGTGGATTTTTGTAACATGCATGATAGGACTACTATATTTCTATGCTATGCTATATCCTATTAGGATATCCTTATATCATCCTTGGTGAAAAACAATGTAGTTGTATTATGCTGGCCCTGCTATATATTTGGGATGGGATACATGATATGATTATATGAAGTGTTGGAAAAATTATATGTTTCATATAATAAAACAAGTACTCAATGAACCACCTAGGTGGAAAAGGGATACTCAAGTTTTGGACAAGGTGGCAACAAAGGGAACCATGTTTATATGGCTATCTTTTTGGTATGTGCACTAGAAGAAAACCACCCAGGGACTTAGAGATTGAACATGTTTCTCGTACAGTGGCTTCCGTGTACATCCACATGCTAAATGGGCTCTGGCTTAGTCAACTACATAGTGGAAGACCCATGCATTGGCATCATCAGGTTAACTAGATTTGTGTAGGGAAATACATCCCTACATTGGTGCCTGGTAGACAAGCTGAAAGAACATTTTATAATCCCTAGTGTTTTGTGTGTTAGATAACAATATCAAGGATTATTTGATGTGTGTCAAAGTGTTGCAGCTCTCTCTGAAAAAAGGGAGAAGGATTCTGCTTTTGGAGGGCGGATAATCCGCCCCCACCAGGGGCGGATAATCCGCCCTCCCTCTTCCCTAGCAGGCGCAAGCCCGGGGTGGAGTTTTGGCCGGATTTTCTGGCCCCGCCGGATAATCCGCCCCTTGGGGGGGGATTGTCCGCCTCCCTTGCTCACCACCAAGACGCAAGCCCCAGAGAGGGGGCGGAATGTTGGCCGGACTTTCCGGCCTGGCCGGATAATCCGCCCCAGGAGGGGGCCGGATTATCCGCCCCCCAAGATCTTCACCAAGTCTCGCAAACGCCAAAGTTGTTCAACGGCCAGATCTGGGGAGGGGGTATTTAAGCCAGCCTTCCCCCTCCTGCTAGACTTCTTGATTCATTCGAAAAAGACGAGATCTAATCTGCAACCTTTATCCAAGAGAGCTCCACCTAGATCCACCCAAAGGCCCCGTCCCTTGGGGAATCGAAGGAGGAGAACTCGATCTTCATCATCAACAATCAAGCGCTTCATCTCCTCTCCTTTCATTTGGAGAACCACCGATCTAGTGTTTCTTGCAAATACCTAGATCCTTGTTTTTGTTTATATTGATAAACCTTGTTCTTGTGGCAGCTTGTTGTCATCTCGGGAGCCCCCAATTCAGTTGCGGGTGTGTGCCCCGATAGTGTTGTAAAAGGCACTGGTTCCCGCCTCAAAGGGATCCAATAGTGGAGAAGGTGGATCAGGCCTCTCGTGGCGAGATCCATCGGAGAATAGGGTGAGGCCTATTGTGGAGTGGTGGTCTTAGAACCGCCCACCCCTCCAACGCATATTTACTTCCCTTAAAAAGGAAGGAACTGCGGTAAAACAAATCCCTGTGTCTCCGCGTGCTCCACTACGGTTTCCTCGCTCCTCTCTTTGCGTGCTAAGTAGTTAGGGTTGCATATAGGGAAATTCTCGTAGTTGCATATCTAGAGAATTTACTTTGTGTCAAGCCTAAAATTGAAAAAGTATTAAAAATTGGTTAGCACCTATTCACCCCCCTCTAGGTGCCCATACGATCCATTTCAATTGGTATCAGAGCCCCGACTCTTATTTCGGGCTTAACCGCCTAAGAGAATTATGGGTTCCAAGGTAGATGGGAGTGATGCTCCGGAGGTAGTCACCATGAACGATCTCAAGACGTTGGAAACAACCTTGGTGAGTTCAATGGAGGCTAATATGGAAGAGATGCGTCAATTGATAATGCGTCTCTCCACATCCGCAGCATCACCTCCATCTAACTCTGAGGATACCACTCCGCAATCCAAGGAAACGTGTAAAACTATTTCCAAAGATAACGAAGTGGTTGGTGATGACACTAGCAAGAGCTCCTCCTCGAAAAAGGATAGAGGTAAGGATGGATACAATGAGGTTTCTCATGTGTATTCCCCTAATCCACCTATCCCTCACCCACATATACATAATAGGGGTGATCCACCCAACCTTTCTGCATCTACTTTTTCTCAATGGCAATTTTTGATGAAGTCTCATGTGTGCAGTTCCTCCATTGAGTTGTGGAAAATCATTGAAAATGGTCTTCATGTTGGAAACCCCAACAATCTAACAAGAAGAGAAATTGTTGATAGCTAACTCAACGCTACAGCTCTACACATGATACAGCTTGGTGTGGGTGACAAAGACATGCCACACATTCAGCATCTTAGCACAGCTAAGGAAGCTTGGGATGCCCTCACCGAGCTCTTCCTCGGAAATGAAAGTATGAGAAGGAATAGATATGATGCTTTGAGCAACGAAGCTAAAGGATTCTATATGTTGGATGGAGAAGACCACGAGGACATGTATAGGAGGCTCAAGGAAATAGCCACAACCTTCAGAAACCACGGTGCAGCTCATGTTGATGGTGCTTGGATCAAGCGCAAGTATGTCAGTGCTCTTATGCCATTTGAGCCCACAGATTTGAAAAGTCTCCAAGGTAGGCATAACTATCACCTCATGTCATCCAATGAGGTAATGCAAGAAATGGTCGCTTTCAAAGTGGCTGCCAAGAATGCCGAAGATGCTCGTGATCGAGCTATGGGGATGCAAAAGGGGGTCAACATGGCCTTGACGACTAGTGTGATTGATCATGATGAATATGCCGTAGAAGGTCTGGACTGTCTCGAGGATATAAAAAGGATCCACGGACAATACTTGGCTCTTTATGCAAGAAACTTTTGGAAAGATCCAGCCAAGGCTAAAGCTGACTAGAACGCAAGAGTGGAGCTTATAGAAGAAAAGAAAATGGTCCCAAGCTGAGAACATGCTTCAACTGTGGTGACCGGCTGCACTTTGTAGCTAAGTGTCCATATCAAAGTAGGGAAGATAATGGAGGAAGACTTATTTTCAAGGACAAGTCAAAGGCTCCACGCAAGAAACAGTTTTTAAATAAGAATGCTCCCTTCAAGAAGCAACCGAAGATTGTTCTAGTGGCTCAAGAAGAATATTCATCGGGAAGTGAAGATGAGGACGATAGCTCTCAAGAGGTGGCTGCTATAGCCACCACATCTACATCAGCATCTCTCTTCGTCTCTCCGAATGAAAACATCATCAACTATAATGCTACTTGTCTCATGGCAAGAAGCTCCGAGGTAACGACTTCTAACTCTTCTTTTCCTAAGGCTATGATTGACATGGATGATCCTACTAGTCTTAAGGTTAAAGAAGAGATTATTTCTTTGGATTACTTCTACACTAACTTGCAAGGTGAGCACAAAGTTTGTTTTGAAGCTATTATGGATCAGCTGGCCCAAAACGAAGCACTCCTCGAAGAAAAGGGCGGAATTGAAAGGGAGGATGCAATGGAAATTGCATCCTTAAAAAATGCTCTTGAGGAAGAAGAAGAAGCTCGGGTCTCTCTTGAAGAGAGGCTTGAGTCCATTGAAGAGTCACATGAAGAAATTGTGGCTAAACTTGTTAAGGAACGTGACAATGCAGTCACCAAAGCAAAGAAGTTAAAGAAAGAATAGATTGACTTTGGGACTGCTCATGATAGACTCTCCAAGGAATTGGAGAAACTTGACAATGCTCACAAGGCGTTGAAAAACGATTTCTCTATTCTCAATGAGTCACATGATCATCTTCAAAGTCGATTGTACAAATATGATATTCCTAGCTCATCCAACTCAACATATAGTCAAAAGGTAAATGCTAGGGTGGAAAAAGAAGTGGTCAAGGACATCACTCCCAAGGATAAGGGTGTGCTTGATGAAGTTCTTGGCAAGCAAAGGTCAAATGATGGTAAAGAGGGACTTGGGTATGTCACCAAGTCCAAGAAAAAGAAAAACAAGAAGAACAAGACCAAGAATGTGCAATCAAAGACAAGCACCGCTGAGAAGAATGTCACAAAAAACAAGACTAACAATATCGGTTTTGCAGGGTCTCATAATCCAAATTATGAACTCTTTTGTGATGATTATGGCGATGTTTATGCTTATTATGTCGGTCCCTTTGATGAATATATTTCTTGGTCTATTTGGGTCCCAAAGACCCTTGTTACTAACATGAAAGGACCCATTGAAAAATGGGTACCTAAAACCAAGAAGTAATTCTCTTGCAGGGCTATGCTTCCGGTGGGTCGAAATGGGTGCTGGATAGTGGATGCACTAGTCATATGACCGGAAGCAAGGAGATCATCATGGAGATGCGTCCAAATCGTGATAATATCATAGTCTCCTATGGTGATAAGTTTAAATCTAAGGTATTGGGTCTTGGCAAGGTTGTGGTTGCCCACGATATCTCTCCCGTGGACGTCATGCTTGTTGAGACCCTCGGTTACAACCTTCTTTCTGTTCGTTCCCTTAGCAAGATGGGCTTTGCTATTTTTATCGATGATGATTTGGTGGTACTCTTGTGGAGCAAGTCTCTAAAGGTCGCTTTCGTTGGATACGTCGAAAATGACATGTATGTGGTGGACTTCTCGGGGAAAACCACTTCGGGTCCGATGTGTCTATTCAGAAAGGCTGACGTGGGCTGGCTATGGCATCGCCGTTTAGCCCATGTCAACATGAGAACTTTGAAAAGTCTCCACAAGGGTGGCCACATCCTTGGACTAAAAGACAATGTCTCCTTTGCCAAAGATCGTGTTTTTAGGGCTTGTGTTGAAGGCAAAATGCACGACTCTCCCCACAAGAGGAAGACTATTGTGTCTTCAAAGAGGATCTTGGAATTACTTCATGTGGATTTATTTGGTCCTCCTTCTCATGCAAGTCTTGGTGGGAGAAATATTGCTTGGTCATTGTCGATGATTACTCAAGATATACATGGGTCTATTTCTTCAAACTAAAGAGTGAGACTCAACAAACAGTCATTGACTTTGCCAATGAAGTTCAGCGTCAACACAATGTTCCTATCTTGGCAATAAGGAGTGACAACGGCTCCGAATTCAAAAACTACACCTTGAATGAGTTTCTAAGCGAAGAGGGGATTATACATCAATATTCCGCTGCGTACACCCCTCAACAAAACGGTGTAGCTGAGAGGAAGAACCGTACTTTGATGGATATGGCAAGATCATTGTTGGCTGAATTCAAGTCTCCTTACAATTTTTGGGCTGAAGCCATATCCACTGCTTGTCACTCATCAAACCGGCTCTATATCCACAAGATTTTGGACAAGACTCCTTATGAAATACTTACCGGTAACAAACCCAACATCTCTTACTTGAGGGTATTCGGGTGTAAGTGTTTCTTTCTTATTAAAGGTGTCCGCTTGTCTAAATTTGAGTCCAAGGCTTTAGAAGGTATTTTTGTTGGTTACGGTGCCGAATCCCACACTTATAGAGTCTACAACAAGCTCACTGGGATTGCTGTAGAATCTTGTAGTGTGGAGTTCGATAAAAATAACGGCTCCTTTGTAGGGCAAGTTGTTGTTTGTGATGCATATGTTGAAATACCCCAAGATGCCATAAGAAGAATGGGCGTGGGATTTTTCCGCCCCATTGAGGAACCCCTTGTGGCGGAACGGGAAGGACAATGCTCCACTCATGTGGAGCCCTCATCTACACAAGATCAACTAGCTCCTACTGTTGGAGAAAACTCTGCATCAACACCGCAACCTGCTGAAGATCATCTGTCTCCTGGACAAGTTGGTAGTCCCAGGCCGGACTATCCGCCCCCTCCAAGGGGCGGACAATCCACCCCTGGCACTCCAACTCATTCCAGGGGATCCGGAGGAGAAGACAACTGCCAAGAATCTCCCAGGCCGGATTCTCCAGCCCCCGAGGGCGGATTATCCGGCTCCGATTCTCCAAGTCTTGTCAGGCATGCTCAGGAAGAAGCCACTGGTGTTTCATCTCCCAGGCCAGATAGTCCGGCCCCTCCAAGGGGCGGATTATCCGGCCCTGAATAACAAGCTCTGCATCAACCTCCTGGTGTTCACTCAGATCAAGATGAAGGGCAAGGCAGTGATCAAGACAAGGATACAAATACTAAATCAACTCCTTCTAGAAACAATAAGGACATTGAGGCTCGTCACAAGGCTCGTGTTGATAGGAACCTTGAACTAAGGGGTCACACTCTTCACAAAGTTGTTGGTGATCTACGAAGAAGGGTATCTACTAGAAGAGAACTTGCAAGATTCTGTGATCATCAAGCTCACATTTCCATGGTTGAACCGAAGAAAGTCTTTGATGCTCTTGAAGACCCCGATTGGGTTGTTGCAATGCATGAAGAATTAAATAACTTCGAACACAACAAAGTTTGGAAGCTCGTAGAGAAACCCAAGGACTGCCGCAATGTTATCGGTACCAAGTGGATCTTCAAGAACAAACAAGATGAAAATGGCATTATTGTGAGGAATAAAGCACGACTCGTGGCTCAAGGATTCTCTCAAGTGGAAGGAATTGATTTTGGCGAGACTTATGATCCTATGGCTCGTCTTGAGTCCATCCGTATCCTTCTTGCATATGCAGCCCATCATAATTTTAAATTACAACAAATGGGTGTTAAGAGTGCATTCCTTAATGGTCCTCTACATGAGTTAGTATACGTCAAGCAGCCCTCGGGTTTTGAGGACCCCAAATTTCCGAACCATGTCTTGAAACTCGATAAGGCGCTCTATGGCCTTAAACAAGCCCCACGTGCGTGGTATGAGCATCTTAAAGAGCTTTTGCTAGACCGTGGATCGAAGTTGGGCAAATTGATCCCACTCTTTTTACTAAGAAGGTTAATGGGGAACTTTTTGTATGCCAACTTTATGTAGATGACATTATTTTTGGCTCTACTAACCAAGCTTTTAACAATGAATTTTCAAAGCTTATGACTGAGAGGTTTGAGATGTCCATGATGGGTGAGCTGAGGTTCTTTCTTGGATTTGAGATCAAACAACTTAGAGAGGGAACCTTTATTAATCAAGCTAAGTACATCCAAGACATGCTCAAAAGGTTCAAGATGATGGATCTCAATGGCGTTGCTACTCCAATGCAAACAAAGTGTCATCTTGAGCTCAATCCCAAGGGTAAATACGTGGATCAAAAGGTATACCGATCCATGATCGGCTCTCTCCTTTACCTTTGCACATCTAGGCCCGATATCGTGTTAAGTGTAGGAGTGTGTGCAAGGTACCAAGCCGCTCCTAAAGAAAGCCACTTAGTGGCGGTCAAACGAATCTTCCGATATTTGGTTCATTCCCCACATTTTGGGTTATGGTATCCCAAGGGTTCAAGTTTCTCTCTATGTGGTTACACTGATGATAGGAAATCAACCTCTGGTGCATGTCAATTCTTGGGCTGGTGACAAAGATGATAGGAAATCAACCTCTAGTGCATGTCAATTCTTGGGCAGGTCTCTAGTGTGTTGGTCTTCAAAGAAACAGAATTGTATTTCACTCTCAACCGCTGAAGCTGAATATGTTGCTACTGCAAGTTCTTGTACACAATTATTATTGATGAGGCAAACTTTAAAGGAATATGGGGTCAATTGTGACAAAGTGCCTCTATTATGTGACAATGAAATTGCTATCAAAATTGCTTACAATCCCGTGCAGCATACAAGAACAAAACATATAGATATTCGCAACCACTTCATTCGGGATCATGTTGCTCGTGGTGATATTGCCCTATCTCTTGTGAGCACGAAGAACCAACTTGCTGATATTTTCATGAAGCCCCTTGATGAAGCAAGATTTTGTTATTTGAGGAATGAGCTAAATATCATAGATTCAAGGAGCTTGGCTTGACTACCCTTGCACACTCACTTGCTCTTTTTCATGTATTTGGTTTAGATGCGGGCATAGACATAGGGGGAGTGTGGTCCTAATTGATTGGGCCAACCCTCCCCCCATAATGCCGAAAGAAAGTAAAATCATTTCCCTTAATATCATTTTGTGATATGTGGGTCATCGATGAGCATTGGTTTTGAACTCAAGATACATCTTCGCGGTGTCATGCCATGCGCTCCAACATGGTGGCTTCGGCCACCGCCCTCTTCCATGAGAAGAGTTGGTTTCTAATGGGTCTCTTTGGATTTTCTTGCATATCTCTTGTTCTTATGGAAAACACACTCAACTTTGGCTTTTGTTTAATTTGATTCTTGCAAATTTGGGTGTGTCATACCATCTCAGTTTGTTGATCAAATTTGAGTGATCTTCAGGGGCGTTAGCATCGCTCTTCTTCCTTTTTGGTGTTTCGATGCCAAAGGGGGAGAAGTAGTTCTATTAGGTCTTGTGGATTTGCAAGGGTCGGGCGCAAGCATATTTATTTCAGTCGTTTTATTTGCTTGCTTGTGCCTTTTTAGCGTGAACTTATTTGCTATTTGTGTTTGATTATGTAAGCCTTTGTCGTGCTCCACTAAGTTTGGTACTATGTGTGGTATTCATGGAATTCTGGATTTATCTATTGTGGATCTCATGGAATTCTGGGTTTATCTATGGAGGCTATTTGATGGCATATGGAATCATGGGTTTATCTATTGTATGCATCAATTTTGTTGGGTTGTGCTTGGAGGCTATCAATCTCATTATTTCCTTTGGCTATTATCCCATCCCGGTGGTATGACCTCGTTTCCCAACCCACCTTATTTCAATTATCGTTGTTATGAAAGTTATGTTCTCTCTAGTGTGTGTATTTGTATTCAAATGCAAATTGTAAATATGCACACATCTAGGGGGAGCGTCTTTCATTTTTAAGGTGGCATTAGCCGGTTTCATTGCAAACCCTAATATTGTCATCTAACACCAAAAAGGTGGAGATTGAAAGAACATTTTATAATCCCTAGTGTTTTGTGTGTTAGATAACAATATCAAGGATTATTTGATGTGTGTCGAAGTGTTGCAGCTCTCTCTGAGAAAAAGGGAGAAGGATTCTCCTTTTGGAGGGCGGATAATCTGCCCCCACCAGGGGCGGATAATCCGCCCCTCCCTCTTCCCTAGCAGGCGCAAGGCCCAGAAGGGGGATGGAGTTTTGGCCGGATTTTGCGGCCCCGCCGGATAATCCGCCCCTCGGGGGGCCGGATTGTCCGCCCCCTTTCTCACCACCAAGGTGCAAGCCCCAGAGAAGGGGCGGAATGTTGGCCGGACTTTCTGGCCTGGCCGGATAATCCGCCCCAGGAGGGGGCCGGATTATCCGTCCCCCCCCCCCCAAGATCTTCACCAAGTCTCGTAGGCGCCAGCCCCAGAGAGGGGGCGGAGTTTCCCCCGGAAAATCCGCCCTTGATGATTTCCCAAGGCGGATAATCCGCCCCCAAAGTTGTTCAATGGCCAGATCTGGGGAGGGGGTATTTAAGCCAGCCTTCCCCCTCCTGCTAGACTTCTTGATTCATTCGAAAAAGACGAGATCTGATCTGCAACCTTCATCCAAGATAGCTCCACCTAGATCCACCCAAAGGCCCCGTCCCTTGGGGAATCGAAGGAGGAGAACTCGATCTTCATCATCAGCAATCAAGCGCTTCATCTCCTCTCCATTCATTTGGACAACCACCGATCTAGTATTTCTTGCAAATACCTAGATCCTTGTTTTTGTTTATATTGATAAACCTTGTTCTTGTGGCAGCTTGCTGTCATCTCGGGAGCCCCCAATTCGGTTATGGGTGTGTGCCCCGATAGTGTTGTAAAAGGCACCGGTTCCCGCCTCGAAGGGATCCAATAGTGGAGAAGGTGGATCAGGCCTCTCGTGGCGAGATCCATCGGAGAATAAGGTGAGGCCTATTGTGGCGTGGTGGTCTTAGAACCGCCCACCCCTCCAACGCAGATGTACTTCCCTTAACAAGGAAGGAACTGCGGTAAAACAAATCCCTGTGTCTCCGCGTGCTCCACTACGGTTTCCTCGCTCCTCTCTTTACGTGCTTAGTAGTTAGGGTTGCATATAGGGAAATTCTCGTAGTTGCATATCTAGAGAATTTACTTTGTGTCAAGCCTAAAATTGAAAAAGTATTAAAAATTGGTTAGCACCTATTCACCCCCCCTCTAGGTGCCCATACGATCCATTTCACAAGCTAGCATTGTGTATTGGGAGGACTCCTATGGAAAGACTTTGTGTAACATCCCTAAAATCATGATTTCAAAGATTGCATATCATTCATGCATGCATATAGAATTGAGATCAATTTCAAAACTCATTTCAGAAAAACAGAAGCACATAGTGCTATCATTTTATGTGAACAAACTTAAATCAAATGGCCATCCCCATTTGAGAGTTTGAATGTTTTTAAACCTAGATTGTTTGTCTCCCTTGTTGAATGGATTGAGTGTGGAATTTGAACCAAGCTTTACAAAATGGAAATGGTTTCAAAAACCATTTTTCAAACATTTGCAAATCAAGTGCAAGTCCCTGTTATTTTGTTTTTCCAAAATGACCAAGCCTTTACAAAGTAACCACATGGTTTTATGCCTAGATTTGAGACTGTTGCACACTGCAAAACCCCCAAAAAGATTTGAATTCAAAAAGAGTTTGAATTCATTTGCAAACCATTCCTGAAAATCAAAACAGAAAAAGAAAAGGAATAAAGAAAGGAAAAGGGCCAGGCGCTCCTATTCTAGCCCAACAGAATCCCAGCTAGCCCACCTGGCCTCTCTCTCGCTCGCAGACGCCTTGAAGCCTGTGATCGTGACACCTAGACCCCACCCCCTCTCTGCTTATTTCGCTGACACGCGGGCCCCGTCCACATCATTGTCTTCTTCCCCAAATCCCGCGCACGAACTCCGCCGCTGCCTGTTGCTGCCTTGATTCCGCGAGGTAAATATCATTGATTCCCTGGGCGTTTCTTGTCGAGCCTCTGGCTATATAATCCCCACTCTCTCACGACCATTTCCCCTCAACCAATTCCTCCTTCACGCCACCAGGCTGCCCACAACTCGCTCGACGCCGCCGCTGTTCCGACGACCGCGCCGACGAATTCCGGTGAGCTCCGTGTTCCCCTCTGCCCCTGACTCATGCTATCACGCTCAGCAACTTCTTGCGCATCCACTGACACGCTTTGTTTACTCTCGCATGATCTATAGCCTCGACAGCGACTTCAACTGAGCGCCGCCGTTCTCTGCACAAACTCCGGCGACCTTTCCCCGTAAGTACCAGCCGCCCCTTGCCCTCTGTCTGATACGATTAGGATCCCCATCGTCTTGCGCATCTAACCGTACCTTCCTTTTGACTTAGACCGACGCAGAACCTCGCCAACGTCGACGACAGCCGCACCCGACGCGTTCGCGAACTCCGGCAAGGAATCTCCGACGACCTCGTGCGCCCCTTCCCAAGCCATCACCACCTTGAGCTCCAGCACACCGCTGCGGTTCTGGTAAGCTTCTTCCCTCACTCCCGCGCGACCTAGAACACCAGCGCCGCCGCTGACAGACGCGCCGCTGCCAGTCGCCGCCGCTAGCGCCACTCGGTTTTGGTTAGATGATTTGTAGCCATCAGATCCAGATCCAACGCGTAGGATTAGTCCACTTATCGAACCGTTATGTTTAGATCTGAACCGTGCATCGTCACTTAGATCCTACGGCTCGCGTGCGTAAACGATCTGGTATCAACCAATAGAATTAAGACGCGTGGCTAGGGTTTGTGTTTAAAACAGAATTTAAAATAGATTTAGATTCAAATTTGACTAGGCTATAACTTTTGATTCCCACGTTAGATTTTTGCAAATTGTATATCGTTGGAATCAGGGAGACAAGCCCTTTCTGTTTATGCAATGTGTTTAGTGAAAAGTTTCTGTTAAAATGACTTTATTTGCAGTAACTTGTTTAAGGCTATTTTGAGTATAGGATTTGTTTAGGAATTTGTTTTAGTGCTAATAAAGTTGGTTTAGCAAGTTTTTGACTGGTTATGATTCAATATCATGCACTTTCTTGGTTGGGTTTTAAAATCATCACTTAGCATTTTTGCATGCATGCATATATTTATGTTTGTATATGAATTGTGTGTAAATTTGTGCTACCATTTTTGTGTAGACTTTGGTGCTAGTGACTGTGATTGTGAAGAGTGCTACTCTCCCCACTACCAAGGCAAGTGGTACTTCATGAATATTTCCATCCCTATATTTTGTACAAGCATTAGAAATATTTTGCTAAGTCTTGCATGTTACTTCTTTTTGCCAAATGCCATGTTGGGGAAATCCTAAGTAGATATAGAATTGCTAGGGAATTCCCAAGTTAAGTTACTATGCCATTGCTTAGCCTAGCTAGTAGCAAACAAGGGTTGGTAAAGCATATACATGTTATGATGAAAATTATTTCTAAGTCTTTTGACTTATGTTTTTCTTAATAAAACAACTAAGTCAATGAATCACCTGGGTGGAATGGGACTTGAATGGTGGTTTTTGGTTGAGTGGTTACACAAGGCCCATGGACATGGTTTACCTTGTGTATCTCACTTGTGGAATGCCACCCAGGCACAAAGGGATTTTAGAGGCCAAGTGTTGAGAAGCTTATAAGTGCAGCCACTTGGCAATATGGGCTCTGCCTTGATCACATAGGTTGCTAGAACTTAGTCATTTGGACAGTTGGTGGTAGTGGGATGATAGGTTGGAACGCGTCCATTTGGCTAAGGGAAGGCTTCTGAAAGGTCATGTCTTGGGAAACCAAGTCTGGTGGGGAAAGTGCACAACCTCTGCAGATGGAAAATCTAAGTACTTAGCCAAGTCCATGGCAATGGACAACTTGAGCATCAAGACATGGAAGCTATCAAGAATCTCATCACTCCAACTTCTAAGTAAAAACTTGTGGGTGAACAAGGGTGAAGGACCTCAATGTCTATTGATGGTTTCTTGGGAAATGTTTTAACAAAGAAAAACTTAGTGATTTCAACTAATAGGAAAAACCTATTTTGAGCAAAGCAAGCCAAGCTACACTTAGCCAAATTTGCATATAGTAATATAGTCCACTTAAAATTTACTAAGGTATCACTTGCCAATACTATTCCAAAGTATTGACCCACTGTGGCTGTAACTTGTCATGTTGCAGGTTACTCCGATGATGATTAGGTGTCATGAGTCTACACTCAACATGTTTGCCTGTGGCACATGAAGATGAAGACTTATGTTTATTTACTTATTCCAAACTCTTGTATTAGGCCTGTTTGTAAAAAGACTATGTTTTATCTCTATAATGGATGTAATAAATGACCTTTGTTTCTGTGTACTTCATCTTAAACTGTGGATGCTAGCAATGATCCAGGGACTAGCATTGCAATCACAGGGATCCTTTTCCTTTACAAAGGAGGGATCTTACAGATGGTATTGTCACATTCTCGATCTGCTAGTACTCCATTTTGGTGAGTATTTATCCAGCGGCCACTGGTGGCGTCAAGACGAGATTGTGTCATGTGGGTAAAGTGTACAACTTCTGCAGAAGATCAAATTCTAAGTACTTAGCTATGTCCCCGGTTACGGACAACTCTAAGCAACTTAGGCCTGAAGCTATGGAAGATCTCGACATTCCAATTTATCAAAGTAAATCTTGATGGTGACAACGAGGGATTAGAAGCACTTGGAGTTTTCCAAGGAGTTCAGAAAGATTTGACAAAAGATCAAAACTATTTTGAAAAGATAGGATAAAAATATATTGCTTTCTGCAAATGAGCCTAAACCCTAAGCCAAATATGCATGTAATGACAGGATCCACTTATTTCTACATAGTAGTGAAACTTGCCAATACAATTCCAATGTAATGACCCTTGTGGCTGCAATTTATTATTTTGCAAGTTTGTTTGATGTTAGTGAAGTGTGTTGAATAGGATTACAAGTCTACAACCAACATGATTGCCTGTGGCACTTTGAAGATGAAGGACTCCATGCTATAGTTATTTTCTGCTGCATTGTAATGAGATGGCCAAATGAGATATGTAAGATGTAATGAATTATTTTATTCCTGGTTATAAAGTTGTAGTATGACCTTTGTTTCTTGATATTACATCTTAACTATGGATGCTAGCTATTGATCGAGGGACTAGCATTGTAAACACATGGATCTCTACCTTATTAAATGTTGGGACCTCTACACATAAGCATCTTGAAGTGATTAAGGTTAAAGTGAACAAACTATGGAGTATATGCTTGACAAAGTATAAGTTGGCCACACCTCATGCTACTCAACTTCAGTCACTTGTAAGTTCTTGTCATTGTAAGTATCTACATATCATAGAGAACCGCCAATGGGGTACCCCTTGCACATGGTACAGGAGCTATCCCATAACCAAAATGACAAGGCAAGCAGACAATGAGCATCTCAGCGATCTTTTTATTTACTATATGCATAGCTTTTTATTGAGGATGCTTCATAGATAGCTCACTATGGTGATGCTGCAAGTTTCCAGCATGATTAGGCATGGCTTAGGCTAGCGGCCCAGGCATTTCCCTAACACAAAATACATACTCCATGGACTTACAAGTTCCCTCTTTATTTAAAACTGATGACATCCATAGACAAAAGAGCATGATATCAACTGAGTACAAAGTACAAGTGCAATGTTGAAAATTTTCCCCATGACAGCATGGTTCTGCTAATTCCAACGTATAAGTGCAAGCATATACAACATAGATGACACAATGGTTCAAGTTTATTAGGGGCAAAGAATATAAAGTGTGCCATCAAGTTCGCGAGAGCTTTAATCACTATGTTTTCACATAACAAAATAGTTTTTAATTCGAAGATAGCTGAAAACAAGAATATACTCGGAATGGTGTAACAGACCATGCATAGGAATTTATAGTGGACACTTTTGAATAACTTGGTTTCTTGGGAGTTGGAAGCATGAGTAGAACTTACTCATACAAGTGGAGGCTAGCAAAAGACTGGGAGCAACCAACTAAGAGATCAATAATGGTCATAATCATGCAGAGCAACAAAACATTACTAATCAAAGCATAGAGTGGTACTACAAGTCAAGGACTAAATGATCATAGAGGCTATGGTGACTTGTTCATAGTTATAACATGGTGTGATCATGTGCCAAGTCAACCCAAACAAAGCATCAAAGGAGAATACCACAATACTATGATTTTGCATGCGAAAACAACGCATAATTTCTTCAAGGCATAGTAAGGAATTCCAATTGTTTGTAACAATACATGCTACAACAATAATCTAAGCATAAGGTCAAAACAACACCTAGCATGTCATGCTAAGGTCTAAGTCACAGTCCATGCAAGCTACTATTGCACTTTCAAGCAGGAACTTCCTACTATTTTCCAACACCAAGCAACTTATTTGAAACAACACAGCGAGAACGGGGGTCCAAACTACTTTATTCAAGAAAACTAAACAACTAAGTAAACCAAACGAAAACTGAGATGCTCCAAGAACAACACAACTTGTGCATGAAACAATAAAAACGAAGTGTCAAGACAGACCTGAGCTTTTTATTGATGAAGAAGGGGTTGCCTTGGGCATCCCCAAGCTTTGACGCTTGTACCTCTTGAATATTTATTGGGGTGACACCGGGGTGGCATCCCCAAGCTTGAGCTTTTGTCCATTCTTCATCTCATTACATCATTCTTTCTCTACACCTGATTTTTTTTCTTCACACGATCTTCATTAGCAACATTAGTGTAATCAAAAGATAATAGACCTTTATGCAAAGCTTTGGAACAGCAAGACTTTTCAATAAAAACACAAGATACTTTAGCAACTCCTTCAAAAATCTCAATTCCCCAAAAGAGAACTCAGAAAGGAATCAATAAGAAGCAAATGCAAATAATGTCAGAAATCTGTCAAAACAGACCAGAAGGTAGAAATCGATTTTTTAGAAAATCTTCTATTCATCAAATCAAAACGTGTTGAACTAAATAAAGTTATCTAACATACTGGGGGATTTATTCATAAATTTTCAGCTCAATCCGAGTTACAGAGACTCCTCACGATCTTTTATGGTGGAGGACAGAAATCTGTTTCACGACAGCAACTCCCCAAATCTTACTTCCCTATCATTAGAGGTCATTCTTGGCACAAAAAGCAAACAAAAAAGGATAAGTAGAGGTTATTACAGAAGTAATACTTCGAAGACTCAAGTAAACTCTTGGGTTATATCCCAATAAGTACTTTTCTTTAACACCTTTAAGTTAGGCACAAGAAGCAAGAAGTCAAGTATTTTCAAATGAAGAATTGAGATCAATACTTGCAAAGTCTTCAACTATGAGAGGTATCTCATCCTAATGAGTCTTGGAGGATACTTTCTCATATCTCTTTGGTTTACTACTTTCATCAAAAGGATTTTTAGGAACAATCCAATCAAAATTCTTTTCAAAGCCTTCATGCATTCCAACAAGCTTAAAGGGTATGGGTACCTTAAATTCCTCTCTAGGCTTAGTTTTATTAGAAGCACCCACAACATCTACAAATGAGCCTAGCATATTAAAACGCTCAAAGACCTTTTTGGCTTCCTTAGCAACATCATGGAACTCTTTGAGTAAAGTTTCAAGAATAAATTCTATCTTTTCAGCATTCTTTTCTTTCTTTAGCTTTAGGAACAAAATTTGCATCATGGGGTTAAGGCTAACAAACCTAGCCTCCAACATATGAACTAAAGAAGCTACAGCAATCTCATAATTAGGAGCAAGCTCTGCTATAGATTTATCCTCAATATACTCATGCTTGCTAACATAATTAAAGAATTCTTCAATATTATCTTTCCCAATTATGGAGCCACTACCTATTGAAAGATTTTTCAGGGTGAACTTGGGGAGCAACATGGTGTTCTCAGCAGAGTTCATTTTGGCAAAGGTGGGCAAGCCAAAAACAGCAGTAGCTAGAGCAGAAACTAATTTTTTTGTGTTTTTAATAAAGAAAGCAAACCAAACTAAACTAAATTTTTTAGAGCTTTTCAAAATAGGCAAACAAAACCAAGCAAAAGAAACTAAGCAAACTAAAAAAAGTAAAGAAAAAGGAAGTGGAGGACTCCCCTTGTGAAAACGTCCTTAGCCTCCCGGGCAACAGCGCCAGAAAGACTTGATGGCTATTCGCGTGGTTGACGTGGAGCCTGTTGGGAACTCCAAGAGCAAGGTGTGTGATACGTCGGAAACGTATCTATAATTTTTTATGCTCCATGCTTGTTTAGTATCTACTTTTCTTTACTTTGTCTACACTTTGAGGTGTTTTATATATTTTCTGGAACTAACCTATTAACAAGTTGCCATAGTGCCAGTTGCCTGTTTTCTTCTGTTTTTGGTTCCAGAAAGATAGAAAATCAATATTTTCGGAATTGGACGGGACAAAAGCAAAAGTCAATAACTTTCTGTGGGGAACAAGAAGTCCAGAGGGGAGACGGAGAAGCAGGCCAGGGTGGCCACACCCCCCTAGGCGCGGCCAGGGGTGGGCCCGCGCCTAGGCAAGGTGTGGGCCCCCTGGTTGCCTCCTCGGCCTCCCCCTTCGCCTATAAGAAGCCCCCGATGCCTAAACCCTAAGTACCCGATCAATATTCCACGAAACCTTCTGCAGCCGCCGCCACCGTTGTCCCTAGATCGGGGGGATCTGAAGTTCTTCTCGGCACCCTGCCGGAGGGGAGATCATCTAGGAGGCCTTCTCTTCGGTATGATGCGTGAGTAGTTCCACCTTGTACTATGGGTCCATGTAGTAGCTATATGGTTGTATCTCCTCGTTTGTTCTTTCATGTATATATCTTGTGAGCTCCATTCATGATCAAGATCTAATCTATTTGTAATCATGCATGTTGTGTTTGCGGGGATCTGATGGATATTGAGATTATTATGTCAGATTGATTAATGGTTTTGTCTTTATGATTCTATCATGTCTGTGTTATTCGTGATCTTGCATGCTCTCCGTTGTTAGTAGCTATCTTGGCCAAGTAGTTGCTAGTGACTCCAAGAAGGGGTATTTATGCTCGATAGTGGGTTCATGCCTCTAGTTTCCATGGGAAGTGACAGAAATCTCTTCGGTTGTATATGTGCTATTGCTACTAGGGAGAAAACAACTGTATCTTGTTCATGAAACAAGTGGATTGTTTACCTTACACACGTTGCTTAAAGTAGTTGTCTGTTGCTTGGAACTTAATACTGGAGGGGGTTCAGATGATAACCTGAAGGTGGACTTCTAGTCATAGATGTAGTTGGATGGCGGTCTATTTATATTGTTGTATTGCCTAATCGAATCTAATAGGATCTTTTTGACTAGTATTGCACTGTTATGCCTTGCTCAATTCCTGTCAATTGCACTGCTGTAATTTGTTTACCCTTCATGCCATGTTGTTTATCTAAGGAGAGCACCTCTAGTGAACTATGGACCCCGGTCCAACCTTTTCCATTGATACATCTTCCACTGTTACCTGTTTACTTGCTGCAAACCATTACCTTCCACACCATACATTTAATCCTTTGTTACAGCAAACCGGTAAGCTTGACAACCTCACTATTCCTTGGGGCAAAGTCTTGAGTTTGTGTTGTGCAGGTCTCCGCATTGCTTGCAACACCTGTGTGACATTTCCTTCCTCCTTCTGGTTCGATAACCTCGGTATCTACTGAGGGAAGACTTGTTGTTGTGCTCATCACACCTTGCTCTTGGGGTTTCCAACAAAGTGCTCCCACGTCAAGCACCAACAATTTTTCTGGCTCCATTGCCGGGGAGGCTAAGGACGTCTCCAGTAGGGGAGTCCTTCACGTCCTTTCTCTCTTCTTTGTTTTTAGATTGCTTTGTTTCTTTTGCTTGGTTTTGTTTGCCTCTTTTCAAAAAAAACCCAAAAAAATAGCCTAGTTTGGTTTGCTTGCTTTATTCAAAAACACAAAAAAATTAGTTCCTGCTCTAGCTACTGCTGCTGTTTTTGGCTTGCCCACCTTTGCCAAAATGAACTCTCTGCTGAGAACACCAAGTTGTGTGACTTCACTAGCACCAACAACAATGATTTCCTTAGCACAACTATTGCTCCACATGCTCCTGATGCTACCTTTTATGAAATTAAGCTTGCTTTGTTGAATCTTGTGATGAGAGAGCAATTTTCTGGTGCTAGTTCTGATGATGATGCTGCCCATCTCAATAACTTTGTTGAACTTTGTGAGATGCAAAAGTATAAGGATGTAGATGGAGATATTATTAAGCTCAAGCTTTTCCCTTTCTCCTTGAGAGGAAAAGCTAAAGATTGGTTGCTATCTTTGCCTAAAAATAGTATTGATTCTTGGACTCAGTGCAAGGATGCTTTTATCGGAAAGTACTACCCTCCTGCTAAGATTATATCTATGAGAAGTGACATTATGATATTTAAACAACTTCATAATGAACATTTTTCTCAAGCTTGGGAAAGAAAGAAATCTTTGGTTAAGAATTGTCCCACTCATGGACTGACTTCTTGGATGATTATCCAGACTATTTATGTAGGTTTGAACTTCTCAAGAAACCTGTTGGATTCGGCTGCTGGAGGTACCTTTATGAGCATATGTTTCGGTGCTGCAACTAGACTCCTTGATAATATGATGGTTAACTACTCTGAATGGCACACTGAGAGAGCTCCACATGGTAAGAAGGTAAATTCTGTTGAGGAAACTTCCTCTTTAAGTGAAAAGATTGATGTTATTATGGCTATGCTTGTTAATGGGAAAGCTCCTCTAGATCCTAATAGTGTTCCCTTAGCCTCTTTGGTTGCTCAAGAAGAGCAAGTTGATGTGAACTTCATTAGAAACAACAATTTCAACAACAATGCCCATAGGAATAATTTTGGTGGTAACAACAATTATAGGACTTATCCTCCTAATAATGGCAATTCCTATGGAAACTCCTACAACAATGCTAGAAGTGCCCCCTCTGAACTTGAAGTCATGATCAAGGACTTTATTAGTAAACAAACCACTTTCAATAAGGCTATAGAGGAAAATATTTTAAATGTTGAGAAAAATATATCCTCTTTGTCTGAAGCACAGTCCTCCTGATTAATAAAATGGCTGCTAAACCTGAAACTATGGAAAATACCTTTGCTACTAGTCATGCCATACAAGTTACTATTGATGAAAATGTTAGACTGTTAGCTCAACTTCATGCTAGGTGGGAAAGGGAAGATGAAATTGATAGAAACAATAGTGTGTGCACTATTACCACTAAACCACAAGTAGTCCCTATTCCTCCTCCTACTATGCCTAGGCCTATTGAGCCAACTACTAGTGATGCTAAGTTTGGTTTTGATATTGATGGTTGCAATATTTTTGAAGTGATTATGTTCCTACAAAAGCTTTCTAGAAGTCCTGATGCTAGTGATATGCATGTTGCTTTCACCAAACACATTACAAATGCTCTTGTGAAGATTAAGGAAGAGAAGCTAAAACACAAAGCTTCTATTCCTAGGAAAGTAGAAGATAGTTGGGAACCCATTATTAATATGCAAGTGAATGACTTTGATCTCAAAGCTTCATGTGATCTTGGTTCTGGTGTCTCTATTATGCCTAGGAAGATTTATGAAATGCTTGATTTGCCACCATTGGAAGATTGTTATTTGGATGTCCCACTTAATGATAATGCTAAGAAGAAACTCATGGGGATTATTAATGATGTTATCATTATGGTTAACAATGGTTATGTCCCTGTGGATTTCTATGTTTTGCATGTTGAATACAATGCTTCTTGTCCTATTACTTTGGCAAGACCTTTTCTTAGAACAATTGGTGCCATCATCGATATGAAAGAAGGCACCATTAAATATCATTTTCCACAGGAAAGGTATTGAACACTTCCCTATGAGGATAGAGAATTTGCTCTTTGATCCTCCTTTGAAAGCAAGGTTTGATGTGAATGCTTCCTCATTTGAAAATACTTGATTCTTCTTGCTTCTTGTGCCTAAGTTAAAGGCGTTAAAGAAAAGTACTTGTTGGGAGATAACCCAGGATTTTCCTTGAGTCTTGGAAGTTATTAATTCAGTAATGACCTCTCCTTATCCTTTTTGTTTGCATTTTGTGCCAAGAATGACCTCTAATGAGAGGGTAGTAAGATTTGGGGAGTTGCTGCCCTGAAACAGATTTTTGTCCTCCACCAAAAATATTTGTGAGGAGTCTCTGTAACTCAGTTTGAGCTGAAAATGTACGAATAAATCCCCAGTATGTTACCTAACTTTAGTTAGTTCAACACTTTTTGATTTGAGTAACATAAGATTTTCGAAAAAATCGGTTTCTGCCTGCTGGTCTGTTTTGACAGATTTCTGCCATTATTTGCATTTGCTTCTTATTTATTCCTTTTTGAGTTCTCTTTTGGTGAATTGAGATTTTTGAAGGAGTTGATAAAGTAGCTTGTGTTTTTAGTGAAAATCCTTGCTGTTCCAAAGCTTTGCCAGGGGTCTAATATCTTTTGAATAAACTAATGTTGCTAATGAAGATTGTGTGAAGTTTTGTATGAAGGAAAATTTTCAGGTGTAGAGAGAGTATGATGTAATGAGATTAAGAATGGACAAAAGCTCAAGCTTGGGGATGCCACCCCGGTTTCACCCTAAGAAATATCCAAGAGGTACAAGCGTCAAAGCTTGGGGATGCCCAAGGCATCCCCTTCGTCATCAATAAAAAGCTCAGGTCTGTCTAGACACTTCGTTTTTATTGTTTCATGCACAGTTGTGTTTTTCTTGGAGCGTCTTAGTTTTCGTTTGCTTTTCTTAGGTTGTTTAGTTTGCTTGAATAAAGTAGTTTGGACCCCTGTTCTCGTTGTGTTGTTTGCAAATAAGTTGCTTGGTGTTGGAAAGGAGCAGTAATTTCTTGCTTGTAAGTGCAAGAGGAGCTTGCATTGACTGTGACTTAGACTTTAGCATGACATGCTAGGTGTTGTTTTGACCTTATGATTAGTGATTATTGCTGTAGCATGTCTTGTTACAAACAATTGGGATTGCTTAGTGTGCCTTGAAGAAATTATGAGTTGTTTTAGCATGCAAAAGCATAGTATTGTGGTATTCTCCTTTGATGCTTTGTTTGGGTTGACTTGGCACATGCTCACACCATGTTATGACTATGAACAAGTCACCATAGCCTCTATTATCATTTATTCCTTGACTTGTAGTACCACTCTATGCTTTGATTACTAATGCTTTGTTCCACTGCATGATTATGACCATTATGCTCTCTTAGTTGGTTTCTCCCAGTATTTTGCTAGCCTCCACTTGTATGATTAAGTTCTACTCATGCCTCCAACTCCCAAGAAACCAAGTTATTCCAAAGTGTCCACTATAAAGTCCTATGCATGGTGTGTTACACCATTCCAAGTATATTCTTGTTTGCAGCTATCTTCCAATTAAAAACTATTTTGTTATGTGAAAACTTAGTGATTAAATCTCTCACAAACTTGATGACACACTTTATATTTATTTGCCCCTAATAAACTTGAACCATTGTGTCATCTATGTTGTATATGATTGCACTTATACGTTGGAATTAGAAGAACCGTGCTGTCACGGGGAACGTTTTCAACATTGCACTTGTACTTTGTACTTAGTTGATATCATGCTCTTTTGTCTATGGATGTCACCGGTGTGACATAAAGAGGGAACTTGTAAGTCCATGGAGTTTGTATTTTGTGTTAGAGAAACGCCTGGGCCGCTAGCCTAAGCCATGCCTAATCATGGTGGAAACTTGTAGCATCACCATAGTGAGCTATCTATGAAGCATCCTCAATAAAAAGCTATGCATATAGTAAATAAAAATATCGCTGAGATGCTCATTGTCTGCTTGCCTTGTCATTTTGGTTATGGGATAGCTCCTGTACCATGTGCAAGGGGTACCCCATTGGCGGTTCTCTATGATATGTAGATACTTACAATGACAAGAACTTACAGGTGACTGAAGTTGAGTAGCATGAGGTGTGGCCCTCGTATTCAAGGGACTTGAGATTGCCAACTTATACTTTGTCAAGCATATACTCCATAGTTTGTTTACTTTAACCTTAATCACTTCAAGATGCTTATGATAGGGGCAATGAGGGATGAAAGCTAACAAGTGCCATAATTTTTGGAATCTCTTTTTGAAACTTGAAATCCCTGCTTCCCTTTGTGAAGGGCCTTTCTTCCACCATTATTTTAGTCTCCACCTTCTACCTTTAGGCACCATTAAGAGAGCATAGTTGCCATTTTGTGTGTAGTGTCCCAAAGCTTATTGATTGATGCATATTGTGATATTACTTGTTCTTGTGCTATTTGTTTCTAGTCACCCTTGTGAACTTTGAAGGTGTCCTATGCATCTATTTGCTACTCCATGAGGGACAAGTTGAATGCCACTATGCTATGTTTTCTATATGTGAAACAAACAAACGTCTTTCAATGCATGTTATTCATGATCTTTGTTTGTAGCCTTTCATGTTGCATGCATAGTTACTATGTACTATTGTTATAACTCCATCTTCCATGAAAAATGTTTAGAGTTCTTTGATCCCAGCTTTTAATGCTTGCTAATGGTTTGATCTTGGTTTTGATGGTGCATATCACCTCAAAAATTATTATTTTTATCACTTACCTACTCGAGGACGAGCAGGAGTTAAGCTTGGGGATGCTTGATACGTTGGAAACGTATCTATAATTTTTGATGCTCCATGCTTGTTTAGTATCTACTTTGCTTTGCTTTGTCTACACTTTGAGGTGTTTTTATATCTTTTCTGGAACTAACCTATTAACAAGTTGCCATAGTGCCACTTGCCTGTTTTCTTCTATTTTTGGTTCCAGAAAGGCAGAAAATCAATATTCTCGGAATTGGACGGGACAAAAGCCAAAGTCAATAACTTTCCATTGGGAACAAGAAGTCCAGAAGGGAGACGGAGAACCGGGCCAGGGTGGCCACACCCCCCTAGGCGCGGCCAGGAGTTGGCCCACACCTAGGAAGGGTGTGGGCCTCCTGGTCGCCTCCTTCGCCTATAAGAAGCCCCCGATGCCTAAACCCTAAGTACCCGATCAATATTCCACGAAACCTTCTGCAGCCGCCGCCACCCTCACCCCTAGATCGGGGGGATCTGAAGTTCTTCTCGGCACCCTGCCGGAGGGGAAATCATCTAGGAGGCCTTCTCTTCGGTATGATGCGTGAGTAGTTCCACCTTGGACTATGGGTCCATGTAGTAGCTATATGGTTGTATCTCCTCGTTTGTTCTTTCATGTATAGATCTTGTGAGCTCCGTTCATGATCAAGATCTAATCTATTTGTAATCATGCATGTTGTGTTTGCGGGGATCTGATGGATATTGAGATTATTATGTCAGATTGATTAATGGTTTTGTCTTTATGATTCTATCATGTCTGTGTTATTCGTGATCTTGCATGCTCTCCGTTGTTAGTAGCTATCTTGGCCAAGTAGTTGCTAGTGACTCCAAGAAGGGGTATTTATGCTCGATAGTGGGTTCATGCCTCTAGTTTCCATGGGAAGTGACAGAAATCTCTTCGGTTGTATATGTGCTATTGCTACTAGGGAGAAAACAACTGTATCTTGTTCATGGAACAAGTGGATTGTTTACCTTACACACGTTGCTTAAAGCAGTTGTCTGTTGCTTGGAACTTAATACTAGAGGGGGTTCAGATGATAACCTGAAGGTGGACTTCTAGTCATAGATGTAGTTGGATGGCGGTCTATGTATATTGTTGTATTGTCCAATCAAATCTCATAGGATATTTTTGTCTAGTATTGCATTGTTATTCCTTACTCAGTTCCTGTCAATTGCCCTGCTGTAATTTTTTTACCCTTCATGCCAAGTTGTTTATCTAAGGAGAGCACCTCTAGTGAACTATGGACCCCGTTCCAATCTTTACCATTGATACATCTTCCACTGTTACTTGTTTACTTGCTGCAAACCATTACCTTCCACACCATACGTTTAATCCTTTCTTACAGCAAACCGGTGAGCTTGACAACCTCACTGTTTGTTGGGGCAAAGTCTTGAGTTTGTGTTGTGCAGGTCTCCGCGTTGCTTACAACACCTGTGTGACGTTTCCTTCCTCCTTCTAGTTCGATAACTGATACGTCCAAAACGTATCTACTTTCTCGAACACTTTACTATTGTTTCTTCTCTAAACTTGTGTGATTTCGATACAACTAACACGGACTGATGCTGTTTTCAGCAGAATTACCTTGGTGTCTTGTTTTTGTGCATAAAATGAACTATCGGGAAAAATCCCGAAAAATATGCCAAAAATTATATTTCACCAGAAGATCCACGGAGCCAGAATACGAGACGGAGAAGGAGCCTGGGGGCCCACACCCATGCCAGGCACGGACCCACCACTGGTCGCGCCTGGGGGGTGCAGGCACCCCCTCGGCCTCCCTCTGCGCCTATAAGTTTCCTTTCGACCTAAAAACCGAGGGGGGGGTCGATAGTTTTCCAGAAAGAGTTCCACTCCGCTGCTGCCACCAGAAACCAAGATTCGGATCCAGAAACTCCATTTTGACACCCTGTCGGGATGGGGAATTTGGAGAGGATCATCGCCATCGTCATCACCAACGCATCTCCATCAACCACCGATGTTTCCCTCATCCATGAGTGAGTAATCCCCCGTTTTAGGCTTGGGGATGGTAGGGATTGGATGAGTTCTATCATGTAATCGAATAAGATCTGTTAGGTCATAGTGCCTAGTATCTCTATTAGTGCTATTTGACTTTGTTGCAACTTGTTGTGCTTAATGCTTGTCACTAGGGCCAGAGTGCCATGATCTTAGATCTGAACTTATTATTGAATCATTATGATATTATTATTTGTGATCTTATCTGCAAGTTGTGTACACATATCATTGTCCGGATCCAAAGGCCACAAAGTGACAATAATTGGGACAACCGGAGGGTATGGCTATGGCGTGAGGATCACATGTGTTCATGGAGTGTTAATGCTTTGCTCCGGTGCTCTATTAAAAGGAGCACCTTAATTGCCAGTAGTTCCCTAGAGGCCCCGCTGCCACGGGCTGTCTAGACAGAAGATGTTGTGCAAGTTCTCATTGCGAGCACATATGACTATATTTGGAGCACATGCCTAGGATTGTTTAGTACTTGGATGATTGTTATTATTTATATGCAATGCCCTAGATCTTGAAGTTACATGTTTAGACTCGTCCATGCAACGCCCGTCCATCCATCACTATGCCTACCTTTCGAATCCCATCATTACTGTTATCTATTACTATTGCTACTGTTTCACTGTTGTTGTTGCTTTACTATTGCTACTACCAAATTGTTGCTACTAATAAACTTCTGTGAGCAAGAACTATTTCCAGGTGAAGCTGAACTGACAACTTAGTTGTTAAGGCTTGCAAGTATTCTTTGGCTCCCCTTGTGTCGAATCAATAAATTGGGTAATACTACCCGCGAAGACAGTTGCGATCCCCTATACTTGTGGGTCATTAAGACTATTTTCTGGTGCCGTTGCCGGGGAGCATAGCTTTATTCGTAAGTTCACTTGGATCTATTATTGTTCACTACTACTCCTTTCATCATGGGTAAGTCTCGTGATGGAAAGTTACCTATTTTACCATCCACTACAAGAATAGGTATAGTCCTAAACACCTTTGTTGCTCTTGATTCACCGTCTGTTATAAGTAAGCTTGTTACACCACCATCACATACTCATGCTACACACACTGCTACTACTGCTGAGTCTGAAACTGCTTTTGATGCTCATGATGTTACTTCTACTGTGCTAGATGCGAATGGTTCATTAGGTCCTTTTTATAGATGCTACTATGGCTAGCCTAGGAAATACCGAAACTCCTAGTGAAGACACTGTTACACCTGTTAGCTCACCTGAGTCTAGTGAGAGTTATGATATTAATGATGGTTACATTGAGTTCACTAATGATTTTGTTGTCGAATGCCGAAACACACATGGTACTAGTGCTATTAAGAGTCTCCTTGCTAGACGTACTATTATGCCTAAGATGTCCGCAGATCCTAAGTTTGCCACCTCTCCCATAGAAATTAAAGATGAAGATTATGATTTCTCTCTTGATTTATCTTATTTAGATATTGTTAGGAAAGAACCTTTCTGTGGGACTGAAAATGAGAGTGTTGTGGCTCATATGAACGAGCTTTCTACTATGAGTGCTTTGTTCTCTGATGATTTTAAGATGCGCAAGTACTTTGTTACTAAGATCTTCCCTTTTTCACTAAAAGGAGAAGCTAGGGCTTGGTTTAATAGATTACCTCCTAGTTCCATTGATAGCCCTGATTGCTTCTTTCTTCTAGAAATATTTTCCTCCCAGTGCTAGACATGCTGCTTTGCAGAGACTTTTCGATTTTAAACAGGAAGAAGAAGAGAAATTGCCTGAGTCATGGACAAGGTTCCATGCCTTGATTCATGCACATCCCGGATGTCCATTACCTAAGAATGAGCTTCTTGATATTTATTATAATGGACTAACTGATTATTCTAGGACCTGCCTAGATAGCTTTGCTGATTGTGTTTTCAGGAAAAGAACTCCTACAGATGCTGAAGAATTAATGGCTAAAATAAGCAAGAATTATGATGACTGGACTTCAACTAAGCTAAATACTCCTGAACCTATTACTCCTGAACTAGTTATGCCTGAAGCAGTTCCAACACCAACAACAAAGAAGAGGGGAATTATTGCATTAAATGATGAAGTGATGAAGGAATCTAAGAAGTGTCTAAAGGAGAAAGGTATTAGAGATGAAGATGTGAAGAATCTACCTCCTATAGAAGAATTATGCAAGCCAATTCCTCACTCGTCTACTATTGAGGTACACTCTCTCCAACACTTTGATGAAGGTGATATTCCCTATGGTAAGCATCCTGATCAATGTTTAGAGGAAGTTGACACATTTATTGTTAAACAAGGGTTTTTTAATAAACAAGTTCAGAATCATTTATTAGAAAACTCTAGAGCTATCCATTAGTTGAAAGATATTGTGGAAATAACTTCTAATGATATTAAAATGCTTTGTAAACACTTTCAAATGGTTCAAACCCAACTTGATCAACTTGCTAAGGTACAAAAGGATATGCTAGTTAATGCTTCAGGAGATAAACATGCTTATGGAATTAGAACTAGGTGTGGTATAGCTACTCAAGATCCTTTATATCCTGAAGGACACTGTAACATCCCAATTTCAGCAACCCTGATTAAATGTCCAAAAGGCAAAAATCAGGGGGAACAAAAAACTTTTTCCTGCATTGTGTGCTTACCTATTTGCTTGTGCTCAAGCAACTGTTTGTGTAATAGTGGTGTACTCCTCATCTCAACCCTAGTTTACAAAAACTATTTTTTTTCAAAAGAGGTGTCTTGACTCATCTTTCATATTCTCAAATGTTCCGGCATTTCAAAACCTGAGCCAAGATGAATTTGACCCAACAAAATACCTTACTAGTTTCTATTTCCAAAACTATGGAGACATAGATATTATCTCCTTATGTTTTCAAGATAGAACCTTCAACTACCCTTATCTCTAGGTTTTCCAAAACCTTTACTAAAACCTTTTTATTACAATCTTGGTAGTAATACCAAGATGATCCTTATCTTACTTCAAAGCAAAACCCCTTTCCAAAATACCCCTCCTTACCTCAAGCTAGGCTTGATGGTAACCCTAGTAGTAGTTAGGTAAGTGTTAAGATGAATTGCCTTAATCTGTTGGTTGATGAATTGCCTTGATATGCTGTCTAATGAATTGCCTTGATCTGCTGATTGCCTTGTTTGCTTAGTAACTAGAGTGAGATAATCTAGTAGCTCATCCCTTAGGAACCAATCCTTGCTTGTGATCATCAAGCCCTATCAAGCATCCAAATCCGTATCTATTCTAAACCACTAAAATAACCATCTCCTCCTATGCTCAGATCAACCCAAGGATAATCCCTCTCGATGGTTTCCAACTTAGTGGAGACCCAATCCCAGTTTGGATCCCATATCTTCCATCTATACCTCAACATCAACCACTTGAGGGAAGGGATAAACCTTTCCACCCTCTCATTTGCTTCCCTCTTGAACACTTGACAAAATCACCAAATCTGCCAAAATGGCTAAGTCTGGATTTCTTATCTAGATTCAATCTTTGGAGCCCTACCTCTTCCAACCTATGTGCATTATTGATAATGCACTTGAACCATATTGTAGTACATATTTAGTACTACCAAGGACCCCTCTTACCCTTGGCTAAGGCAATTTAATTCCCACTCATCCATGATGGTTTTGTAGTCAAGATAATAATCTTTTGTGCAAATCTTATCATCTTGCCTACTTTGGCAAAAGCTCACATCTATATGCCATAACCCCTTGACCAAATATTTGCTTGGTTATGATCTACTAATCATGGCCTAACAATCCCCACTTCACTTGTTTCCATTGGAGCTTTGTGCTTCTTAAACCCACCTAGTTTAGGAGGCTACCTGATGTATCTGCTATGGCAGCCTTATTTTCAACAAAGTTTGCCATCTCCTCTACACCACCACAAATCCAACCAAACCCAACTATTGCTTCCATGATCATCCATATGACCACCCATATAACCCTTGTACCAAGGTGAGCTCTGAGCTCCCTAATCCAACCTTGTTTAGGTGGCATCAAAATAACTAAACCCTAGATCCTCCCTTATCTAGTTTCCATCCTTTTCACCACTTTTCTTCAAAACCAAGATTGACCTTGATGCCTACATCAAGTTTACATCATATACCTTGGATATAAGCATCCCCAAATAATTCCTACAATTATTTGGATTATTAAACTATTTTATTTCCCTCACTTACCAATTTCTCAAAAACCTTGTCACTAAAGACAAGTTTGTTTTTCTCCAAATCACCTTGACAACTCAAGGAAAATTTGATGCCTACTTATCATATCCCATATTTCCAACTCAAAAATAAATATTATTGAGAGTCTTTATTATTTATTTTTGCCCTTTTTCTTAAATGGCAGAAACAAGAAATAATTCCTTAAAACTACTTTTCCACCTCAATAAATCCCAATAAAATTCTCCAATGTGTGATATGGTATTTAGGACCATATCACATCAAAAACCAAGATTGTCCAATGTAAAATATCATATTAGCTTCCATAATCTATTTCTGCACTTCTTGAATAAGTGCATTTAAATGGGGTTATAATATTTAGGAAAATCCCTTTTAATTCATGAAGAGATTATTTGACCTACCCCACCCATCAGTACCATTTTCACACCTTGTCCAATGTAAATTTAGTAACTTCCTTCACAAGCCTCCATTTGATCAATTTGGCCAAACCAAGGCAATATTGATTCAAACCAACTCCAAACACCACCAAACCTTGTCAAGTACTACACCACAGCACCTACTACACTCTCTGGTCGTGTGCTACAGTACCACCTACTGTAGCTCCCCTCCTCTTTGTCCCCTAGTGCTTGTAAGAGTGAGAGAGAGGCAACCAAATCTTGCAAGAGATCTCCCTCTATTAAATTCCATAGCCATCACTCCCCTCTCACTCCCTGGTTGAGCTACAGGCCCCAGCACAACCCATATTGCCCAACCAGCGGCCAGCACCATAGCCCTTGTCTAAATAAAAATTTGTACACCCACCACCACCCCCTTCATTTTATAAGGCCACGGTCTAGTACAGCTCCTCTTCCCTCTCTCATTTGCCCCTAGCACATCCCACTCTCCTCCCCAAAGCTCCCTCTTCCCTCCCCAGCTCTGCCCTGCGAGAGAGGAGAAGAAAAATGGCCTCTCGGCCATTACTCAAACTCTGAGCATAGTACTCCCTCCTATGCTCCACTCTCTCTGCATGTCACCACCTTGAGACCTACTCTTCTTCCTCTACCTAACCCTACCCTTCTTATCGACATGCAGGCACCATAGATACCACCCCAACAAACTCCGACGAGCTCGCCTAGGCCACCATCGTGCGAGGACCTCTCCGAGTGTCAAATCCCGTGCTGCCGCCCCTCTCTGGAGTTGTCTCCCTACACCGTCTCTCCCTGCGACCTTCCAATCACCGGAAACCGCCCCCAGGTCAGCCCCCGACGAGCGACATCCCTACCCTAGGGTTTCCCCTCTTTTCCGTGCGTCTAGGGGAAGGGGATGACCGTGTGCCGTCGATCTCCCTCAGATCCGGTGGCCCTCATTCACCCTTACCCCTTCGACCCCCGATGCGGCTGACCTCTGGGCCCTGCCGTGGCCCTTTGAATCAGCCTCCCACCCGCACCAGTGCGAGCTGGGCCCGCTAACCGCCACGCAGCCCATTTCCTCTCTGGATCTGGCCCGTTGACCACCCCAGCTTTTCTCCCTTTTTAGTGGAATTTCAGATCTACAAACTACTGATTTGTTTTAATCCAAAATGAAATTGTAAAATGCTTCAAAGTATCCAGATCTAAAATTTCCCAAGTACCTGGATGTCCTACCTAACTTGCAGACCCAGTTCTGTACCAAAATGATGTCTAGGTTAAAGATGATAAATCATCTACCCAGATTTGTCCAGTTCACCAATGATTTTCTCTAGAAAGTTTGGTATCACCACAGGGAGTAAATCCAATTGGTATTGAAAGGTATAACACATACCCTTCATGTCCCACTGGCCCCACCTTAGTTGCTTCCTAGATTTGCTGCTAGCAAAAATAACAAAATCAATCCATTTCTGATTTTAGGAAATTCTCTAGGTCAAACCAAATGTGGTTTTGACCTAATTACAACTCCCAAACACCCATAACCATATCTTTCAGAATCCAGCATCTCCTAATTTTATGAGTCGTTGTTGAATATTAGTGAATTAAACTCTTTTATGCATGGTTTAATCACTAATAAAATCACTATAGTATCTCTGTAACTACAAAAAATGTTGATTCCAATTTCTACAGAAAGGAATTCTTAGTACCTAATATGTGTCCTTGGAATCAACTAAAAAGCTTTTGTAGATTAAATCTGATGAAAAAGACAAATCCCAGCCAGTACTGCCTTTGGGAATTTCTCAAGGGCATTTTGGTAATTGTTTTGAGGAGATCCCAACTCCTCTTGATTGATTCCACAAAATACTACCTAATCACCCAAGTAAATAATTTTTGGAACTCCAGAGATGTTCTGGTGAATTATTTCCTAAAACTAGAGTTTTAATCACTATAAAATCCATTATAAACCAAGGGAAATTGATAAAATAGTGAAACCACTTTTGTTGGCTTAATTTTATCAATACCTATTTTATGGTATCATTTTTATACAATGGTATCATACAGATCAAGTCCTTGAGCAAAAACCCTCTCTTAGGTAGTTCCTAGACTACAAATACAAAGGGAGCTTTTCCCTAAGCTTCTCCCAACCCAATCAATCTCAAACCTCCAACATCCTACTGATGTTTATCTTGTAGTTATCCTTTACTTGTTGTATGGTTTGTTGCTTGTATGCCTTGTATTGATTGGTGTATTGTTGGTTTGCATTTATGCTCGATAACGGCGATAGTTCCGATTGTGTGACGCCGAGAAGAAGGAAGGATCGGGGTTATTCTTATTATTGATATAATTGGTATTCTAATATTATAAGGAAGTCAAGGGATATATCGCTGGTCACAGGCAAGCCACCATTCCTGAACTCCTATATTAACCTATTTCTGTTTATCAACTGTTTTATATCTCGTGTATAAATTGCATAATCACAGGCATGGTTTGTTTCAAATAAAAGTGCGTGAGTAACTTGGCTCCTCTAAATTATGGATGTGTGTCCATTAGTACACCTACCCCTTTCTGGCACCCATTTTTACCCCTTTAGATCGAGGCTAAGATGATTAACATCTTCCCTCTTGGAACCCCTGGATTTTCAATAATAAAACAATTTTGGGTTTTACCCTACCACAAGGTTTTCAAAATAAAACCCTTGGAAAGAGGCATCCTTTCCGAGTGGAAGTTTTACCAAAAGAAGATATGAGGTGGATGAAGATAAAGATAATGAAGAGAAAGATAAGTAAAGGCAAGTTAAGTAAGATAAAGAGAAGGGATGTTCTAAGCCAATGTTCGGAACAATTTATTCGTGCAACCACATTACCCCAGGCGCTGGGGCTTAGCTCATAGTTGTAATCCTTAGCCGGGGCCGCTTGTACTTGCTTAACAGGAGCAATCCCTGGAAGCCCGAGTGGACTCTACTCCAGGTCTGCAGATCTGGGGCCTCCATCGCCTGCTCCGGCGGAAGTGTCGGTGCAACAATTGGGTCTCCCGCGGACGGTATGTTTTAGGCGTAGGGAAGGAAGTGGAGTCAACAATTGTATACTGCCAAGCCGAGGGTTTGGGTATACGGAAGTGCTGCGGGGAGGACTAAGGCCATAGTGCCGCATACTCGTGTCGGGGAGAACAAACCCAAAAGGAAAAGCCGCCTTTGCTAGGGATGGACAAATGAAAAGCTAAGTTTGATTATCTGAACCCCTGTCTATAGAGTGTAGCGGGCCATGGTTAAATCCTGGCGGATGTATTGATTCTTGTGGGTAAAGTGCACAAACTCTGCAAAGTCTAATCTATTCGAATAGCCATGTCCACGGACAAGGACGGTTGGAATGGCCAGTGCTAGGAGGACCCTTCGGATATGTTGAGATGAAATAAAGGATGTGACTGGGTCACAAGGAAAGATAAGAAAGAGTTTGGTTTTGACGAGAGATGGTCTAAGACGTTTAAAAAGGTTTTACTACCAAACTGTTTCTAAACCTTTTTAACAAGGATGTGGAGATGTCCAGATTTTCTAAAAGGAGGCATATTTTCCAAAAACTATTTTTCAACAAAGATATAGAGATGCCAATGTTAGGTCTTTCCAAAAACAACTATAGCCTAGATCTTTCTCACCATAGCCAATTATGCATTATCTTTATTACCCTTGTCTCGGTGGTTTGCGAGTACATTCAAAGTACTCACCGGCTTTGTCCCTAGCTATTTACTTGGCCAGACTGCAGATGTTAAGGAGGAACGAAGGTGCTGACGTCTATGCGAGCTATGCCGTCTTCCCAGTCAGTTGCATGTAGGTTAAGGCACGGCCTCTGCGCTGAAGACTTCCACTACTTATGTTGTAATCGCCATAATGGCCACTTTGTAAGTTTTCTACTCGTTACTTTATTGTAACAACCCTAGTTTTATTAAATGGCAATTAGGATTTGAATGTGCATTCATGAGCATCATCATTTAAAATGTATGCATGAAATAAAAATGCTCTGAAAACCCTAAACCCCAATCTCTTTCTCCCTTTGAAACTATTCAAAATGGCTTTTGAATTTTGAAAAACTTAAAATAATTGGAGCCCAAATAGTTGTTCATCCCTCCCGGAGGAGAGGATAAGGACGAGCCCCACACGCCTCTCTCCCTCCCCTTGGTCTGATCCCCTCCCCGCGCCATCTTTCCCTCGCTCTCTATGGTGAACCCGAACCCTAGTCACCGCAGGTGCCGCTTTTCGCCGTCGTTTCCGGCTGCCCCGAGACTAGCCGTGGCTCCTGGAAGCTTCGCCTAGATTGTCTCTATCGTTTGGCCGAAGCGTGCAAGCCGGCAAGCCTCCAATCGCCGTAATCAACCGATCCATCCCCAACTCCGTCCATCACCGTCGTCGCAAATCTCCAATGTTCTTGAGCTCCTCCGGTCTCATCACCACCTTCAATCCGCTTAGGGTGCGCATGCGATGTTCCAGCACCATCTCACGTTTCCCCTCTCTCTCTAGTTCGCTCTGTCGCCGAGAGCCGTCGTCGGCCGCCGTGGTTTCTCGTCGTGGAGCTTGATCCGGCAACCATTTCTGGGCGGCGCCACCGTAGCTAGACTCCCCGCGTCGCTCTGCTTCGAGCCGTAGCAACCGCGCATCCCCACTCGCCCTCAAACGCCGCCCCGCCGCCAATCTGTGGCTCACCATCGTCGGTGACGTCACCATGACGCCAGCGCGCGCGGGTCAGCCCTGGTCAAATCCCCTCTGGGTCCCACCTGCCAACATGGAGGCTGAGGTGGCCTAGGGCCCCTCTGTCAACCACATTGTGTAGCCTCTGCCCTAGTGATAAACAACCCCCGCCCCTGTGCTAATGTCATAATGACGCAGTATATGTTTTAAATGGTTTAATAATTTCATAAAATGAATATAAACTTGTAAATTCATTAAGTAATTATTTATAAGTCAGAAAAATATGTATAATATATCAAAATGTTCAAAAAAATGGGAAATATCTAACTAAGCTATAATCATGCATTGTTCAACAACTTTCATGACAAGTATAATTAGTAGAACAAAATGAACCCCATAGGTGATTCCGAGGATCCCCTGTTCTAGGGTTTGCACCTCTCGGACCCTGTTTAAAATGGTCGAGCATGTTTAGGGTTTCAATTTCAATAATTTTTAACTTGTAATATCATCATCCTTGATTGAGCATTAAATCAATGCCATGTGTTGATTGTTTCCCTCTCTTTCCCGTATTTGGTTCTTCTCCGGTAGAATACGATATCGGAATCAAGATCAGGATCGAAGACCGAGATCAACACCATCAAAGCTCGAAGAATAATACTTCACCAACTGTAATCAAGTCAAGTACCAGATGTCCGGAGCCCTGCTTTCTGGATATCAACTAGCAAAGGCAATCGAAGCCCCATACATGATATAATCCTATGATTTCAAGCATTTCAATTCTTGCCATGTGCATATGATTCCAAAGTCTTTTATCAATAGATGGAGCAATCCTATCTGATGCATGTTACCTTTAAAGCCTATATTCCCTGATCCACTGCTCCTAGCATAACTAAGGTTTGGCTTGTGAAGCGTTGCTAGAGCTATTACATCTGTTGTGCTTAGCCATGCTTAGCTGTTATCGCTGGTCCATCCGTTTGATGAATCAGAGCTGCGAATGAACCTAGTTTGACAGGATAACGTGGTATGATCAAAGATGAAAGTTAAACATTCAAAGGCTTGTATGGGAGGCCACGGTGGGTTGTGGTTTTTGTAGTCCCATACTTGCTTCTACTAGGACATGAGTTCTTGCCTATGGTCCAAGATGAGCGTACAGCCACACGGGGGGCTCGAAACCCCCTCGACCAACTAACTTGCTTAGTAGATTCCATGAGTCACATAGTTTGGGCTTTCCATTAGACATACGCATCTTGGTTGTTCTTGAATGGAGGTGAAGGAGGTGCATTCATAACAGGTAGGTAAGCGTGGCCGGGAACAAGAGATGCCCGGCATCCGTAATCTTGAACCCCGCACAAATCATTAGGGACCGGCTTCAGGACTCGACCCATTACGGTGGCATCTCCCTAGTGTGTGACTCATGGTCTCGGCGAAAGCAAGGTAAAGGTCGTGTCCAACCACTCTCTGTCGGCCTTCCAAGGAAGAGGGCTAATAATATTTGGCATTAAGAATCTGTTGGTATGTGTGGGTAAAGTTGTACACCCCTGCATGGTTAAATCTTTTCGAAAAGCCGTGTCCACGGTTATGGACGAACTTGGAGACCAGATTCAAAGATCATATTAACATAATCGTAAAACTTGGCAAGTTAAATAATATGTGCTTAAGGATGCTTCCTCAGGGATCGAGGGGGTGATCCTAGATAGGTTCAGCTGATGATGATTCGGTGGATATCAAAAGATGATCAAAGCTAGTGATACCGCTCTCTTATCCCCTTTTAAACTATTCTAATTAGTCGAGATTCTTCTCCCTCTCGTCTTACAAAAAAAGATGGATTTATGCAAAATAACTCCACCAGCCATAAGTCTTGCGGAGTACACCTTGTACTCCCCCTTCTTTGTTGATACTTTTGCAGCAGAGTAAGTGTTACCAAAGAATTTGATTTATTTACGGCATCGACATCGATGAGTAGTTTGGAGTTCCCAGTCGGCAGTCTGGGATCTATGCATTGGACGTCATCGTTATACTTCAGGCCTCTTAGGCTATTTGTTAAGTTTGCTATACTTAATAGCATAATTTGCCTTCCGTTGTTTGATGTTTATGGTCAGTGACCTATGCTTGTAATATTTTGGTTCTTCGATCAGTTATGATCTTGCTGTAATAATTTTTGTGTCATAGGGTCACTATTGTGTTATCAATTCTCCCTTTGTACGCTTTCGAGATTAGGTTAGGCTTATGTTCAGACGAAGGTCTGGGATTTGTATAGCCTTAATCCCGGGGGTGTCATAGGTTTTGGTACCAGAGCAGTACCGACTGTAGGAAACCTTTCTATTGGTCGATGTTGAGTCTAGTGTTTTTGAAAAATATTTTCAAAGATGAAAAATTATGTGCGAAAACTCTGGTATGCTTCTTTTACTACTTATCCAGTTTCACTCTAGTTCTGGGTCACCTTATCTTGTGTTGATTTGGAAAAGTTTTTCTATCTCGTCTCTTTCTTCAAAGTTAGGTGCCTCTTCAGGCATGTCGGTTCTCAACCATTTGACCTAGTGCTAAGTTCTCTCGAGTCAGTTGTGTGTGTTCCTTGTTTCCCTTGTTCTGTTTCATTCGAGAGGTTTCTTTCTATCATAATCTCTATATTTTAAGGGTCCAAAACGTCATTATGATGGTTCCTCAATGTTCTGTTCTAGGTCTCGAGGTTTTCTTTCGCCTCGTGTGCCTCCTTTTTATTTGTTTGGGTACTTCAGAAGTTGTTCCTTCTTTCAGAAGCTACCTCGTGATTACTACCTTGTAGTGTAGGCTCAGTCACTCAAGTAGTAGTCATTCCTTTCTCTGGGTTTTAACCCTCGGACTTGAACCTAAGATCCCTGATTGTGCTAGATTCTAGTTTTGTGAATCTTGTACATAAAGCTGACCTTTAACCCAAGATCCATTGTTGACCTCTGTTGTAATTGTTCAAAAATTATCTTAGGATGGCTAGTACCTTCTAATATAGCCTTCAAGCTTGTGGATATTGTCGCTATTGAACAGTGACGATAAAGGACTTCCCCTACCACTAGCTATGACAGATGTTCTTTAATGGAACCAAATAGATCACAATAAGAGTGCTCTTCGTGAGTCTCACTCCTACACTCGTGACTCTGTCACACCTTCCTTTTCTATGCATTGGTTTTCGAAAGATTGTTGATTTATGCATCTACATCTCGGGATTCTATTATGAGCATGTTCTTCCTTCTTTGTTGTTTTCCAACCTTTGTCTACCAGTTGGTAGCCAAGTAGTAAATGTGCATTGGTGTCTTCTGATGCAAGATACTCTTGTGGTCCATCATGACAAACCAGTTCAGGATGTCAGGAGAAACAAACTCCAGTACCTCGTCATTTCTAAGACCAGGTCAAAGTGTTGTAATCCGCAAATCAATAAGCATTGATTAGCTTATGTTCTGTTCCACCTTATAGTGTCACACTCTTTTATACTAAGAGGTCGTGCTGAGTTTCATTACCCTCTTAATGAAGTGATGCTCTTACACATATTAACCACCCTTCCTCGAGCTTTCGTGCTCGTGAATGATGCGTGTGCGTAATAATGTGGTCATCTAAGATTCCTAGCAATTTATATTGCTTTGAACTTCAAGGACATTTGTGTTATTCTTAGCATGATTGGTTAACCCTATCACTAAGCAAAGGAAGATTGTGCTACTAAGTCCGCTATTCCGGTGCACTCTCCTTGGTCAAAGAGTTAGGTTCATACCGAAGCTCTGAGACTATGTCTTCTTGCCGTACCAAGCAAGTTTCCTCTCAAGCTAAGTGACATATCGGTGGTTCGTCATATTCTGGATGTCTTACTAGAAGTATCGCCGTGTTGCCACAGGACCATGTTGTCAGGTTCTTGAGTAAGTTGTTTATTCAAACAGCTCCTTTCTCCAAGGATCCGTAATGGATAACCCTGCACTAGTTGGTTGAGCTTGAACAATAACTTGGAGAGTTGTAAGACAAAAGTTCCATCCAACTCAGTTCCTTCTTAAAGGGATATCTAGTTGTGTTCGTATTAAAGCAAGATAGTATCTCCTTTGTGGATATGTTATCTTTCCTACCTTTGATTTGATTTGGGTTATTGTCAAATCATACTCAGTTCCAAGGACCATCTTGATGATGTTTCTACTTGTGGTGTTCCACTTGAGTGCATCCACTTGTCCACTGGTCTGACCAATGTCTATGCCTTGTTCATACAGCAGGTGAGTCTGCCTTATTGGAGTGTATAGATAAGTTTGTTATTGGGCCCATCAATGACATCCTTATCCTCTCCCTGTTATACCAGATTCATACAGAACATTTGGCATTAATGTTGGAAACTTTTGAGAACCATCTTCGTGTTTTCTCAAAGCATGTTTTCTGGATGTTAGAAGTAACCTTTTCCGATTCATGCGCAAAATGTTGAAAGAGGTCGTCGTGGATCTGAGTAGCGTTGTCTTTGCTTCCTCGAAAATCATTTCAAGTTAGCCAAGCATGTGCAAAGAATTCTTGATATGGTAGGTTGATACCTTCACGTATCAAGAAGATCCTCCAAGCATCTTAAGCCACTAACTGATTTGTCATGGAAGATAAGAAGTCCAACAAAACTTCGATATCCTCCTAAAAGTTTCCTAAACAGGATTCAGTTGTGTTTCATTGCAAACAATTCATATAGATGCAATTATCTTTCGATAACTTGCTATCACATGGGTTCCGCAATCTAGCTCATCTTTTGGAGCTTGACATTGAAGTCCATGTCTTGAGAATCTAGTAACTTTACCTTTGCGGTAAATGTTGCACACTTTCTATTCGGATATGCTGAGTCTGAAGTATCTCTCCACTTAACCAAAGCTAAATCTCAAGGAACAATGATGGTTGGTATTCCGCAAGGTTTTGACATAGGTATCTCTATACATCTGGCAAGATTGATGTAATGGTTGGCACACTTAGCCGGAAAGACCTTTTGTCATATTCTCTTGATTCAGCAATAACAACCATTCTTCATGAGGCATATTTCTATGATTTATTATAGGAGTTGTTCTTATGGTTTCCTTTCTATCTAAAGTCCGACCTTTACTTGATGACTGGTTAAAGGCTTTTCAAGAGATTGATATCGGTGTTTTGAACATCAAGGAGAACATTTAAAGTAGAGTTGCTAAATGTCTCTCGGGCAATCCTCCAGACCCTTTTATGATGGCAAGCGTCTTGTTATGCCAAGTACTTAGAGTCTAAGAATGAAGTTTCTTTCTTCTTGTGTCATCAGGAATCTTCTAAACTATTCATCTTGGTGGTGTAAAGTGATATCATGATCTCTGGCAAATATTTTTATAGCCCTGGATGAATAAATAGTTTCCTTACCGCTTTCTTAAACATTTTCGAAGAGCGACCATGATTTTTGTAATCAATAGTTTCTCTTGATACATGTTCCTTGTGGCTCTTACGAGTCCTCTACACAAAACACCTCTCTGTCTTGGCCTTCTGTTGAACCAAAGAATGACCCTTCTGTGTTAAAAGTAGTTCAACAGCTTGGTTTTGTTGGTATCTATCTCTCTCACCTGTGAAGTTATACTTAAGCTGTCTAGTAGAGGTTCACTTCCCAAAGTCTGTGTTCCTTTCTCCATCTATTGGAAGTCTCCTTCCCTCAGAAGTCAAAACTCTTCTGTATTTTTCCATGGTCTCAATCCTTATGAAGACCAATTATCTGTCACCTTGAAACCTTCTCCTTTTGTTTCCTCTGTTACCTTGACGTGTTTCATGTCGTTGGCTTTAGAGATGTTTGCGAAGCATCTATCCATGAGTTAACCATGTGATACTCAGTTTGTGGTTCCGTGTCATTCCCTATCTTCCTTAGTGTGAGTAGCCACCTTGAAGATTATGAAGCGCCTCGTCCATTCGTCATGGTGGAACGATCAACCTCTTCGAGAAGATCGTCGAAGTTTAGTGTAACCCTGTTCCTTCTGTATTCCTACCTAGGAATCTCGGGACGAGATTCTTTTAAGGGAGATAGAATTGTAACAACCCTAGTTTTATTAAATGGCAATTAGGATTTGAATGTGCATTCATGAGCATAACCATTTAAAATGTATGCATGAAATAAAAATGCACTCAAAACCCTAAACCACAATCTCTTTCTCCCATTGAATCTATTCAAAATGGCTTTTGAATTTTGAAAACCTCAAAATAATTGGAGCCCAAATAGTTGTAAGGGCACCAACAATATTTCAAATATTTACAAAAGTTTTGGTATTTCTGAAATTATACAAAATAGATTTGAATTTGAATCTACAAAGGAGAAAGCAAAATAGAAAAAGAAAAAAATATTTCTAGAAAGAAAAACATCTATCTAACCTAGCTGGGCTGAGCCCAGCTCCTCTCCCCTCTCTCCCTATCGCCCACATGCAGTGGCCAGCAGCCGCCGCCCTTGCTTCCCTGCGGCACAACTTGGCCCACGCCAGCCCGTCCTTGGACCGACACCGCTTTGACCCTTCCTTCGTCGTCTTCCTCGCTCGCGTGAAGCAGCTGCCTGGCGACGTCGACACCGTCGATCTGCACGCTCCTTCGCCGTTGTTCATCCCGCCCGGAGGAGAGGATAAGGACGAGCCCCGCACGCCTCTCTCCCTCCCCTTGGTCTTATCCCCTCCCCGCGCCCTCTTTCTCTTGCTCTCTGCGGCGAACCCGAACCCTAGTCAACGCAGGTGCCGCTCGTCACTGTTGTTTCCGTCCGCCCCGAGACTAGCCTGGCTCTTGGAAGCTTCTCCTAGCTTGTCTTTGTCGTTTGGCTGAAGCGTGCAAGCCGGCGAGCCTCCAATCGCCGCAATCGACCGTTCCGTCCCCAACTCCGGCCATCACCGTCGTTGCAAATCGCCACCGTTCTGGAGCTCCTCCGGCCTCATCACCACCATCAACGCGCTCAGGGTGCGCATGCGGTGCTCCAGCACCATCTCACGTTTCCCCTCTCTCTATTGCCGAGAGCCGTTGTCGGCCGCCGTGGTTTCTCCTTGTGGAGGTTGCTCCGACAACCATTTTTGGGCAGCGCCACCATAGTAGAATCCCCGCGTCGCTCCGCTTCGAGCCATAGCAACCGTGCATCCCCACTCGTCCTCAAATGCCACCCCGCCGCCAATCTGTGGCTCACCATCGTCGGTGGCGTCACCATGACGCCAGCGCGCGCGGTTCAGCCCTGGTCAAATCCCCTCTGGGTCCCACCTACCAACGTGGAGGCTGAGGTGGCCTGGGTCCCCTCTGTCAGCCACATTGGGTAGCCTCTGCCCTAGTGAGAAACAACCCCCGCCCCTGTGCTAATGTCATAATGACGCAGTATATGTTTTAAATGGTTTAATAATTTCAGAAAATGAATATAAACTTGTAAATTCAATAAGTAATTATTTATAAGTCAAAGAAATATGTATAATATATCAAAATGTTCAGAAAATGGGAACTATCTAACTAATCTATAATCATGCATTGTTCAACAAATTTCATGACAAGTATAATTAGAAGAACAAAATGAACCCCATAGGTGATTCCGAGGATCCCCTGTTCTAGGGTTTGCACCTCTCAGACCCTGTTTTAAATGGTCGAGCATGTTTAGGGTTTCAATTTCAATAACTTTTAACTTTTCATATCATCATCCTTGATTGAGCATTGCATCGATGCCATGTGTTGATTGTTTCCCTCTCTTTACGGTATTTGGTTTTTCTCCGGTAGAATACGATATCAGAATCAAGATCGAGATCGAAGACCGAGATCAACACCATCAAAGCTCGAAGACCAATACTTGACCAATTGTAATCAAGTCAAGTACCAGATGTCCGGAGCCCTGCTTTCTGTATATCAACTGGCAAAGGCAAGCGAAGCCCCACACATGATATAATCCTATGATTTCAAGCATTTCAATTCTTGCCATGTGCATATGATTCCAAAGTCTTTTATCGATAGATGGAGCAATAGTATCTGATGCATGTTACCTTTAAAGCCTATATTCCCTAATCCAATGCTCCTAGCATAACTAAGGTTTGGCTTGTGAAGCGTTGCTAGAGCTATTACATCTGTTGTTCTTAGCCATGCTTAGCTGTTATTGTTGGTCCATCCGTTTGATGAATCAGAGCTGCGAATAAACCTAGTTTTATAGGATAACATGGTATGATCAGAGATGAAAGTTAAACATGCTAAGGCTTGTATGGGAGGCCACGGTGGGTTGTGGTTTTTGCAGTCCCATACTTGCCTCTACTAGGACCTAAGTTCTTGCCTATGGTCCAAGATGAGCGTACAGCCACACGGGGCCTTGGAAACCCCCTCGACCAACTAACTTGCCTAGTAGATTCCATGAGTCACATAGTTCAGGATTTCCATTCGACATACGCATCTTGGTTGTTCTTGAATGTAGGTGAAGGAGGTGCATTCATAACAGGTAGGTAAGCGTGGCCGGGAACAAGAGATGCCCGGCATCCATAATCTTGAACCCCACACACATCATTAGGGACCGGCTCGAGACTCGACCTGTTACGGCGGTATCTCCCTAGTGCGTGACTCATGGTCTCGGCGAAAGCAAGGTAAAGGTCATGTACAACCACTCTCTGTCGGCCTTCCAAGGAAGAGGGCTAATAATATTTGGCATTAGGAATTGGTTGGTATGTGTGGGTAAAGTTGTACACCCCTGCAGGGTTAAAATCTTTTCGAAAACCCATGTCCACGGTTATGGACGAACTTGGAGACCAGATTCAAAGATCATAGAGAACTTTAACCTAATCGTAGAACTTGGCAAGTTAAATAATGTGTGCTTAAGGATGCTTCCTCAGGGATCGAGGGGGTGATCCTAGATAGGTTCAGATGATGATGATTCGGTGGATATCAAAAGATGATCAAAGCTAGTGATACCGCTCTCTTATTCCCTTTTAAAATATTCTAATTAGTCGAGATTCTTCTCCCTCTCGTCTTACAAAACAAAGATGGCTTTATGCAAAAGAACTCCACCAACCATATGTCTTGCGGAGTACACCTTGTCCTCACCCTTGCTTCGTTGATACTTTTGCAGCAGAGTAAGCGTTACCAAAGAAGATGAGTTCTTTACGGCATCGACATCGACGAGTAGTTTGGAGTTCCCAGTCGGCAGTCTGGGATCTATGGATTGGACGTCATCGTTATGCTTCAGGCCTCTTAGGCCATTTTTTAAGTTTGCTATAGTTAATAGCATAGTTTGCCTTCCGTTGTTTGATGTTTCTGGTTAGTGACCTATGCTTGTAATATTTTGGTTCTTCGCTCAGTTATGAGCTTGCTGTAATAATTTTTGTGTCATAGGGTCACTGTTGTGTTATCAATTCTCCCTCTGTACGCTTTCGAGATTAGGTTAGGCTTATGTTCAGACGAAGGTTTGGGATTTGTCTAGCCTTAATCCCGGGGGTGTCACATTTATGGATGTTGTAATGATACTAGTCGGTTATGCTCACGGCTCATTGATCATGGGAACGTGAATTGTATGCATAACAGGTATTCTCGGACCGTAAATCCGGGATGCCACAGACACCCTAAAAGAATAGAGCAGGATTCCCAACTAGGTGAAGATAGTGGTAGTCCTCGTAAGAGAAAAAAAGAAACATAAAGTAGTTGAGGAACCACTTGAACCTGTTGTAGATCCTAATAGTATATTTGTCTCTGATGCTGAAACTGAGAGTGGTAATGATAAAAATGAGTCTCCTGATAAGGAGGAAGGTGAGGAAGAACCTGAGAAGCACACTAAGAACACTAGGTACACAAAGGAAGATTTTATTGCTAATAAACATGGTAAAGAGAGAGAACCTTGGGTGCAGAAACCTATGCCTTTTACAGGTAAGAAACACAAGTCAAAGGAGGAGGAACACTACAACAAGTTTTGTGAGTGGATGAAACCTTTATTTTTGCAAATTCCTTTGACTGATGCTATTAAATTGCCTCCTTATTCAAATATATGAAGTATATTGTCTCTAATAAAAGGAAGACTCCTAATGAGGAGATTTCTACTTTGCTTGCTAATTACCCCTTCAATGGTAAGGTTCCAAAGAAACTTGGTGATCCAAGTATACCAACTATTCCTTGCTCTATTAAGAACAATTATATTAGAACTACTTTATGTGATTTGGGAGCTGGAGTTAGTGTTATGCCTTTTTCTCTCTATAAGAGGCTCCAGCTAGAAAAGTTGATACCAACTGATATATCTTTGCAAATGGCTAACAAGTCAACTACTATTCCTGTTGGTATATGTGAGGATGTTCCTGTTCAAGTAGCTCACAATTGCATGGTTTTAACTGATTTTGTTGTGCTTGAGATGCCTGAAGATGATAATATGTCTATTATTCTTGGGAGACCTTTTTCTTAATACTACAGGTGCGGTCATTAATTGTAATCAAGGAAAAGTAACATTCAATACTGATGACAAAGAGCATACTGTTTATTTCCCCAAGAAGGTTGTTAAGAGATATTGCCTGAATTCCATTAAAAATATTGAGAGCATCAAGGTTGGAGAGATATATTGTCCCATTCCACAAGAAAATTTTGAAACTATAATGATTGGGACCATTGCTATCAAGTATGAGGTAACATAATCACCTTGTGGATTGCAAAGTTTTGTTTCATATAAGATTGTTTTGGTAACAAGACTTGATCAACCTTGTTAACAAAAGGATTTTAATGAACGAAATAATGCTTTCACTGTGGTTATACTTGCTCCCTTTTATTTTTCTCCTTTCCAATCTTTTCTCTTTGTCGTGTCTAACTTAAAGGCGTTAAAGAAAAGTACTTGTTGGGAGATAACCCAAGAGTTTCCTTGAGTCTTGGAAGTTATTATTTCAGTAATGACCTCTCCTTATCCTTTTTTTTTGCTTTTTGTGCCAAGAATGACCTCTAATGAGAGGGAAGTAAGATTTGGGGAGTTGTTGTCCCAAAACAGATTTCTATCTCCACTATAAAAATTCGTGAGGAGTCTCTGTAAGTTGGATTGAGCTGAAAATTTACGAATAAATCCCCTAGTATGTTAGCTAACTTTTGTTAGTTCAACACTTTTTGATTTGAGTAACATAAGATTTTCGAAAAAATCGGTTTCTACCTGCTGGTCTATATTGACAGATTTCTACCATTATTTGCATTTGCTTCTTATTGATTCCTTTTTGAGTTCTCTTTTGGGGAATTGAGATTTTTGAAGGAGTTGCTACAGTAGCTTGTGTTTCTAGTGAAAAGTTTTGATTTTCTAAAGCTAAGCCTAAGGGTCTATTATCTTTTGAATACACTAATGTTGCTAATGAAGATTGTGTGAAGTTTTGTATAAAGGAAAAAAATTAGGTGTAGAGAGAGGATGATGTAATGAGATGAAGAATGGACAAAAGCTCAAGCTTGGGGGGAGACACCCCGTGTCACCCTAAGAAATATTCAAGAGGTACAAGCGTTAAAGCTTGGGGGTGCCCAAGGTATCCCCTTCTTTATCAATAAAAATCTCAGGTCTTTCTAGACACTTCGTTTTTATTGTTTCATGCACAGTTGTGTAGTTCTTGGAGCGTATTAGTTTTTGTTTTTGGTTTGTTTTTGCTTTGCTATTTTTGCTTTGTTGGCTTGTTTCTAAAAAATCAAAAACACCAAAAATATTTGTTGTTCTTCTTTGGTTTTGTGAGTTCTTTGCAGGGTTCAACCATCCTCAGTGGAGTTTGGTTTCATGTTATTATTCAAGTCACACAAGTGAAGGGAAATAATGAAGATTAAGACAACTCGAGGTGTGGTAAGAGGCTGGCAACGAACTGTTGGGAATATGCCCTAGAGGCAATCATGTATGATGAGATTTCCCATTGTATTCATAAAGATATTAAGTAGTCCTTGTATAAACATCTGATGTGTATCATTGAATATGTGATTCGGTTGTGGAACTATACATTCATATTGTTTGTACTAAATGTCCTTGGTCATTGAGGTTGTGCTGGACACACAACTTAGACCAATGTGAAAGTTGGCTTAATGACTCGGTTCCACTTGTCATGGGTATGGAGATGCTATTCCAACTTACACAGATTCGGCTAAAGAGTTTAGCGAGTCGGATTGACCCATATTGAGGTACAATGAACAAGTTGCCATTTGTATATCTCAATCAATGTAATCCTTAGACCTGAGGTTGTTGCATAGTCCGAGTTGAGGATCACCGACTTAGGTTGCCAAATGCTGATCCGTAACTAGGCAGTTATAAAGGCAGGGTTCGGGTCGACTGAGAATTAAGCTGCGTGATGTGAATAACCAAGATGGGATTTTGCCCCTCCACTTGGAGAGATATTCTCTGGGCCCTCTCATGAGATATGATTCGGAAAGCATGGCCATGCACGACTCGGTTAAGTGTTAACCGAGGCGATCGACTAAGAGTTAGTCGGGTGAATCACTTATCTCGGATCGAAAAGAGAGTCGGACTATTTAAGGGATGACATATATTCGCCTATAGTCTGACAAGGTATATCGTGAGGCAAAAGGGACTCGGACGTAAGTCGCATTGGAAAGGCAAGTCGTCATGACTCTTTGGTACTTGGGAGTCGGCACGTTCTGCTAGGAGCCGCTACCGACTGATCGATTGAGAGTCAGACTCCAATCGTGTCCAAGTATCCATGAGCCTGCGGGGTTACACACTTAAGAGCAGGAGCAAGTTCGGATTGGATCTAAACCTGTAATCTGGTTGGGTTGGAACTAAACCGGATTAGGACTGAGTTAGTGAGTTGGACTCACGGTGACTAGTGTTATATGGGCTTTAGTGAATGGGCCGTGCGAGCAGAGCCCACATTCACTCCCTATATATAGTGGAGCACCATAACCCAGAAAGGTTAATCGTTGTTTGTTTAGGTCATTCCATGTGTTGGAAACCCTAGCTCCACAGCAGTCCTACTGGCATGAACACCGGTCTTGATACCAGAGAGGTGTTATACGATCGCACCAGGACAATCGCGAAAGGATCTGACTTGCATCAATCGAGCGCTTCATCAGTAATCCGCAACTACGCGTCTAGTGGTAAAACCCTCGTGGCCTTTTACCTCAGCTAGATCTTGGGATCACCACGTTAGAGGGGAATTTTTTGTTTTATCTCCGCGTGGCCCGACACGAACTCTATTTGTTTCCTTTTTGTACATATACTCATCATTGTGAGCATGCTTAGCCTTTATGTGTAAGGTCTATGTCATTATGCATGCTTAGTAGTTCTTGCTTGTCTATGATTAGCTCCAGCTTGCTAATAGTTTGTAGAATGTCATATGAATGTTTGCTTGAATTGCTTTATTCATATTTTGGTATGATATTGGGGTACCCTCCTCTAACTGTTCATGTGAATCGACTTGGCACATTCTCATGCATGCATATGACTAATCAATAGTCAGTAAGCCTCGATGATTTATTTTGCCTCAGAGTTCTTGTATCACTTTCATGCCATAATTAGTCCTGTTTTGTTGCAAGCATGATTATGACAGCTATTGCTCTCTCGTTGTCACTCCCTCTCTATTGCTAGCCTTCACTTGCACTAAGTATGTGTTCCACATGTGCTTCCAACTCCCCAAAACCAATATTGCCAGCTCTGTCCACCATACCTACCTATTAGCATCATTTGCTACTTTAGCGCATATTCCATATGCCGTGTTTTCTTCCAAAATAAAATGTTTGTCTGTTTTGAGAAAGTTAGTTAGTAAATCTCTCACGAACTTGATGGCACACTTTATTCCTTGCGCTTAATAATCTTGAACCATTGTGACTAGTCCATGAAAGTTATATGCTTGCTAATTATATGCTGGGAGTCAGCAGAACTGTGTTGTCATGGGGAACGCTTTCAACACCTTTTGGATATCCTATCTAGTTGATACTTTGCTCTTTTGTTTATGGATGTCGACGATGTGAAATAAAAGGGGAGCTTGTGAGTTCATGGAGTTTATACATTGTGTTAGAGAAACTCCTGGGTCGCTAGCCTAAGCCATGCCTAATCATGGTGGAAACTTGCAGCATCACCATAATGAGCATCTAAGAAGCATCCTCAATAAAAGGCTATGCATATGGTAAATAAAAAGATTACTGAGATGCTCATTGTCTGCTTGCCTTGTCATTTTGGTTATGGGAAAGGTCTTGTACCATGTGCAAGGGGTACCCCGTTGGCGGTTCTCTATGATATGCATGTATGAACAATGACAAGAACTTGCAGGTAACCAAAGTTGATTAGCATGCGGAGCGGCCCTCGAACTCAAGGGACTTGGGATTTCCAGTCTATGGTTTATCAAGCATATGATTCAGAGTGGATGTAAGGGGTCCCAACCTTTAATAAGGTAGAGATCCCTGTGTTTACAATGCTAGTCCCTGGATCAATAGCTAGCATCCACAGTTAAGATGTAATATCAAGAAACAAAGGTCATAATATAACTTTATAACCAGGAATAACATAATTTTATTACATCTTACATAGCTCTTTTGGCTATTACATTACATTGCAGCAGAATATCTATAAGCATGGGGTCCTTCATCTTCAAAGTGCCACAGGCAAACATGCTGGTTATAGACTTGTAATCCTAAACAATCAACTTCACTAATATCAAACAAACCTGCAACATAACAAGTTACAGCCACAAGGGTCAATACATTTGAATTGTATTGGCAAGCTTCACTACTATGTTGAATACAAGTGGATCCTATCATTACATGCATATTTGGCTAAGTAGGGTTTTAGGATCATAAAATAATAGAATCCAAGTCATGCATGCAAGCATGCAAAAGATAGTTTTATTTGCAAATGTGGTTTCTACTAAGCTCTACACATTGTAAGGCTCAAAGTGGTCATTTTCTAAAGTGCCAAAACCATTTGCAAAAGGGTCTTATTTATAAGCCATTTCTTAAATCAATCATTCTTTTATGTGGTGGAAAATGTTTTTAGCAAAGCAACAATTTTATATTGTTCACCAAATAAGTTTTTAGTTCACAAAACTTGGTGTTTAGGGTCAGTAGGTTTGAATCAAAACATTTTCCAAAGGTTTTTGTTCAAAAATCATTTCCATAACAAAATCAATATTTTTATTTGACTAGAAATGAGCTAATTCAAGTTTTTATTCCTAAACTTCACAAAATACATTTTTAAATCCATGGGTTGGTTCCTAAGGTCAGTAAGTTCACAACAAACCATTTTGCAAAGATTTCAACCCCAAAATAATTTTGGAATAATTTTTATAACCTAAACAAGCATACAAATGTTTCTGCAAAAACCAACATTTTACCAGAAGCTTTTTACTAAACAAATTGCATGGTTGGCTAGGGATTGTTCCACTGATTCCATTGATATAAAGTTTGCAAATTTTGGACGTGTGGATCAAAAGTTACAAGGTTTACAAATTTGCATAACAATCTGATTCAAAAATTTGTTTTAAATCAACTAGTGCCACGCGGCGTGATGTTACTGGCTGATACTGATTCGGGTGGATCGGCCTCTGCGGGGCATTGGATTTAAATAGATCGCGCGGCTTAGATGCGCTCGTACCCTTTCGCTCAGGTTCTAATCTCAGCCAGACGATTCACATCGCACGGCTCTCAGTAGCTCAACCAGTAACTGGCGGCGCTAGCGGCGGCTGGCGGTGGCGCGAGGTCAGACGGTGGTGTTGCGATGGTTACAGGAAGCAAGGGGAGAAGTGGAGATGCTCACCGTGTTCGCAGGGTGACGGTGAAGCTTGAGGCGTGGTCGGTTCGTCGAGGGGTGCTCGGACGCGACGGGGATTGCTCACCGGAGTGGGGGACGGCGTCAGGCAGTTCTGGAGGTCGTCGAGGATGGGCCTGCAGTTCACTCCGAGGCAAGACAAGGGCACAGTTAGACACGTACAGTCCTGGGGTTCACGTGAGCATGATTGAGAGGGCTCGGGGTGGTCTAGACTTACCAGGAAAACTCGCCGGAGTGGGAAGCAGACGCGGCGGCGCTCAGAGGTTGTCGAAGCCGAGGCTCTGGGGCGAGTGCGGGCGAACTAAAGGCACAGGGAGGTGCGCCTAGGTCTGGGGAGGGTGTGAGCTTGGTTGATGAGGCAAGGCGGTGTTCATGTCCAAATTGTTCGGATGAATCGCGAGGGCAAGGCGATGCGAGGCGAATTGTCGCAGCCCGAGGCGAGGGAAGCGGTCCGAGGGAATCGAGAGGAGGCGAGGCGTTAAGACAAGCATGGTGGGGTGGAATGTGACATTAACGTGAATTGATCGCCGGAGTAATGGCAGCAACGGTCAGGGCGACATGATCAGGGGAAGACGACGCTGAGGTGGCTCTGTGGGGTCCGGGCGTCAGCGAAGGAGAGAAGTGTGCGGTGGGGTCCGTCTGTCAGTCGCTGAGTGGGTTGGTTCACGAGTTCGAATCGTTTTCTGCGGGGAGGAGGGGAGTTGGGCTAACTGGGCTCGTTGGGCTTGGCCAGTTGGGCTGCTGTCTGATTCTATTTTTTTTCTTTTTGAATGCTTTATCTTTTTCTATTTCTATTTTCTGTTTTGAAATTCAATCAAACAAATCAATCAACAAATCAATTCAAAATTCCTCCAAACTTTGCATTGAGTTTTGGTTCTGTTTAACAACAATATTCCATGTCCCAAAATAATATAATATTTTTATTTTTGGGTCCATTTATAATTAAATAAAATGGACAATAGTTATTAAATCAAATGGATTTTGATTTATTTAAAATCTCCATTTGAAATTTAATAAAACCAAAAACACTTCAGTAAGTTTTACTTGAGGATATAAAATACTTGGAACACTTATTTAAATCAAATTAATAAGTTTTGATGTTTAATTAAAATAGTAAAACCTTTATTTTTAATAAACTTGGATATTAAATCCTTATTTATTTCTACCTTTTCATTTGAAAATCAAATCTTTTTATTAAAAGACCCAAAATAGTAATTCCAAATATTTAAATTTTCCTTTATTAATTGTTTATCTTTTTAAATCCCTTTAGGATTTATCTTGATCAAAATAGGTTTGAAGGTTTCCAATTGGATCAAAAAGTTTCTTCTCATCCTGAAAATCAACAAAGTTTTATTTTATTCATTTATTTTTCACATTACAAGATTTGGAAAATCTTGGGATGTGACAGTGGACCTCACTTTCACCTTAACCACATGAAGATGCCTATGATAGGGGCAATGAGAGCTCAAAGCTAATGAGTACCTTCCTTTTAGCATTTGGAAGCCTTTCAAACCTTCTCACAACTTTGTTGAGTCACCACTTATTCTATGAGCACCTTCTTGAGAGCATAGTTATCATTCTTGTGTTTGTTTCAAAACTATGTTAATTATGTCATGACTTTGATGCGTGTATCTCTGATATCTTTATTTCTAGTCTTCACTTGAACTTCAGAGGTGCCTTGGCATTTATTTTGTGCTCTTCAAACAAAGGCAAGCGAGATACCACTTTATCATACCTTACTATGAGCATTGCAATTTTGCTTATGTTTATGTTCCATGCTACTTATTATTATTGAGTTGGTTTCTCTTCATTGCTTGCAATGACTATTGTGTAGACTTAGTTTCATACTTCTTATTATGAATAGTTTAAGCATCTACTCCTATGATGATAATATTTACATCATATGAAGCAAAGTGTTCGTGAAAGTTCTTTTGTCGCACTCAGTTTTCAACTGAATTGCTTGAGGACAAGCAATAAGCTAAGCTTGGGGGGAGTTGATACGTCCAAAATGTATCTACTTTCTCGAACACTTTGCTATTGTTTCTTCTCTAAACTTGTGTGATTTGGATACAACTAACACGGACTGACGCTGTTTTCAGCAGAATTACCTTGGTGTCTTGTTTTTGTGCAGAAAATGAACTATCAGGAAAAATCCCGGAAAATATGCCAAAAATTGTATTTCATCAGAAGATCCACGGAGCCAGAAGACGAGACGGAGAAGGAGCCTGGGGGCCCACACCCATGCCAGGCGCTGGCCCACCACTGGTCGCTACCGGGGTGCACCAGGCACCCTCGGCCTCCCTCTGCGCATATAAGTTGCCTTTCGAGCTAAAAACCGAGGGGGGTTTGATAGTTTTCCAGAAAGAGTTCCGCTCCGCCGCCGCCACCAGAAACCAAGATTCGGATCCAGAAACTCTGTTCTTGCACCCTTTCGGGACGGGGAATTTGGAGAGGATCATCGCCATCATCATCACCAACGCATCTCCATCAACCACCGATGTTTCCCGCATTCATGAGTGAGTAATCCCCCGCTGTTGGCTTGGGGATGGTAGGGATTGGATGATTTCTACCATGTAATCGAATAAGATCTGTTAGGGCATAGTGCCTAGTATCTCTATTAGTGCTATTTGACTTTATTGCAACTTTTTGTACTTAATGCTTGTCAATAGGGCCCGAGTGCCATGATCTCAGATCTGAACTTATTATTGAATCATTATGATAGTATTGTTTGTGATCTTATATGCAAGTTGTGTCACATATCATTGTCTGGATCCAAAGGCCCCAAAGTGACAATAATTGGGACAACCGGAGGGGACGGTTGTGGTGTGAGGATCACATGTGTTCACGGAGTGTTAATGCTTTGCTCCGGTTCTCTATTAAAAGGAGCACCTTAATTGCCAGTAGTTCCCTAGAGGCCCCACTGCCACGGGCTTGCTGGACAGAAGATGTTGTGCAAGTTCTCATTGCGAGCACGTATGACTATATTTGGAGCACATGCCTAGGATTGTTTAGTACTTGGATGATTGTTATTATTTATCTGCAATGCCCTAGATCTTGAAGTTACATGTTTAGACTCGTCCATGCAATGCCCGTTCATCCATCCCTATGCCTACCGCACTCGAATCCTACTGTTACTGTTACTATTATTATTGCTATTGTTTCACTGCTGCTGTTGCTTTACTATTGCTACTACCAAACTGTTGCTACTCATAAACTTCTGTGAGCAAGAACTATTTCCAGGTGCAGCTGAAAACTGACAAATCGATTGTTAAGACTTGCAAGTATTCTTTGGCTCCCCTTGTGTCGAATCAATAAATTGGGCAATACTACCCGCGAAGACTGTTGCGATCCCCTATACTTGTGGGTCCTCAATAACCTCGGTCTCTACTTAGGGAAGACTTGTGGCTGTTCTCATCACACCTTGCTCTTGGGGTTTCCAAAGACGATCTCCCACCTCAAGCACCAATGTGAAGAAGTACAGCAGCAAGTTTCCCTCAGTAAGAAACCGAGGTTATCGAACCAGTAGGAGGAAGGAAACGTCCCACAGGTGTTTTAAGCAACGCGGAGACCTGCACAACACAAACTCAAGACTTTGCCCCAACGAATCAGTGAGGTTGTCAAGCTCACCGGTTTGCTATAACAAAGGATTAAACGTATGGTGTGGAATGTAATGGTTTGCAGCAAGTAAACAGGTAACAATGGAAGATGTATCAATGGTAAAGATTGGACCGGGGTCCATAGTTCACTAGAGGTGCTCTCCTTAGATAAACAACATGGCATGAAGGGTAAACAAATTACAGCAGGGCAATTGACAGGAACTGAGCAAGGAATAACATTATGCAATACCAGACAAAAAGATCCTATGAGATTTGATTGGGCAATACAACAATATAGATAGACCGCCATCCAACAGCATCTATGACTAGAAGTCCACCTTCAGGTTATCATCTGAACCCCCTCCAGTATTAAGTTGTAAGAAATAGATAACTGCTTTAAGAAAAGTGTGTAAGGTAAACAATCCACTTGTTCCATGAACAAGAGACCGTTTTTTTCTCCCTGGTAGCAACAGCACATCTACAACCGAAGAGATTTCTGTCACTTCCCTTGGAAACTAGAGGCATGAACCCACTATCGAGCATAAATACCCCCTCTTGGAGTCACTAGCAACTACTTGGCCAAGTAGCTACTAACAACGGAGAGCATGCAAGATCACAAACAACACATACATGATAGTATCAAATAGACAAAACCATTAATCAATCTGACATAGTAATCTCAATATCCATCGGATCCCCGCAAACACAGGACGCATGATTACAAATATATTAGATCTTGATCATGAACGGAGCTCACAAGATCTATACATGAAAGCACAAGGAGGATATACAACCATCCTACATGGACCCATAGTCCAAGGTGGAACTACTCACACATCATACCGGAGAAGAAGTCCTCCAGGATGATCTCCCCTTCGGCAGGGTGCCGGGAAGAACTTTAGATCCCCCCAATCTAGGGACGATGGTGGTTGCGGCTACAGAAGGTTTCATGGAGTTTTGATTGGGTGCCTAGGCTTTCTGCATCGGGGGCTTCTTATAGGCGAAGACGCGAGGATGGTAGGCGGACAGGGGCCCACACCCTACCCAGGCGCGGGGAGGGCCCACCCGCGCCTAGGGGGATGTGGCGGCCCTGGTTAGCCTCTCTGTCTCCCCTCTGGACTTCTGTCGCCCACGGTAAAATATTTTCTGCCTTTCTGGAACCAAAAATAGAAGAAAGCAGGCAACTGGCACTGTGGCAACTTGTTAATAGGTTAGTTCCAGAAAATATATGAAAACACCTCAAAGTGTAGACAAAGCAAAGCAAAGTAGATAGTAAACAAGCATGGAACATCAAAAATTATAGATACGTTTCCGACGTATCAGTGGACACTTTGGAATAACTTGGTTTCTTGGGAGTTGGATGCATGAGTAGAGCTTACTCATACATGTGGAGGCTAGCAAAAGACTGGGAGCGACCAAATAAGAGAGCAATAATGGCCATAATCATGTAGAGCAACAAAACATTACTAATCAAAGCATAAAGTGGTACTACAAGTCAAGGACTAAATGATCATAGAGGCTATGGTGACTTGTTCAAAGTCATAACATGGTGTGAGCATATGACAAGTCAACCCAAACAAAGCATCAAAGGAGGATACCACAATATTATGCTTTTGTATGCTAAAACAACGCATGATTCTTTCAAGGCACACTAAGCAATCCCAATTTTTTGGGACAAGTCACGCTACAGCAATAATCACTAAGTGATGCGTGTTGACGCTGCGTTGGGAAACCCCAAGATCAAGGTATGATGCAGCACAGTAGCAAGTTTTCCCTCAGTAAGAAACCGAGGTTATCGAACCAGTAGGAGGAAGGAAACGCCTCAAAGGTGTTGCAAGCAACGTGGAAACCTGCACAACACAAACTCAAGACTTTGCCCCAACTAACAGTGAGTTTGTCAATCTCACTGGTTGTTATAACAAAGTATTGACTGTATGGTGTGGAATGTGATGATGGTTTGCAGCAAGTAAACAGTAACAGTAGAAGATGTATCAATGGTAAAGATTGGACCGGGGTCCATAGTTCACTAGAGGTGTCCTCCTTAGATAAACAAACATGGCATGCTGGGTAAACAAATTACAGCAGGGCAATTGACAGGACTTAGCAAGGCATAACAATTCAATACTAGACAAAAAGATCCTAGGAGATTCGATTGGCCAATACAACAATATACATAGACCGCCATCCAACTGCATCTATGACTAGAAGTCCACCTTCAGGTTATCCTCTGAACCCCCTCCAGTATTAAGTTGCAAGCAACAGAAAACTGATTTAAGCAAAGTGTGTAAGGTAAACAATCCACTTGTTCCATGAACAAGAGACCGTTGTTTTCTCCCTAGTGGCAACAGCACATCTAAAACCGTAGAGATTTCTGTCACTTCCCTTGGTAAATAGAGGCATGAACCCACTATCGAGCATAAATACCCCCTCATGGAGTCACTAGCAACTACTTGGTCAAGATAGCTACTAACAACGGAGAGCATGCAAGATCACAAACAACACAGACATGATAGAATCAATAAGACAAAACCATTAATCAATCAGACATAGTAATCTCAATATCCATCAGATCTCCGCAAACACAACATGCATGATTACAAATAGATTAGATATTGATCATGAACGGAGCTCACAAGATCTATACATGAAAGAACAAAGGAGGAGATACAACCATCTAGCTACTACATAGACCCGTAGTCCAAGGTGGAACTACTAATGCTTCATACCGGAGGCTGGCATGATGAAGAAGAAGGCCTCCGGGAAGATCTCCCCTCCGACAGGGTGCTAGGAAGAGCTTCAGATCCCCCCCCCCCCCGATCTAGGGACGATGGTGGCGGCGGCTACAGACAGTTTCGTGAAGTTTTGATTGAGTCCTAGGGTTTCTACATCGGGGGCTTTTATAGGCGAAGAGGCGAGGGAGGGCCACAGGCGGCCACCCCAGTGGCGTGGCTGGCCCCATTGCCGCCAGGTGTGGTCCCGGTGGGTCTCCTCCGTACTGCACTTTGTGTTCCCTACGGTAAAAAATTGACTTTCGCTTTTGTCCCGTCCAATTCCGAGAATATTGATTTTCTGCCTTTCTGGAACCAAAAACAGAAGAAAACAGGCAACTGGCACTGTGGCAACTTGTTTATAGGTTAGTACTAGAAAACATATAAAAACACCTCAAAGTGTGGATAAAGCAAAGCAAAGTAGATTGTAAACAAGCATGGAGCATAAAAAATTATAGATACGTTTCTGACGTATCACTAAGCATAAGGTCAAAACAACACCTAGCATGACATGCTAAAGTCTAAGTCACAGTCAAAGCAAGCTCCTCTTGTACTACTCAAGCAAGAACTTCTACTCATTTCCAACACCAATCAACTTATTTGAAAGAACACAGCAAGAACGAGGGTCCAAATTACTTTATTCAAGCAAACTAAGCAAACCAAACAAAAACTAAGACGCTCCAAGAACAACACAACAGTGCATGAAACAATAAAAACAAAGTGTCTAGAAAGACCTGAGCTTTTTATTGATGAAGAAGAGGATGCCTTGGGCATCCCCAAGATTTGACGCGTGTACCTCTTGAAAATTTCTTCGGGTGACACCGGGTGGCATCCTCAAGCTTGAGCTTTTGTCCATTCTTCATCTCATTACATCATTCTCTCTCTACACCTGAAAATTTTCCTTCATACAAAACTTTACACAATCTTCATTAGCAACATTAGTGTATTCAAAAGATAATTGACCTTTAGGCTTAGCTTTGGAACAACAAAACTTTCAATAAAAAACAAGCTACTGTAGCAATTCCCTCAAAAATCTCAATTTCCCAAAAAACAAAAAGGAATTAATAAGAAGCAAATGCAAATAATAGCAGAAATCTGTCAAAACAGACCAGCAGGTAGAAACCGATTTTTTCGAAGACCTTCTGTTGCTCAAATCAAAAAGTGTTGAACTAACGAACTCTCCCATGGACCATGTCCATCATACACCTCCCCCTCTTGGTTTATTAGGCCAGAGGCTATTGCAGCCCCTCCCTCGGCCCTCATTTGCCCCGAACTACCCCCACTCAAACCCCAGAGATCCCTCTCCCTCCCCCCTTGCTCTGCCTTGCCCGTGAGAAGAAGAACAAGGAAGCTTCGGCCTCCTCTCTCCTTGCAAGCATAGCTCCTCCATCCCTCCGATTCTCCCTCTGCATGTCACTCTCCTAAAATCCCCTTGCTCCCCTGTGTCTAACCTTACTCTTGTTGTCGACATGCAGCAACCCTACAAGCCTCTCCGACGAGCTCAGTTTGGGCGCCATCGCGTGAGATGTTTCCTAGAAGAGAATATCGTCGTGTCACCCATCCCCGAGCTCCCCGCTGCCAACCGCGTCGCCTTGTCACCTCCTCATCGCCTCCCGAGCTCCCCTCTCTTCCCTTTCCCGCCTACGGCTTCCACCCGCCACCGTGCGCCGCAAGGTGGACGACGACCCTAGCAGTTGATCCCCGCCTAATCTAACGGACGACGTCCCCCAGTACCCCTTCACCATCCCCAGGTCGCCGACAGCCAGAACCCGCCCCGCAGGAGTTCAAACTCCCCTCTTGCATGTTGCCTCATGCAATGTGGGCCGAAACCCCTCCGGACGGCCCAGTAACCAACATATTCCAGCTCGTTGCCTTTTCTTTTTCTGTTTTAATTCCATATCTAATACTCCATATTTGGTTTAAATACAAATAAAAATGGAAAATGACTAATGCTGCCCAGATCTAAATTTCTACTAGTTCCCTCTTGTTTTGTGCAACATGTAGAACTGGTCCTATCCCAAAAATAAATTTCATTATTTACTGACAAAAATCTACTAAAATGTGTCATTTTCCCTAAATAATCTCCTCGGGGAGCTACACATGCCCAAATGTAACGATTCAAGTTTCCTTTGAATTATATTGCATGTACCTATCAGTTAGTATTTACCCCATTATACCAGCATTTATTAAGCATGTATTGAATTTTGGTGAATTAAACATTTCTGTGTAGGGTTTGTACACCAATAAATTCACTACAGTAGTTCTGTAAATCCAAAAATGGTGATTTCAATTTCTTTAGAAATATATTTCAAATACCTAAATTGTGTCTTTGTAATGACCTCAAAAGCTCTTGTAGATTTAATCTGGTGAAAAAGACAAAAACCATCCAGTATTGATTTTAGGATTTTCTTGAGGGAATTTTGGTAATTTTTTTAAGTTGATTCCAACTCCTTGTCACATCCCAAGATTTTCCAAATCTTGTAATGTGCAAGATAAATAAACAAAATAAAATTATTGTTGAAAATCAGGGAGAAAAGAAACTTTGTTCTAAAAGGAAACTTAAAATCCCATCTTGAACAAACTTTAATTAAAGTTTGAATTTAACAAAATCCAAATCAAGTGAATTGCATTCCTCAATGAATGTATCTTGAAATTTAAACACTTGGAAAATAAATCCAAACCCTAAACTCTAATGGAATAAAAACCATTTCCAAGTTATCTCCAAGCCTATGGATTTTGATCCATATAAAAATTTGTCAACAAACATTCACAAATGATCAAGAAAGACAAATAGAAATATTATAAGACCATATAAATTGGTTTCACTTAATATGGAACCATGGATAAAATATTATGAATTTAATAAGATAAAAGAATTGAATTCCCAAAGCTAATAAAGCCCTTATATAAAATCCATACCAAATGGTGAGCAAATAATCCTAAAAATATTTAAAGGGATAAATAAATATTAAATAAGATTTCACAAATTAGAATCACCAAGTTTGGATCTCTAAATAAGAAGATATGGATTTTACAAGATAAAGAAAGAAATATTAAATAAAGAATATTTAAAGACCAAATCAAATCTTGGCCAAATCCATAAGCAAATGGAATGAATATAATCCAAATCCAAATAAAATAAAAGGATAAAGAATTCCAAAATAAAATAAAATGACCTTAACCATTCTATCCCTATTTTAATAAAGACAAATCTCTAATAAGAATAATTATATAATGCATGAGAAAATAGTATTTTGGAATTTACCCAAGTGAAATAAAAGTTGTTTAATTCAACTTAATTAAGATTAAAGAAATCTTCCAATTAAACTTTAGGGAATTAAAACTATATTTAACTCCATTGGAATTAAAATGAAAACCCAATCCAAATGATTTATGAATCATATTAAATACTTTCCAAATAATTCAAGATGAATTATTTGAACCCAAATAAACAAATAAAAACCTACTGAAAGGATTTGGAAAGTTTAAAGAATTTAAATGGTGTTTGAAAATATTATTAAATCTTATTTGATTTAAAACAAGGGCTTATTTGAATAATTAAAAGACCCCCAAAAGAATAAAGTTTTATTCAAAAATTGACTTCAGGATTATGTTACTAATCAGTATTTAAACCTACACAAATTTTGGCAAAGGATTGAATTCAAATGAATGTTTGAATTGCTTATTCAAAATCAAAACAAAAAAATCAAATGAGAAAAAGAAAAACAAACAGAACAAAAAAAATGAATAGGTGCAGCCCAACTAATCTAGCCCATTAAGCCCAACTCGCAGCCCACCTACACCCCCTCTCCGTTTTCAAGCGTTTTTCACACTCACTCACCTCGATTCTTTGAGCTGGGACCCACTCCCTCTCTCCCTCTGGCGACAGCGGACCCCACTGCCACCTCACCTACTTCCTCCACGCGGTGACCACGCCCCCCTCTTTCCTCCCCGGTCGTTCTGTTGTCGTTCTTCGCGTTAATACACGTTAACCATGCCATTAAACGCCCCCGCGACCATGCTATCTAAAGCGCCTGCCTCCCCTCTCTCTTTCCCCTCCGTCGCCTCACCCTAGCGTGCCCCCAGGCTGCCCAATTTCCCCCTACACTGCCCTCTGTTCTGATGCTCTCCGGCAGCGATTCCGGCAGCCCCTCGCCGCCCCTTGCCTCCTCGACCACGCTCACATGATCCCCACCTCCTGGCGAACCTCCCCGTAGCACCAGCTCGTCCCTGCGTGCCCCAGAACCTCGGCAACGACGATGCCCTCACGCCACGGTCCACTGCCTCTACTCCGGTGAGTGCCCTAGGTAACATCTGACCACCCCCTTCCCTCTCGTTGATGCACACATGATCGCCGACCCCGTACGCATCTAACGCAACTGTTATCTTGCTTTCCCGTGGCCCGTACCATCGCCTCCGACGATAAACAGAGGAGCCCGACGCGGACACGAACTTCGGCGAGCGATTCAAGCCAGCACAGTGCACCCCTGTCTCCGCGACGACAAGCTTGAGTATCAGCAACGTGCTGCAAACTCGGTGAGAACCTTCCCTTGCCCTCTCGCCTCCTGTAACCTCGGCAACCTCACCGCCAGAACCGCGCCGCCGCTGGCCACCGTCAAGCGCCGCCAGTCTTTGGTCTAGTTACTTTGAGCCGTTGGATTTCGATCATGTGTACGCGATAGATTGACTAAACGAAACGGTACACTCCCTCTGCACCGTGCGATTTCATTTAGATCCAACGTCCCACAGCAGCTGATCCGCGTGAACCGTTTTTAACCAATCATAACCTGCCACGTGGATAACCTTTTGTTCTAAAAACAGATTTGATCTATTAGATACAAGATTTTGTAAAATATATAACTTTTAATCTACACGTCAAATTTTGCAAATTTTACATCAATGGATTCAGCAAGACAAGCCCTAGCCAACCATGCACTTTGTTTAGTAAAAAGCTTCTGTTAAATTGTTTCTTTTTACAGAAACTTGTGTATGCATGTTTAGGATATAAAATTTGTTCCAAAATGATTTTGAGGATAAAATCTTTGGAAAATGGTGTGTTTTGAACCTACTGACCATAGGAAACAAATTGTGGTTTCAAAAATGTATTTGGTTAAATAAAAGAATGAATCTTTGATTTAAAACATTTCTAGTCAAATAAAAATATGGTTTAATTATTAAAAATAGTTTTGGAAGAAAACCTTTGAGAAATGTTTTGGAAATAAACTCTCTGACCCTAAACACAAGGTTATATGGTTTGAAAACATATTTTGTGAAACCTATAGAATTTTGCCTTATTAAAAGCATTTTTTCACCACATAAAATAATGATTTGATCTAAAACTGGTTTATGAAGTAAAATCTTATACAAATGATTTTGCCACTTTATAAAATGACCATTAGGTGTTTTCAAATGTTTATGAACCATTAGAAACCACTTTTACAAATAAAACAATCTCTTGCATGCTTGCATGCATTGTTTTGTTTCTATCATTTTATGTGATGAATTGCTTGAATGGTAGATTGAAATATTGTTTGCTTGATTGAATTGTAGTGATTTGAAGTGAGTGAACATTGCAAAGATCAAGGAGTGAACCTATACTCTCTACCAAAAAGGCAAGTGATGCTTCATACTTTTATCCCACTATTTTCACTATGCATTAGTAATATTTCTAAGTAGGACTTGCATGGAATTTTGCTAAGTATAAACTATGCTATGGGAAATCCTAGTAGATGAAACCTTAGTAGAATTTCCTAAGTTAAGATTCCTACTACTATCATGCTTAGCTAGTAGAAAACAAGGGTGGAATATATATTCATACTATGGAAATATTTCTAAGTCTGAGGACTTGTGTTTTGATTAATAAAACAACTAAATGAATGAATCACCTAGGTGGAATGGAAGGAATGGTTTGTGTTGAGTGGTTATGAAAGTCTAGTATACTGGGGAAAACTTGGTATCTCACTTGTGGATGGCCACCCAGGAACAAAGAGATTTGAGATGTCAAATGTTGAGAAGCTTCAAGTGCAACCACTTGGCATTATGGGCTCTGCTTGGATCATATAGGTTGCAATAACTTAGCCAAATGGACAGTTGGTGGTAGGGGAATGATAGGTTGGAACGCGTCCATTCTGGTCTAAGGGAAGGCTTCTGAAATATCTTGTCTTGGGAAACCAAGTCTTGTGGGGAAAGTGCACCACCTCTGCAGAGTGTAAAATCTAAGTACTTAGCCATGTCCCTGGTAAAGGACAATTTGAGCATCAAGACATGGAAGCTATCAATAATCTCACCATCCCAATTTCTAAGTTAAAAACTTGTGGGTGAACAAGGGTTAAAGGATCACCAATTTCTATTGGGAGATGCCTTGGGAAAGATTTTGTCAAGCAAAAACTTAGTGTTTTCAAATGATAAGGAAAATCTATTTTGAGCAATGCAAGCCTAAGCTCCACTTAGCCAATTGCATATAGATGATAGACTCCACTATAATACCATAGTATCACTTGCCAATACAATTCAAATGTATTGACCCTTGTGGCTGTAACTTGTTATGTTGCAGGTTTGTTTGATATTAGTGAAGTTTAATGATTAGGATTACAAGTCTACAACCAACATGTCTGCCTGTGGCACTTTGAAGATGAAGGACCCCATGCTATTGTTATATTCTGCTGCATTGTAATGAGATAGCCAAATAAGCTATGCAAGATGTAATAATTTATTTTATTCCTGGTTATAAAGTTGTATTATGACCTTTGTTTCTTGATATTACATCTTAACTGTGGATGCTAGCTATTGATCCAGGGACTAGCATTGTAAACACAGGGATCTCTACCTTATTAAAGGTTGGGAACCTTACACTCCTCTTGAATCAGTCCATCAAATACTACCTAATCACCCAAGTAAATAATTTTTGGAGCTCTAGAACTTTTCTGGTGAATTATTTCCTAAAACTAGAGTTTTAATCACTAGAAAATACTTTATAAATCAAGGGAAATTGATAAAATAGTGAAACCAATTTTTTTGGTTTCATTTTATCAATATCTATCTAATGATATCATTTTTATATAATGGTATCATACAGAACTTGTCCTTGGCCAAAAACCCCTCTCTTAGGTAGTTCCTAGACTATGAATCCAAAAGGGTCTTTTCCCAATGCCTCCAAATCTTCCACCAATATAATCAAAACAATCATCCAGAACCCTAATGTTGTATATCATGTGTTTATCCTTTGCTTGTTGTATGGTTTGATGCTTGTATGTATTGTATTGATGGTAGTGTTGTTTGTTTGCATGTATGCTCGATAACGGCGATAGTTGCGATTGTGTGATGCTGAGAAGAAGGAAGCTTTGGGTTATTCTTATTATTATTGTATTCGGTATTCTGGTTTTCTAAGGAAGTCAAGGGACATATCGCTGGTCACAAGCAAGCCACCTTCTTGCTCATAAGCATTTGTCCTATTGTTTTACTATGCATGTTTTATCTACTTTTATACAAGGTGCACTAGTTTACTGTGAAATGCTTTATATCTGGTAGTGGTTTGGCTCCTCCAGCTAATTACCATTTGTACTATTAAGTAAAAACCCCTTGGATGACACCTACTTTCCCCTAGTATGGTAGATGGTGTATAGCACCATGCCCCTTTGGAAACCCCGTTTTAGCCAAAGCAAAACTATGGGATGGGAAGACCCCGGAAAAGCTTACAAGAATATTTTATGAGAAAACCTTGGCGAGGTTTGGCCTGCCAAGTGAGTTTGAAAAGGAAAAAGATTTTGGTTTTACAAAAAGGTTGGATGAAAGATAGAGGAAAAATATTTACGAAAATGCACCGGGCTGTGCAGTTTTGCCAGAACAATTAACCCGTGCAACCACATTACTCTGGAATAGGACAGGGTTGGGCTAGAAGTTTGTCTATTCTGGTATAGGTGCCTCACAACTACTACGGGGGATGTCAATCTCCAGAGGCTGGGCCTTCACCTGTAAAGGCCCATGATGGACATCGGCCTGGAGAAGATACAAACTGTCTAAGGACGGCCAGGCGTTACTATGAGCCCCTCATTGAAAGCGCCCACTTTGTGTAGTGTAAAATGTGCTCCGGTTGGTCCACGGTACCCGACGTCCCGGTGTTGAGGGGAATGACTCATAGGGTAGGCTCTTATATTGGATTGGGCATTCTGAAGGTCTTGACCGGTTACTCGACCCACGATCGGTGTAGATCAGGGTAGGGTACTCGGATGGTGTGGGTAAAGTGTACAACCTCTTCAGAGTGTAAATCTATTCAAATAGCTGAGTCCTCGGTCATGGATGGTTAGAAAGGTTGCTGTCGAGCGGTGCTGGTTTTGATTTCAAAAAGGATTTTCGGAAAAGCAATGGCTTTGGAAATGTTTTGACCATAGGATGGTCAAAAAGGATATATGTTTTGACCATGGGATGGTCGGAAAGTAAGAAAACAAGTTTGGTCATGGGATGACCGGGATAAAGAAACAAATGGGTGACCCAATCCTAGTGTTTTCTAAAAACTTTTCAAAAAGGTTTCCAAATGTTTTACAAAAGTTTTTCAACAAAGATATAGAGATATGCTATATCTACAAGAGAAACTAATTTATAAAAGAACCTCTTTTGGAGCCATCCTACTACAATCATATTGCATATCTGTTATTATTGTTCTCTTAAGGTGGTTTGCGAGTACATTCAAAGTACTCACCTTCATTGTCCCTAGCTATTTACTTGGCCAGACTTTCAGAAGCAAGAGGAATGATGGAGATTTCTAACATCTATGCGAGCTATGACGTCTTCCCAGTCAGTTGCATGTAGGTTAAGGCATGACATGGGCTCTGCGCTTGAAAACTTCCGCTATTGATAATTGTAAACGCCATAATGTCAATAATGTAAGTTTTGTACTCGTTACTTTCTGGATGTTGTAATGATACTCGTCGATTATGCTCATGGCTCACTGATCATGGGAACATGAATGGCAGGCATAACGGGGATTCTCGGACCGTAAATCTAGGGTCGCCACATCCTATCTAATACACGTTCCCTCGATGTCACCGTTCTTGCTACCCGCTATCTATTGGCAGGATCAGCTCTCCACAACCTAGAGAAAGAGGGCAAGCGGACCTCTCTGATGAGATCTTGGTGTGGGCGGTCCATTGGGGTTCGGTGGTCTTGCAAGGTGGCGCATTCACTTCCTATCGGTAGTTTAGGTCGCCTACTGTTAGGTGTCAGCAACTCCTTTTTTCTCACGTTCTGCTTCAAGTTGGTGGTGTTCTCACCTCTCTCTCTCTTGTCTCTTTTATCTTTTAACTTGCTTATATGGGGATTTCTACACCACTATGAATCGGTTTAAGTGGTTCGGATTTAGTTATAAAACAAGACGAAAGCATTTTTAAAGATGAACATACTATCGGATATGTTTGTTTCTTTGTGAACCTATATGTAAAATTGACTAACTTGGTGGTGCAATTTAAATCTGAAATTGAGCATGGGTAATAGCGCTTTGATCGTTGTCTTAGGCGCAATATGTGAAAAGGAGGTAATGAAAATAGAATGGTTGACTAATTTTATCCGGTGGCACCGCTGAAATAGTTATTAGAAATAATGTGCTAAATCATTAGACCCATGTGCGATTTCAGATTTTCCCTAAATCTCAAAGCCTAGGTGTGTGGAAGTCTATATGTAATTTGGCCCAAGTTGGTGGCATCTCACATGTGTGTGGCAAGAGTAGTGGGAGCTAAAGTTTAGTCCCATATATGAAGTTGAAGGAGAGTTGCACCACCTTACAATAAGGTGGAGTGTTGCACCACTTTGTGAGTGACAATAAGAGAGCTACACGCACGCTCCTCCAATGCTGACGACGTCACTCACACGCCCGCCCACCATCTCGTCTCATCACGTCATGACGCGTTCACGTGTGCCGTGGGTTGCGGGAATCGAGCCGAGTCGAGATTTATTTTGCTGCTCAGGAAAATGTGTGTAGTTAGACATGCGGCTTCCATAATGCATGACACCGAACCAATCTAGGGTTTTGCCAGCCTCTCTGTTTGCACCGTAACCGTAGTCTACTCCATCCCGCTTGCCGGTGTGCACCGGCGAACGGGAGAGCAGGTCTCTGGAACCACTCGCTTTTGTGATCATGTATGGGAGAGGGCGAATAAGGTTTTTGGGAAGCGCTCCGCGTGACTACTCAAGTCCGTCATCACGGCGCTTCTTCCTGGGCAATCCCCTGGTCCACAGGTGACTCATCTTCAACACCGACTTCTTCGACATGCTACAGCAAACGTTGCACCAACGACGACTTCATCAGCAACCGATCAGTACATATATTGTGATCTGATCTGTTGTTTTACTATGGCTGTTAGAGCATATACTCTGCTACTGTTCATATTGATCAATACATCTAGTATGTTAGAGGTTCACGTGATTGTAGCTGTTGCTGTCATGATTTATACTCTAGAATTAATTGTGGAAATTATTCCTAATAACCCTACAATACAAAAACCTTATTATAGGCAATTTCCTAAGTTAAACATGGGGCACTTGGCCGATGCAATGAAGCCATAAAAGTTTACCGGTGTTCATTTTAAGAGGTGGCAGTATAAGACCACGATGTGGCTGCAAGCTCTAAAAGTATTCGTGGCTAGTGAGGGTTTACCTGAAGGAACTACATCTGACGAGGTTCAGAACAAGTTCAAGGAAACCAATCTTGCCTTTGTGGGATGCATTCTGAGTGTTCTTGATAACAAGTTGTTTGATGTGTACATGCACATCAAAGATGGAAAAGAGATCTAGGAGGCATTGAACACTAAGTTTGGCATAGCAGATGCTGGCAGTGAGTTGTATACCATGGAGAACTTTCATGATTACAGGATGGTTAACAACCGTTCTATACTCGAACAAGCTCATGAGATATAGTGCTTTGCCAAGGAGCTTGAAATACTTAAGTGTATCTTACCCGACAAGTTTGTGGTTGGGTGCATTATTGCAAATTTGCCTTCTTCATGGAGGAACTTCGCCACAACTCTCAAACATAAGAGACAGGAGATATCGGTTGAGAACCTGATAGCGTCTCTTGATTTTAAGGATAAGTCTCAGGCTAAGGACACTACTGAGAGAGGAGGCGAGGGTCCGTCTAGCACCAACATGCATGGTGTAGAAGAATACCTTCGGCAAGAACAAAGGGAACTATAAACCCCCTTCAAAAAGCCTAAAAATACTACAACCTTCAAGAAGAATCTGAACAAGGCCTAGCTATGTTGCTATTCATGTGGAGAGCTCGGACACTTTTCCAAGGACTGCCAAGAATGTGCAGATCGCTGAGGGAAAAGTGGGAAGACTGCCAACATCGTGACCGCTAGCAATACTGATGGGTATGGTAATTTATTTAATGTTCTTTCGGTATTTCAATCACCATGTTGGTGGATTGATACGTGTTCTGATGTTTATGTGTGTGCTGACATCTCTATGTTCACTTCTTATTAGGTCACTCAGGATTCATCCGTTCTAATGAGGAATAGATCACATGCTTCTATTCGTGGTGTTGGCATGGTGGTTCTGAAGTTTACTTCCGGAAAGATCGTGGAGCTGAGGAATGTGCAACATGTCCCTATTATGAACAAGAATCTCGTTAGTGGCTCCCTTCTATGTAGAGATGGGTTTAAGGTTGTGTTATAGTCTAATAAAGTCGTTGTTTCAAAACATGGACAATTTATTGGTAAAGGTTATGAGTTCAAAGGCTTGTTCTAATTTTCACTTTTAGAGTTTTGTAATAAATCCGTGTATCTTATTTGTGGTGGTGTTAATGATGATACTAGTGTTTGGCATTCTCATTTATGTCACATTAATTTTGGTTTGATGTCTCGGATGTCCATTATGAGTTTAATTCTGAATTTCACTATTGCCAAAGGTTCTAGGTGCCATAGTTGTGTGCAATCAAAGCAACCTCGAAAGCCTCACAAGGCTGTCGAGGAGAGAAACTTGGCACCTCTAGAATTCATACATTCTGATATATACGAGATGAATGGTGTGTTGACAAAAGGTGGAAATAAATATTTCATGATGTTGATAGATGATGCTACTAAATTATGCAATGTTTACTTGTTGCAAACTAAAGATGAGGCTTTAGACTACTTTAAAATTTATAAGGCCTAAGTTGAAAATAAACTAGAAAGAAAGATCAAGCGTCTTAGGTCGGATCATGGTGGTGAGTATTTTCCAAAAATATTTGATGAATTCTGTGAGGAACATGGAATTATTCATGAGAGGATGCCTCCCTACTTGCCCCAATCAAATGGGGTTGCTGAGAGGAAAAATCGCACGCTGACTGACTTGGTGAATTCCATGTTAGCCACTGCTGGTTTATCAAAGGCATGGTGGAGGAAGGCTTTGTTGACTTCATGTCATGTCCTAAATATAGTTTCTAACAAGAATAAATAAAATACCCCTTATGAGGAGTGGTCTGGGAGAAAACCATCACTTTCGTACTTGTGCACTTGGGGGTGTTTGGCGAAGGTCAACATACCAATACCCAAGAAACGCAAGCTTGGACCTAAGACAGCGGATTGTGTCTTTCTAGGATATGCTCCACGGAGTGTAGGCTATAAATTTTTTGTGGTTAAATCTGAGGTACCTGATATGCATGTTGATACTATAATGGAATCTCATGATGCAACATTCTTTGAGAATGTGTTTCCTATGAAACATATGCATAGATTGGTAGAATTTCTTTTGAAATACTTCCTGAATCTAGTGCACCTATTGAGACTTTTGAACAACCATATGAGAAAATCCTTGAGAAGGATGACGATGAACCTCTCACGAGGAGTAAGAAAAAGAGGATTGCAATATCCTTTGGTAATGATTTCATCATGTACTGATGAGTGCAGCAGCACTTAGTTGGGAGACCCCAAACGGAAGGTATGATGCAGTTCAGCAGACAAGTTTCCCTTAGTAAGAAACCAAGGTTATCGAACCAGTAGGAGGAAGGAAATGCTCCAAAGGTGCTGCAAGCAACATGGAGACCTACATAACACAAACTCAAGACTTTGCGCCAACTAACAGTGAGGTTGTCAATCTCACCGGTTGCTGTAACAAAGGATTAAACGTATGGTGTGGAAAGTAATGGTTTGCAACAAATAAACAAGTAACAGTGGAAGATGTATCAATGGTAAAGATTGGACCAAGGTCCACAGTTCACTATAGGTGCTCTTCTTAGATAAACAACATGGCATGAAGGGTAAACAAATTACAGCAGGGCAATTAACAGGAACTGAGCAAGGCATAACAATGCAATACCAGACAAAAATATCCTACAAGATTTGATTGGGCAATACAACAATATACATAGACCGCCATTCAACTGCATCTATGACTAGAATTCCACCTTCATGTTATCATCCAAACCCCTCCAGTATTAAGTTGCAAGCAACAGACAACTTCTTTAAGCAAAGTGTGTAAGGTAAACAATCCACTTGTTCTATGAACAAGAGACCGTTGTTTTCTCCCTAATGGCAAAAGAACATCTACAACCGAAGAGATTTCTGTCACTTCCCTTGTAAACTAGAGGCATGAACCCACTATCGATCATAAATACCCCCTCTTGGAGTCACTAGCAACTACTTGGCCAAGATAGCTACTAACAACGGAGAGCATGCAAGATCACAAACAACATAGACATGATAGAATCAAATAGACAAAACCATTAATCAATCTAACATAGTAATCTAAATATCCATCGGATCCCCGGAAACACAACATGCATGATTACAAATAGATTAGACCTTGATCATGAACGGAGCTCACAAGATCTATACATGAAAGCACAAGGAGGAGATACAACCATCTAGCTACTACATGGACCCATAGTCCAAGGTGGAACTAATCACGCTTCATACCGGAGAGAAGGCCTCCGGGATGATTTCCCCTTCGGCAGGGTGCCGGGAAGAACTTCAGGTCCCCCCTGATCTAGGGACGATGGTGGCGGCGGCTATAGAAGGTTTCGTGGAGTTTGATCGGGTGCCTAGGGTTTATGCATCGGGGGCTTCTTATAGGCGAAGAGGCTGGGAGGCGATCATGGGCCACACCTGCCCAGCGATCCACCCTAGCCCATGCCGGGGTGTGGAGGCCTCTGCACCTCTCGTCTCCTTAAAGCCGTGACGCCCACGGTAAAATATTTACTTTGTCTTTTGTATCGTCCAATTCCGAGAATATTGATTTTCTGCCTTTCTGGAACCAAAAACAAAAGAAAACAGGCAACTGGCACTGTGGCAACTTCTTAATAGGTTAGTTCCAGAAAAGATATAAAAACACCTCAAAGTGTAGACAAATCAAAGCAAAGTAGATACTAAACAATCATGAAGCATCAAAAATTATAGAAACGTTTCCCGCTGTATCAAGCATCCCCAAGCTTAATCCTGCTCGTCCTCGAGTACGTAAGTGATAAAAGGAATAATTTTTTAGGTGACATGCACCATCAAAACCAAGATCAAACCATTTGCAAGCATTGAAAGATCGGAACAAAGAACTCTAAACATGTGCATAAAAGATGGATTTCTAACAATAACACAAAGTAACTATGCATGCAACATGAAATGCTACAAACAAAGATCATGAATAACATGCATTGAAAAATGTTTGTTTGTTTCACATATAGAAAACATAGCATAGTGGCAATTAGCTTGTCCCTCATAGAGTAGCAAATAGATGCATAGGACACCTTCAAAGTTCACAAGGGTGACTAGAAACAAGTAGCACAAGAACAAGTAATATCACCATATGAATCAATCAATAAGTTTTGGGACACTGCACACAGAATGACAACTATGCTCTCTTAATGGTGCCTAAAGGTAGAAGGTGGAGACTCAAATAATGGTGGAAGAAAGTCCTTTCATAAAGGAAGCAGGGATTTCAAGTTTCAAAAAGAGTTTCCAAAAATTATGGTACTTGTTAGCTTTCATCCCTCATTGCCCCTATCATAAGCATCTTGAAGTGATTAATGTTAAAGTGAACAAATATGGAGTATATGCTTGACAAAGTGTAAGTTGGCAATCTCAAGTCCCTTGAATACGAGGGCCACACCTCATGCTACTCAACTTCAGTCACCTGCAAGTTCTTGTCGTTCTAAGTACATGCGTATAATAGAGAACCGCCAACAGGGTACCCCTTGCACATGGTACATGAGCTATCCCATAAACAAAATGACAAGGCAAGCAGACAATGAGCATCTCAGCGATCTTTTTATTTACTATATGCATAGCTTTTTATTGAGGATGCTTCATAGATAGCTCACTATGGTGATGCTGCAAGTTTCCACCATGATTAGGCATGGCTTAGGCTAGCGGCCCAGGCGTTTCTCTAACACAAAATACATACTCCATGGACTTACAAGTTCCCTCTTTATTTCACACAGGTGACATCCATAGATAAAAGAGCATGATATCAACTGAGTACAAAGTACAAGTGCAATGTTGAAAACGTTCCCGTGACAGCACACTTCTGCTAATTCCAATGTATAAGTGCAAGCATATACAACATAGATGACACAATGGTTCAATTTTATTAGGGGCAAAGAAATATAAAGTGTGCCATCAAGTTTGTGAGGGCTTTAATCACTAAGTTTTCACATAACAAAATAGTTTTTTAATTGGAAGATAGCTGAAAACAAGAATATACTTGGAATGGTGTAACACACCATGCCTAGGAATTTTTAGTGGACACTTTGGAATAACTTGGTTTCCTGGGAGCTGGAAGCATGAGTAGAACTTACTCATACAAGTGGAGGCTAGCAAAACATTGGTAGCAACTAACTAAGAGAGCAATAATGGCCATAATCATGCAGAGCAACAAAACATTACTAATCAAAGCATAGAGTGGTACTACAAGTCAAGGACTAAACAATCATAGAGGCTATGGTGACTTGTTAGAGTCATAACATGGTGTGAGCATGTGCCAAGTAAACCCAAAAAAAGCATCAAAGGAGAATACTACAATACTATGCTTTTGTATGCTAAAACAACACATAATTTCTTCAAGGAACACTAAGAAATCCCAATTGTTTGGAACAAGACATGCTACAGCAATAATCACTAAGCATAAGGTCAAAACAACACCTAGCATGTCATGCTAAAGTCTAAATCACAGTCAATGCAAGCTTCTCTTGCACTTTCAAGCAGGAACTTCCTACTCCTTTCCAACACCAAGCAACTTATTTGAAACAATACAGGGAGAACGGAGGTCCAAACTACTTTATTCAAGCAAACTAAACAAAGCAAACAAAAACTAATACGCTCCAAGAACAACACAACAGTGCGTGAAACAGTAAAAAACAAAGTGTCTAGACAGACCTGAGCTTTTTATTGATGAAGAAGGTGATGCCTTGGGCATACCCAAGCTTTGAAGCTTGTACCTCTTGGATATTTATTGGGGCGACATCGGGGTAGCATCCCCAAGCTTGAGATTTTGTCCATTCTTCATCTCATTACATCATTCTTTCTCTACACCTAAAAATTTTCCTTCATACAAAACTTCACACAATCTTCATTAGCAACATTAGTGTATTCAAAAGATAATAGACACTTAGGTAAAGCTTTGGAATAGCAAGACTTTTCACTAAAAACACATGCTACTATAGCAACTCCGTGAAAACCCTCAATTCCCCTAAACAGAACTAAAAAAGGAATCAATAAGAAGCAAATGCAAATAATGGCAGAAATCTGTCAAAACAGACCAGCAGGTAGAAACCGATTTTTTGAAGACCTTTTGTTGCTCAAATCAAAAAAGTGTTGAACTAATGAAAGTTAGATAACAAGCTGGAGGATTTATTCGTAAATTTTCAGCTCAATCTGAGTTAAAGAGACTCCTCGCGAATTTTTTTGGTGGAGGACAGAAATCTGTTTCGGGACAGCAACTCCCCAAATCTTACTTCCCTCTCATTAGAGGTCATTCTTGGCACAAAAATCAAACAAAAAGGATAAGGATATTTCATTATTGAAGTAATAACTTCCAAGACTCAAGGAAACTCTTGGGTTATCTCCCAATAAGTACTTTTCTTTAACGCCTTTAAGTTAGGCACAAGAAGCAAGAAGATGTTGGGAATATGCCCTAGAGGCAATCATGTATGATGAGATTTCCCATTGTATTCATAAATATATTAAGTAGTCCTTGTATAAACATCTGATGTGTATCATTGAATATGTGATTCGGTTGTGAAACTATGCATTCATGTTGTTTGTACTAAATATCCTTGGTCATTGAGATTGTGTTGGACACACAAATTAGACCAATGTGAAAGTTGGCTTGATAACTCGGTTCCACTTGTCATGGGCATGGAGATGCTATTCCAACTTACACAGACTCGGCTAAAGATTTTAGCGAGTCGGATTGACCCATATTGAGGTACAACGAACTAGCTATCATTTGTATATCTCAATCAATGTAATCCTTAGACCTGAGGTTGTTGCATAGTCCGAGTTGAGGATCACCGACTTAGGTTCTGTCAAACGCTGATCCGTAACTGGGCAGTTATAAAGGCAGGGTTCGGGTCGACTGAGAATCAAGCTGCCTGATGTGAATAACCAGATGGGATTTTGCCCCTCCACTCGGAGAGATATTCTCTGGGCCCTCTCGTGAGATATGATTCGGAAATCATGGCCATGCACGACTCGGTTAAGTGTTAACCGAGGCGATCGACTAAGAGTTAGTCGGGTGAATCACTTATCTCGGATCGAGAAGAGAGTCGGACTATTTAAGGGATGACATATATTCGCCTATAGTCTGACAAGGTATATCGTGAGGCAAAAGGGACTCGGACGTAAGTCGCATTGGAAAGGCAAGTCGTCATGACTCTTTGGTACTTGGGAGTCGGCACGTTCTGCTAGGAGCCGCTACCGACTGATCGATTGAGAGTCGAACTCCAATCGTGTCCAAGTAGACATGAGCCTGCGGGGTCACACACTTAAGAGCGGGAGCAAGTTCAGATTGGATCCGAATCTGTAATCTAGTTAGGTTGGACCTAAACCAGATTAGGACTGAGTTAGTGAGTTGGACTCACGGTGACTAGTGTTATATGGGCTTTAGTGAAATGGGTCGCGCGAGCAGAGCCCACGTTCACTCCCTATATATAGTGGAGCACCGTAACCCAGAAAGGTTAATCGTTGTTCGGTTAGGTCATTCCATGTGTTGGAAACCCTAGCTCCACAGCAGTCCAGCCGTCGTTACGAACCTAGCGATTCAAGGCCTCCTTGTGCGTGGATACCAGCAGCGGTGTTGTGCGATCAGCACCAGGACGATCGGATCGTGAGGACTGCACTGCATCAACTGGCGCGCTTCATCAGTAATCCGCAACCGCGCGTCTAGTGGTAAACCTCGTGGCCTTCTACCTCATCTAGGTCTTGGGATCACCACATTAGAGGGAAAAAAAGTTTTGTTTTATCTCTGTGTGGCCCAACAGTGGTATCAGAGCGATAGCTTCTTGTTTTAGGCTCGAGATCTCGCATATGTGATATGCGGTAGGATGTAGATGAGATCTATGTGTTGTTTTGGTGGTCGATCTATGAGATAGATCGGTTTTGTATGAAGTTGATTGGATCAACTGTACTCGGGGAATGGTAGATCTGATTTCCATGATCATATTGCTGAGGTCGTGGAACGACATACCCCTATCGGTCGGCTTCCGCCATCGGGGTAGACTGTGACACGTAAATCCAGAAGCGGTGATCGAAGATCAAAGAGTTTGATCGAATCGGAACGATGGTCGGAATCCATGTTCTGATCATAGATGAGATCTGCGTTTTCGGCCCTGTCGTAGCACCTTAGATGTCGTTGCGAGTTTCACAACGCCGGTAGATATTGTATCTATGCATAACTTGTTTTTGCAGGAAGTTGTGAATGGTATGGTTCATGTGCATGTGATGTATGTGTGTAATCCATACATGATCTGCGAATCACGGTTTATGTCAGCCGGCTGGAGCCTAGGTGCTGTCATTTTACTGTATAATGACCTGCGTGTCGGATTCCCTATGTAATTTACTTTACTAAGCTAGTGTAGCTGTTTGGAGAACCTAGAAGGCATGCAAGGCATTGTACATCTCGGCGACATGGAGTAAGACGGCAAGTGACAAGAGTTGGCACGGGTCGGATTACAGTCTTTGTGGAGATGGAGATCGCCATGAAGAGAGCCATACCATTTCACATTATAATTGCTTTATTTTGTGTTATTGTTATGTCTCTGTTTTACCTCTATTAGATAGTTGGTAAAATTTATTCCCTCAAAGAAGGTCTAGTCGGTTTTCCCGCCAGTGTTTGCACCATCACAAGTCGAACATTTTTGGTAGTGGGCTCATAAAATTGAGGTGCTGCAAATTCCTTCCGACTAGGTGGGTTCGAGTCGGACTCTTACTGCAGAAACACTCGGTAAGCTAGACGGGTCTATCACAACGGTTGTGGGACTCGAGGAAAAGTCGGATGGCAGCCGGGGCATGTGATGCCACCCGTCCAACAGGAGTCGCATGAGATGCGATTGACAAGGAGTTGTCTACCTAGATCACTTGGCGGCTAGCGGTGATGCTAAAGCTCACTAGCCGACTTGCTTATTTAGGATCCTGAATCACTAAGTAACCATCGGAGGGGTGTTGGTTCTAGTGGGAGCATAAAATATTAAAATGTTTAATATGCTTGCTCTTTTATGAATACATGTCTTAAGTGTTTTTGCATATTTTCTGTTGTAGATCATGTCACCAAGTAGCAGTCACTCTCAGATATCCGGTTTTGCGTTGAGAACCATTCTTGAGAAAGATAAACTGAACGACACTAATTTTACCAACTGGTATCGAAATCTGAGAATTGTTCTCAAACATGAAAAGAAGGACCATGTCCTAGACAATCCACTTCCAGGTGAGCCGAATGAGAATGCGACTGTCGCAGCCACCAATGCCTACCGTCGGGCTAAGGATGAGTCCACGGATATTAGCTGTCTTATGCTTGCTCACATGGAACCGGACTTGCAAAAGCAGTTCGAGCATGTTGAGGCCTACGATATGATCGAAAGCCTCAAAAGTATGTTCCAGGCTCAGGCAAAGACTAAGAGGTATCAAGTCTCTCAGGCTTTGCTGAGTTGCAAGCTTAAGGATGGTGATCCACTGAGTCCGCATGTGATCAAAATGGTTGGTTACGTGCAGTCTTTGGAGAGGCTTGGCTACCCCATTAGCGAAGAGTTCGCCATGATATAATTCTGAACTCTCTTCCTAGTGCATATGGGCAGTTCATTTCGAACTACCACATGCATGGTATGGATAAGAAGCTCACTGAATTGCATGGGATGCTCAAGCAGGCAGAGGCGGATCTCAAGAAGGGCACCAGTCAAGTGTTGATGGTGCAGAATAAGGCTAAGTTCAAGAAGAGTTCTTGGACTAAGAAGAAGGCTAAGTTAGGAGGAAAGCAGGCTCAGGACCCAGTCCCAAGCGCTTCCTCGGGGACTAAACCATCTCCTTCAGCCGGATCCACTTGCTTCTACTGCAAGGCGGATGGCCACTGGAAGAGGAACTGCAGCAAGTACTTGGCCGACAAAGCCAAGAGTGGAGGTATGACTTCCGACTCAGGTACACTTGTTTGCAATGTTATAGACATATATCTTTCTGATGCACCTAATAGTTCTTGGGTATATGATACCGGATCAGTTATTCACATCTGCAACTCGTTGCAGGGACTAGTAAGAACTAGGAGCGTAGCAAGAGGCGAGGTTGATATTTGAGTCGGCAACAAAGCAAGAGTTGCTGCGTTGGAAGTCGACACGATGCAACTTCATTTACCTTCCGGATTCATTATGGAACTAAATAATTGTTATTATGTTCAAGTGCTCAGTCGAAACATTATTTCTGCTTCACGTTTGATGAGGCAAGGCTATGAGTCGAATATCAAGAATAATGGTTGTTCTTTGTATTTGAATGATATGTTTCACGGCTTTGCACCCGTCCAGGACGGGTTATTTATTTTGAATCTTGATGGTGAGTCGGTTTATAACATAAATGTTAAAAGGTTGAAACCAAATGATCTGAATATGACTTACTTTTGCACCACGGCGCTTGGTCATATAAGTTGGAAACGCATGAAGAAGCTCCATGATGATGGACTCCTAACTTCGTTTGACTTGGAGTCGTTCGAGACATGCGAATCTTGCCTACTCGGCAAAATGACCAAGAAACCTTTTGCAAAGAGTTGCGAAAGGGCGTCCGACTTGTTGGGACTAGTACATAGTGATGTATGTGGACCAATGAGAACGATAGCCAGGGGTGGTTATGAGTACTTCATTACCTTCACTGATGATTTGAGTAGGTATGGATATATCTACTTGATGAAACATAAGTCGGAAGCCTTTGAAAAGTTCAAAGAATTCCAGAATGAAGCACAGAATCAACTCGGCAAGAAAATAAAGTTTCTTCGGTCGGACCGAGGAGGCGAGTACATGAGCCATGAGTTTGATGACCATCTGAAAAGTTGTGGAATAGTTCCTCGACTTACTCCGCCAGGAACGCCACAAAGGAATGGTGTTTCGAAAAGGCGGAATCAGACCTTGTTGGACATGGTACGATCAATGATGAGTCGGACAGATCTGCCTTTATCATTTTGGGGTTATTGTCTAGAAACAGCGGCGTTCACACTAAACAGAGTACCATCAAAGTCGGTAGAGAAGACACCACATGAGATGTGGACAGGCAAAAAAGCCAAGTTTATCTTTTCTTAAGATTTGGGGTTGTGAAGCATTTGCCAAGCGACTTCAGTCGGACAAGCTTACGGCCAAGTCGGATAAATGTATTTTCGTGGGGTATCCGAGGGAAACCTTGGGTTACTACTTCTACAACCGAGAAGAGGGCAAAGTTTTTGTCGCTCGGAACGGTGTCTTCCTTGAGAAAGAGTTTCTCAGTCGGGGAGTAAGTGGGAGCACGGTGCAACTCTAAGAAATTCTAGAGGAACCGGCTAGTAGCGAGTCGACAAAAACCTTGGAGGTTGAGCTGGTCGTGGCAGCTGAGCCGGCAGCAGCACCTGTACTACGAAGATCGGCAAGATTACGAAGTGTTCGTGATGTGTTACTGTTAGACAGTGATGAGCCGGCAAATTATTCGAAAGCGATGGTGGGATCTGATTCCGAGTCATGGCTTGGAGCCATGAGATCCGAGATAAAGTCCATGGATGAAAATCAAGTTTGGAACTTGGTTGATCTGCCAGACGGTGCAAGACCCGTCGAGTGCAAATGGGTCTTTAAGAAGAAAACTGATATGGATGGAAATGTTTCCGTCTATAAAGCACGCCTTGTCGCGAAGGGGTTCCGACAAGTTCAAGGAGTTGATTACGACGAGACTTTCTTGCCTGTAGCGATGCTTAAATCAGTTCGGATCATGTTAGCTATAGCAGCCTATTTCGACTATGAGATATGGCAGATGGATGTCAAAACGGCTTTCCTTAACGGAAATTTAACCGAGGACGTGTATATGATATAGACCGAGGGTTTTGTCGATCCGTCTAATGCTGACAAGGTATGCAAACTTCAAAAATCCATTTATGGGTTGAAGCAAGCATCTCGGAGTTGGAATATTCGCTTTGATGAGGTAGTCAAATCGTTTGGCTTCATCAAGAGTGATCATGATTCTTGTTTGTACAAGAAGTTTAGTGGGAACAAAGTAAATTTTCTAATCTTATATGTGGATGACATATTACTGATTGGAAATGATGTCCAGATGTTGCAAGAAACCAAGGAATCATTGGAAAGGAGTTTCTCAATGAAAGACTTGGGTGAGGCAACATACATCCTCAGAATCTGGATCTATAGAGATAGATCAAGGAGGCTCATTGGATTGAGTCAGAGTACTTATTTGGACAAGTGTTGAAGAAGTTCAACATGGAATCATCTAACAAGGGGTTCTTACCGATGTCCCATGGTGTAAAACTTAGCAAGACTCAGTGTCCTTCGACAACTGATGAGCGAAGTCGGATGAGTGCGATTACATATGCTTCGATCGGATCCATCATATACGCCATGATTTGTACTAGGCGGATGTTTCCTATGCTCTAAGTGTTGTGAGCAGATATCAGGCTGATCTCGAGAGATCCATCGACAGCTAAAAATATCCTAAAGTACTTGAGAAGGACTAAGGATATGTTCTTGGTTTATGGTGGTGAAGATGAACTCAGTGTAAAGGGTTACACGGATGCGAGTTATCTCACCGACTCTGATGATTCTCGCTCGCAATCCGGATACGTGTTTATTATAAACGGAGGTGATGTGAGCTGGAAGAGTTCCAAGCAAGAGGCGTCTGGTCCAAATCCAGAGGCTGAGTATATTGCCGCCTCGGAGGCAGCAAAGGAAGTTGTTTGGATGACGAATTTCCTCATGGATCTTGGTGTGGTTCAGGGCTCGTCCAATCTGTTGGACGTGTATTGTGACAACAATGGTGCTATTGCACAAGCCAAGGAACCTAGACAATGCCAGAAGGACAAGCACATACTCATGCGATACCACCTGATTCACCAGTTCGTGGATCAGGGTGATATCAAGTTATGCAAGGTACACACGGATGCAAATATTGCGGATCCGTTGACAAAGCCGTTACCCCAGCCGAAGCATGAGGCTTTTGAAACCATGGGCATTAGATGCTTAGACATGTGATGTCGAAAGATTGACTCTAGTGCAAGTGGGAGACTGTTGGGAATATGCCCTAGAGGCAATCATGTATGATGAGATTTCCCATTGTATTCATAAAGATATTAAGTAGTCCTTGTATAAACATCTGATGTGTATCATTGAATATGTGATTCAGTTGTGGAACTATGCATTCATGTTGTTTGTACTAAATATCCTTGGTCATTGAGATTGTGTTGGACACACAACTTAGACCAATGTGAAAGTTGGCTTGATGACTTGGTTCCACTTGTCATGGGCATGGAGATGCTATTCCAACTTACACAGACTCGGCTAAAGAGTTTAGCGAGTCGGATTGACCCATATTGAGGTACAACGAACTAGCTGTCATTTGTATATCTCAATCAATGTAATCCTTAGACCTGAGGTTGTTGCATAGTCCGAGTTGAGGATCACCGAATTAGGTTCGGTCAAACGTTGATCCGTAACTGGGCAGTTATAAAGCGAGGTTGGTCATGAGAATCAAGCTGCGTGATGTGAATAACCAAGATGGGATTTTGCCCCTCCACACGGAGAGATATTCTCTGGGCCCTCTCGTGAGATATGATTCGGAAAGCATGGCCATGCACGACTCGGTTAAGTGTTAACCGAGGCGATCGACTAAGAGTTAGTCGGGTGAATCACTTATCTCGGATCGAGAAGAGAGTCGGACTATTTAAGGGATGACATATATTCGCCTATAGTCTGACAAGGTATATCGTGAGGCAAAAGGGACTCGGACGTAAGTCGCATTGGAAAGGCAAGTCGTCATGACTCTTTGGTACTTGGGAGTCGGCACTGCTAGGAGCCGCTACCGACTGATCGATTGAGAGTCGGACTCCAATCGTGTCCAAGTAGACACGAGCCTGCGGGGTCACACACTTAAGAGCGGGAGCAAGTTCGGATTGGATCCGAATCTGTAATCTGGTTGGGTTGGACCTAAACCAGATTAGGACTGAGTTAGTGAGTTGGACTCACGGTGACTAGTGTTATATGGGCTTTAGTGAAATGGGTCACGCGAGCAGAGCCCACGTTCACTCCCTATATATAGTGGAGCACCGTAACCCAGAAAGGTTAATCGTTGTTCGATTAGGTCATTCCATGTGTTGGAAACTCTAGCTCCACAGCAGTCCAGCCGTCGTTACGAACCTAGCAGTTCGCCACCAGCGCTCCTCCTTGTACGTGTGGATACCAGCAGAGGTGTTGTGCGATCAGCACCAGGACGATCGGATCATGAGGATCTTGCATCAATCCAGACGCTTCATCGGTAATCCGCAACCGCGCGTCTAGTGGTAAACCTCGTGGCCTTCTACCTCAGCTAGTTCTTGGGATCACCACGTTAGAGGGAAAAAAGTTTTGTTTTATCTCTGCGTTGCCCAATAGAAGAATCAAGTATTTTCAAATGAAGAAGCATTAACATCAAACCTTGCTTTCAAAGGAGGATCAAAAAGCAACTTCTCTCTCCTTGTAGGGAAGTGTTCAATACCTTTATTTAATGGGAATTGATATTTAATGGTGCCTTCTTTCATATCAATGATGGCACGAACAGTTCTAAGAAAAGGTCTTCCCAAAGTAAGAGGACAAGAAGCATTGTATTCAACAAGCAAAACATAGAAATCTACAGGGAAATAAGCATTGTTAACCATTATGTGAACATCATTAATACTCCACATGAGTTTCTTTTTAGGATTATCATTGAGTCGGACATCCAAATAACAATCTTCCAAAGGTGGCAAATCAAGCATTTCATAAATCTTCCTAGGCATAATAGAGACACTAGAACCAATATCACATGAAGCTTTGAGATAAAACTCATTCACTTGCACATTAATAATGGGTTCCCAACTATCTTCTACTTTCCTAGGAATAGAAGCTTTGTGTTTTAACTTCTCTTCCTTAATATTAACAAGAGCATCTGTAATGTGTTTAGTGAAAGCAACATGCATATCTCTAGCATTAGGACTTCTAGCAAGCTTTTGCAAAAACAGAATCACTTTGGAAATATTGCAACCATCATATAAAATTCAAACTTAGCATCACTAGTAGTAGACTCAATGGGATTAGGCATTATAGGAGGAGGAATAGGGTCTTCTTGTGGTTTAGTGGTCTCCATTCTAGTGATGGTGCACACATTATTGTTTCTATCAATTTCAGCTTCCCTTTCCCACTTATCATGAAGTTGAGCCAACAGCCTAACATTTTCATCAATAGTAACTTGTATGGAATGAGCAGTAGCAAAGGTATTTTCCATGGTTTCAGGTTTAGCAGCCATTTTATTAATCAAGGAGGACCATGCTTCAGACAAACAGGGTATATTCTTCTCAGCACTCAAATTTTTTGATTGTAAACTAGGAATTTCTCTATTCAGATTCTCAAGATGATGACTAATATTTTTCAAAATGATAGATTGTTCCTCCATAGTTTTAGTGAAAATATTGTTTTGCTCATATTGCATTTGCATAAAGTTTTTACTAGATCTCTCAACTTATAGAATCCTCTCTTCACTAGGCATTCCAGATCTACCCTGATAAGCATTTCCACTAGGAGGATAAGGCCTATAATTTTTGTTGCTACCAAAATTATTCCTATAGGCATTGTTGTTGAAATTATTGTTTCTAATGAAGTTCACATCAACTCTCTCTTCTTGAGCAACCAAAGAGTCTAAGGGAACACTATTAGGACCTAAAGTAGCTTTCCCATTAACAAGCATAGCCATAATAACATCAATCTTATCACTCAAAGAGGAGGTTTCTTCAACAGAATTTACCTTCTTACCATGTGGAGCTCTCTCAGTGTGCCATTCAGAGTAGTTAACCATCATATTGTCAGGGAGCTTTGTTGCAGCTCCCAAAGTGAGGCCCATGAAGGTACCTCCAGCAGCTGAATCCAATAGGTTTCTTGAAGAGAAGTTCAAACCTACAGAAAAAGTCTAGATAATCATCCAAGTAGTGAGTCCACGAGTGGGACAATTCTTAACCAAAGACTTCATTCTTTCCCAAGCTTGAGCAACATGTTCATTATCAAGTTGTTTAACTTTTATAATGTCACTTCTCATAGATATAATCTTAGTAGGAGGATAATACTTTCCAATAAAAGCATCTTTGCACTTAGTCCAAGAATCAATACTATTTCTAGGCAAGGATAGCAACCATTCTTTAGCTTTTACTCTCAAGGAGAAAGGAAATAGCTTGAGCTTAACAATATCTCCATCTACATCCTTATACTTTTGCATCTCACAAAGTTCAACAAAGTTATTGAGATGGGCAGCAGCATCATCATAACTAGCACCAGAAAATTGCTCTATCATCACAAGGTTCAACAAAGTAGGCTTAATTTCATAAAAAGGTAGAATCAGGAGAAGGTGGAGCAATAGGAGTTCTAAGGAAATCATTGTTGTTTGTGCTAGTGAAGTCACACAACTTAGTGTTCTCGGCAGAGTTCCTTTTGGCAAAGGTGGGCAAGCCAAAAACAGCAGCAGGTGCAACAGGAACTAATTTTTTTGTGTTTTTGAATAAAGAAAGCAAACCAAGCTAGAGTAATTTTTTTGGAGTTTTTTGAAAAGAGGCAAACAAAACCAAGCAAAAGAAACTAAGCAAACTAAAAAAAAGTAAAGAGAAAGAAAGTGAAGGACTCCCCTTGTGAAGACGTCCCCTGGCAACGGCGCCAGAAAAGGCTTCATGAGTGCAGCAGCACTTCGTTGGGAGACCCCAAGCGGAAGGTATGGTGCAGTTCAGCAGGCAAGTTTCCCTCAGTAATAAACCAAGGTTATCGAACCAGTAGGAGGAAGGAAACGCCCAAAAGGTGCTGCAAGCAACATGGAGACCTACACAACACAAACTCAAGACTTTGCCCCAACTAACAGTGAGGTTGTCAATCTCACCGGTTGCTGCAACAAAGGATTAAACGTATGGTGTGGAAGGTAATGGTTTGCAGCAAGTAAACAAGTAACAGTGGAAGATGTATCAATGGTAAATATTGGACCAGGGTCCATAGTTCACTAGAGGTGCTCTCCTTAGATAATCAACATGGCATGAAGGGCAAACAAATTACAGCAGGGTAATTGACAAGAACTAAGCAAGGCATAACAATGCAGTACTAGACAAAAAGATCCTATGAGATTCGATTGGGAAATACAATAATATACATAGAACGCCATCCAACTTCATCTATGACTAGAATTCCAACTTCAGGTTATCATCCGAACCCCCTCCAGTATTAAGTTGCAAGCAACAGACAACTGCTTTAAGCAAAGTGTGTAAGGTAAACAATCCACTTGTTCTATGAACAAGAGACCATTGTTTTCTCCCTAGTGGCAATAGCACATCTACAACCGAAGAGATATCTATCACTTTCCTTGGAAACTAGAGGCATGAACCCACTATCGAGCATAAATACCCCCTCTTGGAGTCACTGGCAACTACTTGGCCAAGATAGCTACTAACAACGGAGAGCATGCAAGATCACAAAAAACACAGACATGATAGAATCAAATAGACAAAACCATTAATCAATCTGACATAGTAATCTCAATATCCATCGGATCCCCGCAAACATAGCATGCATGATTACAAATAGATTAGATTTTGATCATGAAAACAACTAACAAGATCTATGCACGAAAGGACAAGGAGGAGATACAACCATCTAGCTACTACATGGACCCATAGTCCAAGGTGGAACTACTCACGCTTCATACCAGAGAGAAGGCCTCCAGGATGATTTCCCCTCCGGCAGGGTGTCGGGAAGAACTTCAGATCCCCTCCGATCTAGGGAAGACGATGGCGGCGGCTACAGAAGGTTTCGTGGAGTTTTGATCGGGTGCCTAGGGTTTCTGCATCGGGGGCTTCTTATAGGCGAAGAGGCTGGGAGGCGACCTCTCCATCTCCCCTTCTGGCTTCGTGACGCCCATGGTAAAATATTGACTTTGGCTTTTGTCCCGTCCAATTCCGAGAATATTGATTTTCTGCCTATCTAGAACAAAAACAGAAGAAAACAGGAAACTGGCACTGTGTCAACTTGTTAATAGGTTCGTTACAGAAAATATATAAAAACATCTCAAAGTGTAGACAAAGCAAAGCAAAGTAGATACTAAACAAGCATGGAGCATCAAAAATTATAGATATCTTTCCGACGTATCATGTACCTTGTGGAATATACTCCTAGATCCATTGTTGAGTCATATGCATCTTTTGATGCAGATGATTGGAAAGAAGTTGTCCAAAATGAGATGGACTCGATTCTTTCTAATGGAACTTGGGAATTATTAGATCGACCCTATGGCTATAAACCTGTGGGCTGTAAGTGGGTGTTCAAGAAGAAGCTTAGGACTGATGGTACTATTGAGTAGTACAAGGCACGGCTTGTAGCTAAGGGCTACACACAGAAAGAATGCGAAGATTACTTTGAAACCTATTCAACTATCGCTAGACTGACCACCGTTTGAGTACTATGATACGCCTAATTTGCATCACCATTCTATATCATAATTTACCTCTATTCATTGATATTTGTATTATTACGAGGTATTACTTATGGCTTTTCATCTGTTTATGCATGTTGGATGATTCTTGGAGGATGGACTGCCGGAGTCTAGATTCTGATGGAAAAGAAGGCGTTTCGGTGCAATTTCGCGAAGATCAGAAAATTCCAGAAAAATATGGAAACATATTATTTTACCAGAAGACGAAGGAAACCAAAAGGAGGGACCGAGATGGGCCTCAGGGGGCCCACACCCTCCTAGGAGCGGGCCCACCTAACCCCGCGCGTAGGAAAGGTGTGGCCCACCTGCCCGGCCTCCCACTCCGCGCATTTGCCTATATCTTCCCTACGGAACCCTAATCCTAGGGGAGCAACCACAGATAGATTTCTGTCGCCTCTGGGGGCGGAAAACATCGAGAGAGAAAGATCTCTCCGGCAGACGGATTTCTGCCGAGGGAATTCCTTCCCGGAGAGGGGAGACCGTCGCCATCAACACCGTCATCAAGCTAGGCTAAAGGGAATATGCCTGAGAGGCAATAATAAAGTGGTTACTATCGTATTCCTTGTTTATGATAAATGTTTATTTTACATGCTATAATTGTATTAATACAGAAACGTTAATACATGTGTGTTTAATAAACAAAAGGAAGTTCCTAGTTATGCCTCTCTTATAAACTAGCTCATTGATTAACAAGATGATCAAAGGTTTCCTGATTGTGGACATTGTATGTTGTTCATAACGAGGTCACAACATTATTGGAATGGTGTGATGAACATTCATCTGAAATATAGCATTACGATCAAAGTCATTGTGTTTATATTGATATAACATCATACGAAGTTATCTTAGTCCTTAGACCATGAGATCATGTCAATCACTAACACCGCAAGAGTATCTTGATAACATCAAACGTCACACCGTAATAGGGTGACTATAAAGATGGGTTCAGTGCTACGAAGGTGTTATGTTGAGGCTCATGGATCAAGAGTGGAATTTGTCCATCCGGATGACGGAGTGATATACTCTGGGCCCTCTCGGTGATATCACATTAATTAGCTTGCAAGCAAGTGATTTGATCACTAGAATGTTATATCACAGGAACGAGAAAAGAGTACATGTCGGTAAAGAGTTCAAACTAGGTATGGAGATATCGATGATCGAATCTCGGAAATGTAATATATCGCGAGACAAAGGGATTGAGTTACATGCGTATAAGGTTCACACAATCACAGAAGTCATCCTTGAATATGTGGGAGTCAGTACGGATCTCCAGGTCCCGCTGCTGATTTTTTATCAGAGAGGTGTCTCGATCATGTCTACATTATTCGCGAACCGTAGGGTGACACACTTAAGGGATACCTACACCATTTGGAGCAAATAATATTCCAGAGAAAAAAAGGAAAGCGCAGGAATTTATTTCACTAGACACCAAAACTGTTTCAGTTGAAATTGCTGAAACTGGTTCTGCATGTGAAATTGAATACTAGCAAGGGGTTTTATGTGAATGTTTGTTAATTAAAGTAATTAACAAAATTCTAAATAAATAAATAAAAGAGTTTTATTTAACGAGAGATTACATTAAATTTGGTGGAAATTTAATGGAGGTGAGTGGAATTTTCAGTGGGTGGCTATTTATGTGAGTGGGAGCTCCACCCACATGAATGTGGAAGAGGTGGGGGCACCTCCATGGCTGCCACGCCATGTGAGGGGGCTGCCCCCCTCTCCCTATAAAAGGCACCCCACTCCCTCCTCTCATCTCACACCTCCTCGCGAAGGATCTCTCTCCCCTTTTAGAATTCCCCCATGGTCTCAGATCAGCGAGATACATGTTCCCGGTGGCTTTTTATAGAAGGATTTGTTGCTTCCGCTGCTTCGCTGGAGCGAGGGCACGGAGGTTGTTGGGGTACCCAGATGTGTGTGCGATCACGGATGGACCACTGCTTTGCGGTGCTGGACGTGATGGTGCTGGACCGGCTGGACCAGATGGACTTCATCACGATCTTGAGATCAGCAAGCATTCGACTACATCATCCACGAGTACAACCTCGTTAACGCTATACGGTCTTCGAGGGTATGTATTCTATGGATGTATATCCACCCGTTGCTTGTATCTAGTAGATAGATCTTGGTGCTTTGTTCCCATCGTAGGAAATTTTTTGTTTTCTATGTTGCGAACCCTTGAGTGGTATCAGAGCCAGGTTTATGCGTAGATGCTTTGCACGGATAGTACACATATGATTATGTTGGCGATGATGATCATTTTATTTCTTCTTAGTTATACTTTGTATATTGGTGGCATAGTGGGATGAAGCGTCCCGGACAAACTTTACATGTCCTCGCACATGAGACATGTTCCACGCTTGACATGCAACTAGTTTTGCATAAGTGGCTAGCGGGTGTCTGTCTCTCCTACTATAGTCAATATCTAATTTGTAACGAGTTGTCAACAATTTGATTATCCTTGTTGTGGTTCATGTTCGTAGGTAAGAATGGTTCTATCTTTGAAAGCCCTAAGCCACGTAAAAATTGCAATGGATAAATTAGAGGTGTCTAGTTTAGATTGTTGCTGGGCTAATGTCATGATATGGTGATGTTGTAAGTAGAAGTATAAGTTGATACTCTTACAACATGCATAACGTGTAAGTTCCATAGACCTTGGCCTTACACATAGAAGTATGATGGTGATCATACCATGATGCACATGATGGAGATCAAGTGCAAGAACCATATCATTTCACTTATTAACATGTGATGTTTGTTGCATCTTATATTTCTTGTTTGGCGTTTTATTAGCATAATAAGATGATCCCTCATTTAGATATCAAGATAAGAATGTGTTCTTCCTTAAGTATGCACCGACAATGTTTCGTCGCTTCAAGACATCACGTCATGATCGGGTGTACTTGAATCCACGAGCATATCTCGGGTGTAAGACAGTTACACACGCGAATACTAAGGTTCTTACTTGGCGAGCCTAGCATGTATAGACATGGCCTCGGAACACGGACCGGAAGGTTAAGCATGAGTCATATGTTTTGATATGATGACCATTTGATGCTCGCCTTTGAAGCTACACCGACTCACGTGATGATCGGACTTGGTGTAGTGGATTTGGTTCATGTAATCACCAAAAAGGCACGAGGGATGTCGTTTTTGAGTGGGAGTTCATTTCTAATTTGGATTAGTAGAACTCAATTTATCATAAATTAAATCAAAGTGAATTTGCATAATCTGTTGTAGTCATTGGCATTCGTTCACCACCTTATGCTTAGTTGTAATTGAGAAAATAGAACTATAGAATTCTGGATATTTACTTTGCGAACTAGTATCGTATTGTGTTGAGTGTCAATCAAAGTTGAAAGTCCTATTGCAAACTTTCAGCAAACTCTGTTTACTCCGTAAAATTTAATAATTGGTATTAAATCAAGAGTAACAATTCCAGTGTTAGTATCTTAAGTATCATGTTTGCCTCCATGATTCTTGATTCTTTTAATATCAAGTTTATCTAGGAGCTGAAAGAATTGTTTCAGAAACCATCATGTGTGACAGATATAATGATATCTGAGACAATGTTTTGGTTGCAATATGATAGAGTGTAATATATGTTCTCATATTGGATGAGAATTTATGAAGGTTTGAGATGCTAGACATCCTAATCATCCAAAAAAGGTTTTGGAAAGTAACGTTATACTCACGATTCGTCTTTATAAGCTATAGTAGCTTGATCATGAAAGTGGTGATGATAAGGATGAATAGAAGATGTATGTAAAAGTGTTTACTACACTAAAAGATTACTAAAGAATGGATTTTGAAAGAATATCGATCATTTGATGATGGTGATCTACTTCAAAGTGCAAGTCCAAAGGTATTATTATTTGAATATACACGCTTTGGACTATGTGTCATGTATATGGCGCCACTGTTGATGTTGATAGATTCTTTTAAAAAGAAAAAGGAAATGCTGAAAGAGAATCTATAAAATATATTTGGCAGAAAAGAAAAGATTGGAAATATCCAATTTAGGTATATGGATGATATACATGTTATGGTTGTATTCTTTGCTCGTTAAAAAATGTGGTTCTTGGATATTGGATACCGAATTGGTTTGGTATGAAATTTCATACGGAACGATGCAATTCATAAACCACAATGGCCTAAATAACTAGCAAGAGAATATGTGATGATGTTCATAAAAAACAAACAAACCATTGTTTGTATTTCTCGTTGACATCAAAGCTTGACTTCAAGATTTGTTTTAATAATTGTTATTTAAATCAGGTATTATGAGAAGAAAGGTTGTTCAAAATAATTACAGTATTCCATATAAGATGGATGATTTACAAATCTAGTTGGAGAAATCACATCCATAAAAACTAATGCTAAAATGTCGCAAGACAAATGATTGAAAGATCACTTACAAAGTGACATCGCCGTTTAAATTATATTGGAAAGAAAACATGAAGAATATCCATTTTCATGGATTTTTGGAGACTTTGATTTGATCAAGTGACGCTTGTGAGACTTTCCTCGGGATAATTGAAACTTCGTTCAAAGGCCAAAGAAGAACAAACGACTAAATATTGGAATTTATACATATCGATGTATGTAGTCCATTATGTATAGTCGTAAGCGATGGATTTCAACTTCATATGATTTCTCCGGAAATTTGAGTGAATATTCACTTAATGAGAAAGAAGTATGAAATATTTGAAAATGTTCAAAGACTTTCAAGATGAAGTGAAAATCATTGTAACAAGAAAATAAATGATTTATGATTTTATCATAAAGGGATTTATTTGAGTTACAAGTGTAACAAGAAAATAAATGAATTATGATTTTATCATAAAGGGATTTATTTGAGTTGCAAGTTTAGCAAAACACCTAGATTTACATCTCTTGAAACACCATAGGAATATGGAGTGTTTGAGATTTGTAATGAAACCTTGTGAGACATGGTTGGATCAAAGGTGTTATTTATAAAACTGCCATTATGTTTTAAAAGATTAAAGCTTTAGGATTACCGCTTTTACACTAAAAATAGCTCCATCTTGATCCGTTGAAATGACACCATATGGGTTATGGTTTGGGGTAAAACCCAAATTGTGATTTCTTAAAATTTTGGTATGCTAAACATAAGTAAGATGTTTACAACCAAAGTCGGATGAGCATTTCTTTGTAGGTTATTTCGAATAACAATTGGTTTTTCCTCCATAACACTGAGGACAAAAGGGTTTGTCGCTTGAAATGTGAAATTTCTTGAAAAAGGAATTTTTCGCAAAAGTTAAGTGGGAGGACGATAGAACTTTGATAAGATTAATGAAACTTAGCTAAATGTGCTGAGTTGCGCAGCGCCGGAAATTGTTCTGTAGGCTGCCATAATGCTCATAGCTTATGTACCTCAAAGGTTGTGGTCACGGAGATCTAAGTTCTTATTGAACCAAGTCGGTCGGATAAACAATCAAATACTGAGATTTGAGAGTAAATCATTATTGTTTGACAATGATGGACCGACTATATGCAAAGAAGCGATGATGGGCCCTGACTCCGTCAAATGGCTTGTAGCCATAAAATCTGTGATAGTGCCATACACGAAAAATCAAGTTTTGAACTTGGAAGACCCTCCGGAAAGGTGTAAAAACCTATCGGTCATATTTGGATCTATAAAGAAACAGACATGGATGTTTCACATCTATGAAATAGTCGACATGTCGGTAAAGTTTTTACGACAATGTTCAAGGAGTTGACTATGACAAGATTTGATCTTTCATAGCGATATTTAGTCTGGACGGATTAAAAGCAACCACTACATATAATTTGGTATATGGTAGATGAATAAACAAAACAAAGTTCTTCTAATAGAACGGTTACCTAGGACGTGTACATGACACGGTCCAAAGGGTTTTGTTAAATTCAAAGGATGCTAAAAGGGCATGCAAACTTCAATGGTTGAAGTAAGCATCGCGGAGTTGGAATCTTCACCATGATGAAACTGTTAAAGAAGTTTAATTTCATCAGGAGACGATGAAGATTCTTGCATTTGCAAGAAATTAAGTGGGAGCGCTAAGACATATTTCTAATACATTATGTGGTGGACATCTTGTTGATTGGAAATGATGTATCTTTTATTGACAAAGGTTAAGAATTTCATTTCGATGAAAGACTTAGGCAAAACCCGAATATTTAGCATGAATGTCTATAGTTGATAGACTATGACGCTAATATGGTTATGCCAAACATACATATATGAGATATTGAAGGAGTTCAATATAGAAACGACAAGAAACAGTTCTTGTCGCATGGAAAGGAATTGAATCAAGATTCAAGTGTATCGACACTTGATAAGTGAAACAAGATTCAAGTGCTTTGACACTTGATGAGTGAAATCACAAGAATGTTTTGATCAATCATACCATGATATGTACACATCCAGATATGTCCTATGCTCTAAGTGTTATGAGCATATACCAGAATGAATCATAAAATGATCATTGGACGATAGTAAGGATATTCTTATGATCTTTTGGAAGAACTAAGAATATATTTGTGTAGAGGTGACAAACAATTACAAATAGTTCATTGTAAAGTGTTACATTGATACTAGGTTTGTCACAAGACACAAATTAAATTTATCTCAATTTAAACTATGGGTGGCACAATGTAATGGAAAGAAAGTTTCCATGATGGATTTGGATGAATTCCAAAGTTAAGACATTGTGACGAATACTACAACAAAAGGCTAAGTATATGACTGCTATAGTAGCAGCAAAGGAGGGCATTTGTGTCAAGTAGTTTCTTATCAAACTAAGGTGTGGTTCACAACGGGATAACACTAAAGATATATTGTGTGACAATAGTATCGACATGATTTAACCCCAAGGAACTAAAGGTCTCACCGAAAGACCAAATTTATACAATGCCATCTCATTGGAGAATGAGTGATGCATGGAGACTCAAAGACATGCAAATACACACGGACCTAAAAGCGTCAGATCCGTAGATTATGTTAACCACTTGAAATTGCGTATCTGGAACACCAGAAAGCCATAGGTGTTCAATACGCAAACTTTCTAAACTAGATTATTGTCTCTAGTGCAAGTGGGAGACTGAAGGGAATATGCCCGAGAGGCAATAATAAAGTGGTTATTATCATATTCCTTGTTTATGATAAATGTTTATTTTACATGCTATAATTGTATTAATACGGAAACGTTAAAACATATGTGTTTAATAAACAAAAGGAAGTTCCTAGTTATGCCTCTCTTATAAACTAGCTCGTTGATTAACAAGATGATCAAAGGTTTCCTAATTGTGGACATTGGATGTTGTTAATAACAAGGTCACAACATTATTGGAATGGTGTGATGAACATTCATCTGAAGTATAGCATTACGGTCAAAGTCATTGTGTTTATATTGCTATAACATCATACGAAGTTATCTTAGTCCTTAGACCATGAGATCATGTCAATCACTAACACCGGAAGAGTATCTTGATAACATCAAACGTCACACCGTAATAGGGTGGCTATAAAGATGGGTTCAGTGCTACGAAGGTGTTATGTTGAGGCTCATGGATCAAGAGTGGAATTTGTTCATCCCGATGACGGAGACATATACTCTGGGCCCTCTCGGTGATATCACATTAATTAGCTTGCAAGCAAGTGATTTGATCACTAGAATGTTATATCACGGGAACGAGAAAAGAGTACATGTCGGTAACGAGATCAAACTAGGTATGGAGATACCAATGATCGAATCTCGGACATGTAATATATCGCGAGACAAAGGGATTGAGTTACATGCGTATAAGGTTCACACAATCACAGAAGTCATCCTTGAATATGTGGGAGTCAGTACGGATCTCCAGGTCCCGCTGCTGATTTTTTATCAGAGGTGTCTCGATCATGTCTACATTATTCGCGAACCGTAGGGTGACACACTTAAGGGATACCTACACCATTTAGAGCAAATAATATGCCAGAGAAAAAAAGGAAAGCGCAGGAATTTATTTCACTAGACACCGAAACTGTTTCAGTTGAAATTGCTGAAACTGGTTCTGCATGTGAAATTGAATACTAGCAAGGGGTTTTATGTGAATGTTTGTTAATTAAAGTAATTAACAAAATTCTGAATAAATAAATAAAAGAGTTTTATTTAATGAGAGATTACATTAAATTTGGTGGAAATTTAATGGAGGTGAGTGGAATTTTGAGTGGGTGACTATTTATGTGAGTGGGAGCTCCACCCACATGAATGTGGAAGAGGTGGGGGCACCTCCATGGCAGCCACGCCATGGGAGGGGGATGCCCCCTCTCCCTATAAAAGGCACCCCACTCCCTCCTCTCATCTCACACCTCCTTGCGAAGGATCTCTCTCCCTCCTTTAGAATTCCCCCATGGTCTCAGATCAGCAAGATACATGTTCCCGGTGGCTTCTTCTAGAAGGATTTGTTACTTCCGCTGCTTCGCTGGAACGAGGGCACGGAGGTTGTCGGGGTACCCAGACGTGTGTGCGATCACGTATGCACCACTGCTTTGCGGTGCTGGACGTGATGGTGCTGGACCGGCTGGACTAGATGGACTTCATCACGATCTTGAGATCGGCAAGCGTTCGACTACATCATCCATGAGTACATCCTCGTTAACGCTATACGGTCTTCGAGGGTATGTATTCTATGGATGTATATCCACCCGTTGCTTGTATCTAGTAGATAGATCTTGGTGCTTTGTTCCCATCGTAGGAAACTTTTTGTTTCTATGCTGCGAACCCTTCATAGGCTTCATCAGGATCATCATCTCCACCAGCACCAGCACCACCACTCTGTCCTGATGTAACAATTATGTTGGATATTGCTTAGTTCATTAGGGGAAACGTTCCCGGTGTTGATTACTATTGTAGTTGATGCTTGTGAGTGGAACCATTGGATTATTGTTTATGTTCAGATTGTTATCCATTATCATATCATCTTTGATCTTGATCCATATGATGTCTTGTGAGTAGTTCGTTTAGTTCTTGAGGACATGGGAGAAGTCATATTGTTAGTAGTGAATCTGTGATGAGTTATTATTCAATGGTTTAGTATTTAAGTTGTGGTGTTATTCTTCTAGTGGTTTCATGTGAACATCGACTACATGATACTTCACCATTTATGGGCCTAGGGGAATGCATTGTGTATTTGGCTACTAATCGTGGGGTTGCCGGAGTGACAAAAACATGAACCCCCGTTAGGACACCTTTGCACAAGGGAGCGTAGGATCTCAGAGTTTAAGGATGTGGTTAGATTTATATCTTAATTACTTTCCTGTAGTTACGGATGTTTGTAGGGGGTTTAATCACAAGTATGTATTAGTCCTAGTAAGGGTGGTATGTTAGCACAGGTTCACTCACACAACACTTACAAACACTAGCGAAGAGTACTCAGCTATTTGAAGCGAAAGCACTTGACATAATTCCCATGTGTCCTCGAGAACGTTTGGTCCTTATAAGTATTTCCACCGGCTTGTCCTTTGCTAAGAAAGGATTGGGCCACTTGCTCCATTTGTTCGTTACTACTATTACTTGATCCTTGTTTTGTTGCCTTGTTAGAAAACAACTAAAAATCCGTTTGTTAAGTATTCACAGGGATTTCCTGCTCCATACCACTGTTCAGCACCTTCTGCTCCTTGTTGGGATCAACACTCCTATTTGTCGAAAGTACTACGATACACCCCCTATACTTGTGGGTCATCAAGACTATTTTCTCGCGCTGTTGCCGGGGAGTGAAGCGCTATTGAAGAGTGGAACTGGTAAGGGAAACTTTTACTGTGAGTATTGCTTTTGTTACTGCTTCTTACTTTATTTCCAATATGGATAATCCACTTGGTTTTCTGTTTGGGAAAACTACTAACACTGCTAGGGTAGTAGATGAACCACCTCCTGTTGAGATAGAACCTTTTAAGATACCCACAAGTATTGTTAATCGTGTTATGGATAATTATTATTTTGGGGATGGAACTATCCATCCTGGCGATCACTTGCTTTTTATCCATTGATTATGCGGGTTGTTTAAGTGTGCAGGTATCACAACTGAACAGGTGAAGAAGAAGTTACTCTCCATATCCTTGAAAGGGGGAGCTGAAGAATGGTATAAGCTGCTGAAGAATGGACAATCCATAGAATGGGAGGAGATGTCATCTCTCTTTTACTCTAAATATTATCCTCCCAGTGAGATTCATAAGGATAGAAATATTATATATAACTTTTGGCCTCTTGATGGAGAGAGTACAGCTCAAGCTTGAGGGAGATTGAAGTTACTAATGCTTAAATGTCCTATTCATGAACTCCCTAACAATATTATTCTCAATAACTTTTATGCTAGGCTTTCTCTTCATGATAAAGATTTACTAGATGCTTCTTGTGCTGGATCATTCACACGTATGAAGGAAGAAGCAAAATGGGATCTTCTAGACCGTATTCAAGAGAACGCTGAAGCTTGGGAGAATGACAAAGGAAGAAAGTCAGGTATAAACTATGATTATGACTGCATTAAATCTTTTATGGGAACTGATAGCTTTCGTGATATTAGCAATGAGTTTGGTCTTGATTCCCAAAGTATTGCCATCTATTTTAAGGCCTTTGCCTCTTATAATGAAATTCCCAAGAAGAAGTGGAATAAGTACCATGCTCCTTATAAAGATGTTGTTAGTCACGTTCCAGCTAGAAGTACTCAAGTTTGTACTACCAATCATATTGTGCCTGAACCTCATGTTGAGAAAATGCCTTTTTCCAGCTAAGGTAAAGGAGTATTCTATGATTATTAGTGCAAATAACAAAGGTACAATGAAAACTATGGAGCCTGGTAAGCATTCGAATGTTGAACCTGTGGTAGCTATTGTGAAAGACCCTGCCACTAGAAATATAGAGGATGAGCACATTGTCTTCTGTGAAGACGCTACTAATATTGTCTCTCATCCTAGTAAGGCTAGAAAAGCTAGTGTCCCTGTGCTTTCCTTTAAAATTGGTGATCATTGCTACTATGGTTTATGTGATATTGGTGCTAGTTCTAGTGCTATTCCTTATGAGCTTTACAGGGAAATTATGCATGAGATTGGGCCTTGTCAGCTTGAGGACACTGATGTGGTTATCCGCCTAGCTAATAAGGAGACCATTTGACCCATTGGCATTGTAAGAGATGTGGAGGTTCTCTGTGGTAAGATTAAGTATCCTGCTGATTTTCTAGTACTTAATTCAGCACCTAGCAAAACTTGTCCTATCATTTTTGGTAGGCCTTTCTTGAACACTTGTGGAGTTGTTATTGATTGTAAGAAGGAAAAAGTTTTAACTAAGTTTGATGGAGATTCATATGAGTTTAACTTTTCCAAATTTGCTAAAACTTTATTCAGGATGGAACAACTTGCTTCTATTGATCCAGTCTATGACCTTGGGCCTCTTTTTGATGACTGTAAGTATGCTTATTTTGATGATAAAGTTGTTGCCAGTGACAGTTATATTGTCAACTTTATTCAAAGTGCTACTGAAAGTTATTTTGAGAGAGGGAAACATGGTTTTATGCATCTCAATGATGTTAAGTTTCCCCGTCTTATGTTGAAAGCTTTAAAGTTGCATCTGTTTTGCCTTCCTATGCTTGTGGCCTTTTGTTTCATCAATTCGTTTTCTCATGGTACCCCCATTCATAGGAAGTGGGTTAGGCTCAAGTGTGTTGGTTATTTGCTTCTTGATGCTCTCTTTCACTCTAGATATATATATATCCTATGTGAGCATCTTTGGAAGTTTCAAGCCTAACTTAAAGGCATCAAAGAAAAGTACTTGTTGGGAGATAACCCAAGAGTTTTGTCGTGTCTTGGAAGTTATTACCTCTGTAATAACCGTTCCTTATCCTTTTTGTTTTGGTTTTTGTGTCAAGTTCAACTACTTTTGTGAAGTAGAGGAGTTGTGAAGAGTGGCTGTCCTGGGATAGATTTTTGTGTTGTATTGTAAAAATTCGTGAGGAAGCTCAGTACATTGGATGGAGCTGAATTTTTCTGAGCTTGTTCCCCAAGTTGTTACCCAACTTTTATCAGTTCTGCACTTTTTGATTTGAGCAACAGAAGGTCTTCGAAAAAATCAATCTTGACCTGCTGGTCTGTTTTGACAGATTTCTGCCATCATTTGCATTTGCCTCTTACAGAAGCTTTTGCTTTGAAGGGTTTTCAGTTGTAGTGTTTACCAAAGGTTTGTTTTTTTTTCTTACACTAATGTTGTCATTGAGTTTGTGCAAGGGTTTTGTAAAAAGGAAATTCTCAGGAGAAAGAGAGAAAGAATCTGCAGAGTTCGTCTTTGAATAGGTAAAAGTGGTGAAAACAGAAGGTTCGTGAAATCCCAATCTTTTTATAATTTTGATGTTTTTAATACATAAGGGAAGTTACTAGACGAAACTGAAGAGGAAACGGAGTCCGGGGTGGAAAAACCCACCCCAGGCACCGGCCCAGCCTGGCCGCGCCTAGAGGGGGTTTGCCACCCTCGAACTTCGTCTCCGCTTTGTTTCCGTGTCAAAACCTTCGTAATATATAACCCCCCGGATACCTCGAGGTTCTTGCATTGTGTTCTCGTCGTTTTTTCGTTTCGATCTGTTTCTGTCAGGAAATCTTCTCAAGTTTAGAGTACCTTGGCCTCCGCCAACGACAAAGGCAAGAAGCCCGTGGAGATAGAGTTGGAAGAACAAACCACCGCAGGAACAAGGGGAAGGAAACCTACTTTTGTAGGAGCAATTAACACTACATATGCTTTTTCTCGTCACATGTAGGGAATAGTAGCCTTCGGTCCAGAACTCATATACTACCCTGAGGCAGCGGAAGCCCTTCGAACCACCAACGAGTTCTGTGATAAGTATCGTGCTTTGAGGATGAAGGTGGATTTGCTTCAAGAGGAGAATAATAGGCTTCATAAGATGCTGGAAGATTTCCTGACCCATGACAAGAGAACACCACCACCATCGAAGGAGTAATTCGTCATCAGGTTTGGCATCCCCTTGGCTTGTTCCAAGCTTGGGGGAGTGCCACGGTATCACCACCATTATCTTTTATCTTTTAATTTTTTAGTGGATTCATATCTGTGGTACAGAGGGTTATCTTATAGTTTGGTTTGCATGTGGAAGTATCTCTCCTTTAGTTGATTATCTATGTATCCCTTGGTGTGAGTGCCTTTATTGGATTATTAATGAGAAGTCTCATCTTATACTTTTTGCACTTCTTATTTTTAGTTTGCAATCTCTATTATATGATGGATCTTGTTGTTCAGTATTGGCACCACTTTGGGATCATCAAGTGGATCTAAATTGGTTTTGGCAAACCAAGTTCTGGTCGGTAGCATTAATTTGAAAGAAAAAGAAAGAAAGAAAAAGCTTACAGGTATTTGGTATCATTTGTTTTCTTTCTTGTTGGCTCATAAGCTTAGTATTATTTATTTAAGATTATTTTGTGTCTTCAAGGAAGATTGCATGTTTGGCTTTATTACTTGTATGTTTGCTTGTTTCTTTCAACTCTCTTGCTTGCTACCCAGCCTTGCTAGCAAAAAACCTTTTGAGAAGGCATACTTCTCATGTTTCCAAAACCCTTTGAACCCAAAACTTTTGCCACTTGTGTCCACCATATCTACCTACTACTTTTGCTATTCCAAGCAAATTCTCAAGCTTCATCTACCTTTCAAATTAAAAAGTATTTTGTTATGTGAAAACTAGTTAGTAAATCTCTCACGAACTTGATGGCACACTTTATTACTTGCCCCTAATAAACTTGAACCATTGTGAACATCGAAGTTGTATATGCTTGCATCTATACGTTGGAATTAGCAGAACCGTGATGTCACGGGGAATGTTTTCAACATTGCACTTGTACTCTGTACACGGTTGATATCGTGCTCTTTTGTTTATGGATGTCAACGGTGTGAAATAAAGAGGGAACTTGTAAGTCCATGGAGTTTGTATTCCGTGTTAGAAAAATGCCTGGGCCGCTAGTCTAAGCCATACTTAATCATCGTGGAAACTTGCAGCATCACCATAGTGAGTTATCTATGAAGCATCCTCAATAAAAAGCTATACACATGGTAAATAAAAAGATTGCTGAGATGCTCATTGTCTGTTTTCCTTGTCATTTTGGTTATGGGAAAGCTCCTGTACCATGTGCAAGGGGTACCCCGTTGGCGGTTCTCAATGATATGCAAATACTTACAATGACAAGAACTTACCTGGACCCAAAGTTGAGTATGCATGAGGAGTGGCCCTCATATTCAAGGGACATGAGATTGCCAACTTATATTTCATCAAGCATATACTCCATCTTTGTTCACTTTAACCTTAATCATCTCAAGATTAAGTCAATCATGTTCTCTATCTTCCTTGTTTGCACAAAACTCTTATCTATTGAGTATAACTTTGAAAGCCTTCACTTGTGAAAAACATTTTTGAGCAAAGAGTGTTCCTGTTTTGAAACTTCTACAAAAAGCTTTTGTGAAACTGTTTTCCACGTGTTCTCTGACCAAGAACAAGTTTGCCAATTCCAATTATGATTTATCTTTATGCATCTCTATTGTGACTGATGTACTTGCTTGCAAGCTAAGTTATATAATGGTGATTTGCTTTCTTATATGATTTGTGCAATGGTAAGTGTGATGCTTCTTGTTCGTATTCTTTTATCGACACTTCACTCCATAAACCTGTGGACATGTTTACTAAGCTCAGTATTCGCTTGGGGAGAAGCGAAGTCTAAGCTTGGGGGAGTTGATATGCCCAATTTGCATCACCATTGTATATCATAATTTACCTCTATCCATTGATATTTGTCTTATTATGAGGTATTACTTATGGCTTTTCATCTGTTTATGCATGTTGGATGATTCTTGGAGGATGGACTGCCGGAGTCTGGATTCTGATGGAAAAGAAGGCGTTTCGGTGCAATTTCACGAAGATCAGAAAAATACCAGAAAAATATGGAAACATATTATTTTACCAAAAGACGAAGGAAGCCAGAAGGAGGGACGGAGATGGGCCTCAGGAGGCCCACACCCCCTAGGAGCGGGCCCACCTAACCCCGCGCCTAGGACAGGTGTGGCCCACCTGCCCGGCCTCCGACTCCACCCCTTCGCCTATATCTTCCCTATGGAACCCTGATCCTAGGGAGCGACCACAGATAGATTTCCGCCGCCTCTGGGGGGCGGAAAACACCAAGAGAGAAAGATCTCTCCGGCAGATAGATTTCTACCAGGGGAATTCCTTCCCGGAGAGGGGAGACCATCGCCATCAACATCGTCATCAAGCTAGGCTTCATCGGGATCATCATCATCATCCACACCATCATCTCCACCAGCACCATCATCACCACTTCGTCCCACTGTAACAATTGTGTTGGATATTGCTTAGTTCATTAGAGGAAACCTTCCCGGTGTTGATTACTATTGTAGTTGATGCTTGTGAACCATTGTATTATTGTTTATGTTTAGATTGTTATCCATTATCATATCATCTTTGATCTTGATCCATATGATGTCTTGTGAGTAGTTCGTTTAGTTCTTGAGGACATGGGAGAAGTCATGTTGTTAGTAGTGAATCTGTGATGAGTTATTATTCAATGGTTTAGTATTTAAGTTGTGGTGTTATTCTTCTAGTGGTGTCATGTGAACATCGACTACATGATACTTCACCATTTATGGGCCTAGGGAAATGCATTGTGTATTTGGCTACTAATCGTGGGGTTGCCGGAGTGACAGAAACCTGAACCCCCGTTAGGACACCTTTGCACAAGGGAGCGTAGGATCTCAGAGTTTAAGGCTGTGGTTAGATTTATATCTTAATTACTTTCCTGTATATGTATTAGTCCTAGGAAGGGCAGTATGTTAGCACAGGTTCACCCACACAACACTTACAAACACCAGCGAAGAGTACTCAGCTATTTGAAGCGAAAGCACTTGACATAATTCCCATGTGTCCTCGAGAACATTTGGTCCTTATAAGTATTTCCACCGGCTTGTCCTTTGCTAAGAAAGGATTGGGCCACTTTCTCTGTTTGTTCGTTACTACTGTTACTTGCTCCTTGTTTTGTTGCCTTGTCAGAAAACCACTAAAAATACGTTTGCTAAGTATCACGGGCCACGATTTCTGCTCCATACCAATCGCTCAAAGACCTTCTGCTCCTTGTTGGGATCGACACTCCTATTTATCGAAAGTACTACGATACACCCCCTATACTTGTGGGTCATCATACTATTATCCCTGGCTGCCTCTTATGGTCTTCTCGTTCATCAAATGGACATGAAGACAACTTTACTTAATGGAAAATTGGCAGTGGAGATCTATATGGATAAGTCGGATGGGTTTGTGGTAAAAAGGTGAAGAGACAAAGGTGTGGAAGTTATTAAAGTCTTTATATGGCCTAAAACAAGCACCTAAGCACTGGCATGAGAAGTTTGATAGAACTCTACTTTCTGCTGGCTTTGTCATTAATGAGGTTGATAGGTGTGTTTACTACCGCCATGGTGGGGGTGATAGTGTTATATTATGTTTGTACATGGATGAAATTCTGATCTTTAGTACAAACATGAAAGTGATAAATGAAGTCAAGTCTTTCTTGTCAAAGAGTTTTGATATGAAAGATCTGGGAGAGGCTGATGTGATTCTGAACATCAAGCTTATTAAGAACGAGAATGGGATTACTTTAACGCAATCTCATTATGTTTAAAAGGTCTTGAGCCGATTTGGCTTTATTGATGGCAAGACTTCTACAACACCTTATGATCCCAGTTTGACATTAAGAAAGGATAAGAAGGAAACAACAGATAAATTGAAATATTCATAAATTGTTGGTTCTCTCATATACTTAGCAAGCACTAGAAGACCCGATATCTCTTTTGCTATGAGAAACTTGAGTAGGTTCATGTCTAACCCGGGTATGATCATTGGCATGCACTTGAAAGGGTCATGCGCTATCTATGTGGTACAATGAGCTATGGCATTCACTATTCAAGTCACCCTACTGTGCTTGAAGGATATAGTGATTCGAACTAGATCTCTGACATTGATGAACTCTATGCCACGAGCAGGTATGTGTTTACCCTTGGAGGTGGCGTAGTGTCATGGAGGTCTCGTAGACAGACCATATTGATGAGGTCAACTATGGGAGCAGAACTTGCTACTTTAGACATAGCCACTGTTGAGTCAGAATGGTTGCGTGAGCTCTTGATGGACTTGCCTTTGGTTGAAAAACCCGTGTCGGCAATCCTTTTGAATTGTGACAACCAAACTGTTATTGTCAAGGTGAACAATTCCAAGGATAACGCGAAGTCATCAAGACAAGTGAAGAAACACTTGAAATCTGTCAGGAAATTAAGAAACTCTGGAGTAATAAAAACCTGGCAGATTCCTTTACAAAGGGGCTATCAAGAAATATGATAGAAAGTGCATCGAGTGAGATGGGGTTGAGACCCATGGATGTCACATCTATATGAGTTCAACTGTAAACGTTGCGGTCTATGAGATTTGGATGATCTCTAATAAACTCCTGAAGAGATCAGGAAGTATGACACATATGCTCTAACCCGCGGGGTAGGCTACTGGTAGCTAGGTACTAGTTATGATTTTGAGTGAAATCTATTGGCACCAAACTTGCAATTAAGGTTTGTCCATTTTTCAAGTTGTTGATAGACGTAACTCAAGATTCTAGGCAGAAGTTCAACTTAACAGTCTCTACTGAAACACTGGTATATAAATAAATAGCGAGGATTGGCAAATCTTCAAAAAGGCATTTGAGATCTGGTGGGAGATTGTTAGAAATAATGGGCTAAATCATTAGACCCATGTGTGATTTCAGATTTTCCCTAAATCTTAAAGCCCATGTGTGTGGAAGCCCATATGTGATTTGGCCCAAGTTGGTGGCAGCTCACATGTGTATGGCAAGAGTAGTGTGAGCTAAAGTTTAGTCGCACATGAAAAGTTGAAGGAGATTTACACCATCTTATAAGGTGGAGTGTTGCACCACTTTGTAAGTGAGTGACGATAAGAGAGCCACACGCGCGATCCTCCTCCAACGACGACGCCGCTCGCCCGCCCGCTCCTCACGTCACGTGTTGTAAGGTTTTTCGGAAGCGCTCCGCGTGACTTCTCAAGTCCGTCATCATGGTTGTTTTCCTGGGTGATCCCCTGGTCCACGGGCAACTCGTCTTCAACACCGAATTTGTCGACAGGCTAAGCAAACGTTGCACCAACGACGACTTCATCGGCAACCGATCGGTACATATACTGTCATCCGATCTGTTGCTTTATTATGGCTGTTAGTGCATATATTCTGTTACTGTTCATATGGATTAATACATCTAATATGTTAGAGGTTCACGTGAGTATAGTTGTTGTTGTCATGATTTATATTCTGAAATTAATTATAAAAATTATGCCTAATAATTCAACAATAAACAATAGCTAGACATGCAAGTGATGTGAGTGAGAAACTTGCCTTTTTCAAGTGGAAATTTGGTACATATGGACACCACTGATCTAGTTTTTTAAAAAAAATGAAAAAAAAATCATATTTTGGAGTTCCAAAACTTTTTGAAACTAAATCGAGATATATTCAGTGATGTATATAAAAATGTGTTAAATATCAATTGGAAATAATCTGTATTTTAAGCTACACAAAAATATAGATCTAAGTATAGTGATTTCAAATCTAAAAAATCCAAACTTTGTCATTTTTGTGTAGTTAAGAATAGAGAATATTTCAAATTAAGATTTTACATCGCTTGTGGGTGCATCATTAGCTATTTTTAAGATTTTGTTTCATATTTTTTAAAACTAGTAAATATAGTTTTAATTTTCTTTAATATGCAGGGAGCACCGGAGCTCACAGGCCAAAAGGACTTTCCGGCCTTTTTCCACGATCTCTCACGCACAGTAGCTTTGGTTCCATGCCATGTTTTCACTCTGATCTTTAATCCCAAGGTGAAACATGCACGTATGTGCAGAGATCTGAGCAGACTGTCTCGTCTCGTGCATGCATGGCATGTTATGTGTCGGCTGGCCGGGCTCAGACAGAGTACGCCGGCCGTCAGCGACGACCACAAGACCATGTATGTTATGGCATGCCCTGATTTTTGTAACCCCCAGATCGGATCGAGACTGATGTCCAATTAATTGAGTCGCCTAAAGTTCGTGCGTTTCTCGTGCGGGTGTTTTGCAAGCAAGATGATATGGATGGGGGCGTTAGGGCATCTCCACCGAGCCTATCTAAACGGTTTGTGTGTGTTCGAAACTGTCCGCGTGGACATGCGCGGCACCCTATAGGCCGACCCATCCGGCAAAACGCGTTCGGCCCGATCCATCCATGCATCTAATCTATGGATCGGTTACGTCGGCCCGGACAGCGCAGGGTGTTCTTCCAATAATTCGTCCGGGCCCTTCCGCCAGTGGCACATCAGACGCTCTCCTTCCCTAAACGCGCACTTCATATCGCTCGGTCTCGAGCAGGAGCAGTTTTTGCCGCCGCCACCACCACTGCTCGCTGCCGCCGGCGCCTCCCGCGATATCGAGCGCCACCGCATGCCACACGCGTTGCCGGAGTTGTCTGGCCGCTCCACAGGCAGTCTCGTCGCCCTCGATCTTCGCCATTGGACTGGGCACGCGACACCCTCTGCGTGCGTATAACCTACTCAATTAATTGCCTGAGGTACGTTCGCCGGTCCTTTTTAGGTTTTGTCCAGCCCGCTTCGGGAGTTGCCATCACCATTAACGGCCGCATACTTTGCAGATGGGCAGCAGCCAAAGAGAAATGGAGTTCTTCTACAAGAATTTTGTGGAGTCATCCTCCGAGGAGGAGTCCGACGGTGAGACTGAGATTGTGATGGCGGCTGCACAAATGGTGCACGATCACTACCTCCTGCCGCCACGCAGAGGTGGCTCGTCCAAGCGGCACCAAGCCAACCAGGAGCGCGACCGAGAACATGGCCACATACGTCTTTACAAGGACTACTTTCATCCAACTAATTCAGTCTTTAAAGAGAAGGCATTCCGTCGCCGCCATCGGATGTCGAGGGACCTGTTCTTGCCAATTCTCAATGGGGTGACGGAGTACGATAGCTACTTCAAGGCCAAGTATGATTGCACCGGTAAGATTGGCTTCTCCTCTTGCCAAAAATATTCTGCTCCCATTCGGCAGCTTGCGTATGGAGTTCCCAGTGAACTCCTCGGCGACTACATACGCATGAGCGAGTCCACATGCCATGAGGCTATGTACCGGTTTTGCAGCGCGGTTATTGCAGTGTTTGGCAAAGTTTACCTGAGAGAGCCAGACACCAAAGACATTGCCCGTCTTTTGTCCATCAACGAGAGAAGGGGGTTTCCTGGTATGCTTCGCAGCATCGACTACATGCATTGGCGGTGGAAGAACTGCCCATTTGGTTGGCAAGGGCAGTTCAAAGGGCATGCAGATGGGTGCACCGTCATACTAGAGGTCGTTGCATCGCAGGATCTCTGGATTTGGCACTTTTTTTTGGCATGGCTGGATCAAACAATGACATCAATGTGCTGCAGCGCTCTCCGGTGTTTGCTAGGCTGGCGGAAGGCAATGCCCCACGGGTTTCTTATCAGATCAATGGAAATCCATATGATATGGGTTACTATCTTGCTGATGGTATCTACCCCTCCTGGGCCACCTTTGTGAAGACAATCCACAATCCTGAAGATGAGAAGTGCAAGAGGTTTGCGAAAGAGCAAGGGGCTGCTAGAAAAGATGTGGAGCGAGCATTTGGTGTGCTTCATTCAAGATGGGCTAGTGTTCGGTACCCTTCTAGAACCTGGAGCGTAGAAAGGATGTGAGATGTGAAAAATGCTTGTGTCATCATGCAAAACATGATCATCAAGGACGAGCGTCATAACGGCATCTTGGACCAAGGCTGAGACTTTCAGGGTCAGTTGGTTGAGCCAGAGTCAGGTCTAGCGTATTGGAAAGATTTCATGCGAGTGCATAAAAATTTGCGTCACAGGCAAACCCATGAACGGCTTCAACTGGATTTGCTTGAGCATATATGGCTCGTGCGGGAAATCTCAATGTTTAATTATTTATTTGTTTTGTGTAATGTGAATGACGGTTTAGTTGTTTTGTATCGAACCATGTGGGCCTAAATTATTTATATGTAAGCACTATTTCAATTTGATTATCTAATATAGTTTATTTGCATCCAAAAATTAATTTTCTGACAAAATTTGCAAACATATGAATCCCTGGCCAGCCCCGGCCAGCGTTGGCCAAGCGCGGACAAATAGGTCGCGCCGCTCGGCGTGGCTGGCCGGACAAGCCGGACCCCCTACCCATACTAACCGTGGCCCGACCCAAATGGACACAAACGAACCGTTTTGGGTCGGCCCGGTGGAGATGTCCTTAAAGCATCTCTAGCAGATTCGCATATCGACCATACCACAAAATTTTAGGCTGATGTGAGGTATCGAGCCTGAAAACTGGCTTTTGTAGATATTGCAAACTGTGTCCTACCGTAATTTTGCCGTTTTCTGCAAAACGGTCTGTTCGTCCTGCATATATTTGGGACTGGAGGGGTCGGATGCGGTAACCATTCTCCCCTTCTCCCCCACATAGAAACCATTGCCGCTACCGCTTGCTCAGATTCCGGCCGCGTCTTTCGCCGGAAATCAAATCGCTGCCACCTACCACCTCCCAGCCACCCCTCTGTGCCATGGCAAGCCAATCGTGCCGGAATTTGGCCGGACGAGGCGGCCGTTCGCCGCGGCGCGGAGGGAGCTCCGATGCCCGAGCTCATGCGCCTCCGCCGAGCAACGAGGAAGTCTGCCGGCGCTGCTCCGAGCAGGCCCGCGTGTGTGGCTCCCTCGCGCGCTCCCGCGTGACCTTCCCGGCGTGGGCCGGGTTCGTCTTCGCGCCCTCCGCGCACGATGCCGAGGCTGGTAACTCTCGGGATTCCATGAGAACGGGCCCGCGCCTCCATGCGTCGTCGCCGGTGGTGCACGTGTCGCCTCCAGATTCGCGCCCGCATGGTGGGGTCACATCTCCGACGAGGAGAGCGACGATGAGGAGACAGACTCCGTCTCGGAGGAAGACGACGCGGTCCATGGAGCGAAGTTCAATTCGCTCGGGACACTCGTCTCGAACGCGTGGGACCACGCAAAACGCTGCCGCGAGGAGCGTGAGGCCGAGCTCCGCCGCATCTTCCGTCGCTCCGCCCGCGAGCACCAGGCCCGGCTCGGGGTCTTCGTCATCGACTACTCCGATGACAGCTCCGACTCTGAGTTTGAGTTGGCGATGGACAACGACAACGCCTTGACGCTCTCGTGAGTGGGTACCACCGGCGACTTCTAGGGTAGATTGGATGTAGGGCGCGGCATCCAATTTTTTGTTGTCAATATGTTGATCTTCGATGATCGAAACTCCCCCTATGTATGAACCGACGCCAACACTTTATTTTAAAATATGCAGTTCATTTTAGTGTATATGTTCCACCACAGCAAATTTCATACCGCAAACGCGATGTGTAGTTTACCGCAAACCACGTTTGCGGTACGCGCATTTGCAGTATCTCCTAGAGATGCTCTTAGGGCATCTCCAAACAAGCCACCGCCTTGGTTGAATGTCTGAACACCCCAAAGTTAGGGCAACTTTAACTGCTCCCGCAAATGGACCTGACGGGTCTGAACTAGTCCAAACGGACCGATACCACAACGCAATGGCCATCCACAAACGAAGCTGGACCAGTGGAGCGCTCCATTTTGGCACATCCGTGGCACAAACTTGGGCCGCGTTTGAGGGAGGAGGAGGAGGAGGACGACTCGCATGTCTGACCAATGTCCTCCCGCTTCCCACACGGGCCCTTTAGTCAGGCACACAATCTTTCTCCTCCTCCTACGCAGCTCCTCCTCCCACCACCTTTTCCCATCCCTCGGCGTCGCTGTCGCTCGACCAGTCCTTGAAAAGGGCCATCGATGCACCTCTTTTTCCGTCCCCTTGTCGCCGCCTTCCAGGCCTCTTGTCGATGAATCTAGGACTTCTTTCCACAGCTAGAGCAGGCCAATAGGTGCCCACATCGTTGTCCGCCAGATTTCTCACCCGGTCGCAGGCTAGCCCGCATAGCCTCGTCGATTTGGAACCTCGGACGGCCACTACTGATACTCGCCGCGGCCAAGACTGGACGTTCTTGCTCGCCATCTTCCAGAATTGGGCCTTGATATATCATGCGGACCACCTGTTCGACCAATTGCTCGGCAGGGACATGTACTGATTTTCCATCCTCCTTTCTTGATTTCGGTACTCATTTGATGGTCGTGTGTTTGTGTCCTTGATTTGATCCGCTCAATCATGCATGCCATGTACAACTCGTAAGAGTATTACTACAAGAATTTCATTGAGCCATCATCTGACGAGAGTGACGATGACAGTGAGTTTTTCACGACTCCCATTCTCCCCGATCTAGCCAGGATTGCGGAAGTAGATCTTTTCAAACAGGGATCCAGCGGCGCGATGGTGTGCCAAAGATACATTGTCTCCCATGCGCATAGTTCTTCTTGGAACCACGCACACGAGAGCCAATAAGAGAGAGAAATTTCCTTAGAGAAATATTGAGTTGGTTGTGTGTATTTTCCCTCCCATATGCCCCTCTTTAGGGAAAGGGAAGGGACTCTACCTTGCCAAGTCCTGGGGTGGGAATAAACGAGAGGGAGGAGGAGGCGCACCAAGGAGGCGGTCGTGTGGGGTCGATCTGCCAAGCCCATGACCGGCCGGCGGCAGAGGTGACCCATCCCGCACACCCTTCCCTAGGCGGCGGCCTTGCCCATTTGGGGCGGCTTTCCCTATTGGGCCTTCTCTCCAGGGTTTGACCCATTAAGGTGGGCTGTCCCATTAAAATTAACTTTAAATATTTATTTAATTAATATTGAATACATATTATTTAATTCTCTTTGATCCGAAACACCTTTTAGATTACTCCGAACAATTTCGGATCCTCCTGGAACGATTCTGGTTCTCTCACGTAACACTTCTGGCTTTCTCTTGTCTTTCTTCCGATGAATCCAAAACAATCTCCAAGTATCGTAGAATCCTTAAGTGTGTTACCCTACGGTTCGAGAACATCATAGACATGATTGAGACGCTTCTTGGATCAATGATCATCAGCAGAATCTGAATACCCATAATGATCCCTGTGCATTCCACGATATCAATGTCGTTTAAATCATCAATGCCAAGTCCAATTCCCTTTGTTACTTTGATACTTGAATTGTATGAATCTGATCATCAGTATCACTATAATTTGTTCAATCTTGTTGCCGACAAGTACTGCTTAACTCGTTCATGTGATATTACATCACCATGACCTAGTCATACACTGCAGAGCTTATGGATGTTATCTCACCGAATTGTCCCAGTGTATCTTCCTGTCATGCGGGAGAATAAATCAAGAAGCCTCGGGTGATAGTGATTAAATATGATCTCATGGTCTAAAAAATAGGTTACTATTCTAAATATCGCAACAATAAACTTTATAACTTGATCGTGTTACAATACTTATATTGAATACAGTGTCCATCACATCATGCAAGTAATGAGATGACCTCATTGTCAATTGATATAAATGGCCATGATCAGAAAACTTTGATCACCAGTTGACCAATGAACTAGTTGAACAGAGACTATTAGAGACCTGGTTTGTTTATATATCATGAGTGTACCAATATTTCTGATTGATACAATTATAGCATGGCATAAAACTATTATAAAATAATTGAGATATGATAATAAAACCATTTATCATTTGTCTCTAGGGCATATATCTAACAACCCTTATGTCTGTTCGGGACGTACTGACAAGGTGTTCAGAACGAGCGAGTATGTCTGTACATATCCTATGTGATAATTTTTTCCTCAAATTTTTAGTGGATTAGATAACAACTGGTTGCGGATTCCGCGGATTTAAAGAGAAAATAGAGCAAACTTGACCGGAAATAAGAGCTCATAAACAGAAGATTTATATTTCTATCAAAACTTGAGAGGAATTTAACCCTTCAACCTTGAGGATAGTTAAAAAAATAGAAACACGAATTAAGATAAAATCCAAGTATTGATGAGATGGTATAAATATAAACTGATAGTTAAATCATTAGTCTATTGATGCTAAATTTGGGAGCAAGACATGTTCGAGAACAAGGATTTTCTAAAGGCGCCTCTATGTAGTGGAGTGTTAAAGTCAGCATAACGTCAGCGTGGTCACATGCTATCCAAAAAAACTGAAAAAATGTAAAACTTATAAAACATGCTTACGAACTATTTCAAATGTTTTAGTCGGTCTCAATTCTGTGTCAATTAGTGATGTTAGCATGACATCATCCAGCGTGTGTACTAAAAAAATGGCTAAACAGATGCACCAATCTCAAAGAAGAAATGGATGATGAATGAGACCACTGCATGTACAGACGCCTTCTGAAAGGCTTTTCCGACATGTTCGATAATTGAACTTGGTAACTCAATAACCACTAACTCTCTCAAATGCATTGACTTTTGTCTCGAGAATAGGATTACCTGATTTGAAACATTCTAATAAAATTCTAATTATTTTCAGATAATTAATATATACATGTTATTTGCTATGCTATATCCTACTTTTTATCCGGGGTGCCCTTTGGAACCGAATATCCTTATCTAAAGGATTCTTTGGACTCTTTAGAATTAGATATGGATACCTTAAAACGATTCAAACCGGATTACGGAAAAGTTACTCTATTCCTTTATATCCCTACGCCCATGGGAACCCAAAACGGGCTGGACTTTGTTAAATTTGGCCATTTCCCAACAATTTGCTTGTTTTGATCTCAACTATTTATAAAATAAATATTCTATCATGTAACTATAAACAAATAAAAGCACATATACATGCAAAAAGTATAATTTAATTTCGGGAATTAAATTTTAACTGGTTCGAGCATCCATCAAAGTACCAAAAAGATCATGAAAAGCAATAAACTTTTTGTTTACAAAAAGGTCCACCCATTTATTAGTAATCATCAACAATGGAGCCAAAATTCTGTAAAAGTGAAAATAATTACATACATGTTCTTGGACCACCTAGTAATGGCTACAAATCTACAAGTATTGGAGTGAACCGAAACGCAAGTTGTCGTCCTTGACCCTCTCTCATTTGATCCAGCCAAAGATTGTCGTAGTGAATCTTGGCATACGAAAATGGTCGTGTGTAGCACCTGGGTAAAACCACTACTAAAAAATCGCGTGTTGTTTTGTTTGTGTGCATCATCATGATCGCATGCTCATGTCACCATGTTACATTGCATTTGAGCATCGTTATGACATCATGCATATGTTTGCCAAAAATATTTTTAAAAAGCCGTGTCCGTAGTTATGGAAGACTTGAAGCATAGTTTTTCTCGATCATAGACAACTATAACTAAACTTTACTGTGTTAATTGGACTTGTATCTAATATGACTAGTAAGTTGGATAACCACCATGAAAAGAATGAATATAATTTCCAACCGTGTGAGTTTCCTCGGCAGGACATTCCCGTTTGGTCTTGATAGGGAAATACCAGGATGGGTATGCTTGGTGGTAGTATCAGGTTGGTTCCAAATAGGTCTTTCTTATCTCTCTCTAATAGCCAACAGTTGTATCAACTTTCTATAGGTTGTTTAGTGCATGCTGTGCTGCCGCTTCAGTCTACCATACCTATGTAGACGAGATCCGTCGAATTCTAAGTCTCGTCGTGTACTGGCCTCAGTACCGACTGCTCTCTTTTTCCTTTTCCCTTTGTCGACGCCCTTTTTGTTTTAGCAGGTTTGAGATCGACGTCGTTAGCAGGGTTACCCTTCCACTTGGCTTGGGCAGGGTTATGGACGCCATTGATTATTCTTTAGGGCTATTAGCCTAATTTGCATCTTATCCGTACTCAGATGTTATATTGTTTTCAAGGGGATTTGGATTTTTGTACTATACATCTGTATTCTTGACTCATGGAGTCGTGTTGTATATATCTGTTCTGTGGGTTCCATCATGGACTAATGTGTAATGGTATTACTTCATTTTTCACCCGCACGAAAGTGCCTGGTGGGCATATTTGGATCGTTTTTATGCGGGTTTGGCGGGAATCGCTAAAACTTGCATAGGGCTGATTCAAGAGTGTTACAAAGTGGTACCAGAGCTCAGCAGTTACGATACCACACTGGTCCAGCATGTAGGATAACCTAGCTAATAGACGATGTAGAGTGTCAAAACTATTTTGAAAATCGGTTGGATAGATCTGATTAGGTCTGCTTTTACTCCTTACCCCTGTGCTATTATTTTCTTCCCTCTGCGTGTTTTGAATCTTCCTTCTTATCTTTTCTTCGAGTCCAGAAATTCTCATGTTTGGGTTTCCGTCGTACCTTCAGGGTTTCGCTTCCATCCTCTTATAACGGTCTTCATACTATCTGACGAATTTTCCTCCGTTGTACCTTTTTAGTTGACCTAAAATTCACTAAAAAAATTCTTTATATCTTTTGGTGTTTTCCAACGTGATGACGTCTACATCAGATCTGATGAAGAGCCTACATCATTCCTTTGTTTCTGAACATCGCTTGTCAAGATTTTCAGTCTTAATTACGAGAACTAGTTGCCTAATTCTCCTATTCATGTATAGAGTAATGCTTTGGGTGTGGGATGGAGTAGCTACCATACCACTACTCTTTTCATTCACCTTTTTGTACATTGAATCAGTGGATCAAACAATTTTACTCATCCACGGAAGTTCGATGTGGCCTTATCTTTCGAGACCTCGACCTTCGACTTTGTCTCTCCAGAGTGTTCTCTCGACGAACGCGAGAAATGACCCCTTGTTGGTGGTGTCGCCGATTTCGAGATGGGGGAAGAATCCTTGTTAGTGGTGTCGTGAGGATTTACACACAGTGAAAAGATTCAGACCGTCGACCTTCTTCCCCATACCATGAGGAGGATCTCGAGGGCAAGATCCATTGTTAGTGGTGTCGAATTGTAGCACCCGGGTAAAACCACTATTAGAAAATCGTGTGTTGTTTTCTTTTTATGCATCATCATGATCGCATGCTCATATCACCATGCCACATTGCATTTGCGCATCATCATGACATCATGCATATGTTTGACAAAACTATTTTTGAAAAGCCTCCCTTTGTTTTCCAAATGTTTGACAAAACTATTTTTGTATTGTTTTCAAGGGGATTTGGATCTTTGTACTGTCTATCTGTATTCTTGACTCATGGAGTAGTATTGTATATATCTGTTCTGTGAATTCCATCATGGACTAATGTGTAATGGTATTACTTCATTTTCCACCCGCACGAAAATGCCCGGTGGGCATATTTGGATTGTTTCTATACGGGTTTGGCAGGAATCGCTAAAAATTGCATAGAGCCGATTCGGGGGTGTTACATCGTGTTAAGGCTCCAAAAAACAGCGCACCAATGCAACAACCACCGCAAAAATGAGAACATTAGATTGAAAGAGACCACACTAACAAACATGAAAACTTACCAAAACTTAGAAGATCCGCCGAACACACAACTTTACATGCCCTTTGTCGACACTCACGCACTACCAGAGCAAAGATAGGATGGGAGTACTTTATTCTACTATGAAGATGTCACCGCCACCTCACCACCCGACAAAGACACGTAAATTAACTAAAACAAGAACATGAACCCGCACGCCGACAAGAGGTCGGGCTCCACCGCATCTCCAAGACCTGATAGGCCATCAAAGGCTAGGCGTATGGGATGAAAACCCTATTCGCCCAGAGAACTTTCCTCCTCATAAGTCTGATACTGGTTTGGTATGCAAATTAACCAGCGTTGCTTCTATTTGTAAAATATGCCTTTGACCAAGCTTGTTCATACCATGTCTTCGTCGACCATTTGGATTATGCAGTTGACAAGATATAAGCCTACTCGGTCAACAATTGAAGACCTATTTGGTTTTCCTCCGGTTTTCTATTTGATATTGTCTCTTGCAACCTTATTCGCTTTAGAGGTCACCTTATTTCTCTCAATTGCTACCTTTTTGGCCTGCAACACCATGAAGCTCATGAAATTTTTATCTTTATTTTGTTCCTTTATCTACCATATCTTCCCACTCGACACCTCCTTTATGCTCATCACTTCAATGAAGGATTCTTGCAATGAGGTTGATGACGCCACGACGATTGCAGCCTCTTTCGAGTACTTCCTTCCCTTTTTCTTAACCGCTTGAGGCTGGACATGGCGATTTGGCTTCCACGTCTAGATGCATCTATTATAGAAAATGCATTTTATATAAATTTCAAAATATTAAAAAATTTGAAACAAAATGCCAGAAATGCATCCGAACATGCTATGTCCTCACACAAAGTTTTCTAGTGGGAAGACATTTTTCGAGGTCTGTACAAAAAAGACAAAAAATGTCTTGTAAAAAACTAGTTTGTAACATCAAAAATTGTCTTTTTACACAATCCATATAAAATATCTTTTTTTCGTGAAATTTTGTGTACGATCATATACACCCGGATATTTTCTTAAAAAATTTTAACATTTTAAAAAATATATTTTTAACAGTGGGTGCATCTACACCTGAGTGCCAAAGTGGATTTCCGCTTGAGGTTCCTCTTCTTTATCCACATGGCTTGTTTGGGAGCTTGGTGCGCCATCGTTGCACGACTCTTTGTTGGAGCATCATCATTCATGGCTTCTTGGCGATTTGTTTACACGAGATTCTTTGTTGGAGCACCACCGTTCATGGCTTCTTGTTGCTTAGGGATGCCCATAGGGCTTTCCACTTTTGGCATCCTTAGATCCTTGTCCAACAATGTGATAGTTACTGGAATAATATGTTTTTTAACAAAGAAAATGTCTTCATCATTGTAGGTTATGAAACGATATACACGCCGTCTCCGTATTTTGTCTATGCTTCTCAAGTTGGAGGATCGGGATTTGGCAGCAAGTGGTCCAAGAGTTACCCACCACCATGGGGTCATCTAATTTATAAATTGTCAATTTATAGACTTACATATATTTTTACCTTGTACATTGTTATTTTCATTGGTAATATGCATCTTCTATGCAGAGGCCGGGTTAAATATTTTTTGTTGTATCCCTTGGTAAATAAATTTTTATTACTATAAAAAACGTTTTTTTTGAATTTGAAAGAATAGTTGAGGGGATCAAGTGCCACTTTGAACCTAAGGGGTGTTGCGTCCGACGCCTATAGTTATGAGTTATATGTAGGAGTACTAATTTATGTGAATTTTGATATCAAGGACGATAGAAGACTCTAGGCACGTAAATCCACTTTGACTCATATGTGTAGACGTTTTTTCTGTCTTTTTACACAAGCCCTATAATTTTTTTAAAAAAACTTTTACATGGAACATGGAATTTGTGGATGTACGCACAGAAAAATCTTCAATTTTTTTTGATATTTTAAAATACTCCTTTCGTTTTAAAATATAAGATATTTTAATTTTATGAAGCAAATGTATCTAGGTTTTTTTTAGTGCATAGGTTCACTGAGTTTGAAACGAACCTACACATTAAAAATAGTCTAAATATATTTGTTTCACAAAGCTAAAATATCTAGATGAAGAGGATACGTTTTAACGCTAAACACCACGTTCGCCCCTAGGCACCTTTTTAGTGAAAAAGAAAATCGGAAGACGCTAGGTGAGAGAGTATGCAGTCAGTTCCACTGTTGAGAAACCAAACCACGAATCCGGCAGTGGTTTTGTTGGAATTCCGGCCGGCGGCTCAAGCAGATGAGCTTAACCAGACCAATTGCTCTGTCTTGCTCTGCTCCTCCAAACCATCTCTCATCTCCCACCTTCCTCCTCACCTCGCACTTGCAACTCAGCTCCTGCTGCTCGTCTAGTTCACCAACCAGAGGACATCCCCACCCACACACAGGCAGACCCCTCCCCACCGCCGGGAAAGGAGGAGAGGAGATGGAGAGGAAAGGAACCCCCTTTTCTCTTTTCTTCTCACCCGTATGGATCGGGGTGGTTCTGGGCTCCTAGTAATGCAAGCCAGCTGCCCCGATTGGATCCGCGAGCACCGTGCGAGCGTGCGGCGTGGCGGCTCCGGCGTCCTGTCGTAGAGGCCGGAGATTCCTCTGTTCGAATGGCCCTGTGAGGCCTCGTACTGTTCTTGATGGTCGCCGCTGCAGGATGCTACCGGTGGTAGGACGGCACAGGTGGGAACACTTTCTCGCTCTGCTGTCTGTCCTTCGATGAAATTTCGTGATATCATGGTAATATTTGTTTTCTGATTACACACTGGATCATTTTTTGTAAAAATGTTTCATCCCTTCTTTGAGAGAAGAAGTGAGTTTGTAGCTGTGCACACAGATCTTATTTAATTTTGTTTCTTGAGATAAGAATTGCAATGGTACTAACTGCTTTTAGCATTTCGTATCCATGTTTCTTTTTCTTTTTTGAAGGAATTCGTATCCATGTTTCTGATCGGATTGTTAGTATGAGTTTCGTGTGTGCTGGGCTGCTGGCTGTAGATTGGAGCTAGATTGCAATGGATAAAATACTTCCTTGAATTAATCTATGAATGTAACTGCAGTAGATCCATTTGTGGAGAACAAATGATCCAAATATAGTTTCCTTTTAGTCTCTTATATGCTGGAGCTGAACTTTGATCGCAGTTTGTCTGGAGCAGCACTGTATGAAAATTTAGTTGAAATGCCAGGGACGACTTGCAATGTAAATAGACCATATGTTTGCCACTTTTTTTTTCGTCGATAGTCGGATAGTGTGCCAACTGTTTCTTAGAAGGTATTTCGATGGGTTGGCCTTCCTGAATATCGAGATGATATAAACCAGTCATTTGTTTGTGTAAAACATGTGTAGATGTCTAATAGACCTTGGACAAGTATTACAATATTCTTCGCAAAAAAAAAGCATTACAATATAATGTATTGTTGGAGGCTATGAGAGAGAAATTGGGAATAGAAGTAACCAAACTACACATATGTGTGCACTGCTACATGGTTTACATAAGAAAAGTATTTGGCATGACACAAATATAGGTTGTGCGGTGCGTCAACTGTACACTCTACAGAAGAGAGGTGCCCAGAGGAAACAAATAGGCAGTGGTGTATCCAGTGGAGGTGCCCATGGCACCTCCTCCAAAATTGCAAACTTATATGCATCATATGCTATTTACAAGTAACCCATCTATTCTATGTCAAGAACAAAAGCTTATCAAAATAAGCTGAACAATCCCACTAGGTATGACCTTGTCTCCGAGTCAATCAGTTCCTCGTGCCTCATGCGCTCCTGATTCCTTGGCAGCTCAACGGCTATGGCTGCACTTAGAGTTTCATCAAAATTTTGTCAAACTTCATGTGATTCTAGGTTGTACTGAAATATATGTATATAAATCAAACTAACTTGAAATCTTAGTCAAAATCCATCAAATTTTGCTTGAAATTACAAAGAAGTTAAAAAAAAAATCATTTTGGTGACAGTGAAAATTATTTTGTGTGCCAGAAGAAATACTAAACTATTCATATTGTAAATTATTGGATTTTTATGAGCTCATTGTATTTGTGGTGTTCATATCATTCTTGTTGTGCACATAAAGTTTGGCACCCTCGATAGTCAAATTCTAGATCTGTCACTGCGAATAGGTGTTTGCAAAATAGGAGATCAAATCGAGGAGATATATATAGTATACATTGTCTGCAGCAAATATATCAAATGAGTTTGCATAGCTTATTTTCCCGTCTCTTCAGGAAATATAGCTCGACGGACTGACATGGAGTGAAGGAACAGCTATCCCTGCCTTGTGTTGTTATACACAAAATTATTTACCACATATAGACCAAAGCTAAGATGGAAATAACAATACAACTAAACATGTACCGGCTGTATGGGTCTTAATGGGATGAAAGTCATACATCAGTCATTTTCTCCCCACAAAAGAAATGCATCTGTTGTGTTTTCAGTTTTGACATGGTAGATAGTTTGGCTTTGAGTTTATGTTTGGCTCTGAACTGTAAGTATGGTAACCAACCGTGTGTGTTGTTGTTATCCTCTGTTATTTCTCTATCATTTTATTGTGTGCTGAGTGATGATGACTACATAGCATTCGTTGCATCATGTATGGGTATGGCTGACGAGCGCTGGCTGCTATTTGGTTATTTTCTTGTTTTTTTTGTTTTTTGTGAGAAGAATTGTGATGATACTATCTGCTTTTAGCATTTGGTTTGCAGGCAAGGTAAATCGATGTGTTCAGTGAGGAATCAAGAACTGAGTTGCTGCAAGAAATGAATGAACCCTGGTAGAGCCGATGGTAGGAGCAGTGCAGCTGAGGATCCCCTCCTTGTGGGTCCTCCTGTTCCTCTTCTCGCTGCTGCCACCGCTACTGTCGGCGGCGTCTGCTGCCGATTTCAGCCACTGTGGCGGCTGTGATGACGGTGACAGTGGCCTCTGGAGCACGGAGAACATCCTGCAATGCCAAAAAGTCAGCGACTTCCTCATCGCGACAGCTTATTTCTCCATCCCGCTGGAGCTGCTCTACTTCACCACCTGCTCCGACCTCTTCCCACTCAAGTGGATCCTGCTACAGTTCGGTGCCTTCATCGTGCTCTGCGGCCTCACCCACCTCATCGCCGTATTCACCTATGGTCCACACTCCTTCCATGTCGTCCTCGCCCTCACCGTCGGCAAGTTCCTCACCGCGCTTGTTTCCTTCGCCACGGCCATCACGCTGCTCACGCTCATCCCACAGCTGCTGCGGGTGAAGGTCAGGGAAAACTTTTTGAGGATCAAGGCCCGGGAGCTGGACCAGGAGGTGGGAAAGATGAAGAGGCAGGAGGAGGCCGGCTGGCACGTGCGGATGCTTACGCAGGAGATCCGCAAGTCGCTTGACAGGCACACCATCCTGCACACCACCATGGTCGAGCTCGCCAAGACGCTCCAGCTGCAGAACTGTGCCGTGTGGATGCCGAACGAGGGCAGGACCGAGATGATCTTGACACATCATTTAAGAGAAAGGGAGATCACCGAGTCACACAGTGGCGCCATTCCGATCAGTGACCCTGACGTGGTTGAAATTAAGGCGACGAGGGGCGCGAAGGTTCTCGGGATGGAGTCAGTGCTTGGGTTTGCAAGCAGGTGCAATCCTCAAGCCGAGGCTGCTGTTGCCGCGATACGGATGCCGATGTTGAGGGTGTCGAATTTCAAAGGAGGCACTCCAGAAATGATGGAAACAAGCTATGCTATTCTAGTTTTGGTTTTACCTGAGGATGGTTCCCTAGGGTGGGGTGAGCAGGAACTGGAGATCGTTGAAGTGATTGCTGATCAGGTGGCTGTTGCACTGTCGCATGCTGCAGTTCTAGAGGAGTCTCAGTTGATGCGGGAGAAGCTTGCTCAGCAGCATAGAGACTTACTGCGGGCAAAGCATGAAGCGGTGATGGCAACTGAAGCTAGGAATTCCTTTCAGAGTGCAATGTACGACGGGATGCGTAGACCGATGCACTCTGTCCTTGGGCTTGTCTCAATGATGCAGCAGGAAAGTATGAATCCGGAGCAAAGGCTTGTGACGGATGCCATCGTCAAGACGACTAGTGTTGCCTCAACATTGATGAATGATGTTATGCAAACATCGACGATGGACCGCGAGCATTTATCTTTGGTTAGGAGGCCATTCAGCCTGCATTCCTTGATTAAAGAAGCAGTCAGTGTTGTAAGATGTCTATCTGGTTCCAAGGGAGTTGATTTTGAATTTCAAGTGGAGAATTCTTTGCCCGAAAGGGTCGTTGGTGACGAGAAGAGGGTTTTCCATATTGTCTTGCACATGGTAGGTACTCTAATACACCAGTGTAGTGCAGGCTGCCTCTCCTTATATGTGAACAGTTACAGTGAGATGGAAGAGAGGCATAATCAGGATTGGATCCTGCGAAGGGCAAACTTATCTGCCGGCTATGTATGTGTGAAGTTTGAGATTAGGATTAGAAAATCCAGAGACAATCTTTTGGGTTCATCCTCCAGCCAAATAAGTCAAGGGACAAATGCTAATAGTTCGGAGATGGGCCTTAGCTTCAACATGTGCAAAAAGATTGTGCAGGTATGTAGAAAAACTCCTCATCGTTCTTTATCTGATAGGAAGCAAACCTTATTTACACTACTCATGGTTCTTGTTTCTCCCATGTTACCGATGAAGTTGTATTGTGTCGCACGTTTATTGTAGATTACATTCCAGGGAATTATATATTGATCCTCATGTGTTCCATAAGTTTCTTGATTCATCGCTCTTGCTGTTTATCTTGTTTCACGCAGTTATTAAGCATTCAAGCTAGCATGTATAGTTACACTGCATCATTCTCAAACTGTGGAATCACTTGGGATTTTCTGCCAGCATACTTTATGCGTGATGCTATGAACGCTTCAGCACTTCATCATGGTTCGAACTGCGAGTTTTTTTTTCTGTGCAGAATTTCCTTGGAATTATGCTTTGTTGAAAAAAGAATCATCTTATGCTGCTAGTTTCGTGCTATTTGAACTCTTAGCTGGGCATTATATAAGCTAGTGTGCATAGTTACACTACATCATTCTCAAACGTCAAATCGTTTGGGATTTTTCTATGTTCTGATTTTCTTTGCAATGTTATGAAATCATCAACACCTCACTATTGTTGAACCGAGATTATTTTCTTGCATCCTTTTGCAGCAGTGACACTTTAATAAAACTATCATCTTGTGCTACTTCTTCTTGCTGTTTGAACTCTTAGTTGGGCATTATGTAATTGGCTGTGAAGACTTGTGATGCATGTTCTCCATAAATATATTCTATTATACTTGTGAATTGAATTTTGAAACAAATATAAAGGTCACACTTAGGATTCTGTCAACAATAAGTTCAATCAATTGTGCAAGTCACAGTTCTGTTCTTTGCTTCATGTGTAATCTAAATAATTCTTTTTTTCTGACACGAGCATTTTTGTTCTGCCACAGATGATGAATGGTAATATTTGGTCAGTGTCAGATCCAGAAGGCCTCAGAGAAACTGTGATGCTCGCTCTCCAGTTCCAGGTGCAACATGTGACCCCTATTTCTGGAGCATCCTCGGACCTCTACCGATCATCAGCAATCCCCAACTTTAATGGGCTCCACGTTCTTCTAGTGGATGGCGATGACACCAATCGGGCCGTCACCCACAAGCTCCTTGAGAAGCTTGGTTGCCGGGTCTTCTCGGTCAGTTCTGGCATACAGTGCATGACCTCCTTCGCCGGCGGCGAGTCGTCCTTCCAGCTGCTGATCCTTGACCTCACAATGCACACCATGGATGGGTTCGAGGTAGCCCTCGCGGTCCGCAAGTTCAGGAGCAACAGCTGGCCGCCGCTGATCGTCGCACTTGCAGCGAGCGCCGACGACAATGTCCGGGATAGGTGCCAGCGGTCGGGAATCAACGGTCTGCTCCAGAAACCTGTCACGCTAGCGGCTCTGGGCGACGAACTGTATAGAGTCCTTCAGCACAACTGAAAGAGCCTGACAGTTCTAGTTTCTGTCGATGTTCTGTAGCTCGATTGATAGTCACTTGGCTGCTAGGTTATTATGCCAGGTTAGGTCCATACAGATCACAAAACATGTGCACAAAAGGAAATGTACAGGAAGGTGAAAACAGCCTGCCTTTTTGCTGCTTGGTTCCTTTGGTGAAAGGAGGTGGGAAATTTTGAAGAGATCAAAAAGTTAGATTTTTAGGCCTATTCATTTGTAAACCCTCTAGTAGATTTTTGATCATTTGTGAGGCAAATCATTCAAGGCAGTCAGCTTGTGATAGCTCAGGTTCATGAACTTGAGTAGATTGAGGCTGTGGTTGATTTGGTGGCGGCACTTTTGATACGGACGGGTTGAGTTCGATGAATGCAAAAAGGTAGGCACTATTACTATTGATGCTGACTTCCTATCTTGTTGAAAAGAAGAAGTACAAACGAGATCGTAAGCAGGCAAAGACTAGTGTTGATGATGACTTCTTCAGTCTCTTTCTTCTAGAAAGAAAGATTAGAAGGGAAAAACATAGGCACGCTATGAATAAGTCTTAGGTTTCAGATTATCTTATGCAAGATCTTCTCCAATAAACAGTATAATCACTTAAACATCAGTAATCAAATGTGAATAGCCTGTGGCTAGACATCATTGCCAAACGTCCAAATTTGGTGCTGGTTTGTCCATGCAAAATGCAAGTGGTTGTTTGTGCTAAAGCAGCATGGCTGTCTGTGCTAAATACTATAAAACCACAACATTCTCCTTTTTGGGTGGCAACCCATTTGGGGATTACATAGACAATCTAGGTTCATCCTTTTTTACATGTGCATGTAATTTCTCAATTCCTTCCATGATATTGACATCTTGATCTCCCAGCCATTAAATTCCATGGAATACACTTTTGGTTATAAAGACAAAGTCGTGTCGTCATGGGCATTCTTGAGCCTCAAGGGTTCCATGCACCTGGACTGGAGACAGTGGTCCATTATGGTTTTTCTTCTTGGTAATAACTGCTCCCTTTCTGTAAAAATAAGTGACTTGTATTTATGCATATGAATCTAGAAAAATCAAAGTCAGTTATTTGTAGACGGAGAGAATAGTATTGTTAAAGAAAACTACCGCTTAGACAAAAATGCTTGGGTGACACCCTAAACAACACAAAAGTATCCGCTTACTTGCAATTTATTACGGTGGCGTTCTTTGCAGAAAAAGATAAATTGTGAGACTGACTCTATTTCCATGTCTAGAAATGTGGTAGCAAATTCTTAAAAATAAATATCTTCGGAGGAAAACGTTATCTCAAGTGGATGCTAAAACTACAGATTCACCTTTTTGGAAGGGCCTTATGCGTGTGGAAGATATGTTTTTCAACGCAGGTTCTTTTAAAATTGGAGACGGTGAAAATTTACGCTTTTGGGAAAATGCATGGTTAGACGATGCATCATTAACACATCAATATCCGTCCTTATATAATATTGTTAATAGGAAGAATGTCTTGATTGCTGATGTTTTATCGCAAACTCCTCTGAATATTGGTTTCAGAAGAAGTTTGACTGGCAACAAATGGATATGTTGGTTATATTTGTGTCGGCAACTAATGATGGTTCATCTTAATGATATTCCTGATAAATATATTTGAAGTCTCACAAACACGGGTGTATTTACAGTTAAATCTTTGAATCTAGATCAAATGAATGGCCATAGAAGATTCCTGCATAAGTATCTATGGAATTAAAAGTCCCATTTAAGATCAAAATATTTATGTGGTTTCTCAAAAATAAAGTTTTATTAACAAAGAATAACCTGGCTAAACGAAATTGGTATGGCTGTCAAAAATGTGTTTTCTGTGGTTCTGAATAGTCCATAGATCATCTTTTTCTGTCATGTCCTTTTACACGTATTATTGGCTCATGGTTTACTTTGCTCATAGCATCCCCACCGTGCAATATTACTAATATGTTTGGTAATTGGCTAAATGGGATTGATAAGATTAATAAAGCTAGAATACGTATAGGTGTTTCAGCTTTATGTTGGTTTATTTAGACGTCCAGAAATAACATTATGTTTAAAAAACAAGCGGGTACAAATTTCTTGCAGGTTATTCGGCTCGCGGTGCACTAGATTCAACTATGGTCTTTCCTTCTCCCGACGGATCAGCGGGAAGATATGCTTTCTGGATGCAACTAGCACCTGACGGTCGCCCAGGACTTCTATTTCCGGGCTACATGCTGGTGGCACACTAGCAGACTTTAGAATGGATAGTTTTGATTGCTTCTTATTTTTAGATGGTTGACATGTATCGACCCTATCTGATCCATGATTGTAAGACTATGATACTTTTTTGAACAATGCAATAAAAAGGCTGTGTGCATATATTGATGCAGAGGCCGAGGCTCAGCTCCCCATTTTAAAAAAGAAATGTTTAGAAAATACAAATCATTTGAATACGAGTTCTGGTTAGGTCCCACGTGCCCTCCAAGAAAGGAACCTAGGTCCAGCCCTGACCAAAGATACCCTAAATAACAACGACAAAGTAGCAATCTACTTGCACTTTACATGTCCGTCTTGAATTTATAAGTGCAAGAAATTAAATTTTGCACAAAGAAACAATAGTACTCGTTCCGAATTGGATTTAGTTGGAGAAAGGGGCGCTGAACCTGATAATGATGCATTGCTGGCTTGTTAAATGTTGCAAGTGTGTGTGCCAGCCTTTGCTGACTGCGCCTTGAGACCAAATACATTGCTCTGCCTCTCTCGTCATGTCTCATGTGGATAGGTACGGATATTGCTTCTCTGGATGCAGTCAAACAATATCTACATAGGAAAATGAGACGGAAGAATTACTACAGAGGAGGCTAGAAAGGTGCACGGTTGGATGGAGAGAATTTATCTGTAGAGGGTAAGGAGGTTTTGATCAAAGCTATGCCGCATGCTATTTCAATATTTTTCATGGTGTGTGTTTGGGATATGCTATATAGATATTCTCATAGCATGTCTCCTATCCGGATAACCCGGGTGGCCTGCAGTTGGTAGCATGCCCCATGGCCTGCTGGGTGGCCTAGTTAGATGGATCCAGAAGGGAAGCCCATACCGGATAAAGGAAGACTACGGAGGAGTCACCGACATACCCGGAGCCTTGGAGTGCAAGACACGCTAGACTAGTTGTAAGCATTGTTCAAAAAATAGGCCGAATCAGCGATTAATAGTCCGATTAATTGCTACTAGGACCTGACCGTGTCGATTATCACTAATCCTTTGGGTTAATCGTTTAGCCCGATTAATAGGTCTGACACTCCGATTACTAGGTATGTTCCCGATTAACCACTACATTTGATCAAAAAAGTTGCAAAATTATCAACATATATTGCCCATCAATCCGCTAGCTCGCCCCAATGGAGTAGGTTTTGCGAAGCTCCCGTTCGATCCATTCCTCCAGGAGCTTGATTTCAGCCATCACCAACTAGTTCCTTGTCGTTGTTGACCAGTTCCTCGTAGTCGCCGACTAGACCTCAGATACAAGAGCTCGAGCGCCTTGAGGATCTCATCCGGAAGCTTAAGGCTGAGGATTCATACGTGTTTTAGGTGCTAATTTTTATAGGCTGCACCGATTAATAGCCGACCGATTAAATCAGTTAATCGTCCGAATTCCTATTAATCGCTACTCCCAAGCCAACCGAGCAGCTAACGATTACCGATTTCCTTAACATTGGTTGTAAGCAGTGTAGGACTTTGTAACCTGTCCGGCTAGGACTTTTCCTAGTAACCCTAGGACTTGGCGACTATATAAGTCGGGCCTATGGGAGCCTTTAGGGCACAATCTCAGAAGACAACTTAGACTTTCTAGTCACCTCGCATAGTGAACCAATCCCTGTAACTCGGCGTATTGTCCTTATAGTGATTTATAGCAGGAGTAGGATTCCGCCACCGTTGTGAGATCTGAACCTAGGTAAGCTGTGTTACCTCGTACCCGTCAACCGTCCGCCTTCCCCCACGTCTCTAAACACGCACTGTGAGGACCCCTCCATGGCGTACTCGTCGGCAATACCATGACAGTTGGCGCCCACCGTGGGGCAAGGCGTTTTAGGCTCTTTAGTGGGCGAGGACCAAGATATTCACGGGAATCGGCGAAACCGTAGCCATCGGTCATGTTCTCTTCTTCGGCAATGTTTCGATCGTCCCCCCCGATGAGTTCTGGATCCCGGCGAAGACGAACCCTACGCGGTGCTCGATCGTCCCCATCGGAGATATCCACCTCTTTATCGGCGAAACCGACTCGGGCACTAGTTCCCTAGGAGTCGGAGGAGCATCAAGACCTGCACGGACCGCCTACGGGCAGGATACGATCGCGGAAGGATCGATGTCGGATCTCTCTTTGGAGTTTGCCGACAAAGATCGCAGAAATCCATAGAGAAATCTAGAGCAATGGAGGCTGAGTACAAGACTCTGCTGCAGCAGCAGAAGGCCAAGAAAGCTCCGGCTCACGTCATCAACGATCCTGGTGTGCGGCGAAACCTAGGATGGGCTCCCCCGAAGCCGGCACAGGCCAAGCCATACATTGACAGTGAAGGCCGGCAGGTGATGCCCACTCCTCTCCTCAACCTCGTCGTCGCCAAGACCCTTCTGGAGCAGGATAGATCACTCGAAGCGGTGGACCAGGTCTATGACCTAGTGGCCAAGGCGGTGAAACAGCAGGAAAAGGCCACCTCTCAGAGGCTTGAGTCTGACCCAGCGTTTTGCTAGTCTAGCCAGCATAAACCACCAAGGGATAGATCTCCTCTTGATGTCGGGTCTCAGACGGATTCGTCAGAACGAAGACGGAGGGATGCACGCAACAGGAAGGATGCTATCCCCATATCCTCCGACCATGGAGGTAAGTCCCAACCTCGTCGCCCATCGCCATCGCCCCGCTCCCCCCGACATCGCGAAGACACCAAGACTCATCGTCGTATGGATATGCCTCCGCCAAACCAGAGCGGCATCGTCATCCGTGACAACACGGAGCAGGCCCGTCATGACGGAGAACGCAACCAAGGACACAAGAGCAGGTCGCACCATGACTCTCCGCGTCCGACAAGAAACCGCGACAAGCGTGAAGCATCGCAGGAGGGTAACAACAAAAAGGTTAACCCACCGCCACCTCCGCCTCCGTCGCCACCTAGTAGCCACCATGGCGGAGGAGGCTCGTGTCATTCACGCAGCCCATCCCCTGATGGCAAGAAGAAGAAAATAAGCCCGGAGCCATACGATGCATGTCCGCGTCTGGACAGGATCCACGAGGCCCGGGAAGGACCATACCTGGGACCACGTTGCTTTGGACCTGTAATACGGTCCGCAACTTACCCCAAAGGTTTCCGAATTGACAAGACCATCAAGCCCTATGACGGCACCGCCAAGCCGGCTACATGGTTGCAGGACTACAACAACGCGGTGGAGATCACCGGGGCTAACCCCAACGTTGCCGTCAAGTACCTCCCATTGATGTTGGAGGGCACGACTCGTAAATGGATTGATGACTTGCCGGAAAGATCCATCTGCAATTGGTTGAACATACAAGAAGCGTTCACCAAGAACTTCGAGGGTACATACAAACGTCCCTGCACTGTTGGCGATCTACAGCGGTGCGTGCAAGAGAAAGACGAGACATCTCGCGCCTACCTCTCCCGCTGGCTGGATATGAAGAATTCCTGTGCAGGAGTGCACGCCCAGACCACCATGGCCGCCTTCATCGATGGGTTGGAAAGGGGCACGTTGCTCCGAGATTAGCTGAAGCGCCTGCAGGACAATCACCAGCTAGACTTGAACCAGATGATTCAGTTGGCCAGTGAGTTCGCGGCTACCGACGATGATGCTCGTGGCTCTTTGCCGGCAACGGCCGTCCCAACTCAATCTCGGAGGAACAACAACACCAAGCGGAAGACCGCGCCAGAAGAAAAGAAAACCCCTGACATGGTCGCTATGACTTTTGCAGGACGAGATGGCTGGAACTGGCGTGGAAGCGAGTGGTCAGCGAGGCAAAGTGAAAGCGCCGGTTTCGCTCCGCATTCCCCAAACCTACGAGGAGTACCGCGATATGCCGTGCCTCGTACACCTCGACGCCAACGACAAGGCCACCCACACCAATCGCCACTGCAAGTTCGTCAACGACCTCAAGGAGGACCCGGAGTCCGGTTACAAGCGAAGTCGGAAGAACAGACCACGAGGCAAGGGCAAGGGGAATAAGAAGGAGGAGGAGTCCAAGGATTCAAGTGACATGGACGAGGATGTTGACCCCAAGCACGCCACCAAGAGCGACGGCAAAGGCAAGAACCCCTTCGAGAAGAAGGTGTCAGTTTTCCACACTTTCCTTGGCACACCCACCGTTCGACAACAGAAGACCTCCATGAGGATACTGATGGCTACTCTACCCCTAGTTCCCCAATTCTTGCGCTGGTCGGAGATTCTGATTACTTGGGACAGGAAGGATCACCCAGACCTCATCCCTACGGAGAACCAATACACCATGGTCATCAACCCCCTGATTGACGGCAATGAGTTCACCAAATGTATGGTAGATAGTGGAAGCAGCATCAACATCATGTACCTGGATACACTGCAGAAGATGAACTTGACGGAGGCAAACCTAAGGCGGACCAACACCATCTATCACGGCGTAGTTCCTGGTCGGGAGGCTCGGTCCCTTGGGTGCATCACACTTCAGGTCGCTTTTGGTGATGTTAATAAGTACCGCCAAGAGCGCATGAACTTTGAGGTGGTCCCCTTCAAAAGCGTGTACCACGTCATATTCGGCCGCGGCATATTCCACACCTTCATGGCCAAGCCATGCTTCGTCTACAACAAGCTCAAGATAACCTGACCAAACGGTGTCATCACCGTATCCGGAAGCTTTACCAAAGCAAGGGACTGCAAGATTGGAGAAGAAGCCTACGCAGAAGCTGTCCTCTATAGTGAAGAATTCAAGGAGGTCCAGAGCAAGGTCGATGCCTCGGAGATGCCCGCGTCGAAGAAACAGATTTCTAACTTCGCCCCAGCATTCAAGGCCGCCATCGAGACCAAGCCGGTGGAACTTGTGGTAGGCGATGCCTCCAAGACCACCGCCATTGGGACGAACCTGGACCCTAAATAGGAAAGCGCGCTCGTCGAGTTCCTCCGTGAGAATAGGGACATCTTTGCCTGGCAACCTGCCGACATGAAAGGTGTACCTAGGGAACTTGCTGAGCACAGCTTGAATATTGATCCAAAATGCAAACTAGTGAAACAACCTCTATGACGCTTTAGAGATGAGAAGAGACGCGCCATAGGCAAAAGAGATAGCTAGGTTATGTTGGAGATATGCCCTAGAGGCAATTATAAAAGTTATTATATCTTTGTGTTTATGATAAATGTTTACTTTCATGCTATAATAGTATTAAACCAGAAACATTAATACTCGTGTGATTTGTAAACTAAATTAGAGTCCCTGGTAAAGCCTCTTTATAATACTAGCTTGTTGATTAATAGATGATCGTGGTTTCTCGATCATGAACATTGAGATGTTATTAATAATAAGATCATATCAGTTGGAGAATGGTATGATGGACATACTCCTATAGATAAGCGTAGCATAAATATCAAGTCATTTTAAATAGTTCGTTTGCTATAAGATTTATGATACATAGTAACCTAATTCCTTCGACCATGAGATCATGCTAATCACCATCACCGGAAGGACGATTTGATGACATCAAACACCACACCATAACTGGGTGGCTATAAAGGTGGCATTGAGTGTTCGGAAAGTATGGGTTGAGGCACATGGATCAAGAGTGGGATTTGTCCATCCATATGACAGATAGATATACTCTGGGCCCTCTCAGTGGAATGTCATCCAATTGGCTTGCAAGCATGTGACTGTCTCACAAGGGATCACATATCACGGGAACGAGAAAAGATTACTTATCGGTAACGAGGTTGAACTAGGTATGTAGAGATACCGACGATCAAAACCTCGGATAAGTAAACTATTGTGAGACAAAGGGAAATTGGTATCGTATGTAAGTGGTTCATTCGATCGCAAAGTAATCGTAGAAATATGTGGGAGCCATATGAATTTCCAGATTCCTCTATTGGTTATTGATCGGAGAAGTGTCTCGGTCATGTCCGCATAATTCACGAACCGTAGGGAGACACACTTAAGGATTCAATGTTATTTAGTAGATATGGAATGTTAATAGGGATACCGAATGTTGTTCGGAGTCTCGGATGGGATCCGGGATATCATGAGGAGATCTAGAATGGTCCGGAGAATAAGATTCATATAAGGAAAGTCCTATTTCGGAGTTCGGAAAAGTTTCCGATGTTTTCATCGGAGAGGTTCTAGAAGGGTCTATAAGGTTCACCGGTCCGGAAGGGGAATGGTCCATGAACGTGTCATGGATATGTGGAATGATTGGATCATATCCTAGGTCACTTGGTGTTGACATTTGCAAGAGAGAGATAAAGCTCTAAATTAAAAGTCAAACGGGAAGTTTGAAAAGTCAAAATGGAACAATGGTTTCCTAGTGGGAGAAGAAACAAGTCCTTCTCTCAATCCAACTTGAGTTTGGGTTTGGATTCAAACCCACCCCTCCCAAGGCTGCCCCTCCCTCTCATAAATAGAGGGGAGGGTCGCCCAACACCACAAGATCCAAGCCTCACAACGCTGCCGCACAAGGCCGCCGCCATCGCCGCTGCGCCGCCGCCGGTTCGTCACCTCCGCCCTAGACGCCGCCGACACCTCCTCCTCCTCCCGGTCATCTAAACCCTAGATCTCCGGGAAACCCTAATCCACCATAACTCGCATCCGGCTTAGCGGCCCTCAGGATCTTCCCTCTACTTCCGACACCACGCCGTCGTGCTGCCAGAATCACGAGGGGAGAACTACAACCTCCGCTGCCTGCTAGAACAAGGGAGAGGAAGGTCTTCATCGAGTACCGAACGTGTGAACGACTGCGGAAGCGCTGCCGGAACGCGGCGCCGGAAGGATCGTCTACGCGATCTTGAGATCGGCAAGTGTACGACTACATCACCCACGAGAATCTGCTCTCGTTAACCGCTTTGGAATCTTCGACGGTGAGTACTTCTATCGACTCGTTGCTACAATCTAGTAGATAGATCTTGGCTTGTCTGTGTGCATGCGGTAGAAATTTTTTGTTTTCCATGCTACGAACCCCTACAGTGGTATCAGAGCCATGTCTATATGTAGATCTGTTGCACGAGTAGAACACAATGGTCATTATGGGCGGTGGTGCTTTTATTATCAATTGTTTTTTGTGTACTTTGCATCTTGCGATATGATGGGATGAAGCGGCCCGGTCTAACCTTACATGACATCATTCATGAGACTTGCTCCATGCTCAACATGCAACTTGTATTGCATAAGTGGCTTTGCGGGTGTTTGTCTCTCCCATCATAGTATATATTCAATTTACAACGGGCACTTGATAGTTCAAACATCAACGTTGTGGTTCTTGTTCATAAGTTAGAACGACACTTATTGAAAGCCCCAAACCACATAAAACATGCAAAGAAAATTAGAGGCGTCTAACTTTGTTTTGCAGGGGTGTGCTGTGATGTGATATGGCCATGATTGTGATTATATATGATGTATGCAATGTTCCTTATTGTAAGTTGGCAACCGGAAGGAGCCATATGGTTGTCTTTTAAATTTCGTTAATACCTGCGTGTCTATTCCAAGTAGTTATAATAGTTGAAGCTAGTGGACAACAACCATGAAACGATGCCATTGACCTTGACGCCATACCGGTGATGATGGAGATCATGTTCGTGCTTGAAGATGGAGATCGGAAGAACAAGAAGAAATGCCATATCATATCACATATTATGTATTGCATGTGATGTTAATTCTTTTATGCATCTTGTATTGCTTAGTTTGCGACGATAGCATTATAAGATGATCCCTCAAGCACATAATTTCAAGTATTAAAGTGTTCATCCTTAGTAAGCACCGTTGCTAAAGCTCGTTGTTTCGAAGCACCACGTGATGATCGGGTGTGTTAGATTCTGCGAGTGTATACAACGTGAGCAAGCCAGATTTTCTCATGCGGAAGCTAAGGTTTGATCTTGACGAGCCTAGCATGTATAGACATGGTCTCGGAACACGGATCACCGAAAGGTAAAGCATGAGTCATATAGTAGATATGATGAACATGTTGATTGTTCGCCATTGAAGCTACATCAACTCTCGTGATGATCGGTTTTGATGTGGTGGATTTGGTTCGTGTGATCACTAAAACAATTTGAGGGATATTGTTTTGAGTGGGAGTTCACCTAGATTAATTTAACTATTAATTAGAACTCAATTTGTCATAAACTTAGTCTAAACTATTGCAAATATGTTCTAGATCAATGGCGGCCCCTACCATCAATTTTAATGCATTCCTAGAGAAAGAAAAGTTGAAAAACAATGGAAGCAACTTCGCGGATTGGTTCTGCAATTTGAGGATTGTCCTCAATGCTGGTAATTTGACCTATGTGCTGGATGCAATCATTGGGTGACCCGCTGCAGCCTGCCATCGATGAGGTAAAGAATGTTTTCCTCGCCTAAGAATCAAGATCTACGCTCAAAGTGCTATCTTGTATGGTTTGGAATCAGAGCTTCAGAAAAGGTTTGAAAACCATGACCCACATGATATTGTCCGTGAACTCAAAATGATATTTGAGGCTCACGCGGAAGTTGAGAGTTATGAGGCTTCTGAAAAGTTCTTTAACTGCAAGATGGAAGAGGGCAGCTCTGTCAGTGAGAACGTTCTTAAGATGTTTGGGCACGCAAGCAAGCTTCAAAGCTTGGGTATAGTGATTCCTAATGATTTGGGGATTCATCGTGTCCTCCAATCACTACCACCAAGTTACAAGAACTTTGTGATGAACTACAATATGCAAAACATGGACAAGTCGTTGCCAGAACTCTTCTCCATGTTAAAATCTGCAGAAGTGGAGATCAAGAAAGAGCACCAAGTGTTGTTGGTCAATAAGACCACCAAAATCAAGAAGCAAGGCAAGTATAAGAAAAAGGGAAACTTCAAGAAGGGCGGTAAGAAAGTTACCGCGTCGGTGAAGAAGAACAAGGCTGGGCCTAAGCCTGATACTGAGTGCCTTCATTGCAAGGGAGAAGGTCACTGGAATAGGAATTGCCCAAAGTACTTGGCGGATTTGAAGAACGGCAACATCAAGAATAAAGGTATATCCGATATACATGTTATTAATGTGTATCTCACTAGTACTCATAGTAGTGCCTGGGTATTTGATACTGGTTCGGTTGCTCATATTTGTAACTCGAAACAGGTACTGCAGAATAAACAGAAGCTAGCAAAGAACAAGGTGACGATGCGCGTTGGAAATGGATCAAAGGTTGACGTGATCGCGGTCGGCACGCTACCTCTTCATCTACCATCGGGATTAGTTTTATACTTAAATAATTGTTATTTGGTGCCTGCGTTGAGCATGAACATTATATCTGGATCATGTTTATTGCGAGACGGTTACTTGTTTAAGTCTGAGAATAATGGTTGTTCGATTTATATGAGTAATATGTTTTATGCACATGCACCTTTGATAGATGGTCTATTCTTATTGAATCTCGATTGTGGAAATACACACATTAATAACATTGAAGCTAAACGTTTGAAATTGAGCGATAACTCGACCTATATGTGGCAATCGCTGCCTTGGTCACATTGGAGTGAAGCGTATGAAGAAACTCCATTCTGATGGACTTCTTGAATCACTTGATTTCGAATCACTTGAAAGATGCGAAGCATGTCTGATGGGTAAAATGACTAAGACTCCATTTTCTGGTATGATGGAGCGAGCTACGGACTTATTGGAAATCATACATACCGATGTGTGTGGCCCAATGAGTGTAGCATCACGCGGTGGTTATCGTTATATTCTTACCTTCACGGATGACTTGAGTAGATATGGGTATATCTATTTCATGAAACATAAGTCCCAAATTTTCGAGAAGTTTAAGGAATTTCAAAGTGAGGTAGAGAATCAATGTAAGAAGAAGATTAAATTTCTACGATTTGATCGTGGAGGTGAATATCTAAGTTACGAGTTTGGCGAGCATTTTAAGAAATATGGAATACTTTCACAATTGACACCGCCGGGAACACCAGAGCGTAATGGTGTGTCCGAACATCGTAATCGAACTCTCTTAGATATGGTTCATTCTATGATGTCACTTACAGATTTACCGCTATCATTTTGGGGTTATGCATTAGAAACAGCCGCATTCACTTTAAATAGGGCACCATCTAAATCCGTTGAAACGACACCGTATGAATTATGGTTTGGGAAGAAACCTAAATTGTCGTTCCTTAAAGTTTGGGGTTGCGAAGCTTATGTAAAGAAGTTACAGCCAGACAAGCTTGAACCCAAAGCGGAAAAATGCGTCTTCATAGGATACCCGAAGGAAACTATTGGGTATACCTTCTATCATAGATCCGAGGGCAAAATCTTCGTTGTCAAGAATGGATCCTTTCTAGAGAAGGAGTTTCTCTCGAAAGAAGTGACTAGAAGGAAAGTACAACTCGACGAGGTTGTTGAACCTTCTCTCAAACTTGCGAGTAGCGCAGCACCGGAAGTAGTTCCGGTGGCACCTACACCAATAAGAGAGGAAGCTAATGATGTTGATCATGAAACTTCGGTTGAAGTTACTACAGAACCTCGTAGGTTAACAAGAACTCGTACCACTCCTGATTGGTATGATCCTGTTATGAGTGTCATGTTGGTGGACAACACCGATGACCCTGCGACATATGAGGAAGCGATGATGAGCCCAGATTCCAATAAATGGCAAGAAGCCATGAAATCCGAGATTGGATCCATGTACGAAAACCAAGTATGGACTTTGGTGGACTTACCGGATGGCCGGAAGGCTGTCGAGAACAAATGGATTTTCAAGAAGAAAACAGATGCTGATGATAATTTTACTGTCTATAAAGCTCGACTTGTCACAAAAGGGTTTCGACAAATTCAAGGTGTTGACTACGATGAGACTTTCTCACCAGTAGCAAAGCTAAAGTCTGTGAGGATTATGTTAGCAATCGCTGCATATTATGATTATGAGATATGGCAGATGGATTTCAAAACGGCGTTCCTCAATGGAGACATTGATGAAGAGTTGTATATGATGCAACCCAAAGGTTTTGTCGATCCTAAAGATGCTAACAAGGTATGCAAGCTTCAAAGGTCCATATATGGATTGAAGAAAGCATCCCAAAGTTGGAATCAACATTTTGATAAGGTAATCAAAAGTTTTGGTTTTATACAAACTTATGGAGAAGCTTGTATTTGCAAGAAAGTGAGTGGGAGCTCTGTACCATTCTTAATACTATATGTAGATGACATATTGTTGATTGGGAATGATGTAGACCTTCTAAATAGTGTCAAGGATTATCTGAATAATAGTTTTTCAATGAAAGATCTTGGCGAAGCAGCTTATATATTAGGCATAAAGATTTATAGAGATAGATCGAGACGTCTAATATCATTGTCACAGAGTACATATTTGGACAAAGTTCTAAAAAGGTTTGGAATGGAAGATAGCAAGAAAGGGTTCTTGCCCATGTTGCCCAATACGACCTTGAGTAAAACTCATAGTCACTGTGGCAGAAGATAGAGAAAGGATGAGTAAGACTCCCTATGCCTCGGCCATAGGATCTCTAATGTATGCCATGCTATGTACTAGACCCGACATTGCATATGCTGTTAGTTTGACTAGCAGATATCAAAGTGATCCAGGAGTGGATCATTGGACAGCGGTCAAAAACATCCTTAAGTACTTGAGAAGAACTAAGGGTATGGTTCTTTCTTATGGAGGTGATGAAGAACTCGTTGTTAATGGTTACACCGATGCTATTTGGAACACCGATCCGGATGATTCTAAATCTCAATCTGGATACGTATTTACTTTGAATGGTGCAGCAGTTAGCTGGAGGAGTGCAAAGCAAAGCGTTGTGGCGAGATCTTCAACTGAATCGGAATACATAGTTGCTTCGGAGGCTTCACAAGAGGCGATATGGATGAAGGAGTTCATTACAGAGCTAGGTGTGGTTCCAAGTGCGCTGGACCCAATGTCTATCTATTGTGATAACATGGGCGCCATAGCCAATGCGCAAGAACAAAGGTCACACAAGAAGCTGAAGCACATCAAGCTACATTTTCACGCTATTCGAGAGCATGTCCAAGATGGTGACATAAAGATTTGCAAAGTACACACAAATCTGAATGTGGCGGATCCTTTGACTAAACCTCTCGCAAGGGAAAAACATGACCAACACCAAACTGCCATGGGTGTTCGGTATATTACCATGTAATCTAGATTAGTTGACTCTAGTGCAAGTGGGAGACTGTTGGAGATATGCCCTAGAGGCAATAATAAAAGTGGTTATTATTATATCTTTGTGTTTATGATAAATGTTTACTTTCATACTGTAATAGTATTAAACCGGAAACATTAATACTTGTGTGATTTGTAAACTAAATTAGAGTCCCTGGTAAAGCCTCTTTATAATACTAGCTTGTTGATTAAAAGATGATCGTGGTTTCTCGATCATGAACATTGAGATGTTATTAATAACAAGATCATATCATTAGGAGAATCGTATGATGGACATACTCCTATAGATAAGCGTAGCATAAAAATCAAGTCATTTTAAATAGTTCGTTTGCTATAAGCTTTCTGATACATAGTAACCTAATTCCTTCGACCATGAGATCATGCTAATCACCATCACCGGAAGGATGCTTTGATGACATCAAACACCACACCGTAACTGGGTGGCTATAAAGGTGGCATTGAGTGTTCGGAAAGTATGGGTTGAGGCACATGGATCAAGAGTGGGATTTGTCCATCCATATGACAGATAGATATACTCTAGGCCCTCTCGGTGGAATGTCATCCAATTGGCTTGCAAGCATGTGACTGGCTCACAAGGGATCACATATCACGGGAACGAGAAAAGAGTACTTATCGGTAACGAGGTTGAACTAGGTATGCAGAGATACCGATGATCAAAACCTCGGATAAGTAAACTATCATGAGACAAAGGGAAATTGGTATTGTATGTAAGTGGTTCATTCGATCGCAAAGTAATCATAGAAATATGTGGGAGCCATATGAATTTCCAGATTCCTCTATTGGTTATTGATCGGAGAAGTGTCTCGGTCATGTCCGCATAATTCACGAACCATAGGGAGACACACTTAAGGATTCGATGTTGTTTAGTAGATATGGATTATTAATAGGGATACCGAATGTTGTTCGGAGTCTCGGATGGGATCCGGGATATCACGAGGAGATCCGGAATGGTCCAGAGAATAAGATTCATATAAGGAAAGTCCTATTTCGGAGTTCGGGAAAGTTTCCAATGTTTTCATCGGAGAGGTTCTAGAAGGGTCTAGAAGGTTCACCGGTCCGGAAGGGGAATGGTCCATGAATGTGTCATGGATATGTGGAATGATTGGATCATATCCTAGGTCACTTGGTGTTGACATTTGCAAGAGAGAGATAAAGCTCTAAATTAAAAGTCAAACGGGAAGTTTGAAAAGTCAAACTGGAACAATGGTTTCCTAGTGGGAGAAGAAACAAGTCCTTCTCTCAATCCAACTAGGTTTTGGGTTTGGATTCAAACCCACCCCTTGTAGGGATACGGGTAGGCTACACTAGCGCAAATCAAAAAATTTCGACCGCGTATACCAGGATTACTGTTGTCATAGATCACGGGATTACCACTAGACGCGCAGTTGCGGAATTGATGAAGCGTCGAGCGGCTGCACGTTCCACGTCTCCTCCTTGTCCTCGTCCTACGAGAAGCTTCCCTTGCACAGCTCGTCCAAGCGCTACAGATGCAGCGCCTCCGAGGTATCCACACGTACAGGGTGGAAGCGTCAGACGCCGGACTGCTAGGTCCGCGTGTGCAACACAGGCGTGAGGAGTGGCGGCTGGGAATGATCTAAGGTCTTAGGTCTCTCCCTTGTCAGCTCACCCCACCCTCTCTTATATAGGCGTCCCTAGTGGGCTTCTACATTAGTAGCCCATTAGTACCCTAAGCCTGGTCTAATTCGGATCCAATCCTCATTAGGCTTCCAGCCCCTTAAGTGTGTGACCCTATAGGTTCATATGCGTATAGACATGACACGAATACACTTATTCTGTCAATAGTTGGTAGCGGCCTCTAGCAAGACATGCCAACTCCTAAACGCATACAAAGATCATATCGGACGAACCATCACAAGGTTTAGTACATGTCTTTCCCTTTGCCTCACGATATTTGGTCTAGCTCCAAGCTGACCTCCCTTTCTCGATACCGTGATTCGGAATCCCTTTACTAGGTTAACTCTTAACCATATGTAGCACGGCCATGCATTTCTGGATCCGATCACTCGAGGGGACCAGAGATATCTCTCTCAAGTAGAGAGGGGCAAATCCCATCTTGATTGACCATGCCTTGCAGCATGCTTTAGGACAAACCCGAAAGCTACCTTTATAACTACCCAGTTACGGTGCAGCGTTTGATAGCCCCAAAGTAGGTCGATCCACATCTCAAGTACATGCGACAATCTCAGGTCTAAGGACAAAACGTACACGATGTGTAGAGAGAGAGCTGCAACTAATTGCTAGTCTCAGGTTGGGTCAGTCCAACCGCATGTTCATAACATGTGTCCACATCATTGGTTTGACATCTCCATGTCTATGACTTGCGAAACATAGTCATCAACCAATCGATGTGCTAGTCTAGTATTCACGTGTGTCCTCACATGAACTCCGACTAGGGACAACTTTTAAATAACCATACAAGTATAGAGTTTCACAAACAATTCACGTAATTGCCAATCAATACAAGTTGCCTGATATGGATATTCAAGGAACATTACAATAACTCATGGATACATATGAAATATCATCATCTCTATGATTGCCTCTAGGGCATATTTCCTTCACCCCTCCCAAGCCTGCCCCTCCCTCTCATAAATAGAGGGGGAGGGATGCCCCAACACCACAAGAGCCAAGCCCTCCCCACACACCCGCGCCGCCGCCGCCCGCGCGCCGCCGCCCTAGCCACCGCCGACACCTCCTCCTCCTCCCGGTCATCTAAACCCTAGATCTCTGGGAAACCCTAATCCACCATAACTCGCATCCGGCTTAGGCGAAGCCCTGCAGGATCTTCCCTCTACTTCCGACACCACGCCGTCGTGCTGCCGGAATCATGAGGGGAGAACTACAACCTCCGCTGCCTGCTGGAACAAGGGAGAGGAAGGTATTCATCGAGTACCAAACGTGTGACATTGAGCGCCGAGCCTTGAGCGCCTTGAAGGATCGTCTACGCGATCTTGAGATCGGCAAGTGTACGACTACATCACCCACGAGAATCTGCTCTCGTTAACTGCTTTGGAATCTTCGAGGGTGAGTACTTCTATCGACTCGTTGCTACAATCTAGTAGATAGATCTTGGCTTGTCTGTGTGCATGCGGTATATTTTTTTGTTTTCCATGCTACGAACCCCTACAGGTTACTTAAGGCTAGTTTTATCCGAAGTCCTTCACACCCAATGGGTGGACAATCCTATACTTGTCCCCAAAAAGGGAACCAAAGAATTAAGAATGTGCGTTGATTACACCGGCTTGAACAAAGCATGTCCCAAAGATCCGTTTGCTTTGCCTCGCATTGGCCAAGTCATTGACTCGACGGCTGGCTCGGAGCTTTTGTGTTTTCTCGATGCATACTCAGGATACCACTAGATCAATATGAGGAAGTCGGACCAATTGGCCACTTTGTTCACTACACCCTACGACATGTTTTGCTATGTCACGATGCCCTTTGGGCTGAAAAACGCAGGTGCTACGTACCAGCAGACAATGCAACGTTGCCTACACGATCAAATTGGTCGAAACGTTCATGCCTATGTGGACGATATAGCGATGATGTCTAAAAAATCAAATGACTTAATCTCCGACTTAAAAGAAACCTTTGACAATCTCCAGAAATACAACATGATGCTTAACCCTAAGAAGTGCGTCTTCGGGGTTCCAGCCGGCAATTTTTTTTTGACTACGAGACTGTGAGGCAAAAGCCCCACAACAATTTATTAATAAAAACAAAGGAAATGGAGTCAAAAGAAAATACTTACAAAGGTTAAAGCTAAAAGTAAAAGCTACTACTACTAATTACAAAAAGGATCATTAAGCATCTGTCTTGATCCCTAGTGCAAACTATCTACCCAATCTAACAGAGAAGCTCTCCATTTCTTCTTAATTATATATTGAAGAAGATTGATGTCATGAATAAAGCTTGATTTCCATTGAGAGAAAGATGGTCTCTGATGATTAAATATTTTATCATTTCGAATTAACCAAATATTCCAACAAGCACTGATCAAGACCTCCATGAAAAACTGATGACCAAAAGATCTTTTAGCTGCTGCAATAATCAACTGCAAATCTCCAAGAGGTAACCAAACAATCTGTAAGTATTTCCATATCCTAGCACTAAAATTGCACTCAAAGAATAGATGGAATCTGTCCTCATATTCTCTAGTAGGGCACAGTTCACAATGTATATCATCAGTAACCTTCCAATGTCTCCTCTGTAATAAATCTCTGGTGTTCAATCTGTCCTTCAGAAGTATCCAAGCAAACACCTTAGTTTTCATGGTACAACAAGATTTCCATAACCAAACATAAACCTTAGGGGTCATTATATTGTCAAAAAAGCACTTATATAGTTTAATTGGGGCATAACTGTCCCCCCATCTATAAGTCCAGACATCCTTCTGTGTAGAAAGTGGGTTATCCACCATCACATTCTGAATCTCTCTCAGTTCCTGAAAAGCGTCAACAGATAGAGGCAAATAGAATAAATCATGGATGTCATCAAAAGAATAAACCTGGGCAGCTGACAAATTCTCATTGAGCACAAATGATAAAAGTTTTGGGTATCTTTCTTTTAAAGGCCTGGTGGATCCATTTAGTTCCCAATTATCTGACCAAAACAGAAAAGAGTCCCCACTACCCTGGTGCACTGCTGCCACCCCTCAAAAATTATCCACTTGTTTCAAAACATCTTTCCACCAAAAAGAACCACATAAGTTTTCAGCATGAGGCACCTTATCTGTGTAATAGGCATGTTTCACTAATTGGACCCAAGGTATATCTTTACTATTGTAATATTTATCCAAAAATTTAATGAGCAGAGATGCATTCTTCTTCTGAAAATCGATAACACCAAGTCCACCTTTTTCCTTTGGCAAACAAACAATGTCCCATGCAGCTAAAGCAGGCTTTGGCTCATCATGTTTCTTCCTCCAAAGGCATTGCTTGAGTATTCGATCTAACTGCTTAGTTAATCCTTTAGCCAGTTGCAGGGAACTTAGGAAGTGCAGTGGCATAGAAGACAAGGCAGAGTTGATGAGCTGTAATATAGCCCCCTGAGATAAAAAACTAGAGCTAGAAGTGAGTTTCCTTTCAAGTCTACACACCAGAGGTTGCATTTCAGCTATAGTGGGTCTAGTAGTGCCCAAAGGCATCCCCAAGTAGGTAAAAGGCATAGACCCCACAAGACAACCAAACTCTTCTGCCAGCTCCTTCACCTGGTCATTAGGGACATTGATGGGAACCAACATTGATTTGCTAAAATTAATTTTAAGGCCAGTAGAAAGTGCAAATTTATGCAATAAAACCTCCAGTGCCCTAAGTTGAATCATATCAGCAGGCATAATCATCAAAGTGTCATCTGCATATTGTATTATTGGGTAATCATTCTCATTGGTAACAATAGGCAAACTGATACCACTAGTGCATAAGAGCTCATTTACTGCAGATTGCAGCAAATCAGATCCCAGGATATATAAAATTGGAGACAAAGGGTCTCCCTGTCGAACACCCCTCTTGCATTTAAACTGCTTACCAGGGATCCCATTGAGCAGAATAGAAGAGTTGCCAGATGACAGGATTGCTTTCATCCAGCCAATCCAAACTGAACTAAAACCTTTATGCTTCATAATTTCCAATATAGCCTCATGCTCAATGGTGTCAAAAGCCTTAGCAAAATCCAGTTTTAAAATAATGATATGCTTCTTAGAGGTATGATAGAGAAACAAATACTCAAAAGACCAAGCCAGGCAATCTTGAATTGACCTATTCCTCAGAAAACCATATTGATTTTTGTGAATACAATACAGAATCTTATCCTGGAGCCTATTGGCAACTAGTTTAGTTAAGAACTTGAGACACACATTGGTTAGAGATATTGGCCGAAAGTCATTAACCTCAATAGGAGCATGCTTTTTAGGAATAAGAGTAATATATGAACCATTAATATTCTCAAGTTTCAGAGTTCCTTTATGAAAATCCTTGGCAATTTGGTAGATATCAGATTGAATGATAGGCCAGCACCTCTTGACGAAAAGGCCATTAAAACCATCCGGCCCAGGAGCACGGTCAACAGGCATTGAGGTCACCACCTCATCCATCTCCTTCTTAGTAAAAGGAACAGTCAGATCATCCAACCCCTCCACTTTTTGTAACAGATTACCTAAGTCAAATTGCATAGATATCCCCTCAGAACATCCCATCTTATCTTTATAATTCTGCCATAATAACCCAGCCATAGACTCATGATCAGAGTGTTCAACCCCATTCTCATCTCTTAAGGCAGAAATGGCATTTCTTCTATATCGTTCAGTAGCCATTGCATGGAAGAATTTAGTGTTATCTTCACCTTGATGTATCCATCTTATTGTGCATCTTTTACGCCAGTAATTACACTCTGCAAGTAATAACCTGTCCATGTGCACCTTCACAATCTTCCTGAAGTTAAACTCAGTACGGAACAGAGGCCTAATCTCTTCAAGAGAATCCAAGTAAAAAATGACTTCATTGCCTTTTTTGATTAGCCATTTCAGTTTAGAGAGACTGGTATGCCATTTCCTCAGATCATGTCTCAGAGTTTTAAGTTTATCCACTAAAATGGCTGAACTATAAGCTTTACAAGACTTCTTACTCCAAGAAGAGGTCACACAATCTTGGAACCCAGGTAGATCAACCCAGAAGTTATCAAACCTAAAAATCTTAGCTTTAGGTATATTGGTATCAATATTAACCACACAGGGAGTATGATCAGACCCATTTCTAGCCAAAGGTAGAACCATAGAATTAGGATAATCAGATACCCAATTTGTGCTAGTGAAAAACCAATCCAACTGTTCAAGTAAAGGTGTTCTTTGCATATTAGACCAAGTATATGCACGACCTTTCAAAGGCAATTCAAGCAGACCCAGGTTCCCAATGATCTCATTAAAAAGGAACATATCATTTAAATCTCCACCAGGTCTATTTCTGTTATCAGGTACTCTAATAAAGTTAAAATCCCCAATAAGCAACCAATTCTCATTTGAAGGAATATTTAAATTATATAGCCATGAGACAAACAAATCTCTCTTAACCCCAGTACATGGCCCATACACAGAAACAAGTGTCCATGCATCATTATTATGTGATGATGTGAATCTGATGATCACATCAAAACACTGAGTATCAACCAAAATGCCATTAAAAATTGCAGAGTTCCATAGAATAATAATTCCCCCCGAGGCACCAACAGAAGGTGCATAAGCAAAATTATCAAACCTCTTGGGGCAAAATTTGCGAATAAATCTCCAGTCAAAAGATTCACACTTGGTTTCTTGCAGGCAAACTATATCACTTTCACTCTCATTAATCTTGTTAAAAACTGCTCTTTGCCTAACATCAGCATTAAGCCCTCTCACATTCCAACATAGTACACGCCATTTCCTCTTGGTAATATGATTCATTAAAAATAAAAGCTGTTTGAGGACACAACTTGAGACATAGTTTCAAGTACCACAAAACCACTGACCACATAGCACAAACTATAAGCATATCGTAATACTGACACTGATAAAGACATAACTGTCCCAACCTGACACTGAACAAAGACATAAACAACTACAGACACTGACTTGAAATACTGACAAACTTGGTTCAAAATAAAGACATACAGACTATGATATACCATTTATGGATAATGGTCTAACCCTCCAAAAGTTGCACCTACACATAGCTAAACTTTGTCCATCTTGTCATCAGGATTGGCTTCAAGCAAATTGTTGGGCTTCATCGTTTCAACCCAGAGAAAATCAAGGACATATTAAACATAAACTGTCCGACATGCCTAAAGGACATACAACGACTAACATGTTGTGTTGCAGCAGTTAGTCGGTTCGTCAGCCGACTTGGAGAGAAGGCTCTACCGTTGTACAAGTTGCTGAAGAAGGCGGAGAAATTCACATGGACAGACGAAGCAGATGCATCATTGAAGCAACTCAAGGAGATTCTTTCCTCAGCGCCTATCCTTGCAGCACCCGAACCTAGAGGGCCCATGTTAATTTACATGGCGGCCACCAACCGGGTAATTAGCATCGTTGTCGTTGTAGAGCGGAAGGAACCAGGGCATGAGTACGGAGTTCAACGACCAGTTTACTATGTAAGCGAGGTATTAAAGGAGTCCAAGCAGCGTTACCCGCACTACCAAAAGATAGCTTATGGAGTATTCCTTGCTTCTCGGAAGCTGAGGCACTATTTCCAGGAGCATCCTATCACAGTGGTGAGAAAAACTCCACTGTCCGACATTATCAACAACAACAACGCCACAGGAAGGGTCGCGAAGTGGGGCATTAAACTTGCCGCCTTCGAGATCACCTACAAGAGACGCGACGCTATCAAGTCACAAGCCTTGGCGGATTTTATCGCAGATTGGACGGATATGCCAGATGCTACCCCAATGCCGTAGCCATAATACTGGATGATGCACTTTGACAGATCAAAGCTACTCAACGGCTCGGGGGCTGGTGTACTGCTACAGTCACCAACTGGAGACAAGCTACACTATGTTCTGCAGATCCACTTCGAGGCTACGAACAACATGGTAGAGTATGCAGCACTCATTCACGGATTATGCGTAGCCAAGGATATTGGCATCAAGCGCATAGTTTGCTGTGGAGATTCCGACTTGGTTGCCTAGCAAGTAGCTGGCACCTGGAACGCGCGGAACCCTATGATGGCGGCATATCGAGACGAAGTGGACGAGATAGCCAAGAGCTTCTTGGGCTATGAGGTCAAATATGTACCTAGGGAGCAAAACGAGGCGACTGATCTGCTGTCAAAGCTTGGATCAGGGCGCAAACGAATTCCGCTTGGAGTTTTCCTAGAGCATCTACGTACACCATCCGTGAAGGGAGCGGACATCGACAACCCGGACAGAGTTGACTCTTTTGTTCACATGGTGACAAAGTTCCCTCTGGCTTGGACAAAACCGTTCATGGAGTATCTCGAACATGGAACTTTGCCCGACGACGAGGTCGAAAGATGGAAAATAGTACGTCGAGCAAAGGGCTATACCATAATAAATGGACAGCTCTACAAAAGAAGAACTACTGGTGTATACCTTAAGTGTGTTTCCCAATAAGAAGGTATTGAAATCCTACGCGAAATCCATCTCGGAGATTGCGGGCATCACGCCGCTCCCTGATCATTGGTCGCTAAAGCTTTCCGGCAAGGATTCTCTTGGTGACACAAGGAACACCGACAAGCTGGTTGAGACATGCATGGGATGCCAGTACTATGCCCGACAACCACATGTTCCCGCTGAAGAATTGCGAACAATACCAATAACTTGGCCATTTGCAGTCTGGGGGCTGGAAATGGTTGGTCCGTTGCAGATGGCACCATGTGGGTTTACGCATCTGCTAGTAGCAGTTGACAAATTCACCAAATGGATAGAAGCTAAACCCATTAGAAAGCTCGATGGGGCAACTGCCCTTAGGTTTGTCCGGGATCTAGTGGTGAGATTTGGTCTCCCACATAGTATGATCACCGACAACGGCAGCAACTTGTCACTCGGAGAAGTGGAGGCTTATTGTTGGGACAAAGGCATCCGACTTGACCTTGCATCTGTAGCACATCCACAGTCCAATGGTCAGGTTGAGCGAGCCAATGGATTAATTCTGTAGGGAGTCAAGCCACGTCTTGAGGCACCGCTACACAGAGCAGCTGGAGCCTGGGCGGAAGAATTGCCATCTGTGTTGTGGAGTTTACGAACTACACCCAACAGATCCATCGGCTACACCCCTTACTTCATGGTATATGGAGCAGAAGCCATCCTCCCTTCCGACAACCTTCATGATGCACCAAGAGTTGCCGCCTACGACGAAGATGACACTGAGGAATCCAGACGCCTAGATGTGGACCTTCTCGAGGAGGAGCGCGTATTGACATGCCAAATATCCGCCATCTACCAGGAGAAGCTATGCAACTACCATAGTCGCCACGTTCGGCATCGCTCGTTTAAAGAGGGGGATCTGGTGCTCCGACTTAAGAAGAAGAAGTCACACAAATTATCCCTACCATGGGAAGGACCGTTCATCATAAGCAAAGCGCTGCTCAATGGGTCTTACTACCTCGTTGACAATCGTGAACTGAAGGACAGACCCAACAAGGATCATAAGCGTAAGCGACGTGACCCGGATGATGACTACCCGGAGCTTGATCGGCCATGGAACATAGCACAACTACGTCCTTTTCTACACTTAGCATTTTTTATCTATTGTGTACCTCTTATATGATCAATGAAATAAAGATCTCTGGTTCACTCATATTTTTGAGTCTTTTACCTCCTTTAGTGTTCATTTTTGGATCGTATAAAATCTTTATGTGCAATTTTTGCAATTGCACGTGTGAAAATTCCGCCTACGGGCGTTAGCTTAAGTTTTCTGGTCTACACGTTCTTTGTCGTTTTTATGTGGATTCTGGAGTAGTGACTTTTGGCACTTATTGTCGGCGATTTTGTGCTTAGGTTATTGACGGTGTGATTGGGCATCATCGCCTGAGTGCATAGTTCCAGCAACGAGTCTTCCGACTCACGAAAAGTCAAGCATAAAAACCAAAGTAATGGATAAGCCAACACTTGCTTAAAAAATATATACATGCTAGAACCAGTTCTTGAGTAGCAGGAAATAACAACCATTGTTTTCTGCCTTACGTTAACAAGTAGTTTTTTCCGCATACAAATTACAGAGGAAACATATATTACATATTGTTTTTCATTCCTCTGGCGCAGACAACTTGGATGAAGCATCATCATCAGCAGGAGAGTCATCCTTCTCGAAGACGGCGGTGTTGAGGGGCTCAGAGGAGCTTTGGCTGCCGCCGTCAATGGTTTTCATGGGCACTAAGACGTTAGGTTCGACCAACTCGGCGACTCTGGTGTCAAAACCCGCGATCAATGCCAAGATAGCTTCGTGATCTATCTTTTGGCCTTCGTCGTCCACGTCGGGGATACCGGAGGTCACCGTGTCGATGTCGGCATTTTCGTAGTGCTCCTTGACCATTGACAGCGCCATCCTCGCGTCGGCCCAGGTACATGAAGCTTTCTAGCTTACGATACGCTCGGGGGCTCGGCGCAGGATCTCCAAGAACTTCGCCACGGAATCCACCGCTTTGATGTTAATCTGGAGGGGCTTGGCTATCTCCTTGGTTTGCTTGATGGTGGTATTAATAAAGTTGCCGGCAAGGACCATGCATTCTTTTGGCAGAGGGGGCGACTGGGTTAACCCAATAGGAGCTACAAATTTTCGACAAAGGAACGCATGAGTTCAATAATACAAAAAATTCAGAGTATCTAGCTTACAGAAGTACAAGGCGGAGAATCACTTACTGAAGATGTTAATCTCGGCCTGCTGGAGAGTTTCCGCCAGAGAATCCCGTTATTGTCGGAGGATCTTGTATGCATCAAGATTGCGCTGATTCTGCTCATCGGCAGCTCTCTTCCGCTCTTTCAGCATCACGATCTCCTCCTTCAAGCGGTTCATATCTTTGTTGGCGGACTCTTGCAGGACTTTCATGGAGTCCTCATGCATCTTCAGCATATCCTTCCTCTCCTGCTTAAGGATCTTGTTTTCGCTATCCAGCTGTTGAATATGCTTGGATTGCTCCACAATGTCCTTGGCCTTGGAAATGGCTTCTGCAAGTCAGAGAAAGAACATTACATAGTGAGTACTCGGAGAATGTTGGCACGATACCATGTCGGAATACGAAAAAGAAAGGAAAAAACAGACGCTTGCTCTTGATGATTTGTTCCTTCAAGAAGGCAGTTTTACCCTTTTCGGCTTCCAAGTCTGCGCGCATCTTCTGCTACTTCTCGTTGGCCACGCCCCTCCGAGCATTCTCATTCTGTGGAAAGGAAAAATTTAACGCTGTTTAGTCTACTTGGAGCATCTAGCCGGATAAATATCCACCTAGAGGCTTGGGGGCTACAGTGAGAGTTTTTAACTTAGCAATATGCTTGGTATTTTTTTAAGCATCTAGTTGGAACTGATTCAGTTTTCAACTAGAAGCTTGGGGGATACAGTATAAAGTTTTTTAACTCAGACATATGATTAGTCTTTCTTTAAGCATCTAGTCGGAACTGATTCAGTTACAACTAGAAGCTTGGGGGCTACAGTATCAAAATTTACAAACACTGCGTATGCTACTCTAAAAGCATCTAGTCGAAACAATTCATTCAAACTATATGCTTGGGGGATACAGTGAGAAGTTTTCTAGCTTAGTCACTCTTAGAGCATTTAGATGCAAAGACCTATGGTTTTCCGTCTAAATCCTCGGGGGCTACAGTTGGATACTCATATGAAATGCAAAAGGTAAATAAAACTTACAAGTGCGATGATATTGAGGTTTGTAGCACTCTCAGCAAGCAACTTGCCGAAGGATAAACTATTTCCTTGTAAGATTTCTGCTTCCTGGAGAAGCTCCTCAAGACCGCATGTTGGAGATGTCGGTGTTGCACCAGGAACCAAAGCGGAGCTACCCAGCGTAAGTACTGGGTAGACTATCTTCAGGAACTCTATGGTTTTCTTGGGTGTGGAGGCGCCGCCTTCGGCAGACGTACCACTCTCCACCACCGCCTTACCGCTACCGATGGCATCCTTAGACGAAGCTTCAGCCATTTGAGTTGCGGTATTCTCTTGCATTGCCTGTTCGCCGACAATGGCAAGCTCCGCGGAGGCACCTGAGTCCACTTCCATGGCGGAAGGGCCAGATGCATCTTTGGCCTGTGAGCTTGTCGGAGCAGGGGTAGGCTGGACGCTAGGAGTAACAGGGGAGATGGCGGGAGATGCGTGGGGAGACATGTCACGATGCAACATATCCTTGATGTTTCTAGAAGCCCCCAAAGTTTGGAGGTCTTCTTCAAACTGTTAGTGGCCTTCTTCCTGAAACGTGCAAAAAGTATAAGTACAGGAATAAGACAAGCAATGGACAATGTCGGAGAGAAATAAGCTTACACAAGAGGGGGTGTGTAACATCCCAATTTCAGCAACCCTGATTCAATGTCCAAAAGGCAAAAATCAGGGGGAACAAAAAAATTCTTGCAATGTGTGCTTACTTGTTTGCTTGTGTTCAAGCAACTGTTTATGGATTAGTTGTGTACCCCTCATCTCAACACTAGTTTACAAAAACTATTTTACAAAAGAGATGTCTTGGCTGATCCTTCATATTCTCAAATGTTCTGGCATTTTAAAAACCTGAGCCAAGATGACTTTAACACAACCAAATACTTTACTAGCTTCTATTACCAAAACTATGGAGACATATATATATATACTCTCCTTATGTTTTCAAGACAGAACCTTCAACTACCCTTATCTCTAGGTTTTCCAAAAACCTTTAATAAAAAAACTTTCATTCCAATCTTGGTAGTAATACCAAGATGATCCTTATCTTGCATCAAAGCAAAACCCCTTTCCAAAATACCCATCCTTACCTCAACATAGGCTTGAAGGTAACCCTAGTACTAGTTGGATAAGTAATAGGATGAATTGCCTCGATCTGCCGTTGCCTTGCTTGCTTAGGAACTAGAATGAGCTAATCTAGTAGCTCATCCCTTAGGACCCAATATAGGCTTGTGAACATCAATCCCAAAGAAAGCATCCAAGTCTGGATCTATCCTAAGCCACTCAAGTGATCATCTCATCTCCTGCTTACATCAATCCAAGGATAACCCTTCTGGATGGTTTCCCACTCAGTGAATACCCAATATAAGCAGGAATAATATCTACTTATCCCTCACATCAACTTCCTCCATACGATCATGAGTTTGGAACCTAGCATCCCCTACAAAATCATCCACACTTGCACTCTAGTCAAAATCTCCAAAACTGCCAAAATGGCTATCTAGATTTCTTATCTAGATTCAATCTTTAGTGCTCTACCTCTTCCAACCTATGTGCAGTCTTGAGATTGTACTTGAACCATATTGTAGTACATATTTAGTACTACCAAGGACCACTCTTGCCCTTGGCTAAGCAATTCCATGTCCCACTCCTCCATGATGGTTTTGTAGTCAAGATAATAATCTTTTCTGCAAGTCTTATCATCTTGCCTACTTTGGCAGAAGCTCACATCTTTAGGCTACCTCCCCTTGGCAAACTCCTTGATTGGTTATGATATAATAATCATATCCTATCGACTCCCACTTAACTTGTTTCCATTGGAGCCTTGTGCTTCTTAAACCCACATGGTTTAGAAGGCTACCTGATGTATCTATTATGGCAGCCTTATTTCCAACAAAGTTGGACATCTCCTCTACATCACCACAAATCCAACCAAGCCCAACTCTTGCTTCCATGATCATCTACATGACATGGTCTATCCATCCTTATACCCCTTGAACCTAGGTGAGCTCTGAGCTCACCAACCTAACCCTGTTTAGAAGGCATCAGAATAACAAAACCCTAGATCCTCCCCGAATCTAGTTTCCATCATATTCACCACCTTTCTTCCAAACCAAGGTGAACCTTGATTCCTACATCAAGTTTACATCCTCTACCTTGTACGTAAGAATCCCCAAATAATTCCCATAATTAATTGGATTAGTAAACTATTTTATGTCCTTTACTTACCAAATTCCCAAAATCCTTGTCTATAAAGGCAAGATTGTTTTTCTCCAAATCACCTTGCCAACTCAAGGAACATTAGATGCCTATATATCATATCCCATCTTCCCAACTCAAAAATAAATATTTTTCAGATTCCTTATTATTTCTTTTTTGCCCTTTTTCTTAAATGGCAGAAACAAGAAATAATTCCCTAAAAATACTTTTACACTTCAATAAATCCCAATAAAATCCTCCAATATGAGTTATGGTATTTAGGACCATATCACATCAAATACCAAGCTTTCCCAATGTAAAATTTTCATCCTTGCTTCCATAATCTACTTCAGCACTTTTTGAAGAAGTGCATTCAAATGGGATTATAATCATCAGAAAAATCCCATTTAAATCTTGAAGTGATTATTTGACCTACTCCACCTACCAGTACCATTTCCACCCTTTGTCCAATGCAAGTTTTGCAACTTCCTTTACAAACCTCAAAATGATCAACATTTTGCAAATCAAGCAAACTTGATTCAAATCAAAACCAAACTAGCTCCAATCTTCTCCAGCATTTCTCCCTAGACTCATCACTCACCCATGGTCGACCAGCACTATAGCATGGCCCCACACCCCTTGCCCCACATGGATCTTTAAGTAGGAGACAAAGGAATTGTCTTGTCAATCCCCATTTCTTTACTCTTTGCAGCCCCCAACTCCCTCTCTGCTAGATACACGACCAAAAGAACCCCCAACACCCTCCCCACCGCCCTCAACATCCAATGGGAAGGCCATGGACCAGCTCCATGCTCCTCCATGAGCCACACCCACCATAAACCTCTCCCCTCAGTTTATAATGCCCACAGGCCACCCAGCTCTCCCTTGCTCGCTCATTTTCCCCCTCTCCACCCTCAGTCACTCCCCAGAACTCCGCCTCCTCTCCCCTGCTCGGTTCTGCTCGAAATAGAGTAAGACAGAAGCTTTGTCCTCTTCCAAAAATCGAGCAAGGCTCCCTCCCTCGATCTCCCCTCTCTCTGCATGTCACCCTACAGTGATCCCCTCCTCTTCCTCTATCTGACCCTGCCCTTATTTCTGCCCAGGACTCCCTTCAACGTCGCCTAGGATGAGCTTCGGCGAGCTCCCTCTCTGGCGTCTTCACGCAAGCTCCCTTCCGATGACAAACCACCTCGTGTCGACCATCTCCGGAGTCGCCTCGTCAACCGCCACCTCCCCGACCTCTCCCGAGCCCCCGGTGAGCTCCCCCGTCTCTCCCTGGCCTGCTGTAACATCCCAAAAATATTAAACTTAGATCATAAAACTCTAATCATCAAAATTAGGGTTAACAAAAACTTTCCCAACTAAAATATGAAAGCATTCATATGTGTGTGCATTCAAAATTTGAATTCTTTTGAATTGCCATGGTTCTGTGTTTCTTTTCTTGTAAAATGATTCTTAGGTGAAATAAACATCATCTAAACAATCCCCAAACTTTTCCCAAAGACAAACAATCAAAATAAACAAATGAAGTGAATGGTCATTTTTGCCAAATTAACTCTCATGCCTACTTTAGGTATCCCTAGTTTTCAAAACTTAACATAAACAATTGTGGATATTTGCACCCCTTGTTAGTACTCATAATAAGGTACCAAGGCCCACTTTGTGATCATCCAAAAACATTCAAATACTAAGTTTAAATGACAGTTTAAAATTGAATCTATCTCATATGGGAAGATCCCACTTTCAAAAACCACTCAAACAAGCTCAATTTTCAAAACCCAAGCACCCACAGAATCCTCAGCACATGCCTAGCACACCTACCAAAAATATTTTCAAAATTCAAAAGTAAGTTTCTTGCGGCCATTTCATCAAACATCTTGCAGATTCAAATCAAACAAATCACAAACACTATAGTGTGCAGTAAATTTGGCCTAACTTGTTCCCCCTCTAGTTGCAACTAGCCTTAGTAGATCATCTAGCTCCTTTAACTAACCTCTAGCACCACTGTAAGCTTGCCTTTCCATCAATGGTGAGCAGGTCGAGCCTCACCATGCCACCCCAAGGTGGACAGCAAGCTAGAGGAAGAACTAGCTGCGCCCACCTTGTCTAGCATGCTGCCCATGCCTCACCGCCCCCTCTCGACCAGCCCTAGCTCAAAGACAGAGACAAGAACCGCCAGAAACATCGTGCCCGCGCCGCTGTCGACCATGCCGACGCGCACCACCGTGCACGCGCCGTTCACACTCAACCTGACCACCTCGAGCCCTTGCCTCCTGCTAGCATGAACCCCATCGTCCCAGGAGACCACTAGACATGATCGTTTCCTCGCCCGTACCCCATAGCCACCGCACGCCGCGGAGTTTGCCGTCGGTACCACGCAGAGCACCGCACGTTCCCGACCAATTGCCACCGCCCCTAAGCACGCATTTATGCTCTAGAGCATCGCCAGGAGACCGCCCGTCGATCGCCAACCGCAGCCATGCCTCTAGCCGCCCGTAGCCATGTCGCCACCGTCGCTTGCCCATCCCTCCCGGTCTCGCCTTCGAGCCTATAAAAGGAGGCCACCCCCAGCCGTTTGAAGCACACCATTCCACTCCCCTCACCACACTGATCATTCCACCCTCTAGCCGGAGCACGAGGAGCAGCAGCTCGCCGGAATTGCGCCGGAGAACGCCGCCTCTGGAGAAGAAGGGGGCCGTTGATTTCGACCACCCTCGGAGCTGCCTCGACCATCCCTGAGCTCATCGTCGACCACTCATTCGTTTGCCCGCCTCGCCGTCGTTGCTGGAGCCCTGGTATGCCCCCTATGCACCCCCACTGAGCTGCTAGGGTTCGAGCTCGCCGGTGACATGTTCATCGTCGACGATGATCCCCAGCCTTCGATCTCTCTTCTAATCCAACGAACCACACAGCTCCGTACCGCTTCGCGTGTTATGAGCCACTGACTGGTGGAACCCCCTGTCAGCTGAGCCCCGCGCTGCGGATTGACACTGGGCCAGCCCATTAACCTCCCCCGTGCAGCCCAACCGTTTGAATTTAGATTTTTCCATTTTAATTCAAACTCAGTTCTGTACATATATTCAAAAATCAACCCAGCTCGATTCAATGAACCAAATTGCATGAAACTAATTTTGTTAGAAAGGTACTAAAATGCTTAATCGAAGCCCGTTGGATTCAAATCATTTGGATCTGTAGATCAACCTTGGTAAAAATAACAAGGCAGAAGCTTTTCTACATTCAAACATTTTTCAAAATTTAACCATAATAGCTTTTGAGTTGATTCCAACTCTCAAAAATCACATTTGATCATACCTTTCAAAATATATAAAAACATTTGGGTTTACTTACAGAAATAATGTTCCAGTAATAAAAGAATGCCACATAGGCATTTCTAGTCACTTTATTTATTTAAAATAAAAAGGTTAAACCTTCTTAAATTGTGACACCACTTTAAATCACATTCCCATGTACTGAAATAGGTGGTGATGACATGTGTCAACATGATCCCATGTTTGAGTTGGAGAATATTAAATCTTAAGTAGTTTTTCAATGAGTAGAAATTACTTTTCTCAAATTAAAATAAATAAGACAAATGCTTTAATCTTGTAATGATAGGTGATGATGCTAGATCACCTATAGTACACCTTTGTGTGATGAGTGAAAATAGTTAAGTATTGTTTGGTGATTGTGTACCTCGTATTTATTTATAGGCGCTAGTACCGACCAAGGATACGAGGAGGAAGGAGGATACTAGGAGGAAGAAGCCGAGGAGAACTTCAACCACTACTCTGCACAAGGCAAGCTTATACTGATACCTATGCAAGCCTAATACTACTAGTTGACTTGGCAAGCTAACCCTTGCAAGATACCCTACTTATGCAAGCTAATACTTGCTGGTTACCATGCCAACTATATGCCTTAAGCATATGTGATCCTACCCACTTGATAACCCCATCCTAGTTTTACTTGCAAGCTTTATACTTTATTTCTTTATCAAAGCTTTCTCTTAGAGTTTACTTAAGTGACTGGTAGATTCTAGAAAGATAATTGAAGGTTGCATAAAGAGAATTAAATTTGGCCTAAGTAGATAATCTTGATGTCATCCTAAGGCATGAGATTGAACTTCATTAATCTCCACTTGTTTACCACCCCTCCTTAGTACTTAACCACACTTGTAGATGCTAGTGATAAGCATAAAACTTGATCAACTTTAGATGGGAATACTTGGTGAAAATGGTTATGAAAACCTTGGAATGATGAGTCATTCTACTGAAATGTTTTAACATGTGTTTCCGAACACTAGATGATTTTGATGATGAAAATGTTGAGGCATGAGCCTTAGCTCTTTATCAAACTGATGGTTGTCTGGATGTGATACCATTCCAAATTTTACCGTACAACCACAATACCCGAAAATTGGGTAGGGCTTGACTGGAAACTTATATACCTTAGTATGGGTTCCCTCACGGCCAAGGTCTAAGCTGAGGCTACCTTGTGAAGATTGTCCCCCTGTGCAGTACCCAAGATGACAGTTGGTCATTGTTGGGAGGCCAAACTCACAGGAGAGGTGCCTATACTAGGGCGTGTAATCGAAAGGTTAGGATTGATTATACGCATACTAAGTATGGTGAATTCAGAATTTGTTCCTGACGGATGTATCGAATGTTGTGGTGAAAGTGTACAATCTCTGCAGAGTGTGAAACTATTCGAATAGCCGCGTCCGCGGTTATGGACAGTTGGAGTGGCCATACTGTTCCCCCGTCAGATGTTTTCAAAATGACTTGTGAAATGAATTGAGACTTTGACTTGACCACAACAGAGTTGTGATATGAAATTCAAATTCCCACTTAGGTGTTATAAAATTTCAACTAGCTTTCTTTGCTTCTAAACTTAGTCGAGGTAAATCTGGCTTTTTGCAAAACAACCCTAGAGCTTAGTGTCCTACTACAAAACCCCCTTAACTTGTTAGTATTAGTTTGCGAGTACTTAAAGAGTACTCATGGCTTTGTCCCTGGCTATTCCCGTGGCCAGACTATGAAGAGGAGTACCAGGATGATGGACCCCAGTAAGGTTACAACAACTAGGATCATCTCCCATCGTCAGCATTGCCTGTGACCCCGAAGATGGAGCTTCGCCTACGCTACCTTTATTATTACGTTATTCCGCTGCTTGAGTTGTATTAAGAACTGGATCATGACATCCTTATTTGTGTAATACCTTATGTATGGTTTGTAATGGATGATGTACTGTGATATCCAAATCTGTTATGTCTCGCAAAAATGGTAATCCTGGGATTGCGATGTATGGCATAACATGCATCTGGGATTAAAAATCCGGGTGTTGACAAGTTGGTATCAGAGCCATCTTGACCATAGGAGACCCTAGTTAGATTGGACGTTTAAATCAAAAAACTTAGTTTCAAAACCAAAGGAAACAAGTATTTACAAAAACTTATTCCCATTCTTATCACTTTGATTCCTTCATGAAAATTCATGTTCCTCAAAAACTCTTGCAAAATACCTAAAATTTGACACACTTGATCACTCTACTAACTTACTCATCCTATATTCTTATAGATGGACATGAAGTACAACAAGTTTTATCAGTTGGAGGAAAGGGAGAATGCTGGAGAAGATCTTAGTGGAGACCCCTACTCTTATCTCAGCGATGATGATTTTCTGGAGGATCGGGCCATGGACTTCTTCACCGATGAGAAGGATTTCGCCTTCATCGATGACGATGAGGATGATGACTACACCGACTCCGAGGAATAGTAGCACTTGAGCACTAGCGTAGTGAGTTGTATTCGGTCCCACTATATCGTAGTTTCCAGAATGGTTCTTAAAACCATCTGTTTTTCCTTTGTTGTGGTGTGTGTTGTATCGTGTGCTATGAATGAATGAATGAAAAGCAAGTTGCTAGAAAATCTGAGTCAAACTTTAAAAACTTTTCAAAGTCCCTGAACCTTAGAAATTTCCCTCTTTTCTCATGATCTATCTCAACCTTCAGATGCCTCGCGGAGGAAGTGGTTCATCCCCGGACCCGATGTTGCAGATCCTGCAAATGTTGGTTTCTGACCGCGAAGATGAAAGAGTCGAACGTCAAGCCAACTTAGCCACCCTTCAACAGATAGCTCAGCTGGCCCACAACAATCAAGGCCAAGGAAATCAGGACAACCATGGATCTAAGCTCAAGAATTTCCAGAACACCAACCCACCTGTTTTCACTAAGTCGGAAGAGCCCCTAGATGCAGATGATTGGCTGCAAACCATGGAAAACAACCTGGAAGTCACCAGAGTGGAAGCTAACGAGAAAGTTCTGTTCGCCACCGACTATCTAGCCAGAGATGCAAGAGCATGGTGGAACAGCGTTCGTGCAATGACCGGAGGACAGATAATGACCTAGGAGGAATTCAAGGTCAAGTTCAGCAGAACCCATGTGCCACCGGGTTTGATCAAGAGGATGAGAGATGAATTCAGAGAACTGAAGCAAGGACGAATGACCGTGGTGGAATACCGTGAAAAATTCTTGTCATTAGCTAGGTATGCCCCGGATGAGATCGACACTGAAGCCAAGAAGAAAGAAAGATTCTTAAATGGTCTGCACGATCAGATGCAGACGGTGTTGGTCAATATCCCCTTTGTTGATATTGAATCCCTCGTCGACTTTGCGATTCATATGGAAGGAAAGATCAACCAGGCCAATGAGAACCGCAAGCGCCGCATGATGCATCAGCCAGGAACCCATCATACCCCAAAGTATCGCCCCAACCCATCTCCAGGATTTGCCCCGAGAACCAACAGATCCCCGATGAACTGTCCTACCTATCCCAACCGTGGCAACCCATGGCCCGAAGGAAATCACAAGAACCCCAGCAACTCAGGCAATTTCAACTGTGCACCACCCAAGTTCAACAACAACAATGCTGCCACCAACACCAACACTTCCCCGAGGACTAGAAGCAATGTTGTGCCTGTTGCAGCAAAGGACAAGTCGCAAGTGACTTGTTATGACTGTGGAAATAAGGGTCACTACTCCAATGAGTGTCCCAAGAAGAATGCCGCAGCCCCCAATGAAAATGCCGCAGCTCAGCAGCAGCGTCGTGTTCAGCCCGGAAGAAGGTTTCCCTAGGGAATTCGCTCAACCGCAACGGCCGTATTTTTCTCATGCATGCTGAAGAAGCCCATGAAGAGCCCGATGTCGTGCTGGGTAGGTTTTCTGTTAACTCAGTACTTGCAAGAGTGTTGTTTGATTCTGGAGCATCGCACTCATTTGTCACCGAAGAATTTGCATGCACTAGTAAGATTCAACCAACCAAACTGAAGCATGTTATGATTGTTCAAATCCCCGATTCAACCACCAAAGCTAGGCAAATTTGCAAAGCCATCCCTATCCGAATCCATGGCATAGATTTTTATGCTAATCTGATAGTACTCGGAACTAAAGGTTTGGAAGTAGTACTAGGAATGGATTGGATGTCAATTGACTGTGCCAAGAAAGCCATAACCATGACCAGTACAACCGGAATATCAGTCGAGCATGTATCTGAAACATTACCTCGTCAATTCAAGTGCAACAAGAGTATAGCCCAACCTACCATTGACCAAGTCCGGATAGTCTGTGAATACCCCGATGTATTTCTAGATGTTTTGCCCGGTATGCCCCCAGATCGGGATATCGAGTTTATCATTGAACTAATCCCCGTAACAGGACCCATAGCCCAGAGACCATATAGTATGAATCCTTCTGAACTAGCAGAACCGAAGAAGCAACTGGATGCCATGCTGGAAATTGGATTGATTCAACCAAGTGCGTCACCATGGAGATCACCTTTCTTGTTTGTGGACAAGAAGGATGGAGGTAACCGTTTGTGTACGGATTATCGGAAGTTGAATGATGTCACTATCAAGAACAAATACCCGTTGCCCAAGATAGAAGATTTGTTTGATCAGTTGACTGGTGCCAAAGTGTTTTCTAAGACTGATCTTAGAACCGACTAACATCAACTCAAGATTCACGCAGACGATATTCCCAAGACTGCCTTTACCACCAGATATGGATTATACGAGTATACTGTCATGTCTTTCGGATTAACCAATTGTCACGACCCGGGATCAGGGCCAGACAAATACCAGATCCTCATCTGATTTAAGCCTAACCTAAATTCCGAAATGCGCAGGGTAAGATCGGTAGCATTACAGAACATACAAACCATACATTAATAAGGTAAACTCTTAAGAGAGTTACAAACCAGTCATACAAGCCAGGGGTCACAGACCCATCATTACATCAAACAACGGAAGCAAACAAGTTGTTCTAAATAACAAACTTAGCAAATGGCCTAAGAGGCCATAAACAAAAGTAGCGACCCTTCCATAGATCCTAGGCTATTGCCCGGCAACCCCGACTACTCATCGACTTCGACATAGAAACCACCTTCAGTTGGGGGAGCATCATCTCTAGAAAAACATCAACGAAGCAAAGCTGAGTACATGGTGTACTCCGCAAGACTTATGGCTAGTGGAGTTTTTTTGCATAAAGCCATCTTTTGTTTTCAAAACGAGAGGGAGAAGAAACTCGTCTAGTTGGATCATTTTCAAAAGGGTATAAGAAGACTTCAACTATAGCTCTTAAATTCATCTTTGATATCCACCAAGAACCACCATCAATTGAACCACTCTTCCCGGAATACCCCCTCAACAACCCCGAGGAAGTATTCCGGATCTCACTTTAGTTGGCAAGTTTTAACATTCGGTTATAGTTCTCTATGATCTTCACGTCCGTTCCCAAGTCGTCCATAACTACGGACACGGCTTTTCGAAAAGATTAATAACCCTGCAGGGGTGCACAACTTTACCCACACGTACCAACTGATTCTTAATGCCAATATATTAGCCCGCTTCCTTGGAAGGCCGGCAGAGAGTGGTTGACCACGACCTTTACCTTGCTTTCGCCGAGATCATGAGTCACGCACTAAGGAGATGCCGCCGTAACGGGTCGAGTCCCAAAGTCGGTCCCTAGCGATGTGAACAGGGTTTGAGATTACGGATGCCGGGCATCTCCCATTCCCTGCCACGCTTACCTACCTGTATGAATGCATCTCCTTCACCTCCATTCAAGAACAAACAATATGCGTATGTCAAATGGAAATCTCAAACTATGTGACTCATGGAATCTACTAGGAAAGTTAGTTGGTCGAGGGGGTTTCCAGGCCCCCGTTGGGTTGTACGCTCGTCTTGGTTCAAGAGGCAAGAACATCGGGTCCTAGGGGTGACAAGTATGGGACTACAAAAACCACAACACACGTGGCCTCCCATACAAGCCTTAGCATGTTTATTATCCAATTCTGATCACATCACCACATCCTTCCATACTAGATTCATTCGTATATCCGGTGCATCACATGAGTGATTAGCATCAGACCACTATGCATGGCTAAGCGTGACTGCACTATGCCACTAGCGACGCTCTTAATCCAAACCTTAGTTATGCTAGGAGCGGTGGATCAGGTAATTTGGTTCACAAAGGATAACATGCATCATATAGGATTACTCTATCTACTGATAAAAAACTGTTGAACCGAATGCATATGTCGAGAATTAAATACTTTGTAAACATAGGATTCATATGTATGAGTGGGGCTTCGCTTGCCTTGTCCGTTGTTGGACTGGTACTACTCTTCGGTGGCATTGACTTCAGCTTCAGGTTCGGTTCCTATTCGCGAGAACCAATCACCGGAAAAGAGAAAGCAACACTCAACACATGGAATATGCAATGCTCATACAATATGGATGATATGACAAGTTAAATAGTGTTGAATTGAACCCTAGAGCATGCTTGATCACATTAGAGGGGGTTCCGAAGATCCAAACCCTAAAACAGGGGAATCATCGGAATCACCTTTGGGGGTTCAATTGGTTCTTATAATTAAACTTGATATCAAAGTTGATTAACAATGTATTAGTATAGCTTAGTTGGATAGGTTTCATTTTTCTGAATATTTTGGTATATTGTTTGTATTTTTCTGATTTAAAATGAATTAATTATGAATTTCCCAAATTTTAATTCATTTTAAACATTTTTGGAATATTTAAATTAATTTCCAAACTTGGGCCCACATGTCAGATTTTTATTAATTTCAGAAAATATTTATGGAAATGATTAAAACCCTGACAGGCAGGGCCCACCTGTCATATATTTTCTATTTACAGAAATAATTACACAAAACATTAAAAGAAATAAAAAGAAATATGGCATCATGATGATATCATGCTGACATCATCAACGCCATTGCTTGCAGATTGAGCTCGGGCTGGGTGCTAGGGGCAATGTGAGGCTGTGGGAGCGGTTGCGCTGGACAGAGGAGAGCGAGGCGAGCAGAATAGTGGCGGCGCCGCCCAAGATTGGTCACCGGAGACGGTGGCGCAATGACGAGCAGCGGCGCCGGTGTCGGGCTCATGCGGGGAGGGGGATACAGAGGGAGAGGGAGCAAACGGAGAGGTGCTGGAGCACCACAAGCTCACCACGAGCATGAGAGGGGTGGTGACGAAGTTTGGGGAGGCCGGACAGCGACGAATCGACGGTGTGAACGACGGCGGCCGTCGGTGCTTCGAGCTTGATTCCGGGGAGAAGAGGGCGTCCTGGCTCGCGTACTTCGGGGAGGAGGACGAGGGCGGCGAGGCGATGCTCCTGGTCACCTCAGCTGGGCGAGGGGTGCTCGGAGACGGCGGGGACGAGGAGGACCTGGCGAGCTAGGGTTCGTCCATGGCGCAACCGCGAGGAAGAGGAAGAGAGAGGGGGTGAAATGGGTACTGGGAGAGAGAGCGTAGCACGGCGGTTCTTATCCGCGGCTCTAGGGGCGATGGCGGGCATCGCAGCACGCAGGAGATCAACGGCGAGCACACTGAAAGCACTGCTGGGGAAGAAGAGAGGGGAAGAAGAGAGAGGGGTATGGGCGGTGGGCTGTGGGCCAGAGCTGGGCTTGGTGGGCTGAGAGTGGAAAGGTTGAGAGGCTGCTGCTGCTAGGCGACAGAGAGAGAGAGAAAAGGTGGGCTCGGCCCAGATTAGGTTAGAATTAGATTTTTATTTCAGAAACCTTTTTCTTTTCTGTTTTTCTGGTTTCCCTTTTGTAATTTGAATTTCAAATCTGTTTTGAATCTTTTCAACTTACAAAAACTTTTATAAAGTATATGAAATAATGTGGGACCCTTTTATACACTTTGGGTTCCATTCATTTTGATAATTTTCCAAGATATGTAACCCATTTGAATGGTTTTGGAAGGGAAAATAATTAGGGTTTTGCTTGCCCTTATTTGATTAAATCTAAGTGCAAGTGTAATGCATGCATGAAATGCTCAAACACATCTAATTTATATTACACAGAAGGGTGGTATGTTACAGCTCTACCCGACTTACAAGAATCTCGACCCGAGATTCCTAGGTTTTAGAGAAGAAGGCAGGGTACTCAGATCGAAGACGATCTTTGTGTTCCTAGGTTGCTTCTGACTCAGAGTGATGAGACCATTGAATTTTCAGGAACTTGATGGTTTGGCAACGAGTCTTGCACTCGGTTTCATCAAGAATACGAACAGGGTATTCTCGGTAGGTTAGATCATCTTGGAGATCCAGAGTTTCATGGTCCACACCATGAATGGAATCTTTGAAGCAACACTTGAGTTGAGACACATGGAAAACATCATGTACCTCTGGAAAAGTTGAAGGTAGATCCAATTGGTAGGAAATCTCACCCCGCTTGGAGAGAATACGAAAGGGACCAACATAGCGAGGAGCCAATTTGCCTTTGATACCGAATCGATGGACACCCATCAGAGGAGTGACTCGGAGGTAAACTTGATCACCAACTTCATAATGAACATCAATTAGATGACGATCGTAGTTGGTCTTCTGATGGGATTGAGCGGCCTTCAGACGCTCTCAAATTATGCTCCGGACCAAAGAATTGTCTTTTGCCGGTTTCGGTCCAGTTCAGCGGTGTTCGACATTTTCTCCCATATAGGAATTGGAAAGGTGCCATGCCTAAACTGGATTGAAAACTGTTGTTATAGGATAACTCCGCAAAAGGGAGACATTTCTCCCAGTTCTTTCCAAAGGATATGACACACGCTCTGAGCATGTCTTCAAGAATTTGATTCACTCTTTCAGTTTGACCATCGGTTTTAGGATGATAGGCTATGCTGAAGGAGACATGAGTTCCCATTGCTTCTTGAAAACTTTGCCATAATTTGGAAGTAAAAAAACTTCCACGATCATATATGATCTTCTTGGGAACACCATGAAGAACAACGATCCAAGAGATGTATAGGTCAGCGAATTGACTAGCATGGATAGTTTCACGAACTGGAAGGAAATGAGCTACTTTAGATAACCGATCAACTATTACCCATATGGCATCATTTCCTGCTTGTGTCCTTGGGAGTCCAGTGATAAAATCCATACCAATTTCATCCCATTTACACTCAGGAATTTTCAATGGCTATAGAAGTCCAGCAGGCCTTTGGTGTTCAGTCTTTACACGACGGCAAACGTCGCACTCTGCAACAAAGAGAGCAATTTCTGGTTTCATTCCACTCCACCAGAATCTTTGACGGAGATATCGGTACATCTTGGTACCACCAGGATGGATAGACAGAGGGGATTCGTGAGCTTCCAAAAGAATTAGATTTTTGATTTTCCGACTGTTTGGAACCACTAGCCGGTTACTGAAGTATAGAATACCTTGATCATTGACGGAGAAAGATTTATCTTCACCACTTGCAACACGTTCTTTGATCTTGGTAACTTCATCATCTTGCTTTTGAGATTCCTTGATTTGGTCCTCTAGAGAAGATTTTATTTCAAGGATAGCAAGGAATCCACAAGGAACTACTTCAAGGTTAAGACGCTTGATTTCCTCGTAGAGAGCAGGTTGGGCTTGTGAAATCATCAGATTGTTGCAATAAGACTTCCGACTTAGCGCATCAGCAATGACATTGGCTTTGCCGGGTTGATAGTTGAGACCCAAATCATAATCTTTGATGAGTTCCAACCATCGTCTTTGCCTGAGATTCAGATCTGGCTGGGTGAAGAGATACTTTAGGCTTTCATGATCCGAATAAAGTTCACAACGGTTACCGATAAGGTAGTGTCGCCATTGCTTAAGAGCATGAACAACAGCAGCGAGCTCGAGATCATGGGTTGGATAATTGTTCTCATGTGGCTTCAACTGCCGAGAAGCATAGGCCACTACATGACCATCTTGCATCAACACACAACCTAGCCCTTGAAGAGAAGCATCACAATAGATGACGAAGTCCTTGCTTGTATCTGGAAGGACAAGCACAGGAGTGGTGGTTAGCTTAGTTTTCAAAGATTGGAAACTTTCTTCTTCCTTTTCTGACCATTCAAACTTCTTATCTTTCTTAAGAATATCAGTCATAGGCTTGGCTATCTTGGAGAAGTTCTCAATAAAGCGGCGGTAATATCCGGCCATTCCAAGAAAACTTCAGACTTCCTTGACTGAAGTAGGTGTCTTCCATTCCAGAATGGTCTGAACCTTATCCGGTATGACAGCAACACCACTTGCAGACACAACATGACCAAGGAAGACGAGCTCTTGTAACCAGAACTCACATTTGGAAAACTTGGCGTAGAGGCGATGTTCACGAAGTTTAGTCAATACCAAACATAGATGTTCGGCATGCTCTTCTTTGGTCTTGGAGTAGATTAGAATGTCATCAATGTATACCATGATGAACTTTTCAAGATACTCCATGAAGACGGAGTTCATGAGCCTCATAAATGTGGCAGGGGCATTGGTTAACCTGAAGGACATCACTGTATACTCATAAAGACCATAACGAGTTGTGAATGTTGTCTTTGGAATATCCTCCTTTCTGATCTTGATTTGATGATACCCTGATCTTAAGTCCATTTTGGAGAAGACAGTGGCACCACTTAATTGATCAAAGAGGTCATTTATCCGAGGAAGTGGGTACTTATTCTTGATTGTCACCGCGTTGAGTGGACGGTAATCAACCACCAATCTTGGAATATTTGTATCCCGCTTCTTGACAAAGATGGTAGGGAAATCCCAAGAGGATGTACTAGGTTGGATGTATCCTAGACCCTCTAACTCTTCAAGTTGCTTCTTCAACTCAACCAACTCATGAGGAGGCATGAGATAAGGTCTTTTAGAGATAGGAGCAGTTCCAGGAACTAGCTGTGTGACAAATTCCACACATCGATCAGGTGGCATGCCAGGCAACTCTTCAGGAAAGACATCCGGAAAATCATAGACTACAAGGACATCTTGGACCTCGAGAGTGGGTAGGACATCCATGGCATACAACTCCGAGAAAGGTTTAAGAACTGTTGACGGAGACTTCGAACCATCAGTCCAATACTTGACAGTTATGCCAGCAGGAGAGGTTACATAAACTATTCTGAGTGCACAGTCAATGACGGCTTGATACTTGGTTAACCAGTCCATGCCCAGAATGACATCAATGTCACATGACTTGAGTGCAATGAAAGAAGTGGGGAACTTCTGGTAGGCTATGTCAATCTCATTCCCATGACTAACCATAGTGGTGAACCAGCTAGAACCCGGGGAATGGATGGTCAAAGGGGTGGACAAGGGTTCAAAATTTATCCCATGCTCTTGAGCGAACAAATTTGACATGAATGTATGCGATGCTCCAGAATCAAACAAGACTGTTGAAAGAATTGAATTGACACGGAGCGTACCCAGAATGACGCGTGGATATTCCTGAGCTTCCTCAACAGTGACATGGGTCAGACGACCACGTCCAGCACCTTGAGATTTATCACTCTTCTTTGCCTGCCGATCATTGCGTCTGGCAGCCCTTTGAGAACACTCCCTTGAGTAGTGACCAGGCTGACCACAGGAGTAACAGGTAACCCCAGTGTGAGAACCAGCAGGAGGGTGATAGTTTGATCCACGATTTGGTATGGGTGACGAGAATTATTGCTAGAAGACTTGGGTGCATAAGGAGCACGAGGCACAGCACTGTATGGAACAAAGACACATCGCTTCTTGTTACCAGAGGAAGAAGCACGAGAATTTCCTTCTTCACGCTTCTAAGATACTTCCATATCCTTCCTTCCATGCTCTAAGGTAAGAGCCTGATTGTGCAAGTCCTGGAAAGACTAGAACTTGAAGGGCAGCAACTCATAGCGAAGTGCAGGGTTAAGTCCCTTACGGAACAACTCTTGATTATCTTCATCATTGGTCACACCCCTGGTTGCATAGCGAGCCAGGCGAGTGAACTCATGCCCATACGTTTTAATATCCTTGCGCCCTGAGTCAGATCCAGAAAATCCCTTCTTTTGAGATCCATGACGGGCTTAGGGATATATGAGGCACGAAATGCTGTAACAAACTACTCCCAGGTAACAACATGTCCCTGATCTTGCAGATTACCTTCCCACCAAACACCAGCCCCACCTTCTAGTTGATAGGTGGCGAAGTTGACGCGGTCAGCTGGACGGACACGGAGAGCACTGAACTTGCGCTCTATGGTGTGGAGCCAATCATCAGCTTCAAGGGGATCCTTGGAGTGGGTGAAAATTGGAGGAAAAGAGCGGATGAAATCTCCAAGTGTGACATAGTCGTCAGGACGACGTTCAGTGTTCTGAGCCACACGCTCCAGAAGGCATTCATTCTGTAGATGGTTGGTCTCAATGTTGTTGAGAACCTCGGCCATTGTGGGAGGTGGCGGAAGTTCCTGATCAGCATCATTGTTTCCTCGACGACCAACGGAACCACGAGTACCAGCCGGCATCCTGGGAAGAAAACAGGAACCATGAGAATGGATTCACCAGAAAAAGGTACAACAAAGGATGGCAAAACCATATCAAAGGATCATGGTAGAGGTGAACATGTGGAAGAGAACTATATCAATGCATTAAGTATGGCAGTAGAACAAGCATACGAAGCGTATATGCTACCAACTTAGATACAAACCATAACAATGGAATGCAAGCATGATATGATACCAACAAGTCACAAAAGAATTGAGAGCGAGGTTAGAGGCACCCTTAGAAAAGTTGAAAAACAATACTTCAGTTGCACAGATATATCTTGGAAACTCTGAGGATTGCAACCAAGTACGGAGTACTAGGGTAAAACAACCCAAACCCGTATATCCTAAGAGTTTGAAATGATAGACGAGAAGTGAAAACCTTGCAAAGCAAACGAGGTAAGATAACTCAGCAATAGAACAACCTTGGATAAGGAGTAAAAAGAGTCCTATTCAGAGTTTTGCAAATAGTTTTTATCTTTCAAATAGTTTTCTCAAACTCTAGACTCAACAACGACCAGCTAGAAGGGTTTCCTACAGGCAGTCCTGCTCTGATACCAAAATCTGTCACGACCCGGGATCAGGGCTAGACAAATACCAGATCCTCATCTGATTTAAGCCTAACCTAAATTCCAAAAGTCGCAGGGTAAGATCGGTAACATTACAGAACATACAAACCATACATTAATAAGGTAAACTCTTAAGAGAGTTACAAACCAGTCATACAAGCCAGGGGTCATAGACCCATCATTACATCAAACAACAAAGCAAACAAGTTGTTCTAAACAACAAACTTAGCAAATGGCCTAAGAGGCCTTAAACAAAAGTAGCGACCCTTCCATAGATCCTAGGCTGCTGCCCGGGAACCCCGACTACTCATCGACTTCGACGTAGAAACCACCTTCAGTTGGGGTAGCATCATCTGTAGAAAAACATCAACGAAGCAAGGCTAAGTACAGGGTGTACTCCGCAAGACTTATGGCTAGTGGAGTTTTTTTGCATAAAGCCATCTTTTGTTTTCAAAACGAGAGGGATAAGAAACTCGTCTAGTTGGATCATTTTCAAAAGGGGATAAGAAGACTTCAACTATAGGTCTTAAATTCATCTTTGATATCCACCAAGAACCACCATCAATTGAACCACTCTTCCCGGACTACTCCCTCAACAACCCCGAGGAAGTATTCTGGATCTCACTTTAGTTGGCAAGTTTTAACATTCGGTTATAGTTCTCTATGATCTTCATGTCCGTTCCCAAGTTGTCCATAACCGTGGACACGGCTTTTCGAAAAGATTAATAACCCTGCAGGGGTGCACAACTTTACCCACACGTACCAACCGATTCTTAATGCCAATATATTAGCCCTCTTCCTTGGAAGGCCGGCAGAGAGTGGTTGACCACGACCTTTACCTTGCTTTCGCCGAGACCATGAGTCACGCACTAAGGAGATGCCACCGTAATAATGAGTCGAAGTCCCCTAGCGATGTGAATAGGGTTTGAGATTACGGATGCCGGGCATCTCCCATTCCCTGCCATGCTTACCTACCTGTATGAATGCACCTCCTTCACCTCCATTCAAGAACAACCAATATGCATATGTCGAATGGAAAGCTCAAACTATGTGACTCATGGAATCTACTAGGCAAGTTTGTTGGTCGAGGGGGTTTCCAGGCGCCCGTGTGGTTGTACGCTCGTCTTGGTTCAAGAGGCAAGAACATCGGGTCCTAGGGGTGACAAGTATGGGACTACAAAAACCACAACCCACGTGGCCTCCCATACAAGCCTTAGCATGTTTATTATCCACTTCTGATCACATCACCACATCCTTCCATACTAGATTCATTTGCATCTCCGGTGCATCACATGAGTGATTAGCATCAGACCACTATGCATGGCTAAGCGTGACTACACTGTGGCACTAGCGACGCTCTTAAGCCAAACCCTAGTTATGCTAGGAGCGATGAATCAGGTAATTTGGTTCACAAAGGATAACATGCATCAGATAGGATTACTCTATCTACTGATAAAAGACTGTTGAACCGAATGCATATGTCGAGAATTAAATACTTTGTAAACATAGGATTCATATGTATGAGTGGGGCTTCGGTTGCCTTGTCCGTTGTTGGACTGGTACTGCTCTTCGGTGACATTGACTTCAGCTTCGGGTTCGGTTCCTATTCGCGAGAACCAATCACTGGAAAAGAGAAAGCAACACTCAACACATGGCATATGCAATGCTCATACAATATGGATGATATGACAAGTTAAATAGTGTTGAATTGAACCCTAGAGCATTCTTGATCACTTTAGAGGGGGTTCCGAAGATCCAAACCCTAATACAGGGGAATCATCGGAATCACCTATGGGGTTCAATTGGTTCTTCTAATTAAACTTGATATCAAAGTTGATTAACAATGTATGAGTATATCTTAGTTGGATAGGTTTCATTTTTCTGAACATTTTGGTATATTATTTGTATTTTTTTGTTATAAAATGAATTAATTATGAATTTCCCAAATTTTAATTCATTTAAACATTTTTGAAATATTTAAATTAATTTCCAAACTTGGGCCCACATGTCAGACTTTTATTAATTTCAGAAAATATTTATGGAAATGATTAAAACCCTGACAGGTAGGGCCCATCCGTCATATATTTTCTACTTATAGAAATAATTACATAAAACATTAAAAGAAATAAAAAGAAATATGACATCATGATGATGTCATGCTGACATCATCAACGCCATTGCTTGCAGATTGAGCTCGGGCTCAGTGCTAGGGGCGATGCGAGGCTGCGGGAGCGGTTGTGCTGGACAGAGGGGAGCGAGGCGAGCAGAATAGTGGCGGCGCCTCCCAAGATTGGTCACCGGAGACGGTGGCGCAACAACGAGCAGCGGCGGCGGCATCGGGATCACGCGGGGAGGGGGATACAGAGGGAGAGGGAGCAAACGGAGAGGTGCTAGAGCACCACAAGCTCACCGCGAGCACGACAGGGGTGGTGGCGAAGCTTGGGGAAGCCGGACGACGACGAATCAACGGTGTGAACGGCGGCGGCCATCGGTGCTTCGAGCTTGATTCCGGGGAGAAGAGGGCGTCCCAGCTCGCGTACTTCGGGGAGGAGGACGAGGGCGGCGAGGCGATGCTCCTGGTCACCTCGGCTGGGTGAGGGGTGCTCGGAGACGGCGGGGACAAGGAGGACCTGGAGAGCTAGGGTTTGGCCATGGCGCTGCCGCGAGGAAGAGGAAGAGAGAGGGGTGAAATGGGTACTGGGAGAGAGAGCGTAGCGCGGCGGTTCTTATCCGTGGTTCCAGGGGCGGTGGCGGGCATCGCAGCGCGCAGGAGATCGACAACGAGCGTGCTGCCAGGCAGCTGCTTTGTCAACACCCGGATTTTTAATCCCAGATGCCTGTTATGCCATACATCGCAATCCCAGGATTACCATTTTTGCGAGACATAACATATTTGGATTCCACAGTACATTATCCATTACAAACCATACATAAGGTCTTACACAAATAGGGATCTCATGATCCAGTTCTTAATACAACTCAAGCAGCAGAATAACGTAATAATAACGGTAGCGTAGGCGAAGCTCCATCTTCGGGGTCACAGTAATCTTGTGATGGGAGATGATCCTAGTTGCCGTAACCTTCCTGGGGTCCATCCTCCTGGTACTCCTCTTCATAGTCTGGCCATGGGAATAGCCAGGGACAAAGCCATGAGTACTCTTTAAGTACTCGCAAACTAATACTAACAAGTGAAGGGGGTTTTTGTAGTAGGACACTAAGCTCTAGGGTGGTTTTGCAAAAAGCCAGATTTACCTCCACTAAGTTTAGAAACGAAGAAAGCTAGTTGATGTTTTATAACACCTAAGTGGGAACTTGTATTTCATATCACAACTTTGTCGTGGTCAAGTCAAAATCTCAATTCATTTCACAAGTCATTTTGAAAACATCTGACGGGGGAACAGTATGGCCACTCCAACTGTCCATAATCATGTGACGCTATTAGAATAGTTTGACACTCTGCAGAGATTGTACAGTTTCACCACAACATTCGATACATCCGTCAGGAACAAATCCTGAATTCACCATACTCAGTATGCGGATAATCAATCCTAACCTTTCGATTACATGCCCTAGTATAGGCACCTCTCCAGTGAGTTTGGCCTCCCAACCATGACCAACTTTCATCTTGGGTACTGCACAGGTGGACAATCTTCACAAGGTAGCCTCAGCTCAGACCTTGGCCGTGAGGGAACCAATACTAAGGTATATAAGTTTCCAGTCAAGCCCTACCCAATTCTCGGGTATTGTGGTTGTACGGTAAAATTGGAATGGTATCGCATCCAGACAACCATCAGTTTGATAAAGGGCTAAGGCTCATGCCTCAACATTTTCATCATCAAAATCATCTAGTGTTCAAAAACACATGTCAAAACATCTCAATAGAATGATCCATCATTCCAAGGTTTTCATAACCATTTTCATCAAGTATTCCCATCTAATGTTGATCAAGTTTTATGCTTAGCACTAGCATCTACAAATGGGAGTGAGTACTAATGAGGGGTGGTAAACAAGTGGAGTTTCAACTAAATACAATCTCATGCCATAGGGTGACATCAAGATTATCTAGCTTAGGCCAAATTTTATGCTCTTTATGCAACCTTCAATTATCTTTCTAGTATCTACAATTTACTCAAGTAAACTCTAAGTAAGAGCTTTGATAGAGAAATAAAGTAGCAAGCTTGTAAGTAAAACTAGGATTGGGTATCATCAAATGTGTCTAACCAAGCATGCTTAGTGCATTGCATAGGTTATTTAACTCTCATAATTGCAAGTGTTAGCTTGCCTTGTGCAGAGAAGTGGTTGAAGTTCTCCTCGGCTTCTTCTTCGTAGTATCCTCCTTCCTCCTCGTATCCCTGGTTGGTACTAGCGTCTATGAATAAATACGAGGTACACAATCACCAAACAATACTTAACTACTTGCAATCATCACACACAAGGGTTCTATAGATGATCTAGCATCATCACTAACATCACAAGAATAAAGCATTTGTCTTATTTATTTTATTTTTAGAAAAGTAATTTCTACTCATTGAAAAACTACTTAAGATTTAATATTCTCCAAACCAAACATGGGATCATGTTGACACATGTCATCACCACATATTTCAGTACATGGGAATGTGATTTAAAGTGGTGTCAGAATTTAATAAGATTTAACCTTTTATTTTAAATAAAAAATAAATGACTAGAAATACCTATGTGGCCTTCTTTTATTACTTGACCATTATTTCTGTAAGTAAACCCATATATTTTTTATATATTCTGAAAGGTATGATCAAATGTGATTTTTGAGAGTTGGAATCAACTCAAAAGCTATTATGGTTTAAATTTGAAAAATGTTTGAATGTAGAAAAGCTTCTACCTTGTTATTTTTACCAAGGTTGATCTACATATCTAAATGATTTGAATCCAACGGGCTTGGATTAAGCATTTCAAAACATTTCTAACAAAATTGGTTTCATTCAATTTGGTTTACTGAATCAAGCTGGGTTGAATCTTGAAATTAGGTACAGAACTATGTTTGAACTTAAATGGAAAAAGTTAAATTCAAATGACTGGGCTGCACGGGAACTGCTAATGGGCCGGCCCAGTGTCACTCCACGGCACGGGCGCGATCGAGGGGGTCTCACGGTCGTGACTCTTTAAACGCCTTGATGCAGGGCAATCTCATCCGCACAATCTAAGTCTAATCGAGCATCGCTACTCATCGTCCACGTCGGGCGCCAGGCGATGAGAAAACCAACTTGGCGGTGGGGGTCGGGGGGCTCACGGGCTCGGGGCTCGAAGGAAGGTCGGCGCGGTGAACGACGAAGTCAATGATGGCGAACCTCCTGGTACCGGCAGCTCCTCCTGGGGTGGACAAAATCGACGACGCCCTTCTTCTCCAGAGGCGGCCTGCTCCGGCGCAATTCCGGCGATGCGCTGCTCGCCTTTGCTCCGGGAATGGGGTGGAACGATCAGTGAGGTGAGGGGAGTAGAATGGTGTGAAGAATTAGAGCGGGGGTGGCCTCCTTTTATAGGCTCGACGGTGAGACCAAACGGGATGGGCAGGCGACGGTGGCGACACGGCTACGGGCAGCTAGAGGCATGGCCGAGGGTGGCGATTGATCGGTGGTCTCCTAGCGATGCTCTAGGACTTTAATGCGCGTGTAGGGGCGGTGGCAAACGGTCAGGAACGCACGATGCTCTGCGAGGCAGAGGCAGCGTCCTCGACGGCGAGAGGTGGCTACAGGGCATGGGCGGTGAAATGGGCATGTCTGGCGGTCTCCTGGGACGGTGGGGTGCATGTTGGCGGGCGGCGAGGGCTCGAGGTGGTCGGGTTGCATGGGAACGGTGCGTGCTCTGCGGTGCACGTCGGCATGGTCGATAGCGGCACGGGCGCGGCGTTCCTGGCAGTTCTGGTCGTGGTCTGTGAGCTAGGGCTGGTCGAGAGGGGGTGGTGAGGCATAGGCTACCTCCCAGACAAGGTTGGCATGACTAGTTCTTCCTCTAGCCTGCTGTCCACACTGGGGTGACATGGGTGCTCTCGGCCTGTTCACCATTGATGACATTGGCGAGTTTACAGTGGGGCTAGAGCTTAGATAAGTTTTCTAGATGATCTACTAACGTTGCTGTGAGCTAGAGGGAATAAGGTTGGCTCAAATCACTGCACACTATAGTGTTTTGATTTTGTTTGATTTGTATCTCTAAGGTGTTTGATGAAATGGCCGCATGAATTCAAGTTTTGAATTTTGAAAATATTTTTGGTGGGTGTGCTAGGCATGTGTTGGTGAGTCTGTAGATGCTTGGGTTTTGAAAGTTGAGTTGGTTTGAGTGGTTTTTGAAAAAGTGGGATCTTCCCATATGAAATAGATTCAATTTTAAACTGTCATTTAAACTATGCATTTGAATGTTTCTGGATGATCACAAGGCGGGCCTTGATACTTTGTTATGAGTATTATCAAGGGGTGCAAAGATCCAAACAAGTTTCTGTTAAGTTCTGAAAGTTAGAGATAGCCAAAGTATGCATGGGAGTTAATTTGGCCAAAGTGACCATTCACTTAATTTGTTTGTTTTGATTTGTTTGTCTTTGGGAAAAGTTTGGGGATTGTTTAGATGATGTTTATTTCACCTAAGAATCATTTTACAAGCAAAGAAACACATAATCATGGCAATTCAAAAGAATCCAAATTGTAATGCATACACATAGGAATGCTTTCATATTTTTAATTGGAAAAGTTTTTGTTAACCCTAAATTTGGTGATTAGAGTTTGATGATTCTAGTTTAATATTTTTGGGATGTTACAAACCTTCCCCCCTTAAAAAAAATCTCGTCCGAGATTTGAAAAAGGACGAAAAGATTACCTAGGATTTGAAGAGATCGGAAAACTCCGTCCTGATGTGATCTTCACGCTCCTAGGTAGCTTCCTCTTCTGTGTGGTTGCTCCACTGAATCTTGAGAAACTTGATGCTTCGGGTTCTGGTAGTTCTGAAAGCTTATTCCAAAATACGGATGGGCACTTCGGGATAGGTCAGGTCATCGTTGATCACTATGGTCTGATGATCGATATTCTTGAACACTTCAGTCTTCTCTGGAACTCTGAGACACTTGCGAAGTAATGAGATATGGAACACTTTGTGCACTGCTGACATCTCGTCGGGTAGTTCCAATTGATACGACACTTCTCCTCAACGGTTCAGAATCTTGAAGGGGCCGATATATCTGGGGGCTAACTTTTCCTTCATCTGGAAACGCTGCATTCCCTTCAAGGGCGACACTTTCAGATACACAAAATCTCCTATGTTGAAGGCGAGGTCTCGACGTCTCTTGTCGGCGTAACTCTTCTGTCGGGACTGGGCGGTCTTGAGGCGCTCACGAATCTTGTGAACCTTCTCTTCTGCTTCTCGTAGGATATCGGGTCCGAAAATATGACTCTCTCCTACTTCTGACCAGTTCAAAGGGGTGCGACAGTTTCTTCCATACATGAATTCAAATGGGTCCATTTGCAAACTGGCTTGGTAACTGTTGTTGTATGAAAATTCTGCGAACGGCAGACAATCTTCCCACTTAGATCCATATTCTAACACACATGCTCTCCGCATATCTTCGAGTATTTGATTTACTCGCTCCGTTTGTCCGTCGGTCTGAGGGTGATAAGTTGTGCTGAAATCTAGGCGGGTTCCTAAACCTTCTTGGACTTTCTTCCAGAATCTCGAGGTAAACTGAGTTCCTCGATCCGATACGATGTTCTTGGGGACTCCATGCAAACTAACGATTCTAGTGATGTATAACTCCACTAGCTTCGAACTCTGATATGTCGTCTTGACGGGTAAGAAATGGGCGACTTTGGACAATCTGTCCACTATGACCCAGATAGAGTCATTTCCCCTACTAGTAGTAGGCAATCCGGTGATAAAGTCCATTCCAACGGAATCCCATTTCCATTCCGGAATCTGTAATGGTTGCAACAATCCAGCGGGTCTTTGATGTCCTGCCTTGACTCGCTGACATATATCACACTTGACGATATATCTTCCGATTTCTCTCTTCATCTTATGCCACCAAAAATTGCTCTTTCAAATCTTGATACATCTTAGTTCCTCCGGGGTGGATAGAATAAAGAGTATCATGAGCTTCCTTGAGAATAACTTCTTTCAACTCAGAATCCGCTGGTACACAAAGGCGTCCTTTGTACCACAGAACTCATTCTTCGTCTTCGGTGAATCCGGGTACTTTGCCTGTACCGATACGATGCTTGATTCCGTCGATATTAGCATTTCCTTTCTACGCCTCTTTGATCTGGCTGATCAAAGTGGGTTGAAGTTCTATGCTAGCCAAAAATCCTTCACTCACTAATTCCATTTGGAAATCTTCCATCTCTTTGTGCAAGCTTGGTTGCTCCTTCAAAATCATGGAGTTCAAGCGACACGGCAATCTGCTAAGGGCATCTGCTACCACGTTGGCTTTACCGGGGTGATAGTGAATGTCCAGGTCATAATCCTTGATTAGCTCAATCCATCTTCTCTGTCTCATATTCAGATATTTCTGAGTGAATATATACTTTAGGCTCTTATGATCCGAATAAATCTCACAACGATTTCCCATCAGGTAATGCCTCCATGTCTTCAGGGCTAAAACTACGGCTGCGAATTCGAGGTCATGGGTGGGGTAATTTTACTCATGTTGTTTCAGTTGTCGAGATAGATAAGATATAACTTTGCCTTCTTGCATTAGCACACATCCGAAACCGATCTTGGATGCGTCACAATACACGTCGAAGGGCTTCGTGATATCCGGTATGATTAAGATTGGGGCTGAAATCAATCTCCTCTTGAGTTCTTGAAAACTCGCTTCACATTTGTCGGTCCATTCAAATTTCTTGTCCTTCTTCAGCAATTGGGTCATAGGTATGGCGATACTCGAGAATCCTTCTACGAACTTGCGGTAATATCCCGCCAATCCGAGAAATGCACGAACTTGGGTTTGAGTGGTTGGGGCTTGCCAATCTTCGACATCTTTCACCTTTGCAGGGTCAACGGCAATTCCTCCGGCTGAGACAATGTGACTGAGGAATCCTACCTCCTGTAACCAGAATTCACATTTGCTAAACTTGGCATACAACTGATGCTCTCTAAGGGTTCCAAGAATGGTCCTTAGGTGTAGCTCATGTTATTCTTCTGATTTGGAATAAATCAGAATGTCGTCGATAAAAACAACGACAAACTTATCCAGGAAGTCCATAAAAATCCTATTCATGAGATTCATGAAATAAGCGGGGGCATTGGTTAATCCAAAAGACATGACAGTATACTCGTATAATCCATATCTGGCGGTAAAGGCAGTCTTGGGAATATCCTCTGCGCGAATTTTGAGTTGATGATAGCCTGTTCTAAGATCAATCTTAGAAAACACTTTGGCACCGGTCAACTGATCAAACAAATCTTCTATCTTGGGCAATGGGTACTTGTTCTTGATGGTGACATCATTCAACTTCCGATAATCTGTACACAAACGGTTACCTCCATCCTTTTTGTCCACAAATAAGACAGGTGATATCCATGGTGACGCACTTGGTTGAATCAATCCAATTTCTAGCATGGCATCAAGTTGCTTCTTCAGTTTTGCTAGTTCAGACGGGTTCATACTATAGGGTCTCTGGGCTATTGGTCCTGTTCCGGGGATTAGTTCAATGATAAACTCGATATCCCGATCTGGGGGCATACCGGGCAAAACATCTGGAAATACATCGGGGTATTCACAGACTATCTGGACTTGGTCAGTGGTAGGTTGGGCTATACTCTTGTTGCGCTTGAATTGACGAGGTAAGGTTTCAGATATATGCTCTACTGATATTCCGGCGGTACTAGTCATGGTTATGGCTTTCTTGGCACAGTCAATTAATCCTTTATGTTTGGACATCCAATCCATTCCTAGTACTACTTCCAAACCTTTAGTTCCGAGTACTATCAGATTAGCATAAAAATCTATGCCATGGATTTGGATAGGGACGGCTTTGCAAATTTGCCTAGATTTGGTGGTTGAACCGGGGATTTGAACAATCATAACATGCTTCAGTTTTGTTGGTTGAATCTTACTAGTGCAGGCAAATTCTTCGGTGACAAATGAATGCGATGCGCCTGAATCAAACAACACTCTTGCAAGTACTGAATTAACAGAAAACATACCCAGCACGACGTCTGGCGCTTCCTGAGCTTCTTCAGCATGCATGAGAAAAAGACGGTCGTTGCGGTTGAGTGAGTTCCCTGGGAAAAATCTCCTTCCAGGCTGAACACGACGCTGCTGCTGAGCTGGGGCATTTGCATTGGGGGATGCGGCATTCTAAGTGCAAGTGTAATGCATGCATGAAATGCTCAAACACATCTTATTTATATTACACAGAAGGGTGGTATGTTACACCAATGCCCCCGCTTATTTCATGAATCTCATGAATAAGATTTTTATGGACTTACTAGATAAGTTTGTCATTGTTTTCATTGATGACATTCTGATTTATTCCAAATCAGAAGAAGAACATGAGCTACACCTAAGGACCATTCTTGGAACCCTTAGAGAGCATCAGTTGTATGCCAAGTTTAGCAAATGTGAATTCTGGTTACAGGAGGTAGGATTCCTCGACCACATTGTATCAGCCGGAGGAATTGCCGTTAACCCTGCAAAGGTGAAAGATGTCGAAGATTGGCAAGCCCCAACCACTCAAACCCAAGTTCGTGCATTTCTCGGATTGGCGGGATACTACCGCAAGTTCGTAGAAGGATTCTCGAGTATCGCCAGACCCATGACCCAATTGCTGAAGAAGGACAAGAAGTTTGAATGGACAAATAAATGTGAAGTGAGTTTTCAAGAACTCAAGAGAAGATTGATTTCAGCCCCAATCTTAATCATGTCGGATATCACGAAGCCCTTTGATGTGTATTGTGACGCATCCAAGATCGGTCTCGGATGTGTGCTAATGCAAGAAGGCAAAGTTATATCCTATCTATCCCGACAACTGAAACAACATGAGCAGAACTATCCAACCCATGACCTCGAGCTCGCAGCCGTAGTTCTAGCCCTGAAGACATGGAGGCACTACCTGATGGGAAATCGTTGCGAGATTTATTCGGATCACAAGAGCCTGAAGTATATATTCACTCAGATGGAGCTGAATATGAGACAGAGAATATGGATTGATCTAATCAAGGATTACGATCTAGACATTCACTATCACCCCGGTAAAGCCAATGTGGTAGCAGATGCCCTTAGCAGATTGCCGTGCCGCTTGAACTCCATGATTTTGAAGGAGCAACCAAGTCTGCACAAAGAGATGGAAGATTTCCGAATGGAATTAGTGAGTGAAGGATTTTTGGCTAGCATAGAACTTCAACCCACTTTGATCAGCCAGATCAAGGAGGCGCAGAAAGGAAATGCTAGTATCGAAGGAATCAGGCATCGTATCGGTACAGGCAAGGTACCGAGATTCACCGAAGACAAAGAAGGAGTTCTATGGTACAAAGGACGCCTTTGTGTACCAGCAGATTCTGAGTTGAAAGAAGTTATTCTGAAGGAAGCTCATGATACTCTTTATTCTATCCACCCCGGAGGAACGAAGATGTATCAAGATTTGAAAGAGCAATTTTGGTGGCATAAGATGAAGAGAGAAATCGGAAGCTATATCGCCAAGTGTGATATACGTCAGCGAGTCAAGGCGGGACATCAAATACCCGCTAGATTGTTGCAACCATTGCAGATTCTGGAATGGAAATGGGATTCCGTTGGAATGACCTTTATCACCGGATTGCCTACTTCTAGTAGGGGAAATGACTCTATCTGGGTCATAGTGGACAGATTGTCCAAATTCGCTCATTTCTTACCCGTCAAGACCACATATCAGAGCTCGAAGCTAGCGGAGTTATACATCGCTAGAATCGTCAGTTTGCACGGAGTTCCCAAGAACATCATATCGGATCGAGGAACTCAGTTTACCTCGAGATTCTGGAAGAAAGTCCAAGAAGGTTTAGGAACCCGACTAGATTTCAGCACGTCTTATCACTCTCAGACCGACAGACAAATGGAGCGAGTAAATCAAATACTCGAAGATATGTTGAGAGCATGTGTGTTAGAGTATGGATCTAAATGGGAAGACTGTCTGCCGTTCGCAGAATTTTCATACAACAACAGTTATCAAGCTAGTTTGCAAATGGCCCCATTTGAATTCATGTATGGAAGGAAGTGTCACACCCCTTTGAACTGGTCGGAAGTAGGATAGAGTCAGATTTTCGGACCCGACATCCTACGAGAAGCAGAAGAGAAAGTTCACAAGATTCGTGAGCACCTCAAGACCGCCCAGTCAAGGCAGAAGAGTTACGCCAACAAGAGACGTCGATACCTCGCCTTCAACATCGAAGAGTTCGTGTATCTGAAAGTGTAGCCATTTAAAGGAATGCAGCGTTTCCAACTGAAAGGAAAGTTAGCCCCTAGATATATCAGCCCCTTCAAGATTATGAACCATCGAGGAGAAGTGTCTTATCAATTGGAACTGCCAGTAGAGATGTCAGCAGTGCACAATGTGTTCCATATCTCATTACTTCGCAAATGCCTCGAAGTTCCGGAGAAGACTGAAGTGTTCAAGAACATTGATCACCAGACCATAGAAATCAACGATGACCTAACCTATCCCGAAGTACCCATCCGTATTTTGGAAGAAGCTTTCAGAACTAGCAGAACCTGAAGCATCAAGTTTCTCAAGATTCAGTGGAGCAACCACACGGAAGAGGAAGCTACCTGGGAGCGCGAAGATCACATCAGGACGGAGTTTCCCGATCTCTTCAAATCCTAGGTAATCTTTTTCGTCCTTTTTCAAATGTCGGGACAAGATTTTGTTTAAGGGAGGAAGGTTTGTAACATCCCAAAAATATTAAACTTAGATCATCAAAATTAGGGTTAACAAAAACTTTCAAAACTAAAAATATGAAAGCATTCATATGTGTGTATATTCAAAATTTGGATTCTTTTGAATTGCCATGGTTCTGTGTTTCTTTGCTTGTAAAATGATTCTTAGGTGAAATAAACATCATCTAAACAATCCCCAAACTTTTCCCAAAGACAAACAACTCAAAATAAACAAATGAAGTGAATGGTCATTTTTGCCAAATTAACTCTCATGCCTACTTTAGCTATCCCTAGTTTTCAAAACTTAACAGAAACAATTGTGGATCTTTGCACCCCTTGTTAGTACTCATAATAAGGTACCAATGCCCACTTTGTGATCATCCAAAAACATTCAAATGCTAAGTTTAAATGACAGTTTAAAATTGAATCTATCTCATATGGGAAGATCCCACTATTTCAAAAACCACTCAAACAAGCTCAATTTTCAAAACCCAAGCACCCACAGAATCCTCAGCACATGCCTAGCACACCCACCAAAAATATTTTCAAAATTCAAAAGTAAGTTTCTTGCGACCATTTCATCAAACATCTTGCAGATTCAAATCAAACAAATCACAAACACTATAGTGTGCAGTAAATTTGGCCTAACTTGTTCCCCCTCTGGTTGCAACTAGCCTTAGTAGATCATCTAGCTCCTTTAACTAACCTCTAGCACCACTGTAAGCTTGCCTTGCCATCAATGGTGAGCAGGCCGAGCCTCACCATGCCACCCCAAGGTGGACAACAAGCTAGAGGAAGAACTAGCTGCGCCCACCTTGTATAGCATGCTGCCCATGCCTCACCGCCCCCTCTCAACTAGCCCTAGCTCAAAGACAGAGACAAGAACCGCTAGGAACGCCGTGCCCACGCCGCTGTCGAGCATGCCGATGTGCACCATGGTGCACGCGCCGTTCCCATTCAACCCGACCACCTCGAGCCCTTGCCGCCTGCCAGCATGAACCCCACCGTCCCAGGAGACCACTAGACATGATCGTTTCCTCGCCCGTATGCCGTAGCCACCGCACGCCGTGGAGTTCGCCGTCGGTACCGCGCAGAGCAGCGCACGTTCCCGACCAATTGCCACCGCCCCTAAGCACGCATTTATGCTCTAGAGCATCGCCAGGAGACCGCCCGTCGATCGCCAACCGCAGCCATGCCTCTAGCCGCCCGTAGCCATGTCGCCACCGTTGCTTGCCCATCCCTCTCGGTCTCACCGTCGAGCCTATAAAAGGAGGCCACCCCCAGCCATTTGAAGCACACCATTCCACTCCCCTCACCTCACTGATCATTCCACCCTCTAGCCGGAGCACGAGGAGCAGCAGCTCGCCGGAATTGCGCCGGAGCAGGCCACCTCTAGAGAAGAAGGGGGCATTGATTTCGACCACCCCCGGAGCTACCTCGACCATCCCTGAGCTCGCCATCGACCACTCGTTCGTTTGCCCTTCTCGCCTTCATCGCTGGAGCCCTGGTATGCCCCCTATGCACGCCCACTGAGCCGCTAGGGTTCGAGCTCGTCGGTGACATGTTCATCGTCGACGACGATCCCCAGCCATCGATCTCTCTTCTAATCCAACGAACCACACAACATCGTACCGCTTCGCATGTTATGAGCCACTGACTGGTGGAACCCCCTGTCAGCTGAGCCCCGTGCTGCGGATTGACACTGGGTCAGCCCATTAACCTCTCCCGCGCAGCCCAACCGTTTGAATTTAGATTTTTCCATTTTAATTCAAACTCAGTTCTGTACATATATTCAAAAATCAACCCAGCTCGATTCAATGAACCAAGTTGCATGAAACCAATTTTTTAGAAAGGTACTGAAATGCTTAATCCAATCCCGTTGGATTCAAATCATTTAGATCTGTAGATCAACCTTGGTAAAAATAACAAGGCAGAAGCTTTTCTACATTCAAACATTTTTCAAAATTTAACCATAATAGCTTTTGAGTTGATTCCAACTCTCAAAAACCACATTTGATCATACCTTTCAGAATATATAAAAACATTTGGGTTTACTTACAGAAATAATGTTCAAGTAATAAAAGAATGCCACATAGGCATTTCTAGTCACTTTATTTATTTAAAATAAAAAGGTTAAACCTTATTAAATTGTGACACCACTTTAAATCACATTCCCATGTACTGAAATAGGTGGTGATGACATGTGTCAACATGATCCCATGTTTGAGTTGGAGAATATTAAATCTTAAGTAGTTTTTCAATGAGTAGAAATTACTTTTCTCAAATTAAAATAAATAAGACAAATGCTTTAATCTTGTAATGATAGGTGATGATGCTAGATCACCTATTGTACACCTTTGTGTGATGAGTGAAAATAGTTAAGTATTGTTTGGTGATTGTGTACCTCGTATTTATTTATAGACGCTAGTACCGACCAAGGATACGAGGAGGAAGGAGGATACTACGAGGAAGAAGCCGAGGAGAACTTCAACCACTGCTCTACACAAGGCAAGCTTATACTGATACCTATGCAAGCCTAATACTACTAGTTGACTTGGCAAGCAAACCCTTGCAAGATACCCTACTTATGAAAGCTAATACTTGCTGGTTACCATGCCAACTATATGCCTTAAGCATATGTGATCCTACCCACTTGATAACCCCATCCTAGTTTTACTTGCAAGCTTTATACTTTATTTCTTTATCAAAGCTTTCTCTTAGAGTTTACTTAAGTGACTGGTAGATTCTAGAAATATAATTGAAGGTTGCATAAAGAGCATTAAATTTGGCCTAAGTAGATAATCTTGATGTCATCCTAAGGCATGAGATTAAACTTCATTAATCTCCACTTGTTTACCACCCCTCCTTAGTACTTAACCACACTTGTAGATGCTAGTGCTAAGCATAAAACTTGATCAACTTTAGATGGGAATACTTGGTGAAAATGGTTATGAAAACCTTGGAATGATGAGTCATTCTACTGAAATGTTTTGACATGTGTTTCCGAACACCAGATGATTTTGATGATGAAAATGTTGAGGCATGAGCCTTAGCCCTTTATAAAACTGATGGTTGTCTGGATGCGATACCATTCCAAATTTTACCGTACAACCACAATACCCGAAAATTGAGTAGGGCTTGACTGGAAACTTATATACCTTAGTATGGGTTCCCTCACGGCCAAGGTCTGAGATGAGGCTACCTTGTGAAGATTGTCCACTGCAAGACTCCAAGATGACAGTTGGTCATGGTTGGGAGGACAAACTCACAGGAGAGGTGCCTATACTCGGGCGTGTAATTGAAAGGTTAGGATTGATTATCCGCATACTAAGTATGGTGAATTCAGGATTTGTTCCTGACGGATGTATTGAATGTTGTGGTGAAAGTGTACAATCTCTGCAGAGTGTCAAACTATTCGAATAGCCGCGTCCGTGGTTATGGACAGTTGGAGTGGCCATACTATTCCCCCGTTAGATCTTTTCAAAATTACTTGTGAAATGAATTGAGACTTTGACTGGACCACAACGGAGTTGTGATATGAAATTCAAATTCCCACATAGGTGTTATAAAATTTCAACTAGCTTTCTTTGCTTCTGAACATAGTAGAGGTAAATCTGGCTTTTTGCAAAACAACCCTAGAGCTTAGTGTCCTACTACAAAACCCCCTTAACTTGTTAGTATTAGTTTGCGAGTACTTAAAGAGTACTCATGGCTTTTTCCCTGGCTATTCCTGTGGCCATACTATGAAGAGGAGTACCAGGATGATGGACCCCAGGAAGGTTACGACAACTAGGATCATCTCCCATCGCCGCATTGCTCGTGACCTCAAGATGGATCTTCGCCTACGCTACCTTTATTATTACGTTATTCCGCTGCTTGAGTTGTATTAATAACTGGATCATGAGATCCTTATTTGTGTAAGACCTTATGTATGGTTTGTAATGGATGATGTACTGTGATATGCAAATCTGTTATGTCTCGCAAAAATGGTAATCCTGGGATTGCGATGTATGGCATAACAGGCATCTGGGATTAAAAATCCGGGTGTTGACACCCGCCCTAGGGGTTTCCTCGCCGGTGAGCCAGTCTCGCGAGGACGACGCCCCTCGTCCATTAGATCCCGCCAGATTCGACAATGCGTACCCAGCAGAAGGCCTCCTCTTGGGTCATGCTGGCAGCATGCCGCGCCATGAAAGCATTGCGCCTGGGCCAGTCTGGCCTCACTGGCCCATCTGCCCCTCGGATCTGGCCTATTGACCCCCGGCTCCTTTTTTATTTTCTTTAAAACATCAGATCTGGGATTAGCACTTTGGTTTAAATCTACACAAATTATTAAAACCCCATATTTTGGCCAGATCTAAAATCCCATACAAGCCTACACCTTTTCTCTATTATGCAGACCAGGATTTACACCAAAACATTGAATAGATTTAATATGATAAATGTTCTCCTAGATCTGTCCAGAACACTAAGTATTTCCTCCAGAAAGTTTGGTATCTCCAAATGGACTAAATCCAAATGTTATTGAAATATATCACCCATACCTTCCATATCCCATAGACCCCACCCTAGTTTTTTTCCTAGATTGTTGGTAGCAATAATAACAAAATAAGGTCATTTCTGCCTTTAGGAATTTCTCTAGGTCAAATAAAATAAGGTTTTGACCTAATTCAAACTCCTAGTAAACCTAAATACCCATATGTATCAACACCCAGGAGCCCCAGATTTATTGAGCTTTTATTGAATTATGGTGAATTAAACCTTTATGTGCATTGTTTGATCACCAATAAATTCACTATTTGAGTTTTGTAACTCCAAATTGATTTATTCCAATTTTTGCAGAAAGGTATTTTCATCACCTAACATGTTTCCTTGGAATCAACTAAAAAGATCTATAGAATAAATCTAATGAAAAAGACAAATCTGGTCAAGTACTGCCTTTGGGAATTTCTCAAGGGAATTCTGTTAATTGTTTTGAGGTGATTCCAGCTCTTCTTGATTCAGTCCAGCAAATACTACTTAATCATCCAAGGAAATAATTTTTTTAACTCCATAGAAGTTCTGGTGAATTATTTCCTTAAACTAGGATTTTATCCACTATAAAATCCTTTATAAATCAAGGGAAATTGATAAAATGGTGAAACCACTTTTGTTGGCTTCATTTTATCAATACCTATATGATGGTATCATTTTTACACAATGGTATCATACAGATTAAATCCTTGATCAAAAACCCCTTTGTTGAGTAATCCCTAAACCATAAATAAAAAGGGATCCTTTCCCTAATGTGTCCAAATCTTTTCCCAATCCCACTCTAATCAAACCTCCAAACTTCTACTGAGGTTTATCTTGTTATCATCTTTAGCTTGATGTATGATTTGATGCTTGTATGTTTGTATTGATTAATGTATTGTTTGCTTGCATGTATTCCCAATAACGGCGATAGTTGCGATTGTGTCACATCCCAAATTTAAGATTTGGTATTCCATATCATTCATAATATTGCATCATGCTTTTCCATGCAAAACCGTCGAGTGAAAAGGTTCGGCGAAACGCCATTTGCAAAATCCTATTCTATTTTGCTACGAGGTTCCTGCGGGAAGCTTTAGTAGGACTAGCGTTGACCACCCTTGTAGATTAGTGGTTTCGCTCAAACCTTGACGCTAGATTGTTCCTCTCGACCGTACGAAACCGTAGGCGCAAGAATCGCTCGAATCGGAGCTCGTACAGAGAAGTTACGGCCGTTTTAGTGAATCGCCGGAAAACGGTCCGAAATTCCGGACCGATTTCCGAATCCGCGTCTAACTCCGCGCCGTTTCAGTTTAGGATTCCGCGCGAGGGGCCACAAAAGGACCCCACCTCGGCCTCGGTACCCGTGCCCGCCGACCCGCTTTCCCAAGGCGACGCTTTGCCTCGCTAATCGGCCCGCCAGAGCGCCCGCGCCGCCTCCACGCATTGCCGCCTCCATCCTCGCCGCCAAAGCGAGGCCGCCGCCTTCTCTCTTCCTTCTCTCGCTGCGCCGCTTATCGCTGCCGCCATCATGCCAGCGCCATCGCCGCCGCCGCCACAAGCCGCGCTGCTGCTGCCGCTGCGCCAAGGCCATTGCTGCCCGCTTACAAGACGCGACGACGCACGCACACGCCAGGCGCTGCTTTTGTCAGGCCGCTATTCAATCGCACGACGCGTCGCGCCTTGCCTTGCGCGCTGCTGATTTATCTTGACCAAGGCTAACCGTGGTACACCCGCAGGAAAAACCGACGCCGAACCGATCGCATTGCCGTCCGGAACTCGCCGCCGTCCGTTTCGCATTTGTTTTCGGTAAGACTGCAGCCACCGTCAGATCTTAGATCGGCGGCTTAGATCGTTCGTTGACCGGTCAGACTCAGGCGTTGACTAGTCAGACGCCCAGTCAGCGCCCAGTCAGCAGACGCTTTGACCAGTCAACAGACACAGTTGACTGGTCAATTTTGTTAATCCTTTTAGTTGACAGATTTCGGTAGAAACTTGTAAATTGCGTAGAAATTAAACCGCTTGGCCAAAAATTGCAAATAAAATATGTGTAGATTCAGTGAGTCGTGTAGAATCTCGATGTACCTTTGGTTCAGGCTTTTGCAGCAAGGTTTAGTACAGTTTAATCAAACTAGATAGAGGCCTTTTTGGAGTAATAAATTCGTAGAAAAAGATCCGTAGCTCCAAAAATCGCGTATGATATGTCCCTGGATTCAGTGGAACGAGAGGAATCCCATCGTGAATTAAAAGGATAGGCTTATAGTAAAAACTTCTGCAGAAACTGTCTAGTGGCTTTCTATAGTGTTTTAATTACTCCGGGAGTTTTATAATTCCTTTTTGAGTAATTCGAATTGGCACTGTTTCTAATCAGCTAAGCCTATGCGGTAGAATTTTTCCAAGATTTTACAAACAGTATACTACCGGTAGTGAATTATTTAAATTCTAGCTCTAGTTTTGAGCACTACTTTTACTTAATAGTTTTCCTAGCGCTAAAACTATTTTCCATGCAATCGGTAGTATTATGGAATAGGATGTTGCGGTGCAGCTGTAGCACCAATTCACTTGTCGCTCTTGCATTCATGCATCATATTTGTTGCATATGTTGTGGTTTGTTTGTTTATGAATGCAATTGTGTCGTGTAGATTGTGACGAGTGCAACGCTTGCTCGTGTGTGGATTGTTCTTCCGACCGCTACAACCAAGGCAAGTAGATGCTACTTTGTTCATGATATCGTCCTACTATTTTTAATACATTGTCGTGTATTTTGTAGATGCATGTGTAGGATGATACTATCGCTATGCTATGTCCTATTATGTGGTAGGGCTTTCCTTGTAGATGAACCACCGTTGGTAGAAGTGCTTAGCCATGCTATGTTGAACGAGGGCTGGATTACATCATTGAGACTTGTTTCTAAAAGTATTGGTTTGTGAAAACTAAAATAACTTAATCAATGAATCCCCTGGGTGTGATGGTATTGATAATTTTTTGGTGGTTTCATTGCGGAAAGGCACCCAGGTTTCGAGAGAAATTGATTGGCTTCTTTATTGTGTAGCTTACGTGTACAACCATGTGCCAATAATGGAATGGGCGGTTGGTTGGACTTAGTAGGTTGTGGTAACTCGAACCCGCGTATCCAGAGATGTAGAATTTTGGTAGGTTGGACCGGTGCACGTCGGGATTGAGGAGCTACTTCCCGAACAGTCTCAACTTGGACTTCTCCCTATCACCACTCAAAATTAGAGTGATGGTACGAGCTGGGCTGGCCAAGTCACATGGGTAAAGTGTACTAACCTCTGCAGGGTGTATAATCTAATCGATTAGCCGTGTCCCCGGTTATGGACATCTGAGTTGCTTGATATTGATTCCATGACATGTTTCTCGCTCATTCTAATTTCATAATTGTTTTAATATTATTGGGTTAACTTAATTGGGATCTTTTCAAAGAAAATCAAAAACTGTTTATGAAAGTAGGACAAAGGTATTTGCAAATGCAAGCCAGACATAGCTCCACTTGCCAAATATGCATGTAGATGTTAGTTTTATTGTCTCCATTACTAGCTCTACTTGCCATACATTCCATGTATTGACCCTTCGGGGCTGCTACGTTTCATGTTGCAGGTTATTCCGATTCTGAGTAATCGATATAGGCCACGGTACTCCACTCGGCACTTGTTCACTTGTGGGCAATTTGAAGAATGGAGGATTTACTTTGTTTATGTTGCTACCTGAATAATTTGAGCTAGCTTTGGGCTAAGCTTTTATTGTAATAATGGTACTCTGGATCTTCGTTATCTATGATACACGGTTATTTTGCTATGTTATTCATCTTACTCTATTGTGGGCCAATGAACCGATCCAGGGATTGGCATGTCACATAGAGGCCACGGTCTTTTCAGAACCGGGGTGTTACAGGATGGTATCAGAGCCCGTGTAATCAGAGGATCGTGACCTAGAATTGGATTAGGAAGCCATAGAATTATTAAAGCCTATATTAACTCTGTCTTTCATCTTATGCCTTTCACCCTCGTAAATTCTTACCATATGCTATTCTCACACTTTCCTCTTTTACTTGATAGATGGGAGACGTCAGGACTGAGTATGTCACCATGGAGTCACCAAGGCCCTTTGCAAGGCAGTTAGCTCAGCTCTCGCAGTCATTGGGATTGCCACTGCCCATGTTCAAGGGAAGAAGGCTGTACACCTATGGATATGGAGAGGATGCATGGGAGATCACCACTTTCATATTCAGAGATGCCGCTTGCCAAACCCGTGCACTTGGTCTACACCAAGACATACTGCAATCTGGGACTTGGAATCAACTTGGCCATACATGAAGCCCTGCTCGCCAAAGGCCATTATGTCCGACACACCATCAAAGCAGATTCACCCTACCGTGACTATGGAAGGCGTGATGAAGATGGGAACATTGTGGTTACCCCGGGCGACAGGAACAACATGCCGCCCCGTCGGAGGCACATAGAGGACATGGAAAGGGAGAATGGAGCTCTAGCAGAGAAGGTGAGGATGATAAAGGAGATTGCAGATTTTACTAGCAATGGTATGGTGGTCCAAGGACAGGAGATTGACACTTTGCATGAAGCTGTGGGAGTTCTGGAGAATGCCCTGATAGCCAGAGATGCAACCATAGCACATCTTCATGGTACTGTGCAGGAGAACACCCAGAACATACATCAATTGCAAGGGACCGTCCAGGAAAGGGACCAAACTATTGAAGCTATGACAGCCCAGATTGCCGCTCTCCAAGCACAGCTGAATCCACCCTCTGATGATGACAATGGAGATGATGGCAACAATGGGGATGATGATGACAGTGGAGACGATGATGATGATGAGGACGAGGATGATGATGATGGAGACGATGATGGTGGAGGAGATGAAGCTGTTGCTGTTGCAGCTGAGAATGAAGAAGAAGAGGAGGATCCAGAAGAGGTGGAGTTTGAGATCTCAAGTGATGATTCAGGAGAGGTGTACACTCCGCCGCCATGATTGTACCGCGAGCCGAAGCGCCAACGCATGACCGCAAGGACCTACCTCAACCTCTTCAAGAAGTAGATAGAAGTCCATCAATTAGTCCTCGTTAGGCAAATTCGTTAGGACTAGTCTCGATCGTTGTGAAGCTTAGATCGTGTTAGTTTAAGAGTGATTAGTTGCTTATTTCTGTACTCCAATATCCCAGGAATTATTTGTGCAAAATTTTATGAAAGAGTTATGGCAATTTGGTTACTATCTGTGTTATTTTCGCTGCAGTTTTTCTGCTGATACAGCAGTACTGCGCGATTTTTCATATTTTTCTGGTAACTCGGAAAAATCTGAAAAAAATTGGGCTGATGCGAAACTCCCTGTGCTATATGCATAAAAATCATCTAAATTTTCTGACGATTTTAAGTCAGACGTAAAAATTCGTGAACGCTGCTGGACTGTTCTGGCAGATTGCTGTTTTGGTTGTTTAGTTGATCAACTGTTTAGTTAACCATTGCCAACTCTTGTAAAACTATTTCAGTAGGTATATACTGCTAGGATAACACCTGGGATGTTGCTGGACCACTTGTTTGTTGATGTGTTGCTTGCTTGTGATTGTCTGCCATTGCTTGTTGTTGTTTGATCATATGCATGGGTAGAATCCTATTGTCATAGTTGATTCTTTCTAAACTTACCTGTGCTGAACCGCAGATGCCTCCCCGCCGTCAGCCCACTGAGTTGGAGCAACTCATGGCAGCTCAGGCACAGCTGACCCAGGTGATGACTCAGTTTATGGCAAATCAGAACAACAACAATGGAAACAATCAGCCTCAGGGAGATGCTCTCACCAGATTTCTGAGGTTAAGGCCAACTAAGTTCTCATCGCAATGAACCAATGGTTGCTCTCGACTGGTTGCGCTCAGTCAACAAGGATCTGGTAACTGCCGGATGCACGATGCTGAGAAGGTGAGGTTTGCCGCTCACCTCCGGAGGGACCAGCCGCTTCTTGGTGGGACACTTTTCAGATCACCCACCCTGGATACTGTGACTTGGGCAATGTTTGAGGAAGGTTTCAGGACTAACCACGTGTCTTCGTGGAGTTCTGAGCTCAAGAGGAAGGAGTTCCAACTTGCACCAAACCAATCGCACCGTGGCTGAGTACATTGAGGAGTTCAACAACCTGTCCTGTTATGCACCGAGGATGTTGACACCGATGCAAAAGGAGGAGAGATTCTGGATGGCCTCGTGATGAGCTTTCGACAGCTACTGGTGGTTTACTGCCCCACTTTCCAGGAGCTTATGGACAAGGCCAGGATCTTGGAAGGGAAGCACAAGCAGGTGGAAAGCCGCAAGAGAAAGAACAACAATCACCACTCTGTTTCACACCACAAGTCTCGCACTTCATATGATGGATACTCCAAGCATGGAGGGAGTGACCATGGGAGCCATGACCGCCACCACCATGGAGGCGATGGGCATCGTCATGACAACCATAGGAGCAACCACCACAGCCACAAGGGAGGACACTCTCACCACTCTGGAGGACACGGTGGACATGACCACAACCGTGATCGCAACTTTGTGAAGAAGGATCTGAGTGAGGTGACGTGCTTCAAGTGTAAGCAGAAGGGACACTATGCTGACAACTGTCCGGAGAGGAAAGGACTGAAGCCAACCAACACCGAGAAGGCCACAGTGAACCACATGAATGTGGAGGAGATTCCAGACGAGCCTGACCTTGTGATTGATAAGTTCCCAATCAACACTTACCCTGCACTTATACTTTTCGATACTGGTGCATCGCATTCATTCATATCAAGGGAATTTGTGGATAAGTATAAGTTACCTACGGAGTCTATGAAAAGGTCTTTTAGAGTGAGTTCACCTGGAGGAGATATGATAGCTAGTGCGGGATGCCGCGATTTAACTGTGAGGATTGGAACACACAACTTCAGTGCACATTTGGTAGTGTTGGATTCACAGGGATTAGACGTGATTCTGGGTATGGATTGGATGTCTATGCATGGGGGACACATAGATTGTGCACAGCGAGCTGTTTCACTTAAAACCCCGGATGGTAAGAGGATTAGATTCAAGTCACCGCACCAGTGAAGGTGTAAGTTGAATTCTCTTAAGGGGTTAGCATGGATCTCGTGCTGATTAGGGATTACCCCGATGTGTTTCCGGAAGAGCTGCCAGGGATGCCACCTGACAGGGAGGTAGAGTTTCTTATCGACCTGATGCCGGGAACAGGACCTATAGCAAAGAAACCATATAAGATGGATGTGGATGAGCTGAAGGAATTGAAGAAACAGTTGAAGGAGCAGCTGGAAAAGGGATTCATTCAGCCTAGTGCGTCGTCATGGGGTGCACCTGCTCGCTTGTGGAGAAGAAAGACAGCACCAAGAGATTAGTGGTGGACTACCGCAATTGAATGAAGTAACCATCAAGAACAAGTACCTCCGCCAAACATAAATGATTTGTTTGATCAACTGGAAGGAGCGAAGGTGTTCAAAGAAGATTGATTTGCGATCCGGCTACTTCCAATTGAAGATCCGGAAGGAGGATGTACCAAAACCGCCTTCACTACTAGGTATGGGTTATATGAGTATGTTATGTCTTTTGACTAACGAATGCCCCGGCATGCTTCATGACCATGATGAACAAGGTATTTATGGAGTACTTGGACAAGTTCGTGGTGGTGTTTATTGATGACATACTGATATATTCCAAGGATGATGCCGAGCATGAGAAACACCATCGATTATGGAGAAACCGAGGGAACACTAGTCGTATGCCAAATTCAGCAAGTGTGAGTTCGCTTAACACTTGATTTCTTGGACACGAGTGTCGAGAAGGAGTCGCTGTTGATCCAAGCAAAGTGACGAAGAATCGAGTGGGAAGCACCCAAGAATGCGGAGAGATTCAAAGCTTTTGGGACTTGCTGGATATTACAGGAGGTTCATTGAAAACTTTTCCAAGATTGCTAAGCCGATGACTGAACTTCAAGAAGGAGAGGAAGTTTGAATGGTCGACGATGTGAAGCCAGCTTTCAGAACCAAGTACCGACTAGTGATCATACTGCTTCTATGTTTACCAGATCTTCGTATGATTTCCAAGTGTACTGTGATGCTTCTCGACAGGGACTTGGGAGTGTGCTGATGCAAGATGGGAGAGTAGTGTCATATGCCTCGCGACAACTCAAGCACCATGAGCGGAATTACCCCACACACGACTTGGAGTTAGCATCAGTGGTTCATGCGCTCAAGGTATGGAGGCATTACTTAATGGGAAAACACTTTGATGTGTACACCGACCACAAGAGCCTGAAGTACATATTTACACAGAAGGAACTGAACATGAGGCAAAGGAGATGGTTGGAACTTATCAAGGACTATGATATGAATCTGCAATACCACCCAGGAAAGGCCAATGTAGTGGAAGATGCTCTGAGCCGGAAGGTTTATGCCAATGGATTGACAATTGGTGAATTGCCCGAGGATTTGTGCAAGCAATTCAAGGACCTTAGACTGGAGGTAGTATCTGAAGGATACCTGGCTACAATGGAAGTCCAACCAACGCTACAGGACCGGATCATAAAGGCTCAGATAGGAGACAAGGAAATAGAAGAGATAAAGGAAAAGATGAAGGAGAATCATGAAAAGGATATTCGCGAGGATGAGGATGGTACCTTGTGGTATGGAGATCGTTTGTGTGTGCCCAGCGATCCGGAGTTAAGGAAGTTGATTCTACAGGAAGCCCATGACTCGCCGTATTCCATACATCCGGGCAACACGAAGATGTATATGGATTTGAAGAGCAGATTTTGGTGGAACAACATGAAGGGAGATATCGCCAAGCATATTTCCCTATGTGATGTGTGCAGCCGAGTGAAGGCGGAACACCAGAAGCCAGCAGGAATGCTACAGCCATTGCCCGTGCCGGATTGGAAGTGGGATAGAGTGGGAATGGATTTTTATCACAGGATTGCCCAGGACCAGGTCAGGATATGACTCTATTTGGGTAGTGGTCGACCATTTGACCAAGGTAGCCCACTTTATACCGGTGAAGACGACCTATACGAGTGCAAAGTTGGCCAAGATTTACATGGACAGAATTGTGTGCCTACACGGATTTCCCAAGAGTATTGTATCTGACAGAGGCACCCAATTTACCTCACACTTCTGGCGCCAGCTACACGAGTCACTTGGTACTAGGTTGGACTTTAGCACATCGTTTCACCCACAGACTGATGGACAGACCGAGAGGGTGAATCGGATTTTAGAGGACATGCTGAGAGCTTGCGCCTTGGCTCATGGCTCTAGTTGGGATGAGAATTTGCCGTATGCTGAGTTTTCCTACAACAACAGCTATCAAACTAGCATCAAGACGTCACCGTTCGATGTGCTGTATGGGAAACGGTGCCGAACACCATTGCTATGGGATGGAGTAGGAGAACGTCAGTTGTTTGGACCTGATTTGATCAAGGACGCTGAGGAGAAGGTCGCCTTGATTAGAGATAGGCTGAAGGTAGCACAATCAAGGCACAAGAGCTACGCTGACGCCAAGCGCAAGGAAGTGGTGTATGAGGTAGGTGATAGAGCATACCTCAGAGTATCGCCACTTCGTGGAATCAAGAGATTTGGAATTAAGGGTAAGCTGGCACCTTGATTTATTGGACCATATCGGGTCTTAGCACGCAAAGGAGAAGTTGCTTATCAGTTGGAGTTGCCAGAGGCTCTATCCGCTGTTCACGATGTGTTCCACGTGTCCCAGCTGAAGAAGTGCCATCCGGAGATGGTGGATACACCATTGAGAGACACCGTACCGCTAGAGGAGGTTCAGCTGGAGAATGACTTGACCTATGAGGAGAAACCGGTCAAAATTCTAGAGACAGCAGAAAGGACTACCCGTACCAAGACAATAAAGTTTTGCAAGGTGCAGTGGAGCCACCACACCGAAGAGGAAGCCACTTGGGAGCGTGAGGATGACATCCGAGAGGACTACCCACACCTATTTGCTAGCCGCGCCGAATCTCGAGGACGAGATTCATCTTAAGGGGGTTAGTCTTGTCACATCCCAAATTTAAGATTTGGTCTTGCATATCATTCATATCATTGCATCATGCTTTTCCATGCAAAACCGTCGAGTGAAAAGGTTCGGCGAAATGCCATTTGCAAAACCCTATTCTATTTTGCTACGAGGTTCCTGCGGGAAGCTTTAGTAGGACTAGCGTTGACCACCCTTGTATATTAGTGGTTTCGCTCAAACCTTGACGCTAGATTGTTCCCCTCGACCGTACGAAACCGTAGGCGCAAGAATCGCTCGAATCGGAGCTCGTACGGAGAAGTTGCGGCCGTTTTAGTGAATCGCCGGAAAACGGTCCGAAATTCCGGACCGATTTCCGAATCCGCGTCTAACTCCGCGCCGTTTCAGTTTAGGATTCCGCGCGAGGGGCCACAAAAGGACCCCACCTCGGCCTCGGTACCCGTGCCCGCCGACCCCGCCTCCCCCGCGCGATCGCTTCGCCGCTAATCGCCGCCAGAGCCGCCTGCGCCGCCTCCTCCACGCGCCGCCGCCGCCGGCCGTCGCCATCCCCGCCGCCGTCGCCCTCCATCCCCGCCAGTGAGGCCGCCTCTCTCCTCTCTCCTCTCTCACACACATCATCGCCGCCATCGCCACCGCCAAGTAGCAAAGATTGATGTATGCTCCCTCCGTTTTTTTCTTGAAAGTACTCCCTCCATCTTAAAATAGATGTCTTAAATTTTTCAAAATTTGAATGAACCTATATACTAAATAATGCTAGATTCATCTAAATTTTGGCAAATCTAATACATCTATTTTCGGACAGAGACCCTTTTTTTTCGGGTGTATCTAGACCCCTTTTATTGTGTACTCCCTCCTTTTATTGTGTACTCTCTCCGTTTCAAAATATAAGATGTTTTAGGTTTGTGAAGAAAATGAATTTAGACTTTTTTGTGTGTAGATACACCCCAAAGTTGAGTGAACCTATATACTAAAACAATCTAGATACATTTGCTTCACAAGCTAAAACATCTTGTATTTTAAAATGGAGGGAGTAGGTTAGTGCATTAGCTTCATAAAGCTAAAACATCTTATATTTTCAAACGGACGGAATACTTAATTATCTAGCAGATACGATTGATTAATAAATAACAAAATGTTCTAGTACTACGAGTGTTCCGGTACATGCTAGATACAGGAGTGCTACCCACCGCCCAGCTCTCTTACCTAGCAAGAGCAAGAATACAAAGAATGGAACTTTTACATTCTGGTACAGAACAACACCTATTCCTGTCGATCGAATATTACTCCGTACTAAACTTATGGCTCCTCTGCACAAAAGCCAGCGTCAGCTGATGCATGTTATAATGTATCGACCTTTCTCTAGATCATATATAATCTTCGTCTTGGGCTTCCTCCATCTCAACACCAAAAATACTCCACACGCAGAGAACGCTCCCAGCATGGCGAGCAGGGGTCGATGGTTATGCACCCTTCTTGCGGCGCCGCCATTAATTGCATTTTTGGTGTTTGCAATGAAGGCTCCCAGGGCCCATTCAACCTGGGTGTCTCCTACCTGATTTGAATACTCGATCCTGCTCAGAGAATATTGCAAGTAGCAGGCGTGCAAGATTAGCCAAAGGTAAATTTCACTGAAAGAAGAATGATGGTGTCCTCATTATGCTTGCCTCTTGTCATCCAGTGGTACGCCAAGACCATCGTGAAGTAGGGCTACAATGTATGCTGACGAGAAGCAATAACGTGAGAAATCTTCATCTGAATGATTCAGATACTTTTGTCTCAGTGTTGACATCTCCTCGTTGCAAAGTTGCTCTCCAGCAACCACGAAATCAGAAAGTGATGAAGACTGCTCCAGTCCAAAGAACTGGAAGGGAATGTATATGATGAGTCAGAGGTGTCCTAAGAAAAAGACAGTATTTGCAAGGGAAGAAAGAGGAGAACTTGCTGTGAACCTTTGATGTAAAATAGAAATTTTCAGTGGCCAGGAAATGTCCACGAAGCTCAGGTACAAAAGTAGATCCCAGGAGGCATTGCTGATACTGGCACTTTTCTGCATTTAGGACACACAAGTTAAGGGTATACAAGGTTATAGTGTAAATACCCGGCCGGGTAATTCTGACTTTCATAGAATTGCCAGGATTTGCAAAAGATATTACGTAGCTTAATGCAGCCAAGAACTTCCATCTACCTTGACATCAAACAAATACAGGGAAATCCTCTTATTATCAATTATAACTTTCAGTTCATCATGACAGCATCGATTTTTCTATCTTCAGTTGATGGTACTTTAAGCACAGGAATAGTGAAGAAAAGGAAATCTATATACAAAACAATCATAAACGCTGATAAAGAAAAAGGGATCAATGTGTCCACATGCCTTTCTTACCCTTTCCTTCTTGCATCATCATCAATGAAGAAGATCTACATTCTTTAAAGTTTCCGCTTCCATTATCAACATATTGATTCTCTAAATTTGATCCTGAAGCACCGCTTGTCTTTACCATTACTTCTCTTTTGTGAGAATATCCTTTAGGAGCACAAGGATCAACAAGGGTACCATTTTCAGAAGATCCTGCAATCGCACAAATCATAATGAAACACTATTCAGTACTTGTACTTGCGAGAGAGTACTGTGTTATGTTTGTTTTAATTCTGACCAAAGGAATTAAAAAACATCTGTTAACCCACTCTGATTTCGTCCATAGTAAAAATAGGATAAAAAAGGATAGAACGCCATTTTTTTTTTCTTTGAACTAAAATCCTGGGATATCGGTACCTTGCTAGCAAACTCTAGCTACAGTAAGTATTAGTTATTGGCATTCTATGGACTAAGTAAGGATCCTGTGATTACGTATCTGCAGGATATATTTCAAGGGACTTTCTGTTCCTATATCCATCAGATACTACATGGGGTGAACAATGTCAAGATTTGCTTTTTAACATTGATAGGAAAAGAAAGTACAAGTACCTCTTGACCTCACTATTTCACGGAATAAGTCTTGTGCTGCATTCTGTGAAAACAAGTGATTAAATCAGATTGTTGAACTAAATCTGTTGCACAATATCCTAAGATCAGAAATACAGTAGTGTCCAGGGTCCTGCCATCCCCTTATTGCAGGTCTCTATTATAGTGCTGGGATAGGTGTTCTGCGTACACAGTAAATGCTCACCCTCAGCATAAAAACAAATAAGAAACTTTATTTCATAACATTTTTGGCAGGTGAATTAATTGAGGTGCAAATAAAAGCATTAAGCATGCAGCTCCCATGGGAAAAATTGGATTCAATTGCCAACTCGTCCTTTGGAAAGTAAGATTGATTATGCATTCGAGCCACATGGTTTCATAAAATCTGTAGCATTTTCCCGATCTAAATCAAGCAGGTTTCCATGAAGAAGATCGGCATATTGTCATAGATATATTTTTTAAAACCTTGCCACACTGCAGAGACACTCTTTTGAAAATTTGAGACTTCTGGAAACTTGTTCAAAACTACAATGAGGCAGCGCTTTGGCAGATGGCCGGAGCTAAGAAGCTCAGGAAGTTCCCATTGTATGCTCGTCCTCCCGGCATTCGACAACCGATTGATGTAGTTGACCCTCTTTGTTTTTAATCATCTTTGTTTTCTCTTGCCATTTTGTTAGGATAGCTTCTCTATACAAATGTTGGTTTTTGGTCACAAACTCGCGGCCATGCTTGTTGTGTTGTAAGTTGCACCTTCTTGGCATTTTTGTAATACAAAACGACACACATTAAGATGCGTATTTGTCAAAATAAAAAATAAAGACTTCAAGCTTAATAACAATGTACTTGAAACATGTTACTCAAACTTAAGAATTGTCTGAAACTTTGGTTTTCAAAACTTATAACTTTTATGGAGATCCTCAAAATGTGAGACTTGGAAACTTGCTTTTAGAACTTGACACTTCCATGAAGCTTGAGACAGAAAATCTGAAACTTTATATCCATGTTCTGGAGGATGAAACTTTAGGAATGAAGCATGACCTCTCGTATTTACTTGCTTCCTCTATGCCAAAATATAGTGCATATTAAACTTCGAAAAGTTTGACCAAGTATATAGAAAAAATATCAACATCTATTACATAAAATCACCATCATGAAACATACTATCATTTTGTCTGTAGTTGATATGGTAGAAGTTAATATTTTTTTTCTATATACTTGATCGAACTTTACAAAACTTGACTTTGACCAAAATTAATACGCTCTATATTTTGACATGGAGGGAGTACTCACTCTATTCCAATGAATAAGGCGTGCAAGTTTTCTAAGATTTGTGTTTGACCAAGAATCAGTCCATGCATATATTAAATACTTGATATATAATTGTTATCACTAGAAAGTATTTTTCAATACGAATCTAACAATATCTATGGTGTACTACATAATAGGGATTTTGTTTTTCAGTTCTTTCGGTCAAACTTTGTCTCGAATTGCGTGTGCGCCTTATTCATAGGAACAGAGATAGTATGTGTTATGAGCATATTTAATGCATCTGTGGGGCTGCTATTTGATGATGTTTGGGAGCATTTAACTGTGCTCCAGATATGAAAGGCGACCTGGTAGTATTCGGTGCCTATAATAAATTGTAGCTTTCTCTTAATGAAACAAACTGTATTTGGTTGCTGTTCACACGAACCTCAGAGCCACACAGCGATATGGGTGACATTAGACCCCTGGGAACTAAATACCCTCTCTAACAACATTAACCATAAAGAAGAAGATTCAAAGGATACAAATAACTCACTTGTCCAAAGTTCAGAAAGCTGTTGGTATAAAGAGTGTATGCTGTTTCACCAAAAGAAAAATTAGTTGATAGTTCTTGAGGAAGTACTTCATCGGAAACAAACGTCAGCTGAAACAAAACAGCAGGAATTGCATTAGCAGGAAACTGCAATTTCCTGGAATACAACCAGAACATAACCAATTATGTGTACAGAAATTGAATTTGGCTCTTCCTCATCGGTCATCACTAAAGGGCCTCTTTGTATGCAAATCTATTCCAAAGAATTTTGTAGTAGGATTCTATTCCTTAGAAATTTTTCCTATGGAACTCTTTCAAATGGTTCAAAGGAATTTCATAAGGATTTTGTAGGATCATATTCCTCAGAAATTTCTCCTATGTAGCTTGTTTGATTTGTAGAATTAGAAACTATAGGTATTTTCCCATGGTCTACTCTGTATGCAATTCCAAAGGAGATTTTCCGTTCAGTCCAACCTAAGGAAAAAAATTATTTATTTCCATGAAAACTATTATACATTCATGTGTTTCCAATTCCTGTGGGATTCAACGTGTCATGATATCATAGTCAGTATTCCTATGTATTACCTATTTGTGTGTTTTGGAAAACCTGTTAGCAAAGAGGCCTGAAGCCATTTACACCGTATCAAGTGATAAAGTTAATCTTTTTGGATATTAGGTGCAACTACAAGTCTACAACATTATTATCGTATTAGCATGCATCAAGGTCAAAATTAAACAAGTCCAACACATGAGGGCAAAGGAGAACAAAAACTGTGAATGTGTTCATCAGAGAACCTGAGCCGAAGCACCCCCAAGTTCAATTATTCCAATTGTTTTGTGGGGATCCCCTCCAAGCGTGCCCAGAGCATAGTTTGCCGCAACCCAAGCATAGACACCTTCGTCAGAACCTATAAGAAAGGTAGCAGCGACAGTAAGAACCGACTTGAAAATATTCCAGGTAATGATACAGTAACCATCTATATCCATCATACCCCCTCCCCCAATCACCAACTGATTTACAGCTCCACTCTGCCACACTATATACATATCAGTTAATCATTGTTTTTCTTTTCCCACGTTTTTTCAGTATGCTGATGTAAACTTAGAGCATCTCCAACAGTCAATGTCAGCAACTTCTTTGGAAATCCTTTGAGTCAAAAAGTCCCTTAGGGTTTTACCACATCAGCATTTTGGAGATGTACAGGAGAAAATGGGAGGAGGGAGAGTAAATTCGTTTCTCGGGGAAGAAATGGTCATGTTGCTAGTACCACAATGAGTAAGAAATGATCACGCCGTTAGATGCTTACTTGTTTCCCTTTAAACGTTGAAGTCCAATCATCATCAAGAAAAGATGATTTGTTAGCTTAGTAACAAAGCGAAGAAACAAACGAAGTTTGGTTTTCTCTTTTCTTAAGCAACAAGCTACTATGAAATAACTTATTGGAGATGCTCTTACTAAACCACAAAATTTTTTTGCCTTGGAACCAAAGGATATTTTTTCATAGCACAACAGAAGACCCAACAATAAAGTTATTCACAAGTCAGCTATAAAGACAACAAATGTACCACATCAAACTGTATATCCCTGAGAAAGTTAAACAGGTCATTTCCGAATTCACCGGAGCACATCCATCAGGTTAACAAGCAAATAACAACTGGTGGTGTCATTGCATCAGGCACAAAGTCATATCACCACGCAACATTTCCGATTCATCACCAGACTGGTAATGCCTCATTTCAGTCACACAACCATGGAACTTGAACAAAATAACTTTGGTCCAGTATAAAGTAAAAAATGGGCAGAAACTGACAGCACCTGGGATCACCTTGGCCCATGAGTCTTCGAACCGGAAGCCGGAGGCATGGAGCACGTCCCTGCAGGACGCCAATATCGCCTCCTGGACGCGATCCTCCAGCAGCCTCAGTCCGGCGGTGGCCATCAGCCGTACCTCCGTTGCCGCAGCGCCTCCCTCGCCCCTTATCTTCTCCCTGGCGAACTCCAAGAGCGGCCGCAGCGATTCCCCAGCGCGCGCCGTGTCGGCGGCGAAAGAAGAGAGCCCCGGGGAGACGCGCATCACGGCGGAGCGCGCCAGATCCGGGCGGCCGTCTGGTCCCGCGGCGAAGACGTGGGCCCGCGTTCCGGTGCTGCCGCCGTCTATGATTACGGAGAAGCGCGGGGGAGGGGCGGGATACGTTGGAGAGGAGAAGACGTGGACGAGGGCGGAGACGATGATGGCGAGGAGGGCAGAGCCAAGGCAGAGGCCGCAGAGGCGGCAGCGGCCGCGGCGTGGGCGGGGGGAGAGGGGTTTGGTGGGGTCCGGCATGGTGGGACGCAGACGCCGTGTCCAGCCGTCACCGACGCCCCGCCGTGACTCGTCGACGGCGAGAGAGGTGGCGACGACGACTTTTATTTATTTTATTTATTAGACTAGTTTTTCATTACATTGTTAAACTTTTCAAAATTGCGTGGGAGTGTAGTCTTTATAGGATGGGCAGGTGCTCAGAAGGCGGAGCTTAGGTTACGTGTAGCTGTTACTATTTTACATCCCAAATTAAATATGATAGTACTACCATCTTATGTTTGTTTGTGAGACTAAAAACGCCATATTTTGGTCTATTTTTTAAAATCAGGCTAAACAAGAATTGATGTCGAATTGACACGCTTACTAAGAAGGAGACTCCACCCAAATAATGACAGTGGTACCTCTGAGACGATGCTTGGACATGTCTACTCGCCCTCACTCCAACCCGCCACTTGAGCGAAGCAGGTGCTGCTGCTGCAGAGACATCGTCACCTATCGTCTGCATTGTTCGCCGTCGCTGTCGTCATGCCGAGCTAGCATGATGGTTCTTTGTTGACCGCTTCTTACCTAGGGGTAAACTCCAATGGTCTCCACCGTGCCCCTAATTTTTTATATAGGGTTAGAGTAAACTTTAGGATTTCTCGTCGATTTAGTTTAATTAATCTCAAATTCTCGTCGATTTGGGACATGGTCGACCTGGACTATGCGCCTTGTATTGTGGATGACCCAAATTTTTTAGGATAGCAGTTGGTTGCCCGGAGGTCTGTCGTGTGCACAAGCTCACCCACAAGTGTGTCACATTTGAGGGGACCAACACATGTCGCAAATTCTACGTGTGTCTGCTGGAGAATGTAAGTGTTAGTTAGCTTTGCTAATTTGTTTTTAATTTCTGCACTATTTGCTTGTTTGGTCAATCAGAGGCACTAGTACATTCATTCTTGTTTGGTCGATGTAGTTGAGAGTGTAGTTGGTATAAGATAGCTAGAAGACTATGCGCGCTTCGCCGCGCCACCTGCAGAGCGCTTGTGTTCGCTAGTTCCACCACATTGTTGCTGTCCTAGACACGGTTTTTTCTCTTTTGTTTTAGTGCTACGGGGCGCTACTTGCTGTGGTATATAGAGCAAAGAGACCAAAGCAAAGAGGTCTCTGGGCCAGTGGATGGTGACACAGCGCACCCTTGAGATTGGCGCTTAATGTCTTACAAAATTGGCATTGATATTGCTGGGAAGTTCCACTATCCACAACGTTTAAGAAATGTTGCTTATTGTGTGGTATACGTGATAAGCAACCTCAAACCAACAACATTTACGCAATTTCTCCTAAAAATTATTAGATAATACTATGTTCAAGAAAAATGAATATTAAGTATGGGACAAATGAACTTTGCATCATCACAATGGACTCATGATACCCGTTTCAGATACTTTGAATGTTCACCATGGAGAAGTTCGTTAGTTAAATACCAGGACTGATACAGATAGAAAATGCATCAGATAAATGTCATGCTTGTGAAAGAAAATTGTGTAAAGTATCACACATGGTGTACAAATTACATAAGAGATCACATATGAGAGACTGATATTGGCTCTTAACTGGCCACATTGTTGTCCCTATTACTGAAGGTGTAGACTAAAACCACATAGGAGCATCTTTCGCATGAAAATGACCATGAAAAGCTCTCTTTACCGAAGAACATGAAAAAACTCCTCAATTGACGAAGCCATTCACCTTATCATTCAGATTTTCTGTTCTAGTTTACTAAAACAAAATTCATGAGTGTGTATTCCACCAATGCGCTTACAAGCCCAACACTCGAAGAAAGTGAAAAATAATATGGTGCAGTAGTAGAGTGTCCTTCCCTCCAATTCCAGAAGCTTGCCCATGTGCCATTGAGTACTGAGGAGGTCATCTGGTTATTTATTTCTGTTGAAAGTGAAGCACTCAAACAAGACGAATTACAACATTGTGAGCCAGACAACCTTCATTTGACCTTAACTATATATCACATCATCCAACTACACTGGTTTCTAGATGTAATATCATTTAGTTGTACGATCTTCAATCCTTCAATCCTTATCTAGACGTACAAAGGTCAATACAACTACGAAAGTTTCCTGCGGCTCTAAGATATGTTATGCTTTGCTGGCTTCACGGAGAAAAAGGAAACAACTTAGTCTAATAATGCAGAAAAAGGCAGTGTGTAGAGCAGATTAGTCTAATAATGCATATTGTCTACTAAAAGTGTCATGTAGCCATCGCAACAACTTACCGCATACTTTCTAAACAATATAAATACCTTATCCTTTCTTTGCAAGAACAGGTTACATGGTTTATAGGCTTCTGGCATGAAGAGGTCATCTGGAAGCAATAGTGTAAGTAATTACTCCAAAAGCTCAATTTAGTTATAAACTTGTTTTATAAAAAGAAATTATCAATCAATAGATAAACATGTCATCAATCATCCATGCACATCAAGGTCAGTGACACATGGAGGCCTTTAGGTAGACTACCAACTACGGTATGTAATGCAGCAGAATAAGAACATTGCCTTTGTACCTAGCAATATTTGAAAATGCGTGTTAATAAAAATTCTTCGTCTTTGGATGCCCGAATGTTCTAAACAATACATATGCGCTATATTTAGTATGATTCAGTGATAGGTTTTCTTTTAAAAAAATTATCATATAAAGTACATAACACCTAGTACCAGCCCGCTAGTCACATGCATTTTTATTGCTGGTACCGCCAGCAACAAAACTAATATCTAGCTCACGATGGCTTCCAGCAATGCCACCACAGTATGCGTGGTATGGAAGCACAAATAGGGTGGCGACCATCTGAGTGACGGTGTTTTGAGAACACAATGTTGACCACTAATTTCTACTGCAATAAATCACCAAATTCCTACAAAACTGAAGTTGTAAAGTTCTTTTCGAAACAAATTCACATATACCATTTTCAAGTTCTAATTATAGTGATATTAGTAGCAAAATTTTGAAAGGTTTGTGTCTAGCTACCATTGCCAATACAAACAAAGAGTAGTAGTGCTGTAAACAAAAATGGCATGGAACAAATCCACTTAAGTAGGTTCTTGTGCAATAGTAACATATACTACCAGACAATACATCACTTCCCATGGTAAAAAGTTACTATACTAACTACAAAAAATAGTAGTTTTTAGCCAAGAGGTAACAAATGATAGGAATAATTCAGTTCAGAACTATAATATGATGTATTAAGAAAAAGTAACACTGCTCCACAAAAGCTAAGAATTTCTAGAGTAGAAAAATCCAAGGCCCTAATTATAGGACCAGATTTAGTGGCATACTAATAACAACTCAACATAAACTATTTGCAAGATGGATCGATAAGCTGATTCTAGTCACATTGAATTGTGTTATCGCCAACCATCTTCAAAACAATAGAAGGCGGCAGCTACACATGTGTCATTGTGAAGGAGATGGCAGCGGCGAGGAGGCTGCACTGACGAATAGAGAAGGAAGGAACGACCATAGTGGCCAACGGGCAGGGGCGGAGGTGGTCATCAGCGGTGGCACGCGAGACACCGCCGCAGACAACAACATCGAGCTGGGTAGAAGCGTGATCGGGGATAAAGGGCTCATGACGGGGGATTTAGACACGGCTCAACGGACAAAGCTGTAGCCAAAATAGGCGGCAAGGGTAGCAGCCATTAACAAAGAGCGACCAGTCTGCATATAGAGCAACCATTATACCGATTGCTGTCGTCGTCCCTCGCAACCACTCCCCAACCGCTTGTCATTGTTTCCACCACAAACGCTCCATCGGTGTTGATCTAAATCCAGTCAAACATATTAACTAATATCTTATACTGAACCTTTAGTAGAGAGAAGTGGGAAATGAGCTCTGATCGTTATTCAACACAACTAACGAAAAATAAGCCTTTATTTTCAATTGTCAAGCAGATTTAGTTGCCATACTATACAAAACAGAGTAAATACCTTGACTGAAATAATGGGTTCATGGAACTCGAGCGTGAGGACACGCTCTTGGTCCATGTCCTCCTAGTCTTCATATTTGTTCCCATGTGAGGTATAATGGTCAACCCTAACCTACAGTCACGGTGGAGCAGGGATCACGCACCGGTCAGATCCCGTAGTGAGGCGATCCAAGGTTCTCTGCTCTCTCGACTTGCCCGCTGCCGTCCCTTTCTCCTCCCGTGGACATCACCACCACGCAGACCACCACCGAAAACCCTAGGCTCCGCCGCCCCGAGCAAACAACCAAAAAACAAAGACCACCGGCTTCTCCATGCCGCCATGGGAAGCATGGCCGACTTTATCTGTGGTAAGATTGTATTACATTGAGATCATTATCCATTTATTTCTTGCATTTAGATCAGCTTGACCTGATAAAACCAAAACTCAGGCAATTACTGCAGGAAATAAGTGAAAATTATGTCCTAGTATTAAGTTTACTTTTACTAATAGATGGCATGTATGTTTGGGAATAATTCTTCAGTGGTCTTTTTCTCGTGAATGGTACTGTAAAAGCAATTGTAGTAAATAGTGATTCTGGTATGAATTAAATAGCCACATACCCTTTTCTAACAGATATACCAAGAGAGCCAGGAGGCCTTATAATGATCGCTTGTTCTGTATTTCTTACGTGCATTAGCGAGGATGAAAGTTTCAAAGGTACAAACTGAACCTTCTTTCAGCTGCGGAAGTTTCAGAAGTGCAAACAAAACCTTCTTTTAGTCGTTTGAATTGTCAATAGGTTATCGCACATCCTTTCACTATGTTTCCCTGTAATGAATGTAAAATTTCGATGTTTCTCGTGTGAGATAAACAAACAAAATATATAAGCCGGGAAGTATGCAACAATAACTGAACCCTTCTTAATTAGTATTCTTTGGGTATATATATTCATGTTTGGAAGTGTATGTACATTGCCTATGTCGGTCATTGGGATATGGAAATAACATGTAGTCAGAATATAAGAAATGCTGCTAAAATAATATTTATGATGACCATTTTCTGATAATATCTATATCCCAATCGATGTACTGAAATAAGCAAAGATTCAAACATTATTTGTACCGTGGAAATTATTTTAAAAATAGTCATAACCAAATGATTTGCAAGAAAGGAAAAGCAATTCTTCAAGAAATGTGTACCTTACAAGTTGTAAATAGGGCTGGATAAAATGATTGTACAATCATACTGGAAAATAAAGTGTTATATACGGTAGGAGAAATAACTAAATGGAGACAGTACAGGAAAATTACCAAAGGAAGAGTATGAATAGTTTTAGGCAATCATTGTAGAAGATTGTCTGACAGTGTAGAACAATGAAGCCTATGGCATCCTTTGTAGAGTACTTTATCAATTTTTTCATACGTCCGTAATGTAGAGAAATCCATCATCATTGAATTAGCATAGGCCAGTTTACAACCATCCTTCGAGTACACCATTTCTGCAGTTGCTCTGTCGTCAGTCACTCACGTAACCTGAAAAAACAGACCCATAACTGATATGGAGAGGCAACGACTCCAGTAATAATCAAGGGAAAAACACAGGGAGATGAATAGGCTTGGACTGGAGCATGGAGGTGCAGGGATAGGGCATGGGCTAGAGTACGCTTGCCATGGCCTCCACGCCATCTACCTGAACACCATATCCTCAAGGTGGGGCAGTTGTAGCAGATCGACCGGAGGGGCACGTCGACTCCGACGGCTGGGAGCGGAGGAGAAGCGGGGCGTCCCGGAGAGGAGGGGAGTCGTGGGACTATGGGGGGATCCAGGAATGACCGCATCCGCCATGGCCTATCCTTGTGACTCGAGGCTGGGCCACCGGAGATGGCAGAATATCGACCGGGAAGACCGTGTCGCCGCCGACAACCAGGGGCGGAGGAACAACAGGGATCGCTGGGAGGATGGGAGACGCCAGACTGTTGGAGGATCCTGGAACGGAAGCCGGTGGAGAGGCATGGATGTCAATGGGGAGTGGAGGAGGAGCACAAAGCAGGGAGAGGCGCTCGGATTTGTCTCGTATTCGGTCAAAGCGGAAATTAGGCGGTGGACAATGGGGTACGTGGAAAGAAAAGAAGGAACGCGTGTCACACTGTCTACCAGCAAGGAACAACGCAGCAACGACACATCTAGAACCCACTCGCCGCTCCCAGCGACGAGGCCCACGAGCAGCGACGTAAATCGACAAGACGCGTCGCAGGAGGCCTGAGAGAGCTTCCTGCAGCTCACGCTTAAGTAATTAAGTAATACCAAATTTGTTTAGTTGAGTATGTATCTGAGAATGTTGTACATCCATGTAAATTTATTTGGCTGGTTGTTTGCTTGATTGCTATAGAGCTTCATTTACTTAGTGGCAACAAATGAATATAGTGCAGTCAATAATAATAATGTTATTATCATATTTCCAATTCAGGATAAAATGTTTATATACCATATAAGAATTGTATTAACATGAAACATAATACTTGCATGGTTTCATAATGTGTCCCTAGCAAGCCTTTACTAGGCTAGCTCGTTGATTAATGATGGTTTCATTTTCCTAACCATGGACATGAGTTGTTAATTAATAATGACATGGTGGCACTAGGAGAATGATATGATGAATATATATAACTAATCAAAGCAATTAAATCGTGTCACAAATTGCTAAGCTGATATAATATCTGATACTTATTGAAGGGGTTAACAACAGAAGAAAAAATCCTGACTAGCGTAACACCATATCCCCAAGATCTATCTACAAGTAATGTTGTAACGAAGAGAGACTTTGGTAACATACCCTTGTAGACTGAAAGCAGTTAACGCTCATGCAGGAATATGGATGATGTAGTCGAACTCGAACCGACCTTAAGGTCGCGAAGCTCCTTGCACGTCATCTCCTGGTTTTGGCACGACAGCTCCTGGCGCCACAAGTGGTAACGCCCCGTGGTATCGCATACGTCTGTTTCTCGATGATGACTCTCATTCTTCCTGATCCAACCGGGATGCATAAGTAGATCTTCTGGTCTGAATCACTGTAGCACAACGGTGTATCACAGAGAAGAAGTCACTTACATGCTTAGTCCTTACTTTGGGACCGCGGTTGCAGGATAGAAGAGAGAGAGAGAGAGAGAAATTTCCCTAAGAAAAAAATGCATGTCTTAGAGAATATTGGGTGTCTTTTTTCTTCCCATATAGACCTCTATATATAGAGAGAAAAATAGGCTACCCCTTTATTTAAAGTCTCGAGGTGGGACTAAACCAAGGGGAGATGGAGGCACATGCTCCACGAGGAGGAGGGCCGGCCGGACGGGCAAGGTGGGCCCTGCATGGCCCATGGAGGCCTGCAGCCGGGTAGCCCCCACCAGCGCCTTGCCCTAGCGGCGCGGCGGCTGCCCACTGTGGCGGCTTGCCACTTGGGCTTTTTGCCTCTAGGATTTGGCCCATTAGAGAAGTTTACCCATTTAAATTTAATGTAAATATTATTTTAATATTAATTTTAATAATTAATATAAAATACATATTATTAAATTTTCCTTGACTCGAAACATCTTTCGGTTCATTTTGAGCTCTTTTGGATCCTCCGGGAACGATTTTGGTTCTCTCTCGAAACGCATTTGGTATTCTCATTTCTTTCTTTCCATGATTCTAATAAATCCAAAATGATCTCTAGGCATCATAAAGCCCTTGAGCGTGTTTCCCTATGGTTTAGAAACATCACATACATGATCGAGACACCACTCGTACCAATGATTATTAGTGGGGCCGGGATGCCCATAATGGCCCCTATGCATTCCAAGATTTTAATGTCATTTGAATCATAAACGCAGAGTCTAATTCCCTTTGTTACTTTGATACCTGACTTATTCGAGATCTGATCATCCGTATTATGATACTGACGAGGGGTAACCTTGGCAATGCCCATTGTTATGAACTTAGGGTTTCGTGGAAAAGAGAGCGCTAGAGATTTCATCGTCTGATCAGATAAACACGGGAGTCGATATAGTCTGATTATGGTGAAAACTCGGTTACAAAGTCACCGGTTTGCTAGTTTTGATCTAGCTTACGTCGGATTGCTGTCAAACTAAGGTGATCTCTTCGTCGGGTCCTCCCAGCCTTTATATGAGAGATTGGGTCCTGGAGTCGTATCCACAGATATTACATGTTTACAATTACAATACGAACTCTATGTAAGTTCATAGTCCTTTCTTGTTTGGCAAGACAAGATTCTATTCGTCGGATGCTTTTTGGACTTCTTTGGGCTTTATGGGCCGTAAGCCTTTATGCGCCTAGGGTAACTAATCATAGGGACCCGATAGGTCATACCGTGTCAGTAGCCCCCGAGACTCCACCTGAATCATAGATTCATGTTGAGTCTCAAAACATTGTTTAGCTGTAAGTTGAAGTTTTGCTATTAGCAGATAATTTTATTTTTTAATTTATCATCGTAGGGATTTGGTATAACGAGTCTGATGCATCCGACAGATCGGGAATCAGCTAATTGCTCTTGTGCAAAAACAACATGAACCTACATCAAAATCAAGTCCCCGGACTTGAACTCGATATTTACTAGCGTAAATTCAGTTCGTGCTGCAGAGGTCTTATCGAATACTGAATTCCACTGCTTTTATTTCGGGTACCCAACGTGTCCGTCAAGATTTTTCATCGTATCGTGGATATAGATTAAATACTGACAAAGCGCATTCATGTGCGATTACCAGGCCTCGCTGGTCGGATCCTAGGGTCTTATATTCATGTTGTAGACATGACATTCAGACATGTTACCACTGCGGACGCAGTTTGAGAAATTTTACCGACTTCCTTGTTTGGCTATTAGAATGGCTGAAGTAGTCGACTTCTTCAATATTTTTATCGGGTGAAGTGTAGACGCTCCCGATGGGAGTAACCGTATGAGAATACAAGTTTGTAATACTCATAGATTTGCCTCTGTTGAGAGGATTGCACTGTTTTCTATCGAGTGCACGATATCTCTCCCGATGGGAGTAGCCCCCGAGCCTATAGACGAATGCTTTAATTCGAGTGTATGCTCAAAGATCATGTTCTGTTCTTGCTAATATGTCGACTCCGTAGGAGTATTTGTTTATCGGGTACACGACAAGCGCTCCTGATGGGAGTAGCCCCTGAGGCTATGTTGTCGTGCTTTCATGGGAGCATAGGTTCAAAGTAGATTCACCATCCGAGGAAATTTTCCCCACAACTCTTGATTTATGCTGAACTCTATCGGGTGCGTGTCAGCGCTCCCAATGGGAGTAGCCCCTGAGTCTATGTTTGGCTGTTTGCATCGGGACATAGATTCAGAGTATATTCTTTGGATAAAGATGCTTTTATGTCTTGGAATTTTGACCACACATGACGCCATTGCTGATAAAGATGGCGTGCCGCAGTTTTTGTGAGAAAAACGAGACCCGATGGGATGTAAAACTAGTGGGCCATTTTCTATAGTGAATGTTGACGCGTGGGCGGCGCAGCAGGGATAATTTTATCATGTGGCCCCACGTTTGCATGAAGATCGAAGCGTCTTGCGGTCGCCACCGTATTTACCTCGGAGTTTTTACTACCCACGATTTTTTCTTTTTGCTGTTGTAGTCACGCGTCATCATCTCCTTCGCCTTGGCGCTTCATCGCCTCTGATCAACGGTGCAGATTTGTCTCCCCTTTCTTTATAGGTATTTCTATTTTTGTGCCCTTGGTTCCTTAGTTGTACTCACTTTTCCTCAGTCGCTTAGCTTTTCCTCACTTTTGCCCATCTCCTATTATAGAACTCTCGCATGGTTTGGAACTCGCTGTCCGCCAGCCTTACCGTTAGATGATTACAAGTGGAGCCGCATTCAGTCAGGTCCCGTAGTGGACCCTTGATGTCTATGCATGCTTCTATTCTTATAGACAGTGTTGGGCCTCCAAGTGCAGAGGTTTGTAAAACAACAGCAAATTTCCCTTAAGTGGATCACCCAAGGTTTATCGAACTCAGTGGGGAAGAGGTCAAAGGTATCCCTCTCAAGCAACCCCGTAATCAAGATACAAGAAGTATCTTGTCCCCCCAACACACCCAATACACTTGTTAGGTGTATAGGTGCACTAGTTCGATGAAGATATAGTGAAATACAAGTAATATAGATGATTATAAGTAGTAATTGCAATCTGAAGTAAAAATGGCAGCAAGCAAACATGTAGCAGGACTGATTGTAAACGGTGTTTCAATGCTTAGAAACAAAGCCTAGGGATCATACTTTCACTAATGGACACTCTCATATAAATATCTTCTCTTCATTATGCTACTCAGAACTACTCTCCGGCTTGATAACTCCAATACACGGTAGGGCTACAAAAGCTCTCCTTAAAGTTCGCATTTCCCATCTAGGTAACCCCACACTATCACCTTGAGCGCTAGATGGTTCCAACAAACACCACAATTTCACAGAGACATCCAACTCAAAATATAACTCATGATAAGTATTTATGTAATCTTTAGCCTAAGTGCCACACGGTGTGCACACTGTCAACTTCACACACGTGAGGATAAGCGGAGATTACAATAATTAAAGCACTTGAGTAGCATAGTAGATCTACTTATTCAACTAGATTACAAAGCTGATGATCACAATAAGATCACACATAAAGAGAGAGAGAGAGAGAGAGAGAGAGAGAGAGATGAACACATAGCTACCGGTAGATCCCTAGCCTCGAGGGAGAACTACTCCCTCCTCATCATGGGAGTCAGCAACAGTGATGGATATGGCGGTGGAGTCGATGGATATGTCTCCAGGGGCAATTCCCCATCCCGGCAGGGTGCCAGAACAGAGGACTTTTCCCCCCCGAATCTCCTCCTCGGTGGTGGTGGCGTTGTGGGACTTTTCGTGGATTTCTGATCTCGATAGGGTTTTCATCTCAGGGAGACGTATATATAGGCGAAAGGGCAAGGTCGATGGATGCCCAGGGGCCCACACCATAGGGCGGTGCGGCCTAGGGTGGACCCGCACCAGCCCTAGGTGTGGCCACCTCGTGGATCCACTTTGTCTCTCCTTCGGGCTCTGTGTTGCGTCTGGAAAAATAGGAACTTCGGCTGTTGTTTCGTATAATTTCAAGAATATTTCTTTACTAGCTTTTCTGAAACCAAAAATAACAGAAAACAGGCAACTGGCACTGCGACATCTTATCAATAGGTTAGTTCCAGAAAATGTATAAAAATGCCTCAAAGTGTAGACAAAACATAAGATAGTTGGTACAAAACAAGCATGGAGCATCAAAAAATATAGATACATTTACGACATATCAAGCATCCCCAAGCTTAACTCCTGCTCGTCCTCGAGTAGGTAAGTGATAAAAAGAATAATTTTTTAGGTGACATGCACCATCACAATTGATCAAGGTATTGTAAAGCATTGATAGCTGGAATCATAATACTCTAAACATGAGCATGCAAGATGTAGTAACAATAAGACAAAGCAACTAAGTTGTAACATGAAAAGGTACAAACAAAAGATCACGAATAACAATGCATTAAAAGACATTTTTTTGTTTCACATGTAGAAAACATGGCATTGATACATCATAAACGTATCTATAATTTTTGATGTTCCATGCTTGTTTAGTATCTACTTTGCTTTGTTTTGTCTACACTTTGAGGTATTTTTATATGTTTTCTGGGACTAACCTATTAACAAGATGCCATAGTGCCAGTTGCATGTTTTCTTTTGTTTTTGGTTCTAGAAAAGGCAAAAAATTAATATTCTCGAAATTGGACGGGACAAAATTCAAAGTCTATATTTTACCGTGGGGAACACGGAGCCAGAAGAAGAGACGGAGGAGGGACTCTAGGGGGCCACACCCCCTGGCCGCGCGGCCAGGCCTGGCCCACGCCTGGGGGGTGTAGCCACCTCGGGCACCCCCTCGGCCTCCCTCTTCGCCTATAAGAATCCCCCAATACCAAAACCCTAAGTACCCGATCAATCTTCTAAGAAACAGTCTGTAGCCGCCGTCACCATCGTCCCTAGATCGGGGGGATCTGAAGCTCTTCTCTGCACCCTGCCAGAGGGGAGAGATCATCTCGGAGGCCTTCTTCCTCACCATGCCAGCCTTCGGTATGATTCGTGAGTAGTTCCACCTTGGACTACAGGTCCATGTAGTAGCTAGATGGTTGTTTCTCCTCCTTTGTGCTACCATGTTTAGATCTTGTGAGCTCCGTTCATGATCAAGATCATCTATTTGTAGTCATGCGTGTTGTGTTTGCGGGGATCCTGTAACACCCTCAGAATCGGTCCTATGCAAGTTTTAGCGCTTCCCGCGAAACCCGCATAGAGACGATTCAAAGGTGCCCACCAGGCACTTGCGTGCGGGTGGAAAACGAAGTAATATCATTACACATTAGTCCACGATGGAACCCACAAAACAGATATATACAACAACGACTCCATGAGTCAAGAATACAGATATACAATACAAAGAGCCAAATCACCTTGAAAACGATACAGCGTTCGAGTACAGACAAGATGCAAATTGAGCTAAGAGCCCTGAAGAATAACCAATGGCGTCCATAACCCTGCCCAGGCCAAGCCGGAAGGGTAACCCTGCTAACGACATCGATCTCAAACCCTTCTTAAACAAAAGGGGTGCCGAAAAAGGGCAAAGGAAAAAGAGAGCGGTCAGTACTGAGGCCAGTACACGGCGAGACTAGAATTCGGCGGTCCTCGCATACATAGGTATGGTGGACTGAAGCGGCAGCGCATCATGCACTAAACAACCTATAGAGACTCAATACAACTGGCGGCTAGCAGATAGGGATAAGAAAGATCTATTTGGATCCAACCTGAAACTATCACCAAGCATACCCATCCTGGTATTTCCCCCTCGAGACCAAACGAGGAAGTCAACCGAGAAACTCACACAGTTGGCAGTTTTATTCATTCCGTTATAGTTGTGGCAATTACTAGTCAGATATAGATACATGAGTCATCCTGATATAATAAGCAGTGGGCAGTTTTAGTTAACCATTCTGTTGTAGTTGTGGTACTTACTAGTCAGATACATATAGCATGAGGCATCCCAAAACCCAGCAGTTGTTGGTACTTTTATTTAGCCATTCCGTTGTAGTTGCAATACTTACTAGTCAGATACAATGGTAACAGGTGACAACCCAAACCAGCAATTTTTGGCACTTTTATTTAGCCATTCCATTATAGTGAAGCTGATTACTAGTCATTATAAAGTCAAATTTATAGCACTACTTTAGTTATAGTTGTCTATGATCGAGATACTATGCTCCAAGTCGTCCATAACCGTGGACACGGCTTTCAGAAAGTTTTACCCTGCAGGGGGGCACAAATAGAAACACACGCACGATCAACCTCGAGAAAAACCAAATGAAACCCAACGAGGCATCATGACAGAGCAATTGCAAGATTCATATAAATTTCAGGGGGCCACCCCACCAAGCTACCATGACAAAGTTGGCGGCTCAGACGGACCCAGAGGTTTGTGCCAATGGTCTGTAAACGATCGGGAACCCGAAGTGTGACTGGCTTGTCGATACATGAAAACATTCCACATTTGTTCCTAACAGCATAGCGCCTCCACGCAATCATAAATAAAGCAGTAAAGCATGTCATAAGTACAGGATAGTAATAAAGCCCCAAACTACTTTGTGGCCCCAAGAAATAATATATGACTCAAGCTCTGGCTAGGGGGATTCATGGTCCCACATGCGGATAGTGCGAATATTCAAAGAACGGGTATCAAGTACTCGGGGTCCTACGGGACACAAGTGGACAGTTAAAAACCAAATAACATCTATTGCCCACCTGTGCCTCTGCATTATTTACCTACTTCAATTTTAGTTATTAAACAATAATTAAAGCCTTGATCATCTCCACCATAAAGCATAAGGCATTTCTCCAACAACTGTGGTGCTTGACATCATCGAAACAACACCTGAGCAAGCAACTACGACTCGCAAGGCCGACTATCTACCAAACAACATGTAATAGGAGGTGTCCATGGCAATATAAGGGCTGCAGGGAAGTATAACGGGGTACGAAATCTATAGCATCGCAACACAGATAGCAATAGATCGATAGGAGGGAGTAAAGACTAGAAATGTAAAATAGGTAGAAAGAGGGAGAATGCTCGCCTGAAAACATTGCCGAAGGTTCATCCGAAGATCGGGTCGACACTCGCATAAACTCATCGGCCTAATCCGCGAAGAAGCAAAGCACTAAAAGAAACACTGGATGCACTATTTAATACTACGGCAAAAGATTGGGCATGATGCATGTATGATGTATGACATGGAAAAGATGTGATGCAATTAGGCCATATTAAGCGGAACCGGGGTCCCGGCAATTGTTAAGTTCATGTTGTTTAGATACCCCGCAATTTAAATGTTGTCTTAACATGGCAAAATATAACACCAGTTCGCTACACAATTTTAAATGGGACCAATATTAGACTAGATTCGCCCGCATATGGTCTCCATATTTAATTTAGGTGAATCATCTAGATACCCCCAAATACCCACAATATGTATGCAAACATGTTCATTTAATATGCAACAAGATCAATATCATATATTATAAAAATATGAGGGGTCTCGGATAGGGGTCACACATCGAATGGCGATCTTGGGGTTCCGAGGTTTAGGCGAAATCGGTCCTCGGAGGGCCTTGAAATCCCTAATGGAGTTCTTGGTGTTCCGGGAAGGCGGCATTCGGTCCGACTTTGGTGCCATGATGGCTAGGGTCGGCACCGTGGTCTTCGGATGCATTTTTACTCGCCGCGGGGATCTGTACATCGGTCGATCTTGGGAAGGGCGATATCTCTCGTATGGTCTTGTATCTGTGTAGCAGCATAAAAACATCACTACAAAACCATCTTCTCAGACATACTAACCACACCATCTGATCCTCTTCAAAACCCCAGTAAGACATACTACATACCTTGAGACATAGCGATTAAAACAGCTGCCAGTGTGGATGCACGCCTTACTGGAGATGGGGGCCGGAGCAGGTCGTCACCAGGAGGGAAACAGGTTACATGTCCGACGCGGGTTGCAGAGGGGCGGGCCTGGCATCGACGGCAGCTCGGTAGAGGGGCAAAGTGGCGCATGATGCAGAGCCGGGCCAGGTACAAGCGCGACGAGGCCTCTGGCTGGGGAGCAGAAGGGTACGACGGCGAGCTCGTGAGAGGGAGGTGCGGACGAGGAGGAGACGCCGGCAGCGGCAGAGCTCGACGAGGAGGGAACGACCACGCGCGGGCGGCGGTGGATGTAGAGGCGGTCGCTGGCGAGCGCGGAGGTGCCGCTCCGTAGCAGGGCTCGGCCAGGGAGCTCTAGAGGTTGCAGGGGCGAGGGAAGGCAGCCGACGCTGCAGGGGGGCCTGGACGCACGCGAGGGGCACGACGCTACCGCGTGCGACGGAGAGCAGAGGAAGGCGATGGCGTCCAGGGGGTCGGCAGCGCACGGGCGAGCTCTAGGTCGGGGACGAGGTGTGCTGGGCGCCGGGGACGCGCGTCGGCTGCCGAAGCTTGGTCGCGGCTCAGGGCGAGGAACGTTGGGCCGGTGCCGGAACCGTGGAGGCAAATGGCGGCCAGGCGTGAGGGCGACCGAGAAGAGGGAGACCGGAGGAAGATGGGGTGAGGACGCCGTCGGGGAGAGCCGCTAGGAGCGAGCAGGCGAGAGGGAGAAGCGGCAGCGTTGATCGAGGGAGCGTCGGGTGTGGGGGGTTGCGGGATCGAGAAGGAGGCGGGGTTGGTGGGTGGACGCGTCTGCAGGTGGGGCCAGGCTGAACCGTGATGGTTAGGGGTGGGCGCTGGCATGCGGGCACGATGCAGAGAGGTACGCAGGGTGGCGCCGCTGGGTGGTGGTGTCCGTGTGCTGCGTCTGGCGGCGGCTACAGGGGTGTGGAGTGGTAGCTAGGGTTGGGTGGTTTGGGATATTAGGGTTAGGGTTTAGGTGAGAAAAACCAGGGTTTGGTCTAGACGGTATGGGCTGGGCCTGTCGGGTGGTAGGTTGCCTGGCTTTCGGGCCGGGCTGCCTTCCCCAAACAAAATATTTATGTTTAATATTTTTCCTGTTTTATTTATGAGGCCTTTTATAAATAATTTTAGACAAAACAAAATATTTGAAATAGAGAGGGGGATAATTAGAAAACAATATAGGCTTTTGGGGAATAGGTTTAGTCAAACACATGCATGATGATGGCATGATGATGCGCAACATACAAACAACCGTGATTTTCTAGTACTGGTTTTACCCGGGGTGCTATAATTCGACACCACTAACAATGGATCTCGCCCTCGAGATCCGCCTCATGGTACGGGGAAGAAGGCCTACGATCTGATCCTTCGCGCTTCGTGTAGATCCTTGCGACACCACTAACAAGGGTTCTTTCTTCAGCTTGAAAATGGCGACACCACCGACAAGGGGTGTTGCTCATGTTCGTCAAGAGAGCACTGTGGATTAATAAAAGATGAAGGTAGAGGCATCAAACGATAAGGCCACCTCTAACTTCTATGGAAGGAGTGAAATTGCATCGATTCACCATTCAATGAACAACAGCGAATGATAAGAATAGTCGGATGGTGATCAGTCCATCGCGCACCCAAAGCATTACTCTGCACATGAATGTGGAAATTATGCAACCAACTCTCGGAATTCAGACTGAAGATCTTGACAAGCGAGGTTTGGAAACAAAAGAATGATGTAAGTTCTTCCTCATACATGATGCAGATGAGGTCGTCGCATTAAAAAAACACCGGGAGATACAAAGAAATTTTTTAGTGAATTTTTGGTCCACTGAAGGTACACAGAGGGAGATTCCTCAGATGGCATGAAGACAGAATGTCAAAGCACCGTTACAAGAGGAAGCGAAACCCTGAAGGTACGACAGAATCCCAACCTCCTGGACTCAAAGAAAAGATAAGGGATATATTCAAAACACGCAAAGGTAAGAGAAGAATAGCAGAGGGGTAAGAAGTAAAAGCAGACCTAATCAGATCCATCCAACCGATTTTTCAAAATAGTTTTGACACTCTACAACGTCCGTTAGCTAGGTTATCCTACATGCTGGACCAGTGGGGTATCGTAACTGCTGATCTCTTATACCACTCTGTAACACCCTCAGAATCGGTCCTATGCAAGTTTTAGCGCTTCCCGCCAAACCCGCATAGAAACGATTCAAAGGTGCCCACCAGGCACTTGCGTGCGGGTGGAAAACGAAGTAATATCATTACACATTAGTCTATGATGGAACCCACAAAACAGATATATACAACAACGACTCCATGAGTCAAGAATACAGATATACAATACAAAGAGCCAAATCACCTTGAAACCGATACAGCGTCCGAGTACGGACAAGATGCAAATTGAGCTAAGAGCCCTGAAGAATAACCAATGGCGTCCATAACCCTGCCCAGGCCAAGCCGGAAGGGTAACCCTGCTAACGACGTCGATCTCAAAACCTGCTTAAACAAAAGGGGTGCCGATAAAGGGCAAAGGAAAAAGAGAGCGGTCAGTACTGAGGCCAGTACACGGTGAGACTAGAATTCGGCGGTCCTCGCCTACATAGGTATGGTGGACTGAAGCGGCAGTGCAACATGCACTAAACAACCTATAGAGACTCAATACAACTGGCAGCTAGCAGATAGGGATAAGAAAGATCCATTTGGATCCAACCTGAAACTATCACCAAGCATACCCATCCTGGTATTTCCCCCTCGAGACCAAACGAGGAAGTCAACCAAGAAACTCACACAGTTGGCAGTTTTATTCATTCCGTTATAGTTGCAATTACTAGTCAGATATAGATACATGAGTCATCCTGATATAATAAGCAGTGGGAAGTTTTAGTTAACCATTCTGTTGTAGTTGTGGTACTTACTAGTCAGATACATATAGAATGAGGCATCCCAAAACCCAGCAGTTGTTGGTACTTTTATTTAGCCATTCCGTTGTAGTTGCAATACTTACTAGTCAGATACAATGGTAAGAGGTGACAACCCAAACCAGCAATTGTTGGCACTTTTATTTAGCCATTCCATCACAGTGAAGCTGATTACTAGTCATTATAAAGTCAAATTTATAGCACTACTTTAGTTATAGTTGTCTATGATCGAGATACTGTGCTCCAAGTCGTCCATAACCGCGGAGACGGCTTTCAGAAAGTTTTACCCTGCAGGGGGCACAAATAGCAACACACGCACGATCAACCTCGAGAAAAACCAAATGAAATCCAACGAGGCATCACGACAGAGCAATTGCAAGATTGATATAAATTTCAGGGGGGCACCCCACCAAGCTACCCGCGACGAAGTTGGCCGGCTCCGAGATGGACCCAGAGGTTTGTGCCAATGGCTGTAAATGATTGGGAACCCGAAAGTGTGACTAGGCTTGTCGATACCGCGAAAACATTCCACATTTGTTCCTAAACAGTACATGCGCTCCACGCGCAATCATAAATAAAGCAGTAAAGCATGACATAAGTACATGATAGTAATAAAGCCCCAAACTACTTTGTGGCCCCAAGAAATAATATATGACTCAAGCTCTGGCTAGGGGGATTCATGGTCCCACATGCGGATAGTGCGAATATTCAAAGAACAGGTATCAAGTACTCGGGGTCCTACGGGACACAAGTGGACAGTTAAAAACCAAATAACATCTATTGCCCACCTGTGCCTCTGCATTATTTACCTACTTCAATTTTAGTTATTAAACAATAATTAAAGCCTTGATCATCTCCAACATAAAGCATAAGGCATTTATCCAACAACTGTGGTGCTTGACATCATCGAAACAACACCTGAGCAAGCAACTACGACTCGCAAGGCCGACTATCTACCAAACAACATGTAATAGGAGGTGTCCATGGCAATATAAGGGCTGCAGGGAAGTATAACAGGGTACGAAATCTATAGCATCGCAACACAGATAGCAGTAGATCAATAGGAGGGAGTAAAGACTAGAAATGTGAAATAGGTAGAAAGGGGGAGAATGCTCGCCTGAAAACATTGCTGAAGGTTCATCCGAAGATCGGGTCGACACTCGCATAAACTCATCGGCCTAATCCGCGAAGAAGCAAAGCACTAAAAGAAACACCGGATGCACTATTTAATACTACGGCAAAAGATTGGGCATGATGCATGTATGATGTATGACATGGCAAAGATGTGATGCAATTAGGCCATATTAAGCGGAACCGGGGTCCCGGCAATTGTTAAGTTCATGTTGTTTAGATACCCCGCAATTTAAATGTTGTCTTAACATGGCAAAATATAACACCGGTTTGCTACACAATTTTAAATGGGACCAATATTAGACTAGATTCGCCCGCATATGGTCTCATATTTAATTTAGGTGAATCATCTAGATACCCCCAAACACCCACAATATGTATGCAAACATGTTCATTTAATAAGCAACAAGATCAATATCATATATTATAAAAATATGAGGGGTCTCGGATAGGGGTCACACATCGAATGGCGATCTTGGGGTTCCGAGGTTTCGGCGAAATCGGTCCTCGGAAGGCCTTGAAATCCCTGATGGAGTTCTTGGTGTGATGACGGCTAGGGTCGGCACCGTGGTCTTCGGATGCACTTTTACTCGCCGCGGGGATCTGTATATCGGTCGATCTTGGGGAGGGCGATATCTCTCGTATGGTCTTGTATCTGTGTAGCAGCATAACAACATCACTACAAAACCATCTTCTCAGACATACTAACCACACCATCTGATCCTCTTCAAAACCCTAGCACAACATACTACATACACGCAAACGTAAGCAGTTAAAACAACTGCCAATGTGGATGCACGCCTTACTGGAGATGGGGGCCGGAGCAGGTCGTCACCAGGGGGAAACAGGGTACAGGGCCGACGCGGGGTGCAGAGGGGCGTGCCTGGCGTCGACGGCAGCTCGGCAGAGGGGCAGAGTGGCGCACGATGCAGAGCCGGGCCAGGTACAAGCGCGACGAGGCCTCTGGCCGGGGAGCAGAAGGGTACGGTGGCGAGCTCGTGAGAGGGAGGTGCGGACAAGGAGGAGACGCCGGCAGCGGCAGAGCTCGACGAGGAGGGAACGACCACGCGCGGGTGGCGGTGGACGTAGAGGCGGTCGCTGGCGAGCGTGGAGGTGCCGCGCCGTGGCAGGGCTCAGCCAGGGAGCTCCAGAGGTTGCAGGGGCGAGGGGAGGCAGGCGACGCTGCAGGGGGGCCTGGACGCACGCGAGGGGCATGGCACTGCCGCGTGCGACGGAGAGCAGAGGAAGGCGATGGCGTCCAGGGGGTCGACATTGCACGGGCGAGCTCAAGGTCGGGGACGAGGTGTGCTAGGCGCCGGGGACGCGCGCCGGCTGCCGAAGCTTGGTCGCGGCTCAGGGCGAGGAACGTTGGGCCGGTGCCGGAACCACGGAGGCAAACAACGGCCAGGCGCGAGGGAGACCGAGAATGTAGCGTCCCCAACCTTTAATAAGATTGAGTCCCCTGTGTTTACAATGCTAGTCCCTGGATCAATAGCTAGCATCCACAGTTTAGATGTAATATCAAGAAACAAAGGTCATATACAACTTTATAACCAGGAATAAAATAATTTTATTACATCAAACATAGCTCATTGGCTATTTACATTACATTGCAGCGGAATAACTATAGTCATGGGTCCTTCATCTTCAAAGTGCCACAGGCAGATGTTGGTTGTAGACTTTGTAATCCTAATCAATCAATCTTCACTAAAACATTCAAACCTGCAACATTACAAGTTACAGCCACAAGGGTCAATACATTTGAATTGTATTGGCAAGTGATACTTTGGTAGTATAGTGGAGTCTATCTTCTATATGCATTTGGCTAAGTGGAGTTGAGGCTTGCATTGCTCAAAATAGATTTTTCCTTAACATTTGAAAATACTAAGTTTTTGCTTGGCACAAAACACCCAAGGCATCTATCAATCAAAGACTCCAGATCCACTCAGGGCATCTACCAATCAATGACTGAAGATCCTTTTAACCCTTGTTCACCCACTAATTTTATTAAGAAATTGGAGTGATGAGATTCTTGAAGTTTCCATGTCTTGATGCTCAAATTGTCCTTTACCAGGGACATGGCTAAGTACTTAGGTTTTACACTCTGCAGAGGTGGTGCACTTTCCCCACAAGCCTTGGTTTCCCAAGACATGATCCTTCAGTAGCCTTTCCTTAGTCAAATGGACGCGCTCCAACCTATCAACCCATCTACCACCCACTGTCCAAGAGACTAAGTTCTAGCATCCTAAGATCATGGCAGAGCCCATAATGCCAAGTGGTTGCACTTGAAGCTTCTCAACATATGACATCTCAAATCTCTTTGTTCCTGGGTGGCCATCCACAAGTGAGATACACAAGCCAAGTCCATGGCCTTGTGAACCACTCAACATATACCATTCTTTCCATTCCACCCAGGTGATTCATTAACTTAGTTGTTTTGTTAAATAAAAACAAGTCCTTAGACTTAGAATATTTTTCCATAGTGTGGATATATAAACCACCCTTGTTTTCTAATAGCTAGGCTAAGCATGGCAGTATTAGGAATCTTGACTTAGGTAATTTTCACTAAGGTTTCACCTAATAGGTTTTCCCAAAGCATAGTTTATACTTAGCAAAAATCCATGCAAGTCCTATACTTAGAAAAATAATACTAATGCATATATAAAATATAGGAATGGAATATTCATGATGATATCACTTGCCTTTTTGGTAGAGGGTATAGGTTCACTCCTTGTCCTTGCAACACTCACACTCTTCAAGTCACTACAATTCAATCAAGCAAGGCACAAACTTAATCTACCAATCAAGCAAAACTACACACATAAAATAACAAAGTCAAACAAACAATTTTTCACACACAAAGTAATGGGATCTAAGTCATGCATAAGCATGCAAAGGTTGGTTCTATTGTAAGGATGGTCTTCACTAGGCTTCTCACTTTGTAAGTTCCAAATTGGTCATTTACCAAAGTGGTAAAGTTGTTAGCAAAAGGCTTTACTATAAAACCATTTTCCAAAATAAAGTGTCATTCTATGTGGTGTAGAAATATTATTACCAAGGCACTAACCTATAGGGTTCACCAAATGAGTTGCTATTGCAAAACTTGGTGTTTTGGGTCAGTAGGTTTGTTCCAAAATATTTTCTCAAAGTTTTCTTTATGAAAGCATTTTCATAAACAAAACAATGGTTTTTAATTAGCTAGAAATGGACTAAACCAATTAATCCATTCTAAACTTTTCAAAAATCATTTTCCAAACTATGGGTTGGTTCCTAGGGTCAGTAAGGTCACAACAAACTAATTGGCAAAGGTTTGATCTCAAAAATCATTTTTAAACAATTTTCCTAATGTTAGCAAGCACACAAAAGAATCTGCAAAATCAAACAAGCTAATAGATACTATTTGCTAAACTAAGGGCAGGGTTGGTTAGAGCTTGTCTTGCTGATTCCAACGACATCAAATTTGTAAAATTTGGACGTGTGGATCCAAAGATACAAGGGTTTGAAAATGGCAAAAGTTTCTGTTTTCAAATCTGTTTTTAAACCAAATAGGCGACACGCGGCGTGTTCTTACTGGTCGATACCGGTTCGGCCGGATCGGCATCGTGGAGCGTTGGATCTATTTAGATCGTACGGCACAGGGCGCGTACCCTTTTGCTGTTAAGTGGTTCTGTCTAGTGCGTCCGATCTAGATCGAACGGCTGTGGGGTGCTTGGTCATAGACGAGCGGCGCTGCGGTGACTAACGGCGGTGGAGCGATCGGTCGATGACGGTGGCGACGCTACAGGGGGTGAGGGAGAAAGAGGAGTAGCTCACTGGGCTCAGGGGGTCACGGTGATGCTCGACGTACTCGCGGTTGGTCAAGGGGCGCTCGGGCACGGCTGCGATTGCTCGCCGGAGTGGAGGACGGCGTCGGTTGCGTCGGGTGGTCGTCGTGGACGTCGCTGTGGATCACCCCAAGGCAAGGTGAAGACACGGTTAGATGCACGGGTCCAAGGCAAGGTCGTGTGCATGAACGAGAGGGAAAAAGGAAGTCTGTTATTACCAGTAGGCTTCGCCGGAGAAGAAGGCAGTCGCGGCAGCGTCGGGAGTTTGTCGTAGTCGACGCTCAGGGGCGCCCGCAGATGAGTGACTGGCACAGGAAGATGCGCCAGGATGCGGTGAGCGAGCTCGTGTGTTCAGGGAGGCAGGAGGCGGTGTGACTTGGCCAGAATCGGTACTGGACCTCATCGGAACAGAGGGTGCTCGGGGAGAAATTGGAGCGGCCTGGGGGCGAGCTTGGGGGAGGAGTCTGAGGGGAAACGGAGGAGAGAGCGAGGCGATTAAATAGGCGTCATCAGGGGGCTAATTCATCGCGTGTTTAAGGCGAATTACGCCAGAGTTATTCTGCCTGCAACGGCCGGCGAAGGTGGGCTCGGTCAGTGGCGGGTGAGGAGGATGAACAGGGCTAGTAGGGTCCAACGGTCAGTGGGAAAAGAAATTAGCGAAGGGTCCACCAGTCATACTCTGGGTGGGTTTCTTTTCATGTGAATAAAACGTTCAAGGGAATAAGAGGAGGTGGGGTCATCTCGTCAGCGAGTGAGAGAGAGGAGGAGTGGGTCCTGGTTGTCATTGGCTCAGTGGGTCTGTTTCTGAGTGAGAAAAGGTTTCTTCGGGGGAGAGGGAGAAGACTGGGCTGGACTGGGCCTATTGGGCTGAGTCTGTTGCACTATTTTTTTCTGTCTAAATCTTTTTCCTTTTTCTAATTCTTTTTCTGTTTTGAATTTCAAACAATGTTTTCAAACATTCAAACAACAATCAAACAAATTCAAACAAACACTCAACTTTACTTTGAATTTGGTTCTGTTTTTTCAACATAATCCAAATCTCAAAATAAAATAATATTTTTATTTACTTTAGGATCCATTTAATAATTAAATAAAATGGATCTTTAATTTTATTAAAATAGGGTTTGATTTATTTAAATAAAATTTCCATTTGAAATCCAATTATTTTCAAAACCAAACCAGTAGGTTTTATTTTGAAAATAAGGAATACTTGGAAACTTATTTAAATAAATAAATAAGTTTTGGTGTTTTAATTAAAATGGGAAAGCCTTTACTTAAATAAAATTGGATATTTAAATCCTTATTATTTAAATAATCCTTTACTCATTTTAATCAAAGCAAAACCTTTTAATAAAAGATTTCAAAGTAGTAATAAAATACTTGGTGTTCATTTAAAATGGGAAAAGCTTTTACTTAAATAAAATTGGATATTTAAATCCTTTATTTTATTTAAATAAACCTTTACTCACTTTATCAAAACAAAATATTTTATTTCAAAAGTTTGGCCAAAATTAATTTGGCTTATCTTTTCATTTGAAACCAAAGTCTTTTATTAAAAGATCTAAAACAGTGTTTCCAAAACAATTTATTTTCCTTTGATAAATGTTTATCCTTATAAATCCCTTTAGGATTATTTGTTCACCATTTGGTATGGGCTTTGGTAAGGGCTTTATTGGCTTTGGAAATTCAATTTCCTTATCTTATATTATTCACAAGATTTTGTCTATGGTTCCAAACTAAGTGAAACCAATCTCTAAGGTCTTTCTTGATCCTTTGTGATTATTTGTTGATCAGATTTGGTATGGATAAAATCCATGGATTTGGAGATAACTTGGGAAATGATTTCCTTCCATTAGGGTTTAGGGATTTGGATTTATTTTCCAAGTGTTCAAATTTCCAGATACATTCATTGAGGAATGCATTTCTCTTGATTTGGATTTTTGTTGAATTCAAACTTTAGCCAAAGTTTGTTCAAGATGGGATTTTAAGTCTCCTTTTAGAAACAAAAGTTTCTTTTCACTCTGATTTTCAACAAAAAATTATTTTGTTTATTTAATTTTTCACATTACAAGATTTGGAAAATCTTGGGATGTGACAGAGAAGAGGGCGACCGGAGGAAGATGGGGTGAGGACACCGTCGGGGAGAGACGCTGGGAGCGAGCAGGCGAGAGGGAGAAGCGGCGGTGGGGATTGAGGGAACGTCGGGTGTGGGGGGGGGGGTTGCGGGATCGAGAAGGAGGCGGGGTTGGTGGGTGGACGCGTCTACACATGGGGCCAGGCTGAAACATGATGGTTAGGGGTGGGCGCTGGCATGCGGGCACGATGCAGAGAGGTACGCGGGGTGGCGCCGCTGGGTGGTGGTGTGTGGAGTGGTATCTAGGGTTGGGTGGTTTGGGAGATTAGGGTTAGGGTTTAGGTGAGAAAAACTATGGTTTGGTCTAGACGGTATGGGCTGGGCCTGCCGGGTGGTAGGTGGCCTGGCTTCCGGACCGGGCTGCCTTCCCCAAACAAAATATTTATGTTTAATATTTTTCCTATTTTATTTATGAGGCCTTTTATAAATAATTTTAGACAATACAAAATATTTGAAATAGAGAGGGGGATAATTAGAAAACAATATAGGCTTTTGGGGAATAGGTTTAGTCAAACACCTGCATGATGATGCGCAACATACAAACAACCATGATTTTCTAGTACTGGTTTTACCCGGGGTGCTACAGATCCGATGGATGTTGAGATTACTATGTCAGATTGGTTAATGATTCTATCTTATTGATTCTAGTGTTGATTGTGATCTTGCATGCTCTCAGTTTCTAGTAGCTATCTTGGCCAAGTAGATGCCAGTGACTCCAAGAGGGAGTATTTATGCTCGATAGTGGGTTCATGCCTCTATTTAATCTGGGGAAGTGACAAAAATCTCTAAGATTATAGATGTGTTATTTCTACTAGGGAGAAAACAACGATCTCTTGTTCATAGAACAAGTGGATTGTTTACCTTACACACTTTGCTTAAAGCAATTATCTGTTGCTTGCAACTTAATACTGGAGGGGGTTCGGATGATAACCTGAAGGTGGATTACTAGTCATAGATGCAGTTGGATGGCGGTCTATATATCTTGTTGTATTGCCCAACCAAATCTCATAGGATCATGAATGTCTAGTATTGCATTGTTATGCCTTGCTCTTTCCTGTCAATTGCCCCGCTGTAATTTGTTTACCCAGCATGCCATATTGTTTATCTTAAGGATAACACCTCTAGTGAACTATGGACCCCGGTCCAATCTTTACCATTGATACATCTTCCACTATTACTGTTTACTTTCTGCAAACCACCATTACCTTCCACACCATACAATTAATCCTTTGTTTATAGCAAACCGGTGAGATTGACAACCTCACTATTTGTTGGGGCAAAGTATTGAGTTTGTGTTGTGTAGGTTTCCAGTTGCTAGCAACACCTTTGAGTCGTTTCCTTCCTCCTACTGGTTCGATAACCTTGGTTTCTTACTGAGGGAAAAACTTGCTGCTGTACTCATCATACCTTCCTCTTGGGGTCTCCCAACAAAGGTCTACAATGATCTGAGCCGCATCAAGCCTTTTTCTGGCGCCGTTGCCAGGGAGGCTAAGGATGGCTTCACAAGGGGAGTCCTTCACAACCTTTCTCTTTACTCTGTTTTTGTTTTGTTTAGTTTCTTTTGCCTTGTTTTTTTGCCTCTCTTTATCAAAAACTCAAAAAATTAGTTTCGTTTGGTTTGCTTTCTTTTATAAAAACACAAAAAATTAGTTCCTACCCTAGTTGTCACCTTGCTCTATCTCACCATGTTGATCCCCAAGTTCACCCTGAAAGACCTTTCAATAGGTAGTGGCTCCATAATTGGTAAATAAAATATTGAAGAATTCTTTAATCATGTTAGCAAATATGAGGATATTGAGGATAGATCCTTAGCAGAATTTGCTCCTAATTATGAAATTGCTGCAGCTTCTTTAGTTCATATGTTGGAGTCTAGGTTCATATGTTGGCCACTTTAGAAAAGTCGGAAGCCAAACCCAATGGAGAGGAAATTAAGATACCCATACCCTTTAAACTTGTAGGAATGCATGAAGCCTTAGAAAAGAATTTTGATTGGATTGTTCCTGAAAACCCATTTGATGAAAGTAGTGAACCTAAGAGAGATGAGAAAGGATCCTCTAAAACTCAATTGGATGAGATACCTTTCCTAGTTGAAGATATTTTGAATATTGATCTTAATGCTTCTTCATTTGAAAATACTTGATTCTTGCTTCTTGTGCCTAACTTAAAGGCGTTAAAGAAAAGTACTTCTTGGGAGATAACCCAATAGTTTTCTTGAGTCTTGGAAGTTTTAATTCTGTAATAACCTCTCCTTATCCTTTTTATTTGATTTTTGTGCCAAGAATAACCTCTAATGAGAGGGAAGTAAGATTTGGGGAGTTGCTGTCCTAACACAGATTTTTGTGCTCCACTATAAAAATTTCGTGTAAAATCTATGTAAGTCGGATTGAGATGTAATTTTCTGAATAAATCCCCCAGGTTGTTAGATAACTTTCGTTAGTTCAACACGTTTTGATTTGAGCTATATAAGGTCTTCGAAAAAATAGGTTTCTACATGCTTCTCTGTTTTGACAGATTTCTGCCATTATTTGCATTTGCTTCTTATTGATTCCTTTTTGGGTTCCTTTTGGGAAATTGAGCTTTTTGAGGGAATTTTTTATAGTAGCTTGTGTATTTAGTGAAAGTTTTTCTGTTTTAAAACTAAACCCCAAGGTCTATTATCTTTTGAATACACTAATGTTGCTAATGAAGATTGTGTGAAGTTTTGTATGAAGGAAAATTTTCAGGTGTAGAGGAAGAATGATGTAGTGAGATGAAGAATGGACAAAAACTCAAGCTTGGGGATGCCACCCCATGACACCTCAAGAAATTTTCAAGAGTTAAAAGCGTCAAAGCTTGGGGATGCCCAAGGCATCCCCTTCTTCATCAATAAAAATCTCAGGTCTTTCTAGACACTTTATTTTTATTGTTTCATGCACTGTTGTGTTGTTCTTGGAGCATCTTAGTTTTTGTTTTTGGTTGCTTAGTTTGCTTGAATAAAGTGTTTGGACCCCCTTTCTCGCTGTGTTGTTTCAAATAAGTTGATTGGTGTTGGAGAGGAGTAGAAAATTCTTGCTTTAGTAGTACAAGAGGAGCTTGCTTTGACTGTGGCTTAAACTTTATCATGTCATGCTAGATGTTGTTTTGAACTTATACTTAGTGATTATTGCTGTAGCATGAATTGTTCCAAACAATTGGGATTTATTAATGTTCCTTAAAAGAATCATACGTTGTTTTAGCATACAAAAGCATAATATTGTGGTATTCTCCTTTGATGCTTTGTTTGGGTTGACTTGGCACATGCTCACACCATGTTATGACTATGAACCAGTCACCATAGCCTCTATGATCATTTAGTTTTTGACTTGTGGTACCACTTTATGCTTTGATTAGTAATGTTTTGTCGCTTTGCATGATTATGGCCATTATTACTCTCTTAGTTGGTCACTCCTAGTCTTTTGCTAGCCTCCACTTGTATGAGTAAGCTCTACTCAGGCATACAACTCCCAAGAAACCAAGTTATTCCAAAGTGTCCACTATAAATTCCTATGCATGGTGTGTTACACCATTCCAAGTATATTCTTGTTTCATCTACCTTCCAATTAAAAAGTCACTTTGTTATGTGAAACTTAGTGATTAAATCTCTCACAAACTTGATGGCACACTTTATTTTTCTTGCCCCTAAATAAACTTGAAGCATTGTGTCATCTATGTTGTATATGTTTGCACTTATATGTTGGAATTAGCAGAACCATGCTGTCATGGGGAACACTTTCAACATTGCACTTGTACATTGTACCTAGTTGATATCATGCTCTTTTGTTTATGGATGTCGTCGGTGTGAAATGAAAGGGGAGCTTGTAAGTCCATGGAGTTATGTATGTGTGTTAGAGAAATGCCTGGGCCGCTAGCCTAAGCCATGCCTAATCATGGTGGAAACTTGCAGTATCACTATAGTGAGCAATTTATGAAGCATTCTTCTTATAAAAAAGAGGTAGAGATTGAGAAAAATAAAAAAAAGACACATTGAAAAGAGGAAAGAGAGAAAAAAACACCATTTTCCCATGGTAAATAAGAAGCTGAGATGCTCATTGTCTGCTTGCCTTGTCATTTTGATTATGGGATAGCTCTTGTATCATTTGCAAGGGGTACCCTGTTGGCGGTTCTCTATGATACATATGTACTTACTATGACAAGAACTTACCGGTAACTAAACTTGAGTAGCATGAGGAGCGGTGATGTCTACGCACTTCTATTCTTGTAGACAATTGTTGGGCCTACAAGTGCAGAGGTTTGTAGAACAGCAACAACTTTCCTTAAGTGGATTACCCAAGGTTTATCGAAGTCAGGGAGGAAGTATTCAAAGGTATCCCTCTCAAGCAACCCTGCAATCAAGATACAAGAAGTCTCTTGTGTACCCAACACACCCAATACACTTTTCAGATGTATAGGTGCACTAGTTCGGCGAAGAGATAGTGAAATACAAGTGATAACGGTGCAAGAAAATAGTTTGACGGTGAGGTAAAGACTAAAGGAAACAAGAAGGAAGCAAGAAAACATGCAACAGATCTAGTAGCAAATGGTGTTTCAATGTTTAGAAACAAGGCCTAGAGATCATACTTTCACTAGTGAACACTCTCAATAAATATATTCTCTTCATGATACTACCCTGAACTACTCTCCGGTTGGACACTCTAATCCATGGTAGGCCTACAAAAGCACACCTCAAAGTCCGCCTTCCCCATCTAGATAACCCCACACTATCACCTTGAGCGCTAGATGGTTCCAACAAACACCACAATTTCATAGAGACAACCAACTCAAAATATACTCATGATAAAGATATATGTAACCTAGCTTAAGTGCCACACACGGTGTGCACGCTGTCACTTTCACACACGTGGGGAAAAGCATAGATCTATTAAAGCACGATGAGTATTTATGTAGACTCTAGCCTAAGTGCCACCAGGGCGTGCACGCTGTCACTTTCACACACATGGGGAGAGTATAGATCTATTGAAGCACTTGAGTAACAGAGTAGATCTACTTGATTACAAAGCTCATGACCACAACAAGATCATGCATAGAGAGAGAGATGAACACATAGCTACCGGTAGAGCCCTTAGCCTTGAGGAAGAACTACTCCCTCCTCATCATGGGAATCAGCAATGGTGATGAATATGGCGATGGAGATCGATGGAGATAGCTCCGGGGGCACTTTCCCGTCTCGGCAGGGTGCCAGAACAGAGACTTTCCGTCCACCGAATCTCCCCTTCGGTGGCGGCGGCGCTGTGGAACTTTTCGTGGATTTCTGGTCGATTCTTTAGGGTTTCTGAGTCGGGGGCTTCTTATAGGCGAAGGAGGTAAGGTCGGTGGAGGGCCAGGGGGCCAACACCCCCTGTGGGCGCGTCCAGGGTGCGCCCCGTGCCCACCTAGGGTGTGGCCACCATGGTGTCCTCCTCCATGTAGTCTTTGATTTTCCGTATCATTCAGGAAAAAATATGAACTTTGGCTTTTGTCTCGTCCAATTCCGAGAATATTCATATTTTAGCTTTCTGAAACCAAAAACAGCAGAAAACAGGCAACTGGCACTGTGGCATCTTGTCAATAGGTTAGTTCCAGAAAGTGTATAAAAATACCTCAAAGTGTAGACAAAGCAAAGCAAAGTAGATACTAAACAAGCATGGAACATCAAAAATTATAGGTACGTTTCCGACGTATCAAGCATCCCCAAGCTTAACTCCTTCTTGTCCTCAAGTAGGTAAGTGATAAAAAGAATAATTTTTGAGGTGACATTCACCATCAAAATCAAGATCAAACCATTTACAAGCATTGAAAGCTGGGATCAAAGTACTCTAAACATGAGCATGAAAGATGGAGTTCTAACAATAAGACAAAGTAACTATGCATGCAACATGAAAGGTTACAAACAAATATTCATGAATAAAAATGCATTCAAAGATGTTTATTTGTTTCACATATAGAAAACATAGCATAGTGGCATTCAGCTTGTCCCTCATGGAGTAGCAAATAGATGCATAGGACACCTTCAAAGTTCATAAGGGTGACTAGATACAAATAGTTCAAGAACAAGCAATATCAACAATATGCATCAACCAATAAGTTTTGGGACCATGCACATAGAACTAAGAATGGCAACTATGCTCTCATAATTGGTGCCTAAGGATATAAGGTGGTGACTCAATATAATGGTGGAAGAAAGGCCCTTCATAAAGGGAAGCAGTGATTTCAAGTTTCATAAAGAGCTTCCAAAAATTATGGTACTTATTAGCTTTCAGCCCTCATTGCCCTATCATAAGCATCTTGAAGTGATTAAGGTTAAAGTGAACAAACTATGGAGTATATGCTTGACAAAGTATAAGTTGGCAATCTCATGTCCCTTGAATACGAGGGCCGCACCTCATGCTACTCAAATTTAGTCACATGTAAGTTCTTGTCATAGTAAGTACATGTATATCATAGAGAACCGCCAACGGGGTACCCCTTGCACATGATACAGGAGCTATCCCATAATCAAAATGACAAGGCAAGCAGACAATGAGCATCTCAGCAATCTTCTTATTTACCATGGGAAAATGGTGCTTTTTCTCTCTTTCCTATTTTCAATATGTCTCTTTTTTATAAGAAGAAAGCTTCATAGATGTCATTATGGTGATGCTGCAAGTTTCCACCATGATTAGGCATGTCTTAGGCTAGCGGCCCAGGCGTTTCTCTAACACACATACATAACTCCATGGACTTACAAGCTCCCCTTTTATTTCACACCGACGACATCCATAAACAAAAGAACATGATATCAACTGTGTACAATGTACAAGTGCAATGTTGAAAGTGTTCCCCGTGACAGCACGGTTCTGCTAATTCCAACGTATAAGTACAATCATACACAACATATATGACACAATGGTTCAAGTTTATTAGGGACAATAAAAATAAAGTGTGCCATCAAGTTTGTGAGAGCTTTAATCACTAAGTTTTCACATAACAAAATACTTTTTAATTGGAAGATAGATGAAAACAAGAATATAATTGGAATGGTGTAACACACCATGTATAGGAATTTATAGTGGACTATTTGGAATAACTTGGTTTCTTGGGAGTTGGATGCATGAGTAGAATTTACTCATACAAGTGGAGGCTAGCAAAAGACTAGGAGCGACCAACTAAGAGAGCAATAATGGCCATAATCATGCAGAGCGACAAAACATTACTAATCAAAGCATAAAGTGGTACTACAAGTCAAGGACTAAATGATCATAAAGGCTATGGTGACCTGTTCATAGTCATAACATGGTGTGAGAAAGTGCCAAGTCAACCCAAACAAAGCATCAACGGAGAATACCACAATACTATGCTTTTGTATGCTAAAACAACACATGATTCTTTCAAGGCACATTAAGCAATCTCAATTGTTTGGAAAAAGTCATGCTACAACAATAATCACTAAGCATATGGTCAAATAAACATCTAGCAGGACATGATAAAGTCTAAGTCACAGTCAAAACAAACTCCCTTTTGTACCACTATAAGCATGAAGCTTCCTACTCTTTTCCAACACCAATCGACTTATTTGAAACAACTCACAAAGATAATAATCAATAAATATCAGTGAGAATGTCTCAAACATCCACAAAGAAGAACACAAAAAGTTCTAAGCTGAAAGCACAAGAAAACTAAGCTAAACGCGGTGTTAGTAAAAGGAGAACACTTACAGAACAATAAGAGTGAAAACTAGAGTGTTCTAGGCAATGAAAACATAGTGTGTCTCTCTCCAAAAGAAGTGTGCTGTAATCAACCAACTTATTTCAGCAAACAAGCAAAAGAAAACTAAATAGAAAAACAAAGACGCTCCAAGAATAACACAACTGTGCATGAAACAATAAAAACGAAGTGTCTAGAAAGACCTGAGCTTTTTATTGATGAAGAAGGGGATGCCTTGGGCATCCCCAAGCTTTGATGCTTGTACCTCTTGAATATTTCTGGGGTGACATGGGGTGGCATCCCCAAGCTTGAGCTTTTGTCCATTCTTCATCTCATTACATCATTCTTTCTCTACACCTAAAAATTTGCCTTCATACAAAACTTCACATAATCTTCATTAGCAACATTAGTGTATTCAAAAGATAATAGAACTTTGGGTTTAGCTGTAGAACAGCAAAAATTTCACTAAAAACACAAAATACTGTAACAATTCCCTCGAAAAGATCAATTTCCCAAAAAGAACCCCAAAAGGAAACAATAAGAATCAAATGCAAATAATGACAGAAATCTGTCAAAGCAGACCAGCAGGTAGAAACTGATTTGTTCGAAGACCTTCTGTTGATCAAATAAAAAAATGTTTAACTAACAAAAGTTATCTAACATACTGGGGGATTTATTCGCAAAATATCAGCTCAATATGACTTACAGAGATTCCTCACAAATTTTTACGGTGGAGCACAAAAATCTGTTTCGGGACAGCAACTCCCCAAATCTTACTTCTCTTTCATTAGAGGTTATTCTTGGCACAAAAAGCAAACAAAAAGGATAAGGAGAGGTCATTACTGAAGTAATAACTTCCAAGACTCAAGAAAACTCTTGGGTTATCTCCCAACAAGTACTTTTTTTTAAGGCCTTTAAGTTAGGCTTGATAGTTTGAGAAGATGCTCATATAAGAAATATGAAATTGAAGTAAAAGAGAGCATCAAGAAGCAAATTCAAAACACATTTAAGTCTAACCCACTTCCTATGCATAGGAATCTTGTAAAGAAACAATTCATGAAAGCACGAAGCAACAAGCATAATAAAGCAAAACAAGTGCAACTTCAAAATCTTCAACATAAAGAGGGGAAACTTAATATTGTTGAGATACATAAGACCATGTTTCCATCTATCATAATAATTTTTAGTACCCTCATGAATAAACTCAACAATATAACTATCACATAAAGCATTCTTATCATGAGACACATGCATAAAATAATTATTACTCTCCACATAAGCATAGTCATTCTTATTAATTGTAGTGGGAGCAAATTCAACAAAATAGCTATCACTATTATTCTTATCACAATAATCATAAAATATAGGAGGCATATTGTAATAATAATAAATGTTCTCCTCAATAGTAGGTGGACTTAAAATATCATAATCATCATTGTAATCATCATATATTGGAGGTTTGGTATCATCATAAGCAATAGAATAGCTATCTTCCAAAGCCGAGGGACTAAAAAGATCATTTTCATAAAAACTAGCTTCCCCAAGCTTAGACATTTCCATAGCATTAGCAATAATGGTGTTCAAAGAATTCATACTAATAACATTGCTATTATCATGCAAATAAAGCTCCATAGGTTTTTTAATTTTCTCTTCAAACACTTCATGTCCTAACTCAAGATAAATACTATAAAGCTCTCTATTTTTTGTTGTTTTTCATTAAGCCTAACTACTGAAAACAAGAAACAAAAAGACAAAACTGCAGAATCTAAAGGAAATAACTTCGAGCACTCACACCAGAGGTGATGAGTACCTTTTACCTTACCTCTCCGGCAACGGCACCAGAAAATAGCTTGATGTCTACGCACTTCTATTCTTGTAGACAATTGTTGGGCCTCCAAGTGCAGAGGTTTGTAGAACATCAGCAAGTTTCCCTTAAGTGGATTACCTAAGGTTTATCGAACTCAGGGAGTAAGTGGTCAAAGGTATCCTTCTCAAGCAACCCTGCAATCAAGATACAAGAAGTCTCTTGTGTCCCTAACACACCCAATACACTTGTCAAATGTATAGGTGCACTAGTTCGACGAAGAGATAGTGAAATACAAGTGATAACGCTGCTAGAAAATAGCTTGACGGTGAGGTAAAGACTAAAGGCAACAAGAAGGAAGTAAGCAAACATGCAACAGATCTAGTAGCAAACGGTGTTTCAATGTTTAGAAACAGGGCCTAGGGATCATACTTTCACTGGTGAACACTCTCAATAAATATATTCTCTTCATGATACTACCCTGAACTACTCTCCGGTTGGACACTCTAATCCATGGTAGGCCTACAAAAGCACACCTCAAAGTCCGCTTTCCCCATCTAGATAACCCCACACTGTCACCTTGAGCGTAGATGGTTCCAACAAACACCACAATTTTATAGAGACAACCAAATCAACATATACTCGTGATAAAGATATATGTAACCTAGCTTAAGTGCCACACACGGTGTGCACGCTGTCACTTTCACACACGTGGGGAAAAGCATAGATCTATTAAAGCACGATGAATATTTATGTAGACTCTAGCCTAAGTGCCACCATCGCGTGCACGCTGTCACCTTCACACACATGGGAAGAGCAGAGATCTATTGAAGAACTTGAGTAACAGAGTAGATCTACTTGATTACAAAGCTCATGACCACAACAAGATCATGCATAGAGAGAGAGAGATGAACACATAGCTATCGGTAGAGCCCTTAGCCTAGAGGAAGAACTACTCCCTCCTTAACATGGGAATCAGCAATGGTGATGAAGATGTCGATGGAGATCGATGGATATAGCTCCGGGGGCACTTACCCGTCCCAGCAGGTGCCTGAACGGAGACTCTCTGTCCCCCGAATCTCCCCTTCGGTGGTGGTGGTGCTGCGGAACTTCTCATGGCTTTCTGGTTGATTCTTTAGGGTTTCTGAGTCGGGGGCTTCTTATAGGCGAAGGAGATAAGGTCGGTGGAGGGCCAGGGGGCCCACACCCCTATGGGCGCGGCCAGGGTGGGCCCCGCGCACACCTAGGGTGTGTCCACCCTGGTGTCCTCCTCCGCCTCGTCTTCGATTTTCCGTATCATTCAGGAAAAAAAATGAACTTTGGCTTTTGTCCCGTCCAATTCCGAGAATATTCATTTTTGAGCTTTCTGAAACCAAAAACAACAGAAAACAGGCAACTGGAACTATGGCATCTTGTCAATAGGTTAGTTCCAGAAAGTGTATAAAAATAACTCAAAGTGCAGACAAAGCAAAGCAAAGTAGATACTAAACAAGCATGGAACATAAAAAATTATAGATACGTTTCCGACGTATCAAGCGCCCCTCGTATTCAAGGGAGATGAGATTGCCAACTTATACTTTGTCAAGCATATACTCCATAGTTTGTTCACTTTAACCTTAATCACTTCAAGATGCTTATGATAGGGGCAATGAGAGCTGAAAGCTAACAAGTACCATAATTTTTGGAAGCTCTTTATGAGACTTGAAATCCCTGCTTCCCTTTTATGAAGGGCCTTTCTTCCACCATTATATTGAGTCTCCACCTTCTATCCTTAGGCACCAATTAAGAGGGCATACTTGCCATTCTTAGTTCTATGTGTATTGTCCCAAAACTTATTGATTGATTCATATTGTTGATATTGCTTGCTCATGAACTATTTGTATCTAGTCACTCTTATGAACTTTGAAGGTGTCCTATGCATTTATGTGCTACTCCATGAGGGACAAGATGAATGCCACTATGCTCTGTTTTCTATATGTGAAACAAATAAGCGTCATTCAATGCATTGTTATTCATGATCTTTGTTTGTAACCTTTCAAGTTGCATGCATAGTTACTTTGTCTTACTGTTAGAACTTCTTCTTTCATGCTCATGTTTAGAGTTCTTTGATCCTAGCTTTCAATGCTTGCAAATGGTTTGATTTTGATTTTGATGGTGCATGTCACCTCAAAAATTATTCTTTTTATGACTTACCTACTCGAGGACGAGTAGGAGTTAACCTTGGGGATGCTTGATACGTCGTAAACGTATCTATAATTTTTGATGTTCCATGCTAGTTTAGTATCTACTTTCCTTTGCTTTGTCTATACTTTGAGGTATTTTTATATGTTTTCTGGGACTAACCTGTTAACAAGATGCCACAGTGCCAGCTGCATGTTTTCTTCTGTTTTTGGTTCCAGAAAAGGCAGAAAATCTATATTCTCGGAATTGGACGGGACAAAAGCCAAAGTCAATATTTTACCGTGGGGAACACAGAGCCAAAAGACGAGACGGAGGAGGGCCTCGAGGGCACCACACCCCCTAGCCCGCTCCTGTGTGTGTTTGTGTGTGTGTGTGTGTGGGGGGGGTGTAGCCGCCTTGGGCACCCCCTCGGCCTCCCTCTTCGCCTATAAGAAGGCCCCGATACCAAAACCCTAAGTACCCGATCAGTCTTCCATGAAATAGTCCGTAGCGCCACCACCATTGTCCCTAGATCGGGGGGGGGGGGGGGGGGATCTGAAGCTCTTCCCGGCACCCCTTCGGAGGGGAGAGATCATCTCGGAGGCCTTCTTCATCACCATAACAGCCTCCGGTATGATGCGTGAGTAGTTCCACCTTGTACTACGGGGCCATGTAGTAGCTAGATGGTTATTTCTCCTCCTTTGTGCTACCATGTTTAGATCTTGTGAGATCAATTCATGATCAAGATCATCTATTTGTAATCATGCATGTTGTGTTTGTGGGGATTCGATGGATATTGAGATTACTATGTCAGATTGGTTAATGATTCTATCATGTCTGTGTTGTTTGTGATCTTGCATGCTCTCCGTTTCTAGTAGCTATCTTGGCCAAGTAGATGCTAGTGATTCCAGGAGGGAGTATTTATTCTCGATAGTGGGTTCATGCCTCTATTTAATCTGGGGAAGTGACAGAAAACTCTAAGGTTGTAGATGTGATGTTGCCACTAGGGAGAAACAATGATCTCTTGTTCATGGAACAAGTGGATTATTTACTTTACACACTTTGCTTAAAGCAGTTATCCGAGGGGGTTCGGATGATAACCTGAAGGTGTATTACTAGTCATAGATGCAGTTGGATGGTGGTCTATGTATCTTGTTGTATTGCCCAATCAAATCTCATAGGATCATGAATGTCTAGTATTGCATTGTTATGCCTTACTCTGTCCTGTCAATTGCCCCGCTATAATTTGTTTACCCAACAGGCCATGTTGTTTATCTTAAGGATAACACCTCTAGTGAACTATGGACCCCGGTCCAATCTTTACCATTGATACATCTTCCACTGTTACTGTTTACTTTCTGCAAACCACCATTACCTTCCACACCATATAGTTAATCCTTTGTTTACAACAATCGGTGAGATTGACAACTTCACTATTCGTTGGGGCAAAGTCTTGAGTTTGTGTTGTGCAGGTTTCCAGTTGCTAGCAACAACTTTGAGTCGTTTCCTTCCTCCTACTGGTTCGATAAACTTGGTTTCTTACTGAGGGAAAAACTTGCTGTTGTACTCATCATACCTTCCTCTTGGGGTCTCCCAACGAAGCTCTACAGTGTTCTAAGCCACATCAAAAATGAGTGGTATTCAGCTTGTCCCTCATGGAATAGCAAAACATAAATGCATAGGACACCTTCAAAGTTCATAAGGGTGACTATATACAAATAATTTAAAAACAAGCAATACCATGATTATGAATTAATCAATAAGTTTTGGGACAATGCACATTGAACTAAGAATGAAAACTATGCTGTCTTAACTGGTGCATAAAGATAGAAGATGGAGACTCAACAAAAAGTAAAAAGAAAGGCCCTTCACAGAGGGAAGTAGGGATTTCAAGTTTCATAAAGAGCTTCCAAAAATTATGGTACTTACTAGCTTTGAGATCTCATTGCCCCTATCATAAGCATCTTGAAGTTATTAAGGTTAAAGTGAGACAAATATGAGTTATATGCTTGACAGATCATAAGTTAAAAATCTCATGTCCCTTGAGTACGAGGGCCATTCCTCATGCTACTCAAGTTTAGTCAAAAGAAAGTTATTGTCATTGTAAGTATATGTGTATCATAGAGAACCATTAACGGGGTACCCCTTGCCCCATGACACGGGAGCTATCCCATATCAAAATGACAAGGCAACAGACAATGAGCATCTCTGCGATCTTTTTATTTACCATGAGCATGGTGCTTTTTTTCTCTTTTTTTTTTCCTGAAGATGCTTCATAGATTGCTCACTATGGTTATGCTGCAAGTTTCCACCATGGTTAGGTACGGCTTAGGCTAGCCGCCCAGGCGTTTATCTAACACATATACAATATTCCATGGACTTACAAGCTCCCCTTTTATTTCACACTGCCGACATCCATAAACAAAAGATCATGATATCAACTGGATAGATATGTACAAGTGTTGAACGTGTTCCCCATGATAGCATGGTTCTTCTAACTCCCAACTTATAATTTGCAAGCATATAAGCAACATAGATGGCACAATGGTTCAAGTTTATTAAGTGCAAGAAAATAAAGTGTGCCATCAAGTTCGTGAGAGCTTTAATCACTAATTTTCACATAACAAATGTTTAATTTGGAAGATAAATAGACACATGAATATACTTGGAATGGTGTAACACACCATGCATAGGAATTTATAGTGGACTCTTTGGAATAACTTGGTTTCTTGGGAGTAGGATGCACGAGTAGAGCTCATAATCAGTACAAGTGGAGGCTGGCAAAAGACTAGGAGCGGCCAACTAAGAGAGCAATAATGGCCATAATCATGCAAAGCGACAAAACATTATTAATTAAAGCATAAAGTGATATCACAAGTCAAAAAATAAATGATCATAGAGGCTAAGGTGACTGGTTCATAGTCTTAACATGGTGTAAGCATGTGCCAAGTCAACCCGAATAAAGCATCAAAGGAGAATACCACAATACTATGCTTTTGTATGCTAAAACAACGCATGATTCTTTCATGGAACATCAAGCAATCTCAATTGTTTGAAACAAGTCATGCTATAGCAATAATGACTAAGCATATAGTCAAAGAAACATCTAACATGACATGATAAAGTCTAAGCCACAGTCAAAACAAGCTTCATTTTGTACCACTATAAGCATGAATCTTCCTACTCTCTTCCAACACCAATCGACTTATTTGAAACAACTCACAAAGATAATAATCAATAAAGATCAGTGAGCTTGTCTCACAAATCTACAAAGAAGAACTAAAAAGTTCTAAGCAAAAAGCATAAGAAAGCAAAACAAGTGCAACTTCAAAATTTTCAACATAAAGAGGGGAAATTTAATATTATTGAGATGCATAAAACCATGTTTCCCTCTCTCATAATAACTTTCAGTAGCATCATGAATAAAATTAATAATATAACTATCACATAAAACATTCTTATCATGAGCCACATGCATATAATAATTATTACTCTCCACATAGGCATAACCATTCTTATTAATGGTAGTGGGAGCAAATTCAAAAAAATAGCTATCATTATTATTCTCGTCACCATAGTCATCAAATATAGGAGGCATATTGTAATCATAATTAATTTTCTCCTCAATAGTAGGTGGACTGAAAATATCATATTCATCATTGTTATCATCATATATTGGAGGTATAATATCATCATAAGCAATAGAATAGTCATCTTCCAAAGTGTGTTCATTTGTAAACATATTATCATTGGAAGGAACATGGATAGTACTAATAGTACAACAATTATGAATATCATCATTTTCAGAATTGGTACCAAAGAGATTTTCAATATCAAAAGTAGTGTGCTTTTCCCAATCATGATCACTACTATAGGTAACAGGCATAGGAACATCATCGAGTTTAGACTCATCAGGAAAAACTATAATAGGATCAACATGCTTAGGGGAAATACTGTTTCCTCTCTCCTTTTACTCCTCCTCTTCTTATTATTCCCTTCTTTAGGGGGGAGAGGCTAGAAAGGAAGCTTCTCCATATACCTTGGTTTATGGTTAGAGACAATAGAAGAAACTTTGGAGGATTCCACCCTTTCATTAATAAGAACAAAGCACATATTAGTCCTGTCATATTTTGTTAAAATATCATCTTCTATAATATTTTGTATGTAAGTATTTGCGTGGAAATTATCAACACAGTAAAGATGACAACCATGTAGGACGCTATTCATATCAAAAGCAATCATATCTACCAAAGAGGGTTTTCTTGATAGCTCTTCACACCCCAAAAATAATGTAAGTTCATCATGCTGATTAAGAGTGATCATGTTATCACAATACAAACTTGCCGTACTCATTGGATTAGAAAGGCTATTATCATGGCCTAAGCATTAAAAATTGAATTGACCCACTTTATATCAAAGTTCACAAATAAAAGGATAGAGGGCACAAACCTTTTTACCAAGATCATTTAGAGCCCTATTCCACGTTCTAGTTTTTTCATTCCTGTGGTGGATACAATATTCTTCTTCGATTTGATTCTTTTCACAAGGTCTAAGTACTTGATGTCTACGCACTTCTATTCTTTTAGATAGTGTTGGGCCTCCAAGTGCAGAGATTTGTAGAACAACAACAAGTTTCCCTTAAGTGGATCACCGAAGGTTTATCGAACTTAGGGAGGAAGTGGTCAAAGGTATCCCTCTCAAGGAACCCTGCAATCAAGATACAAGAAGTCTCTTGTGTCCCCAACACACCCAATACACTTGTCAGGTGTATATGTGCACTAGTTCGGCAAAGAGATAGTGAAATACAAGTAATATGGATGATTATAAGTAGTAATTGCAATCTGAAGTAAAAATGGCAGCAAGAAAACATGTCGCAGGACTGATTGTAAATGGTGTTTCAATGCTTAGAAACAAGGCCTAGGGATCGTACTTTCACTAGTGGACACTCTCATATAAATATCTTCTCTTCATTATGCTAGTATAAACTACTCTCCGGTTGGATAACTCCAATCCACGGTAGGGCTACATAAGATCTCCTTAAAGTTCACATTTCCCATCTAGGTAACCCCACACTATCACTTTGAGAGCTAGATGGTTCCAACAAACACCACAATTTCATAGAGACATCCAACTCAAAATATAACTCATGATAAGTATTCTGTAATCTTTAGCCTAAGTGCCACACGGTGTGCACACTGTCAACTTCACACACGTGGGGATAAGCGGATATTACAATAATTAAAGCAATTGAGTAGCAGAGTAGATCTACTTATTCAACTAGATTACAAAGCTGATGATTACGATAAGATCACGCATAGAGAGAGAGATGAACACATAGCTACCGGTAGAGCCCTTAGCCTTGAGGGAGAACTACTCCCTCCTCATCATGGGATTCAGCAACGGTGATGGAGATGGCAGTGGAGTCGATAGAGACGGCTCAGAGGGCAATTCCCCGTCCCGGCAGGGTTCCGGAACAGAGACTTCTTTCCTCTGAATCTCCTCTTCAGTGGTGGCGGTGCTGCGGAACTTTTTGTGGATTTCTGATGTCGGTAGGGTTTTCGTCTCGGGGAGACATATATATAGGTGAAAGGGCAAGGTCGGTGGATGCGCGAGGGGCCCACACCATAGGGCGGCGTGACCTAGGGTGGACCCGCGCCAGCCCTAGGTGTGGCCACCTCGTGGATCCACTTCATTTCTCCTTCGGGCTCCGTGTTGCGTCTGGAAAAATAGGAACTTCAGATTCTGTTTCATCCAATTCCGAGAATATTTATTTACTAGATATTCTGAAACCAAAAACAACAGAAAACAGGCAACTGGCACTGCGGCATCTTGTCAATAGGTTAGTTCCAGAAAATGGATAAAAATGCCTCAAAGTGTAGACAAAACATAAGATAGTTGGTACAAAACAAGCATGGATCATAAAAAAATATAGATATGTTTACGACGTATCAACCCTCGCTGTTACGTGCTGACAAGTGGGGCCGCGGTCTGTCAGGTCCCGTAGTGGATCCTTGCCGTTACATGCTAACAAGTGGAGCCGCGTTTAGTTGGTTCCTGTAGTGGACACCTCTCTCCACCTATCCAGATCAGCATGGGACCCATAACTTATCCATGTGAGTGTCGGACTCACAGCTTATCCACGTGAGCCAGCCCCATGCCCGCACCCATGCCATTGCCTCCCTTTTCTTCTTCTTCTTCTCCTGCGATGACGGCCCTTCTCTGGTGACGGCAACCCTCTGTGGAGCTTCACTTTGGCCTCCCGTTCGTCCTAGCCGCAGTATGGTGCCATTTTGTTGACCTGTACGAAGGATGACAATGGCAACCGTGAGTAGAGAAGGTTAGATCTCGCACCAAAATGGCAACCGGGGCGCTTGCTGTGGAGAATGCGGCCGACAAGCCGTTCTGATGATTTAATTGGTTTATCGAGTTAATGTCTCGGCTGTAATCAAGTGAAAGAGTGTTTATAATTAAAAATTAGGGACATGGATGTATAATAAATAAGAAAATGACATAACTCTTGAATACTTTAAAATTAGAAAAATTATACAACTCTTAATGTACAAGAGTGTTTATAAATGACAAAACTCTTGAACACTTTCAAATTAAAAAAAGTATACAACTCTTAATGTAAAAGAATGTTTATAATTGACATAACTCTTGAACACTTTCAAATTTAAAAAAATTATACAACTCTTAATGCAAAAGAGTGTTTATTATTGACACAACTCTTGAACACTTTAAAATTGAAAAAAATTATACAACTCTTAATGTAAAAGAGTGTTTATAATTTACACAACTCTTGAACACTTTCAAATTAAAAAAATTATACAACTCTTAATGTAAAAGAGTGTTTATAATTGACACAACTCTTGAGCACTTTCAAATTTAAAAAATATACAACTCTTAATGTAAAAGAGTGTTTATAATTGACACAACTCTTGAACACTTTCAAATAAAAAAATATACAGCTCTTAATATAAAAGAGTATTTATAATTGACACAACTCTTGAACACTTTCAAATAAAAAAATCATACAACTCTTAATGTAAAAGAGTGTTTAAATTTGACACAACTCTTGAACACTTTCAAATTGAAAAAATTATACAACTCTTAATGTAAAAGAGTGTTTATAATTGACACAACTCTTGAACACTTTCAAATAAAAAAATTATACAACTCTTAATGTAAAAGAGTGTTTAGCATTTTTAGAGTGTGAAAGTGATCCCTAAACTTGCGTATACGAAAATTATAAACCTTTGAACACTGTAAAATCGCACTTAATACGTGATAATGATGTGCTAAGAAAATCTTGAGAGATTATCATTTTCATAGAATGTAATGCATAAACTTGCATATGGAAAAAATTATACACCTTTGAACTCTTTGAAATCACACTTAGGACATGATAATGTTGTGCTAATAAAATCCTGATCATTTATCATTTTCATGGAGTGAAATATAATGCAAAAATTATACACCTTTGAACACTTTCCCTTCAAATTATATTCAAAATCATTTGTTTATGGAGTTAAAGCATCGGTGGCATACTCGTTATTTTGCATGGATAGAGGGGGCCCCCGATAGATACAGGGGTTATCCTGTCCGCTAGATCACAAAGGATCAATCAGAGGATCAACGGTTGGTGGGTACGATCCGCGTGACAATTGTCTCGACCAATCAAAGCGTAGCAGCCAAGATGAGCACATGTGTGAGAGTTTGTAACTAAGAGAGAGGGGAAAACTCAGTAGAACTTAAAAACCAAGGGCAAAACTAAGTAGAACTTAAAAACCAAGGGAAAAACTGACAAGGGGGTTCAAATAGAAAACATAAAGACATTTAAAAAGTGGAAAATGCTTCTTTTGTACAATAAAAATACATATTAGCATACATCAAATTATTTGCAATTCAAATATATATCAGTTTGTGTAAGATCCCTCCTTTATAAAGGAAAAAGGATCCCTGTGATTTCAATGCTAGTCCCTGGATCATTGCTAGCATCCACAGTTTAAGATGAAGTACACAGATACAAAGGTCATTTATTACATCCATTCCAGAGATAAACATAGTCTTTACAACTCCAAGGCCACATGCCTAATACAAGAGTTTGAATAAGTAAATAAACAAAGTCTTCATCTTCATGTGCCACAGGCAAACATGTTGAGTGTAGACTCATGACACCTAATCCTCATCAGAGTAACCTGCAACATCACAAGTTACAGCCACAGTGGGTCAATACATTGGAATAGTATTGGCAAGTGATACCTTAGTATAATTTAGGTGGACTATATTACTATATGCAATTTGGCTATGTGTAGCTTGGCTTGCTTTGCTCAAAATAGGTTTTGCCTATTAGATGAAATCACTAAGTTTTTCTTTGTCAAAACTTTTCCCAAGGAACCACCAATAGACTTTGAGGTCCTTCACCCTTGTTCACCCACAAATTTTTACTTAGAAATTGGGATGAGGAGATTCTTGATAGCTTCCATGTCTTGATGCTCATGTTGTCCATTGCCATGGACTTGGCTAAGTACTTAGATTTTTCCATCTGCAGAGGTTGTGCACTTTCCCCACCAGACTTGGTTTCACCAAGACAGGACCTTTCAGAAGCCTTCCCTTAGACCAAATGGACGCGCTCCAACCTATCATTCCCACTACCACCAACTGTCCAAATGGCTAAGTTCTAGCAACTTATGTGATCCATGCAGAGCCCATATTGCCAAGTGGCTGCACTAGAAGCTTCTTAACACTTGGCCTCTAAAATCTCTTTGTTCCTGGGTGGCTTACCACAAGTGAGATACACAAGGTAAACCATAGAAATGGGCCTTGTGTAACCACTCAACATAAACCAAACCTTCCATTCCACCCAGGTGTTTCATTAACTTAGTTGTTTTATTAGGTAAAACACAAGTCCAAAGACTTAGAAATATTTTCATCATAGCATGTATATTTCACCAACCTTGTTTGCTACTAGCTAGGCTAAGCATGGCATATATAGTAACTTAGCTTAGAAATTCCCTAGCAATTTCTACAACTACTTAGGATTTCCCATCATGGCATATAAGCAAAATATAGCATGCAAGTCTAACAAAATATTTCTAATGCTTAGTAGAAAACATAGGAATGATATTATTCATGAAGTACCACTTTCCTTGGTAGTTGGGAGAGTAGCACTCCTCACAATCACAATCACTAGCACCAAAATCTACACAAAGAATGGTAGCAACAAATTACACACAAAACATATACAATCAAAAATACATGCATGCATGCAAGATGATATGTGATGATTTTTGAAACTCAACAAAGCAAGTATACAGTACTGATTCTCTAACAAGTTAAAAACTTTCCAAACAACCATTACTTAAACCCTAAACTATTTCCTAAACATTTCATATACTCAATTTAGTCCTACACAAGTTTCTGCAAATAAAACCTTTTTAACAGTAGCAAAACATTAAACACATTGCATATTCAGAAAGATCTTGCTCTCCTGATTCCAACGGTATAAAATTTGTCAAATTCTAACGTGGGGATCAAAAGTTATAGCCCAATCAAATTTGAATAGCAATCAGATTCAAAATCCAGTTTTAAATCTAAACCCTAGCCACACGTCTGTTTTTGATTGGCCCGTACCGGTTCGGGCAGATCGATCTCTGCGAGCCGTAGGATTTAAGTTAGATCTAGTGGCTCAGATGCGCTCGTACCTCTTCCTTTAAGTTCTAATCTTAACCGCAAGATCTACATCTAACGGCCACAATCCAGTTGACCACAGACAGGCGGCGCTGGCGGCGACGACTGGCGGCGGCGTGCTCTGCCTACGACGGTGTGGCGCTACAGGTCGTCCTAGGGTCGTCGGAGGGGCTTACAAGAATCGTGGCGACGTGCTGATGCTCAACCTGGCGGCGGCTTGGCAAGAGGCGCACGGTGTGGGCTGCTGGAGCTCGTCGGAGTCGTGCACGGCATCGGGTGGTTGCAGACGAAGTTGTTGCCGATGCTCTAGGTCTTCCTAGTACCAACCAGAGGGATCAGTAGCTGCACAAGGACAGGGCGAGCCTAGTCGTATGCGAGAGAGGTCAAGGGGCGCTCAGTGCTTACCGCAATTGATCGCAGGAGAAGAAGAAAGCGTCAGGCACTTGCAGTCGTCATCGTTGGTGAGTCTCCAAACGGTCCTAGCATGAACCAATAGGGTGAGAAGATGCGTATGGTTGTCGTGATCATTCTGGCAAACTTAGACAACAAGGGGCGACGGGGTCTTACCGGAATACCTCGCCGGAGTTGGCTCTGACTGCGGCGGTGCAATACGAATTAGAGGCAGCCTGGTGGCGAGAAGAGTGTGCAGTGTGGGGGGAAATGACCGCGGCAGGGTGGGGTTTAAGTAGGCCGAAGCGCGACAGGAAACGCTCGCAGAATCAAGGCTAATTACACCGCGCCATTATCGGCATCAATGGTAGCGACGACGTGGTTTGCGGCGAGATTTGGGGAAGACGACGGTGACGTGGACGGGGCCTAGTTGTCTGTGAGAGAATCAGAAGGGGGGTGGGGTCCTGGCATCAGTCACTTGCTGGGTACGTCTGCAAGTGAGAGAGGGAGAGAGGGAACCCGGGTGGGCTTAGTGGGCTGCTTTCTCAGTTGGGCCAGAATCCTGGCGCTGGCCCTTTTCTATTTCCTTTCTCTTTTTCTTTTTCTGTTTTGAATTTCTAGAATGAATTTCAAATGGTTTCAAAAGCTTTTTGAATTCAAACTTTTTCAGGATTTTGTAGGGTGCAACATTTACACTTCTGGGCATAGAAACAAGTGGTCTCTCTGTTCAAGCTTGGTTCTTTTGAACAAACAAAAAAATAGTGCTAAAGCACTTGATTTGGAAATGTTTTGAAAATGGTTTTGAAACCATATTTGTTCTATGAATTTTTGTTCAAACTCCCCATTCAATCCAATCAACAAGGAAGCAAACAAAACTTGGTTTAAAACACTTATGCTCTCAATTGAGGATGGTCATTTGATTTATGTTTGCTCACATAAAATAATAGCACTATGTGCTTCTGTTTTCTTGAAAATAGTTTGAAAATGATTTCAAAATTATATGCATGCATTAATGATGTGCAATCTTTGAAATCATGATTTTAGGGATGTTACAAATCTAACCCCCTTAAGGTGAATCTCGCCCTCGAGATTCGGATTGGCTAGCAAATAGGTGAGGGTGGTCTTTCCGAAGATCATCTTCTCTTTCCCATGTTGCTTCTTCTTCGGAATGATGGTTCCACTGAACTTTACAAAACTTGATAGTCTTGGTCCGTGTGAATCTTTCTACAGTCTCAAGAATCTTGATAGGTTTCTCTTCATAAGTCAGATCACTCTCCAACTAAACCTCCTCCAAAGGTATAGTATCCTTCAAAGAAGTTTCTTCTATTTCTGGATGACATTTCTTAAGTTGACTCACATGAAACACATTATGGACAGCTGACAGAGATTCTGGCAGTTCAATTTCATAGGTAACTTCTCCTTTTCGACTCAGAATCTTGAATGGTCCAACATATCTTGGTGCCAATTTTCCTTTGACTCCGAATCTCTTCACTCCACGAAGTGGTGACACTCTAAGATAGGCTCTATCACCAACTTCGTAGGTGACTTCTCTACGCTTAGGATCTGCGTAGCTTTTCTGTCGGGACTGTGCTATCTTCAACCTGTCCTTGACCAACTTGACCTTCTCTTTAGCCTCTTTGATGAGATCTGGTCCTAATAAACTTATTTCTCCCACACCATTCCATAACAATGGGGTGGTACACTTTCTTCCGTAGAGAAATTCAAATGGTGCCATCTCAATGCTGGCTTGATAGCTGTTGTTATAAGAAAATTCTGCGTAAGGCATACTTTCATCCCAACTGGCTCCATAGTCTAGGGCACATGCCCTCAACATGTCTTCAAGAATCTGATTAGTCCTTTCTGTTTGTCCATCAGTTTGAGGATGAAAAGCGGTACTGAATTCCAACCTCGTTCCCTATGACTCATGTAACTGTCTCCAAAAATGGGAAGTGAATTGAGTTCCCCTATCCGACACAATACTCTTGGGCACTCCATGTAGACATACAATTCTACTCATGAAGATTTTGGCCAACTTAGCACTTGTATAGGTTGTCTTCACGGGTATGGAATGAGCCACTTTAGTTAGGCGATCCACTACTACCCAAATAGAATCGTATCCTGACCGGGTCCTTGGTAATCCGGTAATGAAGTCCATACCAATCTTGTCCCACTTCCAATCAGGAATAGGTAGTGGTTGAAGCAAACCTGCTGGTTTCTGATGTTCCGCCTTCACTCTACTACACACATCACACAAAGCAATATGTTCGGCGATGTCCTTCTTGAGATTATTCCACCAAAATCTTTCTTTCATGTCCATGTACATTTCGGTGTTACCCGGATGAATGGAATACGGTGAGTTGTGTGCTTCCTGCAAAATCAGTTTCCGAAGCTCCGGATCTTGTGGAACACAGATACGTTTCCCATGCCATAACGCACCTGTCGTCTTCCTTCATGGAACCCTTTGGCTTTTCCTTTGCCAATCTTTTCTTTAATCTCTTCGATTTCTTTATCAATCTTCTGGGCTTCTTTGATCTTGTCCAACAAAGTGGGTTGAACATCCAAAGACATGAGATGTCCTTCGGGCACAATCTCCAATCTGAGTTTTCTGAATTGGGCACACAAATCATCTGACAATTCTCCTTTGGTAAGGCCATTCACAAAAACCTTACGACTTAGAGCATCTGCTACAACATTTGCTTTACCGGGGTGGTATTGCAAACTTAAGTCATAGTCCTTGATAAGTTCTAACCATCTTCTTTGTATCATATTAATTTCCTTCTGGGTGAAGATATACTTCAAACTCTTGTGATCTGTGAACACTTCACAACGCTTTCCCAAAAGATAGTGTCTCCATGTTTTTAATGCATGGACAACAGAGGCTAACTCTAAATCATGAGTACGATAGTCACTTAATGAGTTTTGAGTTGTCTTGAGGCATAAGCTACAACTTTACCGTATTGCATAAGTACTGCACCCAAACCCTGATGAGATGCATCACAATATACTTGGAAATCATTTTCCAAATCAAGGCATACAAGACCGGTCTTTGTCACAAGTCTCTTCTTCAATTCCTGAAAGCTGAGTTCACAACCTTCAGACCAAGCAAACTTCTTGTCTTTCTTTAGTAATTCAGTCATAGGCTTAGCTACCTTGGAGAAATTTTCAATGAACCTTCTGTAGTAACCTGCTAAGCCAAGGAAACTACGAACTTCTTTCACGGACTTGGGAGATTCCCATTCGATTCTGACTGAAACTTTAGCAGGATCAACTGCTACACCATCCTTTGTCATAACATGTCCAAGAAATCCAACTTCATTCAACCAGAATTCACACTTGCTGAATTTGGCATAAAGTTTATGTTCTCTTAACTTCTCAAGTATCAAACGCAAATGTCCTTCATGCTCTTCTTTGCTCTTGGAGTAGACTAAAATGTCATCGATGAAGACGACGACAAACTTGTCAAGGAATTCCATGAACACCTTGTTCATCATATTCATGAAGTATGCTGGAGCATTGGTCAAACCAAAAGGCATTACGGTATACTCATACAATCCATACCTTGTAGTGAACGCTGTCTTAGGTATGTCTTGTTCTCTTATCTTGAGTTGAAAATAGCCTGTCCGGAGATCAATTTTTGAGAACACACAAGCTCCTTCTAGCTGATCAAACAAGTCATTGATTCTAGGCAAAGGGTATTTGTTCTTGATAGTTACCTCGTTGAGTGAACGGTAATCTATGCATAACCTTTGACTTCTATCTTTCTTCTCCACGAACAAAACTGGGGCTCCCCAAGATGAAGAACTTGGTTGAATAAATCCTTTCTGCAATTGTTCTCCAAGTTGTTTCTTGAGTTCTTTCAGTTCATCAACTGACATTTTATAAGGTCTCTTTGCTATTGGTCCAGATCTTGGTACCAAATCTATAAGAAACTCCACATCTCTATCTGGTGTCATTCCCGGCAATTCTTCCGGAAACACATCCGGATACTCACTCACAATTGGCACACTGTCCATGCTAACCCCCTTAAGAGAATTTAGCTTACTTCCTTTTGATTCAAAGTTGGACTTAAATTTAATCCGTTTTCTTTCCGGGGTTGTGAGTGCAACAGTACGATTATCACAATCTAGTACTCTTTCATACTTAGCCATCCAATCCATTCCCAATATTACGTCCAGTCCTTGGGAATCTAAGATTATCAGACTCACTGGAAATTTATGCTTTCCAAACTCTATTACTAGATCCCGGCATCCAAGACTTACTATCATATCTCCTCCCGGAGAACTAACTTTTATTGAACACCCAATGTTTTCAGTTGGAAACCCATTTCTATCAACAAATGCTTTTGATATGAATGAATGCGATGCTCCAGTATCAAAAAGAACAAATGCTGGAATAGAATTGAGTCTGAACTTACCAGCATGACATCAGGCTCCTCATAGACTTCCTCCACACTGATGTGGTTCACCTGTCCCTTCTGAAAAGGGTTGGGCTTGTTGGGTCCTTCAACTTTCTTTTCTGGGCATTCATTTGCATAATGACCCATCTTCTTGCACTTGAAGCATTCAACCTGACTTATGTCTTTCTTGACAGGCTGGCTTCCACTTCCACTTCCATTACCACTGTGGTGGCTCTTGTATCCACCCTTGTGGTTCTTGTACTTGTCATTGTCATGACTATGGTGATGCTTGTTGTCATGAAGGTTGTGGTTGTGGTGCTTGTTGAATTTCCCATGCTTGTGGGATCCTGAGCTTCCACTGTCATCATAATGGGAACGTTTGTGTGACGATCCCGAGCTGTGCTTGTCTGAGTGCTTTCTCTTTCTGCTTTCAACTTGCTTTATTTTGTTCTCCAAAATAGCAGCCTTGTCACAGAGAGACTGATAAGTGGGAACATAGGCCACTGCCAACTTCAGGTTCAGTTCATCATTTAACCCTTCGAGGAACTTTTCTTTCCTCTTAGCATCAGTGTCAACTTCATCCGGTGCATATCGCGCCAGATTGTTGAACTCCTCAATATATTCAACCACACTGCGGTGGCGCTGCTTCAGGTTATGGAACTCCTCCTTTTTCAGACTCATCACTCCAGATGAGATATGAGCAGTACGAAAGCCATCCTCAAAGATAGCCCATGTCACATCTTCGATGGGAGTGGTGATCTGGAAGTTATCCCACCAAGTGGCGGCTGGTCCCTCTAGCAGATGTGCTACAAATCTGACTTTTTCAGCATCAGTACAGCCCACAGTTACCAAGTCCTTGTTCATAGAGCGTAGCCAATCATTGGCCACCATGGGATTAGTCGTCCCTGAGAACTACGCTGGCCTCAATCTCAAGAACCTGGTAAGCATATCAAAACCCGGTGGGTTGTTGTTGTTATTGTTGTTGTTGTTGTTATTGTTGTTGTTTTGGTTCTGGATGAACATCGTCATCATTTGCATCAGCTAAGTTTGACCGGTCATCATTTGCTGCATTTCTGGAGTGATGTTGTTGTTGTTGGGGTTGGGGTTTGCACGACGGGGAGGCATCTGTGGTTTGTCCAATAGAGATAAGAATGAGATACCCATAGATGCTTTCATGCACATTACATCACATAAACAAACACAAAGCATGCAACAAAAAGATAAAGGTTCAACAACAAGATAACAAGTTCGCAAAGTAAAACACACAAGTAGCAAGCCATCGACATGTCGGATGGTCAAATAACAAGTCCTCAAGCAACAAGTATGACAATAAATGATAAATGAGTAGTCAAATCTACTCCTCGGCATCAACCTCCTCCTCGACGAAGGTAAGACCTGTGTTCTCCATCGCGGTCTTGTATTCCTCGACACTAGTGGTCAAGGTCTCTATCTTGGCTTTGAGAGCCCTCTTCTGGGAACGAAGCCTCTCAATCACCGTCTGCTGTTGCTCGAGCTCGAAATCCTTGGACTGCAGTTCTTCAGTCATGTCCCGGATCTTCTTGTTTCTATCCTGGACTCGCTTCTCCTGACTCTTGAACTTCCTGTCCTGGCTCTCGAACTTCGCCTCCATCTCCTTGACTATCTCATCTTGCTCCGCGAAGAGCTTGTCCTTCTCGCGAAGCTGCACCTGGAGTTCGTCATTGTTGAGCATGACGTTGGTCCTATCAGTGTCCACGTGCCTAATGAGAGACTCTAAGTCCTGGAGGTACAGACGAATCGGCTCTGCTGTGTCCCTCGAATCGTCCTCAAAGTCGATGGACTCTCCATCCTCATCACGTCTACCGAAGACATGGAAGTGGGTACCTCTAACCTGTCGGGAGTGTCTCCCTAGCAGACGTCCTATCAGATCCTGCATAACTACCTCAAAGCCTCTCTCCTTGTCATCATGCATGAGCTTGAAGACGATGGCCTCCGTAGTAGGCTCTGTCTGGCGTCCGGGCTAGTTGACCTTGAAGCCCCAAAGGTCCTTCCTCTCAAATTTGGTGAGGGGAAGCACCATGATGGTAGGAAGAGGGAGATTGAGCAAAGTAGTAAGCTCAACAATACGAGGACCAAAGCGGGTAACCTGGAACTCCTCAACAGTGCTGATGGTAACAGTAGGCATCTATTTATAAGATAGAAAAGTTAGAACAACAGAATTCAAGTTACAACATAAGGCAAAACATCACATACATATCCTTGGAAAGCAAAACACACAAGTCATGCATACATGAAACCATTACAACAACCAAGGTTCAATCTTAAAAACAACCTTTGGAAAATAAGGTGATAAGTGGTGGTCCAACTAACGAAGTACGCTTACAATCCTATCTCACTGGATCTGTTAGCTAACACAATGTTTCTAGAAGCAATCAACCTATCTTGCTCACATGACTCCATCACTAAGTCTATAATGTCTCCTCTTAAGGTTTGGTTGGTAGCTTCCAACTCTTGGGTATGTTTCTTCTCTTCCTTTAGATCATTTTGGAGGTTGAGCATTCTGCACTTGACTCTATCACCAAGTTCTTTGATGGTCTTCCAAGCTGCATCCCTTGCTGATTCAAAGAATGTAGTGTGCACCACTGAATTGGTGAACATGCAGAATCCTTTTTCCTGGTGGTTGTCTTCCTTGTTTTTATACAAGTGAAGTTGCACCCACCAGTATTCCACTCCTTCATCCATCACAGGAAAACCTTTGTACACAGCTGCACCTTGTATATCTAATGCAACCATGAGGTCCTTGAGAGCCTTGGGGAATTCTGTCTCACACTCCAAAGTCATTGTCATGAGTGGTCCTTTCCTTACGGCTTCGTTTATGGAGTTCATCTACAAATAGAGATGAGAAAGAATATTAGAAAAGTTTACGAGAAGAATAGACAAGTGTAGAAGTAGTTCAAATTTTTTCCTTAGTGGTTTCCAATCCTAGGGTCATAATCCTACAGGCAACACAGTGCTCTGATACCATCTGTAAGATCCCTCCTTTATAAAGAAAAAAGTATCCCTGTGATTGCAATGCTAGTCCCTGGATCATTGCTAGCATCCACAGTTTAAGATGAAGTACACAGATACAAAGGTCATTTATTACATCCATTTCAGAGATAAACATAGTCTTTACAACTCCAAGGCCACAGGCCTAATACAAGAGTTTGAATAAGTAAATAAACAAAGTCTTCATCTTCATGTGCCACAGGCAAACATGTTGAGTGTAGACTCATGACACGTAATCCTCATCAGAGTAACCTGCAACATCACAAGTTACAACCACAGTGGGTCAATACTTTGGAATAGTATTGGCAAGTGATACCTTAGTATAATTTAGGTGGACTATATTACTATATGCAATTTGGCTAAGTGTAGCTTGGCTTGCTTTGCTCAAAATAGGTTTTGCCTATTAGTTGAAATCACTAACTTTTTCTTTGTCAAAACTTTTCCCAAGAAACCACCAATAGACATTGAGGTCCTTCACCCTTGTTCACCCACAAATTTTTACTTAGAAATTGGGATGAGGAGATTCTTGATAGCTTCCATGTCTTGATGCTTATGTTGTCCATTGCCATGGACTTGGCTAAGTACTTAGATTTTTCCATCTGCAGAGGTTGTGCACTTTCCCCACCAGACTTGGTTTCACCAAGACAGGACCTTTCAGAAGCCTTCCCTTAGACCAAATGGACGCACTACAACCTATCATTCCCACTACCACCAACTGTCCAAATGGCTAAGTTCTAGCAACTTATGTGATCCAGGCAGAGCCCATATTGCCAAGTGGCTGCACTAGAAGCTTCTTAACACTTGGCCTCTAAAATCTCTTTGTTCCTGGGTGGCTTACCACAAGTGAGATACACAAGGTAAACCATAGAAATGGGCCTTGTGTAACCACTCAACATAAACCAAACCTTCCATTCCACCCAGGTGTTTCATTAACTTAGTTGTTTTATTAGGTAAAACACAAGTCCAAAGACTTAGAAATATTTTCATCATAGCATGTATATTTCACCAACCCTTGTTTGCTACTAGCTAGGCTAAGCATGGCATAGATAGTAACTTAGCTTAGAAATTCCCTAGCAATTTCTACAACTACTTAGGATTTCCCATCATGGCATATAAGCAAAATATAGCATGCAAGTCTAACAAAATATTTCTAATGCTTAGTAGAAAACATAGGAATGATATTATTCATGAAGTACCACTTGCCTTGGTAGTTGGGAGACTAGCACGCCTCACAATCACAATCACTAGCACCAAAATCTACACAAAGAATGGTAGCAACAAATTACACACAAAACATATACAATCAAAAATACATGCATGCATGCAAGATGATATGTGATGATTTTTGAAACTCAACAAAGCAAGTGTACAGTACTAATTCTCTAACAAGTTAAAAACTTTCCAAACAACCATTACTTAAACCCTAAATTATTTCCTAAACATTTCATATACTCAATTTAGTCCTACACAAGTTTCTGCAAATAAAACCTTTTTAACAGTAGCAAAACATTAAACACATTGCATATTCAGAAAGAGCTTGCTCTCTTGATTCCAACGGTATAAAATTTGTCAAATTCTAACGTGGGGATCAAAAGTTATAGCCCAATCAAATTTGAATAGCAATCAGATTCAAAATCTAGTTTTAAATCTAAACCCTAGCCACACGTCTATTTCTGATTGGCCCGTACCGGTTCGGGCGGATCGATCTCTGCGAGCCGTAGGATTTAAGTTAGATCTAGTGGATCAGATGCGCTCGTACCTCTTCGTTTAAGTTCTAATCTTAACCGCAAGATCTACATCTAACGGCCACAATCCAGTTGACAAAGCACGGCTGGCGGCGGCGTGTTCGCCTACTGGCGGTGCTGCTGTGTCGTCCTAGGGTCGTCGGAGGGGCTTACCAGAACCGTGGCGACGTGCTGATGCTCAACCTGGCGGTGGCTTGGCAAGGGGCACACGGTGTGGGCTGCTGGAGCTCGTCGGAGTCGTGCACGGCGTCGGGTGGTTGCAGACGAAGTTGTTGCCGATGCTCTGGGTCTTCCTAGTACCAACCAGAGGAATCAGTAGCTGCGCAAGGACAGGGCAAGCCTAGTCGTATGCGAGAGAGGTCAAGGGGCGCTCAGTGCTTACTGCAATTTATCGCCGGAGAAGAAGAAAGCGCCAGGCACTTGCGGTCGTCGTTGTTGGCGAGTCTCCAGATGGTCCTAGCATGCACCAATAGGTGAGAAGATGCACATGGTTGTCGTGATCATTCTGGCAAACTTAGGCAGCAAGGGGCGACGGGGTCTTACCGGAATACCTCACCGGAGTTGGCTCTGACTGCGGCGGTGCAATACGAATTAGAGGCAGCCTGGTGGTGAGAAGAGTGTGCAGTGTAGGGGGAAATGACCGCGGAGGGGTGGGGTTTAAGTAGGCCGAAGCGCGACAGGAAACGCTCGCAGAATCAAGGCTAATTACGCCGCGCCATTATCGACATCAATGGCAGCGACGACGTGGTCTGCGGCGAGATTTGGGGAACACGACGGTGACGTGGACGGGGCCCAGTTGTTTGCGAGAGAATCAGAAGGGGGGTGGGGTACTGGCGGCAGTCACTTGCCGGGTGCTTCTGCGAGTGAGAGAGGGAGAGAGGGAACCCGGGTGGGCTTAGTGGGCTGCTTTCTTAGTTGGGCCAGAATCCTGGCGCTGGCCCTTTTCTATTTCCTTTCTCTTGTTCTTTTTCTGTTTTGAATTCCTGGAATGAATTTCAAATGGTTTCAAAAGCTTTTTGAATTCAAACTTTTTCAGGATTTTGTAGGGTGCAACATTTACACTTCTGGGCATAGAAACAAGTGGTCTCTCTGTTCAAGCTTGGTTCTTTTGAACAAACAAAATAAACAGTGCTAAAGCACTTGATTTGGAAATGTTTTGAAAATGGTTTTGAAACCATATTTGTTCTATGAATTTTTGTTCAAACTCCCCATTCAATCCAATCAACAAGGAAGCAAACAAAACTTGGTTTAAAACACTTATGCTCTCAATTGAGGATGGTCATTTGATTTATGTTTGCTCACATAAAATAATAGCACTATGTGCTTATGTTTTCTTGAAAATAGTTTGAAAATGATTTCAAAATTATATGCATGCATGAATGATGTGCAATCTTTGAAATCATGATTTTAGGGATGTTACAGTTTGATAATTATTGCCTCATTCAAAAAATATGTTTTGGGGAGGGATGTTTTGGGAAGTGGCTTGAGTAGAAAGTCATGAACCTTCATTGATAGTAGGTGATTTGAGAAGTGGTGATTTAGGTTAAAACTTGATTTATATATATATTTCTTATGGTGTCAGGTCACATAATAAGACTCCCTGGGTAGATGCCACTATGTTTTGATCTTTTTGAATTTGTTGTGCATAAATTGACTCAATTAGCTAGCTAAAACCCATCCATTGACTCTCTATTGACCAACCACCGGAGGGTAAAAGTGAGTATATTGCACACGATAGTGTTAGTACTGGAGGGAAAAACTGAGTACAACCAAACTGCCAGTGCTACACTCGAGGGTATAATTGAGCACAACTAAGTGGCCAAGGTTAGACACAAGGGGGAAAACGTAACGCATGGTACGCGTGTCACGGTGCACGGGCGGTAGTGGACGCGTGTGGCCATGCACGGTGCAGTAGCGTACGTGGTTACGCGGTGCACGGTTGTGCAACAAAACGCCTCCTGAAGATGGAGCCTCTACTACGCTATTATTCCGCTGCTATGATTTGTATTCAGACTTGATCTTATGATCAACTATTTGTAAGACTATTATGGTTTGTAATGGATGATGTACGGTGCTACCAATTCTGTTATGTCTCGCAAAAATGGTAATCCTAGGATTACGATGTATGGCATAACATGCATCTAGGATTAAAAATCCGGGTGTTGACACTGCGCAAATCAGATTGCAAAGTGTCCATCCTATCTACGAGCTTAGTCACCATCGGGAGAAGATCATCCTTCTTCTCTATCTCCTTGAGGCGGTGACAAACTTCAATGCGATGGAGTAGCTCCTGCTTCTAATATATATTCAGTGCCCGCACGTGATCCTTTGTCGTAGAGACAACTTCTTCCTCATCATTATTGATGGATCGGGGAAGTAGAAGCTTCTCCTCCACTCCTCTTGAGGCTTTACCCTCATACGAGCGCTGGTGGTAGGCCTTGAGTGGGGCAACGCCTGTTCCTTGCTAGTACCTGCACCAATATTAGGTGTTTCCTTATGCTTGTGCGGCCTCGGGTCTTTAGTGATGAACTTGACCGTCTCCACACGCCCTTTTCCATGTGGCTTCTCTCTCTCTCTCTCTCTCTCTCTCTCTCTCTCTCTCTCTCTCTCTCTTCCTTCTTGAGTTCTTTTCATCGCTGCCCAGTCAATCCCCGGGGGATCATAGATGTCACAACAGATGTAAACGTCGCTCCAGCCTTCATCGGGTCGCTGTTGTAGAAGAGTGGCTCAATGTACTCTTTTTACCCCGGGCTAAACCTCTCCACCTCCTCATCGCCGTCCTCCATCAACGGGATGCTAGAAAGGTCCCTAGGAGCAATGAGCCCCTTAGGTTTTCCACGGCCTAGGATGGGGTAACGCATAGCTGGATTTGTTCCTGGTGATTGTGATTAGAGAGAGGTACAATGGCAGTATATAAGAGGGTTCAAAGGTCAGTAAAACTTGCGAGAAACACCAAATTCACGCCCAAGAAAAGAATCCAAACATATTAGGAAAATAAATCACAGATCTGGAGGAGTCCTGCTCTCTAACGACCAACTATACGGTCGCGGCCCGTATAGTTCCGGCCGTATAGTTGGTTCCGGGCAGATATTTCCAAATATCTCGAACCTAGATCGGTTAGATTACTGACTAGGAACCGGCAAAGCGTTTTTTATAGATGAATAAACTTTAAATGAACGAAAATGGGTCGATGATACAAAAGCTTTGACGACCAACTATACGGCGGGAGATTTTTGTCCGGCCGTATAGTTGTGACCGTATAGATACTACACACCAAAAATTATTTCGCAAGGGGGATACAACACCTTTAACGACCAACTATACGGCGGGAGATTTTTCTCCGGCCGTATAGTTGCGCCCGTATAGTTACATAAACCCCTCAAAAACTTCAGAAAAATAAGAGGAATTCAAAGGCACAAAAATTAGAAGTAGAAACTATGAAGACAAAGCACTTATTATAGTAAGAAAACTTGCCTTCCACTTACCGTTTATTTAGTCGGGAGTGACAAACTCCTCCAACAAGAAGTATTTCTTCTTGGGAGGATTTGAACTTAGTTCATATAATAATTCTCGAAAATGAAAATCACCAGGACTAAAGCTCCTTTCAATAAGGTTGGTGTCTTTCTAGGAAAATAAAGATGCTGCATCCACTACCTTTGCTTCTTGTCTCTGCATAATCTGTAACTCAAATTCTTGAAGTAAAAGGATCCAACAGATCAGTCTTGGATTATGAACCTTCCTCGCGAGGAGTTCTTTTAAACCATCACGATCCGTATAAACTCTTACTTTTGCATCAACAATATAAGAACAAAACTTATCACAAGAGAAAAATACAGCAAAGAGTTCTCCCTCTTCCTTAGGATAATTCTTTTGAGCACTATTGAGAGTTCTACTAGCATGATGTATAATATTAAATTTGTGACCTATGTGTTGTCCCAGAGTTACTCCTATAGCATCATCACTAGCTTCACATATTAAATCAAGTTATATCCCATATAGGTGGTTTAATGATAGGAGCACGAGATAAAGCATGTTTAAGTTTAACAAAGGCAATAAGGCATTTATCATCAAAATTAAATCTTACTCCCTTTTGCAACAGATTCGTTGAAGGTTTAGAAATTGTAGAGAAATTCCTAATGAACCTTCTATAAAATCCCACATGACCAAAAAAACTTCTTATACCTTTTATGTCCCTTGGTTGTGGCATTATCTCTATTGCTTCTAATTTAGCCCTATCTACTTCGATGCCCTTACCTAATACCTTGTGTCCAAGGACTATGCCTTCTTTGACCATAAAATGACACTTCTCCTAGTTTAGAACAAGATTAGTTTCTTTGCAACGTTGCAAAATTCTATTGAGATTATCCAAGCAACTAGTAAACAGAGTTCCATAGACAGAATAATCATCCATAAATACTTCCATTATCAGTTCTATAAAATATGCAAAAATAATATTCATGCATCTTTGAAAAGTAGCTGGAGCATTACATAAACCAAAAGGCATGCATCGGTAAGCATGTAAACCATAAGGACTAATGAAAGTTGTTTTAAGTTGGTCATCAGGATGAACAACTATTTGGAACAAACTAGAGTATCCATCCAAGTAGCAAAAATGAGTGTGGTTTTCTAACCTTTCTAAATTTTGATCTATGAACGGTAAAGGATAGTGATCTTTCCTAGTTTCCATATTTAGTTTCCTGAAATCTATGCACATCCTATGTCCAACAATAGTTCGAGTAGGTATCAATTCATTGTTTTCATTACAAACTATAGTAAATCTGCCTTTCTTAGGAACACAATGAACATGACTCGCCAATTCACTTTCTTTTACAGGATAAATTATACCTACATCCTATAGACGTACTATTTCTTTTCTTACCACTTCCTTCATTTCAGGCTTTAGCCTTCTATTAAATTCTGCAACTAGTTTATCACCTTTCTCCATGAATATTCGATGGACGGTTATCATGGGACTAATGCCCTTAAAATCGTCCATTGAGTACCCAAAGGCCTTGCGGTGCTCCTTTAGTACCTTCATGGGTTCTTCTTCTTCCCCTAAAAGTTTAGCACTAATAATAACATGGAATTTATCAGTATCATCTAAGAATCTATATTTAAGATTATCTGGTAAAGTTTTTAATTCTGGGGGTGGTAATTCTTCATCCTCTCTCTTTTCTGGCTCTTCAAAAGCTTCATCAGTTGGAGGTTCTAAAATGGGAAATGAATCAAATTCACTTTATAATTCTTCTAGAGTCCTGTCCCCCATAATTATTTCTTCGTAATTTGAGTCTTCATTTATTTCTTCTTATTGATTACTTAAGAAAAGAGCTGCTATCTCCTCAATAGTTTTTTCTTTCTCTTCTTCTTGTATACGTAGAGGTTTGTCTTTAGATTTGGAAAAGTGGAATTATTTTTTCGCTTTCCCAAGCTTAAGAGATACAACCTCCCTTTAGAAGTCGATTGTGGCACCTACATCACTCAAAATTTTTCTTCCAAATATGATTGGGCAAAGAGTGTCAGCTGGCATATCAACAACTACAAAATCGATAGGAAATTTTTTTTTGCCAACTGTAATAGTTGCATCTTCAACTACTCCCATCAGAATTCTAAGATTTTTATTGGCTAAGATGATTGTCATATCAGTATTTTATATTGTAGCCGATGCTATCTCTTCTTTTATTTCTAAATAAAAATCATAAGATATAACATTAACTTTGGTGCCAAGATCACATAAACCGTAATGCGAGGTTTCTTTAAATATCACGGGAAGAATAGGCTTGCCCGCATCTTTTATCTTAGTTTTACCTTCAACCAATATAGAAGTCTCTTCATCAAGTTAAACTATGTTACAATGTGCATACATAGCCATAATTTCTTCCTTGGTTAGTGATGAGTGCATATTTGCATCATGTTTTAGATCATTATTTTGCATTGTAGATGTAGGATCTTGGTATTTTATAGTGTTCACACGTGCTTTTTATTTTTATTTTCACCAGATGATGGATCTGATGGACACAATTCTTGGAGCAGTTATATTGGAGTGAAAAGGAGCCAAAAACTGCGTAAATTGCTTATTTGGGAAATATTAATAATACCAGAATAAAACCCGACGCGTGCAAATGATACAGAAGAGGTGACGACCAACTATACGGCCTGCCGTCTATAGCTCCGGTCATATAGTTGGCGCCGCCTCCTCAAATAGTTTCACCCCGTGCGACTAGTTCGGAGAGACGACATACAGAACACCCAGAAATCACCGAAAACCTACCTCTGGAAGGGATCTGGAGGGGGAACTTGCTCTAGGTATCCATCTTCGCCCTAAGCAGATCTGGGAGGCCAAGGCATCGATCTCCATCTTCATCAACTGCTGCATCTCGATGGTGCGTGGAAGATTCGTTAGGAGACCCCAATAGGAAGGTATGATGAGCACAACAGCAAGTTTTCCCTCGGTAAGAAACCAAGGTTATGGAACCAGTAGGAGGAAGGAAACGACTCAAAGGTGTTGCTAGCAACTTGGAAACCTGCACAACACAAACTCAAGACTTTGTCCCAACGAACAGTGAGGATATCAATCTCACCGGTTTGCTAAAAACAAAGGATTAACTGTATTCCGTGGAAGGTAATAGTGGTTTGCAGAAAGTAAACAGTAACAGTGGAAGATGTATCAATGATAAAAGATTGGACCGGGGTCCATAGTTCACTAGAGGTGTTCTCCTTAAGATAAACAAACATGTCATGCTAGGTAAACAAATTGTAGAAGGGCAATTGACAGGACTGAGCAAGGCATAACAATGAAATACTAGACATTCATGATCCTATGAGATTTCGATTGGCAAATACAACAAGATACATAGACCGCCATCCAACTGCATCTATGACTAGTAATCCACCTTTAGGTTATCATCCTACCCGTCGCCAGTATTAAGTTGCAAGCAACGGATAACTGCTTTAAGCAAAGTGTGTTAGGTAAGCAATCCACTTGTTCCATGAACAAGAGACCGTTGTTTTCTCCCTAGTGGAAACAGCACATCTACAACCTTAGATATTTCTGTCACTTCCCTTAGATTAAATAGAGGCATGAACCCACTATCAAGCATAAATACCCCCTTTTGGAGTCACTAGAATCTACTTGGACAAGATAGCTACTAGAAACGGAGAGCATGCAAGATCACAAACAACACATACATGATAGAATCAATAAGACAAAACCATTAATCAATCCAACATAGTAATCCCAATATCCATCGGATCCCCGCAAACACAACATGCATGATTACAAATAGATGATCTTGATCATGAACAGAGCTCACAAGATCTAAACATTGTAGCACAAAGGAGGAGATACAACTATCTAGCTACTACATGGACCCGTAGTCCAAGATGGAACTACTCACACTTCATACCAGAGGCTGGCATGATGAAGAAGAAGGCCTCCGGGATGATCTCCCCTCCGGCAGGGTGGCAGGAAGAGCTTTAGATCCCCCGATCTAGGGACGATGGTGGCGGCGGCTACAGACGGTTTCGTGGAATATTGATCAGGTACTTAGGGTTTCTGTATCGGGGGCGTCTTTATAGGTGAAGAGGTGAGGCAGGGGGCAGGCAGGGCGGCCGCACCCCTAGGCGCGGGTTGGGCCCAGCCGCGTGGCCAAGGGGTGATACGTCCAAAACGTATCTACTTTCCCGAACACTTTTGCTATTTTTTCTCCTCTAAACTTGTGTGATTTGGATACAACTAACACGGACTGACGTTGTTTTCAGCAGAATTACCTTGGTGTCTAGTTTTTGTGCAGAAAATCGACTATCAGGAAAAATCCCGGAAAATATGCCAAAAATTATATTTCACCAGAAGACCCACGGAGCCAGAAGACAAAACAGAGTGGAGGCCTGGGGGGCTCACACCCCTGCTAGGCGCGGGTGGGCCCTGCCCCGTGCCTAGGGGGTGCGGCCATCCCAGGCACCCCCTCGGGCTCCCTCGGTGCCTATAAGTTGCCCCTTGACCTAAAAACCCAGGGGGGTTCGATAGTTTTCCAAAAAGAGTTCCGCTTTGCCGCCGCCACCAGAAACCAAGATTCGGATCCAGAAACTCCGTTCTGGCACCCTACCGGGATGGGGAATTTGGAGAGGATCATCGCCATTGTCATCACCAACGCATCTCCATCAACCATCGATATTTCCCTCATCCATGAGTGTGTAATACCCCACTGTAGGCTTGGGGATGGTAGGGATTGTATGAGTTCTATCATGTAATAGAATAATATTTTTAGGGCATAGTGCCTAGTATCTCTATTAGTGCTATTTGAATTTGTTGCAACTTGTTGTGCTTAATGCTTGTCACTAGGGCCCGAGTGCCATGATCTTAGATATGAACTTATTATTGAATCATTATGATAGTATTGTTTGTGATCTTATCTGCAAGTTGTATACACATATCATTGTCCGGATCCAAAGGCCCCAAAGTGACAATAATTGGGACAACCAGAGGGGATGGCTGTGGTGTGAGGATCACATGTGTTCATGGAGTGTTAATGCTTTGCTCCAGTGCTCTATTAAAAGGAGCAACTTAATTGACAGTAGTTTCCTAGAGACCTAGCTGCCACGGGCTAACTGGACAGAAGATGTTGTGCAAGTTCTCATTGCGAGCACGTATGACTATATTTGGAGCACATGCCTATGATTGTTTAGTACTTGGATTCTTGTTATTATTTATCTACAATGCCCTAGATCTTGAAGTTACATGTTTAGACTCGTCCATGCAACGCCCGTCCATCCATCCCTATGCCTACCGCACTCGAATCCTACTGTTACCGTTACTATTACTATTGCTCCTGTTTTGCTGTTGCTGTTGCTACTACCAAACTGTTGGTACTGATATACTTCTGTGAGCAAGAACTATTTCCAGGTGCAGCTGAATTGACAACTCAGTTGTTAAGGCATGCAAGTATTCTTTGGCTTCCCTTGTGTCGAATCAATAAATTGGGTAATACTACCCGCGAAGACTATTGCGATCCCCTACACTTGTGGGTCATCAAGACTATTTTCTACCGCCGTTGCCGGGGAGCATAGCTTTATTTGTAAGTTCACTTGGATCTATTATTGTTCACTACTACTCCGTTCATCATGGGTAAGTCTCGTGATGGAAAGTTCCCTATTTTACCATCCACTACAATAAGAGGTACAATCCTAAACACCTCTGTTGCTCTTGATTCACCGTCTATGATAAGTAAGCTTGTTACTCCACCACCACATACTCATGATACACACACTGCTACTACTGCTGAATCTGAAACTGCTTTTGATGCTCATGATATTACTTCTACTGTGCTTGATGCGAGTGGCTCATTAGGTCCTTTTCTAGATGCTACTATGGCTAGTCTAGGAAATAATGAAACTCCTAGTGAAGACACTGTTACACCTGTTAGCTCACCTGAGTCTAGAGAGAGTTATGATATTAATGATGGTTACATTGAGTTCACTGATGAATTTGATGAAGAGTTTCGAAACACACATGGTGCTAGTGCTATTAAGAGTCTCCTTGCTAGACGTACCATTATTCCTAAATTGTCCTCTGATCCTAAGTTTGCCACCTCTCCCATAGATATTAAAGATAAAGATTATGATTTCTCTCTTGATTTATCCTATTTGGACATCATTGAGAATGAACCTTTTTGTGGGACTGAAAATGAGAGTGCTGTGGCTCATATGAATGAGCTTTCTACTATGAGTGCTTTGTTCTCTGATGACTTTAAGATGCGCAAGTATTTTGTTACTAAGATCTTCCCTTTTTCACTAAAAGGAGAAGCTAGGGCTTGGTTTAATAGATTACCTCCTAGTTCCATTGATAGCCCTGATTGCTTGATTGCTTCTTTCTTCCAGAAATATTTTCCTCCCAGTGCTAGACATGCTGCTTTGTACTTTTTGATTTTAAATAGCGAGAAGAAGAGAAATTGCCTGAGTCATGGACAAGGTTCTGTGCCTTGATTCATGCACATCCTAGATGTCCATTGACTAAGAATGAGCTTCTTGAGATTTATTATAATGGACTAACTGATGATTCTAGGACATACCTAGATAGCTTTGCTAATTGTGTTTTCAGGAAAAGAACTCCTACAGATGATGAAGAATTAATGGCTAAGATAAGCAAGAATTATGATGATTGGACTTCAACTGAGCTAAATATACCAGAGCCTATTACTCCTGAACCAATTGTGCCTGAACCAGTTCCAACACCAACACCAAAGAAGAGGGGAGTTATTGCATTAAATGATGAAGTGATGAAGGAAGCTAAGAAATGTCTAAAGGAGAAAGGTATTAGAGCCGAATCTGCTGTAGATCCTAATAGTATATCTGTCTCTAATGCTAAAACTGAGAGTGGTAATAATAATGATGCTCCTGATAAGGAGGAAGTTGAGGAAGAACCTGAGAAGCACACTAAGCACACTAGGTACACTAAGGAAGATTTTATTGCTAAGAAACATGGTAGTGAGAGAGAACCTTGGGTGCAGAAACCTATGCCTTTTCCAGGTAAGAAACACAAGTCAAAGGAGGAAGAACACTAAAACAAGTTTTATGAGAGGATAAAACCTTTTTTTTCAAATTCCTTTGACTGATGCTATTAAATTGCCTTGTTATTCAAAGTATATGAAGGATATTGTCTCTAATAAAAGGAAGATTCCTAATGAGGAGATTTCTACTTTGCTTGCTAATTATTCCTTCAATGGTAAGGTTCCAAAGAAACTTGGTGATCCAGGTATACCAACTATTCCTTGCTCTATTAAGAATAATTATGTTAGAACTGCTTTATGTGATTTGGGAGCTGGAGTTAGTGTTATGCCTTTTTCTCTCTACAAGAGATTCTAGCTAGAAAAGTTGATACCAACTGATATATCTTTGGAAATGGCTGATAAGTCAACTACTATTCCTGTTGGTATATGTGAGGATGTTCCTGTTCAAGTGGCTCATAATTGCTTGGTTTTGACTGATTTTGTTGTGCTTGAAATGCCTGAAGATGATAATATGTCTATTATTCTTGGGAGACCTTTTCTTAATACTGCAGGTGCTGTTATTAATTGCAATCAAGGAAAAGTAACATTCAATATTGATGATAAAGAGCATACTGTTTATTTCCCCAAGAAGGTTGTTAAGAGCTATTGCCTGGATTCCATTGAAAATATTGAGAGCATCAAGGTTGGAAAAATATATTGTCCCATTCCACAGGAAAATTTTGAAACTATTATGATTGGGACCATTGCTATCAAGTATGAGGTAACATAATCACCTTGTGTAATACAAAGTTTTGTTTCATATAAGATTGTTTTGGTAACAAGACTTGATCAATCTTGTTAACAAAAGGATTTTTATGAACAAAATAATGTTTTCACTGTGGTTATACTTGCTTTCTTTTACTTTTTCTCCTTCCTAGTCTTTGCCTTTCTTTTGCTAGCTTTGGTTTTGCTAGTTGTTTGCTTGTTAGAGTGTCTTAGAACTTCTGTAGTTTGGCTGTTGGTTTGCTTTTTCTTCTTCTGAACAAACTGTTTTTGCGAGAAAATCAATTTTCATACCCTAAAAATTGGCCAAAAATAAATTTTCCCGAAAAATCCCAGAAAATTAAAAATATTTTTCCTCGAAAAAAGGGGCAGAGGGACACCTGAAGTGACCTAGGGGCCACCCCAGGCCACCACACCCATGGTAGGAGCGGCCTACCTATGGGTGGCGCCTAGGGGGGTCTACCTCACATCCATCTTCTTTGTCTCTCTCGAAAAACACCGGAAAACTTGCTCAAGCTCGAGTTCTTGCTGTTCTTGCTCGCGATTTTCGATCTCCTTGCTCAGCCCATCTTTGTTGCTGATTTTTGGAGGGATTGCTCCTTGGTATGTGCCTCCTCCACTTGTCCAATTAGATTTGTGATTGATAGATTATATCTTAAGTATTTTTCTGCTATAGGTGACAAGTTATGTGATCTTGCATGCTTGTTCTATGCTTAGAGATTTCATTTTTATGCATGTGCAGCCCTCTAGCAAGTTCCTATAGTAGTTTCTCATCATTTATCAACTTGAAAATCACTTGGTTTGATGTTTGTCTAAAAATTTCAGAATAGAGTGGTCATAGACAACCACACATTTGGAGAGATATTTGAGAGTGATGCACCTAGAAGGGCAAGGCCTTCAAGATCATCCTCCCATGCTAGGCCCTCATACAATGAGGATCTCATCACTCCGCGATTCGGCGACGAGGGAGATGAGGGGGATGCACACCCCTCTGCCTTTCCTTGCCAAACCTTCTTGCGGGCTGCTGGGATTTTTGATGATTTTATTACCTTGGTTCGGAGGGCTGGTCTAACAAGTCTTATGCAGGATGAGAGCGTGCAATATGCTACACTCACTAAAACATTTGTGGAGAGCTTCTCCTTTACTAACAGAATGTTCAACCCCGATGTTTCTTTCAAGATTTATGGCAGGTCTTACCATATGACGTTGAAGAAATTTTGTGAGGCTCTGGGACTTGGTACAACTGGGTCAGCAAAGAAGATTCCAGCTCAACCCGCTGATTTGTTGGAGCTCTACCGTGGAATAACCAATGATGATAACCGTAGAGCTCAACGTGGAAAGATAAGAAACATTCAGCTTCCAGCCATCAGGTACTTCACTTACTATATTGCCACCAGTGTTCTTGGTAGGGAGAACACTAGTAATATTTCTAGCTATCATTTGGCTTTCTTAGCTGTTGCGCTCAACAATGATACCAAGTACAATCTTGGTTCTCTCATTGCTCATCGTTTAACTGCTAAGGGACCCATTTATGGGGGAATTATTGCTGTGCATGTTGCTACTGCTTTGGACATTGCTGTTGATCCAAATGATACAGTTTTGGCTCCTCAGAGGCTTGATCTTGATGCCATGAAGGCACACCACTTTGTCACTAATGGCTCTACCCTTGAGAACCTGGTCTATAAAATGTTGTTTATTGACGGGGAAGAGAGAGATCCCTCTACCCCAAACCACTTTGTTCAGTATTTCTCAGGGACCTTTGTCACGCTCCAAGGAGGAGATGGATGACAGGCTGCGCTCTCTTAGCTTCTATGGACACTTTCAGGAGGAAGCACCCTTGTATGACCCTGCTGTACACTACACTGGGGAGTCCTCGAGCTCATACCAGGACGAGGGATCCTCCTCGTCGTACTACGGAGGTGCATATACTTGGGCACCATGGGATTGAGCCCCACTTAGGCCAAAAGCCTAAGCTTGGGGGGAGTTATACCGACATCACACTCATCTATATATCATGTTCGGTTGGTTCTTTGTATATCCATTGTTTCGCTTTCTTTTTGGTTCTTGTTGCTTCTTTCTCAAAAACACAAAAATACCAAAAATATTTTCGCTGTTTCTTTTGCTTTGTTTGCTTCTTTTTTGGTTTTCCTTTTCTTTGTTTGGTTTTGCTTTGTTTGCTTTCTTTAAAAAATCGAAAACACCAAAAATATTTGTTGTTCTTCTTTGGTTTTGTGAGTTCTTTGCAGCGTTCTTCCGTCCTTAGTGGATTTTGGGTTTCATGTTATTATTCAAGTCACACAAGTGAAGGGCAATAATGAAGATTAAGACAACTCGAGGTGTGGTAAGAGGCTGGTAACGAACTCTATTTTTTTCATTTTTGTACATATACTCATCATTGTGAGCATGCTTACCCTGTTCATTGTAAGGCGTATGTTATTGATGGATGCTTAGTAGTTCTTGCTTGTCTATGATTAGCTCCATCTTACTAATAGTTTGTAGCATGTCATATGAATGTTTGCTTGCATTGTTTTATTCATATTTTGGTATGATATTGTGGTATACTACTCTGGAAGTTTCATGTGAATCGACTTGGCACATGCTCACGCATGCATATGACTAATCAATAGTCAATAAGCCTCGATGATTTATTTTCCTCAGAGTACTTGTATCACTTTCATGCCATAATTAGTCTTGTCTTGTTGCAAGCATGATTATGAAAATTATTTCCCCTCGTTTGTAGCTCCCTCTCTATTGCTAACCTTCACTTGCACTGAGCATGAGCTCTACATGTGCTTCCAACTCCCCAAAACCAATATTGCCAACTGTTTCCACCATACCTACCTACTAGCATCATTTGCTATTTCAGTGCATATTCTATATGCCTTGTTTTCTTCCAAATAAAATGTTTGTCTGTTTTGAGAAAGTTAGTTAGTAAAGCTCTCACGAACTTGATGGCACACTTTATTCCTTGCACTTAATAATCCTGAACCATTGTGATGAAAGCTATATGCTTGCAAATTATATGCTGGGAGTTAGCAGAACCGTGCTGTCACGGGGAACGCTTTCAACACTTTTTGGATATCCTATCTAGTTGATACCTTTATCTTTTGTTTGCGGATGTCAACAATGTCAAATAAAAGGGGAGCTTGTGAGTTCATGGAGTCTATACATTATGTTAGAGAAATGCCTGGGCCGCTAGCCTAAGCCATGCCTAATCATGGTGGAAACTTGCAGCATCACCATAATGAGCATTCTGTGAAGCATCCTCAATAAAAAGCTATGCACATAGTAAATAAAAAGATCCGCTGAGATGCTCATTGTCTGCTTGCCTTGTCATTTTGATCACGGGATAACTCTTGTATCATGTGCAAGGGGTACCCCGTTGGCGGTCCTCTATGATATGCATGTATGTACAATGACAAAAACTTGTAGGTGACCAAAGTTGAGTAGCATGCGGAGCGGCCCTCATACTCAAGGGACATGAAATTTCCAGTTTATGGTTTGTCAAGCATATAACTTAGATTGGACCTCACTTTCACCTTAACCATATGAAGATGCCTATGATAGGGGCAATGAGAGATCAAAGCTAACGAGTACCTTCCTTTCAGCATTAGGAAGCCTTTCAAACTTTTGAAAATCGTGTTCACAACCTTGTCGAGTCACCACTTATTCTATGAGCACCTTCTTGAGAGCACATTTGTCATTCTTGTGTTTGTCTCAAAACTTGGTTAATTATATCATGACTTTGATGCTTGTATCTATGATATCTTTAATTCTAGTCTTCACTTGAACTTCAGAGGTGTCTCGGCATTTATATTGTGCTCTACAAACAAAGGCAAGAGACATACCACTCTATCATACCTTACTATGAGCATTGCAATGTTGCTTATGTTTATGTTCCATGCTACTTATTATTATTGAGTTGGTTTTGCATGCTTATTATTATGAATGGTTTAAGCATCTACTCCTGTGCTGAGAATATATACATCATATGAAGCAAATGTGTTCGTGAAAGTTCTTTTATCGCATTCAGTTGTCAACTGAATTGCTTGAGGACAAGCAATAAGCTAAGCTTGGGGGGAGTTTATACGTCCAAAACGTATCTACTTTCCCGAACACGTTTGCTATTGTTTCTCCTCTAAACTCGTGTGATTTGGATACAACTAACACAGACTGACGCTATTTTTAGCAGAATTACCTTGGTGTCTAGTTTTTGTGCAGAAAATCGACTATCAGGAAAAATCCCGGAAAATATGCCAAAAATTATATTTCACCAGAAGACCCACGGAGCCAGAAGACAAAACGGAGTGGAGGCCTGGGGGCCCACACCCCTGCCAGGCGCGGGTGGGCCCTTCGCCGCGCCTAGGAGGGTGCGGCCACCCCAGGCACCCCCTCGGGCTCCCTTGGCGCCTATAAGTTGCCCCTTGACCTAAAAACCCAGGGGGGTTCGATAGTTTTCTAGAAAGAGTTCCGCTCTGCCGCCGCCACCAGAAACCAAGATTCGGATCCAGAAACTCCGTTCTGGCACCCTGCCAGGATGGGGAATTTGGAGAGGATCATTGCCATTGTCATCACCAACGCATCTCCATCAACCATCGATGTTTCCCTCATCCATGAGTGTGTAATCCCCCTCTATAGGCTTGGGATGGTAGGGATTGGATGAGTTCTATCATGTAATCGAATATGATTGTTAGGGCATAGTGCCTTGTATCTCTATTAGTGCTATTTGAATTTGTTGCAACTTGTTGTGTTTAATGCTTGTCACTAGGACCCGAGTGCCATGATCTCAGATCTGAACTTATTATTGAATCATTATGATAGTATTGTTTGTGATCTTATTTGCAAGTTGTGTACACATATCATTGTCCGGATCCAAAGGCCCCAAAGTGACAATAATTGGGACAACCGGCGGGGATGTCTATGGTGTGAGGATCATATGTGTTCACAGAGTGTTAATGGTTTGCTCCGGTGGTCTATTAAAAGGAGCACCTTAATTGCCATTAGTTCCCTAGAGGCCCCGCTGCCACGGGCTGGCTGGATAGAAGATGTTGTGCAAGTTCTCATTGCGAGCACGTATGACTATATTTGGAGCACATGCCTAGGATTGGTTAGTACTTGGATTCTTGTTATTATTTATCTGCAATGCCCTAGATCTTGAAGTTACATGTTTAGACTCCCCATGCAACGCCCGTCCATCCATCGCTATGCCTACGACACTCGAATCCCTCTTATTCTATCAAGCATTATTGCTCCTGTTTTCTTGTTGCTTGTTACTACCAAACTGTTGCTACTGATAAACTTCTGTGAGCAAGGAATATTTCCAGGTGCAACTGAATTAACAAGTCAGTTGTTAAGGCTTGCAAGTATTCTTTGGCTCCCCTTGTGTCGAATCAATAAATTGGGTAATACTACCCGCGAAGACTGTTGCGATCCCCTACACTTGTGGGTCATCAGGGGGTGTGTCCCCCTGGTGGCTCTCCTCCTTCTCGTACTATGGCTTCATGTTCCCCACAGTAAAATATTGACTTTGGCTTTTGTCCCTTCCAATTCCGAGAATATTGATTTTACGCTTTACGAAACCAAAATGTAAGAAAAGCAACTTGCACTGTGGCATCTTGTTAATAGGTTAGTATCAGAAAATATAAAAACACCTCAAAGTGTAGACAAAGCAAAGCAAAGTAGATACTAAACAAGCATGGAACATCAAAAATTATAGATACGTTTCTGACGTATCAAGCATCCCCAAGCTTAACTTCACGCCCCTAGTAGGTAAGTGATAAAAAGAATAATTTTTTAGGTGACATGCACCATCAAAATCAAGATCAAAGCATTTGCAAGCATTGAAAGCTGAGATCAAAGAACTCTAAACATGAGCATGAAAGATGGAGTTCTAACAGTAAGACAAAGTAACTATGCATGCAACATGAAAGGTTACAAACAAAGATCATGAATAACATGCATTGAAAAATGTTTGTTTGTTTCACATACATAAAACATAGCATAGCAGCATTCAGCTTGTCCCTCATGGAGTAGCAAATAGATGCATAGGACACCTTCAAAGTTTATAAGAGTGACTAGATACAAATAGGACAAGAACAAGTAATATCAACAATATGCATCAATCAATAAGTTTTGGGACAATGCACATAGAACTAAGAATGGCAACTATGCTCTCTTAACTGGTGCCTAAGGATAGAAGGTGAAGACTCAATATAATAGTGGAAGAAAGGCCCTTCATAAGGGAAGCAGGGATTTCAAGTTTCAAAAAGAGCTTCCAAAAATCATGGTACTTGTTAGCTTTCAGCCCTGATTGCCCCTATCATAAGCATCTTGAAGTGATTAAGGTTAAAGTGAATAAACTATGCAGTATATTCTTCACAAAGTATAAGTTGGCAATCTCATGTCCATTGAATACGAGGGACGCTCCTCATGCTACTCAACTTTAGTCACCTGTAAGTTCTTGACATAGTAAGTACATGTGTATCATAGAGAACCGCCAACGGGGTACCCCTTGCACATGATACAGGAGCTATCCCATAATCAAAATGACAAGGCAGTAGACAATGAGCATCTCAGCAATCTTCTTATTTACCATGGTAAAATGGTGCTTTTTTCTCTCTTTCCTCTTTTCAATATGTCTCTTTTTATAAGAAGAAAGCTTCATAGATGTCATTATGGTGATGCTACAAGATTCCACCATGATTAGGCATGGCTCAGACTAGCGGCCTAGGCGTTTCTATAACACACATACATAACTCCATGGACTTATAAGCTGCCCTTTTATTTCACACCGAAGACATCCATAGACAAAAGAGCATGATATCAACTGTGTACAAAGTACATGTGCAATGTTGAAAGCGTTCCCTGTGACAGCACGGTTCTGCTAATTCCAACGTATAAGTGCAAGCATATACAACATAGATGACACAATGGTTCAAGTTTATTAGGGGCAAGAAAAAATAAAGTGTGCCATCAATTTCGTGAGAGCTTTAATCATTAAGTTTTCACATAACAAAGAGACTTTTTAATTGGAAGATAGATGAAAACAAGAATATACTTGGAATGGTGTAACACACCATGCATAGGAATTTATAGTGGACACTAGAATAACTTGGTTTCTTGGGAGTTGGATGCATGAGTAGAGCTTAGTCATACAAGTGGAGGCTAGAAAAAGACTGGGAGCGACCAACTAAGAGAGCAATAATGGCCATAATCATGCAAAGCGATAAAACATTACAAATCAAAGCATAAAGTGGTACTAAAAGTCAAGGACTAAATAATAATAGAGGCTATGGTGACTTGTTCATAGTCATAACATGGTGTGAGCATGTGCCAAGTCAACCTAAACAAAGCATCAAAGGAGAATACCACAATACTATGCTTTTGTATGCTAAAACAACGCATGATTCCTTCAAGGCACATTAAGCAATCCCAATTGTTTGGAACAAGTCATGCTACAGCAATAATCACTAAGCATAAGGTCAAAACAACATCTAGCATGACATGCTAAAGTCTAAGTCACAGTCAAAGCAAGCTCCTCTTGTACTATTTAAGCAAGAACTTTATACTCCTCTCCAACACCAATCAACTTATTTGAAACAACACATCGAGAACGGGTGTCGAAACTACTTTATTCAAGCAAACTAAGCAAACCAAACAAAAACTAAGACGCTCCAAGAACAACACAACTATGCAAGAAACAATAAAAACGAAGTGTCTAGAAAGACCTGAGATTTTTATTGATGAAGAAGGGGATGCCTTGGGAATCCCCAAGCTTTGACGCTTGTACCTAATGAATATTTATTGGGGTGACACGGGGTGGCATCCCCAAGCTTGAGCTTTTGTCCATTCTTCATCTCATTGCATCATTCTTTCCTTACACCTGAAAATTTCCCTTCATACAAAACTTCACACAATCTTCATTAGCAATATTAGTGTATTCAAAAGATAATAGACCTTTGGGTTTAGCTTTAGAACAGAAAAAATTCCACTAAAACACAAGCTACTGTAGCAACTCCCTCAAAAAGCTCAATTTCCCCGAAAAGAACCCCAAAAGGAATCAATAAGAAGCAAATGTAAATAATGGAAGAAATCGATTTTCTCAAAGACCTTCTGTTGCTCAAATCAAAAAGTGTTGAACTAACGAAAGTTAGCTAACATATTGGGAGATTTATTCAGAAAATATCAGCTCAATCCGACTTACAGAGATTTTACACGAAGATTTACGGTGGAGCAAAAAAATCTGTTTCAGGACAGCAATTCCCCAAATCTTACTTCCCTCTCATTAGAGGTCATTCTTGGCACAAAAATCAAATAAAAAGGATAATGAGAGGTCATTACTGAATTAATAACTTCCAAGACTCAAGAAAACTTTTGGGTTATCTCCCAATAAGTACTTTTCTTTAACACCTTTAAGTTAGGCACAAGAAGCAATAATCAAGTATTTTCAAATGAAGAAGCATTAACATCAAACCTTGCTTTCAAGGGAGGAGCAAAAAGCAAATTCTCTCTCCTCATAGGGAAGTGTTTAATACCTTTATTGAATGGAAATTGATATTAATGGTGCCTTCTTTCATATCAATGATGGCACCAACAGTTCTAAGAAAAGGTCTTCCCAAAGTAATAGGACACGAAGCATTGTATTCAACATCCAAAACATATAAATCAATAGGAACATAAGCATTGTTAACCATAATAAGAACATCATTAACACTCCCCATGATTTTATTTTTAGCATTATCATTAAGTGGGACATCCAAATAGCAATCTTCCAAAGGTGGCAAATCAAGCATTTCATAAATCTTTCTAGGCATAATGGCGACACTAGAACCAAGGTCACATGAAGCTTTGAGATAAAAGTCATTCACTTGCATATTAATAGCGGGTTTCCAACTATCTTCTACTTTCCTAGGACTAGAGGATTTGTGTTTCAACTTCTCTTCCTTAATTTTAATAAGAGCATCTGTAATGTGTTTGGTGAAAGCTACATTCATATCACTAGCATAAGGACTTCTAGCAAGCTTTTGTAGGAACATAATCACTTCAGAAATATTGCAACCATCAAGATCAAAATCAAACTTAGCATCACTAGTAGTAGAATCATTGGGTTTAGGCATTGTGGTAGGAGGAATAGGGACTTCATGTTGTTTAGTGGCATCCATATTGGTGGTGATGATAGTGCACACACTATTGTTTCTAGCAATTTTAGCTTCTCTTTCCCACTTAGCATGAAGTTGGGCTAACAGTCTAACATTTTCATCAATAGTAACTTGTATGGTATGAGTAGCAGCAAAGGTACTTTCCAAGGTTTCAGGTTTAGCAGCCATTTTATTAATCAAAGAGGACTGTGCTTTAGACAAAGAGGAAATATTTTTCTCAACATTCAAAAGCTTTTCCTCCACAGTCTTGTTGAAAGTGGTTTGTTTACTAATGAAGTCTTTGAGCATGACTTCAAGTTTAGAGGGAGCACTTCTAGCATTGTTATAAGAGTTTTCATAGGTATTGCCATTATTAGGAGGATAAGGCCTATAATTGTTGTTACTACCAAAATTATTCCTATAGGCATTGTTGTTGAAATTGTTGTTTCTAATGAAGTTCACATAAACTTGCTCTTCTTGAGCAACCAAAGAGGCTAAGGGAACATTATTAGGATCTATATGAGCTTTCCCATTAACAAGCATAGCCATGATAACATCAATCTTATCACTCAAAGAGGAGGTTTCTTCAACAGAATTTATCTTCTTACCATGTGGAGCTCTCTCAGTGTGCCATTTAGAATAATTAACAATCATATTACCAAGGAGCTTTGTTGTATCACTCAGGGTAATGGTCATAAAGGTACCTCCAGCAGCTGAATCCAACAGGTTTCTTGAAGAGAAGTTCAAACCTGCATAAAAAGTGTGGATAATCATCCAAGCAGTAAGTCCATGAGTGGGACAATTCTTAAACAAATATTTCATTCTTTCCCAATCTTGAGCGACATGTTCATTATCAAGTTGTTTAAATTTCATTATTTCACTTCTCATAGATATAATCTTAGCAGGAGGATAGTATTTTCCAATAAAAGCATCTTTGCACTTAATCCAAGAGTCAATACTATTTCTAGGCAAGGATAGCAACCATTCTTTAGCTTTTCCTCTCAAGGCTCCATCTACATCCTTATATTTTTGCATCTCACAAACTCAACAAAGTTATTGAGGTGGGTAGCAACATCATCAGAACTATTACCAGAAAATTGCTCTCTCATCACAAGATTCAACAAAGCAGGATTTATGTAAAATCCCAAAAATCATGGTTTATAAAGTTTGCATATCATTCATGCATCCTCATGCATCTGATTTATTTTCAAACAAGGTTTCAAATCAGAAACCATTTGTTTTGCCTAGTATTTAATGTAAGCAAGACAATGGCTTTATTTCTACTCTCAAATATGAGAATACTTGGATTCAACCAGAAAAGTTCAAAAGAGGATTTCAAAGATTGCTCATAGTTTCAAAACAAGAATCTAAATTAAAACCATTTATATGCCTATTATAAATATTTAAATAAGGCAATATTTATTTTATTTTCAATGGGCCAAAGTATTTTTGATTAAACATCAATGTTTTATGCACAAATATGTGCATGGATCACTTTAGAAAAATCTAGAAGTGGTTTGAATACATACTCATTTGAAATTCATTTGAAATTGGATTCTTAAAATCAAATTAAAAATAGAAAAGGAGGAAGGAATTAGAAAAAGGCCAGCGCTGCCATTCTGGCCCATTCCTAGAACCAGCCCACTAAGACCACCTGGGCCATTTTCATCTGCTCTCTCTCACGCGCGCAGCTCCACCCAGAGTCACTAACCCGCGGACCCCATTGCCACCTCAGCCTTTCTTCCCCAAATCTCGCTCGCGGACCACGTCGCCGCTGCCGATAATGGCGTGGCGTAATTAGCCTTGAATATGCAAGCGTTTCCTGTCGCGCTGCTACCTACTTAAGCCCCTACACCCCACGGTCATTTCCCCCCGCACAACACACTCACTCCGCCACCAGGCTGCCAGTATTTCGAATCGCACTGCCCCTGCCCGACAAACTCTGGCGTGTGATTACAGTGAGCTCTTACCGCCCCTTTGCTTCTGGTTCAAACGAGCGTGACCCTCGTGTCCTTGTGCACCTTCTAATGCCTCTAGTTTGCCTACTCGTGACCCAGGTCACCGTCCTCGTCCACCCCTGCAAACGACCGAGCTGCCGCTCAACTCTGTCGAGCAATCACGGTAATTATCGAGTGCCCCTTGACCCCTCTTGCATACGACTAGGTTCGCCATGTCCTCGTGCAACTACTGATGCTCCTGGTTTGTGCTAGGGTGATCCAGAGCATCTTCAACGTCTCTGTCGGTGCGAACTCGACGCCGCCCGCAACTCCGACGAGCCCTAGCCACCGATACAGCCCGCCCCCGCCCCAACCGCGACCACGTTGAGCTTCCTCGCAACCGTGCGATGCTGGTAAGACCAACCGCAACCCCCAGCCCCCTCTGAATTCGCTGGACCATCGCCACTAGTAGCGCCGCCGCTGAAACCTCACGCGCCGCCAGTTCTTGGCCAAGCTGTCATTGGCCGTTAGATCTAGATCCAACGCGTCAGATTAGATCACTTAACAAAGGGGTATGGTTAGATCTGGCCCGTGCGTTGTCACTTAAATCCAATGGCTCTGGATGATCGATCCAACCGAACCGGTATAGGCCAATTAGATGCGCCCACGTGTTTAGAGTTTTGTTTTAAAATCTGATTTTGAATCTATTAGTTATTCAAACTTGTAAATTCAATAACTTTTATTCTGTTTATCCAAAAAATACAAATAATATATCAATGGATTCACAAAATTAAACCCTACACATCTATAGGCTTGGTTTTGTATTTTGCCTCTGTTAAAATGTAATTTTATGCAGAGACATTTGTAGGCTTATTTTGTGTATACGAATTATTTAGAAAATGGTTTTAAAGCCAAATTAAGTTTATTTAGTGTATAAATGTTTCGTTTAGTGTTTAGTACTGTTTACTTGTCTTGTTGGGTTTGAGAAAAATCATCACATGGAATTTGCATGCATTCATATATTTTTGATTGATTTATTTGAATGTAAATTGGTGCTATCATTTTATGTGTAGATTTTGGTGCTAGTGGTGATTGTGATTGTGAGGATTGTTGGTACTCCCCCAACTACCAAGGGAAGTGGTGCTTCATATTTTTGTCCCAATATTTTTACTATGCATTAGTGATATTTTGTATAGGGCTTGCATGATGTTTTTTCTAAGTATCTATATGCTATGCTTGGGAAATCCTAGTAGTTGTAGACTTGTTAGAATTTTCTCTAAGTTAAGATACTTGCTATATTGCCATGCTTAGCCTAGCTAGTAGAAAACAAGGGTGGATTATATACATGCTATGGAAAATGTTGCTAAGTCCTTGACTTGAGTTTTGCTTAATAAAACAACTAAGTGAATGAATCACCTGGGTGGAATGGTATGTTTGGGTTATGTTGAGTGGTTACACAAGGCCCATCTTTATGGTCTACCTTGTGTATCACACTTGTGGAAAGCCACTCAGGAACAAAGGGATTTGAGATGCCATATGTTAAGAAGCTTCTAGTACAGCCACATGGCAATATGGGCTCTGCCTGGATCATATAGGTTGCAATAACTTAGCCAAATGGACAGTTGATGATAGGGTGATAGGTTTGGGAACGCGTCCATTTTGTTCTAAGGTAAGGCTTCTGAAAGGTCTTGTCTCGATGCATGTTGAGTCTTGTGGGGAAAGTGCACCACCTCTCGAGAAGGAAGAATCTAAGTACTTAGCCATGTCCCCAGCAATGGACAATTTGAGCATCAAGACATGGAAGCTATCAAGAATCTCCTCATCCCAATTTCTAAGTTAAAAACTTGTGGCTGAACAAGGGTAAAGGTTCACCAATGTCTATTGGTGGTTCCTTGGGAGTTTTTGTCAAACAAAAACTTAGTGATTTCAACTGAGAGGTAAAACCTATTTTGAGCAAAGCAAGCCTAATCTACACTTAGCCAAATTCATATAGAAGCTAGAAACTAATATTCTACTAAGGTATCACTTGCCAACACTATTCCAATGTATTGACCCACTATGGCTATAACTTGTGATGTTGCAGGTTACTCTGATGAGGATTAGGGTTCTGAGTCTACACTCAACATGCTTGCCTATGGCACATGAAGATGAAGACTTTACTTTATTTTGTTAAGTTGAACTCTTGTACTAGCCTATGGCTATGGAGTTGTAAAAGACTATGTTATCTCTGGAATGGCGATGTAATAATGACCTTTGTTTCTGTGTACTTCATCTTAAACTGTGGATGCTAGCATTTGATCCAGGGACTATCATTGCAATCAGAGGGACCTTTACCGTTATAAAGGTGGGGTCTTACAGATGGTATCAGAGCACTGTGTTGCCTGTAGGGTTATGACCCTAGGTTGGATTAGACTAAGAAATCACTAAGGAAAATTTCAACACTTTGAAAAATTTCCACACTTGTCTTTTTCTTCTCGTAAACTTTTCTAATCTTCTTTCTCATCTCCATTTGTAGATGAACTCCATCAATGAAGCCGTCAGGAAGGGACCACTCATGACCATGACTTTGGAGTGTGAGACTGAATTTCCCAAGGCACTCAAGAACCTTATGGTTACCATGGGGATACATGGTGCAACTGTGTACAAGGGATTCCCTGTGATGGATGAAGGAGAAGAGTATTGGTGGGTGCAACTTCACTTGTACAAAAACAAGGAAGACAACCACAAGGAGTCATGATTCTTCATGGTCACCAACTCTGAAATGCACACAACATTCTTTGACTCTGCAAAAAATGCAACTTGGAATGTCATCAAGGAGCTTGGTGATAGACTCAAGTGCAGAATGCTCAACACTCAAAATGACCTTAGAGAAGAAAAGAAGCATACCCAAGAATTAGAGACTACAAACCAACAACTAAGGGGAGACATCATAGACTTAATATGGGAGTATTGTGAACAAGATAGACAAATTGCCACTAAGGATGCCCTGATAGCTATTCTGTCTAGTGAGTGAGAAATTGTAACGTATTTCGTTAGTAGGACCACCACACTTATCGTTTTTACTTCCAAAATTTGACTAAGTTATGTTGAACCTTTGGTGTTTGTAATGGAATTGTGTATGCCATGACTTGTGTGTTTGTTGCTAAAAGATGTGTTTGTGGTATTTTCTATTATAAATTTTCTCTACTTGTGTTGGTTCTAACTTTTCTCTATCTTATAAAAATAGATGCCTATCGTTGTTATCAGCACGGCCGAGGAGTTCAAGGGAACTCGTTTTGGTACTCGTCTCATTGAGCTCACTAGTCTGCTCAACCTTCCACTTCCTAGTATTATGACACTTCAACTCACCAAGTTTGAGAGGAAGGACCTTTGGGGCTTCAGAGTCACACAGCCGGGACGCTAGGCAGAGCCACCCATGGAGGCTATCACCTTCAAGCTAATGCTTGATTACAAGGAGAGCGAGGCTTAGATGTAGTCATGCAGGAGTTACTTGGACGCCTGGTTGGGAGGTACTCCACCGAGCTTAGAGGTCTCTACTTTCACCCGTTCGAGAGACGCGATGAGGAGGGTGAGGCTATAGAGTACGATGATGCTACTAGAGAGATGATGGAGCCGATTCGTGTGTACCTTCAGGACCTAGAGGGTCTTCTTAGACACCTTGACACCGATAGGACCAATGTCATGCTTAGCAATGACGAGCTCCAGGTTCAGTTGCGAGAGAAGGACAAGCTCTTCGCGGAGCAAGACGAGATTGTCAAAGATATGGAGGCCAGATTTGAAAGCCAGGACAATAAGTTCGAGAGCCAGGAGAAAAGAGTCCAAGACAGGAACAAGAAGATCAGGGAGATGAAGGAAGAGTTAGAGGCCAAAGACTTCGAGCTTGAGCACCAGCAGGGAGTGATCGAGAGGCTTCGCTCATAGAAGATGGCTCTGAGGGCCAAGATTGAGGCCTTGACCACTAGTGTTAATGAGTACAAGACCACCATGGAGAATGAAGGTCTTACCCTTGTTGATGCGGAGGTCGATGCGGAGGATTAGTGTAGACTACTCGACTATCTTTCATCTACCATACTTTGATTATTGAGTCGCAATGACCATCCAACATGTGGATGGCTTGCTATGGTGTGTTTGCATTTTTTTCAAAACCTGTTGTTATGTCGTTCAAGACTTATGTTATTTTGAGCTTGGTTATTCTGATTGTTTCTATGTGATGTATTGTGCATGTTAAGCATCTATGGGTATCTCATTCTTATCCTTATTAAAACCACATATGCCCCCCGACGTGCCAACCCCAACCAAAACAACAATAACAACGTCACTCCCGAGATGCAATAGTTGATGATAGCACAAGCTCAACTGATGCAAATGATGACGCAGTTCATGCAGAACCAGAATCAAAATAACAACAACAACAATAATAATAATAATAACAACAACAGTAACAACAACAATCAGAATAATCCTCCGGGATTTGACATGCTCACCAGATTTTCGAGACTAAGGCCTACAAAGTTCTCGGGAACCACTAATCCAATGATAGCCAATGACTGGTTACGCTCAGTGAACAAGGACTTAGTGAAAGTTGGCTGCACCGACGAGGAAAAGGTCAGATTCGCAACACATCTGCTTGAAGGGCCAGCAGCAACATGGTGGGATAACTTCCAGATCACCACTCCTCTTGAGGATGTGACATGGGCTATCTTTGAAGATGGATTCCGTACAACTCACATCTCATCTGGAGTGATGAATTTGAAGAAGGAGTTCCACAATCTGAAGCAGCGTCACCGCAGTGTGGCTGAGTACATTGAAGAATTCAACAATCTGGCGCGTTATGCACCAGATGAAGTGGATACAGATGCAAAGAGGAAGGAGAAATTCCTCGAAGGACTTAATGATGGGTTGAACCTGTAGCTGTCTGTTGCCTATGTTCCAACCTATCAATCACTGTGTGACAAGGCTACCATCTTGGAAAACAAGATGAAACAGGTTGAGAGAAGAAAGAGGAAGCACAACTTTGATAAGCACAACTCAGGATCGTCTCACAAGCGCTCCCATCATGATGATAGTGGGAGTTCTAGATCCCACAAACATGGGAAGCACAACAACCACCACAACCACAACCATCATCATTACAACAAGCACCATCACAGTCATGACAATGACAAGTATAAGAATCACAAGAGTGGACACAAGAGCCACCACAATGGAAGTGGAAGTGGAAGTCAGCCTGTAAAGCAAGATCTTAGTCAGGTTGAATGCTTCAAGTGTAATAAGATGGTACACTATGCTAATGAGTGCCCAGAAAAGAAAGTTGAAGGTGCCAACAAGCCTAATCCCTTCCAAAAGGGACAAGTGAACCACATCAATGTGGAAGAAATATATGAAGAGTCTGATGTTGTGGCTGGTAAGTTCAAACTCAATTCTGTTCCAACACTTGTTCTTTTTGATACTAGCGCATCGCATTCATTCATATCAAGATCATTTGTTGATAAAAATGGACTTCCAGTTGAAACTATTGGGTGTCCTATAAAAGTAAGCTCTCCTGGTGGAGAAATGATAGTGAACTCTAGATGTCATGATCTAGTGATAGAATTTGGGAAGTATAAGTTTCCTGTTAGTTTGATAATCCTAGATTCCCAAGGATTGGATGTTATTTTGGGAATGGATTGGATGACTAAGTACGAAGGTGTAAGGTTCCCAACCTTTAATAAGGTAGAGATCCCTGTGTTTACAATGCTAGTCCCTGGATCAATAGCTAGCATCCACAGTTAAGATGTAATATCAAGAAACAAAGGTCATAATACAACTTTATAACCAGGAATATTACATCTTACATAGCTCATTTGGCTATCTCATTACAATGCAGCAGAATATAACAATAGCATGGAGTCCTTCATCTTCAAAGTGCCACAGGCAAACATGTTGGTTGTAGACTTGTAAACCTATTTCAACATACCTCACTAATATCAAAACAAACCTGCAACATAACAAGTTACAGCCACAAAGGTCAATACATTTGAATTGTATTGGCAAGTGATACTATGGTAGTATAGTGGTGTCTATCATCTATATGCATTTGGTTAAGTGTAGCTTAGGCTTGCTTTGATCAAAATAGATTTTTCCTTATCATTTGAAAACACTAAGTTTTTGCTTGACAAAATCACCCAAGGCATCTCCCAATAGAAATTGGCGATCCTTCAACCCTTGTTCAACCACAAGTTTTTAACTTAGAAATTGGGATGATGAGATTCTTGATAGCTTCCATGTCTTGATGCAAAAATTGTCCTTTGCCAGGGACATGGCTAAGTACTTAGATTTTACACTCTACAGATGTGGTGCACTTTCCCCACAAGACTTGGTTTCACCAAGACAAGATCTTTCAGAAGCCTTCCCTTAGACTAGAATGGACGCGTTCCAACCTATCATCCCCTACCACCAACTGTCCATTTGGCTAAGTTATTGCAACCTATATGATCCAGGCAGAACCCATAATGCCAAGTGGCTGCACTTGAAGCTTCTCAACATTTGACATCTCAAATCTCTTTGTTCCTGGGTGGCCATCCACAAGTGAGATACACAAGGTAAACCATAGAAATGGGCCTTGTGAACCACTCAACACAAACCATTCCTTCCATTCCACCCAGGTGATTCATTCACTTAGTTGTTTTATTAAAAAAAACACAAGTCCTTGACTTAGAAATATTCCATAGTATGAATATATATTCCACCCTTGTTTTCTACTAGCTAAGATAAGCATGATAGTAGTAGGAATCTTAACTTGGGAAAATTCTACTAAGGTTTCATCTACTAGGATTTCCCATGGCATAGTTGTCACATCCCAAGATTTTCCAAATCTTGTAATGTGAAAAATAAATAAACAAAATAAATAATTGTTGAAATTTAGGGTGAAAAGAAACTTTTGTTTCTAAATGGAAACTTAAAATCCCATCTGGAACAAACTTGGTTTAACATTTAACACTTGAGAAATAAACACTTAGGATGCATTCTTCTTAAATCTATCTGGAAATTTAACACTTGAGAAATAAACACTTGAGAAATCCCATCTTGAATCCAACTAAACTCAAATCAAGTAGGATGCATTCTTCTTAAATGCAACTGGAAGTTTAACACTTGAGAAATAAACCAAAACCCCAAAACCCTAATGGAATAAAATCATTTTCAAGTTATCTCTAAGACCATGGATTTGATCCAAATAGAAATTTGTCAAACAAACATTTCAAAATGATCAAGAATGACAAATGGAAATATTATAAAACCATATAAATTGATTTCATTCAATTTGGAGCCATAGATAATATCTTATGAATTTAATAAGATAAGGATATTTAATTCCCAAAGCTAATAAAGCATCTATCTAAAAATCCAAACCAAATGGTGAGCAAATAATCCTAAAGATATTTAAAAGGATAAATAAAAATTAAATAAGATTTCACAAATTGGAGTCACCAAGTTTGGATCTATAAATAAAAAGATATGGATTTTATAAGATGAAGAAAGAAATATTAAATAAGGATTATTTAAAGAACAAATTAAATCTTGGCCTAATCCATTAAGCAAATGGAAAGAATAGAATCCAAATCCAAATAAAATAAAAGGATAAATAATTTCCAAAATAAAATAAAATGGCATTAACCATTCTATCCCTATTTTAATAAAGACAAATCTCTAATAAGAATAATTATATAATTCATGAGAAAATAGTATTTTGGAATTTACCCAAGTGGAATAAAAGTTGTTTAATTAATTTAAAAAATAAATAAATCTTCCAAATAAAATTTAGGGAATTAAAACTATATTTAATTCCATTGGAATTAAAACAAATACCCAATTCAAATGATTTATGAATCATATTAAATACTTTCCAAATAATTCAAGATGAATTATTTGAACCCAAATAAACAAATAAAAATCTACTGAAAAAGATTTGGAAGGATTTATAAATTTAAATGGTGTTTGAAAATATTATTAAATCTTATTTGATTTAAAACAAGGGCCTTTTTGAATAATTAAAAATACCCCAAAAAGAATAAAATTTTATTCTAAAATTGACTTCAGATTATATTACTAATCAGCATTTAAATCCACACAAAGTTTTGTTGAAATTTGAAATTCAAAAGTTGTTTGAATGGCTTAGACAAAATCAAAAAAGAAATGGAAATAGAAAAAGAAAAAACAAAGCAGTATTAAAAAAAAACAAGGTCGACCCAACCCATCTGGCAGCCCACTAAGCCCAACCCCAGCCCACTCCTTCTCCCCCTCAGAAAAAAAGCTTCGCACCAGAGATTCTACTCGCGCAGTCACTGACGTTCGGACCCCACCTCTCCTGTCTCTCCTTCGCTAATGAAACGACCCCACCGCCACCTCATCGTCGTTCCCACCCGCGCCAACCTCGCTGCCGTTTCTGGCTGAGAATCAAACCCGTTAAATTCGCCTCTAAATGCTGGAGTAAACCCCGCCCCGATCACGCACACTTAAACCCCTGCTCCTCCTCCCCATTTCCCCTCACTCGCCTCCCCCTCTCTACCCCCAGGACGAGAAAATTTCGACCTGGAACACCCTCTGCTCCGACGACCTGTCCGGCCAATTCTGGCGTGGTCTGACCACTCCTCGCCCCCCCCGTGCACGCGAGTCTGCTCCTCATTCCTTGGCGCTTCTCTCTGGACCCTAGCTCACTCGCGCGTGCCCTGTATCGTCGACTCCGTCTTCGTCTGAACGTCGCTGCCGTCTGCTCCTTCTCCGACGAACTCCCCAGGTAGCTTCCGTCCATCCCCTTCACTCTCGTTGACACGAGTATGATCCCCAGCGCTGTGCGCATCTAACGGCAACCTTACTTCGTCTCAGCGCGCACCATAGCATCGCCCCCGACGATGACAGACCGCACCCGACGCCAGGCATTCCTCTGACAAGCAATTGCGGTCAACCCCAAGCGCCCCCTGATCTCCCACGGCCACCTCGAGCTTTAGCACATCGCGGCGAACCCAGTAAGCCTGTCACATCCCAAGATTTTCCAAATCTTGTTATGTGAAAAATAAATAAACAAAATAAAAGATTGTTGAAATTTAGGGTGAAAAGAAACTTTTGTTTCTAAATGGAAACATAAAATCCCATCTTGAACAAACTTTAGCTAATGTTTGAATCCAACAAAATTCAAATCAAGTGAAATGCATTCTTCATAAATACATCTGGAAATTTAAACACTTGGAAAATAAATCCAAACCCTAAACCCTAATGGAATAAAAATCATTTCCAAGTTATCTCCAAGCCTATGGATTTGATCCATATAAAAAATTTTCAACAAACATTTACAAATGATCAAAAAAACAAATAGAAATATTATAAAGCCATAGAAATTGGTTTCACTTACTTTGGAGCCATGAATAAAATCTTATGAATTTAATAAGATAAAGGAAAAGTAATTTCCAAAGCTAATAAAACACTTATCTAAATCCATACCTAATGGTGAGCAAATAATCCTAAAGATTTTTAAAAGGATAAATAAATATTAAATAAGATTTTACAAATTGGAATCACCAAGTTTGGATCTCTAAATAAAAAGATATGGATTTTATAAGATGAAGAAAGAAATATTAAATAAGGATTATTTAAAGACCAAATTAAATCTTGGCCTAATCCATTAAGCAAATGGAATGAATAGAATCCAAATCCAATAAAATAAAAGGATAAAGAATTTCCAAATAAAATAAAATGGCCTTAACCATTCTATCCCTATTTTAATAAAGACAAATCTCTAATAAGAATAATGATATAATTCATGAGAAAATAGTATTTTGGAATTTCCAAGAGAAATAAAAGTTGTTTAATTCAACTTAATTAAGATTAAAGAAATCTTCCAAATAAACTTTAGCGAATTAAAACTATAATTAATTCCATTGGAATTAAAACAAATACCCAATTCAAATGATTTATAAATCATATTAATTTTTTTCAAATAAATCTAGGTGAATATTTTGACACCCAAATAATCAAATAAAACTTAATGAAAGGTTTTGGAAGGATTTAGAATTCAAATGGAAATTAAAAACATTATTAAATCTTGAATAAATTAATACAAGGACCTACTTTAAATAATTAAAAAGGCACTAAAGGAATAAAAGATTTATTCTAATTTTGACTTCAGATTGTGTTAGCAGTCAGTGTTTGAATATACAAAAAAATTGAGAGAAGTTTGAGTTCAAATAGAGGTTGAATAGTTTAATCAAAATCAAAACAGAATAATAAGAAATGGAAAAAGAAAAAGAAACAGGAACAAAAAAATACAAAAAGGATCATATGGCTGACCCAAAGCCCAAGCCCAACTAACCTCCCCGAAACGTTTTTCTTTCTCACTCAGACACACACCCGCGCCCTCACTGACGATCGGACCCCACCGCCACCTCCTCTCTCTCGCTGCCAAGCGGACCCCACGCCCACGTCAGCGTCTTCCCCGCGACGACCCCTTCTTCCCCCAACGCCGTTGCCGTTGCTGCACTAATTTCTCTGCTTGATTTCGCCCTAATGCCGCGTTTATTCCTTGCTATAACCACACAGTATTAATCGCCCTGGTCTCCTCTTCCTTCTCCCCCAGACCTCACCCCACAGGAGCCACCAGGCCGCTGGAATTTTGACCTTGAAGTCCCTCTGCCTGACGGTACTCCGACGATGAATCCGACCAGACCTCGCCTCCCCTCGCCTCCTCGAGCACACAAGCGTGACCCCCAGACCTTGGCGCACCTCCCAGTGGCATCAGCTCGCCCCCGCTCGCCCCAGAACCTCGGCAACGACGAAGACCACCGCCGCCACCGTCTACTTTCTCTCCGGCGAAGACTCTGGTAAGAATCTGACCACCCCTATCTTTCTCTTTCACGCACGCATCCTCGCCACTTCCTTGCGCATCTAACCATGCTTTCCATTTTCTCTGGCATGCTCCGAAGCCTCGTCTTCAACCTCACCTGAGCACGCCCGACGACTCCACGAACTCCGGCGAGCAATTGTCGTGAACCCCGTGCGCCCCTGCCCTACGACAACCACGTTGAGTACCAGTACGTCACTGCGAACCTAGTGAGCACCTCCTTACTCTCCCTTGCTTCCTCTATCGCCAGCCCTGCCGCTGTTTGACCGCGCCACCGCTCGCTGTCGCCCAGCGCCGCCCATCTGTGACCGAGCTAGTGTGAGCCGTAAGATCTTGATCGTAGCGTTGCGATAGAACGTGAACGAAAGGGTAAGTAGCAATCTGTGCCGTGTGATCAAGTGTGATCCAACGGTCCTCAGTGCATGATCCGAACGAATCGGTACCAGCCAGTAGGAAAGCGACACGTGGCCCAGAGTCTGTTTTAAAAACAAGATTTGTCTATTAGATGTTCCAATTTGAAAAATTCATAACTTTCAAACCACACGTCCAAATTTTGCAAATTTTATATCAATGGAATCAGCAAGACAAGTACTTTCTGACCATGCACTTTTTTTAGTAAAATGCTTCTGTTAAATTGATTGTTTTTGCAGAAACTTGTGTATGCATGTTTAGAATATAAAAATTGTTCTAAAATGATTTCGGAGATAAAATCTTTGGAAAATGGTTTATTTTGAACCTACTGACCCTAGGAATCAATTGGTGGTTTCAAAAATGTATTTGGTGAAGCAAAAGAATAAAACCTTGAATTAAAACATTTCTAGCCAAATAAAAATATGGTTTAATTGTTAAAAATGATTTTGGAGGAAAACCTTTGGGAAATGTTTTGATTTAAACTCTCTGACCCTAAACACCAAGTTTTAGGACTTAAAAATATATTTGGTAAACCCTATAAAGATTGCTACTTTGATAAAGGCAATTTCAACCACATAAAATAATGATTTGGTTTGAAAATGGTTTATAGGTAAAATCTTTTGCAAATAGTTTTGCCACTTTATAAAATGACCAATAAGTGTTTTAGAATGTTTATAACCTATTAGAAACCACTTTTTTGTAAATAAAACAATGTTGGGAATGCTTGCATGCATTGGTTTGTTTCTATTATTTTATGTGATGTTGCTTGAATGGTAGATTGAAATATTGCTTGCTTGATTAAATTGTAGTGGAATTTGAAGAGTGTGAACATTGCAAGATCAAGGAGTGAACTTATATTCTCTACCAAAAAGGCAAGTGATGCTTCATACTTTTGTCCCATTATTTTCACTATGCATTAGTGATATTTCTAAGTAGGACTTGCATGGAATTTTGCTAAGTATAAACTATGCCATGGGAAATCCTAGTAGATGAAACCTTAGTAGAATTTTCCTAAGTTAAGATTCCTACTACTATCATGCTTATCTTAGCTAGTAGAAAACAAGGGTGGAATATATATTCATACTATGGAATATTTCTAAGTCAAGGACTTGTGTTTTGTTTAATAAAACAACTAAGTGAATGAATCACCTGGGTGGAATGGAAGGAATGGTTTGTGTTGAGTGGTTCACAAGGCCCATTTCTATGGTTTACCTTGTGTATCTCACTTGTGTATGGCCACCCAGGAACAAAGAGATTTGAGATGTCAAATGTTGAGAAGCTTCAAGTGCAGCCACTTGGCATTATGGGCTCTGCCTGGATCATATAGGTTGCAATAACTTAGCCAAATGGACAGTTGGTGGTAGGGGATGATAGGTTGAACGGCCCATTCTGGTCTAAGGGAAGGCTTCGAAGATCTTGTCTTGGTGAAACCAAGTCTTGTGGGGAAAGTGGACCACCTCTGCAGAGTGTAAAATCTAAGTACTTAGCCATGTCCCTGGCAAAGGACAATTTGAGCATCAAGACAGGGAAGCTATCAAGAATCTCATCATCCCAATTTCTAAGTTAAAAACTTGTGGTTGAACAAGGGTTGAAGGATCGCCAATTTCTATTGGGAGATCCCTTTGATGATTTTGTCAAGCAAAAACTTAGTGTTTTCAAATGATAAGGAAAAATCTATTTTGAGCAAAGCAAGCCTAAGCTCCACTTAACCAAATGCATATAGATGATAGACACCACTATACTACCATAGTATCACTTGCCAATACAATTCAAATGTATTGACCCTTGTGGCTGTAACTTGTTATGTTGCAGGTTTGTTTTGATATTAGTGAGGTATGTTGAAATAGGTTTACAAGTCTACAACCAACATGTCTGCCTGTGGCACTTTGAAGATGAAGGACCCCATGCTATTGCTATATTCTGCTGCATTGTAATGAGATAGCCAAATGAGCTATGTAAGATGTAATAAATTATTTTATTCCTGGTTATAAAGTTGTAATATGACCTTTGTTTCTTGATATTACATATTAACCGTGGATGCTAGCTATTGATCCAAGGACTAGCATTGTAAACACAGGGATCTCTACCTTATTAAAGGTTGGGAAACTTACAAAGCCTCCCCATCCTCTCCCTAGCTTCCTACATCGCCGGCGACACCGCTGTCAGACCACGCCGCCGCCAGCCACCGTCGCTCGCGCCGCCAGTTCCTGCCAAGCGCCTTGTAGCCGTAGGATCCATTTTGACTGGCTAGGATTAGATCTAGGCGAAGAGGTAAGTTTGAACCAGAGCCAAACGATTTCACTTTGATATAACGCTCCAGAGAGGTCGATCCACGCGAACCGTTATTGACCAATAGAAACGCTCCACGTGGCCTGTGTTTGTTTTAAAAAAACCAGAAACTTGTCTATTAGATGTTCCAATTTAAAAAATTCATAACTTTCAAACCACACGTCCAAATTTTGCAAATTTTATATCAATGGATTCAGCAAGACAAGTACTTTCTAACCATGCACTTTGTTTAGTAAAATGGTTCTGTTAAATTGATTGTGTTTGCAGAAACTTGTGTAGGCATATTTGGAATATAAAAATTGTTCTAAAATGATTTTTAAGATACAACATTTGGCAAATGGATTTTTTTGAACCTACTGACCATAGAAATCAATTTGTGGTTTCAAAAACATATAGCAAAAGAATAAACTTTTGACTTAAACCATTTCTAGTCAAATAAAAGTAATGTTTATTTATTAAAAATGCTTTTGGGAGAAAATATTCGGGAAATGTTTTGGAATAAACTCTCTGACCCCAAGAACCAAGTTTTATGATTTAAAAATGTATTTGGTGAACCACATAAAATTGTTGTTTTGCTAAAGGCATTTTCAACCACATAAAATATTGATTTTGTTCAAAAATGGTTTAAAGGTAAAATCTTTTGCAAATAGTTTGGCCACTTTATAAAATGACCAATAAGTGTTTTAGAATGTTTATAACCTATTATAAACCACTTTTGTAAATGAAACAAAGTTTGGCATGCTTGCATGCATTGTTTTGTTTCTATTATTTTATGTGATGTTGCTTGGATGGTAGATTGAAATTGTGCCTTGCTTGATTGAATTGTAGTGATTTGAAGAGTGTGATCATTGCAAAGACAAGGAGTGAACTTATATTCTCTACCAAAAAGGCAAGTGATGCTTCATACTTTTGTCCCATTATTTTCACTATGCATTAGTGATATTTCTAAGTAGGACTTGCATGGAATTTTGCTAAGTATAAACCATGCCATGGGAAATCCTAGTAGATAAAACCTTAGTAGAAATTTCCTAAGTTAAGATTCCTACTACTATCATGCTTAGATTAGCTAGTAGAAAACAAGGGTGGATTATATTCATGTTATGGAATATTTCTAAGTCAAGGACTTATGTTTTGTTTAATAAAACAACTAAGTGAATGAATCACCTGGGTGGAATGGAAGGAATGGTTTGTGTTGAGTGGTTCACAAGGCCCATTTCTATGGTTTACCTTGTGTATCTCACTTGTGGATGGCCACCCAGGAACAAAGAGATTTGAGATGTCAAATGTTGAGAAGCTTCAAGTGCAGCCACTTGGCATTATGGGATCTGCCTGGATCATATAGGTTGCAATAACTTAGCCAAATGGACAGTTGGTGGTAGGGGTTTGATAGGTTGGAGCGCGTCCATTCTAGTCTAAGGGAAGGCTTCTGAAAGATCTTGTCTTGGTGAAACCAAGTCTTGTGGGGAAAGTGCACCACCTCTGCAGAGTGTAAAATCTAAGTACTTAGCCAGTCCCTGGTAAAGAACAATTTGAGCATCAAGACATGGAAGCTATCAAGAATCTCCTTATCCCAATTTCTAAGTTAAAATCTTGTGGTTGAACAAGGGTTAAAGGATCACCAATTTCTATTGGGGGATGCCTTGGGTGATTTTGTCAAGCAAAAACTTAGTGTTTTTCAAATGATAAGGAAAATCTATTTTGAGCAATGCAAGCCTAAGCTCCACTTAGCCAAATGCATATAGATGATAGACTCCACTATACTACCATAGTATAAACGCCAATACAATTCAAATGTATTGACCCTTGTGGCTGTAACTTGTTATGTTGCAGGTTTGTTTGATGTTAGTGAAGTTTATTGATTAGGATTACAAGTCTACAACCAACATGTCTGCCTGTGGCACTTTGAAGATGAAGGACCCCATGCTATTGTTATATTCTGCTGCATTGTAATGAGATAGCCAAATGAGCTATGTAAGATGTAATAAATTATTTTATTCCTGGTTATAAAGTTATATTATGACCTTTGTTTCTTGATATTACATCTTAACCGTGGATGCTAGCTATTGATCCAGGGACTAGCATTGTAAACACAGGGAACTCTACCTTATTAAAGGTTGGGAACCTTACAGATGGTATCAGAGCATTGTGTTGCCTGTAGGATTTGTAATCCTAGGATTGGACAAAAACCCTTAGAAAAATAGGAGTTGATTTTGTTCCAAAACTTATTTGCAAACAATCTTGTAAACTCTTTCCTCAATCTATTGATTTTAACTCTACATCTCTTCTATTTCAAACTTGATGGACATAGCCTACCCCATGGCCAAAGACTTCACCATGAGCAAAGGACTTCATCAACTCTAATGACTTCAACATCTTCAAGAGATTTCAACCTTATTCTCAACAAGGACTTCAACCTTGGATATCACTAAGGACTACAAGTGAGACAAGAAATGTTGCTCAAGACTTGAAGACTAAGGGAATACAACTTAGAAGGAACCATCATCACTTTGAAGTTTTGTGACCAAGATTCAAGAAATTCTCCAAGGATACAAAGATCTTGTTCATGAAGAATCAACTAAGAAGGATGGAAAGATATCAAGTGAACCATATAGTTGGACCACCATGTTTAGTTTAAATTAAACACACCAACTTATGTGGTGTAACAAAAATATTTTTGTTGCCTATAAATGTGCTTGAAACTTGTTATTTGAGTGGAATGTTTGTTAGTGATTGCTTGCACTTTGCTTGTGTGAATTGTAAAGTGTGTGATTAGAATTATTCCCTTGGAGATATTTTGCCTATTCTAATCCCAATCCAACCCAAACAGATGACTACTCCAAGAAACTCCAACATCAAGAATGGCAACAACAATAACAACCAAGAGACCAATATGAGAGAACTCATAGTAACCCAAACCTAGTTGAACCAAGTGACAGCTCAATTTTTAGCCAACACTAGTGAGGTATATCCAACCATGCAAAGGTTTTTGGAATCCCAAACCCAATTGTTGCATAAGGTGACAGATCAAATGATCAACATGGGAGACAACCTTTCCCAAGGAGTTTGTGACAACAAGGATGTCAAGGATGATATTCTAGAAGGAACTCAAGCTTGCAATGTTTGTGGAGACAAGGATCACATTTCCAAGGAGCATGAAGATCAATGCCCCAATTGTGAAGAGAAATATCCAACCAATCAATGCCCCACATCTCAAGCTACTTGTTATCTATGTGAAGGAAATAATCATGTCCCTATCCAATGCCCCATCTATTCCATAGTTCAACAAAGGAAACAAGGTGGAGTGCATCAATAGTTTGTAAACCCTCATGAAGGAACAACTTCTACCAAGAAGGATGAAGGCAAAGTCAAAACTATGCATCATAAGGCCAAATCTAAAGTGACCACAAAGTGTTGCTACTCTTGTGGAGAAGAAGGTCATATCTCTAGTAACTGCCCCAAGAAGAGAGAAAGATTTCCCACCTTTGTGGTGAAGTATGAAGAGCATGAACTAGAAGAACTCCTAGCTTTGGAGAGACCCAAAAAGAAGAAGAAGGACATAAGCCAATTGCAATGTTACAATTGCAAAGAAATGGGACACTATGCCAGTGATTGCCCAGATAAAAGAAGAAGAACCAAGGAAATAAACAATAAGAATTGATACCAAAGAAGAAGAAGGATAATAGCCAAGTGATGTGCTTCAAATGCAAAGAGCTAGGCCATTATGCAGACAAGTGTCTAGAGAAGTTTCAACAAGATCCCAAGAAAGCCAAGATGTAATCTAGTTGGAAAATTTTTAAGGGTGGTAGTACCCTAGATGCTTTGAGCCAACTTGTAACCCCTAGCCTTCCCAAATCTCGGGACGAGATTTATTTTAAAGGTGGTAGCCTATCACATCCCAAGATTTTCCAAATCTTGTAATGTGAAAAATAAATAAAAAAATAAATAATTGTTGAAATTTAGGGTGAAAAGAAACTTTTGTTTCTAAATGGAAACTTAAAATCCCATCTGGAACAAACTTTGGTTAACATTTGAATCCAACTAAACTCAAATCAAGTAGGATGCATTCTTCTTAAATGCATCTAGAAATTTAACACTTGAGAAATAAACCAAAACCCCAAAACCCTAATGGAATAAAATCATTTTCAAGTTTTCTCTAAGACCATGGATTTGATCCAAATAGAAATTTGTCAAACAAACATTTCAAAATGATCAAGAATGACAAATGGAAATATTATAAAACCATATAAATTGATTTCATTCAATTTGTAGCCATAGATAATATCTTATGAATTTAATAAGATAAGGATATTTAATACCCAAAGCTAATAAAGCATCTATCTAAAAATCCATACCAAATGGTGAGAAAATAATCCTAAAGATATTTAAAAGTATAAATAAACATTAAATAAGATTTCACAAATTGGAGTCACCAAGTTTGGATCTATAAATAAAAAGATATGGATTTTATAAGATGAAGAAAGAAATATTAAATAAGGATTATTTAAAGAACAAATTAAATCTTGGCCTAATCCATTAAGCAAATGGAAAGAATAGAATCCAAATCCAAATAAAATAAAAGGATAAAGAATTTCCAAAATAAAATAAAATGGCATTAACCATTCTATCCCTATTTTAATAAAGACAAACCTCTTATAAGAATAATTATATAATTCATGAAAAAATAGTATTTTGGAATTTACCCAAGTGGAATAAAAGTTGTTTAATTAATTTTAAAAAAAAAATTCCAAATAAAATTTAGGGAATTAAAACTATATTTAATTCCATTGGAATTAAAACAAATACCCAATTCAAATGATTTATGAATCATATTAAATACTTTCCAAATAATTCAAGATGAATTATTTGAACCCAAATAAACAAATAAAAACCTACTGAAAAAGATTTGGAAGGATTTAGAAATTTAAATGGTGTTTGAAAATATTATTAAGTCTTATTTGATTTAAAACAAGGGCCTTTTTGAATAATTAAAAAGACCCCAAAAAGAATAAAATTTTATTCCAAAATTGACTTCAGATTATATTACTAATCAGCATTTAAATCCACACAAAGTTTTGTTGAAATTTGAAATTCAAAAGTTGTTTGAATTGCTTAGACAAAATCAAAACAGAAATGGAAATAGAAAAAGAAAAAAACAAAGCAGTATTAAAAAAACAAGGTCGACCCAACACATCTGGCAGCCCACTAAGCCCAACCCCAGCCCACTCCTTCTCCCCCGCGGAAAAACGCTTCGCACCAGAGATTCTACCCGCACAGTCACTAACATTCTGACCCCACCTCCCCTGTCTCTCCTTTGCTGACGAAACGACCCCACCGCCACCTTATCGTCGTTCCCACCCGCGCCAACCTCGCTGCCGTTTCTGGCCGAGAATCAAACCTGTTAAATTCGCCTTTAAATGCTGGAGTAAACCCCGCCCCGATCACGCACACTTAAACCCCTGATCCTCCTCCCCATTTCCCCTCACTCGCCTCCCCCTCTCTGCCCCCAGGCCGAGCAAATTTCGACCTGGAATGCCCTCTGCTCCGACGACCTGTCCGGCCAATTCCGGCGTTGTCTGACCACTCCTCGCCCCCCCGTGCATGCGAGGGTTTAGGGTTCCTTCTAAGTTGTGTTTCCTTAGTCTTCAATTCTTGAGCAACATTACTTGTCTCACTTGTAGGCCTTAGTAATATTCAAGTTGAAGTCCTTGTTGAGACTAAGGTTGAAATCACTTAAGTTGGTGAAGTCCTTTGCCCATGTTGAAGTCTTTGGCCATGGGGTAGGATTTGTCCATCAAGTTTGAAATAAAAGAGATGTAGAATCAAAACCAAAATGGTTGAGGAAAGAGTTTACACGATTGTTTGTAAATAAGTTTTGGAACAAACACAACTCCTATTTTTCTAAGGGGTTTGTCCAATCCTAGGTTTACAAATCCTATAGGAAACACAATGCTCTGATACCATCTATAAGGGTCCCAACCTTTAATAAGGTAGAGATCCATGTGTTCACAATGCTAGTCCCTGGATCAATAGCTAGCATCCACAGTTAAGATGTAATATCAAGAAACAAAGGTCATAATACAACTTTATAACCAGGAATAAAATAATTTATTACATATTACATAGCTCATTTGGCTATCTCATTACAATGCAGCAGAATATAACAATAGCATGGAGTCCTTCATCTTCAAAGTGCCACAGGCAAACATGTTGGTTGTAGACTTGTAAACCTATTTCAACATACCTCACTAATATCAAAACAAACCTGCAACATAACAAGTTACAGCCACAAGGGTCAATACATTTGAATTGTATTGGCAAGTGATACTATGGTAGTATAGTGGTGTCTATCATCTATATGCATTTGGTTAAGTGGAGCTTAGGCTTGCTTTGCTCAAAATAGATTTTTCCTTATCATTTGAAAACACTAAGTTTTTGCTTGACAAAATCATCAAAGGCATCTCCCAATAGAAATTGGCGATCCTTCAACCCTTGTTCAACCACAAGTTTTTAACTTAGAAATTGGGATGATGAGATTCTTGATAGCTTCCCTGTCTTGATGCTCAAATTGTCCTTTGCCAGGGACATGGCTAAGTACTTAGATTTTACACTCTGCAGAGGTGGTCCACTTTCCCCACAAGACTTGGTTTCACCAAGACAAGATCTTTCAGAAGCCTTCCCTTAGACGAGAATGGATGCGTTCCAACCTATCATCCCCTACCACCAACTGCCCATTTGGCTAAGTTATTGCAACCTATATGATCCAGGCAGAGCCCATAATGCCAAGTGGCTGCACTTGAAGCTTCTCAACATTTGACATCTCAAATCTCTTTGTTCCTGGGTGGCCATACACAAGTGAGATACACAAGGTAAACCATAGAAATGGGCCTTGTGAACCACTCAACACAAACCATTCCTTCCATTCCACCCAGGTGATTCATTCACTTAGTTGTTTTATTAAACAAAACACAAGTCCTTGACTTAGAAATATTCCATAGTATGAATATATATTCCACCCTTGTTTTCTACTAGCTAAGATAAGCATGATAGTAGTAGGAATCTTAACTTAGGAAAATTCTACTAAGGTTTCATCTACTAGGATTTCCCATGGCATAGTTTATACTTAGCAAAATTCCATGCAAGTCCTACTTAGAAATATCACTAATGCATAGTGAAAATAATGGGACAAAAGTATGAAGCATCACTTGCCTTTTTGGTAGAGAATATAAGTTCACTCCTTGATCTTTCAATGTTCACACTCTTCAAATTCCACTACAATTTAATCAAGCAAGCAATATTTCAATCTACCATTCAAGCAACATCACATAAAATAATAGAAACAAACCAATGCATGCAAGCATTCCCAACATTGTTTTATTTACAAAAAAGTGGTTTCTAATAGGTTATAAACATTCTAAAACACTTATTGGTCATTTTATAAAGTGGCAAAACTATTTGCAAAAGATTTTACTTATAAACCATTTTAATATCAAATCAATATTTTATGTGGTTGAAAATGCCTTTATCAAAGTAAAAATATTTATAGGGTTCACCAAATACATTTTTAAATCATAAAACTTGGTGCTTGGGGTCAGAGAGTTTAAATCAAAACATTTCCCAAAGATTTTCCTCCAAAAAGTATTTTTAACATAGAACAACATTTTTATTTGACTAGAAATGGTCTACTACAAATATTTATTCTTTTGTTTCACAAAATATGTTTATGAAACCACAAATTGATTTCTATAGTCAGTAGGTTCAAAACAAACCATTTGCCAAAGGTTTTATCTCAAAAATCATTTTAGAACAAATTTTATATCCAAAATATACCTACACAAGTTTCTGCAAAACAACCATTTTATCAGAAACAAATTACTAAACAAAGTGCATGGTTGGGTAGGATTTGTCTTGCTGATTCCATTGATATAAAATTTGAAAAATTTGGACGTGTGGTTTGAAAGTTATGAATTTTACAAAATTGAACAACAAATAGATCAAATCTGTTTTTATTAGAACAGACAGGGCCACGTGGAACGTTTCTATTGGTCCATACCGTTTTGGTTGGATCGATATCTCTGGTGCGTTGGATTTTAAACAGATCGTGCGGCGCAGAGGCATTCGTACCCCTTCGATCATGCTCTATCGTGGCGCTTGGATCTACATCCTACGGTGCACAGCACGCTAGCCATCGAGTGGCGGCGGCAGGTGGCGTCGCACGCTCTGTTCGCGGTGGTTCTGGCGAAGCAGGAAGGAAAGGAGGGAGAGAAGATGCTCACAGCGTTCTCAGCGTCATGGGGAAGCTAAGGCGGTTGTCGTTGGTGAAGGGGCGCACAGAGTCGACTAGGATTCCTCGCCGTAGTTCTGCCTGGCGTCGTCGGGGACGTTGCTACAGAGCACGGGAGAGGGAACAGAGGATGTTGTTAGACGCGTAGAAGGGTAGGGAGTACGGGAGCATCAAAGAGAGGGGGCGGCGCGGTCGGATGTTACCAGTAGAGATCGTCGGAGTTGGAGCAGACGGTGGTGCTGCTGGTTGTTGTCGTTGCCGACGCTCTGGTGTTTGCGCGGATGAATGGGAAGCACAGGGAGGTGCGCCGGAGGCTGGGGATCACGCTCGTGTGGTCGATGGGCGAGGGGCAGCGAGGTGTGGCCGGAATTTGTCAGGGAGTTCATCAGAGACAGGGGCAGTCGAGGTTGTAATTTGGGCAGCCTAGTGGCTCCGGTCGAGTGGGATCTGAGGGGAAAAGAAGAGGAGGGAGAGGCGCTTAAGAGGGCGAGGTCGCCGAGCTGTTTCATGGCATAGTTAATGCGAATTCACGCCGGATTTCAATCGGCAGTAATGGACAGAGAGGGGGCGCGGTCAGCGGCGGGTGAGGACGACGACGACGTGGCCGTGGGCCTGGTTAGTCAGCGAGTGAGAGTGTGTGGGGTGGGGTCCGGTTGTCATTCGCTGTGCGGGTCAATTCGTGAGTGAGAGAAAATGCTTTGGGGGAAAAGGAGAGGTGGGCTGCTGGGCTTAGTGGGCTAGCTGGGCTAGGCTGCTTTGTTTCATATTTTTTCTTCTCCTGTTATTTTTATTTTTCCAATTTGATTTTCTGCTTTGATTTTGTTTAATCTATTCAAACATCTACTTGAATTCAAACTTCTCTCAAACTTTATGTGGATTCAAACACTGATTATTTATATATTCTGAAGTCAATTTTGGAATAAATCTTTTATTCTTTTTAGGGTTTTTTAATTATTCAAAATAGGCCCTTGCATTCATTCAAATAAGATTTAATAATATTTTCAAACTCTATTTTGAATCTAAATCTTTTCAAATCTTTTCAGTAGGTTTTATTTGTTTATTTGGGTGTCAAATAATTCACCTTGAATTATTTGGAATGTTTTTAATACGATTTATTAATCATTTTAATTTGGGTACTTGTCTTTATTCTAATGAAATTAAATATGGTTTTAAATCCATAAATTTTACTTGGAAGATTTCTTTGATCTTATTTGAGTTAATTAAATAAATTTTATTCCACTTGGGTAAATTCCAAACTTTATTTTCCCATGATTTATTTAATCATTTCTTAAGAGGGATTTTGTCTTTATTCCAAAATATAAATAGAATTTGGTTAATGCCACTTTATTTTATTTGGAAAAAACTTTATCCCTTATTTTATTTGGATTTGGATTATATTTATTCCATTTGCTTATGGATTTGGCCAAGATTTAATTTGGTCTTTAAATATTCCTCACTTAATATTTCTTTCTTTATCTTATAAAATCCATATCTTTTTTTATAGATCCAAAGTTGGTGATTCCAATTTGTAAAATCTTATTTAATATTTAATTATCCTTTAAAATCCCTTTAGGATTACTTGCTCACCATTTGGTATGGATTTTTAGATAGATGCTTTATTAGCTTTGGAAATTACTTTTTCCTTATCTTATTAAATTCATAAGGTTTTATCTATGGCTCCAAATTAAGTGAATCCAATTCACATGGCTTTATAATATTTCTATTTGTCATTCTTGATCTTTTTGAATTGTTCGTTTGACAAGTTTTATATGGATCAAATCCATAGGTTTAGAGATAGCTTGGAAATGTTTTCTTCCATTAGGGTTTTAGGGTTTGGGTTTATTTCCCAAGTGTTTAAATTTCAAGATACATTCGTCGAGGAATGCATTTCACTTGATTTGGATTTTGTTTGGATTCAAACATTAACCAAAGTTTGTTCAAGATGGAATTTTAAGTTTCCATTTAAAATCAAAAGTTTCTTTTCACCCTGAAATTCAACATTTAATTATTTTGTTTATTTATTTTGCACATTACAAGATTTGGAAAATCTTGGGATGTGACAGAAGGAGTACTAGGTTGTGCAAATCGTACTGTCACACTCACACCCCCGGATAAGAAACGGATTAGATTCAAGTCTAACTTTGAATCAAAATGGAGTAAGCTAAATTCTCTTAAGGGGGTTAGCATAGATAGTGTGCTAATTGTGAAAGATTATCCGGAGGAATTACCTGCAATGCCACCAGATAGAGATGTTGAGTTTCTGATAGACTTGCTGCCAGGATCAGGGCCAATAGCAAAGAGACCTTACAAGATGTCAGTTGATGAGTTGAAAGAACTCAAGAAATAGCTTGGGGAATAGTTGCAGAAAGGATTTATTCAACCAAGTTCTTCATCTTGGGGTGCACCAGTTTTGTTTGTTGAAAAGAAATATAGAAGTCAAAGGTTATGCATAGATTACCGTTCACTCAATGAGGTAACTATCAAGAACAAATATCCTTTGCCAAGAATCAATGACTTGTTTGATCAGCTAGAAGGAGCCCGAGTGTTCTCAAAGATTGATCTTCGATCAGGCTACTTTCAGCTAAAGATAAGGGAACAAGACATACCTAAAACTACTTTCACCACTAGGTATGGATTGTATGAGTACACCGTGATGCCATTTGGTTTGACAAATGCACCAGCCTACTTCATGAATATGATGAACAAGGTGTTCATGGAATTTCTTGACAAGTTCGTTGTCGTTTTCATCAATGACATTTTGATCTATTCCAAGAGCAATGAAGAGCATGAAGAGCATTTGCATTTTATACTCGAGAAGCTTAGAGAGCATAAGCTGTATGCCAAATTCAGCAAGTGTGAATTCTGGTTGAATGAAGTCGGATTTCTCAGACATATTGTGTTAGGAGATGGTGTAGCAGTTGATCCCGCAAAAGTGTCAGCTGTAACTGAGTGGGAATCTCCTAAGTCAGTGAAGGAAGTGTGTAGTTTCCTTGGCTTGGCAGGATACTATAGAAGGTTCATTGAGAATTTCTCAAAGGTAGCTAAGCCCATGACGGAGTTACTTAAGAAAGACAAGAAATTTGATTGGACTGAAGGATGTGAACTCAGTTTCCAAGAATTGAAGAAGAGACTAGTGACAGCACCAGTCTTATGTCTACCAGATTTGGAGAAAGATTTCCAAGTATATTTTGATGCATATCACCAAGGATTAGGTGCAGTTTTGATGCAAGAAGGGAAAGTTGTGGCTTATGCCTCGAGACAACTCAAAACTCATGAAGTGAATTATCCTACTCATGATTTGGAATTAGCCTCTGTTGTCCATGAACTCAAAACATGGAGACATTATCTTTTGGGAAAACTATGTGAAGTGTTCACAGATCACAAAAGTTTGAAGTATATCTTCACTTAGAAAGAAATCAACATGAGACAAAGAAGATGGCTAGAACTCATCAAGGACTATGACTTGAGTTTGCAATACCACCCCGGTAAAGCAAATGTTGTAGCGGATGCATTAAGCCGTAAAGTTTATGTAAATGGCCTCACTAAGGGAGAGTTGCCAGATGATCCGTGTGCCTAGATCTCAGATTGGAGATAGTGCCTGAAGGACATCTCATGTCATTGGATGTTCAACCCACATTGTTGGACAGGATCAAGGAAGCCCAAAAGATGGACAAGGAAATTGAAGAGATTAAGGAAAAAATTAGCAAGGGGAAAACCAAAGGATTCCATGAAGACGAACAGGGTACTTTATGGTATGGAAAACGTATCTGCATTCCGCAAGATCCGGAGCTTCGGAAACTGATCTTACAAGAAGCACACAACTCACCATATTCCATTCATCCGGGTAACACCAAAATGTACATGGATGTGAAGGAAAGATTTTGGTGGAATAATCTCAAGAAGGACATTGCCGAACATATTGCTTTGTGTGATGTATGTAGTAGAGTGAAAGAGGAACATCAGAAACCAACATGATTTTTACAACCACTACCTATTCCTAATTGGAAGTGGGACAAGATTGGCATGGACTTCATCACCGGACTGCCAAGGACTAGATCAGGATATGATTCTATTTGGGTCATGGTATATCGCCTAACTGAAGTGGCTCATTTCATACCCGTGAAGACAACTTATACAAGTGCTAAGTTAGCGAAGATTTATATGAATAGTATTGTGTGTCTACATGGAGTACCCAAGAGTATTATGTGTGATAGAGGAACTCAATTCACTTCCCATTTTTGGAGGCAACTTCATGAGTCATTGGGAATGAGATTGGAATTCAGCACTGCTTTTCATCCCTAGACTGATGGACAGACAGAAAGGACCAACCAGATTATAGAGGATATGTTGAGGGCATGTGCCCTAGATTATGGTGCTAGTTGGGATGAAAGTCTGCCTTACGCAGAATTCTCTTACAATAACAGCTATCAAGCCAGTAGTGAGATGGCGCCATTTGAATTTCTTTATGGAAGAAAGTGTACTACACCATTGCTATGGAGTGGTGTTGGAGAAAGAAATTTGTTCGGACCAGAACTAATCAAGGAAGCTGGAGAGAAAGTCAAGTTGGTAAAGGACAGATTGAAGATAGCACAGTCCCGACAGAAGAGCTACACAGATCCAAAATGTAGAGAAGTCACCTATGAAGTGGGTGATAGAGCTTACCTTAGAGTCTCACCACTTCGTGGAGTGAAGAGATTTGGAGTCAAAGTAAAATTGGCACCAATGTATGTTGGATAATTCAAGATTCTGAGTCATAAGGGAGAAGTAGCTTATGAGATTGAATTGCCTGAATCACTGTCTGCCATTCATAATGTATTTCACGTGAGTCAGTTGAAGAAATGCCATCCGGAGATGGAAGAGACTTCTTTGAAGTATACTATACCTTTGGAGGAGGTCCAGTTGGAAAGTGATCTCACTTATGAAGAGAAACCTATCAAGATTCTTAAGACTATAGAAAGACTTACTCAGACAAAGACTATCAAATTCTCCAAAGTTCAGTGGAATCATCATTCCGAAGAAGAAGCAACTTGGGAAAGAGAAGACGACCTTCAGAAAGACCACCATCACCTATTTGCTAGCCAATCCGAATCTCGAGGGCGAGATTCACCTTAAGGGGGTTAGATTTGTAACATCCCAAAAATCATGGTTTATAAAGTTTGCATATCATTCATGCATCCTCATGCATTTGGTTTATTTTCAAACAAGGTTTCAAATCAGAAACCATTTGTTTTTCCTATTATTTCATGTAAGCAAGACAATGGCTTTATTTCTACTCTCAAATATGAGAATACTTGGATTCAACCAGAAAAGTTCAAAAGAGGATTTCAAAGCTTGCTCAAAGTTTCAAAACAAGAATCTAAATTAAAACCATTTATATGCCTATTATAAATATTTAAATAAGGCATGGTTTTATTTTATTTTCAATGGGCCAAAGTATTTTTGAGTAAACATCAATTTTTTATGCACAAATATGTGCATGGATCACTTTACAAAAATCTAGAAGTGGTTTGAATTCAAACTCATTTGAAATTCATTTGAAATTGGATTCTGAAAATCAAATTAAAAATAGAAAAGGAGAAAGGAATTAGAAAAAGGCGAGCGCTTCCATTCTGGCCCATTCCTAGAACCAGCCCACTAAGCCCACCCGGGCCATTTTCCTGTGCTCTCTCTCTCTCACGCAGCTCCACCTGATTCTTGACGCTTGGACCCCACCTCAGCCTTTCTTCCCCAAATCTCGCCCACGGACAACGTCGCCACTGCCGTTGTTGCCGATAATGGCACGGCGTAATTAGCCTTGAACCTGCAAGCGTTTCCTGTCGTGCTGCTACCTACTTAAGCCCCTACACCCCACGGTCATTTCCCCACAAAGACACTCGCTCGCCACCAGTGCCAAGATTTGAATCGCTTGTTGCCCGACGAACTCTGGCATGTGATTACTGTGAGCTCCGACCGCCCCTTTTCTTCTGGTTCAAACAAGCGTGACCCTCGTGTCCTTGTGCACCTTCTTATGCCTCTAGTTTTCCTGATCGTGACCCAGGTCGCCGTCCCCGTCCACCCCCACAAACAACCGAGCCGCCGCTCAACTCTGTCGAGCAATCACGGTAATTATCGAGCGCCCCTTGACCCCTCTTGCATACGACTAGGTTCACCATGTCCTTGTGCAGCTACTGATGCTCCTGCTTTGTGCTGGGGGTGATCCAGAGCGTCGTCAACATCTCCGTCCGCGCGAACCCTACGCCGCCCGCAACTCCGACAAGCCCTAGCCACCACTACAACACGCCCCCGTCCCAAACGCGACCACGTTGAGCTTCCTCGCAACCATGCGTTGCTGGTAAGACCAATCGCAACCCCCATCCCCCTCTGAATTCTTCGGACCATCACCACCAATAGCGCCGCCGCCCCTGAAACCTCGCGCGCCACCAGTTCTTGGCCAAGTCGTCGTGGGCCATTAGATCTAGATCCAGCGCGTCAAATTAGATCACTTAACAAAGGGGTATGATTAGATCTGGCCCGTGCATTGTCCCTTAAATCCAACGGCTCTGGATGATCGATCCAAACTAACCGGTACGGGCCAATCAGATGCGCCCACGTGTTTAGAATTTTGTTTTAAAATCTGATTTTGAATGTATTAGTTATTCAAAATTGTAAATTCAATAACTTTTGTTCTATTTATCCAAAAAATACAAATAATATATAAATAGATTCAAAAATTAAACCCTACACATCTGTAGGCTTGGTTTTGTATTTTGACTCTGTTAAAATAGAATTTTATGAAGAGACATTTGTAGGCTTATTTTGTATATAAGAATTATTTATAAAATGTTTTTAAAGCCAAATTAAGTTTATTTAGTGTATAAATGTTTAGTTTAGTGTTTAGTAATGTTTACTTGTCTTGTTGGGTTTGAGAAAAATCATCACATGGCATTTGCATGCATTCATATATTTTTGATTGATTTATTTGAATGTAAATTGGTGCTGTCATTTTATGTGTAGATTTTGGTGCTAGTGGTGATTGTGATTGTGAGGATTGTTGCTACTCCCCCAACTACCAAGGCAAGTGGTGCTTCATATTTTTGTCCCAATATTTTGACTATGCATTAGTGATATTTTGTATAGGGCTTGCATGATGTTTTTGCTAACTATCTATATGCTATGCTTGGGAAATCCTAGTAGTTGTAGACTTGTTAGAATTTTATCTAAGTTAATATACTTGCTATATTGCCATGCTTAGCATACCTAGTAGAAAACAAGGGTGGATTATATACATGCTATGGAAAATGTTGCTAAGTCTTTGACTTGAGTTTTGCTTAATAAAACAACTAAGTGAATGGATCACCTGGGTGGAATGGTATGTTTGGGTTATGTTGAGTGGTTACACAAGGCCCATATATATGGTCTACCTTGTGTATCACACTTGTGGAAAGCCACTCAGGAACAAAGGGATTTGAGATGCCATATGTTAAGAAGCTTCTAGTGCAGCCACATGGCAATATGGGCTCTGCCTGGATCATATATGTTGCAATAACTTAGCCAAATGGACAGTTAGTGATAGGGTGATAGGTTTGGGAACACGCCCATTTTGGTCTAAGGTAAGGCTTCTGAAAGGTCTTGTCTCGATGCATGTCGAGTCTTATGGGGAAAGTGCACCACCTCTCGAGAAGGAAGAATGTAAGTACTTAGCTGTGTCCCCAGCAATGGACAATTTGAGCATCAAGACATGGAAGCTATCAAGAATCTCCTCATCCCAATTTCTAAGTTAAAAACTTGTGGCTGAACAAGGGTAAAGGTTCACCAATGTCTATTGGTGGTTCCTTGGGAGTTTTTGTCAAAAAAAACTTAGTGATTTCAACTGATAGGTAAAACCTATTTTGAGCAAATCAAGCCTAATCTACACTTAGCCAAATTCATATAGAAGCTAGAAACTAATATTCTACTAAGGTATCACTTGCCAATACTATTCCAATGTATTGACCCACTGTGGCTATAACTTGTGATGTTGCAGGTTACTCTGATGAGGATTAGGGTTCTGAGTCTACACTCAACATGCTTGCCTATGTCACATGAAGATGAAGACTTTACTTTATTTTGTTAAGTTGAACTCTTGTACTAGCCTATGGCTATGGAGTTGTAAAGGACTATGTTATCTCTGGAATGACGATGTAATAATGACCTTTGTTTCTGTGCACTTCATCTTAAACTGTGGATGCTAGCATTTGATCCAGGGACTATCATTGCAATTAGAGGGACCTTTACCTTTATAAAGGGGGGGGGGGTCTTACACTTAATTTCATAAAAGGTAGCATCAGGAGCAGGTGGAGAAATAGGAGTACTTAGGAAATCATTGTTGTTTGTGCTAGTGAAGTCACACAACTTGGTGTTCTCAACAGAGTTCATTTTGCCAAAATTGGAGCAAGCCAACAGCAGCAGCAGCAACTAGAGCAGGAACTAATTTTTTTGTGTTTTTGATAAGAGAAAGCAAACCAAACTAAACTATTTTTTTGGATATTTTGATAAAAAGAGGCAAACAAAACCAAGAAAAATAAACTAAGAAAAAAAACAAAGTAAAGAGAAAGGTTGTGAAGGACTCCCCTTTTGAAGACGTCCTTAGCCTCCCCGGCAACAGCGCCAGAAAAGTCTTGATGGTGAGTGGAAGCTTCGCTGGGAGACCCCAAGAGGAAGGTATGATGAGCATAGCAGCAAGTTTTCCCTCAATAAGAAACCAAGGTTATCGAATTAGTAAGAGGAAGGAAACGACTCAAAGGTGTTGCTAGCAACTTGGAAACTTGCATAACACAAACTCAAGACTTTGCCCCAACGAACAATGAGGTTGTCAATCTCACCGGTTTGATGAAAACAAAGGATTAACTGTATGGTGTGGAAGGTAATAGTGGTTTGCAGAAAGTAAACAGTAACAGTGGAAGATGTATCAATGGTAAACATTGGACCGGGGTCCATAGTTCACTAGAGGTCTTCTCCTTAAGATAAGCAAACATGGAATGTTGGGTACACAAATTATAGCATGGCAATTGATATGACTGAGCAAGGCATAACAATGCAATTCTAGACATTCATGATCCTATGAGATTTGATTGGGCAATACAACAAGATACATAGACCGCCATCCAACTCCATCTATGACTAGTAATCCACCTTCAGGTTATCATCCGAACCCCCTCCAGTATTAAGTTGCAAGCAACGGATAACTGCTTTAAGCAAAGTGTGTAAGGTAAACAGTCCACTTGTTCCATGAACAAGAGACCGTTGTTTTCTCCCTAGTGGCAACAACACATCTACAACCTTAGAGATTTCTGTCACTTCCCTTAGATTAGATAGAGGCATGAACCCACTATCGAGCATAAATACCCCCTCTTGGAGTCACTAGCATCTACTTGGCCAAGATAGCTACTAGAAACGGAGAGCATGCAAGATCACAAACAACACAGACATGATAGAATCAATAAGACAAAACCATTAATCAATCTGACATAGTAATCTCAATATCCATCGAATCCCCGTAAACACAACATGCATGATTACAAATAGATGATCTTGATCATGAATGGAGCTCACAAGATCTAAACATGGTATCACAAAGGAGGAGATACAACTATCTAGCTACTACATGGACCCGTAGTCCAAGGTGGAACTACTCACTTCATACCGGAGGCTGGCATGACAAAGAAGAAGGCCTCCGGGATGATCTCCCCTCCGGCAGGGTGCCGAGAAGAGCTTCAAATCCCCCCGATCTAGGGATGATGATGGCAGCTGCTACTGACGGTTTCGTGGAATATTGATCAGGTACTTAGGGTTTCTGTATTGGGGGGTCTTTATAGGCGAAGAGCAAGGCAGAGGCAGCCAGGGCGGCCGCACCCCTAGGCGCGGGCTGGGCCCAGCCGCGCGACCAGGGGGTGTGGCCCCCTGGTGGTTCTCCTCCGTCTCGTACTCTAGCTTCGTGTTCCCCACGGTAAAATATTGACTTTAGCTTTTGTCCCGTCCAATTCTGAGAATATTAATTTTCTTCCTTTCTGAAACCAAAAATAGAAGAAAACAGGCAACTGGCACTGTGACATCTTGTTAATGGGTTAGTACCATAAAACATATAAAAACACCTCAAAGTGTAGACAAAGCAAAGCAAAGTAGATACTAAACAAGCATGGAACATCAAAAATTATAGATATGTTTCCGACGTATCACATCTTCATCACCACCATCATCTCCATCCATCCCATCTAGATCTTGTTGTAATTCTTGCACTAGTTGTGGATTTATAGAAGTACTATTCATCGATAATCATTTCCATTACCACTGTCATGATGCTATCTGCCTCCATGTCTGAGTAGATCATTAGTTCTTGGGGAGATGGAGAAACCCTAGTATATGATTGATATGAGATAGAGATTATTATGTTATACATCATTATATGTATGTGTTAATTGTCTTCATCTTGATGTTGCGAGTTGTGCACCTCCTTAATAATTGCCTCTTACAGGGACTTGATAAAGGGGATTACTTATTGGTAGACGGAGGGATGGTAGCACTTACTGTGACTATAAAGTCTTTGTCATCCTTTACGTACTAACATGGGGAATCAACAAGAACTCATTAATCCATGTCCATGCCATGGGAGAAATCCCTTAATAGCGGGATGATACGATTGATGTTGTTTATCTGTCAGCTGTGGTTATGAAAAATGGTGTGAGCAGTGGTTGCTGCCTAATCATCCATATATGGAGCTCCTCCCATATACATGCATATCATGAGAATATTCGTTATAATAATCTTGATCGCTCAGTCTAAATTGCTAGTGGTGTATCCACCACTCCTCGAGAATGCCTTTCCCCTATTCTAGTTTCAGTCTTTCTTACGCATGCGATTACTATTTTCTGCATTAAGTTTTACTTCATTTTACTTTACTGTTTCACTCAACCAAAAACCCAAAAACAATTATACTTTCTTGCATCTCAGAATTATTCCTTAAGTACTTCATTTAGTTTTAGTTAAAAGCATTTTAGTCTTTCGCCTACTGCTCCTTGTGGGATCGATATCTTTATTTCAAAACTAGCTATAAACGATCTGTGCACTTGCAGTCATCAAGCTATTTTCTGGCGCCTTTGCTGGGGAGCTTAGCGCTATAAGTCAGTTTACTTTTAGTTATTTACTTTTGTTGTACTAATTTTTTATTTGAGTTGTAGGACCATAACAATGGACAACACTCAGCATTTAATGCAGCTTGAGGCAGTAAGGAATATGGGTTTTCCCATGGACGCTTTTAAAACTGTCAATAGAAGCATAAACCCCGATGGTATAAAGATCCATCCTATATTATTTGAGTTACTTAACTCTAGAAATTTTGCAGGAACCCATGAAGAGAGTCCATATGGACACTTACAATTCTTTGAATATGTTTTTGGTTCATTTATATTTGATGATTGTGACCTTGATAAGGTTAAAATCCAGTTGTTTAGACAAACTCTCTCTAATAATTTTTGCAACTGGTATAGATCCTTTTGTGCGGAAGCACCAAGGACATGGACGGATTTGACAACCAATTTCTTGTCAAAATATTACTGAGAAAGCAAAGCTTACATGATGAGAGGTATTATTATCAGTTTCAAAAATAATCCTAATGAGAGTTTATATGAAGGCTATCTAAGGTATAAAAGCTATCTAGATAATTGCCCCATCACCGTTTTCCTGATTGGTCAATCACTCATACTTTTTATGGAGGGCTTGATAATAAAAATAGAACAATCTTAGACATCGCTTCTAATGGTAGTTTTCTATCTTATACCTATGACGAAGCGTGGAAATTAATAATGAAAATGAGGGAGACAACAGAAAGTCATGAAAATAGGGAGAGCAATATGGATAGTTTTTCTAAATATGCCTGTGTTAACGACTTTCTTACAGATGAAAGGACTTGTGAAATTATTAAAACCCTTGGTATTGATTCTTATTCGGTAAAGAAAATTATTCAGAATTATGCAGGGCATTTACAGGTACCTGCAAGATGGGATCCTCATAAATCCCTCGAAGAAAAGAAGCGATCAAGAGAGGACGTATCATTGGTAGAATTTTCCTCTGAACCTATTCAAGATAATATTTAAAGAAGTGCAGGGAGGAAGAACGTATAAGGAGAAGATCAAGGAAACCAGGAAAGAACCCCGCTGCTACCAATGAAAATATTATCATATTTAAGGATCTTATGGAGGCAAGAATCATAGAAAATGAAGTAGTTATGCTAGACTCTAAAACTTCAGACTTCATTACAGGTAAGATACAAGGTAAAGAAACTTCTAAACCCATGACTCCTATATACTGTGGAGAAACTTCCTTATACGGAATTTGTGAGCCGATTTCTACTATAAACATTATGCCTTGATCGCTTTATGAGGAACATCGCTACAGTTTAAATAATCCAGAAGAGCAATTGGTGGACACTACTATTAAATTTTTTAATAGAACTAATATAAAACCGGAAGGTGTTATTCGAAATATCTATGTTTTTATTGGACCACTCATGTACCCTCTCGATTTTCATATTGTTGATATGCCTCGAGATACTTTTTTGTTCTATTCTTTTAGGCGGCCTTTTGTCTCTATAACTAAAGCTTGAATTGATAATAAGGAGGAGGCTATTTCCATGATGTTTGGAGAGGAGGAAATGGCATTCCACTTCGCCAAACTTAAAAAGAGGCCATATGAAATAGAAGATATCAAGGAAGAGAAAACAATTGCCGAGCTAGCCGCAATTCATTTCAGCACTCCCCAAGATGAATTAGAAAGGAGTTTAATTAATTGGGGAGAAGCATTAGATTATGAGGAAAGACAAGACATTGATGATTACCTTGACACCATTCCGAATGCACAAAACCCACATGACTATGAAGAACTGGTAAGAAAAGGTGACGAAGCACCTCCGCCAATTGAATTGAAACGACTTCCAGACAATATGAGGTATGAATATTTAGATAATGAAAACAAATGTCCTGTTATTATTAGTAAAAATTTATCATAAAATTAAACAAATAAACTTATTTCAGTTTTGATCAAACACCGTGAAGCATTTGGCTTTAATCTAAGTGATATTAAAGGAATAGATCCATCCATTATGACACATAAGATTACCATGGTTGAAGATGCTGTACCTGTAGTTGACACACAAACAAGGCTTAATCCTAAAATGAAAGAGATAGTGAGAAAAGAAGTTATACACTTACTAGATGCAGACATAATATATCCTATTTCTGATAGTAAATGGGTTAGCCCAGCTCATTGCATACCAAGACATGGGGGTCTTGATGCTGCTATGAATGACGATGGTGAACTAGTTCCCATAAGGCCATGTGCATCGATTTTATAAAACTAAAACATGAGACACAGAAAAATCATAAACCTATACCATTCATGGATAGAATTTTAGAAAGACTAAGCAATAATTCTTATTTTTGTTTTCTTGATGGTTATTCTGGTTATTCTCAAATTGCTATACAGCCCGAGGATCAAGAGAAAACAACTTTCACATGTCCTTATGGTACTTATGCTTATAGATTAATCATGTTTGGCTTATGCAATGCAACTGCAACCTTTCAAGAATGTGTTTTAAAAATCTTTGATGATCTTGTTGAGAAGACTATGGAAGTTCTAACAAATGATTTTGTTGTTTGTGGAACAACATTTGATAATTGTCTCTATAATTTAAGTAAGGTTTTGCAGAGATGCAGGCAATCAAATTTAGTTTTGAATTGGGAGCAATGCCGATTCATGGAAAGAGAAGGTAATTTTTTGTACATAAGGTTTCAAAAAAAGGTATAGAAATAGATAATACTAATATAAGTGCTATAGAAAATCTTCCCATACCTCAAGACATTAAAAAATTAAAGATGTTTATGGGACATTAAAAACATATTAGTTTCAGCACCTATCATGCAGCCTCCAAAATGGGATGAACCTTTTAAAATCATGTGTGATGCTAGTGACTATGTTGTAGGAGCTGTGTTAGGACAACGAGACGGGAATAATTTAAATGTTATTCATTATGCTAGTAGGACTCTTAATAAGATTCAAAAAAATTATGCTACTACTGAGAAAGAGTTCCTTGCTATAATTTTTTCCTATGACACTTTTGATCTTACATTATTAATTCTATAGTAATAATTCATACAGATCACCAAGCTTTGCATCACCTTCTTGTGAAAAAGGATGCAAAACCCAGGTTGATTAGGTGGGTATTATTACTACAAGAATATGATTTACAAATAGTAGATAGCAGGGGTAAGGATAATCCAGTAGCAGATCACCTATCTAGGATGGAGGGAATAATTACCGACCCCGTACCTATAAATGAGTCATTTCCGGGAGAATACTTAGTAAAAATTGAAGTAGTTGATCCGTGGTATGCAGATTATGCTAATTATCTAGCAGTAAAATTTGTACCTCCTGGTATGACAAGAAATAAAAGAATGAAATTCTTTAACGATATCAGACATTACTTTTGGGATGATCCGTTTCTTTATCGTCATGGACCTGATGGAACAATTCGAAAGTGCGTTCCTAATCATGAAATTGATGCAATTTTGCAAGCTTGTCATGGCATCCCGTATGGAGGACATCATGCAGTCAAGCGAACTGCAGAAAAGGTACTTCAGTCCAGATTCTATTGGCCCACCACAAAGGTATGTGGAATATTGTGATGCTTGCCAGAGAAGAGGTAATATAGACAGAAGACAACAAATGGCAATGAATTATAGTCTTATAATTGAACCATTTGATGTATGGGGAATGGATTACATGGGACCCTTTATAGAATCAAATGGTTACACTCATATTATTGTTGCTGTCGATTATGTTACTAATTGGGTTGAAGCTATCTTAACCAACCATGCAGATGCAGTCACATTCATGAAGATGATCAAGGATGTCATATTTCCCAGGTTTGGAGTTCCTAGATTTTTAATTACCGACGGTGGTTCTCATTTTATGAAAGGAACTTTTAGGAAAATCCTCGGAAAATATGGAGTAACTCACCGTTGCTTGACCATATCATCCCTAAACAAGTGATCAAGTGGAACTCTCTAATAGAGAACTGAAGACCATACTCGAGAAGACGGTGGATAAATCAAGAAAAGATTGGTCATACAAGCTAAATGACACTCTTTGGGCATACCGAACTGCATTTAAAAATCCGATGGGTATGACACCATATAAGATGGTATATGGTAAGGCGTGCCATCTACCTTTAGAATTGGAACATAGAGCCTTTTGGGCAATTAAGAAATTAAACTATGATCTTAAAGCAGCAGTAGAAACGCGTTTATTAGACATACATGATTTAGATGAGTTTAGGACTGAGGCTTATGAAAATGCTAGATTGTTTAAGGAAAAAGTAAAAAGATGGAACGATAGAAAAATAGAGGATAAGGTCTTTAAAAGCGGATATAAAGTTCTGCTCTATAACTGTCATCTTAAGTTGTTTCCAGGAAAGCTCAGATCAAAGTGGGAAGGCCCTTATATAGTTGAAGAAGCTTATGTATCGAGAGCAATGAAGCTCCACGGTAAAACACCCTCTCTTTCATGGATAGTAAATGGACAATGCTTGAAGCATTATCGTGCAAAATAAGATATAAGTGCAATCACCTTACTAATAATTACCCCAGAAGAGTTGATTGAGCAAAAGTATGGAAGAAATGGTAACTGGAAGAAGGATAAGATTGAGACGAAGTGAGTAACACTATGGTCGAGCTATAGACCATAAAAGAGCGCTTCATGGGAGACAACCCATGCGAAATAAAGGGACGAGTAAGTTTTTAAGTAAGTTTTAGTTTATTTTATGATTAAATAAAAGTACACTTGAAGCTCTTGTGAAATAAAAGAAAGTTGGTCATGATAAAAATCTTGTTCAATGAATGTTAATGTTGGTCAAAAAATTAAGTTGACACTTTTCTGTCAAAACTTGGTATTTCATTAAGTTTCAGACTAATAAAGAATTCCCAAAGAAACAGATAAATTTCGATGTATACTGTAACCTTAACGACCAACTATACGACGGGGAAATAAATTTCCAACCGTATAATTGCGGCCGTATAGTTATTCATCGCATCGTCAAATTTTTATGCAAGGATGCATAGAGTTTAACGACCAACTATACAGCGGGAAGAAATATTGCGGCCGTATAGTTGGTACCGCCTTAGATAAAAAAAAAATCTATAGTCGGTCCGCAACTATATGGCGGATCTATACGATCCACGCCCGTATAGTTGCTCGTTAAACCTGGCGGCTAGGGTTTTCAACCTCTCCTTTTAAAGACGGTTGCATCTAACCTTTTTTATTAAGTTTTCTTAGAGCTACAGCCTCCAGCCACGAAAAACGATCGCCATCTCCATACACATCCCTTCTAACAACATCCGTGCATCAAAGCCATGCAACCTTTCCATGTCAACAAAGTTTGGAGGAAGAAGGAAGAGAAGCCCATGAAGAGGATCGAAGGAGCGGAACCAAAAGAAGTGTCATCGTCATCCATCTCAGAGATCAAGCCTCTCCCAAATTGGAAGGACATGTTCCTGCAAAGGATGGACATGATGAGGCAAGCAAATCAGAGAAGGAGCAAGGATGAGTATGTCCCTAATCCTTATCATCACAACATAGGATCTTATTATAAACTTCCTCTTAGTCCGCCACCTCTCAAACCCAAGGAGGTGCGGCAAGATGAGATTCATGATAAGATCTGTCAGTTGGAAAAAGCTTCTAAGGCATGTGTTGAAACTATTGGTGAAGGGATTGACTCCTACTGGATGATGATCAAAGACCTTGAGAAAAAGGTCAATGACATCGATGGTAGAGTTGGTTTCTTGATTAAAAATGTTTTTGAGTTAACAGATGAGAAGAAATTCCTTCAGAGGAAAATTGAAGCTTCAATATGACATGGCCAAGCTCAGCATCCGCCTCGCAAGCGTGGTTAAAGTTAACAACCCAGGAGAGGAAGGCAACGCTCTTCCTACCCAGGAGGAGGAATAGGTACCAGCAAGGAGTTATTTGATCCCTCCTGGCTTGATTCCAAGCTTGGGGATATCTCTAAAACCTTGTAATCAATCTTATAAGTTTATTACTTTCAATCTCGCATTATCTCGAGTTTAGAAATAAAATATTGCATCATTAGGCTTCCCTTCAGGAATAGTCGATCCCTCTTATGAAATTTTGAGTTTATTATAAAATATGGAGCATTGTTGAGTTTGAATTTGTCTTATTGGATATATGAATGGCTTGAGTATGATTTTACTTGCACTTGATGATAGCAATAGTGTAACATCCCAGCATTTAGGAACTAACGAAGGGTAGATTTAGGAATATGGAATGTTGCATGCATTCATTTGTGAAAATGTGGGTAAAATTTTCGCCAAATAAAAATCTTAAGTGATCAATGTTTATTTCATACTTTGAGATTAGGTTTAGTCTTAAAGGATGATTGTTATAAACTTTGATATGATTTTTAAGAAGTTATGTGTTTTGAAATGAGTTTGAATTTTAAAACTTGAGTGTTTGAATTATAATTCAAATGAATTAGATATAAGTTTGAATCTTAATTTAATTAAGAGATAAATATTACAACTTAAACTCTATCCAAAGAAAAACAATAATGAATATGAAACTTATTTCATATTATCAATATATAAACAAGTTACAAAGAATGTAACTTACTGAAACTATTTTCAAACTTCACAGTTTACAAAAGAATAAAGAATAAGAATATCCTTTATTAATAATAATATAATATTTATTACAATTGAAGAAAATGAAAATTATAAAATAATAAAATGAAAAATTACAAAACAATAAGAAAATTACATTGGAACATTCATCTTTCATAAATTCAAAAGATGAATGTTCCAATAGTGTAACATCCCAGCATTTAGGAACTACGGAAGGGTAGATTTAGGAATATGGAATGTTGCATGCATTCATTTGTGAAAATGTGGGTAAAATTTTCGCCAAATAAAAATCTTAAGTGATCAATGTTTCTTTCATACTTTGAGATTAGGTTTAGTCTTAAAGGATGATAGTTATAAACTTTGAGATGATTTTTAAGGAGTTATGTGTTTTGAAATGAGTTTGAATTTTAAAACTTGAGTGTTTGAATTATAATTCAAATGAATTAGATATAAGTTTGAATCTTAATTTAATTAAGAGATAAATATTACAACTTAAATTCTATCCAAAGAAAAACAATAATGACTATGAAACTTATTTCATATTATCAATATATAAACAAGTTACAAAGAATGTAACTTACTGAAACTATTTTCAGACTTCACAATTTACAAAAGAATAAAGAATAAGAATATCCTTTATTAATAATAATATAATCTTTTTTACAATTGAAGAAAATTAAAATTACAAAATAATAAAATGAAAAATTATAAAAGAATAAGAAAATTACATTGGAACATTCATCTTTCATAAATTCAAAGCCAAAAGTCAAATGACAGCCAAGAGGGACAAATTCACTAGCCAGGAGAAAGTAACCTGGTAAGAGTAAGTTCAAAATTCTGAACATATCCACAAGTGCATAGCAAACACACAGGCAGGACACATGCCAGCATGCATGTAGTGTGTTGTCAACCTCACAGAATAGCCCAATCTCACAAAACCATAAGCACAACCGTGGGAGGCACTAGTGCATCATCCCACTGCACAGCACACAAGAACATCCAGTGTAGACAGCAGCTAAACCAAGCACCACAGCCAGCAACCACACCAACTAAGGATCAACCAAACATCACCAGGATGGTGACATAAGGAGGGGGATGGATCAGGTGGACAGCAAGATCAAGCCCAGGAGCTAGGAGGAGCAGGCTAGCTCAAGATCAAGCACAGGAGTCCAGCAAAAACTAGATCAAGATCATCATCACCAACTTACTACACCATCATCAGATTCTGTGGTGAGTTTCATAAAACCTTCACATAATCTAATCATCTTATTCAGAGAGAAGCATGTGTTTTTTTATAAAACAAAACCTCAGAAAGTACCCAAGTGGGGTGAATCCATCATAGGGATTTTTTTGAAACTCTAAAGGCAAACAACAAAGTACCAGGATCCAACCAGAGCTCAGAGCAACATCCTTTCTCTGGTTGTTAAACTATATTTTACAATTCAATCGTACATATACCTATGATCTATTTCTAGGCACATCCTTAAAGGAAGGGTAGCACCTTAGAAACAGATCTTTGGGATCCATAGATTGAGCAAGATCACTATCATTTTTTCAAGCTTTGATCCAATAAAGAATAGCTGGTACCACTACCAGGACTATCTAGATGAACCAATTAGATAAGATCTGAATCCCTAAGCCTCAGACCAACATCATTGGTCTTAGGGAATTCAGAGAAGAGCATCTCTATTTATCTTATAAAGCCAAGTTTGTCTTAAGCCTCAAACAACCCAATCAACGGATTAGAGTTATTCTTGTGTGCCATACCATGATGGTGTCACAAGAACAATCCAATATGAATCAGGAAAGACAGTAAATCATCATAGATTCAGACAATCAACTAACTAATCATTTTCCTGTTAACACATGAATCATAACTAGGATATTCCTATGTTACACTTCACTGTTTGTTAATTCCCAAGCTAACAGCACTAAGACAGTAGCTGTATCCTATCATAATCATGACCATGAATCAAATAAACAGTGGAAAGCTATCAAGTCATTGGCTTTACCAAGCATGTTTCCCAAACAATTACCTCATGTGAATCAGATGCAATCCAAGCATCAAATCATCTATTAAGCCACCAAAAACATCATAGATCATTTTAAGCAACAAGCTTTAGGCCAATAATCATTTAGCATGTGTACAGACCATCCAAACATGATTCAATTCATCCAGCACATGATCAATCACATCACAGGAACCCTAAATGGATAATCATCCTAATCTGAATCAGATAGTAGCCAGAAAGGACACTGCCAACATCTAGCATCGAATCAGCAAGCATAGAGAGCACCAGGGAAGGGGAATCAAACTCACCGTAGGTCCTCGCTAAAGAATAGAAGAGGAAGCAGAGGGGCCGACGACCATGGCGGCACGGGGAGCACCCTAAAGGGGGCACTGCAACCCGCACGGCGCCACGGCAGCGACCCTGATCATGCCTCGAGGTGCAGAGCAACACCTCGACACACGACGACCACGACAGCACATGGATCCATGCCAATCCCCAAACCCTAGGGTTCGGGACGGCATCAATCCATCGCAGGAGATCCCTACACTACTAGGAAAACGGCTATAGGTAATCAGCACATCCGTGGCTCACATGGTTGAAGTGCCCCACGGCTAAAACAGGCGTGGCTCACCAGTGGGCAGTGCCCTACTAGTAACTAGAACAACCATTGGCAACATGACAGTAGTGCGCCACAGATGTGTGTGGGCCAGGGGCCTGTTGGCCGCACGCCAAACATCTGTAGCGCACTACAGTCATGTGTGCCACGGTTGTTAGTGTCATCTGTGGCACACGTGGGGGGGTGCGCTACGCCTAAGCGCACACCCCCCTCTGCTGTGAAAACTTACAAAGCATGGCGACTCGGCCTAGTGCGCCACAGGGAGAGACATCTGGCGCACATGGCCTAGTGCGCCACGGTTGTTCTACTCACTGTGGCGCACTAGGTCGTGCGCCACTGGACGTGTCGATTTTTAGGACAGCACTTTATGTGCACATGTGTGACCACACATCCACCACCCCACACTTCACTTTCCCCTTCTTCTTCCTCCTTAGATCTAGTCGGGATCTTCTCCTTCCCACCTCAATTTCTCCACCCATTCACCATTTTTAGCATGTAAAACTTGCTTTGGATGTTACATAAGTAATAGAGGAAGGTCTCCGGTCTCATCTCCTTCTCCGGCCGACGCGCACCTCTCCTTTCTATCTTTTCTCGCGATCGGTCTCTCATCTCGGTAAGTTGTCCATGTAAGGATGTGTTCATGTGTATATGGATGATGTGCTCATATGTATGTAGATGATCGATGCTCATGATGTGTGTATGTGGAGAGGATGGTCATATGTGTGTGTGTATATGGAGAGTATCGATGATGCTCATGCATGTGCGTATGGAGAGGATAATGATATGTTCATGTGTGTATGGATCGGTCTCGATCTCTCTCTTTTGTTTGTATGTGAACAAGTTGCCATTTGTTTTGCCAAAATGTTGATTCATTTCCATTTTGGCAAGACTTTGGCCTTCATAAAGGTCCTAATTTTAGGATAGGTCATGCCGAAATTTTCTATCGACCATTGCATGCATGCATTCATTATGTGGTTCTAATAGACTTCAAAATTGTACCGTGTACACCGTGCAGGCAAAAATGGTCCGCATAATGAGCGAAGGCATTGTGGCTAGATTTTTGAAATGTGCGACGGCCGACATGATACGAAATAACAAGACGGATATAAGATGTCCGCAGAAGATGCAAACTCAATGGGTGATCGACCAGTATTCCGGGAATCTGCAGCGCACTGCTCGCCATGGTTTCATGGATGGATACACTCGTTGGATAAGCGATGACGTAGATGATGGAGACGGTGAAGGTGTCCAACATGTCGATGATCATCATCACGGCGAGAACGGGCGAGATGATGAAGAGTCTCCTGGAGTTGGTGACGGTGCGAAGGCACCGGGATGATGATGATCTAGATGCGGAGGAGCGAGCGGCGATGGAACAACGTCGAGCTGGTGCGGGACCCTTATGTGCAAGAGCTGCTTCTCAAGCAGACGAGTAACGCCAGGGCTGCCGCTAGAGAGAAAGCCAAGCTTTCGCAACTTGAGAAAGACACGGTTACTCCATTGTATGAAGGATGCAGGCCCGATGATACCCGGTTGAATGTAACGCTCAAGGCTATGGAGATGAAGGCAAAGCACAAATTGAGCGACGCAAGCTTCGACGATATGATGGCATTACAGCACGATCGTCTCCCGGAGGGGAACACATGTCCAACTAGTATCGAGGATGCCAAGAAAATCGTCTGTCCTCTCGATCTACCGCACGTTAGATATCACGTATGCTTCAACGATTGCATCATTTATCGGGGCGAGGACGCGGAGAAAACCACATGTCCGGTGTGCGGCGTGAGTCGATACCAGAAAGGGAAGAAAGCACCTCGAAAAGTGGTATGGTACTTTCCTATCACTCCTCGTCTGCAGCGCTATTTCGCGGACCCTAAGGAAGCGAAGCTCATGCGATGGCATGCGGAAAGGAAGAAGCCAGGAGATGATGATGACCCTGAAAAGGATGAGCTGCTGACGCACCCTTCAGATGCTAGCCAGTGGAAAGCATTGGACCTCGAATTCCCAGAATTCGGTGGAGATTCGAGGAACATCAGGCTTGGTGCGAGCACCGATGGACTCAATCCGTTCGGTAGCCAGAGCAGCACGCACAACACTTGGCCCGTGTTTGTATGGATGTACAAACTCCCTCCATGGTTGTGCATGAAGAAGAAGTACATACAAATGAGTATGCTAATTCAAGGGCCGAAACAACCTGGTACCGACATCAATCTGTTTCTCGGGCTGTTGAAAGAGGAGCTAGCCATGTTATGGGAATCTGGAGCCAATACTTACGACGCCGTCGCACAAGATTATTTCACTATGAGAGCCGCGTTGGTCACTACGGTGCAAGACTATCCAGGTTGCGGGTATATCTCGGGGCAGGTTATCCAAGGATTCTGCGCATGCGTTAGGTGCATGGATAACACAAGCTATCTCCAACTAGAGAAAGATCCAGGGTCATCGAAAACCGTGTTCATGGCGCACCGGAGGTGGCTCGGCAAGAATGATCCATGGAGAAAACGTGGAGACCTGTTCGATGGCAAATCAGATACCCGAGGAATCCCAGAGCGTAGGAGCAGCGAAGAAGTGGAAGAGTTGCTGAAAAACTGGAAAGATTGTCCTAAGCCTGGAAAGAAGCGAAAGAGGCAGCAACAAGACAAGCCGCTGATGAAGGTATGGAAAACAAGGTCATTTTCGGGAGTTGCCATCTTGGAAGTTTCTCCGACGCCTCATAGCCTCGACATCATGCATATCACGAAAGCGTGTAGAGTCTGGTCACCACCATAATCAACATGCCAGATAGGACGAAAGATGGTCCGAAAGCAAGGCACGACCTGATATGCTTGGGTATCCGGAAGGAGCTTCACGGAGGACGCACTACTCCTGATGATCAGGAAGATGACGATGATCATGAGTCAGAGACGACACAAGGTCGTCGGAAGGGTAAAAAGTTCAAGAAGAACGAATATTACTGCCCTCCTTCTTGCTTCACTCTAAGCCAGGATGAGATCAAACAGTTTTTCAAGTGCCTTCTAGGAGTCAAATTTCCTTACGGCTACGCGGGCAAGATAAGCAGATACCTAGACGAGGCGAAGCGAGGTTCGATGGCATGAAGTCTCACGACGGTGCCGTGCTAATGACGCAGGTACTTCTGGTCGCACTAAGAGGGATAATGGACGAGCACGTCCGTGAAACGTTATTTGGCCTATGCAAGTTTTTCGACGTCATCTCTAGGAAGTCGATTGGCTTGAATCGGCTCGGAAGGCTACAGGAGGAGATCGTGGTGATACTATGTGAGCTTGAGGTCTACTTCCCACCTGCATTCTTCGACATTATGGTGCATCTGCTGGTCCATGTCGTGGAGGACATCGTATAACTCGGGCCGATGTTCCTCCGCAGCATGATGGCGTTCGAAAGGATGAACGGACACATCAAAGGATACGTTCAATAACAGGTCCCGTCCGGATGGAAGCATAGCCAAGGGCTTTCGGCGAAGAGTGCATCTCTTTACGCACGAATTATCTAGACATCGAGAACCTGCCGGTCTTCCGTCAATGTACATCTTGGCAAGCTCGACGGATCTGGTCACCGAGAGGGTCATCGCATACTGCATGCAGCCTTCGATTTTTGACGCGCAGACTTTGATCGAGCAAACCTCGTCGCGCTATAGTATTTAGAACTGGTCGATCCTTGGGTATAGAAGCACAAAAGGTTAATCGAGAAGAAATCGATGGACGGGGCATACAGAGGACGCAGGGAGAAATAATCAAAGAGCACAACTCAGATTTCACGCGTTGGTTTAGGCAGACGCTCCTTGATAATCCCCCGCGCTCGCATTCTTCTGACACGGAAAAGACCATATTCACCTTGTCGCAGGGACCAATGCAAAACCTGGTGACCTATCAGGCGTATGATATCAACGGCTACACATTCTACACGGAGGAAAAGGACAACAAGTGTGATTATCAGAACTCAGGCGTAACGTCGGAATTCTACACCGATGACAACGTGAAGGAAAGATTCTACGGAAGAATCGAGGAGATCTGGGAGCTTGACTACTGTGGAGAAAAGGTGTCGATGTTCTGTGTCAGATGGGCAAAGAGCGTCGAAAGAGAAGACCGGTATTTCACAACCATGGTTATACCCGAAGCAGCCAAATCCAAGGCCACCGGTGCAAACGTGGCCGCGAAAAATGAACCGTGGGTACTGGCTACCAAATTGGACGAATGTTTTTTCATTACCGACCCGAGAAAGCCTAGCCGTGTTGTCGTGAGGAGAGGAAAAAGAAACATCATCGGAATGGATGGAGTCGCCAACGAGCAAGACTTCGACCCTGTCTGTTTTCTCTCAGCCTGGCCATGCAGATCATTAGAGAGAACACACCGGGCATCGCTATAGTGGACCCCTACTACATGCGTGACGGCTTCTTGGGTTCCCCCGCCGAACGACGTATCGTGGCCTCGTACCTAAAAAGAATCCTCGTGGCGAACAAGACAAAGGAATACATTCTCGTGCCTTACTTTCCCAAGTAAGTCGTTATTCACTCGCCACCGTCGATTGGCTTTATTAGATCATCATCATTCTTTTTCCAACACATTCCATTTCAATTTTTTGCGCAGAGATGAACACTGCACGCTCATCTCCTTATCGCCGAAGCATTCCCACGCCACATATTTCGACTCGGGGAGTCTAGAAAAGAAGAAAAACTACGACAAGATCAAGGAAGTTCTGGATGATGCTCTCACTGGCTTTGCCTCGACGAAAGGCACCACCTTCGTGCGTACGAAGGTCAAGTTCTAAGCACGTCTTCAACCACGTGCGGAGTTCCCTGCGTGAAGCAGCCGGAAAAGCGATGAAGGAAGCCTACTCGCACTCCATCACATGAGGCGTTCCTATGACCAGCAAAATTCTACGTTGCGATCATCTCAAACAAGCAATGGGCCGAAGAAAAGGCCAAGATCAATGATTCGGATATTAGACAAGAGATGTATCGCATCCAGCAGCAGTTTGGGGCAATCATCTTTTGTGATGTCATGACTTCGGGGGGATCTTCTACGGAGGAAATATCCCGAATAACCGTGACATAGAAGATCGCCTAGAGATGCAGGGTGACTATAGGAAGTTCATGAGGCAGGCGTCCTCCCGTTCCCTAAGCCGAGCCAGAAGGCTTGATGTTGGCCTAGTTGTAGTTACAAACTATAGATGACCTTTGTGTGTGTGTGTGGACAAGTGTACTTATCTTATTAGGTTTATGAATCATCGCTTACTTATTTTGCTTATTATTATTATATATCAATCAATGTTTGGTTTTTTTGCTTACTGTTTGGTCCTTTGCTCAATTTGGTCCTTCTTTTTTTCCTTACTCTTTTTTCGAGAATAATGCCGATGATTGAAATGTCGTGGCACACTATATATGTGAATGTGCTACGATGGGACTGTGAGCCTTGTGATATGCACAAGTCCAGGTCTTGTGCATCCTACTTGGCTCACCGTTCCATCGTAGCATATTCCTGTGTCCAACGACCTATGTATATATATGAGGCATTCTTTTCGAGTTATTTTTGTCTTTTTCGAGAATAATGCCGATGATTGAAATGTCGTGGCACAATGTATATGTGAATGTTCTATGATGGGATTGTGAGCCTTGTGATATGCACAAGTCCAGGTCTTATGCATCCTACTTGGCTCACAGTTCCATCATAGCATATTCCTGTGTCCAACGACCTAGCTAGTTATATATGAGGCATTCTTTTCGAGCTACTTTGGTATTTTTCGAGAATAATGCCGATGATTGAAATGTCGTGGCACACTATATATGTGAATGTGCTACGATGGGATTGTACGCCTTGTTCTATGCACAAGTCCAGGTGTTGTGCATCCTACTTGGCGTACGGTTCCATCGTAGCATATTCCTGTGTCCAACGACCTAGCTAGTTATATATGAGGCATTCTTTTCGAGCTACTTTGGTCTTCTTCGAGAATAGTGCCGATGATTGAAATGTCGTGGCACACTATATATGTGAATGTGCTAAGATGGGATTGTTCGCCTTGTGCTATGCACAGGTCCAGGTGTTGTGCATCCTACTTGGCGAACGGTTCCATCGTAGCATATTCCTATGTCCAACGACCTATGTATATATATGAGGCATGCTTTTTGAGTTACTTTGGTCTTTTTCGAGAATAATGCCGATGATTGAAATGTCGTGGCACACTATATGTGAATGTGCTGCGATGGGATTGTTCGCCTTGTGCTATGCACAGGTCCAGGTGTTGTGCATCCTACTTGGCGAACAGTTCCATCGTAGCATATTCCTGTGTCGAACAACCTAGTTATATATGAGGCATGCTTTCTGAGTTTGGTCTTTTTGATTTAGGAGTACTTTCTATAAGTGTATCTTCATATGCGACTTTAATTATATATGTTTTTTTCAATAATCGGTTAATTATTATTGTCAACTTATAGATGACGTGGTACGTCGTGTACAAGGGACGGGTTCCCGGAGTCTATGATGATTGGGAAGACTGCCGGAGACAGGTGCACCGTTTCAGCGGCAATAGCTACAAAGGGTACAACACTATGGCGGAGGCGGAAGCTAGATACACGCGCTATCTAGCGGGAGTTAGGACAAGGAACCGGATGAAGACCTACACCTTCGTCGCGGCGGTGATCATGCTTATCTTCTTTGGTTATTTATCCCGCGTTTGTGTCTAGCTAGCTAGTTTAGATGTCTAGGCGAGCTTCCGAGCTCTAACTTGTTCGATCGACACATGTATTCGCATGTCACCAACTACTACTTTGTAACATGATCGAAACAATGTAACTTAGACTATGTATTCATGTATGAGACTTATCTATATGTATTTGTTTCAATCTTGTTTTTCATATTTAGTATTTATATATAAAATTGTATATCTTGTATATGTGTGTGTATATCTACTGTAATATTGTATATAATCTGTATTGCATATAATCTGGCTCGGAAATTAAAAAAAAAACAAAAAATACATCTGTGGCGCACATGGTCTACCTTCTGTGGCGCACTACACCTAAAGCGCACTATGGAAGCTTAGTGGCGCACTAGGTAGTGTGCCAGAAGATCGAGGTAGCGCACCAGCCCAAACTGTGGCGCACTAGCAGTGCGCCACGCTGTCTCTACCTGGCCGTGGCGCACTAGGCAGTGCGCCACGGCTGAGAGATAGCCGTAGCGCAAGGCCCGTGGCGCACTGCTAGTGCGCCACGGATGGGCATTTCGGGTGCGCCACTAACAGCCTGTTTCCTAGTAGTGCTAGGCTCATATCCAATTGGATAGAATGAAAGAGCATCGTTGACAACCCCCTGTTGCACCACGGCGGCGACCAGAACGGCCGATGGCGGCGGGAATCGATGGTGGTGGCATCGCCGGCCACAGGGTCGGGGTCAGAGGAGGAGAGGGTGAACTCGAGGGAGAGAGAGAGGCAGTGAGGAGTGGGCCGAGCTGGGACAGACCCTTCGGGGTGGTCCTTTTGTCTAGAACTAATGGGCCACTAGGGCCTAATAAGTTTAACTAGCCCAGAGATTCTTTCAGGCCTGTTTTAATAAAAAGGAAAAGACCAAAATACCCCTAGAATTAATAAAAGTTTAGAAAATAAAATAAAAGTCCGAAAATTATAAATAAAATCTTTTTGGATTCACAAAAATCCAAACTACTCAAATAAACCAAAATATAAAATTTTAGACATTTAAATTTTATTAGGAATTTTGTAAATTATATATTCCTTATGGAATTTTTCAAAATTATTGAAAGGTGATAAAATTAACTAAAATTCACTTTCATTATGTATTAATATTGTAGTATTTTAGAAAAATACTAAATAAATATTTAATCACCATTTTTAATGTATAATTGATAATTCCTAAAAGAATTATTAAATCAATAAAAGTCAAATAAAAGGGAAATAAAATAATTCAATATATGTTATAAAATATTAAAAAGTAATATTTATAAATCCTTTATTACTAAAAAGGAACTTTTTGGGGTAAATGCATATAAAATTAAATAATGCATTACATTACTTGCATAATCATTTTGCTTCTTTAAATATTGTCCTTACCGGGCAATAATGATGTTTTTGTAGAACTAGAAGATCAAGGTCCAGTGCAAGCATCAGACTTCACTACCTTGCCATCACAAGGCAAGTTCATCACTTGCTCATGTCCTTTGAAGAGTCTATATCAAAGTATTTGCAAATTGTGTGTTATCATATATGTTATAAAAGAAATAAAATATTATTTTCTCAAATAAAGAAATTATAGATATCATCCTAAGTGGTGATATGATGGAGCAATAGAACTTAGAGTTCTAATTGCAATAATGATAATCAAGTAGGGACTTAATAACCCCTGACATCAGTGATTCTAGCGCCGTATATTACGCGTTAGCCATGAGATTTGGAATGGGACAGAGAAGTCAGTTGTATCTTCTTCCTCTCGGATGAAGCCGGATGTGCAGATCGTGGCTGTTATCCTCGTAGCGTGCATATTAATTAGTAATTCGTAGAGGATATGCAGCATATGGGTGGGAACCCTCATCGTCCCACGATAGTTCTGGCATCTATCGGTTTGTACAAACCATTGCCGTAATTCATTATGTGGGCATGGTGTACACCAAGGAGGCATGCGGGGTCGCGAAGGGGGCAGTGATTGGCTTGGACCAACTACTGTGCCCCATATCATGGAATTGTGGACGGGAAAGTATGCCTGTTTGTGCAACAAGGAGTTGATCTCTCATGGGTAAAGTAACGCACCTCTGCAGAGTGTAAGATCTGTAACTTGTTACTCCCTATTCCGGGAAGGAGCTACGAACGCGGCAGGAAAGGAACTCCATGAAAGTTCTGGTCAACCTGTGAAGGCTGGTTGTCATAGTTTTTCAGAATAAAATCAATCTTTGAAGAAAGATTTACAAAAAATTGCATAGTGCCTAGGATTTATAATTCGAGGTGGTAGTTAGAGCATCAAACTTCCCACCTTGCATATAATGAACTTGTTGGGTAACGCTGTTACTCATTCTTTCCTTTGATCCCTTGCTTAGACTCCGAGGATCCCGAAGATGTGCCAATGTATGCAGCCGAATGCCAAGAATATGTGTTCTACGAGGAACCTGATCTGTCTGAAGGAGTTGAAGGAGTGTATTATGAAATCCGCTATGGTGTCGATGATAACGAGTCCAACTAAGTATCCCCAGTTAGTAGTAACCAACGGAGCCGAGCAGCATGGACTCTATAGAATAAGCTGTTGAGCTCAACTCCTAGTCGGAGTTGTTATTTTTAAATTCTGCTGAACACTTTATATTTTGATTTGTAAGTTGGATCTTTTGGAAGTCTTGAACTTCCGCTATTATAATAATAATCATGTGTGTAATTTTGTAATATGGACCCACAATGTTTCTGTTGTAGCACTCTGAGGGATGTGATATTTACGGAACGGTGTTCTGTGGATGTCATGTCAACGACTATAGTGTACTACACATGCAAAGGGTATCTTTGGGTCACATGATTGGTATCAGAGCAAATTGCTTTGACCTTAGGTTGGAAACCTAGTAAAGGGTATTACCTGTAGGAAAATTTAGCAACGATAAAGAATTCTCTAAAAGTAATATAATGGGTATTCAAATGAGAATATTCCGTTATATATTTTAGTGCGATAATTCTTTGTTATGATGCAATATGTCATTGGATACTAATCAAAATTATTTTTCTGATATACAGAGATATGGTACCAAAGTTTCCAAAACAGACTTTGGTAAGGAAAGAGGAGACTCTTGATGATTATCAAGGATCATTCACAGACCAACTTCGCCAACTTTTAAAGCTCTTTAGTTGTCCAACTAGAATTCCAGTGAACACTATCACTTACATTGATGGTCGAATGTTATCCAAGTATCGTGTGAGTATCCAACTTCTAGAGAAGCTTGGATTATATCACGATCTACCTATAGGAGAAGGTAGGAGTCATTTAGCAGCCTATCATGTTGTTGTTGTGGAGGCAATAACTAATATCCGGGAGTAGAAAACTAAGGAGTTAGAAGGTAGCACATTCTCTGTGATACCTCATGATTCTATAGACTCGGAGCCTATACCGGATCATCTTACTTTGGTTAAGAAGCATCCTAAGTTAGCTTCCAAGTTTATGGATAGATACCGAACACTCGTTGTGTCTTTTTATAAGACTCATCAAGTGATTGTTGAAGACAAAAATGACATGTTAGAGGATCTAACTGATCCGGAAAGGAGGAAGCAGTTAGCATTCCAGCTAGAGAAAGAAGCAAGTAGTATTTCAACATCTATCTTTAAGGATATACCTATAGATCCTAAATCTTTTATACCATATCCTTATTCACCAAGACCTGAACCTATACATGATCCTACTATGGATATGCGGTATGCAGTACCACAGGGCTCAGAGGATGGTTCTGACTCAGAACTTCCTATTGAGAATTCGGATGGATGGAGAATTGGATCATATGATGGATCTCATGAACACCAGATGTCCACAGATGGTTCTGACAGAAATTTTGGACAATCTAGTTGGATGGGTGCAAGAATGAATCCTAATAATAGTAGTAGAAATACAATGACAATAGATAATCAGGATGAAGAAGAAGATCCTGAGGAGAAAGTGTTTGAATCATCAACATCTTCTCAAAAACCAGGGAATATACATTATCCAGTGTTTAACTATCTTGCCCATGAGAGCACCTGGGAAGTAGCAGGATCTGTGTATCCTGTTGACAACTCAAGAAATGAAGCTCAGGAGATGCAGGCTAGAGATAATGTTGAATATGTTTCCGAAGACTTTTCAGCTGAGCTGGAGGGAGTCGATGCGCCCAGGTTGAGTAATGACTCAAGTCCTGACACTTCAGATACAGAGTATGTTCCTTCTTAAAGGCCATATGCTCCACAAACTGTGCGACGAACAACACGTCATCACGGTTGGACATCAGGCATGTACGATTAGCATAGTTACTATTAGAAGGAGACAATTAGCTAGTAGTATCAAGTACTATGTATTGTACCCCAAGTAATAAGGTAGTTTTGTAATTATACCTATATGGTATATGTTGTAATGACTTTGTATCATTATGATATTATGTAAAATATGTGAAATGCATATTTGGATTTTCTTTGGATCTTTATTGTGTCACTAGTTCTATGTGTAAAGTCGAGCTCAGAACACATGTGCATGATGTAATTATGAGTATTCGCTTTATGTTGCAGGACTAGAGGGTCATGGATACGGTTGTAGGAATGGAAACTGAGCAGCAGCGGATGGAGCGAGAGGCCAAGGAAAAGGCCGACGCAAATGCAGCAAACCAAGAAGTATTACCACCACCACCAATGAGGCCATTAATGGAGTAGAACTTTATGCAATGCATGCAAATGATGCAAGATACCCAGAACAAGTTCATGGAAGAGTTGCTGGGGAGAGCAAATCAGAGGGCACCTGAAGGTGGAGGAGTGAGTCTACCGGATTTCCAGAATGCAAGACCATTACCTTTTGCATCAGCTCTTGAACCAATGGATGTAGAACACTGGCTAGCAGATACTGAAAGGAAGCTGAAAACTGTAGGTTGCAATGATGAGGAGAAATTGAGGTATGCAACTCATCTTTTGACTGGACCTGCAGCATCATGGTGGGAAAATCAGTTAGCCATGCAACAACCAGGAAGAGAATTTACCTGGGAAGAGTTCAAGCAGAGATTCCGTGAATATCATGTTCCGGAAAGTGTTATGGAGTTGAAGCGGAGAGAATTTGAGGAGCTTCAGCAAGGATATACTAGTGTCATGAAGTACATCCAGGAGTTTAGTCAACTATCTCGCTATGCTGAGGAGGATGTTAACACTAAAGAGAAGCGGAAGAAGCGTTTCCTACGTGGATTAAATCCATTTGTTAGGATGCAGCTAAGGTTAGCCAATAAGCAAACTTATCAGCAGTTATTGGATGCAGCCATTACTTTTGAAGATGACTAAAAGAATGTCCAAGAGGACCGGAGGAAGAGAGCCAAGAAGGAAACCAAGAGGATTCAGGCAAGCAAACCTAAACCCAACCTGGAGTTCAAACCTCGGAATAGGAATTATGGCAACAATAACAATAAAAGTAACAATAACAAGGGCAGTGGTGGAAATCAATCCAATCCGAGAAGGAATGTTATTTGTAACAATTGTGGAATTCCAGGGCATTTCTAGAGGGAATGCAAAAAGCCTGTAGTGATCTGTTACGATTGTGGTCAGAAGGGGCATATCAAGCCAGATTGTCCGAGCAAACCACCTGGAGGATGGCCTACCAAGGGAGGAGGACAAGCCACTGGAGGAAATGGACAACCCAATAAAGGAGGAAATAATGGCAAAAAACAACAATGGAAAGAGGAACCGACCTACCGGGAAACTGAATTGTGCAACCCTCGAGGAGGTGGATAATTCGGAGCATGTAGTGATAGGTACGCTCAATATCCTTACCAATCCTGGCAAAATTCTATTTTATACTAGTGCAACTACTTCATTCATTTCTGAAGAATTTTGTGATAAGTTCGGGATTAGAAGGGAAACATTAGAAAGTCCTATGACCATAGTTACGGCAGGAGGGAATGTGATTGTATGCCACATAAAACAAGATCAGGTTATCTCGATATGTGGTTGTACATATTTCGCAGACCTTTATGTGATTCCTTTGAAGGGAATTGCAGTAGTGCTGGGGATGGATTGGATGATGGAACACGGAGCTCAGATAAACTGTGAGGAGAAAACTGTCTCAATCAAAACTCCAAGTGGAGCAAGGATAGTTTACCAAGAAGATAAACACAGTCATATCATGGTGGATCTGTAGTTGACAATGAAAGAAGTTAAATTGGAAGATATTCCTATAGTTAATGAATTCCAAGATGTTTTTCCAACAGAGCTACCGGGAATGCCACCAGACCGGGAGATGGAGTTCACCATTGACCTAATACCTGGTACAACACCAATAGCTAAAGCACCATATAAAATGGGACCCAAAGAATTGAAAGAACTCAAAGAGAAAATTGATGAGTTGGCTAGAAAAGGATTTATACAGGAAAGTGTATCTCCATGGGGAACACCAGTAATCTTTGTGGATAAGAGAGATGGTGGAAGACGGATGTGTGGTGATTATAGGAATATGAAAAACGTGACTATCAAGAATAAGTATCCTTTACCAAGAATTCAAGATTTATTTGATCAAGTGAAAGGAGTTGGAGTATTTTCAAAGATCGATTTAAGATCTGGATACCATCAAATAAAAATCAAGCCGGAAGATGTTCCAAAAACAGCATTTGTCTCAAGATATGGACACCATGAGTATCTGGTAGTACCATTTGGTTTGACCAATGCACCGGCAATATTTATGAATCTGATGAACAAGATCTTCATGCCATATTTGGACAAGTTTTTCATAGTCTTTATTGATGATATTTTGATATATTCCAAGGATAAGGAAGAGCATGCTGATCATTTGAGAATAGCATTGCAGACCTTAAGAGAACATAAGCTTTATGCTAAGTTCAGTAAATGTGAATTTTGGCTTGATGAGGTAGAATTCCTCGGTCATGTGATCAGTAAGGATGGAATTGATGTGAATCCATCTAAAGTTCAGTCAGTACTAGAGTGGACTGCATCGACCAATGTGAAGCAAATTCTAGGTTTCTTAGGAATGGCTGGTTATTATCGGAGATTCATTGAAGGTTTCTCCAAAATATCCGGACCAATGACCAAATTATTAAGGAAGAATAGACCATTCAAGTGGGATGAAAAATGTGAAGCAAGTTTCCAAGAGTTGAATACTAGATTAACCACAGCTCCAATCTTAGCAGTTCCTGAAACAGGGAAGGATTTCACCATATACTATGATGCGTCTAAGGAAGGTTTGGGTTGTGTATTAATGCAAGATTGGAAAGTGATTGCTTATGGTTCAAGACAACTGAAACCACATGAAGTCAACTATACAACTCATGATTTAGAGTTAGCAGCAGTAGTTTTTGCACTGAAAGGATGGAGGCATTTTCTTTTTGGAGCCAGATGTGAGTTATACACTGACCATAAAAGTTTCAAATATTTCTTCACTCAAAAGGAATTGAATATGAGACAGAAGCGTTGGTTGGAACTAATCAAGGATTATGATTTAACAATCAACTACACTCTAGGGAAAGAAAATGTTGTGGCAGATGCTTTAAGCAGAAAGAGTGCAGATACTCAGCCTAACAATCGGGAGCTACCAAAAGAGTTACAAATGGACTTGGAAAGATTAGAGCTTCAATTCATCAGAACAGAGGTTCTTGGAGGATTAGCTACTATGCAGGTAGTTGTAGAGCAGGACAATGATCTTAAGCAAGAAATTTTTAGGCATCAAGAAGAATATCCTTTTATTGCTGAGGAAATTCGGAGGATATCTCAAGGGAAAAAATCAGTTTTTTGCCTTGGAGATTATGGGTCTTTATGGTTTCAAGACCGTCTATGTGTTCCAGATGTGATGGAGATTAGAAATGTCATACTCAAAGAGGCACATGATACACCATATTCTATACATCGACGGGGTACTAAGATGTATATGGATTTGAAAGAACTATTCTGGTGGAATAACATGAAAAGAGATATTGCCAAATATGTATCTAAATACCATACTTGTCAAAGGGTGAAAGCTGAACATCAAAGCCCAGCAGGACCATTACAACCCTTGGAAATTCCTGAATGGAAGTGGGAGGAAATAGGTATGGACTTCATCACTAGATTTCCCATGACCCTAAAAAGGAAGGATATGATATGGGTAATTGTGGATAGACTCACTAAGAGTGCACACTTTATTCCGGTGAATCAAAAGGATAATGCCGAGAAGTTAGTTGAAGTATATGTCAAAGAGATAGTAAGTAAGCATGGAGTACACAAAAAGAATGTAACTGATAGGGGATCAGTGTTCAGTTCAGCATTTTGGAAGCAATTGCATGAAGCACTTGGTTCAAAGTTAGATTTCAGCACGACATATCATCCGGAGGCAGGAGGTCAAACTGAAAGAACAAATCAAATACTACAAGACATGTTAAGGGCTTGTGCATTGGATTTTGGAGGAACATGGGAAGATCACCTACCATTGGCAGAATTTTCTTATAACAATAGCTATCAGAGTAGTCTGAAGGCAGCTCCATACCAAGTTTTGTATGGAAGGAAGTGTAGATCACCAATATGTTGGTATGAACCTAGAAGCAACAAATAATTTGCGCTAGATTATATCAAGGAAACAAAAGAAATCATTGATAACATCAGGGATACACTAAAAATAGCCCAGAGCAGGCAGAAAAGTTATGCGGATCAAAGTCGAAGATCATGGCATCCAGAAGTGGGAGATATGGTCTATTTGAAAGTAAGTCCCATGAAAGGGGTGAAAAGATTCGGATTTAAAGGGAAATTGAGTCCAAGATACATCGGACCATTCAAGATACTAAGTCAAAACAGAACTATAGCTTATGCTTTAGAGTTACCATCAAGATTGGCTCAAGTGCATAATGTTTTCCATGTGTCACAACTTCGCAAATGTTTGAAAGTTCCAAACGATTCAATCACACACCAAGAGATAGAACTACAAGCAGACCTGACATATATTGAAAAGCCTTGTAAGATTCTGGAAGAAAACTAGAAAATATTAAGGAACAGAGCAATCAAATATTGCAAGGTACAGTGGGAACATCACCCTGAAAGGGAAGCCACATGGGAGAAAGAAGAGGATTTAAGAAAAGCCTATCCAGAACTATTCAGGTACATTTCCACAAACTTCGGGACGAAGTTTAATTTAAGGGGGGAAGTCTGTAACATCCCAGCATTTAGGAACTAATGAAGGGTAGATTTAGGAATATGGAATGTTGCATGCATTCATTTGTGAAAATGTGGGTAAAATTTTCGCCAAAAAAAATCTTAAGTGATCAATGTTTCTTTCATACTTTGAGATTAGGTTTATTCTTAAAGGATGATTGTTATAAACATTGAGATGATTTTTAAGGAGTTATGTGTTTTGAAATGAGTTTGAATTTTAAAACTTGAGTGTTTGAATTATAATTCAAATGAATTAGATATAAGTTTGAATCTTAATTTAATTAAGAGATAAATATTACCACTTAAATTCTATCCAAAGAAAAACAATAATGAATATGAAACTTATTTCATATTATCAATATATAAACAAGTTACAAAGAATGTAACTTACTGAAACTATTTTCAAACTTCACAATTTACAAAAGAATAAAGAATAAGAATATTCTTTATTAATAATAATATAATCTTTATTACAATTGAAGAAAATGAAAATTGCAAAATAATAAAATGAAAAATTACAAAAGAATAAGAAAATTACATTGGAACATTCCATAACTATCCTATAACTAAACCTAAAATAAATCTTCATCCATATATCTATACCTGCAAAACAAAGACTAAATAAAAACAAAAGAGGGTTGGTGTTAGTATTATTTCTCTCAGATATGTCAGTGAAATGCACTTGACAAATTCATCATTGAGAAATTTATAAAAGGGGAAAGTTTCACCAATATGAAAGAATCCATCTTTCATAAATTCAAAGCCAGAAGTCAAATGACAGCCAAGAGGGAAAAATTCACTATCCAGGTGAAAGTAACCTGGTAAGAGTAAGTTCAAAATTCTGAACATATCCACAAGTGCGTAGCAAGCACACAGGAAGGACACACACCATCATGCATGTGGTGTGTTGTCAACCTCACAGAACAGCCCAATCTCACAAAACCACAAGCATAGCCGTGGGAGGCAGTAGTGCATCACCCCACTGCACAACACACAAGAACAGCCAGTGTAGACAGCAGCTAAACCAAGCACCACAGCCAGCAACCACACCAACTAAGGATCAACCAAACATCACCAGGATGGTGACATAAGGAGGGGGATGGATCAGGTGGACAGCAAGATCAAGCCCAGAAGCTAGGAGGAGCATGTTAGCACAAGATCAAGCATAGGAGTCCAGCAAAAACCAGATCAAGATCATCATCACCAACTTACTACACCATCATCAGATTCTGTGGTGAGTTTCATAAAACCTTCACATAATCTAATCATCTTATTCAGAGAGAAGCATGTGTTGTTTTATAAAACAAAACCTCAGAAAGCACCCAAGTGGGGTGAATCCATCATAGGGATTTTTTTGAAACTCTAAAGGCAAACAACAAAGTACCAGGATCCAACCAGAGCTCAGAGCAACATCCTTGCTCTGGTTGTCAAACTATATTTTACAATTCAATCATACATATACCTATGATCTATTTCTAGGCACATCCCTAAAGGAAGGGTACCACCTGAAGGGAATATGCCCTGAGAGGCAATAATAAAATGTTTATTATGTGTATTCCAAGTATATGATAGATTTTTATTTTGCATGCTATAATTGTATTAATACGGAAATGTTAATACATGTGTGTTTAATAAACAAACAGGAAGTTCCTAGTTATGCCTCTCTCATAAACTAGTTCGTTGATTAACAAGATGATCACAGTTTCCTGATCATAGACATTGGATGTTGTTAATAACGAGATCACAACATTAGTGTAATGGTGTGATGAACATTCATCCGAAGTATAGCATTACGATCAAAGTCATTGAGTTTATATTGCTATAAACAAACTACGAAGTAATCCTAATCCTTAGACCATGAGATCATGCCAATCACTAACACCGGAAGAGTTTCTTGTTGACATCAAACGTCACTCCGTAACTGGGTGATTATAAAGATGGCTTCAAAGCTACAAAAGTGTTATGTTGAGAATCATGGATCAAGAGTGGAATTTTTTCATCCCGATGACGGATAGATATGCTCTGGGCCCTCTCGGTGATATCACATTGGTTAGCTTGCAAGCAAGTGATTTGATCACTAGAATGTTATATCACGGGAACAAGAAAAGAGTGCATGTCAAGAATTGAGATCAAACTAGGTATGGAGATACCGATGATCGAATCTCGGACATGTAATATATCGTGAAACAAAGGGATTAAGATACAAGCATAAAAGGTTCCGACGATCACAGGAAAAGTCATCGTTGAATGTGTGGGAGTCGAGATGGATCTCCGTGTCCGCATCGATTATTGATCGGAGAAGGGTCTCGATCATGTCCGCATTATTCACGAACCGTAGGGTGACACACTTAAGGGACACTGGCATCCAGTTGGAGCAAATGTTTCATGCCGAAAGAATAAACAAGCGCAGGAATTTATTTCACTAGATACCGAAACAGGTTTTTGGGTAAAATTGCATAAAGAGGTTATGCATGTGAAATGGAATTCTAGCAAGGGGTTATTTGTGAATGTTTGTCATTAAAGTAATTGACAAAATTCTGAATAAAATAAAAGAGTTTTATTTAATGAGAGTTTGCATTAAATTTGGTGGAAATTTAATGGGAATTTGAGTGGATTTTTGAGTGGAGAAAATTGAAGGGCCATTTTGTGAGTGGAGTGTCCACCCACATGAATGAAGGAGGGGAGGGGGCAGCCCCCATGGCCAGCGGCCACCCCCTTGGGTGCCCCCTCCTCCTATAAAAGGAGCCCCTCCTCTCACTTGTCTCTCACACCTCCTCGTGAAGGATCTCTCTCCCCCTCTAGAATTTATCCCCCATGGTCTCGGACTAGAGAGATACATGTTCCCGGTGGCTATTCGGCAAGAAAGGGTTGTGCTTCCACTGCATCACTGGAGCGAGGAGGCGGAGGTTGCCCGGTGTCTTGTACGTGTGTCCGAGCATGGATGCGCTGCTGCTTTGCGGCGCTAGGAGTTCCTCTCGATCTTGAGATCTACAAGAGATCATCTACATCAACCACGAGTTGAACTCATTAAGCTTTGTCGGTCTTCAAGGGTATGTTCTCTATGGATATACATCCGCCCGTTGTTTGTATCTAGTATCTAGATCTTGGTACATAGTTCCCATCTTAGGAATTTTTTTGTTTTCTATGCTATGAACCCTACAGTGGTATCAGAGCCGGATCTATGCGTAGATACTTTACACGGGTAGTACACATATGAGTATGTGGACGATGATGATCATGTTGTTGCTCCTTAGTTGTAATTTTGGATATTGGTGGCATAGTGGGATGAAGCGGCCCGGACAAACTTTACATGTCCTCGCACATGAGACCTGTTCCACGCTTGACATGCAACTAGTTTGCATAAGTGGCTGGCGGGTGTCTGTCTCTCCTACTATAGTCAATATCTATTTTTCAACGAGTTGTCAACAATTTGGTTATCCTCGTTGTGGTTCATGTTCGTAGGTAAGAACGGTTCTATCTCGAAAGCCCTAAGCCACGTAAAACTTGCAATGGATAAATTAGAGGCGTCTAGTTTAGATTGTTGCTGGGCTAGTGTTATGATATGGTGATGTTGTAAATAGAAGTATGAGATGATACTCTTAAAACACACATAGCGTGTAAACTCCATAGACCTTGGATTTACACATATAGGTATGATAATGATCATACCACGATGCACATGATTGAGATCATCTGCGGGAACCATAACATTTCACTAATAAACATGTGATGTTTGATAGCATCTTATATTGCTTGTTTAGCGCTTTGTTAGCATAATAAAATGATCCCTCTTTTAAATATCAAGATAAGAATGTGTTCTTCCTTTAGTATGCACCGATTATGTTTTCGTCGCTCCAAGACATCACGTGATGATCGGGTGTTCTTGGATCCACGACCATATTTCGGGTGTAAAACGATTACACGCTGAGTACTAAGGTTCTAACTTGGCGAGCCTAGCATGTCTGAACATGGCCTGGAACACGGACCGAAAGGTTAAGCATGAGTCATATAGTAGATATGATGCCCATTTGATGCTCGCCTTTGAAGCTACACCGACTCACGTGATGATCAGACTTGGTGTAGTGGATTTGGTTCATGTAATCACCAAAAAGGCACGAGGGATGTCGTTTTTGAGTGGGAGTTCATTCGTAATATGGATTAGTTGAACTCAATCTATCATACACTTAGTCTAAACTTTACAAATTCTGTTGTAGATGGCACCACCTGCTTTTAATTTCAATGTGTTCATGGAGAAAGAGAAACTTGCAACGAACGGTAGCGACTTTACCGAATGAGCCATGAATTTGAGGATTCTCCTCTCTGCTGCACAAAAGCAATATGTGCTAGAAGCGCCGTTAGGCCCCCCACCTTTTGAGGATGCCCCTGACGAGGAGAAGAATGTCTATCAGACTCGTCAGGAGGACCATAACTTAGTTCATTGCGGCATATTGTATGGGCTAGAGCCGGAACTTCGAAAGCGTTTCGAAAACGGCAATGCTTTTGATACAATGGGTGAGTTGAAAATGATTTTCAACACACATGCTGCTGTAGAGAGCTACAACGCTTCAGAAAAGTTCTTTAGCTGCATGATGGAAGAGCACAGCTCCGTTAGTGAGCATGTACTCAAGATGTCGGGTTACACCGATAAGCTTGTGTCCTTGGGAATAACGATTCCCATTGACTTAGGCATCCATCGTGTTCTGCAGTCTCTGCCACCTAGCTATAAGAGCTTTGTGATGAACTATAATATGCAAGGCATGAAGAAGTCTCTCCCGAGCTTACAATGCTTAAAACTGCAGAAGTGGATATCAAAAAGGAACATCAAGTTTTGATGATCTATATGAACACTGGTTTCAAGAAAGACAAGTAGGGAAAACGAAAGGAAGTAAGGCGGCAGCAAGCTGCCGCCTGAAAATAAACCCCGAGTTGGACCTAAGTCCGATACCGAAAGTGCTACTATTGTAAGGGGACCGCCACTAGAAGCTTAATCGCCCCAAGTATTTGGCAGACAAGAAGGCCGGCAAGGCAAACAAAGGTATATATGATATACATGTTATTGATGTGTACTTGACTAGTGCTCACAGTGGCACTTGGGTATTTGATACCGGTTTAGTTGCTAATATTTGTAACTCGAATCAGGGGCTGCGGAACAAGCGACCGCTAGCAAGGGGTGAGGTCAAGATGCGTGTCGGCAATGGATCAAGCGTTGATGTGATCGCCGTCGGAACGGTGCCTCTCCACTTGCCGTCGGGATTAGTAATAAACTTGAATAATTGTTATCTGGTGCCTGCACTGATGTCACATCCCAAGATTTTCCAAATCTTTTAATGTGAAAAATAAATGAATAAAATAAAACTTTGTTGATTTTCAGGGTGAGGAGAAACTTTTTGAATCCAATTGGAAACTTTCAAAACCTATTTGGATCAAATAAAATCATAAAGGTATTTAAAAAGATAAATAATCAATAAACTTAAAAATATTTTTACTATTTTTGGATCTTTTAATAAAAGATTTGGTTTTCAAAAGAAAAGGTAGATTTATAAATAAGGATTATTTTATAGAGCCCAATTAAACCTTGGCCAAGCTTTTGAAATAAAAATGTTTTGTTTTGATTAAAAGAGTAAAGGTTTTTCCCATTTTAATTAAAAACATCAAAACTTGTTAAAATTATTTTAAACAAGTTTTTCAAGTATTTATATTCTCAAATAAAACCTACTGAAGTTTTTTTGGTTTTATTTTAGATTTCAAAAAAAAGATTTTAATAAAACAAATCCTATTTTAATTAAATGAATAAGGTTTATTCATTTAATTATTAATGGACCTTAAAATAAAAAAATATTATTTTATTTTGGACTTGTTTTGTGTTGTTAAACAGAACTAACACAATACAAAGTTTGGTGAAAGTTTGATTTGTTTTGAATGTTTGATTTGTTGTTTGAATTTCAAAACAGAAAAATCAAAATAAAAAAAGATAAAGCTTTTAGAAAAAAAATAGAAACAGACCGGACCCAACCCAATAGGCCCAGCAGCCCAGTCCAGCCCAACTAGCTCTCTCTCCCGAAGAAAAACGTTTCACACCTGCTTACAGACCCACAGAGACGCCGACCGGTGGACCTAACTCCCCTCTTCTCTCTCACGCTGACAAAGGACCCCACCGCCAGCTCAGGTTCTTCCTCACCCGCCGCTGACCACGCCCGGCCGTTCGTGCCGTTGAATGCTCGCATAAATTCGCCGTAACGCCGCAGTGATTCCTCTATGCAACTACGCCCTCTTAATCGCCCATGTTCCCTCTCCATTTCCCCTCGCTCGCCATCCTCCCTCTGCCCCCAGGCTGCCCCTGATTTGGTTTGCACGACCACTGCTCCGACAACCTTCCCCAGCCAATTCCGGTGACCCGACGCCACCCCTTGCCTCCCCGAGCACACAGGCAAGTTCATCAGACCCTGGCGCACCGCTCTGTGGCCTCAGCTCGCCCGTGAGTGACCTGCAACCTCGCCTCCGTCTTCGTCTGAGCGCCACCGAAGAACCCCGCAACTCCGGCGAGCACTACTGGTGAGTCTCGACCGCCCCGGCACCTCCTATTGATACTCACTTCATCAGCACATCAAACCGCATCTAACCATGCTCTTATTCCTCCTCGGGGTGATCTGCAGCGTCGCCCTCGACGACCACCAGAGCCTCCTGACGCCGCCAGCGACTCCGGCGAGGAATTGCCACCATCCATGTGCGCCCCTCGTCGAACCAACAACATGTTGAGCTTCCCCACGCCACAGCAAACACGGTGAGCTTATTCCCTTCCTTCCTCGCTTCCTACATTGCCATCTTCTCCATCGTCCGACCGCGCCGCCGCTATCCACCGTCGCCATACCGCCTGCTTTGACCGTTGTTGACGATTTGGATCGTAGGGCCTAGATAGATTCACTTAAACGCCGAAGAGGTATGCAACCTGTTCCGCTCGATCTGACTTGATCCAATGCATTAGAGAGCGTGATCCGGCCGAAGCGGTACCGACGAATAGGAAAGCGCCGCGTGGCACTAGTTTGGTTTAAACAGAATTTTGAATCTGATTAGAATGTGATTTTGAAAAATCCATAACTTTAGTTCTACACGTCCAAAATTTGCAAATTTTATACCAATGGAATCAGCAAGACAAGCCCTAGCCAACCATGTCTTTTGTTTAGTAAAAAGCTTCTATTAAAATGTTTGTTTTTGCAGAAACATATGCATGCTTGTTTAGGTTATAAAAATTATTCAAAAATGATTTTGGGGATAAAATCTTTGGCAAATGGTTTTTTTTGAACCTACTGACCCTAGGAAACAAATTGTGGTTTCAAAAATGTATTTGGTGAAGAAAAAGAATGATCCTTTGATTTAAAACCAATTCTAGTCAAATAAAAATATGGTTTATTTATTAAAAATGGTTTTGGAAGAAAACCTTTGGGAAATGTTTTGTTTTAAACTCTCTGACCCAAACACCAAGTTTTATGATTTGAAAATGTATTTTGTGAACCCTATAGATTAATGCCTTAGTAAAAACATTTCTACACCACATAAAATGATACCTTGTTTTGAAAATGGTTTGTGAAGAAAAATCTTTTGCAAATGACTTTGCCACTTTATAAAATGACCAATAGGTGTTTCCAAATGTTTACAACCTACTAGAAACCACTTTTACAAATAAAACAACCTATTGCATGCTTGCATGCATTACTTTGATTTTATCATTTTATGTGATGAATTGCTTGAATGGTAGATTGAAATATTGTTTGCTTGATTGATTTGTAGTGACTTCAAGTGTGTGAACATTGCAAAGATCAAGGAGTGAACCTATACTCTACCAAAAAGGCAAGTGATGCTTCATACTTTTGTCCCATTATTTTCACTATGCATTAGTGATATTTCTAAGTAAGACTTGCATGGAATTTTGCTAAGTATAAACCATTCTATGGGAAATCCTAGTAGATGAAACCTTAGTAGAATTTCCTAAGTTAAGATCCCTACTACTATCATGCTTAGCTTAGCTAGTAGAAAACAAGGGTGCAATATATATTCACACTATGGAAAAATTTCTAAGTCTGAGGACTTGTGTTTTGTTTAATAAAACAACTAAGTGAATGAATCACCTGGGTGGAATGGAAGGAAAGGTTTGTGCTGAGTGGTTCACAAGGACCATTTTTATGGTTTACCTTGTGTATCTCACTTGTGGATGGCCACCCAGGAACAAAGATATTTGAGATGTCAAATGTTGAGAAGCTTCAAGTGTAGCCACTTGGCATTATGGGCTCTGCCTGGATCATATAGGTTGCAAGAACTTAGCCAAATGGACAGTTGGTGGTAGGGGTTTGATAGGTTGGAGCGCGTCCATTTTGGTCTAAGGGAAGGCTTTTGAAAGATCTTGTCTTGGTGAAACCAAGTCTTGTGGGGAAAGTGCACCACCTCTACAGAGTGTAAAATCTAAGTACTTAGCCATGTCCCAGGTAAAGGACAATTTGAGCATCAAGACATGGAAGCTATCAAGAATCTCATCATCCAAATTTCTAAGTTAAAAACTTGTGGTTGAACAAGGGTTAAAGGATCTTCAATCTTTGATTGGGAGATGCCTTGGGAAAGATTATTTTGTCAAGCAAAAACTTAGTGATTTCAAATGACATGGAAAATCTATTTTGAGCAAAGCAAGCCTAAGCTCCACTTAGCCAAATGCATATAGATGATAGACTCCACTATACTACCATAGTATCACTTGCCAATACAATTCAAATGTATTGACCCTTGTGGCTGTAACTTGTTATGTTGCAGGTTTGTTTGATATTAGTGAAGTTTAATGATTAGGATTACAAGTCTACAACCAACATGTCTGCCTGTGGCACTTTGAAGATGAAGGACCCCATGCTTATAGATATTCTGCTGCAATGTAATGTAATAGCCAAATGAGCTATGAAAGATGTAATAAAATTATGTTATTCCTGGTTATAAAGTTGTATTATGACCTTTGTTTCTTGATATTACATCTTAACTGTGGATGCTAGCTATTGATCCAGGGACTAGCATTGTAAACACAGGGATCTCTACCTTAATAAAGGTTGGGAACCTTACAGGTGGTATCAGAGCATTGTGTTGCCTGTAGGATTTGTAACCCTAGGATTGGACAAAACCCTTAGAAAAATGGGAGTTGTATTTGTTCCAAAACTTATTTACAAACAATCTTGTAAACTCTTTCCCTCAACCATTTTGGTTTTTGATTCTACATCTCATCTATTTCAAACTTGATGGACAAAGCCTACCCCATGGCCAAAGACTTCACCATGAGCAAGGACTTCATCAACTCTAATGACTTCAACTTCTTCAACTCTAATGACTTCAACTTCTTCAACTCTAATGACTTCAACATCTTTAGCATTTTCACCAAGGACTTCAACCTTGAATATCGCTAAGGACAAGTGAGACAAGAAATCTTGCTCAAGATTTGAAGACTAAGGAAACACAATGAGAAGGAGCCATCAACACCTTTGAAGTATTTGTGACCAAGAGTTTTCCCAAGGAAACCATGATCTCATGCAAGAAGAATCAACCAAGAAAGATGGAAAGATCTCAAGTGAACCATATAGATGGACCACCATATTAAGTATAGATCAAACACACCAACTTATGTGGTGTAACAAAAATATTTTTGGATTGCCTAAAAATATGCTTGAACCTTGTTGTTTGAGTGAAATTTTTGTTTGTGATTGCTTGCACATTGCTTGTGTGAATTGTGATGAGTGTGATTAAAACTATTTCCTTAGAAATATCTCGCCTATTCTAATCTTAATTCAACCCAAACAGATGAGTACTTCAAGAGACTCCAACATCAAGGATGGTGACACCAACAACAACCAAGAGGACAACATGAGAGAACTTATAGCAACCCAAAACCAGTTGAGCAAAATGACAACTCAGCTTTTAGCCAACAACAATGGACTAGACCCAGCCATACAAAGGATTTTGAAACTTCAATCCCAATTGTTACAAGGATTGGTTACTCAAATGATCAACATGGGAGAAAACTTTTCCCAAAGAGCTAATGACAACAAGGATGACAAAGATGTTATTCTAGAAGGAACCCAAGCATGCAATATTTGTAGACACAAGGATCATACATGCAAGTAGCATGAAGATCAATGCCCTAATTGTGAAGAAGAAAGTCATATCTCTAGTAACTGCCCCAAGAATAGAGAAAGATTTCCCACCTTTGAGGTGAGATATGAAGAGCTTGAACTAGAAGAACTCCTAGCTTTGGAGAGACCCAAAAAGAAAAACAAGGACAAAATCCAGTTGCAATGTTACAATTGCAAAGAGATGGGACACTATGCCAGTGAATGCCCAGAAAAGAAGAAGAGCCAAGAGGACAAACAAAAGCTAGTGAAACCCAAGATGAGGAAGGATATTAGCCAAGTGATGTGCAACCACTGCAAAGAATTAGGGCATTATGCATCATATTGTCCAGAGAAGCGACCTCATGACCTCAGCCTTATCACATGTTTCAAATGCAAGGAACTAGGCCACTATGCAAACTTCTGTCCAGGAAAGTTACATCAAGATCCCAAGTAAGACAAGATGTAATTTAGTTGGAAATTTTCAAGGGTGGTAGTACCCTAGATGCTTTTGAATCAACTTGTAACCCCTAGCCTCCCGAAATCTCGGGACGAGATTTATTTTAAGGGTGGTAGCCTGTCACATCCCAAGATTTTCCAAATCTTGTAATGTGAAAAATAAATGAATAAAATAAAACTTTGTTGATTTTCAGGGTGAGAAGAAACTTTTTGAATCCAATTGGAAACTTTCAAAACCTATTTGGATCAAATAAAATCCTAAAGGGATTTAAAAAGATAAATAATCAATAAACTTAAAAATATTTTTACTATTTTTGTATCTTTTAATAAAAGATTTGCTTTCAAAAGAAAAGGTAGATTTATAAATAAGGATTATTTTATAGAGCCAAATTAAACCTTGGCCAAGCTTTTGAAATAAAAATGTTTTGTTTTGATTAAAATAGTAAAGGTTTTTCCCATTTTAATTAAAAACATCAAAACTTGTTAAAATTATTTTAAACAAGTTTTTCAAGTATTTTATATTCTCAAATAAAACCTACTGAAGTGTTTTTGGTTTTATTTTAGATTTCAAAACAAAGATTTTAATAAAACAAATCCTATTTGAATTAAATGAATAAGGTCTATTCATTTAATTATTAATGGACCCTAAAAAAAATATTATTTTATTTTGGACTTGTTTTGTGTTGTTAAACAGAACTAACACAATACAAAGTTTGGTGAAAGTTTGATTTGTTTTGAATATTTGATTTGTTGTTTGAATTTCAAAACAGAAAAATCAAAATAGAAAAAGATAAAGCTTTTAGAAAAAAAAATAGAAACAGACCGGACCCAACCAATAGGCCCAGCAGCCCAGTCTAGCCCAACTAGCTCTCTCTCCCGAAGAAAAATGTTTCGCACCTGCTTACAGACCCACAGAGACGCCGACCGGTGGACCTAACTTCCCTCTTCTCTCTCACGCTGACAAAGGACCCCACCGCCAGCTCACCTTCTTCCTCACCCTCCGCTGACTACGCCCGGCCGTTCCTGCCGTTGAATGATCGCGTAAATTCGCCGTAACGCCGCATTGATTCTGCTTTGCAACTACGCCCTCTTAATCGCCCACGTTCCCTCTCCATTTCCCCTCGCTCGCCATCCTCCCTCTGCCCCCAGGCTGCCCCTGATTTGGTTTGCACGACCACTGCTCCGACAACCTTCCCCAGCCAATTCCGGCGACCCCACGCCACCCCTTACCTCCCCGAGCATGCAGGCAAGTTCACCAGACCCTGGCGCACTGCTCTGTGGCCTCAGCTCGCCCGCGAGTGACCTGCAACCTCGCCTCCGTCTTCGTCTGAGCGCCACCGAAGAACCCCGCAACTCCGGCGAGCACTACTGGTGAGTCTCGACCGCCCTGGCACCTCATATTGATACTCACTCCATCAGCAGATCAAACCGCGTCTAACCATGCCCTTATTCCTCCTCGGGGTGATCTGCAGCGTCGCCCTCGATGACCTCTAGAGCCTCCTGACGCCGCTAGCAACTTCGGCGAGGAATTGCCACCATCCCTGTGCGCCCCTCGTCGAACCAACAACACGTTGAGCTTCCCCACGCCACGGCGAACACGGTGAGCATATTCCTTTCCTTCCTCGCTTCCTGCATCGCCAGCTTTGCCGTCGTCTGACCGTGCCGCCGCCAGCCACCGTCGCCGATTTGGATCGTAGGGCATAGATAGATTCACTTAAACGCCGAAGAGGTACGCAACCTGTGCCGCTCAATCTGACTTGATCCAACACACCAGAGAGCGTGATCCAGCCGAAGCGGTACCGACGAATAGGAAAGCGCCGTGTGGCACTAGTTTGGTTTAAACAGAATTTTGAATCTGATTAGAATGTGATTTTCAAAAATCCATAACTTAAGTTCTACACGTCCAAAATTTGCAAATTTTATACCAATGGAATCAGAAAGACAAGCCCTAGCTAACCATGCCTTTTGTTTAGTAAAAAGCTTCTATTAAAATGTTTGTTTTTGCAGAAACATATGTATGCTTGTTTAGGTTATAAAAATTATTCAAAAATGATTTTGGGGATAAAATCTTTGGAAAATGGTTTGTTTTGAACCTACTGATCCTAGGAAACAAATTGTGGTTTCAAAAATGTATTTGGTGAAGAAAAAGAATGATCCTTTGATTTAAAACCAATTCTAGTCAAATAAAAATATGGTTTATTTATTAAAAATGGTTTTGGAAGAAAACCTTTGGGAAATGTTTTGTTTTAAACTCTCTGACCCAAACACCAAGTTTTATGATTTGAAAATGTATTTTGTGAACCCTATAGATTAATGCCTTAGTAAAAACATTTCTACACCACATAAAATGATACCTTGTTTTGAAAATGGTTTGTGAAGAAAAATCTTTTGCAAATGACTTTGCCACTTTATAAAATGACCAATAGGTGTTTCCAAATGTTTACAACCTACTAGAAACCACTTTTACAAATAAAACAACCTATTGCATGCTTGCATGCATTACTTTGATTTTATCATTTTATGTGATGAATTGCTTGAATGGTAGATTGAAATATTGTTTGCTTGATTGATTTGTAGTGACTTCAAGTGTGTGAACATTGCAAAGATCAAGGAGTGAACCTATACTCTACCAAAAAGGCAAGTGATGCTTCATACTTTTGTCCCATTATTTTCACTATGCATTAGTGATATTTCTACGTAAGACTTGCATGGAATTTTGCTAAGTATAAACCATGCTATGGGAAATCCTAGTAGATGAAACCTTAGTAGAATTTCCTAAGTTAAGATCCCTACTACTATCATGCTTAGCTTAGCTAGTAGAAAACAAGGGTGCAATATATATTCACACTATGGAAAAATTTCTAAGTCTGAGGACTTGTGTTTTGTTTAATAAAACAACTAAGTGAATGAATCACCTGGGTGGAATGGAAGGAAATGTTTGTGTTGAGTGGTTCACAAGGACCATTTTTATGGTTTACCTTGTGTATCTCACTTGTGGATGGCCACCCAGGAACAAAGAGATTTGAGATGTCAAATGTTGAGAAGCTTCAAGTGCAGCCACTTGGCATTATGGGCTCTGCCTGGATCATATAGGTTGCAAGAACTTAGCCAAATGGACAGTTGGTGGTAGGGGTTTGATAGGTTGGAGCGCGTCCATTTTGGTCTAAGGGAAGGCTTCTGAAAGATCTTGTCTTGGTGAAACCAAGTCTTGTGGGGAAAGTGCACCACATCTGCAGAGTGTAAAATCTAAGTACTTAGCCATGTCCCTGGTAAAGGACAATTTGAGCATCAAGACATGGAAGCTATCAAGAATCTCATCATCCAAATTTCTAAGTTAAAAACTTGTGGTTGAACAAGGGTTAAAGGATCTTCAATCTTTGATTGGGAGATGCCTTGGGAAAGATTATTTTGTCAAGCAAAAACTTAGTGATTTCAAATGACATGGAAAATCTATTTTGAGCAAAGCAAGCCTAAGCTCCACTTAGCCAAATGCATATAGATGATAGACTCCACTATACTACCATAGTATCACTTGCCAATACAATTCAAATGTATTGACCCTTGTGGCTGTAACTTGTTATGTTGCAGGTTTGTTTGATATTAGTGAAGTTTAATGATTAGGATTACAAGTCTACAACCAACATGTCTGCCTGTGGCACTTTGAAGATGAAGGACCCCATGCTTATAAATATTCTGCTGCAATGTAATGTAATAGCCAAATGAGCTATGAAAGATGTAATAAAATTATGTTATTCCTGGTTATAAAGTTGTATTATGACCTTTGTTTCTTGATATTACATCTTAACTGTGGATGCTAGCTATTGATCCAGGGACTAGCATTGTAAACACAGGGATCTCTACCTTAATAAAGGTTGGGAACCTTACAACTGAGCATGAAATTGTATCTGGATCGTGTTTGATGCGAAGTGGTTATTCAATTAAATCCGAGAACAATGGTTGTTCCATTTATATGAATGAAATCTTTTATGGTCATGCACCGATGATGAATGGTTTATTTCTTTTGGATCTCGATAATAATGTTACACATATTCATAATGTTGATGCTAAAAGGATTAAACTAAATGATGATATATCCGCATATATGTGGTAATCTGCTCAGGTCATATTGGTGTTAAACGCATGAAGAAGCTCCATTCGGATGGACTTTTGGAATCACTTGATTATGAATCATTTGATACATGTGAGCCATGCCTTATGGGCAAGATGACTAGAACGCCATTTTCCGGTTCAATGGAACGGGCGACAGATTTATTGGAAATCATACATTCTGATGTATGTGGTCCAATGAGTGTGTCGGCGCGAGGTGGATATCGTTATTTTGTTACTTTCACAGATGATTTGAGTAGATACGGTTATATATACTTGATGAAACACAAGTCTGAAACCTTTGAAAAGTTCAAGGAATTTCAGAATGAAGTGGAAAATCATCGTAATAGAAAGATCAAATTTCTACGGTCCGACCGTGGAGGTGAGTATCTAAGTTACGAGTTTAGCACTCACATGAAAGAGTGTGGAATTGTTTCACAACTCACGCCTGCCGGAACACCATAGCGAAATGGTGTGTCGGAACGTCGTAATCGTACTTTATTAGATATGGTTCGATCTATGATGTCTCTGACGGACTTGCCGTTGTCATTTTGGGGCTATGCACTAGAAACTGCTGCATTCACTTTAAATCGGGCACCATCTAAATCCCTTGAAAAGACACCGTATGAATTGTGGTTTGGAAACAAACCTAAGCTGTCATTTCTTAAAGTTTTGGGATGCGATGTTTATGTGAAGAAACTTCAACCGGATAAACTCGAACCCAAAGCGGAAAAATGCGTCTTCATAGGATACCCTAAGGAAACTATTGGGTATTCCTTCTATCATAGATCCGAGGGAAAGTTTTTTTTTGCCAATAATGGATCCTTTCTAGAGAAAGAGTTTCTCGCGAAAGGTGTGAGTAGTCGGAAGGTAGAACTCGAAGAGGTTATTGAACCTTCTCTTCAAAGTATGGCGAGTAGCGCAGCGTCGGAAGTTGTTCCGGAGTTGGCTTCACCTGTTGAAGAGGGAACTAATGATAATGATCATGAAACTCCGAAAGAGAGTACTACCGAACCTCGCAGGTCTAGCAGGACGCGTGCATCTCCCGAGCTGTACGGAAATCCTGTCATGAATTTCATGGTTGATGAAAATGATGACCCTGCGACGTATGAAGAAGCGATGATGAGCCCGGATTCCAACAAATGCTTAGAAGCCATGAAATCCGAGATGGAATCCATGTATGAAAATCAAGTTTGGAACTTGGTGGACTTACCTCACGACCGAAAGGCCGTGGAGAACAAATGGATTTTCAAAAGGAAAACTGATGCTGATGGTAATATAACCGTCTATAAAGCTCGACTTGTCGCAAAGGGGTTTCGACAAATTCAAGGAGTTGACTACGATGGGACATTCTCTCACTACTAGAGAAAAGCCTATGCGAGGCGCACCAAAAAGCCTATCCGAGGCGCATATCACATGCGCCTCTAGCTTCAAGCCTCGAGTATTTCTTATGCGAGGCGCATATGATATGCCTATATTACATATGCGAGGCGATATCGATATGCGCCTCGATATGTGAAGTATAGGAGGCGATATCATATGCGCATATATTCACAATGCGCCTCGGATATTTATAGTATATGCGCCTCCTATAGTATCCTATATGCGCCTCCGGTAATATTTTCGAAATTCAAGTTTTACAGACCACTATAAATAATAATATACAGATATTCAAATATACAATATAGTCCAGAATACAGTATAAAAAGCACAGAATTTTTCAGAAACTTGCAATTTGCCAAAGCATAATAGAACCAACATGAATACAATGCATTACACATCAATCATGACATACAAGTTCATACATCAAGTGTTTGTGCCACAAGTTCACACCTCCGAGTACAAGTTCACAATCACATTACACCTTCGAGTACAAGTTCACAATCACATTACAACTCCAACGACGTAGCTCTACCTAGATGAAGTAGAACACATAACCTACAATGAAGAGCAACAAGGTGGTGATCACGAGGAAGTTCCTCCACTTCTTCCTTCCATGCCTCCTCCACTTCTCTTCCACCACCTCTCTACTCTCATAGCCTTGGTAGCTGTTGCCCGAGAAGTTGTTCACTTGCTTCTGGCAGTCTTTCCACTCCATGTACACACCTGGAACCCGACCGACGTACACAACATAACACCTCGGCATCTCCTACACGTAATAAAGATGATATTACTTATGTCAGTGGAAAGCAATAGCTAGTAGTTCACAAGATAGAATCATGCACATATATATATGGGTGCAACAAAATGTAAGAAATCACGTTCTAATCATCGGCATTTCGAAGAAAGACCAAAAAAAGCAAACCAAGAATGACATGGATTAGTGCCTCATACTTAGATTGGGCACGGAAATAACAATGCTCGCTGTTTGATCTTGTGCGGCAAGTAGAGTATATGCCCAAATTACTTGTCTACTTGGCACACAAGATCGAACAGCGGCATAGTCATACACGTGACACCACAACACGTTCTAATCATCGGCATTTCGAAGAAAGACAAAGAAATCAAACCACAAGAAAGTAGGGAAGCAATGACAAATGAAAAGCAACAAGCACTTAAAATAGTTCGTAACACAAATAACTAGCTAGTGTCTCTCACAATCAAGTTCAACGGTTGACGAAACATATTCTAGAGGTTTTGCTAGGCAAGTTTAACATAGTGATAAGAGGTTACAACACGAGTTCGGAACTAACAGCTAGGTACCCAGGCAATGCAATCATGAAGTATTCTTCGGCTCTTGAGTCGGCTTTGGGGGGGCATTGATGAAGCCCGACCGAGTTTTCGCCATTTGCATGAACATCCTGCCATCACCCTGCTGCGCTAAGCATTCGTCTATCTCCCTGTTGGACGGTGTATAGCCGCCGTGGAAGGTGCCTCCGGTTTTTATGACTCCCTGGTACATGATTGTCGCGATCTCCTCCTGGATGTTGAAGAAGTGTTGCCTGAGGTTGCGAGCCTGTATGCATGCAAGCTTTTCAGCCCACTTCACGAGGTCAGATGGCAGCGTTTTGGTCTCCATGTCATTGAAGAACGCCTTCATGTGGTAAATGGCGTAGAAGGAATCCTTCCCACTGTCAGGCGGCTGCTTGACGCAGGCAAACTTCGTCGTGTGGCGGAACACGGCGAACACGTGCCGAACTTTACATGTGGCCTTGCCGGTTTGACGCCTCCCGCTGCGACGTAGCCGGTGAGAGCGCCATCAAGAATTTTCTTGATATTGGTGTAGTTTTTTTGGATCGCACTGTTTGAGTCGAGGTACAAGGTTGTTGGGTGTTTCAAATTCAAGCTTATGAGCACACAGCCTGTCCGATCATCCTCCGTGATGGGATGGTAGGGAAGGAGAATCACATCCTTCTCCGAGTATGTTTGCAGGAAGTTTGAGAGGTAGTCGGTCGCCAGATCTATGGCCTCAGCATCTTTCAGGACGGCGTCACGCATGAAGTAGGGATCCACTATCTGGATGCCCGGGATCTTGTCTCTGGTGATCTCCATGGCCATATTGAGGGAGAACAGCCGGACCAGGGTATTGTGGAGTCGAAACCCGTTCAACATGTCAAACATGTCGGTATGCCGCACGTAGAAGATATCCCCGGGGGGTACAGTGACGAAGCACAACATATGAGAAGGCACCTTAGCCTTGAAAACAAGGTACGACTGATCGTTGTCAAGAATGCGGCACTGCTCAATTGTGAGACATCCATAATGAATACTACGCATATGCGAGCCTGCGACCTCGAGCATCGATTTACACATCATCGGTACACCTGCCACGTGCTGCTGATTCCTGGCTTGCCCCACAGCGCCGTCCGGAAAGAGGATTTGGATCCTGGCCCGATCACCCTTAGGCTTCCTTTGCGACCCTTCTTGCTCTTACGGCTTCGCCACTGCGTTCACCTCACCGACTGCCTTATGGAGGGTGCGGGCTGATCAAAGGAACTACTGGCCTTGGAGGCTCGGTGAAGGGGACAGGTGGCGTCTCCTGACTAGTTGGGAAGAGACGCACCTTGCAAGGGAGTTTCGCTGGTGCTGGTTGGGTCTCGGCAACTTGATGTGTGCCTGATGGTCCCGGCTCATACAAATCAGAAAACCTTGTGTTAACAAACTGGTCACCGTAGTTCGGGTCAATTTCTTCATCATCATCGGGATTCTGTGCCATGTTGTCCAAGTCTCCCATCTCGAAGTCTTCATCATGTTCTGGTTGTGCTGCCTCTAGGGTGATGTTGAGATGGTCCTTTGTCCCCAAACGGATCTGTCTCTTTGGCCATAGGTACAAGTAGCCGAAGCCGGTATTGAGGACCGCTGCCGTGTCCTCATCATCCCATCCTTGAGGTTGAGAGGGAGGTTCCACTTGCTCGTAGCCCGGAAGCACCATACTGTATTTGACCCTCATCATGTTAGGTGGCATTGTGACATTGTGCATTTTGCGGTTCTCTGGTTGAACAATAGTACCCTTGGTAACATCCATCAACTGGCCGCCCACCCAATGCATTAGAGTGCAAGGAGTGTCTCCCTGCGAAAGATCGATATGTAGGCCGAGCGTTAGAAAAACAGAGATCAAGTCATCGGTGTGGTTGAGCCTACCAACTCTCTCTTTAATTAGTTAGTTACCTTGAGGGCGTCAAACTCGGCCAATGTCGAGGCACCGACGCCGACAGGCTTGACCACACAAGTGGCGGAGTGGCTGCCTGATGGCACGGTGGTGCGGGTCGGCGCCTTCGCCGCAGTGGGCAAGTTAAGCTCCGGAGCTAGAGGAGTCTCCACCACCACCGGCCCTGCTGGAGGAGTCACCAACGCCTCCGGCCGTGCCACATTTTCCGATTGGGCGCTGTTGAGGTTGGGAACCGGTGGCGGCCCCCGTTTACCACCCTTCTGCCACTTGTTGTACTTTTCCATGTAGACGGGAAGGATGGTGTTGAGCTTCTCATTCACTTGTGAATGGATTTGTGACTGGACTTGTGTCTGGACTTGTTCTTGGAACTTTGTCTCGGCAGCCGACACAGCCTTGTTCACGGCATCTTGGAATATATTTGGAAAGGCTTCCACCTGTTCCCTTAGGAGTTTTACCTCGGCGCTTTCGGCCTTCTTGCCCTTCCGCTCCGGGGTGCCATAGTACTCGGACCATGATATGCCGCCAAAGCCGACCACACGACCAGCCGACGGGGCCGCCAGGGGATCGACACTCTTGGTCCGGTTCAGCGCCCTATTAAAAGTGGTGTCCCACTTGGTGACAGGCGGTGGCACTGACCCCTGGGATGAGGAGCTCCTACACTCCTCGTCCTGCCCACAAGGAACGCGAAGCATTTGATCAGAAAACTGGACTTCATTGATTAATCATGAATGCAATTAATCGACTTGCATGCAAACTACTTACATATTTTTGCATGAAGTCCTTCACCCTCGGAGCAAAGGGGCCGGCGGGCTCCGAAGAATAATCAGAACCCCCTTTCTTCGGCGGGGCAAACCGGGCCCTGACGAAGTTCTTTGCCTGCTCCTCCTTTATGTCGTCAAAGGGACGTGTCAACCCCTTTGCACGAGCGTCGACATCCTCCTTATCCCATTTTGGCCTCGTGGCTCTATAACCGCCGGAGCCGAGAAAAACCTGCACAAAAAGGATCAACTGCCATCATCACAGCCATTTTGCTGCCAGCATACACAAACACAGCCATTTTGCTGCCAGCATACACAAACACCATGTATATATATCATGCTCTAGGCCATACATACACAGAGGCACCAACCCTGTATACACAAATTAACCCTATATACACAGAGGCACCAACCCATACATACACAGATTAACCTGATTAAGTCTGGTTCACTATAGACAATAATTTCACGAGCTAGAACCAACAGATTTTTAGTCATAACAGTTCAAATGCTAGCATGATTTAGAGATCTGGGAATACTACTGACCACCAAATCAGAGATATAATAGTACAACTACCACCAGCCACACATGTATTTTCTAACATATAAAGCTATGTGGTGAGGCCAACTCCTCTTTTAGTGATTTTTAGTCATAACAGTTCAAATGCTAGCATGATGTTGCAGTAAGATGTGACAGAGCTGGTTTATTTTCTCCGATCACCAAATCAGAGAAAATAGTACAGTTACCAGGAGCTAATGATCTGAAACTATAGCACTACTGATCACCAAACTAGGTTGTTCCAATATTTCTATAAACTAGAATCGACTGAATTATCATCAGAAAATAAAACATCGAAACAGAGCTCCTGCGTGTCCAGGTGTAGCAAGCTAGTATTAGAGCAAGCCCGGCGTTCAGGCACATGGTTATTCATCGCCTCCGCCATGTTTCTCTTCCCCTGAATTACCATCGGAACACTGAATAATCCAGAAGCTGCACATTCAAAACTCAAAAGTCTATCTATCTGCCACAGTTAACTAGACAAAAAACATTGCAGACAGTAATAATAGCATCGATCAAACTTTATCCTCATGTGATACTCGTTCCCACACAAATATCATCAGCATAAGTATAGAGCAGCATCTCACGGGCAAAACTCGTCAGAGATGACGCAGACAGTCCACAACAAAGGCCCTCCCCTCCACTCCATTGCAGCATGCTCATCAGAGACTCCCAAGTCAGCAGGACATACCTAGCACACTTGCTTGGCAAACTATCCAGCAGTAAAAACTATCCAGCATGATACAGCGCACCCAGAACCCTCCCTGGTGACACAGATGCTGAAATGTACTATACGGGTGATCACAAATCAATGCGAGGTCAAATCAAATCGGGGGCACTCGAACCACGGCGTGCAGGAACAGGTCGTTCTTCCGCCGGACAGTAAGGCCCATCTCCTCCGCCATGTCGAGCTCACCCGACTTCGCCCCGCCGGGGAGCTCCCAGTCGAAGTGGTAGAGAAACCCTAGAAGGGGAGGAGAAGGGAAGAGGCGTGGGTGGGTGGGGGGCGGGGACTCACCGGAGAGAGGGGAAGAGGCGTGGGTGGGTGGGGGGCGTGGGTGGGTGGGAAGCCGGCGTCGGGCTCCTCCTTCACGGGGCGGCGGCGTCGGGCTCCTCCTTCACGGGGACGGCGGCGTCGGGCTCCTCCTCCACGGGGCAGCGCCGGGCTCCTCCACGGCGGCGACGGCTTCGATCGATGTGGCGTCGGGCTCTGAGATATGTGAAGTCGTGTATGTACTAGCTGCTAGCGCTGTGTGACTTGATCGATGTGTGCCGGTTATGCGAGTATATATAAAGTGCGCCTCGTATAATATTACGCGAGGCGTATCTGGGCTAAATGCGCCTCGCATAATATGCAATCCTAGACAAACAGGGCAGTGCGCAAGTTTCTATCAACTATCACACAGCAGCCTAGTGGTAACATGCCTTGTCCTTCACTGCTGGCCACACCCAGGTTCGAATCCTAAGGGGGCCAATTTTTTGGAAATTTTTTAAAGGCCAATTTTCATGTAAAAGCATACAAATATGAACTATAAAATATACTACAAATATTTTAAATATTCAAATATTTCTAAAACAACAAAAGTGAGTATTCTCAATGAATGTGTCTTGTCGATACATAATATTCTCAATGCAATATTATTATAACACACACATAATGAAAATTAAGAATGTTTTGATACATAATAGTAGGCCACACACACGACGGTTCTTGACAATGGTCGGAGCGCTAAGCGTTTCTTGACAATGGTCGTCTTCTTGCCCTTCTTTGTCGCGTTGCATAGGTTAGGTCCGGACGTCTTCACTACTTCTCTTGAGCGGAAGTCCTTTCTTAGGTAGGGTTGTGGTACGGTGTTTGGTTGCCATACCCGTCTTCTATCTTCGGTCGCCGTTCTGGTCAAAGTCTTGCTCGTTGGCGACTCCGTCCATTCGATAATGTTCCTTTTGCCTCTCGGCGACAACCCGGCTAGGCTTTGTGGTCTTTGATGTACCAGCATTGGTCGACTTTGCTAGCCAAAACCCAAGGCTCATTTCTTGCGGGTGCGTTCGCGCTGGTGGTCTTTGACGGTATAACCATCATGGTGAAATACCGGTCTTATTTCTCGACGCTCTTGGCCCACCTGACACGGAACATCGGCACCTTCTCCGTAACATAGTCGAGCTCCCAAATCTCCTCGATCCTTCCGTAGTATCTTTCCGGGATGTCGCCGGTGTAGAATATCCCTGTTACCCCTGAGTTCTGGTAATCGCAGTTATTGTCTTTTTCCTCTGTGTAGAACGTGTATCCGTTGATATCGTAAGCCTGATAGGTCATGAGGTTGTGCGAGGCGCCCTGTGACAATGAGAATATGAGTTTATCTTCCTCCGAGTACTCGCCCTGCGGTGGATTAGCTATGACCTTCTCCCTAAACCACCGCGTGAAACCGGAGTTGTGCTCCTTGATAACATCTTCCTCCCTCGGGACCTGGCACCCCTGATCAGCGTAATTATTCTTGATAAACTCTTTGTGCTCATGTATGTATGGATCAACCACCTGCAGGTGTTGCAGCGTGACCAGGTTTGCTCTTTCAAAGTCCTTGGTTCGGCCCTCCATGTCGACATGCTTTGCACGTCGACCCCATCCAGCGAGCCTCCCGAGGTGCTTGTTGAATGGCATACCAAGAGGGGTTGCTATGCTTCCATCTGTACGGGACTTGTTCTTAACGTATCCCTTGATGTGTCCATTGAGCCTTTCGGACGGCATCATGCTTCGCAGAAACGCAGAAACGCAGGACCGAGCTGAACGACATGGAGAAGCAGATGAAGCATGATGTCGAAGAAAGCGGGAGAGAAATAGATCTCGAGCTCGCACATTATCACCACGATCTCGTCCTGTAGCCTCGTGAGCTGCTTAATGCCTATCGACTTCCGAGAGATGACGTCAAAAAAGTTGCAGAGGCCAAACAGTGTTTCACGGATGTGCTTGTCCATTATACCTCGGATCGCGACCGGGAGTACCTGCGTCATTAGCACGGCGACGTCGTGAGACTTCATCCCGCTGAAGCGCGCCCGCTTCGCCTAGCCATCTGCTTATCTTCCCCGCGTAGCCGTTCGGAAATTTGACTCCGAGGAGGCACTTCATAAACTGTATGGCCTCCTTCTTACTCAGAGTGAAGCATGAGGCCTTGAGCTTGACCTCTCCCTTCTTAACCTTTTTCCCCTTGCGACGACGGCTATTACGTGTTTACATCTCCTCCACCTCGTCCTCCTCCTCATCATCGCTAGGTGGTGGTTGAAGTTCATCCCTGATGCCCATATGCTTCAAGTCGTTCCTTGCCTTCGGCCCATCTTTGGTCTTGTTGGTGTTAAGGAGGGTGGCAAGCAGACTCTCGCCCACGTTCTTCGTGATATGCATGAGATCAAGTCTATGAGGCACGCGGAGGATCTTCCAGTATGGCAAGTCCTGAAAACAGACCGCCTTCCATACCTTCAAAGAACGGCTCTGGCTTCTTCTGGGTCTTTCCTGGCGCAGGGCACTCCTTCCAGTTATTCAACAACTTGTAGATTTCCGCGCCACTCTTCTGGTGTGGGATTCCTCGGAACTCGATTGTCCCATCGAACAGATGTCCTAGCTTTCTCCAGGCGTGATTCTTGGGAAGCCACCTCCGAGCCCCAAGGAACACGGTTTTCCCGGACCCGGGATCTTTCTGTAGCTGGCGGTACGTTGTATTATCCTTGCACCTAACGCACCCATAGAATCCTTGGACCACCTGCCCCGAGAAGTATCCGTAACCGGGATAGTCTTGCACCGTCGTGATCACCGTCGCTCTCATGTCAAAGTACTCTTGTCTCGAGGCGTCCCATGTACGGGCTCCTTCTTCCCATAACGTGGCCAACTCCTCTTTCAACAACGTGAGATACAGATTGATGTCTGTACCAGGTTGTTTTGGCCCTTGAACGAGCATACTCATGGTTACGTACTTCTTCTTCATGCACAACCAGGGGGGAGGTTGTAGATCCATACAAACACGGGCCAGGTGCTGTGTGTGCTGCTCTGGCTTCCAAACGGATTGAGTCCGTCAGTGCTCACGCCACACTGAGGTTCCTTGACTCTTTCCCAAAATGTTGGTAATATTGTAGGTCCAACGCCTTCCACTGGCAAGCATCCGAAGGGTGCCTCAACATTTCCTCCTTCTCCGGATCATCGTCTTCCGGCCTCTTTCTTTCCGCGTGCCAGCACATGAGCTGTGCTTCCTTAGGGTCTGCGAAATACCGCTGCAAACGAGGAGTTAGAGGAAAGTACCACACCACCTTCCTAGGAGCTTTCTTGGTCCCTCTCTTGTATCGAGAGGTCTTGCACACCGGACACGTGGTCTTCTCCGCGTCCTCGCCCCGGTAGATGATGCAATCATTTATGCAGACGTGGTATTTCACGTGCGGTAGATTGAGAGGGCACACGACTTTCTTCGCCTCAGCGATACTAGTCGGACATGTGTTCCCCTTCTTGGGAAGAATATCGTGCCAGAATACAATGTTGTCGTCGAAACATTCGTCAGTCATTTTGTGTTTCGACTTCATCTCCAGAGCCCTAAGCGTTACATTTAGACAGGTATCCCCGTCGTTGCATCCGTCAAACAATGGAGTGACCGCGTATTTCTCCATTTGCTCCAGTTTAGCCTTCTCTCTACTGGCGGCTCTGGCGTTACTCATCTCCTTGAGAAGCAGATCTTGGACATGAGGGTCTCGCAACCAGCTCAAATCATGGTCGGCACCACCTTGATCATCTTCGTGTCCATGCCCGACGCCACCTTGATCATCTTCGTGTCCATGTCCAGTGCCACCACCCTGATCTTCGTGATCATGACTGGCGTCTTGATCTTCGTGATCATCACTGGCATCTTGATCTTCGTGATCATCACGTATCCATCGAGTGTAGCCATCCATGAAACTACGTCGAAGCAGGTGCGACTCCAGCATTCCGGAATCATGCCTTATCAGATATATCAGCTTGCCGTCCTGACATGGACATCTTATCTCTGTCTTGTTTGCACGTTCCATGTCGGCCCTCGCGCATGTCATCCACCTATCCACGCGGGCTTTGTTGATCAGTGGTCGTACCATGGCCGCCTGCGTGGTACAAAGAGCAAGAGAATAATTAGAGCATATATGGACGTGGATCGCCGGAAAAATTCGGCATGACCTCCCCTAAAAAGAGGACATCCATGAGTGCGAAATTCGCGGAAAAGAAATAAATCGACATTCGGCGAAACATTGGCATCTCGAATGAAATCCCTGCACAAAAAGTAGCACCACAACACAATCATATAGTCGGTGTCTCCGACAACACGCATACATGCAAGCAACGCCTTCACGCTTCCTCCAACAACGACTTGCACAAGAGAGCCGGAGGAGAAGTAAATGGACATGTTGTAGATCTAGAGGAGCAAGAGACTTCACTTACATATGGGTGTCAACCAATGGATGTTGAGCAAGCTTCTATGGTGAATCAATGGGGGAAATGAGGTGGGGAGGAGGAGGGGGGCGACCAGATTTGTCTTGGTGGAGGAGGAAGAAGTGACACAAGTGAGTGGGGTGGTTGCCTCCATGTGCAAAAAGCTGGAAAAAAGTGGTGTCGACTTATGCGTGCATATTGCACAATATGCGCCTCCTATAATCAAACTATAGGAGCGCATATAGCAATATGCGCCGCATATGCCACCTACCACTGCCCGGGCCCGCATGAGTTACTTGAGGCGCATATGGCCATATGCGCCTCGCATATTATCAAATATAGGAGGCGCATATAGCCATATGCGCCTCGCATATTCGTGCACCTACCCACACGTGGGCCCACACAGAATATGCGAGGCGCATTCTGTCCATATGCGCCTCGCCTATCTGATATATAGGAGGCGCATATGACTAGAATGCACCTCGCATAATATGGGGCTGCTAGATTCCGTCCGTACAGGGATTATAGGAGGCGCATTCTTATCATATGCGCCTCGCCTATTTTTATACTAGAGGCGCATATCGCAAAGTGCGCCTCGCCTATTTTTATAGGAGGTGCATATGTCTAAATGTGCCTCGCATAAGCATGTCTCCTATAGCCTTTTCTCTAGTAGTGTCTCCCGTAGCGATGCTAAAGTCAGTTAGGATTATGTTAGCAATTGCTGCATATTTCGATTATGAGATATGGCAGATGGATATCAAAACCGCGTTTCTCAATGGTAATATTGAAGAAGAGTTGTATATGATACAACCAAAGGGTTTTGTCGATCCTAAGGATGCTAACAAGGTGTGCAAGCTTCAGCGATCCATCTATGGATTGAAGCAAGCATCACGAAGTTGGAATCTCCGCTTTGATGAGGTGATCAAAGAGTTTGGATTTGTCCAAACTTATGGAGAAGCTTGTATTTACAAGAAAGTGAGTGGGAGCAATGTGGAATTTCTGATATTATATGTGGATGACATATTATTGATCGGAAATGATATAGATCTTTTAAAAGTGTTAAAAGTTATCTAAACAACAAATTTTCAATGAAGGACCTAGGTGAAGCGTCATACATATTAAGCATAAAGATCTATAGAGATAGATCTAGGCGCCTAATAGGGCTATCGCAAAGTACATACCTTGATAAGATTTTAAAGAAGTTTAAAATGGAAGATAGTAAGAAGGGGTTCTTACCTATGACACAAGGCACGACATTGAGTAAGACTCAAAGTCCGGCTTCGGCGGAAGAAAGAGAGATAATGGACAAGGTTCCCTATGCTTCAGCCATAGGCTCTATAATGTACGCCATGCTATGTACAAGACCGGATGTGGCACATGCTATTAGTTTGACTAGTAGGTACCAATCGGATCCAGTTCGAACATCGAAAGCGGTCAAGAATATCCTTAAGTACTTACGAAGAACTAAGGATATGTTTCTTGTATACGGAGGTGAAGAAGAGCTCGTCGCTAAGTGTTATGTTGACGCTAGCTTTGACACCGATCCGGATGACTCTAAGTCTCAATCCGGATACGTATTTATCATGAATGGCGGAGAGGTTAGTTGGAGGAGCTCCAAACAACCTGTGGTGGCGGGATCAACAACGGAGGCCGAATATGTTCTTTGCTTGAAGCGGCTCGATTTGGATGAAGGAGTTCATATCCGAACTAGGTGTGGTTGCAAACGTGTTGGACCCAATGGTGATCTATTGTGACAACAATGGTGCCATTGCCAATGCCAAAGAGCCAAGGTCTCACAAGCATTCCAAGCATATTAAGCGCCGGTTTCACTCCATCCGCGAGCATGTCAAGGATGGAGATATAAAGATTTGTAAAGTACATACAGATCTCAATGTAGCAGATCCGTTGACTAAAACTCTCCCTAGAGAAAAACATGATCTACACCAGAACTCCATGGGTGTTAGATACATCACAATGTAACTAGATTATTGTCTCTAGTGAAAGTGGGAGACCGAAGGAAATATGCCCTGAGAGGCAATAATAAAATGTTTATTATGTGTATTCCAAGTATATGATAGATGTTTATTTTGCATGCTATAATTGTATTAATATGGAAACGTTAATACATGTGTGTTTAATAAACAAACAGGAAGTTCCTAGTTATGCCTCTCTCATAAACTAGTTCGTTGATTAACAAGATGATCATAGTTTCCTAATCATAGACATTGGATGTTGTTAATAACAAGATCATAACATTAGTGTAATGGTGTGATGAACATTCATCCTAAGTATAGCATTACAATCAAAGTCAATGAGTTTATATTGATATAAACAAACTACGAAGTAATCCTAATCCTTAGACCATGAGATCATGCCAATCACTAACACTGGAAGAGTTTCTTGTTGACATCAAACGTCACTCCATAACTGGGTGATTATAAAAATGGCTTCAAAGCTACAAAAGTGTTATGTTGAGAATCATGGATCAAGAGTGGAATTTGTTCATCCTGATGACGGATAGATATGCTCTGGGCCCTCTCGGTGATATCACATTGGTTAGCTTGCAAGCAAGTGATTTGATCACTAGAATGTTATATCACGGGAACGAGAAAAGAGTGCATGTCAGTAACGAGATCAAACTAGGTATGGAGATACCGATGATTGAATCTCGTACATGTAATATATCGTGAAATAAAGGGATTAAGATACAGGCGTAAAAGGTTCCGACGATCACAGGAAAAGTCATCGTTGAATGTGTGGAGTCGATGGATTTCAGTCCGCTCTGATTATTGATCGGAGAAGGGTCTCGATCATGTCCACATTATTCGCGAACCGTAGGGTGACACACTTAAGGGACACTGGCATCCAGTTGGAGCAAATGTTTCATGCCGAAAGAATAAACAAACGCAGGAATTTATTTCACTAGATACCGAAACAGGTTTTCGGGTGAAATTGCATAAAGAGGTTATGCATGTGAAATGGAATTCTAGAAAGGGGTTATTTGTGAATGTTTGTCATTAAAGTAATTGACAAAATTATGAATAAAATAAAAGAGTTTTATTTAATGAGAGTTTGCATTAAATTTGGTGGAAATTTAATGGGAATTTGAGTGGATTTTTGAGTGGAGAAAATTGAAGGGCCATTTTGTGAGTGGAGTGTCCACCCACATGAATGAAGGAGGGGAGGGGGCAGCCCCCATGGCAAGCCACCACCCCTTGGGTGCCCTCCTCCTATAAAGGAGCCCCTCCTCTCACTTGTCTCTCACACCTCCTCGTGAAGGATCTCTCTCCCCTCTAGAATTTATCCCCATGGTCTCGGACTAGCGAGATACATGTTCCAGTGGCTATTCGGCAAGAAAGGGTTGTGCTTCGCTGCATCGCTGGAGCGAGGAGGCGGAGGTTGCCCGGTGTCTTGTAATGCGTGTGCGAGCACGGATCTTGCGCTGCTTTGCGCTAGGACTTCCTCTCAATCTTGAGATCGGCAAGAGATCGTCTACATCAACCACGAGTTGAACTCGTTAAGCTTTGTCGGTCTTCAAGGGTATGTTCTCTACGGATATACATCCGCCCGTTGTTTGTATCTAGTATCTAGATCTTGGTACATAGTTCCCATCGTAGGAAATTTTTTGTTTTCTATGCTATGAACCCTACAACACCTTAGAAACAAATCTTTGGGATCCATAGATTGAGCAAGCTCACTATCATTTTTTTCCAAGCTTTGATCCAATAAAGAATAGCTGGTACCACTACCAGGACTATCTAGATGAACCAATTAGATAAGATCTGAATCCCTAAGCCTCAGACCAACATCATTGGTCTTAGGGAATTCAGAGAAGAGCATCTCTATTTATCTTATAAAGCCAAGTTTGTCTTAAGCCTCAAACAACCCAATCAATGGATTAGAGTTATTCTTGTGTGGCATACCATGATGGTGTCACAAGAACAATCCAATATGAATCAGGAAAGACAGTAAATCATCATAGATTCAGACAATCAACTAACTAATCATTTTCCTGTTAACACAGGAATCATAACTAGGATATTCCTATGTTACACTTCACTGTTTGAGATCATGATGATCTCAAACCACATGTTAATTCTCAAGCTAACAACACTAAGACAGTATCTGTATCCTATCATAATCATGACCATGAATCAAATAAACAGTGGAAAGCTATCAAGTCATTGGCTTTACCAAGCATGTTTCCCAAACAACTACATCATATGAATCAGATGCAATCCAAGAATCAAATCATCTAGTAAGCCACCAGAAACATCATAGATCCTTTTAAGCAACAAGCCTCAGGCCAATAATCATTTAGCATGTATACAGACCATCCAAACATGATTCAATTCATCCAACACATGATCAATCACATCACAGGAACCCTAAATGGATAATCATCCTAATCTGAATTAGATAGTAGCCAGAAAGGACACTGCCAACATCTAGCATCGAATCAGCAAGCATAGAGAGCACCAGGGAAGGGGAATCAAACTCACCGTAGGTCCTCGCTGAAGAATAGAAGAGGAAGCAGAGGGGCCGACGACCATGGCGGCAAGGGGAGCACCCCAGAGGGGGCGCTGCAACCCGCACAGTGCCACGGCAGTGACCCTGATCATGCCTGGAGGTGCAGAGCATCACATCGACACACGACGACCACGACAGCACCTGGATCCATGCCAATCCCCAAACCTTAGGGTTCGGGATGGCATCAATCCATCGCAGGAGAGCCCTAGGCTCGAATCCAATTGGATAGAATGAAAGAGCATCATCGACAACCCCCTGTTGCACCACGGCGGCGACCAGAACGGCCGACGGCGGCGGGAATCGATGGTGGCGGCATCGCCGGCCACAGGGTCAGGGTCAGAGGAGGAGAGGATGAACTCGAGGGAGAGAGAGAGGCAGTGAAGAGTGGGCCGAGCTGGGCCAGACCCTTCGGGGTGGTCCTTTTTTCTAGAACTAATGGGCCACTAGGGCCCAATAAGTTTAACTAGCCTAGAAATTCTTTCAGGCCTGTTTTAATAAAAAGGAAAAGACCAGAATACCCCTGGAATTAATGAAATTCTAGAAAACAAAATAAAAGTCCAAAAATTATAAATAAAATATTTTTGGATTCACAAAAATCCAAACTACTCAAATAAATTAAAATATAAAATTTTAGACATTTAAATTTTATTAGGAATTTTGTAAATTATATATTCCTTATGGAATTTTTCAAAATTATTGAAAGGTGATAAAATTAACGAAAACTCACTTTCATTATGTACTAATATTGTAGTATTTTAGAAAAATACTAAATAAATATTTAATCACCATTTTTAATGTATAATTGATAATTCCTAAAAGAATTATTAAATCAATAAAAGTCAAATAAAAGGGAAATAAAATAAAATAATTCAATATATGTTATAAAATATTAAAAAGTAATATTTATAAATCCTTCATTACTAAAAAGGAACTTTTTGGGGTAAATGCATATAAAATTAAATAATGCATTACATTACTTGCAGAATCATTTTGCTTCTTTAAATATTGTCCTTACCGGGCAATAAAGATGTTTTTGTAGAACTAGAAGCTCAAGGTCCAATGCAAGCATCAGACTTCACTACCTTGCCATCACAAGGCAAGTTCATCACTTGCTCATGTCCTTTGAAGAGTCTTTATCAAAGTATTTGCAAATTGTGTGTTATCATATATGCTATAAAAGAAAGAAAATATTATTTTCACAAATAAAAAAATTATAGATATCATCCTAAGTGGTGATATGATGGAGCAATAGAACTTAGAGTTCTAATTGAAGTAATGATAATCAAGTAGGGACTTAATAACCCCTGACATCAGTGATTCTAGCGTATATTGATATTACGTTAGCCATGAGATTTGGAATGGGAATGAGAAGTCAATTTGCATCTTCTTCCTCTCGCATGAAGCTGGATGTGCAGGTCGTGGCTGTTATCCTTGTAGCATGCATATTAATTGGTAATTCGTAGAGGATATGCAGCATATGGGTGGGAACCCTCATCGTCCCATGATAGTTCTGGCATCTAATGGTTTGTACAAACCATTGCCGTAATTCATTATGTGGGCATGGTGTACACCAAGGAGGCATGCAGGGTCACGAAGGGGGCAGTGATTGGCTTGGACCAACTATTGGGCCCCACATCATGGAATCGTGGACGGGAAAGTATGCCCGGTTGTGCAACAAGGAGTTGATCTCTCATGGGTAAAGTAACGCACCTCTGCAGAGTGTAAGAACTGTAACTTGTTACTCCCTGTTTCGGGAAGGATCTATGAACGCGGCAGGAAAGGAACTCCATGAATGTTCTAGTCAACCTGTGAAGGCTGATTGTCATAGTTTTTCAGAATAAAATCAATCTTTGAAGAAAGATTTACAAAAAATTGCATAGTGCCAAGGATTTATAATCCGAGGTGGTAGTTAGAGCATCAAACTTCCCACCTTGCATATAATGAACTTGTTGGGTAACGTTGTTACTCATTCTTTCCTTTGATCCCTTGCTTAGACTCTGAGGATCCCGAAGACGTGCCAATGTATGCAGCCCAATGCCAAGAAGATGTGTTCTACGAGGAACCTGATCTTTCTGGAGGAGTTGAAGGAGTGGATTACGAAATCCGCTATGGTGTCGATGATAACGAGTCCCACTAAGTATCTCTAGTTAGTAGTAACCAACAGAGCCAAGCAGCATGAACTCTATAGAATAAGCTGTTGAGCTCAACTCCTAGTCGCAGTTGTTGTTTTTAAGATCCGCTGAACACTTTATATTTTGATTTGTAAGTTGGATCTTTTGGAAGTCTTGAACTTCCGGTATTGTAATAATAATCATGTGTGTAATTCTGTAATATGGACCCGCAATGTTTCTGTTGTACCACTCTGAAGGATGTGATATTTACGGAACGGTGTTCTGTGGATGTCATGTCAATGACTATAGTGTACTACACATGCAGTGGTATGTTGGGTCACCGCAAATAGGAGTCTTCCACACCATTGGTATTAACGGAACACATAAAGATAATTTGATCAATATGTTGTAGGTCAATGGTTTGATTTACAAAAAAGGTGAGATTATATAATTAATTATTATTAAAAATAAAAACCTTGAACAAAGGAGAAATATAAGTTCTATCAAATAGAGTGAGGAAAAGTTGAGGTAGAATACTCAAGGTCTAAAGATTCTTCGTATATATTTGGAATTTGGTAATTGAGATCGTTAAACTTTGAAATTCCTACATGAGGTGGAATATATGGCTAGCTTCTTTGCACAATACTTAAAGCAAAAGTGTGAGCACAAATATATATAGAAAAATAAAAAAAATATGAAGAAAAAGAGCGAATGTGTAAAGAGCAAGTAGGTTGATATGTCCAATTTGCATCACCATTCTATATCATAATTTACCTCTATTCATTGCTATATGTCTTATTATGTGGTATTACTGTCTTTTTATCTGTTTATGCATGTTGGATGATTCTTGGAGGGTGAACTGCCGGAGTCTGGATTCTGATGGAAAAGAAGGCGTTTCGATGCAATTTCACGAAGATCAGAAAAATACTAGAAAAATATTGGAAAATATTATTTTTTCCAGAAGATTGAGAAAGCCAGAAGGAGGAGCGAAGAAGGGCCACAGGGGGCCCACACCCCTAGGCGTGGGCCCACCCTAGGCCGCGCCTAGGGCAGGTGTGGCCCACCTTCCCGGCTCCCGACTCCGCCCCTTCGCCTATATCTTCCCTATGGAACCCTAATACTGGCGGAGTGACCACAGATAGATTTTCGCCGCCTCTACGGGGCGGAAAACACCAAGAGAGAAAGATCTCTCCGGTATAAAGATTTCTGCCAGGGAAATTCCTTCCCGGAGAGGGGAGATCGTCGCCATCAACACCGTCATCAAGCTAGGCTTCATCGGGATCATCATCATCATCCACCAGCACCATCATCACCACTCCATCCAGCTATAACAATTTTGTTGGATATTTCTTTAGTTCTTAGGGGAAACTTTCCCAGTGTTAATTACTATTGTAGTTGATGCTTGTGAGTGGAACCATTGGATTATTGTTTATGTTCAGATTGTTATTCATCACCATATCATCTTTGATCTTGATCCATATGATGTCTTGTGAGTAGTTCGTCTAGTTCTTGAGGACATGGGAGAAGTCATGTTGTTATTAGTGGATCTGTGTTGAGTTATTATTCAATGGTTTAGTATTTAAGTTGTGGTGCTATTATTCTAGTGGTGTCATGTGAACGTCGACTAAATGATACTTCACCATTTATGGGCCTAGGGAATGCATTGTGTATTTTGCTACTAATTATGGGGTTGCTGGAGTGAGAGAAACCTGAACCCCCGTTAGGACACCTTTGCATAAGGGAGCATAGGATCTTAGAGTTTAAGGCCGTGGTTAGATTTATATCTTAATTACTTTCCTATAGTTGTGGATGTTTGCAGGGGGTTTAATCACAAGTATGTATTAGTCCAAGTAAGGTCGGTACATTAGCACAGGTTCACCCACACAACACTTACAACACCAAAGAAGAGTACTCAGCTATTTGAAGCGAAAGCACTTGACAAACTTCCCATGTGTCCTCGAGAACGTTTGGTCCTTATAAGTATTTCCACCGGCTTGTCCTTTGCTAAGAAAGGATTGGTCCACTTGCTGCGTTTGTTCTTTATTACTTGCTCTTTGTTTTGTTGCTTTATGAGAAAACCACTAAAGATCCGTTCGCTAAGTATTTGCAGAGATTTTCTGCTCCATACCACTAGTCAACACCTTCTTCTCCTCGTTGGGATCGACACTCCTATTTATCGAAAGTACTACGATACACCCCCTATACTTGTGGGTCATCATAGGCATATACCACTATATTATAGTAAGACAAAGAGACGTTTGAGATTTTGAATCCCAAGTGAATATGTTGATCCTAAAAACACTTGGGACTACCTCACTAACTCATTCGGTTGAACCGAATACCTTTACATCATGTTGAGAATAATCTTTTATGAACTGTTAATTGCTAAGGTGCGGAAGCCTGCTAATATTATTCGGATGGTTCGAGTAAGGTTCTATTCATGAACTTATTTATATGTATCCTTTATGATAAACACATGCTGCAACTGCCTCATTTATTTTATTGACTTAGCTTCATGAATATGAGAATCACATCCATTAAGCTAAACTTGCTCGGGACGATCAAGAGTCTAAGCTCGGGGAAGTTGATGACTGCATATTTGCATCATGTTTTAGATCATTATTTTGCATTATAGATATAGGATCTTGTTATTTTACGGCATTCACACGCACTTTTTATGTTTATTTTCACCAGGATCAGGTCAGATGATGGATATGATGGACACAATTCTTCGAGCAGTTATATTAAAGTGAAAAGGAGCCAAAAACTACGTAAATTGCTTATCTAGGAAATATTAATAATACCAGAAGAAAACCCGAAGCGAGCAAAGGATACAGAAGAGTTGACGACCAACTATACGGTCCGCCGCCATATAGCTTCGGCCGTATAGTTGGCGCCGCCTCCTCAAATAGTTTCACCCCGTGCGACTGGTTCGGAGAGACGACCTACAGAACACCCAGGAATCACCAAAAACCTCATCTCCGAAAGGGATCTGGAGGGGGAACTTGTCCTGGGGATCCATCTTCGCCCTAAGAAGATCTAGGAGGCCAAGGCATCAATCTCCATCTTCATCAACCGCTGCATCTTCACCACCATCATCTCCATCCATTCCATCTAGATCTTGTTGTAATTATTGCACTAGTTGTAGATTTATACAAGTACTATTTATCGATAATCGTTTCCATTACCACTGTCATGATGTTGTCTGCCTCCATGTCTGAGTAGATCATTAGTTCTTGGGGAGATGGAGAAACCCTAGTATATGATTGAGATGAGATACATATTATTATGTTATACATCATTATATGTATCTGTTAATTGTTTTCATCTTGATGTTGGGAGTTGTGCACCTCTTTAATATTTGCCTCTTACGGGGACTTGATGAAGGGGATTACTTGTTGGTAGACGAAGGGATGGTAGCACTTACTATGACTATAAAGTCGTTGTCATCCTTTATGTACTAACTTAGGGAATCAATAAGAACTCATTAAGCCATGTCCATGTCGCGGGAGAAATCCTTTAATAGCGGAATAATACGATTGATGTCGTTTATCTGTCATCTGTGGTTATGAAGGATGATGTGAGCAGTGGTTGTTGTCTAATCATCCATATATGGAGCTCCTCCCACATACATGCATATAATGAGAATATTCGTTGTAATAATCTTGATCGCTCAGTCTAAATTGCTAGCGGTGTATTCGCCACTCCTCGAGAACGTATTTCCCCTATTGCAGTTTCAATCTTTTTTACGAACGTGATTACTATTTTCTGCATTAAGTTTTACTTCATTTTACTTTACTGTTTCACTCAACCAAAAACTCAAAAACAATACTAATTTCTTGCATCTTAGAATTATTTCTTAAGTACTTTGTTTAGTTTTAGTTAAACATATTTTAGTCTTTCACCTACTGCTCCCTATGAGAATGATATCTTTATTTTAAAACTAGCTACAAACGATTTGTGCACTTGCAGTCATTAATAGACTGGCCCTAGGCCCTTGACCCGGTCAGCAAAGATACGTAGTCAACGGTCTTCCAATACGTAGACACCAGTTCCTTTGGCGTCACCTCTCGCTTTATGCGTCACTTGATTCTTTAAGCGTCACCCGGTGTCTTTAATTGTCACTCGGCGGCGCCCTTATCTTTTGACTTCGCTTTAGCGTGGTCCTTCCCAGACCAGACTCGGAAAGGTGCCTCTTTCCTTCCTTCACTCGGCTCCTCTTCGTGAGACTCGGCATGTCGTCACCTGCAGATAGAGATTCCTTATCCTGCACCAGCCGACATACTTCTTATGTCGGCTCAGTACGGGCTAACATGACTCAACCGTTATAACTCGGCCTGTATCAATCAGACTCGGCTAAGACCAAGATGGATCAATACTACCTTTCACCCCTTATGATCCTATCAGGGGTCATCCCCCGACCAAATTAACACGGACTATGAATCATTCAAATTCAAATCTTACCGTCCAAATTTGATCATCAAAGTACCAAGATATAATTGATAGAGATATTCATAAAACAGGACTCAGAAGAAGAGTGGACAAAGAGAGTGATTTCTTACTCAACGCCGCCCAAAGATGATACCCACTGGTCATTGTTTGTTGATAGTGGCACGAGGACACCCTTGGAAAGAGCCATAGCCGCTCTCTGATTAATTCAGTGATGCCCACGCTGATGATGGTAGTGTCTTATCGTGTATTGATCGGACGTGCCTTCCGCGCCGCCGCTCGGTGAATCCATGCTGTCCCCGTTGCCGAGGGTCAAGGGCGACGCCACGGGGATTCGCCGCCGCCATTGCGAGAAGTGGGCCAGAACAAGGGCAGAAAACATACGCACACGCGGAGGGAAACTGAAACCTAACCGGTCGTTTCCCCACTTTCAAACAGGAAGTTAACGGCTATTAACAGGCATGTCCGAGCGTCGTCTATGGCGTGCCACGTCAACATTTGGGTTGGGTCCCTGGTCATATTTCATGGAAATTTGCTAGCAAACGAAGTTTAACGTGATTTAGAAATGTAGACAAAAATGTGGCATTTTTTGTCCCACAAACAAAAGTAGTATTATATGGCCAATTTGGGTTTGTAACGTGGTGGTTTTATGCTACAAACTCTATTCCAAGAGATACAGGACGGCAAGAGCTTTGTTTTGCTCGCTAGTAGTAAGGACATAAGGTCGTGAGAGTATGTTGCGCTTGTATGTTATTATGTTTTTAAGATTGTACTATTTCTTCCATCCATACACATATCACGGTGGTATCTTAATCTTGATAGAAATTCAATACCATACTAGTAAAAGTGCAGGCGAATGCGCGTCTCATCCATAGACAATGCGGTCCTTCATGACTACGATATTCTCATAATTCAAATTTAAAATGACGAACGAAGTTAAATTATATGTGCATTTTCCATTACAGTAATGGTGGATTTATAATAGCTACATTTTTTCGCATTTTAGTCTTATTTCTCGTTTTGTTCCTTGGACAGTGCAACCCTAAGAATTTCTCCATTCACCCTAGTTATTTGCTTGCAAAAGGAGGGTCTCCCTTCAAGGCCTCATGGGTCATAGAGATATTTGAAATGCTCAACATTCTCTCCCAACTCGGTTCTAAATGCAAATTGTTAACTCATATGTTTGATATCACGGTTAGTGACCAATCATACAACTTTGAACCCCATAATATCAACAATGACATAGTAGTAACCAATAAACACATTTAGGATTCCCTAACTTGAAGGGTGCAAAATCGGAACCATTTGCTGGCCTTTTGGCAAATGAAAGACACAATAAATTTACCCAAACCCATTTTATCAACCCATTTGCCACTATATAGTATTTTTTAGTCTAAATAGAGAAAACCGTATAGAGGCCAAATGGCCTAGAGAAAAGAAGAAAAAAGTAGAGCCATAACCTGAAAATGCATATGTTAGGTAAAGTTTATACAACATATGAAACTAACATTAACAATATAGATACAAACCTTATTGGTTTTCTTTCCGGCATGTATTTCTTCGCTTTCATCTTGCCTCACACTGAAAAATGCTCCTCGATTTCCTAATGGTCTTATCCGAATCTCATTCACCACAAAAGGCTAATCTGCATCCTTTTGTTTAATGACCTTCTTGCAAAGAAACTGGATTTGGACATGTGGTGAGAAATTTATTATTATAATAAAAAAGATGAACGAAATCTAGAGAAAATTAATATTACATATCAGGTGAAGTGAAAGAATTGACTCAAAATTCATTTTCGAATTCATCCCCGACATCTCGCACTTACTTGGTGTCACTAGTGCACAGGTAGACCTCTAACACCGGTTTGGACAGGCCTCTAACACCGGTTACAGAACCGCTATTGAGGGTTCGGTGTTAGAGCCCCCCTTTAACAGTGGTTCTTATACGAACCACTGTTAAAGGGTGGCATACATGGGGCTGCCGCAGCGCTCAGGCCCCCTTTAAAGGTTATCTGCTGGCAGAAAACGCATAAATCTACGCACGGAAGAGTTACGCCGCTTCTGAGGCGGATTTCTGGCGGGGACGGGAGGGGAGGAGGGATCGATCGGGAGAGGTATACACATAAATCATCGGTACATACGAGTACATGAATAATTAAGTAACTATTATTATACACAAACATCGTCATTGTAGTATTCTCCGTATACGTTGAAGCATCAAGTACAAGACAAACACGTTCAAGCATATATACAATATAACATGTCCATACATGTTCATTTTGGATATCTAAAGATTTCTCCGCCAGGCGTGACGACCTTATCAAGTATGAACCCCGCCAATTCCTATTGAATGGCTCGTATGCGGTCAAATGGTAGGAGTTGGTCCCGCATCCGTTCGATCTAAATATATATGAAGAATGAGGTCAATATATATATAAGAATAAAACTCAACACAACTAATGGTAATAAAATAATGTTGTGTACTTTGTTTACTTACTCTAAATTTTTCTAGTGTAGCTTGGCCCGTCGCACATATCGTGTTGCGAATGAACTCGCAAACATAGTATCCACATAAGTTATTGCCGGGTCCCTGATGCGTGCACTTTACGAGAATAGAGAGTTCAATCAAAATAATAATCAATAAAGCATGATATAATGGAATTGGAAGCAGAATCAAAGAGATACGCATACCTAGCTAGCTAGTATTACTTACATTTTGGTCTACAAATTTTAGTTCTTCTGACCATTCACCCATGGCCCTGCCCGTGAACCTTTTTCAAACCCTGTCCGGCAAAGAAAATGGATAAAAGGAGTAATTAATTACTTGTTGTTACGAAAGTTGCCGATCTAGTGCGATAATATGATTGAAATTACCTCTGGAGCATCTCTTTAAAGTCTGTCCATAGCTCTTGGACTTTTCGTAATGAGTCCATGACAAGGACTTTTCCTGAGTCAACTTGAATGACTAGCAGAATAAAGTAGAACCTAAAACGCATAACTCATCATTAGTTACACTTAACATCGAGTAAGCCGAAACAGAATATGTACAAGAGAGGGTAACACTCACGAGAAGTTGGAAGGCAATAGTATTTCCCTTTTGGTTTGTTGTCTCACTAAATACGTTAGCAAGAAATCTTCTGTTTGCCCGGGTTTGTGTTTTACCACTAGTTCATGAACTCTATTTGGGTCAACGAACCCAATGTCAAAAGGGCCTCCTTTCATGCATTCCATAACCTTTTTCCTGCATAATAGTATATACATATATGGTGAGCATATATATATACATGAATTGAATGAGCTGAGATAGAAATTACAGAAATAGTACTTACACACAATAAAGGCTGATGGCAGCTTTGTCGAGTTCCTTCTGATTGAATAAAAAATGCAAGTCTTGAATGTTGAAGGTGATCGCGTCGTCTACGCATAAGAAAATCTGATCTCTTATATGCTCCATGATCCATTCTTCCTTTCTCGTCTTGCAGAAATCAAGGTACCACTTATGCAATCTTCGCATTTTTGTTTGTAGATTCTTGAGCTCCTCTTTCTTGACGAGATTCTTCCTGTACTTCCATGGCTGTATGGGGTTGACATCGCCTTTGGGCAAGTGGTCTCCCATGATGTTCAAGTATGCAATGTAGGTCATCCCCATCTCATTGGACTTTCTTTGTAGCTCTTCCTTGTAATCATTTATAGGAGGAGCTATCCATGTGTCGAACACTTGGAGCGGGGCACACGATTTGTTTTCATGCTCTCCGAGCATGGGAACTATTTTCTAGGGTGCCGCATGACTACTACTTCCAGACTCCCTCCGCCTTGCACCCCCCTTCATAATCTGGCGCTCGTAGTCCGGCATAAGTGGGGTTTCACGTTTCAAAAGATTATTGTAAAACTTCTCCACCACCGCCAGATCTAGTTTCTCCTTTGGCTCGGCCCGTCTAGGTTCAAAGAATTTCTTGACCTCTTCTTCCGAGATCCTCTTGTTCTCCTCATCGCTGTGATCCCACGGTAATACCGGCAATGGCTTGGCGCAAGGCTGCGGGACTCTTTGGCGTACGGTTTCCTGCGGATTTCTTCGTGGAAGTTCTAGTGATGCTCTTCGTGGCAGTTCTATTCCGCTTACGCTGACGCGAAGGAGATGGCTGAAGCGTTGGAGATGGCTGACGCGCGGGATATGGCTGGCGCGCCGAAGATGGATGACGCGCAGGAGATGGCTGGCGCGTCGGAGATGGCTGACGCGCAGGAGATGGCTGAAGCGCCAGAGACGGCTGACGCAGCGGAGACGATAGGGGAGTATTCTGATGACTTGGAGACGGCTGAGGCAGCTCAGACTGCTGACGCTATGGAGACGGTGGGGGTGCCAGTGGCCTCCAATTTGGAAGCACGATGTGTTCCTTCTTCCAAAGGATGGTTGTTTTCACTGCAAATTTGAGTTGAGTTTCCCCTTCACCTGTAGCATGGTCAAGCTGTGCTTCCTCATATTCCTTCACAACCTCATCCACCCCGACAATAGCATAGCCATCTGGAATCAATCGGCAGTGGTAAGTTCCACCAGCTACAGGAGGTAAGGCATGGCTGACCGCCACCTTAATGGATAAGCCTATTAATCTCACATGTAGCTCAGCGTGTTCTCTCTCCGTGATCTCATCCATAGGGTATCGAGGACCCGCCATTTCAAGCGTGGGATGCACGTTCTCTGAGGAATCCACGCTGCTTTTCTGCGCAGAGTCTGGGCCGCCGGCAGCTTCCAATGTAGTCTCTTCGTGCCGCTGAGATGGGTCAGTAGCTTGATGGCTATTTTGTGCATTCACTTGCGCCTGCAGCGCCACAAGTGCATGCTCTATCTGTGTCATCCGGTCTGTACGCTCTTTTTCTTTTCTGCCACGCCATCTGTAAGAGTCGCCCCACTCGACAAACCCATCCTTCCACGTCATACCCCTTGTGCCTCGTGCAAGTCTAGGGTGTTCTTTTTTACCGATGGCGCGTGTCAGCTGGTCATTCTCTCTGTCGGGATGGAAGGTCATGGCGGCTGTTTCCTCGTATGCCATGATGAGTTCAGTGACGGGTTTGGAAAAAATTGTTGGGAAGATACACAATCCCGTTTCTGGGTCCAACCTTGTCCCGATTCCGTAGAACCAAGTCTTTGCACGTAGGTCCCACCCCTCTGTGTGGGGTGTGATCCCTCTAGAGCGCAGGGCCTTCTCAGCTTCCTCCCACTTAGGCCTCTGAGATATGTAGCCACCTGACCCCGTCCTCTGGTGATATTCCTTCTTCTGGGCATTTAGCGTATTGGTTTCTGACCTCTTTGTAGCTATAGCACCTTCCTTGTACGCCACAAATTCGGAAAGTGAGGTCTTATCTTCGCATAATAAGCGTCTTCGAAATCTAGAGTCTCGCGAGCTCTGACAAATTTGTTTGATTTTGTCTTCCAGTTGCAGAAAGCGTCAGCCATCTTCTTTAGAGTCCACCCTTTGACCTTTTCCTTTATAACCGGTTTATTTTCATCCTCCTCTGGCGGTAGGGTGAAATTTACCAACAGCAATGTCCAAAGCGTTTCTTTGGATCTTTCATCGACAAAGGTACCGTCACCCTTCTTTGCTTATTCCAATATTCAATTATGATTGGGATTTGGTCCCTAACAAGAACTCCAGTCTGACGTATAAATTTGTCTACGGCCTTCTTGGGCTCCATCGGCCTGCCATCAACACGGACTGCTTCGATCGTGAACTTTGCATAATCTTTCAACTGATGGCTCGCGCCTCGCTTGCTCTTTTTCGTAGAAGAATATTGTTGCTGGCTGGTCGATCTGGAGGGATAAAAGAAGAAAGAAGCATTAATTAATACATGTACATATATATACAAATCAATCGGTGCAAGTCAGCAGAGCGTTAATCCATGCATATACCTCGACGAACTTTGTAATCACTAAAGTGCATTGACCGGAGTCGTCATCTTCTCCATGACTACTTGAGTTGTCATCATGTCCCTCCAAGTTCAGATATTGTGAGGTGTCCTCGTGGATCATGTTCTCCATTATTTCTTCCTCTTCAAGGTTTCTACTGAGTGGATCCATAGTTTCTAAAACAATAATATTATCTAGAGTAAGAGAGTAAACATTCAAGTAGACTTGGATTCATACACAAATATACATATTATTCATACAAAATACACAAATAAATACACAAATGAAATTAAAACCCTAAGCATGCTTGATCATTTTAAACGAGGTCCGAGGGGTCCAAACCCTAATTCGGAGAAATCCCGGATGTATATGAGAGGGTTCATTATGTTCTTATAATTAAACTTGTCATTTAAGTTGATTAACAATGCATTATTATAGCTTAAATAGATAGTTCTCATTTTTCTGAACATTTTGATATATTATTTGTATGTTTCTGACTTATAAATAATTAGTTATTGAATTTACAAGATTTAAACATTTTCTGGAATTATTAAACCAGTTATTACGTCAGCCTGAAGTCAGCACACCCTAACACTTTTCTCACCAAAACAGGGGCTAGCCACAATGGCTGACGCGTGGGACCGGGGCCACGTCACAGCCACACAGGCGCCACGCGGGCTCACCGGAGGATGCTCCAGACGGCGGCGGCTGGCGGCGCTGGAGAGCGACCTAGGGCGCGCGAGGTAGCTAGTTCGCTTCAGCGTGATGCGGCCTACCTAAAACAGGCGGCACCGCTACCTAGGGGTCACCAGAGCGACATTAACGACGACGGCCAGCGGCAGCGAGGCGACGCAGCAGCTCAAGCGAGAGGAGGCGGAGGAGAGCGATGAGCACCGTGGGCTCACCGTGGGTCTACCAGAGGGGTCCGCAAGGCCGGGCGGGGTCGGAAACAGCGACGATGGTGATGGTGGTGGTTGTCAGGCTCGGAGAAGAAGCGATGCTTGGGGTCGATTGCGGATGCCTCGCGTCGATTCCTTGGACACGGAAGAAGAGCACAACAAGACAGCGGCAACGACGTGGGTGGGCGCGACGGCGACGGCGGCGTGAGTGGGCGCGGCGGCGACGACTCCTCTCTATGTGCTCCTCTGCTCCTCGATCTGGCTGGGGGAAGAGGAAGAGGAGGTGCACACATTATAACCCCCCCCCTTTAACACCGGTTCCAGCCATGAACTGGTGTTAAAGGATAGGGGAATTGTTTCGTGCGCGCACCCCCATTTAACACCGGTTCTAGCCACAAACCGGTGTTAAAGGGGGGTGGGTGCGCAATCCCCCCCTTTAACACCGGTTCGTGGCTGGAACCAGTGTTAAAGGGGGCATTTATTTCGTACATTAAAGGGGGGGCATTTTTAATTCAAAAAACAGGATAGAATTTAGAAAATTCATATCTTTTTTATTTCAACTCAGAAAAATATGAATAATACATCATAATTTTCAGAAAAATAAGATCTATCCATTCATATAAAAACATTTTATAGTTACTGTAGATGAAATTTTTCAAAATGATTAAAACACTTACATATGAATTTTGATTATTAAATTAAGACAAAAATAAAATAGTCAAACCCTAAAACTTTGAACTTAAGAAATATTAAGCATTTGAAAAGGAATCTAACCCTATTTTATTAAGCAAATCATATTTTATTTTGTATTAACATTTTTGAATTGTTTGGATATTTAAATTTAGCATCTTTTGTATACTTTGGAATCTGACAAAACTTTCAACATGAAAATTGTTTGCTTTTGAATAATTAATCCTAAATTTTTTTAAAAAAAATAAAAATGAAATTCTAACTATTCAAACTAGTAACAAATGGGAAAGGGCGGGCAGAATGCATGGGAGGAAAAGGGCGGGAAGAAAAATTTATTACGATAGAACTGGAATTAAAGTACATAACGCAACTAACAAAGCACGACTGAAAATTAAGATACATAGAAGAGATGAAAATTAAGATACATGGACAGATTAAGTCACAATCGGCCGAACTTGTTTTGGAATGTTGGAGTGATTCAGTCATGCTCCTACCTACACCTGTAATACTCTCCACTGTAGTCGTCGTACTCGCCGCGGCCGTCGTCGCTGTCATCGTCGGGGTCGCCGTAGTTGAACCTTGAAGGATAAGTACGCGTGGGCTGGACTTGAGGGTAGCGTAGACGGGGGTTAGAGTCGGCGGACGTGTCGTAGGCCATCACGCTCTAGATAGTCCGACCGCGCCAGCACAGCCGACGGACGGCCTCGTTGAAGTTCGGAGGAGGTGGGCCGTCCTCCTCGTGCCTGGCGAGCGCCCTCTCACGCTAATCCCCAAAGAAGGCTTCACAAGTCGGGAAATAGTCGGGATGTCAGTTGGGATTCCTCCGCTGCTCCGGCGTGAGCTCGAAGTAGTAGTGGTTCGTGATGTCCATCCGGCGCGCCACACCTAGAGGGACAGAAGGAACCGGCACGCCTCCGGTGCTCAGCATCCAGCCGATGGGGACGCAGTAGCCCGGCGGGCAGGGGTAGTTCGAGGCGCAAAGCTCCTCCGCCTCCCTGGGGGTTAGTGGTATGGTGGAAGCCATGGGAAAGAGTGATGAGGTTGCAGCTATGAGTCTAGAGATGTGCAATGACAATGGAGGCCAACCCTACATATATATAGTGATAAATGGCAGGAAGATAACTGGAGGGAAGAACTGGCGGGAAGAACTAGCAGGAAAAACTAGCAGGAAGAACTGGTGGGAAGAAATGGCGGGAATAAATGGCGGGAAGAACTGGCGAGAAGAAAAATGGCAGGAAGAACTGGCGGGAAGAAAAATGGCTCATTTAATACATATAGTGTTAACATAAGAAATATGACATTGATTTCCATGTTAAGATACATATGTGTGCCAAAAAGGCTCAATTAATACATATAGTCAATCTTATGATCGCGTCGGCCGTAACCATGGAGTATCAGCACCGTTTAACAGGATGGTTGGGTCACTCTTCACTTTGAAGGGCGGAATTTCATCAAACTTATTATAATCTTCTGACATGTCTGTCTTGTCCTCTACTCCCACGATGTTTCTTTTCCCTAAAAGAACTATGTGACGCTTTGGCTCATCGTGTGATGTATATGTTTGCTTATTTTTTTCTTTTTTCGGTTTGGTAGACATGTCCTTCACATAGAAAACCTGAGCCACATCATTGGCTAAGACGAATGGTTCATCTGAGTTCTTGTCTATCTTCATAAGATTGTTGAGATCCATTGTTGTCATTCCGTACTTCTTGTCTACCTCAACCCCTCCTCCTGTTAGCTTGACCCATTTGCACCGAAACAAGGGGACCTTAAAATTAGGTCCATAGTCAATTTTCCATATCTCCTCTATGAACCCATAATACGTGGTCTTTTGCCCATTGTCTTCTGCTGCATCAAAGAGGACACCACTGTTTTGGTTGGTGCTCTTTTTATCTTGGCCTATCATGTAAAATGTATTCCCATTTATCTCGTACCCTTGGAAATTACATACAGTCGAAGATGGTGTCCTGACCAACAAGTACAGCTGATCTCCAACAGTGGTGTTATTCGTGAGAAGTCTTTGCAGCCAGCTGCCAAAACTTGCCATGTGTTCACTTATAATCCATTCATCAAACTTCCCCGGGTGTTTGAGGCGTATAAAATTCTTGTGTTCATTGATATATGGGGCAACCAAGATAGATCTTTGTAAAACCGTGTAGTGTGCTTGATTGAGAGAATGCCCGTCCCTACATATCATTGCTTTACATCCTAGGGTGCCTTTTCCACGCAGTCTCCCCTCATGTCGTGATTCTGGAAGACCAATTCTAGAACACCATGTCGTGACACAGAACTCAGTGACCTCCTCTGTTGGGAATATGCCCTAGAGTCAATCATGTATGATGATATTTCCTATTGTATTCATAAAGATATTAAGTTGTCCTTGTATAAAAATCTGATGTGTATCATTGAATATGTGATTCGGTTGTGGATCTATGCATTCATGTTGTTTGTACTAAATGTCCTTGGTCATTGAGGTTGTGCTGGACATACAACTTAGACCAATGTGAAAGTTGGCTTGATGGTTCTGTTCCACTTGTCATGGGCATGGAGATGCTATTCCAACTTACACAGATTCGGCTAAAGAGTTTAGCGAGTCAGATTGACCCATATTTAGGTACAACGAACAAGTTGTCATGTGTATATCTCAATCAATGCAATCCTTACACCTGAGGTTATTGCATAGTCCGAGTTGAGGATCACCGACTTAGGTTCTGTCAAACGTTGATCCGTGGCGCGATTATAAAGGCGAGGGGTCGACTGAGAACCAAGCTGCGTGATGTGAATAACCAAGATGGGATTTTGCCCCTCCACTTGGAGAGATATTCTCTGGGCCCTCTCTTGAGATATGATTCAGAAAGCATGGCCATGTACAACTCGGTTAAGTGTTAACCGAGGCGATCGACTAAGAGTTAGTCGGGTGAATCACTTATCACGGATCGAGAAGAGAGTCGGACTATTTAAGGGATGACATATATTCACCTATAGTCTGACAAAGTATATAGTGAGGCAAAAGGGACTCGGACGCAAGTCACATTGGAAAGGCAAGTTGTCAAGACTCTTTGGTACTTGGGAGTCGGCACGTTCTGCTAGGAGCCGCTACCGACTGATCGATTTAGAGTCGGACTCTAATCGTGTCCAAGTATCCATGAGCCTGCGGGGTCACACACTTAAGAGCGGGAGCAAGTTTGGATTGGATCTGAACTGGAAATCTGGTTGGGTTGGACCCGAGCCTGATTTGGACTGAGTCAGTGAGTTGGACTCACAGGGACTAACATTATATGGGCTTTAGTGAATGGGCCACGCGAGCAGAGCCCACATTCACTCCCTATATATAGTGGAGCACACCAACCCTAAAGGGTTAATCGTTGTTCGGTTAGGTCATTCCATGTGTTGGAAACCCTAGCTCCACAACAGCCCTGCCGCCGCCATAACGAATCTAGCAGTTCGCCGGCGGCAATCCCCTTGTACGTGTGGATACCAGAAGTGGGGCTATACAATCAGCACCAGGACGATCGGATCGCAAAGGACTGCACTGCATTAACTGACGTGCTTTATCAGTAATCCGCAACTGCGCGTCTAGTGGTAAACCTCGTGTCCTTCTACCTCGGCTAGATCTTGGGATCACCATGTTAGAGGAATTTTTTTGTTTTATCTCTGCGTGGACCAACATCCTCTATTACATAGCCCTTGGATATGATTCCTTCTGTCCTAGCACGGTTATGAACATATTTCTTTAAGACTCCCATGTACCTCTCAAAGGGGAACATATTGTGTAGAAATGCAGGACCGAGAATGGCAATCTCTTCTACTAGGTGAACCAGGAGATGCGTCATAATATTGAAGAAGGATGGTGGGAACACCAACTCGAAGCTGACAAGACATTGGGCCACATTTGTCTGTAACCCTGGTAGGCTTTCTGGATCGATTACCTTCTGAGATATTGCATCGAGGAATGCACATAGCTTCATAATGGGTACTCGAACATTTTCAGGTAGAAGCCCCCTTAATGCAATCGGAAACAATTGCGTCATAATCACGTGGCAGTCATGAGACTTCAGGTTTTGGAATTTTTTCTCTACCATATTTATTATTCCTTTTATATTCGACGAGAATCCAGACGGGACCTTGATACTGCTCAGGCATTCAAAAAAAGATTTCCTTCTTTGCTTTGGTAAGAGCGTAGCTGGCAGGAGTTAAGTGGCGTCCTTTATCCTTCTGGTTCTCAGGATGCATAGGCTCTTCAGGGTCTTTCATACGCTATTGGTCCTATCGTGCTTTCGGTGTATCTTTTGTCTTCCCATATACTCCCAGGAAGCCTAGCAGGTTCACGCAAACATTCTTCGTCACGTGCATCACGTCGATTGAAGAGCGGACCTCTAGGACTTTCTAATAGGGTAGGTCCCAAAATATAGATTGCTTCTTCCATATGGACGCGTGTCCGGCATCGTCATTCGGAACAGATAGACTTCCAGGACCTTTTCCAAATATTACTTCTAGGTCCTTGACCATACCAAATACCTCCTCACCGGTACGGAGGACAGGCTTCCTCCGGGGTTACGCAGACGCGTTTGAAATGCCTTTCTTTCTTACGGGATGCAGGTTCAGAATAAATCGATGATACCCTAGGTACACAACCTTCTTACATTTATCCAAATATACACTTTCAGTCTCATCTAAATAGTGCGTGCATGCTTTGAATCCCTTGTTTGTCTGCCCTGAAATGTTACTAAGAGCAGGCCAATCATTGATGGTTACGAAAAGCAACACTCGCAGGTCAAATGGCTTCCCTTTGTGCTCATCCCACATACGTACACCTGGTTTGGCCCACAGCTGTAAAGGTTCTTCAACTAATGGCCTTAGGTACACATCAATATTATTGCCGGGTTGCCTCGGGCCTTGAATGAACACTGGCATCATAATGAACTTCCTCTTCATGCACAACCAAGGAGGAAGGTTATAGATACATAGAGTCACAAGCCAGGTGCTGTGACTGCAGCTCTGCTCACCAAAAGGATTCATGTCATCTGTACTTAGACCAAACCTTAAGTTCCTTGCGTCATGTGCGAAGTCCGGGTACTCTCGCTCAACTTTTCTCCACTGTGACCCATCAGCGGGGTGTCTCAACATCGCATCTTTCTTACGTTCTTCCATGTACCATCGTATAACTACCTCGGTGAATTACGCTCCTAGTTCAAGCCTGGATGAACAGAAATGGTTGAAATAGTACGGTGGGGCCCAAATGCCACTCACAGGTAGACCTTTCGGCCGTCCCAACCATTTCCAAACATCGGGACAAGAACGGGCGGCGTGTCGGCGAAGGATCAACTACATACACAAATGAGTATGTATGCAAGCCACCATACAACAGTACATCAGAGCCATTCCATCTAAAAAGAAAGGAAATATAGCAACGCCATACGGCAAGATCCAAATGTCCTAGATAGATATAATAGTTTAGGATATCTCCTCATACATCAATCAACAGTATCAAGCGAGCGGAAGACAAAATCCGAGTGCGGATAAGAAGCAAATCGGCATAAGATGCCCCATAAATAAGATCCGCCCATACGGATCTCACGGATCCCGTTCCGGAATCTCTACACCGCATGATCGTTGCCCACATCGTCTGTCTCTTCCACCCGGTATCCATCTTGCAGTGTACTGTTCATCGAACCAAATAATTCATCGTGTGAGACCCTAGGGGTACTCGGCAAGTCTTTATGCCTCTAAAGGGACACAACACAGGGTGACGCAATTGCAGCAAAAGATAAACCCTAGCAATTCTATAGATACTCGCTACCCATCCGCCTAACCAGGGATAGACGGATGTCCGTGAATTAATATCAACAGTTATAACGGTAATCTTAACAGATCCATCCTCCTCCTCGCTTACCGACGAGGAAGCGGACGAACAACCCCCCCATCCGTTGGCAGTTTTATTAACCATTCCATGAGTGTTGTACTATTTACTAGTCAGGTACCTAGTCTAGTCAAATTAAAAGCGGTACTTTAGTTATGCTTGTCTATGATCGAGAAACTGTGCTCCAAGTCGTCCATCACCGCGGACACGGCTTTCAGAAAGTTTTACCTGCGAGGGTGCACAAATAACAACACACTCGATATGCCTCGGAAAACCAAATCAAAACCCAACGAGGCGATCCACGACAAAGCAATTACAGGATTCAGAAATATTTCAGGGGCCACCCCATTAAGCTACCATAGCTGGCGGCTCGAGACGGACTCAAGGTTTGTGTGGCGGTAAACGACTAGGAACCCGAAAGTGCGTTGGGCTTGTCGATACAGCAAAACGGTCACGGACCTAAGCGATGCAAAGTCGTTACCTTGCACAATGTAAATAAAGCAGTAAAGCATGGCATAAGTACAGGATAGTAAAATAAAACCTCAAACTAGTTTGTGGCCCCAAGAAATAAGAATGAATCAAGCTCTGGCTCAGGGGGGTTCATAAGCCTCCCGGATGTGGATAGCGCGAATATTCAAGGAACAGGAATCAAGTACTCGGGGTCCTACGGGACACAAGTGAGCCTGAAAAACCAAATAGCAAATATGGCTCACCGATGCCACTTTCATTAGTTATCCCATTACTACTCAGGTTAAGTTGTTTAGGTACCTCGTTATCCATCAGACACTCACATACCCTACACATCTTTGTTCTCACTGCATGGCTCAAACAACTCCTGTAGTAATGGCTCATAGGGTGGAGGAACAAGCTTCGGTGGGGTTTAAAAGTAAAGGCTATGCAATACTTAGGATTCAAATTAATGCAATCGCGACTCAATGATGCAAGAATAAGATAGAGGCAATAGGTACTATATGTATGCAAGCATGTGGTAGTGCTTGCCTGGCAGCTCAGTTGAAGCAAAGGATGGATCTGGGTAGTGCTCCTGGTTCTCTTGATATATCCCCTGCTCAGCGTCTATTCGACGAAGAACCAAACAAACAAGGGCCAACATAAATAAAGTGCACAAGCATATGAATAAAATGCATCAAGCAACCAATCATGCCATGATGAATGATGCACAATTTGCATGGCATTAAGGTAGCATGGCATGGGTGAGGTGTGGAATACAATATTAAAGCATTTTATTTAGATTTGGTCATATTTTAACCCCATACTAGTTGCTGTACACAATTTATTTATATTATGCATGCTTCAAAGCAAACCATGGAATGCATAAACGGAAAGGTCTCGTCGAGCTAATCATTTTAGACATATTATTTGTCAAATTTGGAGTTGTAAAACAAAAGTTGTTAATTAATAAAGGTTAAAGGGCATTTTATTGTAATTTAAATAAACTTGGAATTTTTAAATGTTCAAAATATATTTTAGATGGCATATTTGAATTCCTCATATTTTTCTGATTTGAAAACATATATTATTTGTTTAAATTGGATTTGTATTTTAAAAGCTATTTGAAAACAGAATTTAAATTGAATTTGAATTAATTTGAATAAGTTTGAATTTAAACAGATATGCAGAAATACTTTTTATACTCAGGGTTAGCTAGCCACAGTCACAGATATGTGGGTCCACTGCTGACTGGACCAAACGCGCGCGGAAAAACTTCTGTCACCGCGAGCTCTTCTAGCCTTAGCGGATGACAGGTGGGGCCTGGGGTCTTCGTAGGCCCACGCGTCAGCGGGCGACCAAGGGGGTGCCACGCGACATAGCGAGGAACGCGGGTTGAGGCGGTGGAACCCTGGGGGTTTTCTGTAAAAACGGCGGCGCGGCTGACTAGTGGGCCAGGCGGTAGCGCGGGATGATGCAGACAAAAACGAGGGAGGGAGGAGAGGAGCGTGGGGAGCAGGTGGATGGGGAAAGGTGGCCTCGGTGCCCCTTTTTCCTTCTCTCCTCGAGCACGTGCTCGGCAGGGCAGGGCAGGCAGGCGGGGGGGTGGCTACCAGGTGGGACAAGAGGGCGAGGCCAAGGGCAGGGGCAGGCTCGGGTGCCCCTTGTGGCAGAGAGAAAGGAGAGGGGAGAGGCTCGGGCTAGGGTAGGGTTTTGGAGCTAGGCTCGGGTGGGGACTTGGGTTAGCTAGGGCAGGGTGGGTGGACAGGGAGAAAGGGTGGCCGGTGGGGCTAGCTGGGTCTGGTTGGAGGGGTGGCTCGGCTAGGGAGGAGAGAAAGAGAGGGTACTTAGGGTTTGGTGTAGATTAGGGTTTAGGTTTAGATGGAGTATGGGTATGGTGATGATGGAGTAGGTTTAGATGAGAGAGAGATGAGGGGTGAGGTTATTGTTTTGTCAAGCTCAAGCAAGATCAAGCAAAGAGCAAGCAAGAACTAGACAAGGAGAAGAGAGGGTGAGGTTGTTTAAGCATGATCAAAAATAAGATCAAGCTAAAAGAGAGAGATAGAGAGGGAGATGATCCACCCAAAACCAAATAAAAACCAAATGACAAGCTAAAGGGGTGCTTGCATGGCCCATGCAAAAATATTCAATGCCATGTTTATTTGTGAGAACAAGATTAATACATGGCATTATTATTTTGCATTCCCAAAATTGGAGTAAGGCCCAAGCAAAGTAGTTTAGAAAGAATTCCAAGTGGAGTATATGGAGATGATCACATTGGAGTATAATTGGGAATTTCTAGTGTGTATATTCCACTAGGTAGTTAATAAGCCCACAAAATATTCCAACATGAGCATAATTCCATGATAATCCAAATGGAAGCTAGGAGAAAGGGTCCCACTCACAAGGCATGCAAAGGTGGCCATGTGTCTCTCCTAAACCAATATTGTGAAAACAACATGATGCTAAGATGAGAGCATGTGGTAAAAGAATTGGATCCATCCCAACCCACATGAGCTAGAGGTAAAACCAATAAGTGCCAAGCTCATATTTAGTTGGATGGTGGAATTTATAAGGTGGTGAAAAGAAAGGGTGGTGGAGTGGAATAAAAGATATGCCCCCAACTCAACTTGGGCATTAAACAATATATCAAGAACCAAATACGATATCAAGAGGCAAATACAATTTACAATGCATATGAGAGAAGAACCAAATCAAAAGGGTTTTGTATGATGCTCAAATGCAAGGTGGCATGATGACATGAGCATGATATAATGATGATGCAACAATTATATATTTGAAGTAGCCATTATATTACTAGACCAAGTAGCATTACAATTGTTAGACAATTGGGATGCTACACATCGCAACAATTTGGCATGCTCTTTATTTCTAAAGAGACATTTTAACCGTGGAATTATAGGAGCATACCACATAACCTTGGCAGGAACCTTCTTCCTAGGGGCCTCGCCCTCAACATCGCCAGGGTCGTCTCGTCTGATCTTATACCGCAGTGCAGTGCATACCGGGCATGGATCCAAATTCTCGTACTTCTCACCGCGGTAGAGGATGCAGTCATTAATGCAAGCATGTATCTTCTGCACGTCTAATCCTAGAGGGCAGACAACCTTCTTTGCTTGGTATGTACTATCGGGCAATTCATTATTTCTTGGAAGCGGATTCTTCATTTTTACCAACAACTTTGAAAATGCGTTGTCAGTCACACCGTTCTCTGCCTTCCATTGCAGCAAATCTAGTGTGGTACCTAGCTTTTTATGGCCATCATCGCAAGTTGGGTACAACAATGTTTTGTGATCCTTTAACATCTGCTCCAGCTTCTCCTTCTCCTTTTCAGTTTCACATTCTTCCTTTGCATCAGTAATGGAGCGACCAAGATCGTCATCAGCGGTCCCATCTTCTGCCTCTTGATCTTCATTATCTACCCCCGTTGCAGTATCATCGTATTCAGGATTCATATTATGATAGTTGTCATCATCCTCTTTTTCTTTGTTGTCTTCCATCACAACCCCTCTTTCTCCGTGCTTGGTCCAACAATTATAGTTGGGCATGGAACCGGATCGAAGCAGGTGGGCGTGAATGGTTCTGGTATTTGAGTAGTCTTTCTTGTTCTGACAGTGAACACACGGACATCACATAAAACCATTGTGACCACGGTTTGCATTAGCCACAACGATGAAATTTTGAAGGCCCGTAATGTACTCGGAAGTGCGTCGGTCATCGTATATCCATTGTCGGTTCATCTGCATTATATAGTATATCAAAAATTAATAGGGAGATGACCACTTATACAGTACATCAATGATACATGAAAGGATAAAGTTGCCGACCTCGACCGAGAAGGAAAGAGCAACAAGAAAACTTAATTCGAGCTCTCGGGCATTTCACAGAACACCTCTTTTGCATAGGAAAAAAACACAAACTAGCACACCTCTCACCCTCTTGCTAAGCTCCAAAATGAGAGAGTGAAAAAATGAGAGAGAGGGGTGTGGGCTGCGGTGTGTTATATAGGCGCACCCCCTTTAACACCGGTTCAAGCCACGAACCGGTGTTAAAAGCGAGCTCTGTGAACCCATGCAAGGGACTTTAACACCGGTTCGTAGAAAAACCGGTGTTAAAGTCCATTCCCAACCTCAACTAAAGGCCTCGTTTCCACTAGTGTGTTATCATCCCCTCCTTTGTGCAATAGAAGGCCAAGCCGCCGAACAGATGTACCGAGAAAATTACTGCCGAATCATCTCAAACTGAATGAACCTAAGAAGGTGTTAGGCACGAATTTGGGTAATTTCACTTGTTCAGTATATGTTGCCTACCGAGGTTCCGGCCTTGACAACATCGGTGCTAAAAATTCACAGACCCTTCTAGATTAACAAATTATCAAAAGAAGATAAATTTGAATAAAAGTCAAACATTAGTGACCATTGAATATAACAGGCAAGTAAGCACCCTCTTGCAGACAGTGAGAAATAACAATTAAGTGCAAACCCTTTCTTTTTGGACCGACAATACTCTTAGTTTTTATCTAAAAGAACATTGTTCATACTCTTAGGATACATGTACATCTATGCAAAATCACTGATATTGTTTCCTACTTTATGGTTTCAAAGGATGTAAATTATTTGCAAAGGAAATCCTTATTTTACAAGTAAAGCCTTCTCTAAATGAGGAATCATCAAAAGGCTAGGGTACATTGCCCAACGCCAGGAAAAAAGCATGTTGCAGAAGAAGGAAAAATGAACTTTCGGACAATATAGCTGGATAGATTATCAAGCTTTGATATTGCCCTTGTGGAAGTGGTTGATTGTGAGCTCCGGCATGCAGCTGCATGCGGTGCATGTACAGTTTATGCATCCTAGACTTCTCGCGGACCTCGCCCCGTCCGCCTCCGCGGTTCTTCATAGCGAGGATGACTACAACTTCTTTCTCTCCTCTTCCTTCTTTTGCTGGGTTTTTTATGAACGTGACTTCAGAAATCAAGCCAATTTTGGTGGCGTTGTATCATTAAATTGATGGGTTAGATATAAGAATAGAAAAATTGGAATCTAGGATGTCAGTTTAGTTGGGGTGAGTGACAAATGATGAATTAACCTCTCCAAAAGTGACCATGCCATGAGAGCGCCGCTGCTCAAGTCCCCGATGTATCCACTCGGTGGGCTCACAGATGATGTCCATGGCCTGATCTTCTTGAGACTATCCTCGATAGGATGTGGGAAGGAGTCTGGTCGGCACCAAATTGGAGGAGAGATTAATTGGGCGGGAAGTGGCAGCGGCAGGATTGGCGACACCTCGACATGGATCGGTCATGGCAGCGGGATTGGACGGGACGGTGGCAGCCGAGCAGTGGAAAATGGAAGGAGAGCGCCAGATCGATATGGTGACGGGATTGATTTGCGTGTGATTTGCATTAACACGGATTGATTTTAACTGGTTGTAGGGTTAAAATCAGTTTCTTTTTTTAATGTCTTGCGTGATTGCAGGGGCCACGAGTTAAGATCAGTTTCTTTTTTTCAGGTCTCGTGTGATTTTGCAAGTGCCGCGGACGTGGGGTGGGATAAGTAGAGTCCGTCGAAATTTAATCACTATGTGCACCAAAGAAAAAAATTAGGCTAACGTAAGCTGTTAGATGATGTTTAGTGAGCTTTAGTAGGTCCGTGTATGTTTTGTGGAGGTACATTTAGTGAAATTTATGTTTGCTCTTTTATAAGTAGTATAGATATAGATATAAATATAGATGACCCCATGTTTCAACTAAAAAACAGTAGACCACTTCAGCACTAGCAGCGTGGCAAGAAGAGTAACGTTAGGATGAACTCGGTAGTACTAGAAGTCTTTCTATTCGTTTTGTAAAATGAAACTAACAGTAGGATTTTGTACATGAAATAAAGCAGCAACTAGTCATCTGTACGGCTCGTTGTGCTATGTACCGGACGTCACTAGTGGAAAACGGGGCCCTTGTCCCGGTTTGTAAAAGGATTTAGTTCTAGTTACGACAACCGGGACAGACAATTGAAACCAAAGCCTCTATATTTTAGTTCCGGTTGCGCTACGAACCGGGACGAAAGAACTTCCACATGGCCGCTATCTGGCAGGAGGGGGAGGACCATTCGTTCCGGTTCGTATTACAAATCGGGGATAGACGTTTCTCTGCCGCGGCAGCATTTTGGAAACTTTTTGTGCCGTGGCAGAGAATTCATGTTGGTCACTTTTTATACCGCGGCAGCATTTTGGGTATTTTTTGTGCCACGACAGAGAATTCATTTTGTATTTTCCATTTATTGTTTTCTATTTTATTTTGTGTTTTGCACTCAGCAATGAAGGAACCATTTGGATTACACAAAATCATCATGGATATATAGATCGAAGTGTCGAACATATTACATACAGTACACGAGTTTTATGCATATATACAATATAATCCCTTTTGATGGTCCCTATTGCTTAAATACAACTTCCGATAGTATTCTCCTTTTGGTTATAGGACCTCTGCATCTGAAAATCCCGCCAATTCCTCTTGAATTGCTCGTACGCGATCCATTGGTAAAAGACCGTCCCACAACTATTCGATCTAATTTAAAGAAGGAGTCAACATATATGAATAAAACTAAACACAATTGATGGTAATAAAATAAAACTAAGAATATTATTTACGTACATGAAGTTGCTCTAAATTTCTGCCCTTCTCACAGACCGTCTGAAGAATGAATTCGCAAACATAGTATTCATATAAATTATTCGCAGGCCCACCGTCAGGCACTTTACAAGAACAAAGTTTAATCAAAATAATAATCAAACATGATAATGATATCGAAAATAGAATCAAATAGGTGAGTGGATCTAGCTAGTAGTACTTACATCTAGTGGTTCAAATGTAAGCTCCTCTTTCTAGGTACCCTTAGCCTTCTTGGTGAACCCCTCTTTCTCCATGCTTGGTCCAGCAATTATAGCTAGGCACAAAACCGTTCCAAACCTGTGGCCACGAATGATTTTCGAGGAAGAGTACTCCTTGTGAAAGAACATTTCATGATCCCTAGGATTTTGTGTGTTAGATAACAATACCAAGGATTATTTAATGTGTGTTGAAGTGCTGCAGATCTTTACCTTGAAAAGGAGTTTGAAACTGATTTTGGGGGGCGGATAATCCGCCCCTACCCAAACTCAAAAGGGCGCAAGGGAGCAACCCTCAGAATGGGGGGCGGAATATCCCCCGGATTTTCCTGCCAGGGCCATAGTTTTTCCCCAGGCCAGATAATCCGCCCCTCCAGGGGGGCGGATAGTCCGCCCCCCTAGGATCTGCTTCAAGGTTTGCCACGGTGCATCACTCAGAGAGGATCGGAATTTCCCCCGGACTTTCCGTCTCTAGGGCAGATAGTCCGCCCCTTGAGGGGGCGTATAATCCGCCCCCTCGAGGATTTTCACCAAGTCAAGACCAGCGTGACCCACTATGTGGGGGCGGATTTTCCGTCCAGGGGGCGGATTTTCCCCCCAGGGCGGATAGTCCGCCCCTAGTGGGGAGCGGATAATCCGCCCCCAAACTTCACCAACGGCCAGATCTATGCAGGGGGTATTTAAACCAGCCATCTCCCTCCTGCTAGAACTCTTGGTTCATTCGAAAAAGACAAGATCTGCTCCTCAAGTTTCATCCAAGAGATCTCCACCTTGATCCACCCAAAGGCCCCGTTCTTTGGGGAATCGAAGGAGGAGGGCTCAATCTTCACCAACTGCAATCAAGTGCTTCATCTCCTCTCCATTCATTTGGAGAATATTCGATCTAGTATTTCTTGCAAATATCTAGATCCTTGTGTTGATTATATTGATAATGCTTGTTCTTGTGACAACTTGTTGTCATTATGGGAACCTCCAATTCGGTTGTGGATGTGTGCCCTGCTAGAGTTGTAAAGGCACCGGTTCCCGCCTCGAAGGGTACCAACAGTGGAGAAGGTGGATCAAGCCTTTCGTGGCGAGATCCATCGAAGAATAGGGTGAGGCCTATTGTGGCATGGTGGTCTTAGAACCGTCCACCCCTCCAACGCAGATGTACTTCCCTTAACAAGGAAGTAACTGCGGTAAAACAAATCCCCGTGTCTTCGCGTGCTCCACTACGGTTCCCTCGCTCCTCTCTTTACGTGCTTAGTAGCTAGGGTTGCATAGAGGGAAATTATCGTAGTTGTATATATAGAGAATTTACTTTGTGTCAAGCCTAAAATTGAAAAAGAACTAAAAAATTGAGTAGCACCTATTCACCCCCCCTCTAGGTGCCCATACAATCCATTTCAATTGGTATCAGAGCCCCGACTCTTAATTTGGGCTTAACCGCCTAAGAGAAGTACGGGTTCCAAGGGAGATGGGAGTGATGCTCCGGAGGTAGTCACCATGAACGATCTCAAGACGTTGGAAACAACCTTGATTAGTTCCATGGAGGCTAAGATGGAATAGATGCATCAAATTATAATGCGTCTCTCTCCATCCACGACATCACCTCCATCTGCCTCTGAGGCTACCACTCCGCAATCCAAGGAAATGGGTAAAACCGATTCCAAAGAGAACGAAGTGGTTGGTGATGGCACTAGCAAGAGCTCCTCCTCGAAAAAGGATAGTGGTAAGGAAGGATACAATGAGGTTTCCCATGTGTATTCGCCTGATCCACCTATCCCACACCCCCATATACATAATAGGGGTGATGCACCCAAACTTTCAGCATCTTCTTTTAATCAATGGAAATTTTTGATGAAGTCTCATGTGTGCAGATCCTCCATTAAGTTGTGGAAAATCATAGAGAATGGTCTTCATGTTGGAGATCCCAACAACCTAACAACAAGAGAGGTTGTGGATAGTCAAATCAATGCAACGGCTCTACACATGATTCAGCTTGGTGTGGGTACCAAAGACATGCCACATATTGAGCATCTCAACACAGCAAAGGAAGCTTGGGATGCCCTCACCGAGCTCTTCATTGGAATTGAAAGCATGATAAGAAATAGATATGATGCTTTGAGTAATGAAGCTGAAGGATTCTATATGTTGGATGGAGAAGACCGCGAGGACATGTATAGGAGGCTCAAGTCAATAGTCACCACATTCATAAATCATGGTGCCTCTCATGTTGATGATGCTTGGATCAAGCGCAAGTATATCAGTGCTCTTAGGCCATTTGAGCCCACAGATTTGAAGAGTCTCCAAGGAAGCATAACTACCACCTAATGACATCTAGTGAGGTAATGCAAGAGATGGCGCTTTCGAAGTGGCTGCCAAGAATGCCGAAGATGCTCGTGCATGAGCCATTGGGATGCAAAAGGGGGTCAACATGGCCTTGAAGACAAGTGTGGTTGATCATGATGAAGATGACATAGAAGATATGGATTGTACCGAGGATGTTAAAAGAGCTCATGGACAATACATGGCCTTCTATGCTAGAAACTTTTGGAAGGATCCACCAAAGCCAAGTCTGAACTAGAACGCAAGAGTGGACAAAATGGAAGAAGGGAAAACGGTCCCAAGCTAAGAACTTGTTTCAACTGTGGAGACCGGCTGCACTTTGTAGCTGAGTGTCCTTATCAAAGTAGGGAACATAATGGAGGAAGACTCATTCTCAAGGAAAAGTCAAAGGCTCCACGAAAGAAACAATTTGTCAAGAAGAATGCTCCTTTCAAGAAGCAACCAAAGATTGTTCTGGTGGCTCAAGAAGAATATACTTCGGGAAGTGAAGATGAAGACGAGGATGATAGCTCTCGAGAGGTGGCTGATATAGTCACCAACATCTCTCTTCGACTCCTCGAACAAAAACGTCATCAAAAAGAATGCTACTTGTCTCATGGCAAGAGGTTCCGAGGTATCATCTTCTAACACTTCTTTTCCTAAGTCTATGATTGACATGGATGATCCTACTAGTCTTAAGGTTAAAGAAGAAATTATTGCTTTGGACTATTTCTTCACTAACTTGCAAGGTGAGAACAAAATACATTTTGAGGCTCTTATGGACCAGCTGGCCCAAAATGAAGTGCTTCTTGAAGAAAAGGGCAGGATTGAAAGGGAGGATGCAATGGAAATTGCATCCTTAAAAAATGCTCTAGAAGAAGAAGAAGAAGAAGAAGAGGCTCAGGTTTCTCTTGAAGAGAGGCTTGAGTCTATTGAGTCACATGAAGAAATGGTGACAAAGCTTGTTAAGGAACGTGACAATGCAGTAGCAAAAGCAAAGAAGCTAAAGAAAGAAAAGGTTGACTTTGGGGCTGCTCATGCTAGACTCTCCGAGGAATTTGAGAAACTTGACATTGCTCACAAGGCTTTGAAAAGTGAATTATCCATTCTCAATGAGTCGCATGATCATCTCCAAATTTGATTGACCAAGTATGATGTTCCTAGCACATCTAAATCAACATATATTCACAAGGAAAATGCTAGAGTGGAAGATGAGCTTGTCCATGAAACCACTCCCAATGGTCAGGGTGTACTTGATGATATTATTGGCAAGCAAAGATCAAATCTTGGAAAAGAGGGACTTGGATATGTCACCAAGTCCAAGAATAAGAATAACAAGAATAAGAATACCAAGAGTGAACAAGCAAAGAAAAACACCACTGAGAAGAATGTCACAAAAGACAAAACTGACCATATTGGTTTTGCAGGGTCTCACAATCCAAATTATGAACCTTTTTGTGATTATTATGGTGATGTCTATGCTTATTATGTTGGTACTTTTAATGAATATGTTGCTTGGTCTATTTGGGTTCCAAAGATCCTTGTTACTAACATGAGAGGACCCATTAAAAAATGGGTACCTAAAACCAAGAAGTAATTCTCTTGCAGGGTTATGCTTCTGGTGGGTCTAAATGGGTGATGGACAGTGGGTGAACTAGTCATATGACCGGAAGCAAAGAGATCATCATGGAGATGCGACCCAATCATGATCATATTATAGTCTCCTATGGTGATAAGTCTAAATCTGAGGTATTGGGTCTTGGCAAGGTTGTGGTCGCCCATGATATCTCCCTCGTGGACGTCATGCTTGTTGAGACCCTCGGTTATAATTTACTTTCTGTGTGTGCCCTTGGTAAGATGGGCTTTGCTGTTTTCATTGATGGTGATTTAGTGGTACTCTTGTGGAGCAAGTCTCTAAAGGTCGCTTTCGTTGGGTACGTTGAAAATGACCTGTATGTGGTGGACTTTTCGGGGAAAACCACTTCGGGTCCGATGTGCTTATTCGGAAAGGCCGACATGGGCTGGCCATGGCATCGCCGTTTATCCCATGTCAACATGAGAACTTTGCAAAGTCTTCACAAGGGTGGCCACATCCTTGGACTAAAATACAATGTTTCCTTTGCCAAAGATCGTGTTTGCAGGGCTTGTGTTGAAGGCAAGATGCATGACTCTCCCCAAAAGAGGAAAACTATTGTTTCCTCAAAAAGGATCTTGGAGTTACTTCATGTGGACTTATTTGGTCCTCCATCTCATGCTAGCCTTGGCGGGAAGAAATATTTCTTGGTGATAGTCGATGATTACTCAAGATACACATGGGTCTATTTCTTCAAGCTAAAGATTGAGACTCAACAAACTGTCATTGACTTCGCCAATGAGTTTCAGCACCAACACAATGTCCCCATTTTGGCAATAAGAAGTGACAACGGCTCTGAGTTCAAGAACTACACATTAAATGAATTTCTAAGTGAAGAGGGGATAAGACATCAATATTCCGCTGCGTATACCCCTCAACAAAATGGTGTAGCCGAGAGGAAGAACCGCACTTTGATGGATATGGCTAGATTAATGTTGGTTGAATTCAAGTCTCCTTACAACTTTTGGGCTGAAGCCATATCCACCGCTTGTCAGTCATCAAATCGGCTCTACCTCCGCAAGATCTTGGACAAAACTCTGTATGAAATACTTACCGGTAACAAGCCGACCATCTCGTACTTCAGGGTATTCGGTTGTAAGTGTTTCTTTCTCATCAAAGGAGTCCGCTTGTCTAAATTTGAGTCTAAGGCTTTAGAAGGTATTTTTGTTGGTTACGGTGCCGAATCCCATACTTATAGAGTCTACAACAAGCTCTCTGGATTGTTGTAGAATCTTGTAGTGTGGAATTCGATGAAAATGATAGCTCCTATGTGGGGCAAGTTGATGTTTGTGATGCAGATGTTGAAATACTTCAAGATGCCATAAGAAGAATGGGCGTGAGATTTTTCCGCCCCATTGAGGAACCCCTTTTGGTGGATCGGGAAGGAAAATTCTCCACTCAAGTGGAGCCCTCATCTACACAAGATCAACAAGTCCCTACTGCTGGAGAAACCTCTGCACCAACACCACATCCTCCTAAAGATCACTTGTCTTCAGGGCAAAATGGTAGTCCCATGTCGGACTATCCGCCCCCTCCAAGGGGCGGACTGTCCGCCCCTGGCACTCCAACTCGCTCCAGGGGACATCATGAAGAGAAAACAAGTATAGAAAATCCCAGGCCAGATTCTCTGGCTCCAAGGGGCGGATTATCCGGCCCTGGTACTCCAAGTTCTGCCAGGGTTATTCAGGAAGAAGAAAATGCAGCCATATCTATGCAGGGGGTATTAAAACCATCTCCCTCCTGCCAGAACTCTTGGTTCATTCGAAAAAACAAGATCTGCTCCTCAAGTTACATCCAAGAGATATCCACCTTGATCCACCCAAAGGCCCCGTTCTTTGGGGAATCGAAGGAGGAGGGCTTGGTCTTCACCAACTGCAATCAAGCGCTTCATCTCCTCTCCATTCATTTGGAGAATCTTTGATCTATTATTTCTTGCAAATATCTAGATCCGTGTGTTGATTATATTGATAACCCTTGTTCTTGTGACAACTTGTGTTGTCATTACGGGAGCCTCCAATTCGGTTGTGGATCTGTGCCCTTCTAGAGTTGTAAAGGCACCGGTTCCCTCCTCGAAAGGTACCAATAGTGGAGAAGGTGGATCAGGCCTTTCATGGCGAGATCCATCGAAGAATAGGGTGAGGCCTATTGTGGCGTGGTGGTCTTAGAACCTCCCACCCCTCCAACACAGATGTACTTCCCATTACAAGGAAGGAAATATAGTAAAACAAATCCCTGTGTCTCCGCGTGCTCCACTACAGTTCCCTCGCTCCTCTCTTTACGTACTTAGTAGCTAGGGTTGCATATAGGGAAATTCTCATAGTTGCATATCTAGAGAATTTACTTTGTGTCAAGCCTAAAATTGAAAAATAACTAAAAAATTGAGTAGCACCTATCCCCTCTAGGTTCCCATATGATCCATTTCACCTTGTCGTTCCAACATTTAACACATGTACAATGCATAAAACCATTCCCTTTATTTGCAATAGCCACATCGATAAATTTATCCACACCCTTAATATACTCAGATTCAAGTTGGTCACGCCATACATCCATTCCCGCATGTTCATCTGCATCATATAATTAATTTTATCAAAAACTATTATAGAACATCATGAATAGTGAAATGACCACTTTATACCGACACATGCATTGTATCAATGACAGATGAAAGGATAAGGTTGCTAACCTCGATCGAGGAGGAAAGAAAGAGAAGAAAGCTCAGGTGTGGCTCGAGCACCTCATATCATTTTTGTTTTGTGTAAAATCAAGAAGCATCATTCCATTAGGCATTTCATCGAACACCTCACGTGCATAAAAAAAACTAGCACACACATCTCACACCTTTCACCAAGAAAAAACAAAGGAGCGAGAGACAGGGCTAGATGTGTATTTATAGGTATACAGACTATTCGTCCCGGTTTATAACACAAATCGGGACTAAAGGTATGTGGCACCTTTAGTTCCGGTTTGTGTTACAAACCGGGACAAATAGACCCTTACGATCCGGGACCAATCCCTCGTCTCCCGAGCGACGCTTCGGCCGCTCGAACCGGGACAAATGCGAGTATTAGTCCCGGTTCGTGGCACGACCAGGACAAATGCTCTGAGCGTTTCCGAACGAAAGGCCTATTTTCTACTATTACGTCAGTCAATATTATAATTTACATGGTTAAATTTTATAAGAGACATAGAATGAGCTCAAATTTTATTTTATTTTGCGAAAATTCTACTAATCTATTAATAATAATCAACAATAGTACAAAAAGTACTAAAAGTAATAAAATTTACAAATAGATTATTAGAGCATCTAGCAACGACTATAGACACTAGCTCGAGCCGAAATCGCGCCATCGTCCTCTCCTATCCATTAACAGGGACGGACAAATCTTTTCATAGTAAAATAGTAGACAGACAAGAATTCGTCGTGCTAAGGCCTCAAAGAACCAGCGCACTAAAAAGAAATCATCGCCGATGATGACAACCATAACATTGGAAAAGACCGACCCGAAACAATACCAACGAACACGTAAAAGACCAGATCCCAGCAGCTCCGTCGGACACACACATCGTCCTCCGATGCTTGACACACCACCAGCGCGAGGATAGGACGGGGAGTAAAGGATTTATGCACTATCCAACTTGACCAAAAGACCGATCTAATGGAAAGATATTGAACAATATATTTATATACAACACTCTCCCTCACGCCTTGGCTATTTTAGTCCTTAGCGTGAGTTTGTAGTAGGCCGCATAATTCTTTTTCTAATACCGTGTGAGCAGGTCTTGAACTCGAAACCTCGTGGCTCTAATACCATAAAGGATTTGCGCACTAAACAACTTAATGAAAAGACCAATATATTGAAAAGTTACTAAGCAATATATTTATATTCCTCGGAGAGGACCTTATTCGATGTAGCCACGGTCTCACAATGTCAAAAAAGACATCGAAAACTGTCTAACCAAAAATGATTCGCCTAGGAAAACATCATCCTCATTCCGAAGAAAACCGATGACGCGACGGTGGGCGACTATAGGCCAATCAGCCTCATCCACAGCCTATCGAAGATTTTCTCCAAGATTCTTGCAAACCGGCTAGCTCCTATGCTACCGGATATAGTCTCCAAATGCCAAAGCGCTTTCGTCAAGAAGAGAAGCATCCACGACAACTTTATGCATGTGCGGAACCTAATCAGAGATCTCCACTCATCTAAGACTCCAAGCCTCTTTCTAAAGTTGGACATCTCCAAAGCTTTTGACTCGGTCGGTTGGGCCTACCTCATAGAGGTGATGACTGCTTTAGGTTTTGGCCCGAACTGGCGCAACTGGGTGTGTCTCTCCCTGGCCTCCGCATCATTGAGGTTATCCTCAATGGAAACCCCGGAATGGCCTTTTGGCATGCCTAGGGACTAAGGCAAGGTGACCCGCTATCTCCCATGCTCTTCATTCTGGTCATTGACCCGCTCTAATGCATCCTGTCCAAATCCACTACCTACGGAATCCTCAGCCCTATACTCTCTAGAGTGGCGACTTGCAGAGTCTCCCTCTACGTCGATGATTCCAGAATCTTTATCAACCCAATAAAAGAGGATCTTGATGCCATCTCCGTGATCCTTAACAATTTCGGCAAGGCTAGCGGACTGGTCACCAAAAGACAGAGGTCTTCACGGTGCAGTGTGGGCAAATCAACATCGAGGAGGTCTTGTCCGCCTTCCCTGCCAAGATTGCCTCGTTCGCTAGAAGGTATCTAGGCCTTCCGTTTCACATCCTCGCCTTCGCAAAGTGGACATCCAGCCTCTCTTCAACAAAATTGCTAAGAAACTTCCGGGATGGTTCGGTAAGAACATCGCGCGGCCAAGACGGATAACCCTGGCAAAGTCCATCCTCATGGTCACTGCAACATACCATGCCACCGCCATCCCACTCTCCGAGTGGGCGTGTAAGCAAATTACAAAGATCATCCGAAATTTTGTCTAGGCAGGCGACAAAGGGGAGCACGTGGCTAAAGGCAAGGCGCTTGTCAACTAGAAGACGATATGTTGACCAAAGGACTTGGGCGGCCTTGGATTGCCAGATCTGGAGCACACTAGGAGGGCGTTAAGGCTTCGATGGCCATGGCTACAATGGACTGACCCTGAGTGCACTTGGGCTGGCTCAAAGATTCCCTACAACTCGGTGGATATGGCACATTTCAGAGCACTGATATGTTGGAAACGTATCTATAATTTTTGATGCTCCATGCTTGTTTTGTATCTACTTTGCTTTACTTGTACACACTTTGAGGTGCTTTCTACATGTTTTCTGGTACTAACCTATTAACAAGTTGCAACAGTGCCAGATGCCTGTTTTCTGCTGTTTTTGGTTTCAAAAAAGTTAGTAAAGAAATATTCTCAGAATTGGACAGGACAAACGTCAAAGTCAATTAATTTTCATGGGGAACAAGAAGTCTAGAGGAGAGCCGGAGAGGACAGCCAGGGGGGCCAGACCCACCCCAGGCGCGGGTGGGCCCAGCCCCGTGCCTGGCTACAGTTTGCGACCCCTGGCCGCCTCCTCGGTCTCCTCCTTCGCCTATAAGAATCCCCCGATGCAGAAACCCTGGGTTCCCGATCAAATATCCACGAAACCGTTTGTAGCCGCCTCCACCATCGTCCCTAGATCGGGGGGATCTGAAGTTCTTCCCGACACCCTGCCGGAGGGGAGATCATCCCGAATGCCTTCTCTCCGGTATGATGCATGAGTAGTTCCACCTTGGACTATGGGTCCATGTAGTAGCTAGATGGTTGTATCTCCTCCTTTGTGCTTTCATGTATAGATCTTGTGAGCTCCGTTCATGATTAAGATCTAATCTATTTGTAATCATGCATGTTGTGTTTGCGGGGATCCGATGGATATTGAGATTATTATGTTGGTATGATTAATGGTTTTGTCTTTATGATTCTATCATGTCTGTGTTGTTTGTGATCTTGCATGCTCTCCGTTGTTAATAGCTATCTTGGCCAAGTAGTTGCTAGTGACTCCAAGAGGGAGTATTTATGCTCTATAGTGGGTTCATGCCTCTAGTTTCCCGAAGGAAGTAAATCTCTTGATTTGTAGATGTTCTGTTGCTACTAGGGAGAAAACAACGGTCTCTTGTTCATGGAACATGTGGACTGTTTACCGTACACACTTTGCTTAAAGCAGTTGTTTGTTGCTTGCAACTTAATACTGGAGGGGGTTCGGATGATAACCTGAAGGTGGACTTCTAGTCATAGATGCAGTTGGATGGCGGTCTATGTATATTTTTGTATTGCCCAATCGAATCTCATAGAATCTTTTTGACTAGTAATTGCATTGTTATGCCTTGCTCAGTTCCTGTCAATTGCCCCGCTGTAATTTGTTTACTCTTCATGCCATGTTGTTTATCTAAGGAGAGCACCTCTAGTGAACTATGGACCCCGGTCCAATCTTTACCATTGATACATCTCCACTGTTACTTGTTTACTTGTTTGCAAACCATTACCTTCCACACCATACGTTTAATCCTTTGTTACAGCAAACCGGTGAGCTTGACAACCTTACTATTCGTTGGGGCAAAGTCTTGAGTTTGTGTTGTGCAGGTCTCCGCGTTTCTTGCAACACCTGTGTGACATTTCCTTCCTTCTTCTGGTTCGATAACCTCGGTCTCAACTGAGGGAAAACTTGCTGCTTGCTGCTTCACACATTGCTCTTGGGGTTCCCAACAGGCTGTGCGTAGACAGTCGTCAAGCTTTTCTGGCGCCGTTGCCGGGGATGCCAAGGACGTCTTCACTAGGGGAGTCCTTCACTTCATTTCTCTTTACTTTGTTTTTAGTTTGCTTTGTTTCTTTTGTTTGGTTTTGTTTGCCTCTTTTCAAAAAACCCAAAAAATTAGTCTAGTTTGGTTTGCTTGCTTTATTCAAAAACACAAAAAAATTAGTTCCTACTCTAGTTGGTGGTCTTTTGTTGCCTTGCTTGGTCATGCTTTCTTTCAATGGATGGTTTCTTTGAAACTAGTTCTTATTGGCAAGGTGGGTTAACGGAAGAACAAAAGTATTATTATAAGGAACACCGTTTTTCACAAAAAGGGAAACACTTATGGGAACAAATTGACAAGTTGAATACTATTGCTAGAGACGTGTGTTTTACTTATAATGTTACTTATTGCTTTGATAAAGCTAGTTGCTGCAGGAGGTATAAACACCTACCCTTTCAATGTGAGTATAATGATAATGTAACCATATATTCTTATGTTAAAGGAAATTATGACTTTTATGATGTGGAACAAATTGAAGAATTTATTGCTTTCAAGGGTGCATTTGAACTTGCTAGTTTGCTTGAAAATACTGATGACGCACCTTATGAATGTGAGGTTTATGAGATACTTAAGTTTTGCTTTGATAATTACAAGGAAGCAAATGGCTATATTCTTGAATATTTTAATAGATGCTTCCGACAAATGGAAGATACTAATGCCCTCCAGGAGCCTATGGAAGAAGAAATTGTTGAAACTGGAAGCTCATTAGATGAAAAGAAGGAGGAGAGTGATGAACAAAAGGAGGAAGAATGGATTATCTACCCATGCCTACTTTCTAATGAGAGTAACTCTTTATCCCTTACATTATTTGATTGTCCCCCATGCTTACCAAAGGAGGATGAATGTTATGTTCCTGTGGATCCTTTTGAAATATCTACTTTGGATAAAACTTTTGGAGGTTTTAATCCCACTGTTTTTGATCTTGATATAAATTATGTGTTTGTAGATCATGAAAAGCATTCTTTATGTGATAGCTATATTGTTGAGTTTATTCATGATGCTACTGAAAATTATTATGAGAGAGTAAAGTATGGTTGTAGAATTTTTTATGGTACTGAAACACCTCTCTTTGTGCTAGAAGTTTTGAAGTTACTCTTATTTTATCTTCCTATGCTTGTCACTTTGTTCTTTGTGAATTTATTTGTATACAATATTCCTATGCATAGGAAGTGGGTTAGACTTAAATGTGTTTTGAATTTTCTTCTTGATGCTCTCTTTGACTTCAATTCATAATTCTCATGTGAGCATCTTCTCAAACTATCATGCCTAACTTAAAGGCGTTAAAGAAAAGTACTCGTTGGGAGATAACCCAAGAGTTTCCTTGAGTCTTGGAAGTTATTACTTCAGTAATGACCTCTTCTTATCCTTTTGTTTTCTTTTTGTGCCAAGAATGACCTCTAATGAGAGGAAAGTAAGATTTGGGGAGTTGCTGTCCCAAAACAGATTTCTGTCCTCCACAAAAAAAAATCGTGAGGAGTCTCTGTAACTCGGATTGAGCTCAAAATGTACGAATAAATCCCCCAGTATGTTATCTAACTTTCTTTAGTTCAACACTTTTTGATTTGATCAACATAAGATGTTCGAAAAAATCTGTTTCTACCTGTTGATATGTTTTGACAGATTTCTGCCATTATTTGCATTTGCTTCTTATTGATTCCTTTTTTAGTTCTCTTTAGGTGAATTGAGATTTTTTAAGGAGTTACTACAGTAGCTTGTGTTTTTAATGAAAAGCCTTGCTGTTCCAAATCTTTGCCAGATGTCTAATATCTTTTGAATACACTAATGTTACTAATGAAGATTGTGTGAAGGAAAATTTTAGGTGTAAAGAGACAATGATGCAATGAGATGAAGAATGGACAAAATCTCAAGCTTGGGGATGCCACCATGTTGCCACCCCAAGAAATATCCAAGAGGTACAAGCCTCAAAGCTTGGGGATGCCCACGGCATCCCCTTCTTCATCAATAAAAAGCTCAAGTCTGCTAGACACTTCGTTTTTATTGTTTCATGCACAATTGTGTTGTTCTTGGAGAGTCTTAGTTTTCATTTGCTTTGCTTAGGTTGTTAGTTTTATTGAATAAAGTAGTTTGGACCCCCGTTCTCGCTGTGTTGTTTGCAAATAAGTTTGCTTGGTGTTTGGAAAGGAGTAGTAAGTTCTTACTTGAAGTGCAAGAGGATCTTGCATTGACTGTGACTTAGACTTTAGCATGACATGCCAGGTGTTGTTTTGAACTTATGCTTAGTGATTATTGCTGTATCATGTCTTGTTCCAAACAATTGGGATTGCTTAGTGTGCCTTGAAGAAATTATGCGTTGTTTTAGCATGCAAAAGCATAGTATTGTGGTATTCTCCTTTGATGTTTTGCTTGGGTTGACTTGGCACATGCTCACACCATGTTATGACTATGACAAGTCACCATTAGCCTCTATGATAATTTAGTCCTTGACTTGTAGTACTACTCTTTGCTTTGATTCATATGCTTTGTTGAACTGCATGATTATGGCCATTATTGCTCTCTTAGTTGGTTGCTCCCATTCTTTTGCTAGCCTGCACTTGTATGAGTAAGTTCTACTCATGCTTCCAACTCCCAAGAAACCAAGTTTTTCCAAAGTGTCCACTATAAACTCCTATGCATGTTGTGTTACACCATTCCAAGTATATTCTTGTTTTCATCTATCTTCCAATTAAAAACTATTTTGTTATGTGAAAACTTAGTGATTAAAGCCCTCACGAACTTGATGGCACACTTTATATTCTTTGCCACTAAAAAACTTGAACCATTGTGACAACTTTGTTGTATATGCTTTCACTTATAAGTTGGAATTAGCAGAACCGTGCTGTCACGGGGAACGTTTTCAACATTGCACTTGTACTTTGTACTCAGTTGATATCATGTTCTTTTGTCTATGGATGTCACCGGTGTGAAATAAAGAGAGAACTTGTAAGTCCATGGAGTTTGTATTCTGTGTTAGAGAAACGCCTGGGCCGCTAGCCTAAGCATGCCTAATCATGGTGGAAACTTGCAACATCACCATAATGAGCTCTATATGAAGCATCCTCAATAAAAAGCTATGCATATGGGAAATGAAAAGATTGTTGAGATGCTCATTGTCTGCTTGCCTTGTCATTTTGGTTATGGGAAAGCTCATGTACCATGTGCAAGGGGTACCCCGTTGGCGGTTCTCAATGATATGCAAATACTTATAGTGACAAGAACTTACCTGGACCCAAAGTTGAGTATGCATGAGGTGTGGCCCTCGTATTCAAGGGACATGAGATTTCCAACTTATACTTCGTCAAGCATATACTCTAGCTTTGCCACTTTAACCTTAACCACTTCAAGATGCTTATGATAGGGGCAATGAGGGCTGAAAGCTAACAAGTACCATAATTTTTGGAAGCTCTTTTTGAAACTTGTAATCCCTGCTTCCTTTACAAAAACCTCTCTTCCACCATTATTGAGTCTCCACCTTCTACCTTTAGGCACCATTAAGAGAGCATAGTTGTCATTCTGTGTGCAGTGTTCCAAAGCTTATTAATTGATGCATATTGTGATATTACTTGTTCTTGTGCTATTTGTTTCTAGTCACCCTTGTGAAATTTGTAGGTGTCCTATGCATCTATATTTGCTACTCTATGAGGGACAAGCTGATTGCCACTATGCTATATTTTCTGCATGTGAAACAAACAAACGTTTTTCAATGCATGTTATTAATAATCTTTGTTTATAGCTTGTCATGTTGCATGCATAGTTACTATGTAATATTTTAGAACTCCATCTTTCATGCACATGTTTAGAGTTCTTTGATCCCAGCTTTCAGTGCTTGCAAATGGTTGGATCTTTATTGTGAGGGTGCATGTCACCTCAAAAATTATTCTTTTTATCACTTACCTACTCGAGGACGAGCAGGAGTTAAGCTTGGGGATGTTGATACGTTGGAAACGTATCTATAATTTTTGATACTCCATGCTTGTTTTGTATCTACTTTGCTTTACATGTCCACACTTTGAGGTGCTTTTTACATGTTTTCTGGTACTAACCTATTAACAAGTTGCAATGCGGATGTACATTTTACGCTGTTTTTGGTTTCAGAAAAGTTAGTAAAGAAATATACTCAGAATTGGACGGGACAAACGTCAAAGTCAATTACTTTTCTTGGGTAACAAGAAGTCCAGAGGAGAGCCGGAGGGGCCAGCCAGGGGGGCCAGACCCACCCCAGGCGCCTGGCTAGGGTTTGCCACCCCTGGACGCCTCCTTGGTCTCCCCTTCGCCTATAAGAAGCCCTCGATGCAGAAACCCTGGGTACCCGATCAAATATCCACGAAACCGTCTGTAGCCACCGCCACCATCGTCCCTAGATCGAGGGGATCTGAAGTTCTTCCTGGCACCCTAACGGAGGGGAGATCATCCCGGAGGCCTTCTCTCCGGTATGATGCGTGAGTAGTTCCACCTTGGACTATGGGTCCATGCAGTAGCTAGATGGTTGTATCTCCTCCTTTTTGCTTTGCATGTTGTGTTTGTGGGGATCCGATGGATATTGAGATTATTATGTTGGTTTGATTAATGGTTTTGTCTTTATGATTCTATCATGTCTGCGTTTTTTGTGATCTTGCATGCTCTCCGTTGTTAGTAGCTATCTTGGCCAAGTAGTTTCTAATGACTCCAAGAGGGAGTATTTATGCTCGATAGTGGGTTCATGCCTCTAGTTTCCAAGGAAAGTGAGAGCAATCTCTTCGGTTGTAGATGTGTTGTTGCTACTAGGGAGAAAACAACGGTCTCTTGTTCATGGAACATGTGGACTGTTTACCTTACACACTTTGCTTAAAGCAGTTGTCTGTTGCTTGCAACTTAATAACTGAGGGGGTTCAGATGATAACCTGAAGGTGGACTTCTAGTCATATATGCAGTTGGATGGCGGTTTATGTATATTGCTGTATTGCCCAATCGAATCTCATAGGATCTTTCTGACTAGTAATTGCATTGTTATGCCTTGCTCAGTTCCTGTCAATTGCCCCGCTGTAATTTGTTTACCCTTCATGCCATGTTGTTTATCTAAGGAGAGCACCTCTAGTGAACTATGGACCCCGGTCCAATCTTTACCATTGATACATCTCCACTGTTACTTGTTTACTTGCTTGCAAACCATTACCTTCCATACCATAAGTTTAATCCTTTGTTACAACAAACCGGTGAGCTTGACAACCTCATTGTTCGTTGGGGCAAAGTCTTGAGTTTGTGTTGTGCTGGTCTACGTGTTGCTTGCAACACCTGTATGACGTTTCCTTCCTCCTTCTGGTTCGATAACCTCGGTCTCAACTGAGGGAAAACTTGCTTCTTGCTGCTTTACACCTTGCTCTTGGGGTTCCCAATAGGCTGTGCGTAGACAGTCGTCAAGCACCACAAAGATCACAGTAGGAAATGGCGGAAATGCCTCTTTTTGGCACGACAACTGGAGTGACATGGGCCCTGTCCGGCTCTAGGCCCCCGACCTATACAAGATAGCCACAAGGAAGAAAAGAACGCTTGCCAAAGAGCTCATCAATAACAACTGGATTTGCTCGGTCGCTCGTCTCAACTCACCCATCCAGCTAGCTCAATATCTGCAGGTGTGGGATCTCACCCAGAATACTCAATTGCTACCGACGCAACCTAATTCCATTAGATGGACGCTGACCGAAGACGGTATCTACAGTGCTACTTCGGCCTACCATGCATAATTCAACGGATGCTTCCCAAAGTTTAAGGCCCAGAAGAGTTGGTCTGCACATGCTGAGCCGAAATGTAAGCTCTTCTCGTGGCTTGCACTGCATGGCAAATTATTTACTGCGGACATGCTCGCCGCCAGAGGATGGCCTCATGACCCCACATGCGTGCTTTGCGGATCTACCCTCGAAACTTCTGCCCATCTTTGCAAAGAATGCCCCTTCACAACGGCGATCTGGACCACTACATAATCTTGAGACAACGAGGACATAGGAAACCACGACCAAACGTTCCCTTCCATCTCTACTTGGTGGGACGATATGCTCGAGGGGAAGACTAAAGACGAACAACACCGACATAGCGGACGGTTGCTATACGTCCTTTGAAATGCATGGAAGGAAAGAAACCGCGAAGTCTTTAAAGGGAAACGCCCTACCTACATCGAGGTGGCTTCCATCGCTAGGGAAGACATCCGCTAAAGGGGGTCTGCGTTTGTCACCTATGTGCCGGCTATCCCTCCCGAGCCTGACTAGATTTCTTGTTTTCTGGTTTTTTCGTGGTTTTGGCATTTTTCCACCTCCTAAAAAATGCCTTTCTGTATAGTGAACTTTTTTCCCTCTATTAATAAAATAGGCAGTGCTCTTGCCGGTTGCTCGAAAAAAACGAAAAGTCATATCCGCCGCATCTCTAAGGCGGCGGACCGGCAACGCGAAGGGGACACAACCTTAGATAGGCTGTAGTCGCCTCACAATCACCTAGGTGCCGGTTCGGTCCTAGCTCAAAATTTAATTTCATAGTAAATTTAAATGTATTTGATGCATCTTTGGGTGTATAAATATACTATTATATTTTAAAATATACAATATCATGATACTACTACGATAGAATTCTTTGATCCGACATTGCTGGGAAAAAAAGATACTGACTACTAGTATCATGACGCTGAAAAAAATGGTATACTATGACACGCAATCCATGTGAGACAGGTGCTTAATTAGTTTGCGTGTACTAGGACTGTATAGGATTATACGAAAGAAATAACTTGGGCGTGTGCATTATTATTACTTCAAAACGATCTCGAGACAGGTGCTTAGTACAGATGCAGTGTGCTGCAGCTAATAATTAAGCTCCTATGCGAAAGAACAAATAGTACTACGTACTAGTATAAAATCCATGAGAGCATGCATCATGTAGAAACGAAAAGATCGTGTCGTCCTAAATTGTTGCTGTAGCTAGCCTAGAGCCTGAGCTCGAGGTCCAGTCCTGCTTCTTGGGCGCTGTGGTCCTCATCCTCATCGTCGGAGTCTACGAGGTCCACAATGTCAACCGGCTTCGTCTGGCCGTCCGCCTGCTCCTCTCCACGACGGTGATCCTTGTCGTCCTCCAGCAGAGGGGCCGCCATCCCTATGGCGGCGATGTCATGCTGCCCGGCCTGATGATTCTGATGACGTGGCAGGGTGTAGGCGTTGGATGCCTGCAGCTGCTGCAGGTACCTGCTGATACACACAGCAACGATCGAGAGGATGATGAGTACGTAATCGATCTCTTTCGACGGATGGTACTAAATTGATCAAGAGTCATGCATGTATACCTGCTGGGCAGACCGTAATGCTGGGGCCCGTAATAGTACTGAGGGTAGCAGTAATCTCTTTGCACGGCTCCAGTTCCGACCTGTATACATACAGCTAGCTGATTGGTTAACAGACAATCTTAACAGGACATGCATGATCCTCCATGGGGCGGCCGGGGTAATAATGCAAGAAACTTTTCATGACAGGAGTATGAGAAATTCCTGATCAATGCAGCCGGTGCGTATGAATATGCATATATACGAAATACTATCAGTAAACCGGCCGAGACCGATTAAACAGCTAGGTGCATCTGGCACTTACGTATGGATTGAATCGCACGCCGGGGACCAGCGGCATGGATGCAGGCAGCGATACGGGCGTGGTCGTGGTCGGCTGCGGCGGCGCCGGGTACACGTAGATACCCCCCACCGTCTCCAGCTGCGCCCTGAGACTCTCCAGAGCCGCCACGCCAAGGCCCCGCCTCGGCTCCCGTCTCCCCGGCGCCATGTCGGCCTCGGCGGACTTCCTCTTTTTCCCCATCAGCCATTCCTCGCCGCCACCACTCTCCATGGTCACCAGATCGATATCGCTCCTCCTTCTCCCGGCCCTCCCTCCCTCAATCAATCTACAAAATATACGCCAAGCACGCACGGAGGCTCTGGTATTTAAGAGGAGGCGGCATGCAACGCTGATCGGGAAAGTGAGCTGTTATCGCAGCATTGACGGTGGAGCGATCGATCACGATACGCACCACGGGGAATTTGCAGTCTGCCATATATGCCTCGAGCAGGATCTCCGGGGCCAGATGCGGCAAGTGCCAATGGGATGCTGCCAAGATTTTGCCCGTTAATTAACGCGCCTATATATACCCCTATAATTGGGAACCAAATCTTCTGTGGCTTGCACGCAGTAATTCGCGCGATCTTCCTGTGACACCCAGAGGATACAATTTACGCGTCAGCTGTTTCCTTCCTCCTTGGGTAAATTAATGGCCGGAGATTTGCAACCAAACGCGTTTTGACTTGCCAACATCTGCGTGCACCGCCTCTGCATTCCGGCCGTAAATGGAGGGCGAGCAAAATCAGCCCCTATTGCACGTGCATTATTGTTCATTTCAAAAAATAGAATAATGTACGTGCTATATATTCGCCGTGTGACTCCTGTCATCCCGTATAGTTTTCGCTGGCGTTGGACAGAGATGCGTGGTTTCCAAGAAAATGTGCATATTGATGTATCAGAGAAATCTAAAAGAAAATTGCCTAATCTACACATTCAAAGATTTCTAGATATATCAGCTTTATAAACTTAAAACATCTTAGGGAAGTATATGTGTTCTACTACATATATGTAAAAATTTCAATAAAAGTTTTATTCACATATTTGTAGCACACGGCTGATAATTTATACGAAAAAAATTACATCTATCGATACATGCAAAGAAAATTCAAAAAAAATGAGGTTTCAAGAACATTTATATACTTATTTTTTAAACCGTGTGAGCTCCATGGTGTATATTGATTTTTTTACAGAAATATAGAGATTGTTGCACCATTATACACATCTATATATCTTTACAATTAGCACCACTACAGGTCATTAAATAGTTAATTTGGTGTGCGTGTGTGCTTCCACGTCATAATTCAAATCTCAGTCATACTTCTTTTCCAAATGACACGCATCCGTAGGGTATTTCTCTCAGGTGATTCAGTTAATCTATTTTATATATTGCTTATTAATTACACATTGATTGGCGTTGGTCCTCGTACTTAGGAAACCATTAGACTTATTTCAGAAGTTCGTACTCTTGTATTTGGTGTGCATATAGAAGTAAAAGTAATAATGTATGTATACACAATTTATTATACACAAACAATTTAAGAATCATACAACAAAAAAAACTACTTTTATTATCTTTATGTTCTAATTTTTCTGTTAACAACTAGAGATGTATTTGCTAATATGATAAATAGTATACACATGTGGATGATTTGTGTTGAACTATAAGAGCTCTATGTCCGTAGATTTATTTATAATTATGATAATTCCAAATGACATGATTAAAGTAATTATATTTCGATTAGGCATAGTTCCAATAATTCATAGAATTATTCTCATGCATTGCCTACAAAATCAACATTGATCGTGCATATCTTCAAGAATTTCTTTTTTGATTGGATAGGGCTCTAATTATTCAACAGATTATTCTGGTCATTTCTTACTACATCAAAATTGATATGCATATTTCCAACAATCTAGATGATTTTGCACGGTCACACTATTTGCTAATGGTACGTTGTGTTCTATCTTTCACACTCTCGTCTCTACTCCTCGTGAGCTATAATGCATGGAAAAAAATTCTATCGCATGAACATACAAAACCAAGATCTAATCTACGAGATCGGAGCAACGAGATTGTAGAGAACTAACCCTCGTAGATCCAAAGTGTTTAATGAGATTTGGATCTCGTGGTTGATATAGTCGATCACTTGCCGATCTCAAGATCGCATAGATGATCCTTCCGGCGCCGCGTTCCGGCAGCGCTTCCGCAGTAGGTCACACGTACGGTAGTCGATGAAGACCTTCCTCTCCCTTGTTCCAGCAAAGCAGCGGAGGTTGTAGATCACGGTGACGGGAATATGCCCGAGAGGCAATAATAAAGTGGTTATTATCGTATTCCTTATTTATGATAAATGTTTATTTTACATGCTATAATTGTATTAATACGGAAACGTTAATACATGTGTGTTTAATAAACAAAAAGGAAGTTCCTAATTATGCCTCTCTTATAAACTAGCTCGTTGATTAACATGATGATCAAAGTTTCCTGATCATGGACATTGGATGTTGTTAATAACGAGGTCACAACATTAGTGTAATGATGTGATGAACATTCATCCGAAGTATAGCATTACGATCAAAGTCATTGAGTTTATATTTCTATAACAACTTACGAAGTGATCCTAATCCTTAGACCATGAGATCATGTCAATCACTAACACCGGAAGAGTTTCTCGATGACATCAAACGTCACACCGTAACTGGGTGATTATAAAGATGGTTTCAGAACTACTAAAGTGTTATGTTGAGACCCATGGATCGAGAGTGGAATTTGTTCATCCCGATGACGGATAGATATGCTCTGGGCCCTCTCGGTGATATCACATTGATTAGCTTGCAAGCAAGTGATTTGATCACTAGAATATTATATCACGGGAACGAGAAAAGAGTGCATGTCGGTAACGAGATCAAACTAGGTATGGAGATACCGATGATCGAATCTCGGACATGTAATATATCATGAAACAAAGGGATTAAGATACTAGCGTAAAAGGTTCACACGATCACAGAAGTCATCGTTGAATGTGTGGGAGTCAGTATGGATCTCCAGGTCCCGCTACTGATTATTGATCGGAGAAGGGTCTCGATCATGTCCGCATTATTCGCGAACCATAGGGTGACACACTTAAGGGATGCCGACACCATTCGGAGCAAATGATATGCCAGAAAAAGAAAAGGAAATCGCAGGAATTTATTTCACTAGACACTGGAACTGTTTCGGTTGAAATTGCTGAAACTGGTTCTGCATGTGAAATGGAATACTAGCAAGGGGTTTTATGTGAATGTTTGTTAATTAAAGTAATTAAAAAAATTCTGAATAAATAAATAAAAGAGTTTTATTTAGAGCTTGCATTAATTTTGGTTGAAAATTAATGCATGTGAGTGGAATTGTGAGTGGAGAGGTTTTTATGTGAGTGGAGCTTCCACCACATGAATGAGGGAGAGGTGGGGGCACCCTCCATGGCCGGCGGCCATGCCCCCTTGGGCTGCATGTAGGGTTCGCAGCATAGAAAACAAAAAATTTCCTACGATGGGAACAACTATGTACCAAGATCTATCTACTAGATACAAACAACGGGCGGATGTATATCCGTAGAGAACATACCCTTGAAGACCGACAAAGCTTAACGAGTCCAAACTCGTGGTTGATATAGACGATCTCTTGCCGATGTCAAGATCGAGAGGAAGTCCTAGCGCCGCAAAACAGCAGCGCATCCGTGCTCACACACACGTTCGAGGCACCGAGCAACCTCCGCCTCCTCGCTCCAGCGATGCAGCGGAAGCACAACTCTTTCTTACCGAAAAGACACCGGGAACATGTATCTCGCTAGTCCGAGACCATGGGGGATAAAAACTAGAGGGGGAGAGAGATCCTTCACGAGGAGGTGTGAGTGAGAAGTGAGAGGAGGGGCTCCTTATATAGGGGAGGGGGGCAACCCAAGGGGGCATGGCCGCCGGCCATGGAGGGTGCCCCCACCTCTCCCTCATTCATGTGGGTGGACACTCCACTCACACAAAAGCCTTTCAATTCCCTCCACTCAAAAAACCCACTCAAATTCCCATTAAATTTCCACCAAATTTAATGCAAACTCTCATTAAATAAAACTCTTTTATTTTATTCAGAATTTTGTCAATTACTTTAATGACAAACATTCACAAAGAACCCCTTGCTAGTATTTCATTTCACATGCAGAAACACTTTCTGCAATTTCACCCGAAAACCTGTTTCGGTATCTAGTGAAATAAATTCCTGCGCTTGTTATTCTTTTCGGCATGAAACTTTTGCTCCAAATGGATGTCGGTGTCTCTTAAGTGTGTCACCCTACGGTTCGCGAATAATGCGGACATGATCGAGACCCCTCTCAGATCAATAATGAGAAGCGGGATCTGGAGACCCATACTGACTCCCACACATTCAACAATGACTTTCTTGTGATCGTCGGAACCTTTTACGCTAGTATCTTAATCCCTTTGTTTCACGATATATTACATGTCCGAGATTCGATCATCGGTATCTCCATACCTAGTTTGATCTCGTTATCGACATGCACTCTTTTCTTGTTCCTGTGATATAACATTCTAGTGATCAAATCACTTGCTTGCAAGCTAATCAATGTGATATCACCGAGAGGGCCCAGAGCATATCTATCCGTCATCGGGATGAACAAATTCCATTCTCGATCCATGGGACTCAACATAACACTTTATTAGTTCTGAATCCATCTTTATAATCACCCTGTTACGGTGTGACGTTTGATGTTATCAAGAAACTCTTCCGGTGTTAGTGATTGACATGATCTCATGGTCTAAGGATTAGGATCACTTCGTAAGTTGTTATAGCAATATAAACTCAATGACTTTGATCGTAATGCTATACTTCGGGTGAATGTTCATCACACCATTACACTAATGTTGTGATCCCGTTATTAACAACATCCAATGTCCATGATCAGGAAACCTTGATCATCTTGTTAATCAACGAGCTAGTTCATAAGAGAGGCATAACTAGGAACTTTCTGTTTGTTTATTAAACACACATGTATTAACGTTTCCGTATTAATACAATTATAGCATGCAAAATAAACATTTATCATAAACAAGGAATACGATAATAACCACTTTATTATTGCCTCTCGGGCATATTCCCTTCACTGCCCCCCTCCCCTATAAAAGGAGCCCCTCCTCTCACTTGTCTCTCACACCTCCTCGCGAAGGATCTCTCTCCCCCCTTTAGAATTTCCCCATGGTCTCGGATCAGCGAGATACATGTTCCCGGTGGTTTTTTCTGGAAGGATTTGTTGCTTCCGCTGCTTTTGGAGCGGGCGCGGAGGTTATCGGGTACAGACGTGTGTGCGATCACGGATGCACCACTGCTTTGAGGTGCTGGACTTGATCGTGCTGGACCGGCTGGACCAGATGGACTTCATCACGATCTTGAGATCGGCAAGCATTCGTCTACATCATCCACGAGTACAACCTCGTTAACGCTATTCGGTCTTCGAGGGTATGTATTCTATGGATGTATATCCACCCGTTGCTTGTATCTAGTAGATAGATCTTGGTACATAGATGTTGCCATCGTAGGAAATTTTTTGTTTTCTATGCTGCGAACCCTACACACGGAATCCCAACAGCACGACGGTGTGGTGGTGGTGGTGGATAGATTTCTGCAGGGCTTCGCCTAAGCCAGAGCAGGACGGTGGACGAGAGAGAGGGGCGTGGCGGCTAGGGTTTAGGCGCCAAGGGACAAGGGGCCAAGGGGTGGAGCCCTACCCCTCCTTATATGGGAGAGGGGCCGACGGCCAAGGGCCTCCCTGCCCTAGCCGAGTTCCCTCCCAACTCGGCTAGGAAGGGGAGAGTCCCTCCCCAACTCCGCTAGGAAGAGGGGTGTTATAAACTTGCCTTTCAAGTTTTCCCTTTCCTTCCCAAACTAGGATTTGACTTTTCAAACTAGAATTTGACTTTTCAAACTAGGGTTTGGCCCTTTCCTCCTAGTCCTTGGCCGAGTTGCCCTTGGGCATGATACTGCCAGCCCCTTAGGGCATGGCGCCTCCCAAGTGCCCCTTACGGGGTGGTGGACCTTCTAGAACATTCTAGAAGCTTCCAGTCAGAACACCGAAAACATTTCCGAACCTCGGAAATTGACTTTACTTATTTGAATCTTATTCTCTGGACCATTCCGGATCTCCTCGTGATGTCCTAGATACAATCCGAGACTCTGAACAACATTTGTTCTCCAACTCATATTCCATATCTAATCAAACAACATTGAATCCTTAAGTGTGTCTCCCTACGGTTCGTGAACTATGTAGACATGATCGAGACACCTATCCGATCAATAACCAATAGAGGGATCTGGAAATCCATATGGCTCCCACACATTTCTACGATGACTTCGTGATCGAATGAACCATTTACATATGATATCGATTCATTTTTTGTGCGATACTTTTCTTATCCGAGGTTTGATCATCCGTATCTTTATACCTAGTGCAACCTCGTTACCGATAAGTAGTCTTTACTTGTTCCGTGATATGACATCCCTTGTGACCTAGTCACATGCTTGCAAGCCAATTAGATGAAATTCCACCGAGAGGCCCCAGAGTATATCTATCCGTCATATGGATGGACAAATCCCACTCTTGATCCATGTGCTTCAACACATACTTTTAGAATACCTAATGCCACCATTATAACCAGCCAGTTATGAAGTGGTGTTTGATGTCATCAAAGCTTCCATCTGGTGATGGTGATTAACATGATCTCATGGTCGAAGGATTAGGTTACTATGTATTTTAAAGCTTGTAGCAAACAAACTCTAAATGACTTGATCTTATGCTACGCTAACTATAGGAGTGTGTCCATCACATCATTCTCCTAATGATATGATCTTGTTATTAATAAGATCTAATGTCCATGATCAGGAAACCATGATCATCTATTAATCAACAAGCTAGTTTAACAAGAGGCTTACTAGGGACTCTTTTATGTTTACAAAACACACAAGTATTAATGTTTCTGGTTAATACAATTATAGCATGGGATGTGAACATTTATCATAAACACAAAGATATAATAATAACCATTTTATTATTGCCTCTTGGGCATATCTCCAACAGTCTCCCACTTGCACTAGAGTCAATAATCTAGATTACATGGTAATATACCTAACACCCATGGCGTTCTGGTGTTGGTCATGCTTTACCCTAGGGAGAGGTTTAGTCAATGGATCTTCCACATTTAGATCTATGTGTACTTTGCAAATCCTTATGTCACCATCTTGGACATGCTCGTGAATAGCATGAAAATGTAGCTTGATATGCTTCAGCTTCTTGTGTGACCTTGGCTCCTGTGCATTGCTATGGCACCCAAGTTGTCACAATAGATGGCCTTCAGGTCCAACGCACTAGAAACCACACCAAGCTCTGTAATGAACTCATGCATCCATATCGCTTCTTGTGAAGCCTCCTAAGTAGCTATGTATTCTGATTTAGTTGAAGATCTCGCCACAACGCTTTGCTTAGCACTCCTCCAGCTCACTACTGCACCATTCAAAGTAAATACGTATCCAGATTGTGACTTAGAGTCATTTGGATCGGTGTTCCAACTAGCATCGGTGTAACCATTTACAACGAGATCTTCGTCACCTCCATAATAAACAACCATATCATTAGTCCTTCTCAAGTACTTTAGGATATTTTTGACCGCTATCTAGTGATCTACTCCCGGATCACTTTGATATCTTATAGTCAAGCTAACAGCATATGCAATATCTGGTCTTGTACACACCGTGGCATAGATGATAGAACCTATGGCTGAGGCATAGGGGTTTTTTCTCATCCTCTCTCTATCTTTTGTCATAGCTGGACTTTGAGTTTTACTCAAGGTCATATTGGGCAACATGGGAAAGAACCCTTTCTTGCTTTCTTCCATTCCAAACTTCTTTAGAACCTTGTCCAAGTATGTACTTTCTGAAATCTCTATTAAGCATCTTGATATATCTCTATAAATCTTGATGCCTAAAATGTATGCAGCTTTGCCAAGATCCTTCATTGAAAAACTATTATTCAAATAGTCTTTAACACTTTTAATAAGTTCTATACCATTCCCAATCAACAATATGTCATCCACATATAGTAATAGGAATGGTACAAATCTCCCACTCACTTTCTTGTAAATACAAGCTTATCCATAAGTTTGTATAAATCCAAAGTTTTTTATCACCTTATCAAAACGTTGATTCCAGCTCCGTGATGCTTGCTTCAATCCATAAATGGACCGTTGAAGTTTGCATACCTTGTTAGATATTTAAGATTGAAAAAATTTGGGTTGTACCATATACAACTCTTCTTCAATGTTACCATTGAGGAACGCCGGTTTGACATCCATATGCTATATCTCATAATTGTAATATGAAGTGATTGCTAACAAAATCCTCACAAACTTTAGCTTCGATACCGGTGAGAAAGTATCATCGTAGTCAACTCCTTGAATTTGTTGGAACCCTTTCGCGACAAGTCGAGCTTTATAGACGGTTACATCATCATCAGCATCTGTTTTCTTCTTGAAAATCCATTTGTTCTTGACAGCCTTGCGGCCATATGGTAGGTCCACCAAAGTCCATACTTGGTTTTCATACATGGATCCAATCTCGTATTTCATGGCTTCTTGCCGTTTGTTGGAATCTAGGCTCATCATTGCTTCCTCATACGTCGCAGGGTTATGGGTGTTGTCCACCAACATGACATTCATAACAGGGCCATACCAATCATGAGTGGTATGAACCCTCGTCGACCTACGAGGTTCAGTAGTAACTTCGTTCAAAGTTTCATGATCATTATCATTAGCTTCCTCTCTTATTGGTGCAAGCGGCACCGAAATATCTTCTGATGCTGCGCTACTCTCAAATCCGAGAGAAGGTTTGACAACCTCATCGAGTTCTACTTTCCACCCAGTAACTTCTTTTGAGAGAAACTCCTTCTCAAGAAAGGATCCATTCTTGGCAACGAAAGCTTTGCTTCGGATCTATGATAGAAGGTATATCCAATTGTTTCTTTAGGGTATCCTATGAAGACGCATTTCTCCGCTTTGGGTTCAAGCTTGTCGGGTTGTAACTTATTTACATACGCTTCGTGGCCCAAACTTTAAGGAACGACAACTTAGGTTTCTTACCAAACCACAATTCATATGGTGTCATTTCAATGGATTTAGATGGTGCCCTATTTAAAGTGAATGTGACTGTTTCTAATGCATAACCCCAAAAAAATAATGGTAAATCTGTAAGAGACATCATAGAACGAACCATATCTAAGAGAGTTTGATTATGACGTTTAGACACACTATTACGCTGTGTTGTTCCTGGCGATGTAAATTGTGAAAGTATTTCACATTTCTTTAAATGCATGCCAAACTCGTAACTTAGATATTCACCTCCGCAATCAGATTGTAGAAATTTAATCTTCTTGTTATGTTGATTCTCTACTTCACTTTGAAATTCCTTAAATTTCTCGAAAGTTTTGGACTTATGTTTCATGAAATAGATATACCCATATCTACTCAATTCAGCCGTGAAAGTAGAACATAACGATAAACACCTCACGATGCTACACTCATTGGACCGCACACATCGCTATGTATGATCTCCAACAAGTCCATAGCTTGCTCCATTATTCCAGAGAATGGTGTCTTAGTCATTTTCCCATCAGACATGCTTCGCATCTTTCAAGTGATTCAAGAAGTCCGTCGGAATAGAGTTTCTTCATGCTCTTCACTCCAATGTGACCAAGACAGCAGTGCCACATGTATGTGGAATTATCATTCAATTTCATTCGTTTAGCATTTATATTATGAACATGTGTATCACTACTATCGAGATTCAATAAGAATAGACCATCCATCTTAGGAGCATTACCATAAAAGATATTAATCATATAAATCGAAAAACCATTATTCTTGTACTTAAACGAGTAACCGTCTCGCAATAAACAAGATCCAGATATAATGTTTAAGCTTAACACAGGAAACAAATAACAATTATTTATACTAAAAACTAATCCCGATGGTAGATGAAGAGGGAGCGTGCCTACGGTGATCACATAAACCATGGAGCCATTTCCAACCCACATCGTCACCTTGTCTCTCGCTAGTCTTCGCTTATTCTGCAGCATATGTTTCGAGTTACAAATATGAGCAACCAAACCAGTATCAAATACTCAGGCACTACTACGATTACTAGTTAGATACACATCAATAACATGTATATTGATTATACCTTTCTTCTTGATGTTGCCGTTCTTCAGATCTGCCAGGTACTTGGGGCAATTCCGCTGCAAGTGACCTTCGCCCTTGCAGTAAAAGCACTCATTATTAGGCTTAGGACTAGCCTTGGGCTTCTTAGCAGGCATGGCTGCTTTCTTGACGCCCTTCTTGAAGTTGCCCTTCTTCTTAGGCTTGATTTTGCTTCTTAAAATTGGTGGTCTTATTGACCATCAACACTTGGTGCTCTTTCTTGATCTCCACTTCCACCGACTTCAACATGGAGAAGAGTCCAGGCAACGACTTATCCATGCGCTGCATGTTGTAGTTCATCACAAATTTCTTGTAACTAGGTGGCAGTGATTGAAGGACACGATGAATACCCAACGCATTAGGAATCATTATTCCCAAATCTGCGAGTTTATTCGCGTGCCCAGACATTTTAAGCACATGCTACAAACGGAGCTATCCTCTTCCATCTTGCAGTTAAAGAACTTCTCGGAGGCTTCATAGCTTTCCACGGCTGTGTGAGTCTCAAATATCATTTTGAGATCATTGATAATATCAAGAGGTCGCGATTCTCAAAGCGCTTCCGAAGCTCCGATTCCAAACCGTACAAGATGGCACACTGAACTGTGGAGTATTGATTCTTCCGAGTGAGGTAAACATTTTTCACCTCATCAGTAGAATCATCTGTAGGCGGGTCACCCAGTGGTGCATCTAGCACATATGTCAACTAATCAGCATTGAGGACAATCCTCAAGTTGCGGAACCAGTCTACAAAGTTGATTCCATTGTTTTTCAACTTTTCTTTCTCTAGGAACGCATTAAAATTGATGGTAGGGGCCGCCATGATCTGTTTAGACTAAGTTTATGATAAATTGAGTTCATATTTAATTCTTAAATTAACTAGGTGAACTCCCACTCAAAATAACATTCATCACATTGTTTTAGTGATCACATGAACCAAATCCACTACATCAAGTTCGATCATCACGAGAGATGATGTAGTTTCAAAGGCGAACAATCAACATGTTCATCATATCATCCATATGACTCATGCTTTCCCTTTTGGTATTCCATGTTCTGAGACCATGTCTGTACATGCTAGGCTCGTCAAGGTTAACCTTAGTATCCACATGTACAAATCTGGCTTGCACCTGTTGTATGCACACATAGAATCTATCACACCCGATCATCATGTGGTGCTTCGAAACGACGAGTCTTAGCAACGGTGCCAACTAAGGACGAACACTTTATTACTTGATATTTAGTGAGAGGGATCATCTTCTAATGCTACCGTCGTGATCTAAGCAATACAAGATGCATAAAAACGATTAACATCATATGTAATTCATAATATCTAATAAGACATCACCTTTCTTCTTGTGCCTTTGATCTCCATCTCCAAAGAACGAACATGTTCTCCATCATCATCGGCCTGGCGTCAAGGTCAATGGCGCCGCTTCATGGTTGTCCTCCACCAATAGCAACTGGTACAACTACTTGATGAATAGACACGCATGTCTTAACAAAATTTAAAGACAACCATAAGGCTCCTGTCGGTTGCCAACTTACAATAAGGATCATTGCATACATCAAATATAATCACAATCAAAATTATGGCCATATCACATCACATCACAAGTCCTGCAAAAACAAGTTAGACGCCTCTAATTTTCTTTGCATGTTTTACGTGGCTAGGGCTTTCGAATAAGAACCGGTCTAACTTAGAAACAAGAACTACAACGTTGATACAAGTATTGTCAAGCGCCCGTTGTAAATTGAATCTTCACTATGGTGGGAGAGACAGAAACCCGCAAAGCCACTTGTGCAATGCAAGTTGCACGTTGAGCGTGGAGCAAGTCTCATGTACGATGACATGTAAGGTTAGCCCGGTCCGCTTCATCCCACCACCCCGCAAGATGCAAAGTACACAAAAAGCAAGCAATAACAAAAGCATCAACACCCACAAAATCATTGTGTTCTACTTGTGCAACAAATCTACCCATAGAGTCGGCTCTGATACCACTGTAGGATTCGTAGCATGGAAAACAAAAAAATTCTATTGCATGAACACACAAAACCAAGATCTAATCTACGAGATCGGTGCAATGAGATTGTAGAGAACTAACCCTCGTAGATCCAAAGAGTTTAATGAGATTTGAATCTCGTGTTAATGTAGTCGATCACTTGTCGATCTCAATATCGCGAGGACGATCCTTCCGGCGCCATGTTTTGGCAGCGCTTCTGTAGTCAGTCACACGTACGATAGTCGATGAAGACCTTCCTCTCCCTTGTTCCAGTGGGGCAACAGAGGTTGTAGATCTCCACGGAATCCCAACAGCACGAAGGTGTGGTGGTGGTGGTGGAGAGATTTCTGCAGGGCTTCGCCTAAGCCGGAGCAGGACGGTGGACGAGAGAGAGGGGCGTGACGGCTAGGTTTTAGGCGCCAAGGGGTGGTGCCCTACCCCTTCTTATATGGGAGAGAGACCGGTGGCCAAGGGCCTCCCTGCCCTAGCCGAGTTTCCCCCCAACTTGGCTAGGAAGGGGAGAGTCCCTCCCCAACTCGGCTTGTGATGAGGGTTCGACTCGTCAATGCCCATTGTTATGGACTTGGGTTTTAGAGAATATGGGGATGCTGGAGATCGCGAGACAGTTAACAGACACGCAACAAGGGGACACAAGGTTTACCCAGGTCCAGGCCCCCGGAGGGAAATCTCTACTCCTGCTTGTCTGTTCTAGATTACGGCGGAACCGAAGGTTACAGGGGTGCGCAGATGTGAGCTGGCGTGAGGTGTGTGTATGAGTTGGGGTGATATCCTCCTTGTCATGCCCTCTTGGCCTTTATATAGATAGGCCATGTCCCGGGTGCTGGTCGAGTCGGTTAAAAGTTAGGGTTTCAACCTTGAATAATCTATCTACATCCTAGTCATGTCCTCCAAGGAGTCGAACTTGTATTGGGATTGGCCCACCCGGAATCTTCTTGGACAGCAAGTCTTCACGTGGGCCTTCCCTGGGATTGGATATATCCATGTTATTACCCAGGTTCAGGCCCCAGAGGGTAATCTCTACTCCTGCTTGTCTGTTCAGGCCCGCGGAGGGAAATCAATGTGAGGCACCCGTAGGGTGTATCCATGTTATTAGCCCCCGAGTGTTCTGTCGAATCATAGATTCAACTGGAGACTCTATAATATTTTGGGTGCTTCTCATTCGAAGCTATCTTTAAACATGTCAGTTCATACGGATTGTTGATACATGTTCCTGACTCACCAGACGGATCAGGGTCAGTTAACTATCATTGGACAAAACAACACATTCTTCGTCAGACTCGAGTCCCCGGACTCGAAACCGGAACGATGCTGGTGTAATTCGACTCAGGCCTTTGAGGTCTTACAGGAGTCGAATTCCAGTGTTTTGAATTTTATACCCAACGCATCCGTCGGTATTTTTCATCGTGCGTGTTGTCACGGTATGTTACTAGCAGAGTGTAGTCTGGTGCGTTACAGGGCCATCAGATGATATTTGTAGGACTTATCTTTGCATCGTAGACACATCATACGAAGATCTATCACCGCAGAGGTGTTTCGGGTGACCAAAGAGATGGCTTCTCACTTAGCGGTAATTCGGACAAAGTTTCCAAAAAGATTTTTTATCATATTTGATCTAAAGGATCCCATTCGAATGGTTCATAGGGTGCACGACCAGCGCTCCCTATGGGAGTAGCCCCCGAATGTCTGTTCGAACAGATACTTTAGTTCATTCGTTTGTGGATGCTTCGATTGTCTGTCTGAAGGACGTATTTTTTCGAATGCGCGGCCGTCGCTCCCTATGGGAGTAGCCCCCGAGTCCGTAGTGGAGTCACCGACTCAACGTAGGACTCGAAGATTTCTTCGAGGCGTTGTTACCATTATAATTTCTCAGGTGTGCGGCCAGCGCTCCTGATAGGAGTAGCCCCCGAGTAGTTGGTTGAGTCGCAGACTCAAGTAAGTACATTTTGTTCAGTCGAAAGTTCCAAGACATTGCTGGCTTTGTTTTGGTGACATCATTGCTGACGATTGGTGAGCTCAACCATATACGGCAGCAGATATAATGCGACGTGATGAATGTGGGTCCCACTGTCTGACTTGAATTTGACTAGTCACGCGTAATCGTGGCGAAAATTACGGCATCCCCTCAATTCCCATGCATAGTGGGCGGCATGTTCGTGACGGTTCAGGCGGGTGTTGGCACATGTATGGTGGTACGGAGGGCACGCGTTAGGTCTTCTGCATCAACGGCTCCGCTTCATCGTCCTCGGCCTTTTATACTATGGAAAAAATAGAGGCAGTTTTACCCCTTCGCCATTTGCGTTCATCTTTCACCATTGCTGACATTTCCAGAGCTCTTGCTTGCGCTACGCACTGGACATCCTCCGTGTGTTCCCTTCATCTTTTCTCTGCTCACACCGTTGCGCTCTCCGCACCACCAAGATGGGCAAGCCAAAGAAGAAGTCGTCTGCCGCAGCAGGCTCGAGCGCCGTCGGCGCCGCCAAGAAGGTCATTGCTCCCAGCCGCACCACTGATGGTGTATGGCGACGCACTAAAATGAGGGAGACAGATTTTTACAAGCTGCGCGAGTCTGGCCTGATCTCCAAGAACAAGGGAGACTACATTCTTCCTGATCAGGAGGTAATTCCACGCTCTCCTGAAGGGTTTCGAGTTATGTTCTTTGCTTTCGTTGTTCGTGGTCTTTCGTTGCCCGCCCATGAATTTCTTCGTGGGATTCTTTTTCTTTATGGGCTTCAGCTTCATCATCTGTCTCCCAACTCTCTTATCCACATCACCTGCTTCATCACTCTTTGCGAGTGCTGGCTCGATATCAAGCCTCACTTTGGCCTCTTCCGAAGACTCTACTATGTGAATACGCAATCTGGCACCGGTGGTGTTTATCCACTGGGTGTGTGCGGGATTTCAATCCGTCCCTCTGTCCAATTCTTCTCCTTCTATCTCTGCGAGTCCGTCCAGTAGTGGCGGCGTAAATGGTTCTACATCCACGACGTCAAGCTGGACGACCAACATTACAGGCTCGCCCCATTCGACTCCACACAGAAGATAACTCGAAAGCGTTCATGGTCAAACGATATTTTGGAGGGTGAATCCGAAGAGGTGGAGAAGCTATATAAGCGAGTGGAGGTCCTTCAGCTGATTCTAGGCAAAGAGGTAAACGGTGTTGATATTATTCGCACCTTCCTCAAGCGTCGGGTGCAGCCGCTCCAAGCGAGGGTGCATCCGATGTTTTTGTATACTGGCTCCAACGACCCAACAAGGGTTTTGTCGGAGGAAATGTCTTTGGCTGACTTTGACAGGGTGCTTCGGCCTCTGCTGAAGCACAAGGCCAAAGAGGATCTTCCAGGGAAGTCTCTGACTCCCCCCTTCAACGGGAATAAGGAGGTCCCTCAGATGAAACCTGTAGTGGCATGTAATTCTTTTTCATGTGCTCATTGCCTGCTATTTTTCTTTGACTGAATTTTGCTTGTGTTGCTGACTCGCAGAACTTCAAGGTAGCGGGCATGATGTTGCCTCTGCCTAAATAGTTCAAGGATGTGCCATATGGTGGGGACGCAGAGTCTGAGTTCGAGCTCCCCCTGCGCAGTCGCCAACCACCAAAGCCCTCGAGCAGAGCGAAGGGTTATCTCGAAAGAGGTCCCGAAGTGAGAGTTCAGATGGGGCGACGCCGCTAACACCGAAGGGTCCCTCCTTCCTCGAGCATCATGGCGGGGATGAGGGTGTGACCTCCTCCCTTATAGCGGTTGTGCCAGTTCGAGCCATGGCTCCTTAGCCTCCAGCCAAGAAGAAGAAGAAGGAGAAAGAAGCTCTTGTCTTCAACTTATCTAACATTCCTTCGTAAGTTTCTAATCTTGTCTTGTTGTGTTGTTGATATGCTAAGTATTATCTTGTTATTGATTTGGTGCCTTGTATATGCTAGTAGTAAACCTTCGGAAGAGACCCTCGAGGAGGAGCTCGAAGAGATGTATGCGGAATCGAAGCCTGCTTCATCATTCCCCAAGATAGTGGACGACTCCAACGATGACAACTCGAGCTCCCTGTGTCAAGGGGATCGTGTGCTCGTTTTTCGAAAGACACAAGCAAAACCTTCGGAGTCTTCAGCTAACCACGCAAGTTTTCCATTATTTCTTGCGAGTGAGCCCCCGAGCCTTTATTCATTAGTTGTGTTGATTCCTTTGCAACCCTTTGTTCATGACGCCAATCGCCTGATCCAGAAGCATCTTTCTTTGGAGGGCGACCTCAAACAGCTCCGAGGTGCGTAGGTTTCTTTTGTTCGATTGCAAGTGTTGACAGAAATTTTTCTTGTGTTGATCTTTCTTTGCCCAATGTTGTAGATGAGAACAACGATGCCCTCCACAAGCTGAACACACTCGAAAAGAGTCTCGGCCAAGCGGAGACCAAAGTAAAGGATGATGCAGAGGCCCTCCAGCATGAATAGAAAGAGGATGAAGACCGTGAGCAGTAGCTCGTGGCTGTCATAGTGTCGCGGGAAAAAGCCATGGCTGAAAAGCTTATGGCTAGTGCCAAAGCGATATCCTGTAAACCACCATGTTTCTTTTTAGAGTTGGATATTCTTCGGGTGCAATTCCTTTTGTCTCATCTGAAGGTTGTGCCTTTTCTGGCAGATGCTTCTGGTGTTACATTTGATCGTAGCGCCCTAGAGCATGGGGATCCCCTAGCGAACGCTGTTGTGGCGATCGAAGATTGCTGCACCTCTGCCATGGAATCGCTCGACAAGGCCAAGAAGGTCCTCGCCCGCTACTACAAGGAGGTCAACCTGAAGGGCATTGCCCTTGAAGACATTGGCTCCCTTGTAGACGCTCTGACGGATGATGCTCCGACAAAGTATAAGTGGGCACATAAAGGGGTTGGTGCTATGATGGGACTGTTGATGGCGATGGCATCCGTCGCTCAGCTGGATCTTTAGCAGGTCACATCCAGGATGCCGATGGCGGCGGATGGAACTAAGGTTGCATTTGCTTCCTTCGCCTCCCGCTGCAAGCATTTTGGTCCTAAGCTGATTGATCTCTTGGCCACCTAGTCGTTGGAGCAGCAGCGAGTGGACAAGGCTAAACAGTCTGGATCCGAAGATGCTCCGGATGTTGCCGCCTAGGTCTTTCTTCCTTGTAGCTTGCATAGTTTAGTTTCTTTCTCTTCTACGCATGTAATTCTTTTGAGCTGAACAAGTGTCACTCTGCAACGTAGTGGCTTTATTCGTGTAAATATGAATGCATATTTTGACTATTGTCGAGTGTCGTGATTTTGATGTTTTCTTCTGCACCCTTAGGGTCCTTCGAGTCCGAATCCAGTGGTTACGCCTTCTCCTGTGTTTGGCGCTCATCCATCACTGAGCCAGGCGTCGCAGTTGCCATTTATGCATGACCACATCCGAAGCTTGGAGAAGGACGTTCTCAGCATCCGTGGTCATGCAGATGTTTGGAAGTCCAAGGCCGAACGGGCCACTGCTAGGGAAGAGTTTCTTCTTGAGGAATTTCGGCAGGTTGGTGAGCAACTCCAATGTAAGTCACGCTGAGCCTTTGTCCCTTCAACTGTGCCAGGCGTTTTATGTCACCTCACTTGCTGCATTGTGCAGTTGTAAATCTTCTTCTGAAGGAAGAGAAAGAGCATGTTGCAATTTGAATGTATTGCTTAACGCAACAAGAGTTAGTGGCCGGAGGCTTCTTCTAGATGGACCGTGACTGAGCGATTGTCCTTGCGACAGTGCAAGATTGCATCCGTCAAGTGCTTCATGTGCTGAAGCGGGCAAGGTCGTCACTCGCAGAGATCTGGGCCACGATGTTCCCCCTGGACTCTGCACCCTCTAGCTTCTTGGGATTTCTTGGAAAATTTCGCGATACAAGCCACGTGAAGGAGCTCGTGCGCCATCAGCTGGTAGCAGGTGTGAAGGCAGCCCTGTCGCTTGTTCGGCTGCATCTCCGTGATGTCAACCTTGCGGAGATAGCAGCTGGGCCACCTCCTCCTCCGGCTGGTATGGTGTGGGATATGCGTCTACACTACGCAGCGGTGGCGCAATACGCTGAAGAGACTATGGATGTGTTTGAGGAGCGGATGAACGTTCTGCTCCAGCATGGTTGAGTCCTATAAATTATAAAACAAAACAATGTAAAGTCTATATATTGTTGAGTGGTCTTTTACTGCCCTTGTAAAGTTTTATGTATTGGCACGTAGTGCATTGTGTAATTATAGACTGTGCATGTCTTTTCGTTAGCCTGGCGTGGTCAGCTACTCAAGTTATATGCGTTGTTGTCAATCTACAAAGTCGTACAGTGAGGCGCAGCCCCCGAGTGTATTTAGCGATAAAAAATGTAAGGGAGAAAATTTTGGGCCAAGGAACTTAGCTTTTATTCATCGTAATGTAGGAGGTACAGTGTTCGGCTGAATAGCCTGGCTGAATAGCCTCATTGAAAGTAAAAGACAACTAAGGGTAGAAGCGTCGCAGTTTTGCGACATTCCAGGGGTTGGAGTATTTGACTCCTGACTCGACCTCCTTTAGGCGGTAGGCGCCACCTGGTATTACTTCAATGACGATGTAGGGTCCTTCCCAGGGTGACTCGAGCTTTAGGTGCCCTTCCTGCTTGAGTCGCAGAACGAGGTCTCCTTCGACGAAGGACCTTGGGCATAGCCGACGGCTATGGTAGTTGCGGAGACTTTGCTAGTACACTGCTGAGCGAGCCACGGCGATGTCATGAGATTCATCCTGCGTGTCGACGGCGTCTTCGAGTGCGGCTGATGATTCGGCCTCGATGTAGGCAATGACCCACGGGCCTTGTAGCATACCTTAGCAGGCAACATGGCTTCGACTCCGTGCACCTTGAAGAATGGCGTGTAGCCAGTTGAGATGTTTGGCGTTGTGCGCAGGCTCCATAGGACGGAGGGTAGCTCGTATGCCTATGCTCCCGCAAGCCTTTCGAGTGGGCATAGTAGCCGCTTCTTGATGCCGTTTCCGATGAGACCGTTGGCCTTTTCGACCTGACCGTTGGTCTGCGGATGCGCCACGGGGGCATATATGAGGTTGATTCCGAGGTTTTCGACGAAGCCTCGGAACTCCTTCGAGGTGAAGTTTGAGCTATTGTACGTTATGATGCTATGTGGTACTCCGAACCTGTAGACAATGGACTCGAAAAACATGACGGCGGTGGCGCCTCTTTGGTTAGTAACAGGCATGGCCTTGATCCACTTCAAGAATTTTTCGACTGCTACCAGGAGGAAGACATGCCCCCCTAGCGAGGACTTTGGCAGTTTGCCGATCATGTTGAGTCCCCACTGGGCAAAGGGCTAGGCCAATGGTATGGGCCGTAGCTCCTATCCGGGCGCGTGTGGCTTGTCTGCGTACCTTTGACATGCGTTGCACATCTGAACAATCTCCTTGGTATCATTCATTGCGGTTGGCCAGTAGAATCCAACTCGTAGAGCTTGGCGACCAGAGCGCGGTTACCTGCGTGGTGGCCGCAGATACCCTCATGGATGTCTAGGAGGATGTGTTTCCCGTCGCTATTGGTGACGCATCGTTGGAGTACACCTGAAATGCTGCACTTGTACAACTCGCCATTAATGATGGTGAAGGCCTTTGATCGGCGAGATATGCATCGGGCGTTTGTCGGGTCCTCAGGTAGCTGCTTGCTTATCAGGTAGCGGAGGTACGGTTGGGTACACGTCTGATCGACCGCCATGACCTGCATGAGTCTTACCAGTTCGACCTTCGTGTCGAGCTTTTCAGGCTCTTCGGCTTTCTCGGGTGGCGCAGCCCCCGAGTGTCCTGCGGCTTCAGTTTTGTCCTTCGGGAATTTTTGCTTGATGGAGGGTACGTAGATTTGCTCAAGGAACACACCTGGTGGCACCGGGGGGCAGGTGGAGCCAATGTTGACAAGCTTGTGAGCCTCTTCATTGCTTTTCCTGGCAATGTGCCGAAGTTCGCAACCATCAAAGTCCCCTTCGAGTGAGTTGTAGAGCGCATGATATGTGATCATGTTGGCACTGTGAGCATTGCACTCGTTCATCGTCTGTTGGATGACGAGATTGGAGTCGCCATAGATGAAGAGGCGTGTAGAGCCGCACACCTTGGCCATCCTGATGCCGTGTATGAGTTCCTCGTATTCGGCCTTGTTGTTAGATGCGTGGAACTTCATCCGAAGGACGTATTTCATCTTGTCCCCTTGGGGGGATGTCAACATTATGCCGGATTCTACTCCAGCCTCGCTCTTAGAGCCATCAAACTGCATTGTCCAGGACTGGGATATGTCCGGAGTGTCCGGCAGATGGAGCTCCATCCAGTGGACGAGGAAGTCAGGAAGCACCTGAGACTTGATGGTGGTACACCACTCGTAGATGATGTCTCGAGGAGACATCTCAATACCCCACAAGGCTACTCGCCCCATGGCTTCGGGGTTGTTCAGGATGTTCAACAGAGGCGTGTCATTGACGACCACGATCTGATGCTCCTGGAAGTAATGGCTCAATCTACGCGCCGTCATGAATATGCCGTAGACGAGCTTCTGGTAGTGGGGGTACCTTTGCTTTGTTGGGGTTAGTACCTTGCTGAGGTAGTAGACTGGGCGTTGTACCCTGTGGGTCTTGCCATCTTCGGGTCGTTCGACCACCAGTGTTGTGCTGACCACCTGATGCGTGGCTGCGATGTATAGCAGCAGTGGCTCCCTTTCCTTTGGCGTGACTAGCACAGGAGATGTGGAGAGTAGGTGCTTGAGGTCCTCGAATGCTTCATCTGCTTCGACCTTCCAGTCGAATTTGTCGGCCTTGTGCAGCAGCTGATAGAAAGGGAGGGCCTTCTCGCCCATGCGGCTGATGAACCCGTTGAGCGCCGTGATTCGCCCCGCTAGTTTCTGGACTCCTTTGAGGTTCTTGGTCTTCTCCATGGCTAGTATAGCCCTGATTTTCATCGGGTTGGCCTCGATGACACGCCGGGAGCTGAAATACTCGAGTAATTGGCCGTACGGGACGCCGAGGCACACTTGTCTGAGTTTAGCTTGATCTTGTAGCGATCAAGGTTATCAAACGTCTCGCGGAGATCGTCAATGAGCATTCTGGCCTCCTTGGTCTTAATGACTATGTCGTCGACATACACCTGTACATTGCGACCGATATGACTCTTCAAGCAGGCCTGTATGCATCATTGATATGTAGCGCCCGTGTTCTTCAGCCCGAAGGGCATGGTGTTGTAGCAGAACACTCCAAACGACATGATGAACACTATTTTCTCCTACCTTTGGCCTTCAGCCAAATTTGATTGTAGCTTGAGTAGGCATCAAGGAACGAGAGTCTCTCACATCCTGAAGTGGAGTCGATGATTTGATCGATTCGTGGAAGAGGAAAGTGGTCCTTGGGGCAGTGCTTGTTAAGCGACATGAAGTCCACACACATCCACAGGATGTCCGTGTCCTTCTTAGGGACTAGCACGGGGTTAGCCAGCCACTCACTTTCCTTTATCTACCTAATGAAGTTGGCATCGAGGAGTCCATTGACTTTGATACCAACAGCCTCGGCTCTTGGCTCGGATAGTCGATGCATCGACTACTTAACTGGCTTTGCATCTGGAAACACATTGAGTGCATGCTCGGCGAATTCCCTGGGAACTCCTGGCATGTCAACAGGACACCAGGCGAAAATTTCCCAGCGCTCACGAAGGAATTCGACAAGTGCGCTTTCCTATGTGGGGCTCAGGTCGTTCGCGATCAGCATTGTCTTGGAGGCATTCGTCGGGTGGACCTGCACATTTTTAGTGTTGACTATGGAGTCGAACGACATATCAGGTGCATTTGCCTGGTAACTGGGCGAGCCCCGTTGTCTGTGACCTCCTTTAGCCTTGTGAGATCCTCTTGCATGCCAAACGATTGGGAGATTCTGTTGAAGTCCCTGTCACAGCTATCCGACCAGGTGAAGCTTCCTAGGACGATGATGATGCCCTTGGGTCCTCGTGATATGTCGTAAACGTATCTATAATTTTTGATGCTCCATGCTTGTTTTGTGTCAACTATCTTATGTTTTGTTTACACTTTGAGGTATTTTTATACATTTTCTAGTACTAACCTATTGACAGGATGCCGTAGTGCCAGTTGCCTGTTTTTTGTTGTTTTTGGTTTCAGAAAAGCTAGTAAGGAAATATTCTCAGAATTGGACAAAACAAAAACCGAAGTGCCTATTTTTCCATACGCAACAAGGATCCTGAAGGAGAGACGAAGTGGAGCCACGAGGTGGCCACACCTAGGGTCGACACGGGTCCACCCTAGGGCGCGCCAGCCTATGGTGTGGGCCCCTCGGGTGTCCATCGACCTTGCCCCTTTGACTATATAAACACCCCAAGGCAGAAACCCTAAGGACCCGATCACAAATCCACGAAAAAGTCCGTAGCCGCCTCCATATCCATCCCTAGATAGGAGGATCCGAAGCTCTTCCCGGCACCCTGCCAGAGAGGGGAGATCATCCTGGAGGCCTTCTTCGTCACCATTCCAGCCTCCAGAGTGATGCGTGAGTAGTTCACCCTTGGACTACGGGTCCATATAGTAGCTAGATGGTTGTTTCTCCTCTTTTGTTCTATCATCTTGTGAGATCCATTCATGATCAAGATCATCTATTTGTAATGCTACATGTTGTGTTTGCGGGGATCCGATGGATATTGAGTACTATGTCAGATTGATTATTGATTCTATCATGTATATGTTATTTGTGATCTTGCATGCTCTCTGTTGCTAGTAGATGTTTTGGCCAAGTAGATGCTTGTAACTCCAAGAGGGAGTATTTATGCTCGATAGTAGGTTCACGCCTCTAGTAATCTGGGGAAGTGACAGAAATATCTAAGGTTGTAGATGTGCTGTTGCTACTAGGGAGAAAACAACAATCCTTTGTCTAAGGGCAATTGTATTGTTTACTTTACACACTTTTCTTAATGCAATTATCTGTTGTTGCAACTTAATACTCGAAGGGGTTCAGATGATAACCTGAAGGTGGATTATTAGTCATAGATGCAGTTGGATTACGGTCTATGTATCATGTTCTAATGCCCAAACAAATCTCGTAGAGATCAAGATGTTTAGTATATGCATTGTTATGCATTCTCAATCTGTCAATTTCCCCGCTATAATTTGTTCACCTAGCATGTTATTTATCTTATGGAGAACACCTCTAGTGAACTATGGACCTCAGTCCATTCTTTCCCATTGATATACCATCTACTGTTTACTGTTTACTTTCTACAATTATCACAAGCAATTACTATCTTCCACACTATACGTTTAATCCTTTGTTTTCAGCAAACCGGTGAGATTGACAACATCACTATAAGTTGGGGCAAAGTATTGTGGTTGTGTTGTGCAGGTTCTAGGTTGCTAGCAACACCTTGGGAGTTGTTTCCTTTCTCCTACAGGTTTGATAAGCTTGGTTTCATAACTGAGGGAAACTTGCTTCTGTGCTCATCATACCTTCCTCTTGGGGTTCCCAACAATCTCTAAATCATCTGAGACATCAAGCACTTTTCTGGCGCTTTTGCCGGGGAGATAATGACAGCTTCAATCTATTCCTCCCTGTCAAATCACTTTTCTGGGAGAAAGAAGATTTCTGCAAGGGGAGTCTCACACAACCAATCCTCTTTACTTTGTTTTTGTGTTGCTTAGTTTATCTTTCTTAGTTTTGCTTGTTTCTTTCTATCAAAAACACACAAAAATTAGTTGTGCTGGTTTGTTTGTTTTTATCAAAAACACAAAAAAATTAGTTCCTACTTCAGTTTCTATTTTTATTGGCTTGTTTTAATCTTACTAAAATGACTACTCCTGAAAACAGTAAGTTGTGTGACTTCACTAGAACAAAAAACAATGATTTCATGTGCACACCTATTGCTCCACGTGTTCCTGAAGCTACTTTCTGTGAAATTAAACCTGCTTTGCTTAATCTTGTTATGAAAGAACAATTTTCTATTGCTAGTACTGATGATGATGCTGCTCACCTTAATAATTTTGTTAAACTTTGTGAGATGCAAAAATATAAGGGTGTAGATGGAGATATTATTAAGCTTAAATTGTTTCCTTTATCTTTTAGAGGAAGAGCTAAAGAATGGATGCTATCTTTGCCTATAAATAGTATTGATACTTGGATTAAATGCAAAGATGCTTTTATTGGAAAATATTATCCTCCTACTAAGATTATATCCATGAGAAGTGAAATAATGAAATTTAAACAATTTGATAATGAACATGTTTCTCAACTTGGGAAAGAATGAAACCTTTGGTAAAGAATTGCCCCACTCATGGACTGACTTCTTGGATGATTCTCCAAACCTTTTATGCAGGACTAAATTTTTCTTCAAGGAATCTGTTGGATTCTGCTGCTGGAGGTACCTTTATGACCATTACTTTGGATGCTGCAACAAAGCTCCTTGATAATATGATGGTTAATTATTCTGAATGGCACACTAGGAGAGATCCACAAGGTAAGAAGGTAAATTATGTTGAACAAACCTCCTCCTTGAGTGATAAAATTGATGTTATTATGTCTATGCTTGTTTTAATGGAAAAGCTCATATTGATCCAAATAATGTTCCTTTAGCCTCTTTGGTTGCTCAAGAAGAGCAAGTTGATGTTAAATTCATTAGAAATAATAATTTTAGCAACAATTCCTATAGGAATAATTTTGGTAATAATAATTATAGGCCATATCCTCCTAATAATGGTAATGCTTATGGAAACTCCTATAACAATTGTCATGGTATTGCCGACAAGTACACCATGGTGGGGTCCTCATAGAGCGTGTTTAGAGACGCAGGGTAAGGCAAGAGGTTGGCGGGTACGAGGTAACATAGCTTACCCAGGTTCAGATCCCACGACGGTGGCGGAATCCTACTCCTGCTATAAATCACTATAATGACAATACGCCGAGTTACAGGGATTGGTTCGCTGTGCAGGTCCAGCTTATATAGTCGCCAGATCCTAGGGTTACAGGCAAAGTCCTAGCCGGATAGGTTACAGAGTCCTACACGGTACACAACTAGTCTGTGGCACCCCGGATTTACGGTCCGAGAATACCCGTTATGCATACAATTCACGTTCCCATGATCAGTGATCCGTGACCATTACCGACTAGTATCATTACATCATCCTTACAATAACGAGTACGAAACTTACAATGGGACCATTATGGCAATTACAACACAAGTAGCGGAAGTCTTCGGCGTAGAGCCCGTGCCTTAACCTACAGGCAACTGACTGGGAAGACGGCCTAGCTCGCATATATGTCAGCACCTTCGTTCCTTCTTAACATCTGCAATCTAGCCAAGTAAATAGCCAGGACAATGCCGGTGAGTACTTTGAATGTACTCGCAAACCACCGAGACAAGAGTAATAAGATAATGCATATCTGGCTATGGCGAGATAGCTCTACACTATAGTTGCTTTTGAAAACCTAACATTGGAATCTCTATATCTTTGTTGGAAAAGAGTTTTTAGAAAACATGCCTCCTTTTTGAAAATCCGGACATCTCCACATCCTTGTTAAAAGGATTTCTAAAACAGTTTTGTTGTAAAACTCTTTTCGAATGTCTTCGACCATCACTGGTCAAAACCAACTTATTCTTTATCTTTTCTCGTGACCAAGTCACATCCTTAGTTTCATCTCAACTTATCCGAATGGTCCTCCTAGCACTTGCCATTCCAACCATCCTTGTCTGTGGACACGGCTATTCGAATAGATTAGACTCTGTAGAGTTTGTGCACTTTACCCACAAGAATCAATACATCCGTCGGGATAAAACCACGGCCTGCTACACACGGTAGATAGGGGCTCGGATAATCAAAATTACGCTTTTCATTTGTCCATCCCTAGCAACGGCGGCTTTTCCTTTTGGGTTTATCTCTCCGGTACGAGTATGGGGTATGACGACCCTGGTCCTTCCTCCCGTACTGATCCCTACCTCCAGACCGAAGTCTGACCAGTAGCAATAGTGACAATCTTCCTTCCGTACTACCTAAAAGCATACCGTCCGCGAGAGACCCAATTGTTGCACCAGTGCCTTACCCTACAGGTAGCCCGGATTTTAGGGGATTTCTCCCCTTTAGCGAGTAAGAGCAGCCCCGACTAAGGATCACAAACTACGAGCTAAGCCCCAGCGTCTAGGGTAATGTGGTTGCTGGGGTAAAATTGTTCCGGACATTGGCTTAGAACATCCCTTCCTTTCTCTTGCTTGACCTTATTTTCATCCACCTTATCTTTTGTTTGGTAAAACTTCCACTTAGAAACTATGCTTCTTTCCAAGGGTTTTATTTTGAAAACTTTGTAGTAGGATAAAACCCAAAATAGTTTTATCGTTGGAAAACCGTGGGTTCCAAGAGGGAAGATGCTAATCATCATAGCCTCGTTCTAAGGGGTAAAAGTAGGTGTAAATAGGGTAGGTGTCCTAAGGGACATTTATCCATAACTTGGAGGAGCCAAGTTATTCACGTCTTTTTATTTGAAACAAACCATGTCTGTGACCATGTAATGTATAAACGAGATATAAAACAATTGATAAATAGAAGTAGGGCAATATAGGAGTTCAGGAATGGTGGCTTGCCTATGACCAGAGAGAAGTCCCTTGACGGTGTTAGATAACCAGATAACCAATAACAATAATAATAAAGATAACCCCGATGCTTCCTTCTTCTCGGCGTCACACAATCGCAACTATCGTCGTTACCGAGCATACATGCAAACAAACAATACACCAATCACTACAAGCATATAAGCATCAAACCATACAACAAGTAAAGGATAGTTACATGATAAACATCAGTAGGATGTTGGAGGATTGATGTGGTTCGATTGGAAGAAGATTGGGGAGGTATTAGGGAAAGAATTCCCTTTGGGTTTGTAATCTAGGAACTACCTAAGAGAGGGTTTTTTGACCAAGGGCTTGATCTGTATGATACCATTGTGTAAAATGATACCATCACATAGGTATTGGTAAAGTGAAGCCAACAAAAGTGGTTTCACTATTTTATCATTTTCCCTTGATTTATAATGGATTTTATAGTGTTTAAAACTCTAGTCTTAGGAAATAATTCACCAGAACTTATCTGGAGTTCCAAAAATTATTTCCTTGGATTATTAGGTGGTGTTTGATGGACTAAAACCAGAGGAATCAGAATCTCCTCAAAATAAATAACTGAATGCCCTTGAGAAAATTCCAAAGGCAGTATTGGAGGGGATTTGTCTTTTTCATCAGATTTAATCTACCGCAGATTTTTAGTTGATTTCAAAGAAACATGCTAGGTACTGAGAGTACCTTTCTGTAGAAATTGGAATCAACCCTTTTGGAGTTACATAGCTACTATAGCGAATTTAGTAATGAAAAAACCATGCACAGAAGAGTTTATTTCACTAAAATTCAACAGAGGCTCATAAAAATATGATCTTATTGATTTAGGAGGATATCGTCATGTGTGTATAGTGAGAGTTGGAATTAGGTCCAAACCTCATTTGTTTTAACCTAGGGAAAATCCTAAAGGCAGAAAGTATCTGTTTTTGTTATTTTTTCTATTGGTAATCTAGGAACCAAAACATGGTGGGGTGAGTGGGGATGGAAAGGTATGGTTAGTACCTTTCATCACCATTTGTAAATACTCCATTTGGATATACCAAACTCTCTGGAGAAACAATTTAGTGAAAAGGATAGATCTGAGCATATGATTTACCATATTTTTTTCTATACATTATTTTGGTACAGAACTTGGTATGCATGTTAGGGAAAAGATGTGTGCATCCAACAAAAATTAGATCGGAATATTTTGAAGAGTTTTATATTTTAAATTGAATTAAACCACACTACCAAAAACAGATCTAGGCATATATTGAATAAAAGAGAGGGGGAAAGGGGTTTGTTGGGCCGAGCAGGATGAATCCGGCCCACCCAGGCTTGGTTTCACGGGGGAGGTGGCGTCTGGGCTGGCAGGGGCCCGTGTGGCAGAGATTGGTGGGAGTGAAGGGGTACGAGGCGTTGCTGAACGCTGGATCAATGCAAGATTGACGGTCGTGGCTCTTCTTCAACCTCTGCTCAGAACAGGACACAGGGAAACCCTAGGGCAGGGAGGCGGGGCCTGTGGGGCTTACTAGAGGCATGGGGAGGTGCCGGGGAAGGTCTAGGAGGAAGCGGCGGTCGGCGGGGAGTCCGGAGAGGGGCGGCACTATGGGTCTCCGTGACGGGCATCGACGCGAGGGACCAGGCCGGCGAGGCTCTCGGTGCAGGCTCAGTGAAGCTTTCAGGGGCGCATGCATGCAACCATCGGTTGAGGAGGGCGAGGTAGAGGCTGTCCGCGGTCTCGGGAATGTCCTGGCGGGGTAGAAGGGGCTCAGGGTAGCCTGCTCCGCTGACTCACCTCCAAAACGAGCAAGCGGTGGCCACGGTTGCTCCGGCGTTCCTGGAACAAAATAGAGGGGGTGAGGGCAGTGTAGCAGAGAGGGAGAAGATAGATCTGAGAGAGTAGAGGGAGATGGGAGCTAGAGATCCATGGCGAGCTTGCATGCAAGCCTAAACCCAAGAGGAGCACCTCTCCTTTTCCATGGCCATGGGGATCCAGGGGAGGGGGTCTGGAGATCGAGGGAGAGGTGTTCTGGTGCTAGGGGAGAAATGAGAGAGCAGGTGCGAGGTGGGAGGCCTCTGGCCTTATAAAGTGGGGGAGGAGGGTGTATGATGGACATAGTCCATGGGGAAATCTTGGGGGGAGGGAGGTGCTCAGCCAATGGGGCCATAGGGGCGGTGGGGAGGTGTGGGGTAGCCTCTGGTCGGGCTAAGTGACAGGGGTGAGAGGGGGAGCTGCTATGGTTTTTAATATGATGTGACAAAACATAGATGCTTTGTCTCCCTCTAAACAAGAGCAAAAGGACAAGAACTATGGTTTGGTTACTATAGACCTTTAGTGCTGCGACCTGGAGGAGGGAGGGGTGCTGGGGTGTAGTGTTTGACAAGGTTTGGTGATGATTGGATTTGGTTTGAAACAAGATTTGACTAGTTTTCCAAATTTGATCAAAACTTGGGTTGTGAAGGAAGTTTGAAAATTTGTATTGAGCAATGGGTGGAAATGGTCCTGGTAGGTGGAGTAGGTCAAATAATCACTTCAAGATTTAAATGGGATTTTTCTGAAGATTATAATCCCATTTAAATGCACTTCTTCAAAAAGTGCTGAAGTAGATTAGGGAAGCAAAAATGATATTTTTACATTGGGCAAACTTGGTTTTTGATGTTATATGGTCCTAAATACCATAACACACATTGGAGGATTTGATTGGGATTTATTGAAGTGTAAAAGTATTTTTTAGGGAATTATTTCTTGTTTCTTCCATTTAAGAAAAAGGGCAAAAATAAATAATAAAGAATCTCAAAAATGTTTATTTTTGAGTTTGAAAGGTGGGATATGATATATAGGCATCAAATGTGCCTTGATTTGGCAAGGTGATTTGGAGAAAAACAAACTTGTCTTTGATGGGAAGGGTTTTGAGAATTTGGTACGTAGAAGAAATTAAATAGTTAAATAATCCAAATAATTGTGGTAATTATTTGGGGATGCTTATATCCAAGGTAGATGAGGTAAACTTTATGTAGGCATCAAGTTCAACCTTGGTTTCGAGGAAACTAGATAAGCGAAGGATCTAGGGTTTAGTTATTCTGATGCCTTCTAAATATGGTTAGGTAGTGAGCTCAGAGCTCACCTTGGTACAAGGGGTATATGGATGGATAGACCATCTCATGTAGATGATCATGGAAGCAAGGGTTGGTCTGGGTTGCATTTGGGGTGGTATTGAAGTGATGGCAAACTTTGTTGAAAATAAGGCTGCCATAACAGATACATCAGGTAGCCTCCTAAACCATGTGGGTTTAAGAAGCACAAGGATCCAATGGAAACAAGTGAAGTGGGAGTTGATAGGCCATGATAGTAGATCATAACCAAGCTAAGATTTTGTTAAGGCGAGGTGGCATATAGATGTGAGCTTCTACCAAAGTAGGCAAGATGATAAGATTTGTAGAAAAGATTATTATCTTGACTTCAAAACCATCATGGATGAGTGGGAATTAGAATGGATTAGCCTTGGGAAAGAGTGGGCCTTGGTAGTACTACTAATGTACTACAAGATGGTTCAAATGCATTCTCAAGAATGCACATAGGTTGGAAGAGGTAGAGCTCTAAAGATTGAATCTTGAGAAGAAATCCAAACTTAGCCATTTTGGCAGATTTAGGGTTTTGGACTAGAGTGCAAGTGTAGATGATTTTGAGAGGATGGCAAGGGTTTATCCTATCCATAAAGTGGATGATGTTGAGGTATGTATTTCAAAGATGGGATCCATGCTTGGATTGGGTCTCCACTGGGTTGGAAACCATCCAGAGGGATTTGACTTAGATTGAGATAAGCATGAGATGAGATGATCACTTGAGTGGCTTAGGCTAGATCCAGACTTGGATGATTGCTAGGGCTTGATGATCTCATGCATATATTGAGTCTTAAAGGATGAGCTACTAGATTATATCACTCTAGTTCCTAAGCAAACAAGGCAATCAGCAGATCAAGGCAATTCATCAGACATCAGATCAAGGCAATTCATCAACCGACAGATCAAGGCAATTCATCTAACTACTACTAGGGTTACCATCAAGCCTATCTTGGGGTAATGTTGGGTATGTTGAAAGGGGTTTGCTTTGGAGTAAGGTAAGTTCCATCTTGGTATCTCTACTAAGTTTGAGATGAAAAGGTTTTAATAAAGGTTTTTGGAAAACCTAGGGATAAGGGTAGTTGAAGGTTCTGTCTTGAAAACATAAGGAGATAATATATATAGGTCTCCAGAGTTTTGGCAATAGAAGCTAGTAAAGTATTTGGTTGTGTCAAAGTCATCTTGGCTCAAGTTTTGAAAGGCCAAAACATTTGAGAATATGAAAGATGAGCCAAGACATCTCTTTTGTAAAATAGTTTACTGTAAACTAGGATTGAGGTGAGGAGCACACAACTAATACACAAATATTTTCTTGAGCACAAGAAAGCAAGTAATCACACAATGCAAGAAAAAGTTTTTGTTCCCCCTGATTTTTTTGCCTTTTTGACATTAAATTAGGGTTGCTGAAATTGGGATGTTACAGAGTCTAACGTGTCTTGCACTCCAAGGCCCCGGGTACGCTGGTGACTCCTCTGTAGCCTTCCTTTATCCGGCATAGGCCTCCCTTCTGGATCCATCTAACTAGGCCGCCCAGCAGGCCATGGGCCTTTCTACCAACTGTAGGCTACCCGGGTTATCCGGATTAGAGACATGCTATGGAAGTACCCATTTAGCATTAGCCCCCGGAGAACTCTGAGATCTTGCGCCGTCTTGCCTCTTTAGGTTGAATGCTCCGTCCAGATGAATGTTGGCAAATCATCAAGCAATATCTTGTAGTCCTCCCAAGAACCCTGTAATGCTCTCCGACTTCAACATGTAAGTCGGAGAACTGCTGAATCTTCCATCGTACTCTTCTCGTAGCCGGACAGGATCCGTCCATGCCGGAATCTTCAGATGGGATGGTTCACCTACCTATGTTAGTAGAGCATCGTAGACCATAGGTTAGCGATGCCTCATAACTCACACATGTATAGAACACAATCATAGCTGTTTTTCCCGTGTGAAGGATGCGAAACATTGGCGGCGGCGGTGGGAACATGGCGAAATTTCCGCACATGCGCATGCACGCGTTGTCCACACAGCAACTGCTCGATCAAATTGCATGAATCTTGACGCCGAGTACTATAAATTATAACCATGGTGATTTTTATCCTTTCACCGCATTCTTCCTCGCATCATCTTCTTCCTCTAGCAAACGCCTCCTCGAGCTCTCTGCGCTCGAAGGAAAAAACCCTAGCTTTTCCCATCTCACTAACAATCTTCCTCCGCACCAATGGCCAGCAGCAGCACCACACCATCCATGGCGACGACGAGCGAAACCGCAGCCAAGACGGCGAGCTCTGTCCACGTGCCTCCAGAAGGCGTGGTGGTGCCACGCACCACGGTGGTGGAAACCACCGACGATGACCATATTCCAGCGGGGCTGGAACTGCTGGAAGAAGAGGGTGATTCCCATAAGGGAGAGTGGCACGGCTCCGATATCTCCGAGAGCAATCTCAAGGAGATGCTCGCCGAGGGGTACGTCCCCACGACAGAGGGGCTGGTCTGGCGGGCGGTGCCGGCCGGCGAGGTCATCCCTTCTCCCAAGGTCGAAGAAAAGGTGTACCTCAAAGCCCAACTGGTATGCGGCGTCTCCCTCCCAATCTCCAACTTCTTCATAGAGGTCCTTAGCCACTACCGGGTTCAACCTCAGAACCTTTCTCTGAATAGCATCCTCACGCTTAGCAACTACGCGGCGCTTTGTGAGGGCTACCTAGGAATTAGGCCTAGGTTAGAAATGTTTATATACTTCTTTACCGTCAAGAGGGAAGCCGAAGTGAGCAAGGATGAGCTCAGAAATTGTGGAACTATTATCTTCAAGATCCGGCCTGGCCGGAGGTTCCCCGACATTGTAGGCCACGAATCCTGCAAGAACTGGCACATGACGTACTTCTATGGCCCAGATATCCCTCTGGATGGCCGATAAGGAACGTACCCGTACTTTGTCAATGGAGCTACCGCTGAAGCCCCGACATGGAGATCCCAAGCCCTCCTTCCCTCCAACAACGAAGCCTCTTGCGCTATAAGGCAGATCGAGTGGCTCGTAAAATTAGGGTTCGCAGCATAGAAAACAAAATTTTCCTAAGATGGGAACAACTATGTACAAAGATCTATCTACTAGATACAAGCAACGGGTGGATATACATCCATAGAATACATACCCTCGAAGACCATATAGCGTTAATGAGTTTGTACTCGTGGATGATGTAGTCGAACGCTTGCCGATATCAAGATCGTGATGAAGTCCATCTGGTCCAGCCGGTCCAGCACCATCACGTCTAGCACCGCAAAGCAGTGGTGCATCCATGATCGCACCACATCTGGGTACCCTGACAACCTCCACGCCCTCGCTCTAGCGAAGTAGCGGAAGCAACAAATCCTTCCAGAAAAATCCACCGAGAACATGTATCTCGCTGATCCGAGACCATGGGGAAATTCTAAAGGGGGGAGAGAGATCCTTCGCGAGGAGGTGTGAGTGACAAGTGAGAGGAGGGGGTCATTTTATAGGGGAGGGGGCAGCCCAAGGGAGCATGGCCGCTAGCCAAGGAGGGTGCCCCCACCTCTCCCTCATTCATGTGGTGGAAGCTCCACTCACATAAAAACATCTCCACTCACAATTCCACTCACATGCATTAATTTTCCACCAAAATTAATGCAAGCTCTCATTTAAATAAAACTCTTTTATTTATTTATTCAGGATTTTGTTAATTACTTTAATTAAAAAACATTCACATAAAACCCCTTGCTAGTATTCCATTTCACATGCAGAACCAGTTTCAGCAATTTCAACCGAAACAGTTCCGGTGTCTAGTGAAATAAATTCCTGCGCTTTCCTTTTCTTTCTCTGACATATCATTTGAAGCTTATAAAGACAAATCGTGAGTATAACGTTACTTTCCAAAACCCTTTTGGATGATTAGGATGTCTAGCATCTCCAACCTTTGCAAATTCTCATCCAATATGAGAACATACATTATAATCTATCATATTGCAACAAAAATATTGTTTCAAATATCGTTATATCTGTCACACATGATGGTTTCTGAAACAATCCTTTCAGCTCCTAGATAAACTTGATATTAAAACAATCAAGAATCATGGAGGCAAGTATGATACTTAAGATACTAACACTAGAATTGTTACTCTCGATTTAATACCAATTATTAAATTTCACGGAGTAAACAGGGTTTGCTGAAAGTTTGCAATATGACTTTAAACTTTAGATTGACACTCAACACAATACGATACCAGTTTGTAAAGTAAATATCCAGAATTCTATAGTTCTATTATCTCGATTACAACTAATCATAAGATGGTGAACGAATGCCAATGACTACAACAAATTATGCAAATTCACTTTGATTTAATTTATGATAAATTGAGTTCTACTAGTCCAAATTAGAAATTAACTCCCACTCAAAAACGACATGCCTCATGTCTTTTTGGTGATTACATGAACCAAATCCACTACACCAAGTCCGATCATCACGTGAGTCGGTGTAGCTTCAAAGGCGAGCATCCATATGGTAATAATATCAAAACATATGACTCATGCTTAACCTTTCGGTCTGTGTTCCGAGGCCATGTCTGTACATACTAGGCTCGCCAAGTAAGAACCTTAGTATTCGCGTGTGTAACTGTCTGACACCCGAGATATGCTCATGGATTCAAGTACACCCGATCATCATGTGATGTCTTGAAGTGACAAAACATTGTGGGTGCATACTTAAGGAAGAACACATTTTTATCTTGATATATAAATGAGGGATCATCTAATTATGCTAATAAAACGCCAAACAAGCAATATAAAATGCAATCAAACATCACATATTTGTAAGTGAAAAGATATGGTTCCCGCATATGATCTTCATCATGTGCACCGTGGTATGATCTCTATCACAACTCTATGTGTAAGGCCAAGGTCTATGGAACCTACACGTTATGTGTGTTGTAAGAGTATCGTCTTATACTTCTACTTACAACATCACCATATCATAACACTAGCCCAGCAACAATCTAAACTAGATTCCTCTAATTTATCCATTGCAAGTTTTAAGTGGCTTAGGGCTTTCGAAGAAAGAACCGTTCTTACCTACGAACATGAAACACAACGAGTATAACCAAATTGTTGACAACTCGTTGCAAATTAGATATTGAATATAGTAGGAGAGACAGACACCCGCTAGCCACTTATGCAAAACTAGTTGCATGTCAAGCGTGGAACAGGTCTCATGTGCGAGGACATGTAAAGTTTGTCAGGGCCACTTCATCCCACTATGCCACCAATATCCAAAGTACAACTAAGAAGCAAAAAAATGATCATCATCGCCCACATACTCATATGTGTAATACCCATGCAAAGCATCTACACATAGATCTAGCTCTGATACCACTATAGGGTTCGCAGCATAGAAAACAAAAAAATTCCTATGATGGAAACAACTGTGTACCAAGATCTATCTACTAGATACAAGCAATAGGTGGATATACATCCATAGAATACATACCCTTGAAGACCGTATAGCGTTAACGAGGTTGTACTCGTGGATGATGTAGTCGAACGCTTCCTGATCTCAAGATCGTGATGAAGTCCATCTGGTCCAGCCGGTCCAGCACCATCACGTCCAGCACCGCAAAGCAGTGGTGCATCTGTGATCACACACATGTCCGGGTACCCCGACAACCTCCGCTCCCTCGCTCCAGCGAAGCAGCGGAAGCAACAAATCCTTCCAGAAAAAGCCACCGGGAACATGTATCTCGCTGATCCGAGACCATGGGGAAATTCTAAAGGGGGAGAGAGATCCTTCGTGAGGAGGTGTGAGTGACAAGTGAGATGAGGGGTCCTTTTATAGGGTAGGGGCAGCCCAAGGGGGCATGGCCGCCGGCCAAGGAGGGTGCCCCAACCTCTCCCTCATTCATGTGGTGGAAGCTCCACTCACATAAAAACATCTCCACTCACATGCATTAATTTTCCACAAAAATTAATGCAAGCTCTCATTTCAATAAAACTCTTTTCTTTATTTATTCAGAATTTTGTTAATTACTTTAATTAACAAACATTTACATAAAACCCCTTGCTAGTATTCCATTTCACATGCAGAACCAGTTTCAGCAATTTCAACCGAAATAGTTCCGGTGTCTAGTGAAATAAATTCCTGCGCTTGCCTTTTCTTTCTCTGACATACCATTTGCTCCGAATGGTGTCAGTATCCCTTAAGTGTGTCACCCAAAGTTTCGCGAATAATTCAAACATGATCGAGACCCCTCTCCGATCAATAATCAGCAGAGGGACCTGGAGATCCGTACTAACTCCCACATATTCAACGATGACTTTTGTGATCATGTGAACCTTATACGCATGTAACTCAATCCCTTTGTCTTGTGATATAGTACATGTCCGAGATTCGATCATCGGTATCCGCATACCTAGTTTGATCTCGTTACCGACATGTACACTTTTCTCGTTCCCGTGATATAACATTCTAGTGATCAAATCACTTGCTTGCAAGCTAACCAATGTGATATCACTGAGAGGGCCCAGAGTATATCTCTCCGTCATCGGGATGGAAAAATTCCACTCTTGATCCATGAGCCTCAACATAACATCTTCGTAGCATTAAACCCATCTTTATAATCACCCTGTTGCGGTGTGACGTTTGATGTTATCAAGATACTCTTCCGGTGTTAGTGATTGACATGATCTCATGGTCTAAGGACTAAGATAACTTCGTATGATGTTATAGCAATATAAAACACAATGACTTTGATCGTAATTCTATACTTCGGATGAATGTTCATCACACCATTAAACTAATGTTGTGACCTCGTTATTAACAACATCCAATGTCCATGATCAGGAAACCTTTGATCATCTTGTTAATCAACGAGCTAGTTTATAAGAGAGGCATAACTAGGAACTTCCTTTTGTTTATTAAACACACATGTATTAACGTTTCCATATTAATACAATTATAGCATGTAAAATAAACATTTACCATAAACAAGGAATATGATAATAACCACTTTATTATTGCCTCTCGAGCATATTCCCTTCAATAGACACGGGTCTGACCGGGTTGGACCTAGCCATGTGCTGGTTCATCAGGCGGATCCAGCCTCTATAGCATAGAGTGAAGCTGATGCATGAGTACTCCAAGGATAGGAAGTATAGCCTCCGCATCTCCGAGGAGAAATTCTCGAGTGACTCCATCAATCTTCGCCTCAAGGACATGGTCAAGGTGAAGGACAGGAAGCGTGGCTTCACCATCACCTACGACATGTTCGAGGGTGGCACGTGCCCAAAGGTACCTATTTATTTTCCGTGTATGACATATACCTTAGTTCTTCCGTCTAGCCTTAACCAATGCATCTAACACTTTGGGATTCACTTAATAGCTAAAGAGTCTAGATGAAGATAGCATGGTTGTCCAAGTCTATGACCCCAAGATGAAGGAAGTCACCATCGTATCCAACGACGATGTCCCGCTAGCGTGTAAGCGGAAGAGCTCCACCTCTGACGCTGGCAATAGAGGCAAGAAGAAGAAGACGGAGGGTGGAGCCCATATGGACATAGACGCCCAAGCGCACAAGACAAGGAAAGCTCAAGACTAGAGTTTGAATACAACTTGTAACCGACTCGACCTAAGCATGGGACCTCCCTATCTATATAAAGGCTAGGAGGGCATGGCGAGGAGGATGTCAACTCACCTCATACACACCTCACGGCATATTGCATCTGTGCACCCTTGTAACCTTCGGTTTCATCGTAATCAAGAGCAGACAAGCAGGAGTAGGGTTTTTCCTCCGGGGGCCTGAAACTAGGTAAACCTTGTGTCCCGTGTTGCTTGTCTGTTAACACTTCTAAGCGTTTAGATTCTTCAGCGTCATCTTCATCGTAGGCGGCAACTCTTTGTGAATCGTGAAGGATGTCGGAAGGCAGGATGGCTTCTGCTCCATATACCATGAAATAAGGGGTGTAGCCAGTAGACCTATTTGGTGTAGTTTGTAAACTCCATAGAATAGATGGTAACTCCTCCACCCAGGCTCCAGATGCTGTATGTAGAGGTGCCTCTAGACGTGGCTTGATTCCGTGCAGAATTAATCCATTGGCTCGCTCAACTTGCCAATTGGACTGTGGATGTGCCATAGATGCTAAGTCAAGTTGGATGCCCTTCTCCCAACAATAGGCTTCCACTTCTCCGAGTGACAAGTTGTTGCCGTTGTCGGTGATATTGCTATGTGGGAGACCAAATCTCACTACTAGATCCTGGACAAACCTAAGGGCAGTTGGCCCATCAAGCTTTCTAATGGGTTTAGCTTTTATCCATTTGGTGAATTTATCAACTGCTACTAGCAGATGCGTAAACCCACATGGTGCCGTCTATAATGGACCAACCATGTCTAGCCCCCAGACTGCGAACGGACAAGTTATTGGTATTTTTCACAATTCCTAAGCTGGAACATGTGGTTATCGGGCATAGTACTGGCATCCCATGCATGTCTCAACCAGCTTGTCGGCGTCCGCCTTTGCGGTCAGCCAGCAGAATCCTTGCCAGAAGGATTTGGATACCAATGATCGAGGAGTGGCGTGATGCTCGTAATCTCCGAGATGGATCTCACGAAGGATTTCAATACCCTCTTGCTAGGAAACACACTTTAGGTATACACTAGTGGTTCTTATTTTATAGAGTTGTCCATTGATTATGGTATAGCCCTTTGCTCGACATACTATTTTCCGACTTTCAACTTCATCGATGGGCAAAGTTTCGTGTACGAGATACTCCATGAATGGTTTTGTCCAGGACGGAAGGACCTTTGTCACTGTGTGAACAAAAGAATCAACACTATCCGGGTTAGACTGATCTGCTCCCTTCACGGAAGGTGTCCGTAGATGCTCCAGGGAAACGCCAGGCGGAATTGGTTTGCGCCCTGATCCAAGCTTTGACAGGAGATCAGCCGCCTCATTATCCTCGAAGCACTTGGCTATCTCGTCTACTTCGTCTTGACATGCCGCCATCATAGGGTTCTGCTCGTTCCAGGTGCCAGCCACCTGCTGGCAACCAAGTCGGAATCTCCAAAGCAAACTATGCGCTTGATGCCAATATCCTTGGCTACGCGAAGTCCGTGAATGAGTGCTTCATATTCCGCCATGTTGTTTGTAGCCTCAAAGTGCATCTGCAGAACGTAGTGCAGCTTTTCCCCTATTGGTGACTGTAGCAGTACACCAGCCCCGAGCCGTTGAGTAGCTTTGATCCGCCAAAGTGCATTACCCAGTATTATGGCTCTGGTACAGGGGTAGCATCTGGCATCTCCATCCAATCTGCAATGAAATCCGCCAAGATCTGTGATTTGATAGCGTCGCGTCTCTTGTAGGTGATCTCGAAGGTGGCAAGCTCAATGCCCCACTTCTCAACCCTTCCTATAGCGTCGCTATTATTGATGATGTCAGACAGTGAAGCTTTGCTCACAACTGTGATAGGGTGCTCTTGGAAGTAGTGCCTTAGCTTCCGAGAAGCAAGGAACACTCCGTAAGCTAGCTTCTGGTAGTGCGGGTAACGCTGCTTGGACTCTGTCAAGACCTCGCTTACATAGTAAACTGGTCGTTGCACTCCATACTCATGCGTTGGTTCTTTCCGCTCTACCACGACGACAATGTTGATTACCCGGTTAGTGGACGCAATGTAGATCAACATAGGCTCCATAGGCTCGGGTGCTGCAAGTATAGGCGCCGAGGAAAGTATCTACTTTAGCTTCTTGAGTGCAGCATCTGCTTCATCCGTCCATGAATATTTGCCCGCCTTCTTCAGCAACTTGTACAGAGGCAGAGACTTCTCTCCAAGTCGGCTGACGAACCGGCTTACTGCTGCAACGCAGCCTGTTAGCCGTTGGATGTCCTTTAGCATGTCGGACCGTTTATGTTTAGGATTGCTTGGATTTTCTCCGGGTTGACCTTGATTCCATGCTGGGAAACGATAAATCCCAACAATTTGCCGGTTGGAACCCCGAAGTCTTTGGGTTAAGAATCATGTTGTATTTCTGGAGATTATCAAAGGTTTCTTTTAAGTCGAAGATTAAGTCGTTTGACTTTTTTGACATCACCGCTATATCGTCCATGTAGGTGTGAATGTTCCGACCAATTTGATCGTGTAGGCAATGCTGCATAGTCCACTGGTAGGTAGCACCTGCGTTTTTCAGCCCAAATGGCATTGTGACATAGCAAAATGTGTCGTAAGGTGTGGTGAACAAAGTGGCCAATTGGTCCAACTTCCTCATCTTTATCTGGTGGTATCCTGAGTATGCATCGAGAAAACATAGAAGTTCCGATCCAGCCGTCGAGTCAATGACTTGGTTAATGCGAGGCAAATCAAACTGATATTTCAGGCATGCTTTGTTCAAGCCGGTGTAATCAACACACATTCTTAATTCTTTGGTTCCCTTTTTGGGGACAAGTACTGGATTGGCCACCCATCGGGTGTGAAGGACTTCTCGGATAAAACTAGCCTTAGGTAACCTAGATATCTCTTTTCATATGGTGCGTCTCTTCTCGTCTCCAAAGCGTCGTAGAGGTTGTTTCACCGGTTTGCATTTTGGATCAATATTCAAGCTGTGCTCGGCATGTTACCTAGGTACACCTTTCATGTCAGCAGGTTGCCAGGAAAAGATGTCCCTATTCTATGGAGGAACTCGACGAGCACGCTTTCCTATTTAGGTTTCAGGTTCGTCCCAATGGAGGTGGTCTTGGAGGCATCGCCTACCACAAGTTCAACCGGCTTGGTCTCGATGGAGGCCTTGAAGGCGGGATCAGATTCAGAAATCTGCTTCTTCGATGCCGGCATCTCCGTGGCATCGACCTTGCTCTGGATCTCCTTGAATTCTTTGCTGTAGAGGACAACTTCTGCAAAGGCTGGTTCTCCAATCTCATAGTCCCTTGCCTTTGTAAAGCTTCCGGATACTGTGATGACGCCATTTGGTCCAGGTATCTTGAGATTGTTATAGACGAAGCATAGCTTGTCCATGAAGGCGTGGAAGATGTCGCGTCCGAATATGACGTGGTACACGCTCTTGAAGGGGACCATCTCGAAGGTCATGCGTTCCTGGCGGTAATTATTAACATCGCCAAAAGCGACCGCAAGCGTGATGCACCCAAGGGACCGAGCCTCCCAGCCAGGAACGATGCCATGAAACACGGTGCTGGTCTGCCTTAGGTAGGTCTCTGTCAAGTTCATCTTGTGCAGTGTATCCAGGTACATGATGATGATGCTGCTTCCACTATCCACCATGCATTTGGTGAACTCGTTGCCGTCAATCAAAGGGTTGATGACCATGGCATATTGGTTCTCCATAGGGATGATGTCTGGGTGATCCTTCCCGTCCCAAGTGATTGGAATTTCCGACCAGCGCAGGTACTGGGGACTGGAGGTAGGGTGGCCATCAGTATCCTCACTGAGGTTTTCTGTGCCCAGACAATTGGGGTGCCAAGGAAAGTGTGGTAGATGGGGGCCTTCTTCTCGAAGGGGTTCTTGCCTTTGCCATCGCCCTTGTCGGCGTGCTTGGGGTCAACATCCTCATCCATGTCACTGGAATCCTTGGACTTCTCTTCCTTCTTCTTCCCTTTGCCCTTGCCTCGCGGTTTGTTCTTCCGGCTTCTCTTGTAACCGGACTCCGGGTCCTCCTTGAGGTCGTTGACGAACTTGCAATGGAGATTGGTGTGAGTGGCTTTGACTTTGGGATCGAGGTGTACAAGGCATGGCATATCATGGTACTCCTCATACATTTGGGGAACACGGAGCACTGCCGGGGTAGTTTCACTACCTCGCTTCTGCCCTCGACCAGCCCCCCGTCCTCTGCCACGTTGTCTGCCATCACCTCTTCCTACAAATGTCATGGAGACCATGTCAGAGGTTTGATTTTCTTCTCGCGGGCTCTTCCGCTTGGTGCTATTGTTCCTCTTAGCTTGGGTTGGAATGGCTATTGCCGGCAAGGAGCCGCGAGCATCATCGTCGGCAGCTGCGAACTCACTGGCCAGCTGGATCATCTCGTTGACATCGAGCATGTGATTGTCCTGTAGGCGCTTCAACTTATGTTGGAGCAATGTACCTTTTTCCAACCCATCGATGAAGGCGGCCATGGTGGTCTGATCGTGCACTCCTGCGGAGGAATTCTTTGTATCCAGCCAGTGGGAGAGGTAGGCTCGAGATGACTCGTCTTTCTCCTGCACGCACCACTGTAGATCGCAACCAGTGTAGGGACGCTTATACATACCCTCTAAGTTTTTGGTGAACGCTTCTTGCATGTCCAACCAGTTGCAAATGGAATTCTCCAGGAAGTCATCAATCCATTGGTGGGTTGTTCCTGTCAACATCAGTGGGAGGTACTTGACAGCAACATTGGGGTTACCCCCATCGATCTCCACTCGTTGGTGTAGTCCTACAACCACATAGCTGGTTTGGCAGTGTCATCATAGGGCTTGATCGTCTTGTCAATCCGGAAACCCTTGGCGTAAGTTGCGGTTCGTATTATAGGTCCAAAGCAACATGGTCCCAGGTAAGGTTCTTCCCGGGCCTCGTGAATCTTGTCCAGGCATGAACGTGCGTCGTATGGCTCTGGGCTTGCTCTTTTCTTCTTGTGTCCAGGGGATGGGCTGCATGAACAACGCGGGCCCCCTCCGCCATGGTGGCTACTAGGTGGCGACGGAGGCGGAGGTGGTGGTGGGTTAGCATTCTTGCTGTTACTCTCCTGCGATGCCTTGCGTTTGTCTTGGTTGCTTGTCAGACATGGAGGGTCATGGAGTGACCTGATCTTGTGTCCTTGGTTGTGATCTCCATCATGACGGGGCTGCTCCGTGTTGTCACGAACGACGATGCCGCCCTACCTCGGCAGAGGCATGCTCGTACGATGGTGAGCTCTTGGTTCTTCGTGATGTTGGGGAGATCGGGGCGGTGGAGATGGACGACGAGGATGAGCCTTGCCTCCATGGTCGAAAGATATGGGGATATCATCCTTCTTGTTGCGTGCATCCCCTCCGTGTTCGCTCTGATGAACCTGTTTGAGACCCGACATCTTGAGGAGATCGGTCCCTTGGCCGCTTAGGATTGCTAGACTGGCAATATGCTGGGTCAGACTCAAGCCTCTGAGAGGTGGCCTTTTCTTGCTATTTGAACGCCTTTGCTACAAGATCATAGACCTGTTCCATAGCTACGGGTGATCTATCTGGCTCCAGAAGGGTCTTGGCGACGGCTAGGTTGAGAATACGAGTGGGCATGACCTGCCTGCCCTCGCTGTCAATGTATGGCTTGGCTTGTGGCGGCTTCGGGGGAGCCCATCCTAGGTTTCGCCATACACCAGGATCGAATGACGCGAGCCGAAGCTTTCTTAGCCTTCTGCTGCTTGAGCAGAGTCTTGTACTCGGCCTCCATGGCTCTAGCTTTCTCTATTGACTTCTGCGCCTTGGCTAGATCTTGATCTAGCTTTGTGCCTTGCTCCGTGATGGTCTGCACTTCCTCCAATAGTTGTTGGCGCTACTTGTCAAGCTGGACTACGTTCCTTATGTGAGCCACAGTCATGGGCTCGATGAGCAAATTGCCGTACATCACTCTATCAACTGGAGTGATTTGGGCAGCCGCAGACGTAGATGCCGGAGGCGGCGGGTTTGCGGTGTTGATGTTACTCGGACCGACATTGAGTTCCTGCGGCTGCTGCACTGGGTTAGGCGTAGGGGGCATGGCCTTTGCACGATCATTGTCGGCAGCAAAAGGTGGTCACTTCCCCTTGTCGAGTGCTTTCGGCGGAGCTTGTCCGGGTTTATCTTCTTCCATCACACCCAATGGCGACAAACACCTCTCGGGATGTGATGGCCTTGTCATCCTGCTCCTCACGCTTGATGTCCTCCTCCATCTCATGCATATCAGAGTCGAGTTCCTCCAAGTTGATGTCCATCTCCTCCGAGTCCACACTGATATCGGCGTAGAGCACGTCCAAAACGGAGTCGGAGGGTGCGGGGGCTACCTCGATGACGGAAGAAGATGCTGAGGCCGTAGGGGCGTTGACTGGAGGCGGTGGTGGCGGTGGCTGATACGGCGGGGCGCCGGGTGTGACCGCGAGTGTTGTTTGAGCTTCTACATCAGCGGCCGTGAAATTGGTGATGGTGTGCACCATGCCCTCTAAAGTGAGGCGTCCCAAGGCCTGCAGCCGCCTTAGTGTATGCCGGAGAAGTGTACCGCAGTCCAGTCCTTCCACAAAGTGATAGATAGCATTATCATTGGGGTAATGTTCCAGATCGGCCTGTATACAGAGCCACCTGGCTAGGTAATCGTGGGGGTTTGCACCCTCTCTCTGAATCCAACACGCCAGATCGAAGATAGTCACCATGCCGACGAACTTGGATCTCTGCTTTCCATACGCACGGGCGAAGCCGGCGGATTTGCAGTGATCTTCCACCATTATATCCTGCATAGGGGCGGTTTGGGTGGGCCTTGAATTTTTCTGATCTAAGCTAGAAAACTCCGAAGAGAGAGCCGACTTCGATCCTTCCGCGAAAATATCCTGCCCGTAGGTGGTCGTGCGGGCCTTGATAATCCTCCGACTTCTAGGGAACTAGTGCCTGATTCGGTTTCGTCGATGCAGAGGTGGATGTCCCCGATTGGGACAATCAAGCATCGGGTGGGTTTCGTCTTTGCCAGGATCCAGAAATCATCGGGAGGGACCATCGGAACATTTTCGGAGAAGAGAACACGGTTGATGGCTACGGTTTAGCCAATTCCCAAGAAGAGCTTGGACCTCGCCCGTTCTAGAGCCTGAAGCGCCTCTTTCCCCACGGTGGGCGCGAACTGTCGTGGTATTGCCGACGAGTACGCCATGGAGGGGTCCTCACAGAGCGTGATTAGAGACGTGGGGTAAGGCGGGAGGTTGGCGGGTACGAGGTAACATAGCTTACAGGTTAGGTCCCACGATGGTGGCGGAATCCTACTCCTACTATAAATCACTATAATGGCAATACGCCGAGTTACAGGGATTGGTTTGTTGTGCGCGATATGAGTTGAGTTCTCCCTAAAGGCTCCCGCATATCTGGCTTATATAGTCGCCAGATCCTAGGGTTACAGGCAAACTCCTAGCCGGACAGGTTATAGAGTCCTACACGGTACACAACTAGTCTAACGTGTCTTGCACTCCAAGGCTCCGAGTACGCTGGGCCTCCCTTCTGGATCCATCTAACTGGGCGGCCCAGCAGGCCATGGGCCTTGCTACCAACTTTAGGCCACCCGGGTTATCCGGATTAGAGACATGCTATGGAGATACCCATCTAGCATATCTCCAACAACAACAATAGAAGTACACCATCTGAACTTGAAGTCATGCTTAAAGATTTTATTACCTTCAATAAACCTGTTAAGGAAAAGCTTTCGAATGATGAAAAAAATATTTCATCTTTGTCTAAAGCACAATCTTCTTTGATTAATAAAATGGTTGCTAAACCTTAAACTATGGAAAATCCTTTTGCTGCTACTAATGCCATACAAGTTAGAATTGATGAAAATGTTAGGATGTTTGCTGAATTGCATGCTAGGTGGGAAAGAGAAGATGAAATTGCTAGAAATAATAATATGACTAAAATCTGTACAATTACCACTACTAGTAATGTTGATGCTAGCAAAACACCTAAAGTTCCCACTCCTTTTTCCAATAAAAATGCTGAAATTTTTCTAAATACGGGAAACAATAATTCTACTACCTTGAATGATAATATTGATTTTGATCTTGATGGTTGCAATATTTTTGAAGCAATTATGTTCTTACAAAAGCTTTCTAGAATTCCTAATGCTAGTGCTATGAATATGGCTTTTACAAAACAGATTACAAATGCTCTCGTGAAAATTAAAGAAGAAAATTTGAAACATAAAGCCTATATTCCTAGGAAATTAGAAGATGGTTGGGAACCCATCATTAATATGAAAGTGAATGATTTTGATCTCAAAATATTATGTGATCTTGGTTCTAGTGTCTCTATTATGCCTAGAAAAATTTATGAAATGCTTGATTTTCCATCATTGGAAGATTGTTATTTGGATGTCCATCTTGATGATAATGCTAAAAAGAAACTTATGGGGAGCATTAATGATGTTTTTATTATGGTTAACAATGCCTTTGTCCCCGTTGATTTCTATGTTTTGGATGGTTAATGCAATGCTTCTTGTCCTATTATTTTGGGAAGACATTTTTTTAGAACTGTTGGTGCCATTACTGATATGAAGGAAGGCACCATTAAATATCAATTCCCACTCAAGAAAGGTATAGAACACTTCCCTAGAAAGAGAGAGAAGATGTCTTTTGATTCTCCTAAAACAAAATTTGATGTTAATGATTCTTCATTCGAAAATACTTGATTCTTGCTTCCTATGCCTAGCTGAAAGGCGTTAAAGAAAAGCACTCTTGGGAGATAACCAAATTTTTATTTTCAGTAAGTTTTTATTTTGTTGAGTATTGGAAGTTATTGCTTCTGTAATAACCTCTCCTTACCCCTTTTGTGTGGTTTTTGTGCCAATAATAACCTCTAATGAGAGAGAAGTAAGATTTGGGGAAGTTGATGTCTAATGAGAGAGAAGTAAGATTTGGGGAAGTTGATGTCCCAAAACAGATTTTTGTGCTTCAGTGTAGAAAATCATGAAAAATCCCAATACGTCGGATTGAGATGTAATTTTATGTGTGCATGCCCCTGGTATTTTCCCAACTTTTGTTAGTTTAGGACTTTTCTATTTGAGCAACAAAAGGTCTTCGAAAAAATCGGTCTTTACCTGCTAGTCTATTTAGATAGATTTCTGCCATTATTTGCATTTGCCTCTTAATCGGTTTCTTTTGAGTTCTCTTTGATCACTTGAGCTTTTAAAAGGAATTGCTGGAGTAGCTTATGTTTTAATGGAAGTTTTAGTTTTGTTGAAACTAAACCCAAAGCCTTATTATCTTGAATACACTAATGTTGCTAATGAAGATTGTGTGAAGTTTTGTATGAAGAAAATTTTAAAATGTAGGGAGAGAACGATGTGATGAAGTATGGACAAAAGCTAAATCTTGGGGATGCCACCCGTGTCACCCCAAGAAATATTCAATAGGTACAAGTGTCAAATCTTGGGGATTCCCAAGGCATCCCCTTCTTTATCAATAAAAATCTCAGGTCTTCTTTCAAGACACTTCATTTTTATTTGCTTCATGCACTATATGTTTTTCTTGGAGTGTCTTTGTTTTTGTTTTTAGTTTTATTTTGTTTGGTTTGCTGCAATAAATTAGTTGGACCCCCGCATTCTTATTTTGGAGAAGTCACACCTAGTTCTTCATTGCCTAGAACACTTCAGTTTTCACTCTTATTGCTCTGTGAATGTTCTCTTTTGCTAGCACTCCATTTAGCTTTAGTTTTCCCATGATTCTGCATAGAATTTTTTAGTTCTTCTTTGTGAATTGGTGAGACAAGCTCACTAGTCTTTATGTATTATTATCTTTGTGAGTTGTTTCAAATAAGTCAATTGGTGTTGGAAGAGAGTAGGAAGTTTCATTCTTATAGTGGTACACAAGGAAGCTTCTTTTGACTGCGGCCTAGACTTTATCATGTCATGTTAGATGTTTCTTTGACCATATGCTTAGTGATTATTGTTGTATCATGACTTGTTCCAAACAATTGATATTGCTTAATGTTCCTTGAAATAATCATGCATTGTTTTAGCATACAAAAGCATAATATTATCCTTTGATGCTTTATTTGGGTTGACTTGGCACATGCTTACACCATGTTAAGACTATGAACCGGTCACCTTAGACTCTATGATCATTTAGTTTCTGACTTGTGATATCACTTCATGCTTTAATTAATAATGTTTTGTCGCTCCGCATGATTATGGTCATTATTGCTCTCTTAGTTGGTCGCTCCCAGTCTTTTGCTAGCCTCCACTTGTACTGAGTATGATCTCTACTCGTGCATCCAACTCCCAATAAACCAAGTTATTCCAAAGAGTCCACTATAAATAACTATGCATGGTGTGTTACACCATTCCAAGTATATTCATGTGTTTATCTATCTTCCAAATTAAACTTATTATGTGAAAATTAGTGATTAAAGCTCTCACAAACTTGATGGCACACTTTTATTTCTTGCACTTAATAAAATTGAACCATTGTGCCCATCTATGTTGATTATATTCTTGCAAATTATAAGTTGTGAATTAGAAAAACCATGTTTTCATGGGGTTCGCTTTCAACATTGCACATATTTATTCAGTTGATATCTTGTTCTTTTGTTTATGGATCCCGATGGTGTGAAATAAAAGGGGATCTTGTAAGCTCATGGAGTTTGTATATGTTAGAGAAACGCTTGGGTGGCTAGCCTAAGCCATGCCTAATCATAGTGGAAACTTTCATCATAACCATAATAAGCATTCTGTGAAGCATCCTGAATAAAAACCTATGCAAATAGAAAATAAAAAGACTGCTGAGATGCTCATTGTCTATTGCCTTGTCATTTTGATATGGGATAGATCCTGTGTCATGGGGCAAGGGGTACCCCGTTGGCGGTTCTCTATGATACACATACACTTACAATGACAAGAACTTGCTTGTGACCAAAGTTGACTAGCATGAGGTTCAGTACTCGTATGCAAGGGGCATGAGATTTAAAACTTATAACTTGTCAAGCATATACTCATATTTGTGTCACTTTAACCTTAATCACTTCAAGATTCCAATGATAGTGGCAATGAGAGCTCAAAGCTAGTAAGTACCATAATTTTTGAAAGCTCTTGATGAAACTTGAAATCCCTGCTTCCCTTTGTGAAGGGCCTATCTTTTTACTTTTTGTTGAGTCTCCATCTTCTATCTTTGTGCACCGGTTAAGAGAGCATATGTAACATCCCAAAAATCATGATTTATAAAGTTTGCATATCATTCATGCATTCATAAGCATTTAGGATCATTTTCAAATAAGATTTCAAAAACAGAAGAAAATTGTTGTCTATTATTTTATGTAAGAAAGACAATGGCTTTATTTCTACTCTCTAATATGAGAATACTTGTTTTAACCAGAAAAGGTTTGAACATAGGTTTGAATGTTATTTCCAAAGCTTGGTCAAAATTTCCAAACAAAAATATGAATTCAAACCCATTCATATGCCTATTTAGAATAAATAATTAAGGCATGGTTTTATTTAATTTCAAAGGGCTAAAGTAATTTTGAGTGAACAACAATGTTTTATACTCAAATATGTGCATGTTTCACTTTACAAAAAAACAGAGAAAGTTTGAATTCAAACTCATTTGAAATCATTTGAAAAGGATTCCTGGAAAATCAATTAGAAAAAGAAAAAGAGAAAGGAATAAAGAAAAGGCCGGCGCCACCAATCAGGCCCAGCAGCAGAACCAGCCCATTAGCCAGCCCACCTGGGACCCCCTCTCCTCTCTGTTTCTCACCCCGCCTGTGCACACCTCCCCGCTGACAATTGGGTCCCGCTGCCACGTCACCCCTTCGTCCCCAAATCCCGCGACGACCAGCTTGTCGCTGCAGTTTCTTCCCCGTTCAAACCCGATGAAATCGCGCTTGATTGCCATTGATTCGCCGAGTAATTTCCTCCCCTGCTCTAGCTATTTATACCTCTCCCTCTCCGTGTCATTTTCCCCACCCAGCACCACCAGAGCGCCGCCAGGCAACCTGTATTTAGCTTCACACCGTCGTTGTTCCGACGAGCTCCGGCGAGCTATTATGGTGAGCTCCGAGCACCCCCCTATCTCTAGTTCACGCGACTGTGTTCTCCAGGTTCTTGCGCTCATGTTAATGCTTGCCGCTTGTTCCCTTGTGGCCTAGGTCGTCGCCTTCATCTTCAACCGAGAGCACCCGACGCGTGGACGAACTCCGACGAGGTTTTGCTGATGTGTCCATGCTCCCCGACCCTGTCCACCTACGCGTTGAGCATCTCCACGTCCTCGCAATATCGGTAAGCACTAGCACAACCCCTACACCTCTGACCCCACTGGCGTGTCACTGCCAGAGCCGTCGCCGCCGCCAGCGCCATTCGCGCCGATGGATCTTGGTCAATTAGATCTGATCCATTGGATCTAGATCCAGAGGCCTCGATTAGATCTTTAGGTGAAGCGGTACGATTAGGTATGGGTTGTGCATAGTCACTTAAATCCAATGGACCTCATCGATCGATTCGTATGAAGCGGTATCAGCCAATAGAAACAGTCCACGTGGCCTAGCCTGTCTATTTAAAATTCCAGAAATGATTTTTGAATGTTTAAACTTGTAAAATTCATAACTTTTGTTCTGCTTATCCAAAAAATGCAAATAAGATACCATTGGAATCACAAAAATAAATCCTACACATCTATGGGCTTAGTTTTGTATTTTGTTTCTGTTAAAATAGAATTTTATGCAGAGGCATTTGTAGGCTTATTTTGTGTATAAAAATTAATTGGAAAATGTTTTAAAGATCAAATAAAGTTTATTTGATGAATAAATGTTTAGTTTATTGATCAGTACTATTTTACTTGACTTGGTTGGTTTGGAAAAAAATCATCACATGGCATTTGGATGCATTCATATATTTTTGTTTGATTATTTGAAATGTGAATTTGGTGCTATCATTTTATGTGTAGATTTTGGTGCTAGTGGTGATTGTGACTGTGAGGATTGTTGTTACTCCCCCAACTACCAAGGCAAGTGGTTCTTCATAATTTTGTACCAATATTTTGACTATGCATTAGAAATATTTTGTATAGAGCTTGCATGATAATTTTGCTAAGTATCTATATGCTATGCTTGGGAAATCCTAGTAGTTGTAGAATTGTTAGAATTTTCTCTAAGTTAAGATACTTGCTATTGCCATGCTTAGCCTATCTAGTAGCAACCAAGGGTGGTTTATATACACATGCTATGGAAAATATTGCTAAGTCTTTGATTTGTGTTTTTGCTTAATAAAACAACTAAGTGAATGAAACACCTGGGTGGAATGGTAATTGCATGGATGGATTTTGGTTGAGTGGTTACCAGGGCCCATTGTCCAATGGTCTACCCTGTGTATCTCACTTGTGAAATGCCACCCAGGAACAAAGGGATTTGAGATGCCATATGTTAAGAAGCTTCTAGTGTAGCCACATGGCATTATGGGCTCTGCCTGGATCATATAGGTTGCATTAACTTAGACAAATGGACATTTGGTGGTAGTGGGTGATAGGTTTGGAATGCGTCCATTTTGGTCTAAGGGATGGCTTCTCAAAAGTTCCTGTCTTGGTGAAAATCAAGTCTTGTGGGGAAAGTGCACCACCTCTACAGAAGGAAGAATCTAAGTACTTAGTTGTGTCCCCGGAAAAGGAAAATTTGAGCATCAAGACATGGAAGCTATCAAGAATCTCCTCATCCCAATTTCTAAGTTAAAAACTTGTGGGTGAACAAGGGTGAAGGTTCACCAATGTCTATTGGTGGTTCCTTGGGAGTTTTGGCCAAAAAAAACTTAGTGTTTTCAACTGATAGGTAAAACCTATTTTAAGAAAAGCAAGCCTAAGCTACACTTAGCCAAATTCATGTAGAATCTAGATACTATTATTCTACTAAGGTATCACTTGCCAATACTATTCCAATGTATTGACCCACTGTTGCTGTAACTTGTGATGTTGCAGGTTACTCTGATGAGGATTAGGGTTATGAGTCTACACTCAACATGCTTGCCTGTGGCACATGAAAATGAAGACTTTTATTTATATTTTTAAGTTAAACTCTTGTACTAGCCTATGGCTATGGAGTTGTAAAAGACTATGTTATCTCTGGAATGACGATGTAATAACGACCTTTGTTTCTGTGTACTTCATCTTAAACTATGGATGCTAGCAATTGATCCAGGGACTAGCATTGCAATCATAGGGACCTTTACCTTTATAAAGGTGGGGTCTTAGAGATGGTATCAGAGCACTGTGTTGCCTGTAGGATTATGACCCTAGGATTGGATTAGAGACCACTAAGGAAAAAAATTCAACACTTTGAAAAATTTCCACACTTGTCTTTTTATTCTCGTAAACTTTTCTAATCTTCTTTCTCATCTCTATTTGTAGATGAACTCCATCAACGAAGCCGTGAGGAAGGGACCACTCATTACCATGACTTTGGAGTGTGAGACTGAACTTCCCAAGGCACTCAAGAACCTTATGGTTACCATCGGGATACATGGTGCAGCTATGTACTAGGGATTCCCTGTGATGGATGAAGGAGAAGAATATTGGTGGGTGCAACTTCACTTGTACAAAAACAAGGAAGACAACCACAAGGAGTCAGGATTCTACATGGTCACCAACTCTGAAATGCACACAATATTCTTTGACTCTGCGAGAAATGCAGCTTGGAATGCCATCAAGGAACTTGGTGATAGACTCAAGTGCAGAATGCTCAACACCCAAAATGACCTTAGAGAAGAAAAGAAGCATACCCAAGAATTAGAGACTACCAACCAACAACTAAGGGGAGACATCATAGACTTAATATGGGAGTCTTGTGAACAAGATAGACAGATGGCTACCAAGGATGCCCTGATAGCTATTTTGTCTAGTGAGTGAGAGTTGTAACGTACTTCGTTAGTTGGACCACCAGACTTATCGTTTTACTTCCAAAACAAAATTGTCTAAGTTATGTTGAACCTTGGATGTTTGTAATGGATTGTGTATGCCATGACTTGTGTGTTTGTTGCAAAAGATGTGCTTGTGATATTTTGTCTTGTGATTCTTCTCTATTTGATGTTGATTCTAACTTTTCTCTATCTTATAAAAATAGATGCCTAATGTTGTTATCAACATGGCCGAGGAGTTCAAAGGAACTCGTTTTGGTACTCGTCTCATTGAGCTCACTAGTGTGCTCAACCGGCCTTCCACTTCCTAGCATCATGACACTTCCACTCACCAAGTTTGAGAGGAAGGACCTATGGGGCTTCAGAGTCACACAGCCGGGACACCAGGTAGAGCCAGCCACGGAGGCCATCACTTTCAAGCTGATGCATGACGACAAAGAGAAAGGCTTAGATGTAGTCATGTAGGAGATACTTGGGCGCCTGGTAGGGAGGCACTCCATCGAGCTTAGAGGTCTTTACTTTCACCCCTTCGGGAGACGCAACGAGGAGGGTGAGGCTATAGAGTACGAGGATGCTGATAGAGAGACGATGGAGCCGATTCGTCTGTACCTTCAGGACCTAGAGGGTCTTATTAGACACCTAGATACTGATAGGACCAACTTCATGCTTAGAAATGACGAGCTCCAGGTTCAACTTCGAGAGAAGGACAAGCTCTTCGTGGAGCAAGACAAGATAGTCAAGGAAATGGAGGCCAAGTTTGAAAGCCAGGATAAGAAGTTCAAGAGCCAGGAGAAAAGAGTCCAAGACAGGAACAAGAAGATCCGGGAGATGAAGGAAGAGCTAGAGGCCAAGGACTTCGAGCTTGAGCATCAGCAGGGAGTGATCGAGAGGCTTCGTTCACAAAAGAGGGCTCTTAGGGCCAAGATTGAGGCCTTGACTGCTAGTGTTGATGAGTACAAGACCGCCATGGAGAATGCAAGTCTTACCCTTGTTGATGTGGATATTGATGCGGAGGAGTAGTGTAGACTACTCGTTTATCTTTCATCTACCATACTTTGATTATTGAGTCGCAATGACCATCCAACATGTGGATGGCTTGCTATGGTGTGTTTGCTTTTTCCAAAACTTGTTGTTTATGTCGTTTAAACTCTATGTTATTTTTATGCTTGGTTATTGTGATTGTCTATGTGATGTATTGTGAATGTTAAGCATATATGGGTATCTCATTCTTATCCTTATTAAAACCACAGATGCCTCCTCGACGTGCCAACCCCAACCAAAACAACAACAACAACAATGTCACTCCCGAGATGTAGCAGTTGATGACAGCACAAACACAACTGATGCAGATGATGACCACCTTCATGCAGAACCAGAATTAGAATAACAACAACAATAACAACAACAACAACAACAACAACCAGAATAATCCGCCAGGATTTGACATGCTTACCAGATTTCTAAGACTGAGGCCTGCGAAGTTCTCGGGAACCGCTGATCCAATGATTGGCTACATTCAGTGAACAAGGATTTAGTGACTGTAGGCTGCACTGATGAAGAGAAAGTCAGGTTTGCAGCACATCTACTTGAAGGGCCAGCAGCAACTTGGTGGGACAACTTTCAGATCACCACTCCCATTGAGGATGTGACTTGGGCTATCTTTGAGGATGGATTCCGTACAGCTCACATCTCATCCAGAGTGATGAATTTGAAGAAGGAGTTCCACAACTTGAAACAACGTCACCGCAGTGAGGCTGAGTATATTGAGTAATTCAACAATCTGGCGCGTTATGCACTGGATGAAGTTGATACAGATGCCAAGAGGAAGGAGAAATTCCTCGAAGGACTGAATGATGAACTGAATCTGTAGCTGTTTGTTGCCTATGTTCCAACCTACCAATCACTTTGTGACAAGGCTACCATCTTGGAGAACAAGATGAAACAGGTTGAGAGAAGGAAGAGGAAGCATAGCTTTGATAAGCACAGTTCGGGATCATCTCACAAGCGCTCCCATCATGATGATAGTGGGAGTTCTGGATCCCACAAATATGCAAAGTACAACAACCACCATATCCACAACTGCCATCATGACAACAAGCATCACCGCAGTCATGATAATGATAAGTACAAGAACCACAAGAGTGGACACAAAAACCACCATCGTGGAGGTGGAAGTGGAAGTGGAAGTCAGCCTGCAAAGAGAGATATCAGTTAGATTGAATGCTTCAAGTGCAAGAATATGGGGAACTATGCTAATGAGTTCCCATAAAAGAAAGTCAAAGGTGCCAACAAGCCCAATCCCTTCCAAAAGGGACAAGTGAACCACATCAATGTGGAAGAAATATATGAGGAGCCTGATGCTGTGGCTGGTAAGTTCAAACTCAATTCTGTTCCATCACTCGTTCTTTTTATACTGGCGCATCGCATTCATTCATATCAAGTGCATTTGTTGATAGAAATGGACTTCCAGTTGAAACTATTGGGTGTCCTATAAAAGTAAGTTCTCCTGGTGGAGAAATGATAGTGAACTCGGGATGTCATGACCTAGTGATAGAATTTGGGAAGTATAAATTTCCCATCAATTTGATAATCCTAAATTCCCAAGGATTGGATGTCATTTTGGGAATGGATTGGATGACTAGGTATAAGGGAGTGTTAGATTGTGCCAATCATACTGTCACACTCACAACCCCGGATAATAAAAGGATTAGATTCAAGAATAACTTTGAATCGAAAGGGAGTAAGCTAAATTCTCTTAAGGGGGTTAGCATAGACAGTGTGCTAATTGTGAGAGAATATCCAGGTGTGTTTCCGGAGGAATTGCCGGGAATGCCACCAGATAGAGATGTGGAGTTTTTGATTGACTTGCTGCCAGGATCCGGACCAATAGCAAAGAGACTTTACAAGATGTCAGTTGATGAGTTGAAGGAACTCAAGAAACAACTTGGAGAACAGTTGCATAAAGGATTTATTCAACCAAGTTCGTCATCTTGGGGAGCACCAGTTTTTTTCGTTGAAAAGAAAGATAAAATTCAAAGGTTATGCATAGATTATCGTTCACTCAATGAGGTGACTATCAAGAACAAGTATCCTTTGCCCAGAATCAATGACTTGTTTGATCAGTTAGAAGGAGCTTGAGTGTTCTGAAAGATTGATCTCCGATCAGTCTACTTTCAGCTAAAGATAAGGGAACAAGACATACCTAAGACTGCTTTCACTACTAGGTATGGATTGTATGAGTACACCGTGATGCCATTTGGTTTGACCAATGCAACAGCCTACTTCATGAATATGATGAACAAGGTGTTCATGGAGTTTCTTGACAAGTTTGTTGTCGTTTTCATCGATGACATTTTGATCTACTCCAAGAGCAATGAGGAGAATGAGGGACATTTGTGTTTGATACTTGAGAAGCTTAGAGAGCATAAACTGTATGCCAAATTCAGCAAGTGTGAATTCTGGCTGAATGAGGTTGGATTTCTTGGACACATTGTGTCAGGAGATGGTGTAGCAGGTTATCCCGCAAAAGTGTCAGCTGTAACTGAATGGGAATCTCCTAAGTCAGTGAAAGAATTTCGTAGTTTCCTTGGTTTGGCAGGATACTAAAGAAGGTTCATTGAGAATTTTTCAAAGGTATCTAAGCCAATGACGGAGTTACTTAAGAAAGACAAGAAATTTGATTGGGCTGAAGGATGTGAACTCAGTTTCCAAGAGTTCAAGAAGAGACTAGTGACATCACCAGTCTTATGTCTGCTAGACTTAGAGAAAGATTTTCAAGTGTATTGTGATGCATCTCACCAAGGATTAGGTGCAATTTTAATGCAAGAAGGGAAAGTTGTGGCTTATGCCTCGAGACAACTCAAAACTCATGAAGTGAATTACCCTACTCATGATTTGGAGTTAGCCTCTGTTGTCCATGCACTCAAAACATGGAGACATTATCTTTTGGGAAAGCGATGTGAAGTGTTCACATATCACAAAAGTTTGAAGTATATCTTCACCCAGAAAGAAATCAACATGAGACAAAGAAGATGGTTAGAACTCATCAAAGACTATGACTTGAGTCTGCAATACCACCCTGGTAAAGCAAATGTTGTAGCTGATGCGTTAAGCCGTAAGGTTTATGTGAACGGCCTTACTAAGGGAGAATTGCCATATGATCTGTGTGCCCAATTCAAAGATCTTAGATTGGAGATAGTGCCTGAGGGACATCTCATGTCATTGGATGTTTAACCCACCTTGTTGGACAAAATCAAGGAAGCCCAAAAAACGGACAAGGAAATTAAAGAGATTAAGGAAATATTGGTAAGGGAAAAGCCAAAGGATTCCATGAAGACGGACAGGGTACTTTATGGTATGGAAAATGTATCTGCATTCCGCAAGATCCGGAGCTTCGGAAACTGATTTTACAAGAAGCACACAACTCACCATATTCCATTCATCCGGGTAACACCAAAATGTACATGGAAGTGAAGGAAAGATTTTGGTGGAATAATCTCAAGAAGGACATCGCCAAACATATTGCTTTGTGTGATGTATGTAGCAGAGTGAAAGCGGAACATCAGAAACCAGCAGGATTGTTACAACCATTACCTATTCCTGATTGGAAGTGGGACAAGATTGGCATGGATTTCATCACTGGACTACCAAGGACTAGATCGGGATATGATTCTATTTGGGTCGTAGTAGATCGCCTAACTAAAGTGGCTCATTTCATACCTGTGAAGACAACCTATACAAGTGCTAAGTTAGCCAAGATCTATATGAATAGGATTGTGTGTCTGCATGGAGTACCTAAGAGTATTGTGTCTGATAGGGGAACTCAATTCGCTTCCCATTTTTGGAGGCAACTACATGAGTCATTGGGAACGAGATTGGAATTCAATATTGCTTTTTATCCCTAGACAGATGGACAGACAGAAAGGACCAACCAGATTCTAGAGGATATGTTGAGGGCGTGTGCCCTAGATTATGGTGCTAGTTGGGATGAAAGTCTGCCTTACGCAGAATTCTCTTACAACAACAGCTATCAAGCCAGTATGGAGATGGCACCGTTTGAATTTCTCTATGGGAGAAAGTGTACTACACCATTGCTATGGAATGGTGTTGGAGAAAGAAACTTGTTTGGGCCATAAATAATCAAGTAAGCTGAAGAGAAGGTCAAGTTGGTAAAGGACAGATTGAAAATAGCACAGTCCCTAAAAAAGAGCTACGCAGATCCAAAGCATAGAGAAGTCACCTATGAGGTGGGTGATAGAGCATATCTTAGAGTATCACCACTTCGTGGAGTGAAGAGGTTTGGAGTCAAAGGAAAATTGGCCCCAAGATATGTTGGACCATTCAAGATTCTAAGCCATAAAGGAGAAGTAGAATATGAGATTGAATTGCCTGAATCATTGTCTGCCGTTCACAATGTGTTTCATGTGAGTCAGCTAAAGAAATGCCATCCGGAGATGGAAGAGACTTCTTTGAAGGATACTATACCTTTGGAGGAGGTACAATTGGAAAGTGATCTCACTTATGAGGAAAAACCTATCAATATTCTTGAGACTGCAGAAAGAGTTACTCGGACAAAGACTATCAAATTCTGCAAAGTTCAGTGGAACCATCATTCCGAGGAAGAAGCAACATGGGAAAGAGAAGATGATCTTCGGGAAGACCACCCTCACCTATTTGCTAGCCAATCTGAATCTCGAGGGCGAGATTCACCTTAAGGGGGTTAGATTTGTAACATCCAAAAATCATGATTTATAAAGTTTGCATATCATTCATGCATTCATAAGCATTTAGGATCATTTTCAAATAAGATTTCAAAAACAGAAGCAAATTGTTGTCTATTATTTTATGTAAGAAAGACAATGGCTTTATTTCTACTCTCTAATATGAGAATACTTGTTTTAACCAGAAAAGGTTTGAACATAGATTTGAATGTTATTTCCAAAGCTTGGTCAAAATTTCCAAACAAAAATATGAATTCAAAACCATTCATATGCCTATTTAGAAATAAATAATTAAGGCATGGTTTTATTTTAATTTCAAAGGGCTAAAGTAATTTTGAGTGAACAACAATGTTTTATACTCAAATAGTGCATGTTTCACTTTAAAAAAATCCAAAGAAAGTTTGAATTCAAACTCATTTGAAATCATTTGAAAAGGATTCCTAGAAAATCAATTAGAAAAAGAAAAAGAGAAAGGAATAAAGAAAACGCCGGCGCCACCAATCAGGCCCAGCAGCAGAACCATCCCATTAGCCAGCCCACCCGGGACCCCCTATCCTCTCTGTTTCTCACCCCGCCCGCGCACACCCCCTCGCTGACAATTGGGTCCTGTAGCCACGTCACCCCTTCATCCCCAAATCCCGCGATGACCATCTCGTCGCTGCAGTTTCTTCCCCATTCAAACCCGATGAAATCGCGCTTGATTGCCATTGATTCGCCGAGTAATTTCCTCCCCCGCTCTGGCTATTTAAACCTCTCCCTCTCCGAGTCATTTTCCCCTACCCATCACCACCAGAGCGCCGCCAGGCTACCCATATTTAGCTTCACACCGCCGCTATTCGGACGAGCTCCGGTGAGCTATTGTTGTGAGCTCCGAGCACCCCCTATCTCTAGTTCACGCGTCGGTGTTCACCAGGTTCTTGCGCTCATGTTAATGCTTGCCGCTTGTTCCCTTGTGGCCTAGGTCGTCGCCTTCGTCTTCAACCGAGAGCAACTGATGCGCGGATGAACTCCGAAGAGGTTTTGCTGCTGTGTCCGTGCGCCCCGACCCTGTCCACCTACATGTTGAGAATCTCCACGTCCTCGCGATCTCGGTAAGCACTAGCACACCAACCTGCACCTCTGACCTCACTGGCGTGTCACCGCCAGAGCCGTCGCCGTCGCCAGCGCCATTCGCGCCGCTGGATCTTGGTCAATTAGATCTGATCCATTGGATCTAGATCCAAAGGCCTCGATTAGATCTTTAGGTGAAGCGGTACGATTATATCTGGGCCATGCACAGTCACTTAAATCCAACGGCCCTCGTTGATCGATCCGTGCGAAGCGGTATCAGCCAACAGAAACAGTCCACGTGACCTATCATGTCTGTTTAAAATTCCAGAAATGATTTTTGAATGTTTAAACTTGTAAAATTCATAACTTTTGTTATGCTTATCCAAAAAAATGCATATAAGATACCATTGGAATCACAAAAATAAATACTACAAATCTATGGGCTTAGTTTTGTATTTTTTTCTGTTAAAATAGAATTTTATGCAGAGACATTTGTAGGCTTATTTTGTGTATAAAAATTAATTGGAAAATTTTAAAGATCAAATAAAGTTTATTTGATGAATAAATGTTTAGTTTATTGATCAGTACTGTTTTACTTGACTTGGTTGGTTTGGAAAAAAATCATCACATGGCATTTGCATGCATTCATATATTTTTGTTTGATTATTTGAAATGTGAATTTGTTCCTATCATTTTATGTGTAGATTTTGGTGCTAGTGGTGATTGTGACTGTGAGGATTGTTGTTACTCCCCCAAATACCAAGTCAAGTGGTTCTTAATAATTTTGTCCCAATATTTTGACTATGCATTAGAAATATTTTGTATAGGGCTTGCATGATAATTTTGCTAAGTATCTATATGCTATGCTTGGGAAATCCTAGTAGTTGTAGAATTATTAGAATTTTCTCTAAGTTAAGATACTTGCCATTGACATGCTTAGCCTAGCTAGTAGCAACCAAGGGCGGTTTATATACACATGCTATGGAAAATATTGCTAAGTCTTTGACTTGTGTTTTTTCTTAATAAAAAAAATAAGTGAATGAAACACCTGGGTGGAATGGTAATTGCATGGATGGATTTTGGTTGAGTGGTTACCAGGGCCCATTGTCCAATGGTCTACCCTGTGTATATCACTTGTGGAATGCCACCCAGGAACAAAGGGATTTGAGATGCCACATGTTAAGAAGCTTCTAGTGCAGCCACATGGCATTATGGGCTCTGCCTGGATCATATAAGTTGCATTAACTTAGCCAAATGGATAGTTGATGGTAGTGGGTGATAGGTTTGGGAATGCGTCCATTTTGGTCTAAGGGAAGGCTTCTGAAAGGTCTTGTCTTGGTGAAAATCAAGTCTTGTGGGGAAAGTGCACCACCTCTGCAGAAGGAAGAATCTAAGTACTTAGCCGTGTCCCCAAAAAGGACAATTTGAGCATCAAGACATGGAAGATATCAAGAATCTCCTCATCCCAATTTCTAAGTTAAAAACTTGTGGGTGAAAAAGGGTGAAGGTTCAACAATGTCTATTGGTGGTTCCTTGGGAGTTTTTGCCAAACAAAAACTTAGTGTTTTCAACTGATAGGTAAAACCTATTTTGAGAAAGTAAGCCTAAGATACACTTAGCCAAATTCATGTAGAAGCTAGATACTATTATTCTACTAAGGTATCACTTGCCAATACTATTCCAATGTATTGACCCACTGTGGCTATAACTTGTGATGTTGCAGGTTACTCTGATGAGGATTAGGGTTATGAGTCTACACTCAACATGCTTGCCTGTGGCACATGAAGATGAAGACTTTTATTTATATTGTTAAGTTAAACTCTTGTACTAGCCTATGGCTATGGATTTGTAAAAGACTATGTTATCTCTGTAATGACGATGTAATAATGACCTTTGTTTCTGTGTACTTCATCTTAAACTGTGGATGCTAGCAATTGATCCAGGTACTAGCATTGCAATCACAGGGACCTTTACCTTTATAAAGGTGGGGTCTTACAACATAGTTGTCAGTCTTAGTTCAATGTGCATTGTCCCAAAACTTATTGATTGATTCATAATCATGGTATTGCTTGTTCTTAAATTATTTGTATCTAGTCACCCTTATGAACTTTGGAGGTGTCCTATGCATTTATGTTTTGCTATTCCATGAAGGACAACATGAATACCAATCATGCTATGGTTTCTATATGTGAAACAAACAAATGTCTTTCAATGCATTGTTATTCATGATCTTTTGTTTGTACCTTTTCATGTTGCAACTTAGTTGCTTTGTCTTATTGTTAGAACAACATATTTCATGCTCATGTTTAGAGTACTATGATCCCAGCTATCAATGCTTTACAATACCTTGATCAAGATTGTGATGGTGCATGTCACCTCAAAAATTATTCTTTTTATCACTTACCTACTCGAGGACGAGCAGGAGTTAAGCTTGGGGATGCTTGATACGTCGTAAACGTATCTATAATTTTTGATGCTCCATGCTTATTTTGTGCAACTATCTTATGTTTTGTTTACACTTTGAGGCATTTTTATACATTTTCTGGAACTAACCTATTGACAAGATGACATAGTGCCAGTTGCATGTTTTCTATAAGCTGAAGTGCCTATTTTTTCAGACGCAAAAAGGAGCCCGAAGGAGATACAAAGTGGAGCCACGAAGAGGCCATACCTAGGGCCGGCGCTGGTCCACCCTAGGGTGCGCCAGCCTATTGTATGGGCCCCTCGGGCGTCCATCGACCTTGCTCCTTCGCCTATATAAACACCCCAAGGCAGAAACCCGAAGTGCCTGATCATAAATCCACGAAAAAGACCGTAGCCGCCGCCATCTCCATCCCTAGATCGGGGGGATCTGAAGCTCTTCCTGGCACCCGGCCGGAGAGGGGAGATCATCCCGGAGTCCTTCTTCATCACCATGCCAGCCTCCGGAGTGATGCGTGACTACGGGTCCATACAGTAGCTAGATGGTTGTTTCTCCTCTTTTGTGCTATCATGTTTAGATCTTGTGAGCTCCGTTCATGATTAAGATCATCTATTTGTAATGCTACATGTTGTATTTGGGGGATCCGATGGATATTGAGTACTATGTCAGATTGATTATTGATTCTATCATGTCTATGTTATTTGTGATCTTGCATGCTCTCCGTTGCTAGTAGATGCTTTGGCCAAGTAGATGCTTGTAACTCCAAGAGGGAGTATTTATGCTCAATAGTAGGTTCATGCCTCTAGTATTCTGAGGAAGTGACAAAAATCTCTAAGGTTGTAGATGTGATGTTGCTACTAGGGAGAAAACAACAATCCTTTGTCTAAGGGCAATTGTATTATTTACTTTGCACACTTTGCTTAATGCAATTATCTGTTGCTTGCAACTTAATACTAGAAGGGGTTCGGATGATAACCTGAAGGTGGATTATTAGTCATAGATGCAATTGGATTACGGTCTATGTATCATGTTGGAATGCCCAAATAAATCTTGTAAAGATCAAGATGTCTAGTATATGAATTGTTATGCATTCTCAATCTGTCAATTGCCCCACTGTAATTTTTTCACCCAACATGTTATTTATCTTATGGAGAAAACATCTAGTGAACTGTGGACCCTGGTCCATTCCTTCCCATTGATATACCATCTACTATTTACTGTTTACTTTTTGCAATTACCACAAGCAATTACTATCTTTTCAGCAAACCGGTGAGATTGAAAACCTCACTGTAAGTTGGGGAAAAATATTGTGGTTGTGTTGTGCAGGTTCCAGGTTGCTAGCAACACCTTGGGAGATGTTTCCTTTCTCCTACTGGTTCGATAACCTTGGTTTCATAACTGAGGGAAACGTTTTGCTATGCTCATCATACCTTCCTCTTGGGGTTCCCAACGAGCTCTACACCATCTGAGCCATCACCTGGCATCTTCAGTAGAAGGTATGCATAGTGCAGTACTGCTAGGAATCTTACAAATGCCACACCCCTGAGGATGGTGTGGTATTGTGAGGGCCAGTCCACCACTTTGAACTCCACCCGCTCACTCCTGAAGTTTTTGGGCTTGCCGAAGATGGCGTCGAGCCATATTTTGCCTAGGGGGTATATGCCCTTCCCTGGGACGATGCCGTGGAACGTCGTTTCCGACGCCTCTCGACTACATAGCAGGATCTACATAGTTGTTCGTGTCCGAACATCAGGTTGATGCCGCTGCCGCCGTCCATGAAGACGCGGCTCATCTGAAACCCTCCGATCTAGGCCTCGAGTGTAGGGGTTCGTAGCATCGAAAAACAAAAAAATTCTACCGCATACACATAAACAAGCCAAGATATATCTAATAGATTGTAGCAACGAGTCGGTTAGAGTATTCACCCTCAAAGATTCCAAAGCGGTTAATGAGAGCAGATTCTCGTGGGTGATGTAGTCGTACACTTGCCGATCTCAAGATCGCGTAGACGATCCTTCCGGCACTGCGTTCCGGTAGCGCTTCCATAGTCGGTCACATGTTCGATACTCGATGAAGTCCTTTCTCTCCCTTGTTCCAGCAGGCAACAGAGGTTGTAGTTCTCTCCTCGCGATTCCGGCAGCACGACGGCGTGGTGTCGGAAGTAGAGGGAAGAGCCCGCAGGACTTCACCTAAGCCAGTGCAGGTTATGGTGGATCTAGTGTTTCCGGCGATCTAGGTTTAGAAGGCCTGAGAGGAGGAGGTGGAGTCGGCGGCGGCTAGGGAAACAGCGACGGACCGGTGGTGGCGCAAGGCGGCGGCGCGGCGACGACATGGCTTGGAGGTGGGGAGGGCTTGTTGTGGTGCTTTGGGGCAGCCCCTCCCCTCTATTTATGAGAGGGAGGGCAGTTTGGGAGAGGGTAGTTTGAATCCTTCCCCAAAACAAAGTTGGAGAGAAAGGAGGACTCTTTCCTTCTTCCACTAGGAAACCATTCTTCCAGTTTGACTTTTCAAACCTACCTTTCGACTTTCAATTTTGATATTTATTTCTCTCTCGTAAATTCCCAACCAAGTAACCTAGGACATGATCCAATCATTCCACTTAACCATGACACATTCATGAACCATTCCCCTTCTGGTCCGGTGAATCTTCTAGACCCTTCTAGAACCTCTCCGATGAAAACATCGGAATCATTCCCGAACTCCGGAATCGGACTTTCCTTATATGAATCTTATTCTCCGGACCATTCCGGATCTCCTCGTGATATCCCGGATCCCATCCGAGACTCCAAACAACATTCAGTTTCCCTACTTACATTCCATATCTACTAAGCAACATTGAATCCTTAAGCGTGTCTCCCTATGGTTCGTGAATTATGCGGACATGACCGAGACATTTCTCTAATCAATAACCAATAGAGGAATCTGGAAATTCATATGGCTCCCACATATTTTAACGATTAATTTGCGATCGAATGAACCACTTACATACGATACCAATTTCCCTATGTCTCATGATAGTTTACTTATCCGAGGTCTGATCGTCGGTATCTTTGCATACCTATTTCAACCTCGTTACCGATAAGTACTCTTTTCTCGTTCCCGTGATATGTGCCCTTGTGAGACAGTCACATGCTTGCAAGCTAATTGGATGACATTCCACCGAGAGGGCCCAGAGTATATCTATATGTCATATGGATGGACAAATCCCACTCTTAATCCATGTGCCTCAACACATACTTTTCGAACACTCAATGCCACCTTTATAGCCACCTAGTTACGGTGTGGTGTTTGATGTCATCAAAGCATCCTTCCGGTGATGGTGATTAGCATGAGCTCATGGTCGAAGGAATTAGGTTACTATGTATCAAAAAGCTTATAGCAAATGAACTATTGAAATGACTTTATCTTAATGCTACACTTACCTATAGGAGTATGTCCATCATACCATTCTCCTAATGATATGATCTTGTTTGTTAATAACATCTCAATGTTCATGATTGGAAACCACGATCCTCTGTCAACCAACAATCTAGTATTACAAAGAGGCTTTACCAGGGACTCTAATTTAGTTTACAAATCACACAAGTATTAATGTTTCCAGTTAATACTATTATAGCATGAATGTAAAAATTTATCATAAACACAAATATATAATAATAACCACTTTTATTATTGCCTCTAGGGCATATCCAACAGTCTCCCACTTGCACTAGAGTGAACTAATCTAGATTACATGGTAATATACCAAACACCCATGGCGGTTTGGTGCTGTTCATGTTTTGCCCTCGGGAGAGGTTTAGTTAACGGATCCGCCACATTCAGATATGTGTGTACTTTGCAAATCTTTATGTCACCATCTTGGACATGCTCTCGAATAGCGTGAAAACGCAGCTTGATATGCTTCAGCTTCTTGTGTGACCTTGGTTCTTGCGCATTGGCTATGGCGCTCATGTTATCACAATAGATAGACATTGGGTCCAGCGCACTTGGAACCACACCGAGCTCTGTAATGAACTCCTTCATCCATATCGCCTCTTGTGAAGCCTCCGAAGCAGAGCTGTATTCCGATTCAGTTGAAGATCTCACCACAACGCTTTGCTTTGCGCTCCTCCAGCTAACTGCTGCACCATTCAAAGTAAATACTTATCGAGATTGAGAATTAGAATCATCCGGATCGGTGTTCCAACTAGCATCGGTGTAACCATCAACAACGAGTTGTTCATCGCCTCCATAAGAAAGAACCATATCCTTAGTTCTTCTCAAGTACTTAACGATGTTTTTGACCGCTATCCAATGATCCACTCCTGGATCACTTTGATATCTGCTAGTCAAACTAACAGCATATGCAATGTCGGGTCTAGTACATAGCATGGCATACATAAGAGATCCTATGGCTGAGGCATAGGGAGTCTTACTCATTCTTTCTCTATCTTCTGCCGTTGCAGGACTTTGAGTTTTACTCAAGGTCATATTGGGCAACATGGGCAAGAACCCTTTCTTGCTATCTTCCATTCCAAACCTCTTTAGAACTTTGTCCAAATATGTACTCTGTGACAATGATATTAGGCGTCTCGATCTATCTCTATAAATCTTTATGCCTAATATGTAAGCTGCTTCGCCAAGATTTTTCATTGAAAAACTATTATTCAAATAATCCTTGACACTATTAAGAAGGTCTACGTCATTCCCAATCAACAATATGTCATCTACATATAGTATTAAGAATGCTACAGAGCTCCCACTCACTTTCTTGTAAATACAAGCTTCTCCATAAGTTTGTATAAAACCAAAGCTTTTGATTACCTTATCAAAACGTTGATTCCAACTCCGGGATGCTTGCTTCAATCCATAAATGGACCATTGAAGTTTGCATACCTTGTTAGCATCTTTAGGATCAACAAAACCTTTGGGTTGTACCATATACAACTCTTCATCAATGTCTCCATTGAGGAACGCCGTTTTGACATCCATCTACCATATCTCATAATCATAATATGCAGCGATTGCAAACAAAATCCTTACAGACTTTAGCTTCGCTACCGATGAGAAAGTCTCATCGTAGTAAACTCCTTGAATTTGTCGAAACCCTTTTGCGACAAGTCAAGCTTTATAGACAGTAACATTACCATCTGCATATGTTTTCTTCTTAAAAATCCATTTGTTCTCGACAGCCTTCCGGTCATCCGGTAAGTCCACCAAATTCCATACTTGGTTTTCGTACATGGATCCAATCTCGGATTTCATGGCTTCTTGCCATTTATTGGAATATAGGCTCATCATCGCTTCCTCATATGTTGTAGGGTCATCGGTGTTGTCCACCAACATGACACTCATAACGGGATCATACCAATCAGGAGTGGTATGAGTTCTCGTTGACCTGCGAGGTTCCGTAGTGACTTCAACCGAAGTTGCATGATCAACATCATTAGCTTCCTCTCTTATTGGTGTAGGCGCCACAGGAACCACTTCTAGTGATGTGCTACTCTCAAGTCAAGAGAAGGTTCAACAACCTCGTCGAGTTCTACTTTCCTTCCAGTCACTTCTTTCGAGAGAAACGCCTTCTCTAGAAAGGATCCATTCTTGGCAACGAATATTTTCCCTCGGATCTATGATAGAAGGTATACCCAATAGTTTCCTTCGGGTATCCTATGAAGATGCATTTTTTCGCTTTGGGTTCAAGCTTGTCGGGATGTAACTTCTTTACATAAGCTTCATAACCCCAAACTTTAAGGAACAACAATTTAGGTTTCTTCCCAAACCATAATTCATACGGTGTCGTTTCAAAGGATTTAGATGGTGCCCTATTTAAAGTGAATATGGCTGTTTCTAATGCATAACCCCAAAACGATAGTGGTAAATCTGTAAGTGACATCATAGAACGAACCATATCTAAGAGAGTTCGATTACGACGTTCGGACACACCATTAGATTGTGGTGTTCCCGGCGGTGACAATTGTGAAAGTATTCCGCATTTCTTCAAATGATTCAAGAAGTCCATCGGAATGGAGTTTCTTCATACACTTCACTCCAATATGACCAAGACGAGAGTGCCATATATAGGTCGAGTTATCACTCAATTTAAAACGTTTGGCTTCAATGTTGTTAATATGTGTATTACTACAATAGAGATTCAACAATAATATACCATCTATCAAAGGTGCATGTGCATAAAACATATTAATCATATAAATCGAATAACCATTATTTTCGGACTTAAACAAGTAACCGTCTCACAATAAACATGATCTGGATATAATGTTCATGCTCAACGTAGGCACCAAATAACAATTATTTAAGTATAAAACTAATCCCGATGGTAGATGAAGAGGTAGCGTGCCGACCGCGATCACATCAACCTTTGATCCATTTCCAACGCGCATCGTCACTTTGTTCTTTGCTAGTTTCCGTCTATTCTGCAACACCTGTTTCGAGTTACAAATATGAGCAACTGAACCAGTATCAAATACACAGGCACTACTACGATTACTAGTGAGATACACATCAATAACATGTATATCGGATATACCTTTCTTCTTGATGTTGTCGTTCTTCAAATCCGCCAAGTACTTAGGGCAATTCCGCTTCCAGTGACCTTCTCCCTTGCAGTAAAAGCACTCAGTATCAGGCTTAGGCCCAGTCTTGGTCTTCTTCGCCGGTGCGGTAACTTTCTTACCGTCCTTCTTGAAGTTTCCCTTTTTCTTAGACTTGCATTTCTTCTTGAATTTCGTCGTCTTATTGACCATCAACACTTGGTGCTCTTTCTTGATCTCCACTTCCGCAGACTTTAACATGGAGAAGAGTTTGGGCAACTAATACGCCCAATTTGCATCACCATTCTATATCATAATTTACCTTTGTTCAATGATATTTGTCTTATTATGAGGTATTACTTATGGTTTTTCATCTGTTTATGCATGTTGGATGATTCTTGGAGGATGGACTACCGGAGTGTGGATTCTGATGGAAAAGAGGACATTTCGGTGGAATTTCACGAAGATCAGAAAAATACTAGAAAAATATGGAAACATATTATTTTACGAGAAGACGAAGAAATCCAGAAGAAGGGACGAAGTGGGCCTCAGGGGTCCCACACACCCCCTAGGCGTGGGCCCACCTGATCCCGCGCCTAGGGAAGGTGTGGCCCACCTGCCTGGCCTCCGACATCGCCCCTTCGCCTATATCTTCCCTTTGAAACCCTAAGGCTCGGGGAGCGGCCACAGATAGATTTCCGCCGCCTCTGGGGGCAGAAAACACCGAGAGAGAAAGATCTCTCCGGCAGACAGATTTCTGCCGGGGGAATTCCTTCCCGAAGAGGGAAAACCGTCGCCATCAACACCATCATCAAGCTAGGCTTCATTGGGATCATCATCATCCACACCATCATCTCCACCAGCACCATCATCACCACTTCGTCCCGCTGTAACAATTGTGTTGGATATTGCTTTAGTTCTTAGGGGAAACTTTCCCGGTGTTGATTACTATTGTAGTTGATGCTTGTGAGTGGAACCATTGGATTATTGTTTATGTTCAGATTGTTATCCATTACCACATCATCTTTGATCTTGATCCATATGATATCTTGTGAGTAGTTCGTTTAGTTCTTGAGGACATGGGAGAAGTCATGTTGTTAGTAGTGAATCTGTGGTGAGTTATTATTCAATGGTTTAGTATTTAAGTTGTGGTGCTATTCTTCTAGTGGTGTCATGTGAACATCGACTACATGACACTTCACCATTTATAGGCCTAGGGGGATGCATTGTGTATTTGTCTACTAATCGCGGGGTTGCTGGAGTGATAGAAACCTGAACCCCCGTTAGGACACCTTTGCACAAAGGAGCGTAGGATCTTAGAGTTTAAGGTTGTGGTTAGATTTATATCTTAATTACTTTCCTATAGTTACGGATGTTTGTAGGGGTTTTAATCACAAGTATGTATTAGTCCTAGGAAGGGCGGTATGTTAGCATAGGTTCACCCACACAACACTTACAAACACCAGAGAAGAGTACTCAGCTATTTGAAGCAAAAGCACTTGACAGAATTCCCATGTGTCCTCGAGAACATTTGGTCCTTATAAGTATTTCCACCGGCTTGTCCTTTGCTAAGAAAGGATTGGGCCACTTGATCCGTTTGTTCGTTACTTATGTTACTTACTCTTTGTTTTGTTGCCTTGTCAGAAAACCACTAAAAATCCGTTTGCTAAGTATTCACAGGGATTTCCTGCTCCACACCACTGTTCAGCACCTTCTGCTCCTTGTTGGGATCAACACTCCTATTTATAGAAAGTACTATGATACACCCCCTATACTTGTGGGTCATCAAGACTATTTTCTGGCGCCGTTACCAGGGAGTGAAGCGCTATTGAAGAGTGGAACTGGTAAAGGAAACTTTTATTGTGAGTATTGCTCTTGTTACTGCTTGTTACTTTGTTTCCAATATGGATACCCCACTTGGTTTTCTGTTTAGGAAAACTACTACCACTGCTAGGGTAGTAGATGAACCACCTTTTGTGAGATAGATCCTTTTAAGATACCTACGAGTATTGTTAATCGTGTTATGGATAATTATTATTTTGGGGATGGAATTGTCCATCCTAGTGATCACTTGCTTTTTATCCATGAGTTATGTGGGTTGTTTAAGTGTGCAGGTATCACAAATGAACAGGTGAAGAAGAAGTTACTCTCCATATCCTTGAAAGGGAGAGCTGAAGAATGGTATAAGTTGCTGAAGAATGGACAATCCATGGAATGGGAGGAGATGGCATCTCTCTTTTACTCTAAATTTTATCCTCCCATTGAGATCCATAAGGATAGAAATCATATATATAACTTTTGTCATCTTGATGGAGAGAGTACTGCTCAAGCTTGGGGGAGATTGAAGTTACTAATGCTTAAATGTCCTATTCATGAACTCCCTAACAATATTATTCTCAATAACTTTTATGCTAGGCTTTCTCTTCATGATAGATGCTTCTTTTGCTGGATCATTCACACGTATGAAGGAAGAAGCTAAATGGGATCTATTAGACCGTATTCAAGAGAACATTGAAGCTTGGGAGAATGACAAAGGAAGAAAGTCAGGTATAAACTATGATTATGAATGCATTAAATTTTTTATGGAAACTGATATCTTATGTGATATTAGTAATGAGTTTGGTCTTGATTCCCAAAGTATTGCCAACTGTTTTAAGGCCTTTGCCTCTTACATTGAAATTCCCAAGAAGAAGTGAAATAAGTACCATGCTCCATATAAAGATGTTGTTAGTCATGTTCCTATTAGAAGTACTCAAGTTTGTACTACTAATCATATTATGCCTGAACCTCATGTTGAGAAAATGCCTTTCCCAGCTAAGGTAAAGGAGTATTCTATAATTATTAGTGCAAATAACAAAGGTACAATGAAAACCGTGGAGCCTGGTAAGCATTTGAGTGATGAACCTGTGGTAGCTATTGTGAAAGACATTGTCACTAGAAATATAGAGGATGAGCACATTGTCTTCTAAGAAGCGTCTAATATTATTTCTCATCCTAGTAAGGCTAGAAAAGCTAGTGTTCCTGTGCTTTCTGTTAAAATTGGTGATCATTGCTACTATGGTTTATGTGATATTGGTGCTAGTTCTAGTGATATTCCTTATGAGATTTACAGGGAAATTATGCATGATATTGGTCCTTGTGAGCTTGAGGACATTGATGTTGTTATTCACCTTGCTAACAAGGATACCATTTGCCTCATTGGCATCGTAAGAGATGTGGAGGTTCTTTGTGGTAAGATTAAATATCCTGCTGATTTTCTAGTGCTTAATTCAGCAGCTAGCAAAATTTGTCCTATCATTTTTGGTAGACCTTTCTTAAACACTTGTGGAGATATTATTGATTGTAAGAAGGAAAAAGTTTTAACTAAGTTTGATGGAGATTCTTATGAGTTTAACTTTTCCAAATTTGCTAAAGCTCCTTGTGAAAATAGCTTGCCTAATAAAGATTTCAGGATGGAACAACTTGCTTCTATTGATCCAGTCTATGACCTTGGACCTCTTTTTGGTGACTGTAAGTATGTTTATTCTGATGATAAAGTTGTTTCCAGTGACAGTTATATTTTCAACTTTATTCAAAGTGCTACTGAAAGTTATTATGAGAGAGGGAAACACGGTTTTATGCATCTCTATAATGTTAAGTTTCCCCGTTTTATGTTGAAAGCTTTAAAGTTGCATCTGTTTTGTCTTCCTATGCTAGTAGATTTTTGTTTCAACAATTTGTTTTCTCATGATACCCCCATGCATAGGAAGTGGGTTAGACTCAAGTGTGTTAGTTATTTGCTTCTTGATTCTCTCTTTCACTTCAGATATATATATCCTATGTGAGCATCTTTGGAAGTTTCAAGCCTAACTTAAAGGCTTAAAGAAACGTACTTGTTGGGAGATAACCCAAGAGTTTGGTCGAGTCTTGGAAGTTATTACCTCTGTAATAACCGCTCCTTATCTTTTTTGTTTTGGTTTTTGTTTCAAGTTCCACTACTTTTGTGAAGTAGAGGAGTTGTGAAAAGTTGCTGTCCTGGGACAGATTTTTGTGCTGTATTGTAAAAATTTGTGAGGAATCTCAGTACTTCGGATGGAGCTGCATTTGTTTGAGCTTGTTATCCAAGTTGTTACCCAACTTTCATCAGTTCTGCACTTTCTGATTTGAGCAACATAAGATCTTCGAAAAAATCAATCTTTACATGCTATCTGTTTTGATAGATTTCTGCCATCATTTGCATTTGCCTCTTACAGAAGCTTTTGTTTTGATGGGTTTTCAGTTGAAGTGTGTGCCCAAAGGTTATTGCTTTTCCTTACACTAATGTTGTCATTGAGTTTGTGCAAAAGTTTTGTATGAAGGAAATTCTCAGGAGAAAGAGAGAAGGAATCTGCAAAGTTCGTCTTTGAATAGGTAAAAGTGGTGAAAACAGAAGGTTCGTGAAACCCTAATCTTTTTATATTTTTGATGTTTTTAATACATAAGGGAAGTTACGAGACGGAACTGAAGAGGAAACGGAGCCCGGGGTGGACAGACCCACCCCAGGCATGGGCCCAGCCTGGCCACGCCTAAGGGGGGTGTTCCACCCCCAAGCTCCGACTCCGCCTCGTTTCTATGTCAAAACCTTCCTTATGCATTGAATATTTGTAATATATAACCCCCCCGGATCCCCCGAGGTTCGTGCATCGTGTTCTCGTCGTGTTTTCGTTTCAATCTGTTTCTTTCAGGAAATCTTCTCAAGTTTAGAGCACCATGGCCTCCGCCAACGACAAAGGAAGGAGCCCGAGAAAGAAGAACATCAAGTCCCTAAGGAGGAAGAGATTTCAGTAGGGTATGAAGGTGACATGGAGGAGGACAAGCAAACGGACACTCGCGCTACCGTCGCAAGCATTGGTTTGGTGGCACGACCTACCAAGCTTAAGAGGACAGCACGGATGTCTACAGGAGGGAAATCTCGATGCCATACTCTCTCTCCAAGATCATCTCCTCCATGTAACAAGAGACCCTTTCATACACTTATACATGAATATCAATATCAATATCAACATGTGGGCAAAGGGAATTTTCCCTCGGTTTGGGATATGCCTCGTTCTAACAATGCAGAGAAAGACCATGCTAAGGATGAAGAGTGGGGAAAGAATAACAAGAACTGGGATTCTCGGACTGACATGATCATGAACCGTATAGAGCAAAACTTGGAGCTAATCCGTACTCTTACTTTTGAGTTCTAGGAGTTGAAGAAACTTATTGAGGATCTTATCAAGAGAACACCACCACCTAAGGAGTAATTCATCATCAGGTTTGGCATCCCCTTGGATTGTTTCAAGCTTCGGGGAGTGTCGCGGTATCACCACCATTATCTTTTATCTTTTACCTTTTTAGTGGATTCATATCTGTGGTAGAGAGGTTATCTTATAGTTTGGTTTGCATGTGGAAGTATCTCTCCTCTAGTTGATTATCTATGTATCTGTCACATCCCAAAATTTTCCAAATTTTGAAATGTGAAAAATAAATAAACAAAATAAATAATTGTTGAAATTTAGGGTGAAAAGAAACTTTTTGATTCCAATTGGAAACATCAAAACCTATGTTGATCAAATAAAATCCTAGAAGGATTTAAAAATATAAACAAATAATAAATAAAGTTATAAAAGTTGGAATCACCATTTTTGGATCTTTAAATAAAAAGATATGGTTTTTATAAGCAAAGGTAGAAATAATAAATAAGGACTATTTTTAAAGAGACAAATTAAATCTTGTCCAAGCAATTGAAAATAAATATTTTTTGTTTAATAAAAAAAGTAAAGATTATTTAAATAAAATCATGAGGATTTATTAATATCCAATTTTATTTAAGTTTAGGTTTTTTCCATTTTAAATAAACATTAAAACTTATTAAAGTATTTTAAATAAAAATTCAAAGTGTTTTATTTTTCAAATAAAACCTACTGAAAAGGTTTGGGTAAAATTTAGAATTCAAATAGAGTTTTAAACATATTTGAATCCTATTTGAAATAAAGACTAATGTCTATTTATTTATTTTTAATAAAAAAATAAACCCAAAAATTAATTATTCTATATTTGCTTTTAGATTATGCTAATAAACAGTATTAAACTCAACACAAAGTTTGGTGGAGGTTTGAATTCAAATGGATTTTGAATTGTTTGAATTAAAATCAAAACAGAAATTCAAGATAGAAAAAGGAAAAGCATTCAGTATAAAAAAATGAAACTAACTCAACCCACTAACAACCCAGCCCAGCAGGCCCAGCGATGCAGCCCATCTCCTCCCCTCTGGCGAACTGTTCTCCACTCAAAAACGAACCCGCTAAGTCACTGAGCTGCGGACCCCACTCTCTCCCTCTCTCTCGCAGACAGCGCGGCCCCACGCTGTCAGCCTTCTTTCCCACCCGTGTCGGCCCCGTTTCCCCCTTGCTCATCGCCGTTCTGCTGCGAATCAATTCGCGTTAATACGCGTTGATGGCTGAGTTATTCTCGCCAGCGACCACGCACACTTAAGCGCCTCCCTCCCCTCTTCCGTTTTCCCCCAGACACCGCCTCCCCTCTGCCTCTAGGCTGCCCCAATTTCGAGCTCGAGCACCACTGCCCCGACGAGCTTCTTCGGCCGATTCGGGCGCCGTCCGACCACCCCTCGCCCCCAGAGCACACGAGCTTTCTCCCCCTCTTCTTACGCATCTTCCAGCACCATCCCCACACCCACGCGAGCACCGTAGCCTCGGCAACCTCAACATCAGAGTGTCGCCGCCTCCTTCCTCGACTCCGGCGAGATACCCCGGTGAGCATAGACCGCCCCTGTTTCCCCCGTTGATACTCCTATGATCTACGCACTCGACCGCGTCTAACCATACCTTTCTATTGCCTTCGGGTGGCCTGCAGCCTCGCCAACAACGACAACCAGAAGCACCCGACGCTGCCAAAAGCTCCGGTGAGCAATTCCTCGGGAACCAGAGCGCCCCTCGATGAACTGACCACACCTTGAGCTTCGCCGCACTCCCACGAGCACGGTGAGCATCCTCTCCCTCTCCCGCGCGACCTAGTTCGCCGGCAAGCTCACTGGCCGAGCACGCACCGCCGTCCGCTACCGCTAGCGCCGCCCAGTTATGGTCTGGCTGCTGTGAACCATTGGATCTTGATCTGGTGGCTACGATAGATTCACTTAGCGAAAAGGTATGGTGCAATCTGAGCCGTGCAATGTGTTTTAAATCCAACAGCCCACAGAGCGCGATCCAGCTGAAGCGGTACCGTCCAATAGGATAGCGCCACGTGTACAGAGTTTGGTTTAAAATAGAAATTTGATCTATTAGATATGCAAACTTGCAAAATTCATAACTTTTAATCTACACTTCCAAATTTTGCAAATTTTATATCAATGGAATCATAAGGACAAGTACTTTGCAACCATGCACTTTGTTTAATGTTTTGCTTCTGTAAAATTGGTTGAATTTGCAGAAACTTGTGTAGGCATAATTTGAATATAAAAATTGTTCTAGAAATATTTTTAAGGTGAAATCTTCTCTAAGTGGTTTGTTTTGAACCTACTGGCCATAGGAACCAACTTATGGATTTAAAATGTATTTTGTGAATTTAAGGAATAAATATTTGAATTAGAACATTCTAGTCATATAAAAATATTGTTTATGTGTTAGAAATACTTTTTGAGTAAAATCTTTGGGAAATGATTTGAATTAAAACTCTCTAACCCTAAACACCAAGTTTTGAGATTTAAAATATATTTGATGAACCCTATAAAATTATTACTTTGCAAAAAGGCATTTTCAACAACATAAAATATGACTTTGGTATAAAATTGGTTTATGGGGTGAAACCTTTTGCAAATAGTTTTACCACCTTTGAAAATGACCCATATGAACTTTAAAATGTTTAGAACCTAGTAGAAACCAGTTTTCCAAATAAAACCATCTATTGCATGCTTGCATGCAATACCTTGTTTTTATTATTTTATGTGTGGTAAATTATTTGAATGCTAGTTGAATATATGTCTGCTTGATTGAATTGTAGTGAAGTTAGAAGAGTGTGATATTTGCAAGATCAAGAAGTGAACCAATATTCCCTACTAAAAAGGCAAGTGGCACTATCATCCATGTCCTACTATTTTCACTACACTTAGTGGTATTTTTGTAGTATGCACGATAGGTCTACTATGTTACTATGCTATGTCCTATTAGGAAATCCTTTATATCTCCCTTAGTGAAAACATCATAGTTGTAGTATGCTTAGCCCTGCAATAGACTTGGGATGGAATACATGATATGATTATATAAAGTGTTGGAAAAATATATGTTTTATATAATAAAACAAGTACTCAATGAACCACCTGGGTGGAAAGAGGATACTCAATTTTGGACAAGGTGGCAACAAAGGGAACCATGTTTATATGGCTATATTTTTGTATGTGCACTAGAAGAAAACCACCCAGGTACTTAGAGATTGAACATGTTTCTCGTACAATGGCTTCCGTGTACAGCCACATGCTAAATGGGCTCTGGCTTAGTCAACTACATAGTGGAAGACCCTTGCATTGGCATCTTAAGGTTAACTAGAATTGTGTATTGGAAACATATCCTTACATTGGTGCCTGGTAGACAAGCTAGCACTGTGTATTGGGAGGACTTCTATGGAAAGACTTTATCACATTATCGATCTGCCGGTACTCCATTTGGTGTGTACTTATCCAGCGGCCACTGGTGGCGTCAAGACGAGATTGTGTCATGTGGGTAAAGTGTACAACTTCTGCAGAAGATCAAATTCTAAGTACTTAGCCGTGTCCCCGGTTACGGACAACTCTGAGCAACTAAGGCCTGAAGCTATGGAAGATATCGACATTACAATTTCTCAAAGTAAAACTTGATGGTGGAAACAAGGGACTAGAAGCACTTGGAGTTTTCCAAAGAGTTCAGAAAGATTTGTCAAAAGATCAAAACTATTTTGAAAAGATAGGATAAAACTATATTGCTTTATGCAAATGAGCCTAAACCCTACTTAGCCAAATATGCATGTAATGATAGGATCCACTTATTTCTACATAGTAGTGAAACTTGCCAATACAATTCAAATGTATTGACCCTTGTGGCTATAACTTATAATGTTGCAGGTTTGTTTGATGTTAGTGAAGTGTGTTGATTAGGATTACAAGTCTACAACTAACATGATTGCCTGTGGCACTTTGAAGATGAAGGACTCCATGCTATAGTTATTTCTGCTGCATTGTAATGAGATAGCCAAATGAGCTATGTAAGATGTAATGAATTATTTTATTCCTGGTTATAAAGTTGTATTATGACCTTTGTTTCTTGATATTACATTTTAACTGTGGATGCTAGCTATTGATCCAGGGACTAGCATTGTAAACACAGGGATCTCTACCTTATTAAAGGTTGGGACCTCTACAGTATCCCTTGGTGTGAGTGCCTTTATTTGAATATTAATGAGAAGTCTCATTTTTTACTTTTTGCACTTCTTATTTTTAGTTTGCAATCTCTATTATATGCTAGATATTGTTGATCAGTATGGGCACCACTTTTGGATCATCAAGTGGATCTAAATTGGTTTTGGAAAAACGAGTTCTGGTCAGTGGCATTAGTTTGAAAGAAAAAGAAAGAAAGAAAAAGCTTACAAGTATTTGGTATCATTTGTTTTCTTTCTTGTTGGCTCATAAGCTTAGTATTCTTTATTTAAGATTCTTTTGTGTCTTCAAGGAAGATTGCATGTTTGGATTTATTACTTGTATGTTTGCTTGTTTCTTTCAACTCTCTTTCTTGCTACATATCCTTGCTAGCCAAAAACCTGTTTTGAGAAGGCATACTTCTCATGTTTCCAAAATCCTTTGAACCCAAAACTTTTACCACTTGTGTCCACCATATCTACCTAGTAGCTTTTGCTATTCCTAGCAAATTCTCAAGCTTCATCTACCTTTCAAATCAAAAAGTATTTTGTTATGTGAAAACTAGTTAGTAAATCTCTCACAAACTTGATGGCACACCTTATTTACTTGCCCCTAATAAACTTGAACCATTGTGAACATCGAAGTTGTATATGCTTGCATCTAAACGTTGGAATTAGTAGAACCGTGCTGCCACGGGGAACGTTTTCAACATTGCACTTGTACTCTGTACACAGTTGATATCGTGCTCTTTTTGTCTATGGATGTCAACGGTGTGAAAGAAAGAGGGAACTTGTAAGTCCATGGAGTTTGTATTCTGTGTTATAGAAACGCCTGGGCCGCTAGCCTAAGCCATACTTAATCATGGTGGAAACTTGCAGCATCACCATAGTGAGTCATCTATGAAGCATCCTCAATAAAAATCTATACACATAGTAAATAAAAAGATTGCTGAGATGCTCATTGTCTGCTTGCCTTGTCATTTTGGTTATGGGAAAGCTCCTGTACCATGTGCAAGGGGTACCCCGTTGGCGGTTCTCAATGATATGCAAATACTTATGCATGAGGAGTGGCCCTCATATTCAAGGGACATGAGATTGCCAGCTTATATTTCGTCAAGCATATACTCCATCTTTGTTCACTTTAACCTTAATCATCTCAATATGCTTATGATAGGGGCAATGAGGGCTCAAAGCTAGTAAGTACCATAATATTTTGGAAGCTCTTTATGACTTGTAATCCCTGCTACCCTCTAAGAAGTGACCTTTCTCCTAGTTACTAGTCGAGTCAGTAAACCTACTTCCTCTCCATCTCCAGCAAGCATTTGAGTTGTTGAGTTTCAAGCATTCATATGGTGATTTATTCAATCATGTTCTTTATCTTCCTTGTTTACACAAAACTCTTATCTAATGAGTATTACTTTGAAATCCTTCACTTGTGAAAAAACTTTTTGAGCAAAGAGTGCTCCTGTTTTGAAACTTCTACAAAAATATTTTGTGAAACTGTTTGCCAGGTGTTCTCTGACCAAGAACAAGTTTGCCAATTCCAATTGTGATTCATCTTTATGCATCTCTACTGTGACTCTGTACTTGGTTGCAAGCTAAGTTATATAATGGTGAGTTGCTTTCTTCTATGAGTTATGAAATGGTAAGTTTGATGCTTCTTGTTCGTATTATTTTATCGACACTTCACTCCATAAACCTATGGACATGTTTACTGAGATCACTATTCGCTTAGGGACAAGCGAAGTCTAAGCTTGGGGGAGTTGATACGCCCAATTTGCATCACCATTCTATATCATAATTTACCTCTATTCAATGATATTTGTCTTATTATGAGGTATTACTTATGGATTTTCATCTGTTTATGCATGTTGGATGATTCTTTGAGGATGGACTGCTGGAGTCTAGATTCTGATGGAAAGAGGCGTTTGATTGCAATTTGTGAAGATCAGAAAATACCAGAAAAATATGGAAACATATTATTTTAGGAAGACGGAAGGAGGGACGAAGTGGGGCCTCAGGGGGCCCACACCCCCTAGGCACGGGCCCACCTAACCCCGCGCCTAGGGCAGGTGTGGCCCACCTGCCCGACCTCCGACTCCACCCCTTCGCCTATATCTTCCCTTCGAAACCCTAAGGCTCGGGGAGCGACCACAGATAGATATCCGCCGCCTCTAGGGGCAGAAAACACCAAGAGAGAAAGATCTCTCTGGCAGACAGATTTCTGTCAAGGGAATTCCTTCCCAGAGAGGGGAGACCGTCGCCATCAACACCATCATCAAGCTAGTCTTCATCGAGATCATCATCACCATCCACATCATCATCTCCACCAGCACCATCATCACCACTCCATCCCGCTATTACAATTGTGTTGGATATTGCTTTAGTTCTTAGGGGAAACTTTCCCGGTGTTGATTACTATTGTAGTTGATGCTTGTGAGTGGAACCATTGGATTATTGTTTATGTTCAGATTGTTATCCATTACCATATCATCTTTGATCTTGATCCATATGATGTCTTGTGAGTATTTCGTTTAGTTCTTGAGGACATGGGAGAAGTCATGTTGTTAGTAGTGAATCTGTGGTGAGTTATTATTCAATGGTTTACTATTTAAGTTTTGGTGCTATTCTTCTAGTGGTGTCATGTGAACGTCGACTACATGATACTTCACCATTTATGGGCCTAGGGGGTGCATTGTGTATTTGGCTACTAATCGCGGGGTTGCTGGAGTGACAGAAACCTGAACCCCCGTTAGGACACCTTTTCACAAGGGAGCGTAGGATCTCAGAGTTTAAGGCTGTGGTTAGGTTTATATCTTAATTACTTTCCTGTAGTTATGGATGTTTGTAGGGGGTTTAATCACAAGTATGTATTAGTCCTAGGAAGGGCAGTATGTCAGCACAGGTTCACCCACACAGCACTTACAAACACCAGAGAAGAGTACTCAGCTATTTGAAGCGAAAGCACTTGACAGAATTTCCATGTGTCCTCAAGAACGTTTGGTCCTTATAAGTATCTCTACCGGCTTGTCCTTTGCTAAGAAAGGATTGGGCCACTTGCTCTGTTTGTTCGTTACTTCTGTTACTTGCTCTTTGTTTTGTTGCCTTGTCAGAAAACCACTAAAAAATCATTTGCTAAGTATTCACAGGGATTTCCTGCTCCACACCCCTGTTCAGCACCTTCTGCTCCTCGTTGGGATCGACACTCCTATTTATCAAAAGTACTACGATACACCCCCTATACTTGTGGGTCATCAGCAACGACTTGTTCATGTTTTGCATATTGTAGTTCATCACAAAGTTCTTGTAACTTGGTGGTAGTGATTGGAGGACACAGTGAATCCCCAAAGCATTAGGAATCACTATACCCAAGCTTTGAAGCTTGCTTGCGTGCCCAGACATCTTAAGTACGTGCTCACTAATGGAGCTTTCCTCTTCCATCTTGCAGTTAAAGAACTTTTCAGAAGCCTCATAACTCTCAACTGCCGCATGAGCCTCAAATATCATTTTGAGTTCACGGACAATATCATGTGGGTCATGGTTCTCAAACCTTTTCTGAAGATCTGATTCCAAACCATACAAGATAGCACACTAAACTGTGGAGTACTGATTCTTTCGAGTGAGGAAAACATTCTTCACCTCATCGGTAGCATCATCTACAGGTGGGTCACCCAGCGGTGCATCTAGCACATAGGTCAAATTATCAGCATTGAGGACAATCTTCAAATTGTGGATCCAATCCGCGAAGTTGCTTCCATTGTTTTTTCAACTTTTCTTTCTCTAGGAACGCATTAAAATTGACGGTAGGGGACGCCATTGATCTACAACATATTTGCAATAGTTTAGACTAAGTTTATGACAAATTGAGTTCTAATTAATAGTTAAATTAATCTAGGTGAACTCCCACTCAAAACAATATCCCTCACATTGTTTTAGTGATCACACGAACCAAAACCACCACATCAAAACCGATCATCACGAGAGTTGATGTAGCTTCAATGGCGAACAATCAACATGTTCATCATATCTACTATATGACTCATGATTTACCTTTCGGTGATTCATATTCTGAGATCATGTCTGTACATGCTAGGCTCGTCAAGATCAAACCATAGCTTCCGCATGAGCAAATCTGCTTTCTCCCGTTGTATACACTCGCATAATCTCTCACACCCGATCATCATGTGGTGCTTCGAAACAATGAGCTTTAGCAACGGTGCCTACTAAGGATGAACACTTTATAACTTGAAATTTTTGTGAGAGGCATCATCTTATAATGCTACCGTCATGAACTAAGCAATACAAGATGCATAAAAGGATTAACATCACATGAAATTCATAATATGTGATATGATATGGAATTTTCTTGTGCTTCTGATCTCCATCTTCAAGCACGAACATGATCTCCATCATCACCGGCATTGCGTCAAGGTCAATGGCGCCGCTCCATGGTTGTCGTCCACCAGAATCAACTATTACAACTACTTTGAATAAGAGACACGCAGGTCTTAACGAAATTAAAAAGACAACCATATGGCTCCTGCCGGTTGCCGACTTACAATAAGGAACATTGTATACATCATATATAATCACAATCATGGACATATCACATCACAGGACACCCCTGCAAAACAAAGTTAGACGCCTCTAATTTTCTTTGCATATTTTACGTGGTTTGGGGCTTTCAATAAGTGTCGTTCTAACTTACGAACAAGAACCACAGTGTTGATGCTTGAACTATCAAGTTCTCGTTGTAAATTGAATCTATACTATGATGGGAGAGACAGGCACCCGCAAAGCCACTTATGCAATACAAGTTGCATGTTGAGCATGGAGCATGTCTCATGAATGATGCCATGTAAGGTTATCCTGGGCCGCTTCATCCCATCATACCGCAAGATGCAAAGTACACAAAAAGCAATTTATAATAAAAGCACCACCGCCCACAATGGCCATTGTGTTCTACTCGTGCAACAAATCTACATATAGACACAGCTCTAATACCACTGTAGGGTTTCGTAGCATGGAAAACAAAAAATTCTACCGCATGCACACAAACAAGCCAAGATCTATCTACTAGATTCTAGCAACGAGTCGATTAGAGTACTCACCCTCGAAGATTCCAAAGCAGTTAACAAGATCTATCTACTAGTAAGTGCTCACCATCTCTTGGAGGGTGAGGCGTCCTGTTGCCTGCTGCCGTCTTGAAGAATGTCGGAGAAGCGTGCCACGGTCCAGTCCTTCCACGAAGTGATACAGAGCGTTATCATCAGGGTAGTGGGCTAGGTTAGCTCGTATGCGGAGCCACCTGACCAGGTAATCGCGGGGGTTTTCGCCCTCTCTCTGAACGCAGCGCGCCAGATCGAAGATGGTAACCACGCCGACGAACTTGGATCTCTGCTGTCCAAACGCACGGACTAAACCGGTGGATTTGCAGTGATATTCCACCTTTATATCCTGCACAGGGGCGGTTTGGGTGGGCCTTGAATTTTTCCGATCTTTGCCGGCAAGCTCCAAAGAGAGATCCGACATCGATCCTTCCGCGAACGTATCTTGCCTGTAGGCGGTCCGTGCGGGTCTTGATGCTCCTCTGACTCCCAGGGAACTAGTGCCCGAGTCGGTTTTGCCGATGAAGAGGTGGATGTCTCCGATAGGAACGATCGAACACCGCGTAGGGTTTGTCTTCGTCGGGATCCAGAACTCATCGGGAGGGACGATCGGAACGTTGGTGGAGAAGAGAACACGGCCAATGGCTACGGTTTCGCCGATTCCCGCGAAGATCTTGGTCCTCGCCCGCTGAAGAGCCTAAAGCGCCTCTTGCCCCACGGTGGGCGCCAACTGTCATGGTATTGCCGACGAGTACGCCATGGAGGGGTCCTCACAGTGCGTGTTTAGAGACATGGGGTAAGGCAAACGGTTGACGGGTACGAGGTAACACAGCTTACCCAGGTTCAGATCCCACAACGGCGGTGGAATCCTACTCCTGCTATAAATCACTATAAGGGCAATACGCCGAGTTGCAGAGATAGGTTCGCTGTGCGAGGTTGTCTGAATTGATTCCATAAAGGCTCCCATAGGCCCGACTTATATAGTCGCCAGGTCCTAGGGTTACAGGGAGAAGTCCTAGCCGGACAGGTTATAGAGTCCTACACCGTCTATTACTAGTCTTGTGTATCTTGCACTCCAAGGCTCCGGGTACGCTGGTGACTCCACCGTAGCCTTCCTTTATCTGGCATGGGCCTCCCTTCTGGATCCACCTAACTGGGCCGCCCAGCAGGCCATAGGCCATGCTACCGACTATGGGCCACCCAGGTTAGTTGGATAAGAGACATGCTATAAGGATACCCATATAGCATATCCCCAACAAGCAGATTCTCGTGGGTGATGTAGTCATACACTTGTCGATCTCAAGATCGTGTAGACGATCCTTCCGTTTGGTGTTTGGCGGCGCTTCGATGGGTCACACGTTCGACTTTCGATGAATACTGTAGTGACCTCGGATCAAGTAAGATCCTAAGTCCCTGTGAATAACATGCTAGTCCCTGGATCAATAGCTAGCACTCACAGTCGATGAAATATCATGTAAAACACAAGTCTTTATTACATGAATCGAGTAATCCAGAGTTTACATTATTACAACAGAAGTGATATAAATACAACTTGGAGTCCCATCAATGCCACAGGCAGGTTGAGTGAAGACCCGTGATCCTAGCGCACCTTTCAACGATCTCCAAAATTCTGCACATGAAACGTGCAGCCAACAAGTTGGGTCAATACTTGGAATGTATTGGCAAATTACACCAAGGAGAGAAAAGATTATCTCTACATGCAAGGCTGGTATAGGCTGTAGAGTTCATTTGCTCAAAGCTAGTTTTCTTAAGTAGAGAGAAGAAGAGAGGACTGTCCTACTTTGTAAACATTTGCTTAGATAAAATAAGGTCGAGTGGCACACGAGGATATTACGCACCAAGTGTCCAAACAACCAAACACTTGGATATTACGCACCAAGCGTCACTTGGATATTACACACCAAGTTCCTAAATTCCCACCCATTAGCGATATTACGCACGCCATGGGGTTTCAAAACTTTGTTTCAGAAAAGAGAGAGGAAGATCCTTCAGAGGCTCCATCCTTCAGACTCTCATTGTTGTTCTGTTAGAACACGGCTGATCGATCAGATTGCAATACTCTCGAGAGTTTGTGCACTTTACCCACAATCCACGATCAAGTCCTTTTACAAACAAGACCATGGCGAGGCTTTCCCTTAGTAGCCCCTCTACCTTCCGGATCCAACCGTGCCAAGAACCTCCAAATGTTGGTACCCAGGTGAGGTTTCCCACTAAGTACTAAGCCAAGACAGAGCCCATAATGTATTGTGGTTGCCTTTGGAAGCTTCAATTCAAACATGGCAGACTTCTTTGATTCCTGGGCGGCCGTCCTCCACCAAAATCTCACTCGTTGACCCGACAACCATTCCGCCCAGAAGAAAACTTAGTTTTATTTTGAAGTGGATTTGAGAAGAAAAGTTTGCTCAAGAGAGCCTTTATACTTAGAAAAATTCATTGTCTTTCGAACCCCCCAACGGTACTTTGTATATATAGCATAGCAAGCAATACTTAGCAAAAACAGGGGTAACCTATTAGGATGGGAAATCCTAAGTATAGAGATACTCATGGCATACTACAAAATCATCGCACTTGCAAAATAATACTAAGAGGAAAATCTACTAGAACATCCTACACATGCATACTACAGAATTTTGAAGATCACATGCATAGAATCAAAACTGGGACAAAATTATGAACAAGTGGTGTAACTTGCCTTATGTTGATAATATGGGTGTTGATTGTATTTCTCCGCAGCAATCGCACTCTCCGAACAATCTAATACGAGGATAAGGTAGTTCCAATCAAAACAATTGCAAACATAGCAAACACAACAAGGATGATCGAAAACATGCATGATGATTTAACATGACACAATGGTTATAATTAGTTTTATGAACATTAATATATCATATGATGCATGTATGAGTTCATTTAATGCAATAGGGTACTTGTTATTAATGATTACTTGCCAATATAAGGGTTTTGATAGTTCTGTTGTAACGCCTGTTCTAACTGTAGAATTAAATTTGTTTCTTGGGTTTACTGGATAGAGGACGTTAATACGAACCAGTAGGCGTTGGATTCACCCTAATTGGAGTTATAGATCTTTTTATATGATTTAAATAGTGTTTAATGGGTTTTAAATGATTCATACAGTTTCTGTGGCCTAAAAATCAAACTAAAATTATATCTGCAATCTCCACGGAATTGTGATTTCAGGGACATATTATTTGTAATTTTCTGAATAGTATTTATTTTTTTATGAATTTATTACTCTAAATAGGCCATTAAACCATTTATTTAATTGCTGCGAAACCTTATAGTATTTTACTGAACCATTTGGATATTGATGATCTACATGGAACCAGCTTTCTATTGGTATATTATTTATATTTTTGTGACAAGCAATTAATTTACTATGAATTTAATAATTTATAAAGCCATTAAAACTAATTAAATTGCTACGGGTTAAGTAATCAGCAAAGGCTAGATCCAACCATATATTCTTAAAGTACATTATAGTAGCTTCAATTTGATATATTATTCATATTTTTCAGAGTTACAGATAATTTCTTATGGATTTATTAACCTAAAAGACCATTAAAACTAATTAAATTACTGCAGTAACCACGTACAGTAAAAGTTGGATCTATTCTGATAAGATGATTCTACGTGAAATTATCTTCAATTTGATATATTATACGCAATTTTTTGACATGGTATAAATTTCTAATGAATTTTACAAGTTAGATCTATAATATACAATTTTAAATTCGAACGGAATATTCCAGGGAATATTCCGCAGACTGGACAGGTTGACTTTGCATGCTGACTGGGACTAGATGTTGACCTTACGTTGATGTGGTGTTGATGATGAAGATGACCGGGATGACGACATGGCACGCACTGATTTGATTGGATCTCGACCGTCTGGATAGGATCCGGTGGCTAGAAGAAGAGATTGTCCCGATTTTGGCTCAGAATAGACAAGAAATAGATCTGTGTTAGAGAGACAAATCCGTAGGTCAAATTGAAAAACTCAGAACATGAAAGTTGTGGGTAATCATTATTCCTACCTTCTCACCAAAGGAATTTGGATTTGAAGAAACGAGCGCGAGTAGATCTTGGATTTACACTGTAAGATCTGAAATATTGCGATACGAAATTCTCTGGCTGTGGTAGATGAAAAGAGGTGAGGTTTGTCGGGATTGAAAGATTTCGACGATTCCTACAACTTTCGTTTTTTGACCGAAGGCAAATGACGAAGTCTAGATGGGTTAAAAAGCGAAATAAGGTTCGGGCATATGTAGATTCGGGATTTCGAGAATAGAAACTCGTACAGCCGTGGCTCCACGAGTTTATATGGAGGTTTAGGATGGTTTAGAGATAGGCCTTGGAGTAGAGAACAAGTAGAAACAAACGGAAGTCGATTCGGAGTTGTAGATATAAAGTTATAGCAGTTTGAGTAGAGATAGGTTTAACAAAACAGATTTTGCACGCTTTTTGGAGCAAACCGATCGATCCCGTACGCGTGGCCTGCCCGGCTGGCTCGGTCCGGTCGGACCGGGTGGGCTGCACGTTTTTTTTTAATACTTGTTTCTCTCATATCTTTTGCATACGAACTCCAAATGACATGATTCTTGTTTTTAAATTTTTATAAAATCGAATAGATCATTATAGGATCAAATTGTAATCTTTTTACTAGTTTGGAAGTAGTGGATTTATAAATACTTGTATATTTCATTTTATTTATATCTTTATGTGTTTGTATTTGTTCCATAACTTTTTCATACTAGCTCCAAATGAGCTCAATTTTGTTTCTAAAATTTTGTAATATTAATTGGATCCTTTTAGGCTATAATTTAGCAATAATCGTTGTCTTAGCAATAGTGGGTTTTAAAAAGTCAATTTAGTTACCCTTAGGAACATTTGGGCGAATCAACTATAGGATTTAGATACCAGGATTTGGATTCAGTTTGTGAGAACTTTGCATGGATGAAATGCTTATGAATGCTTCATGAGTTTCATTTTGAAATCTTGCACACCAATTCCACAATCCATAATCAATCCATGCCCTTTTGCCTATATGGCTACTTAGGTCTTAACAAAAGAGTATAAGATTTTGAATTCAAGGTCGAGAGGATTTTCTATTCAAAAAGTTTCTTATCTTTGAGAATTTTGAACATAATCAAACAATCAATCAAACTTATTTATTTATTTCACATTCCAAAATTAGGAGAATTTTGGGATGTGACAGACTACCACCCTTAAAAGAAATCTCGTCCCGAGATTTGGGAAGGCTAGAAAGAAAGAAAGGTTCGAGATCCATTAGGATGCTACCACCCTTAAAAGAAAATTGACTAGGTCACTTCTCGAGGATTCACTTAGCTCAGATTGGTTCTCCTTTAGACTTTTATTGGCACAATGTCTCTAGCACATTCTAAACATCATGATTGATAGTTTCCGAGATAGCACTTCTTAAACTAGCAAAACTCTCATGGTGGGCAAATAGGGAACGTTTACTTCACGGTTCCCATAATTCACGGTTGGGATTCATCCTTACCGTATATTCCTACGCTTAGCAACGAATGCTTTTGTAGAGGTGGAACAATCTACCAATCTAAGGTTTAGGCTCAACACCGGCTCTCTGCTAAGGCTGAAAGGCACTCAAGATTCGCAAAGCCAACGGTACAAGAGCGAATAATAAGAGTAGTAGGAATGGTGATCAATCCATCCTGCACCCAAATCATTACCCTGTATGAGGATAGGTGAATCACGTTTTTCTATCACTCGGGCATTCTTACTTGCCTTGAAGAATGTTTCCATGGGCACGAACTAATGCTCTATGTATACTCCCATGTATTCAATCAACAAAGTTACTACTAAAACTAAGCTATCGATACTTCAACTTTCAGGTTGGGTAATCTACTACATAACATCATGTGCAACACTTCATACTTCCACATCCTTTTTCCATTAGGTGAAGCATTCTCTTTCCTAAATGCATTGTGTGGTCAAACCTTCCACTTAGCACATCATTATATCTCCCAGGGTTCAAGATAGGGAAGAATAGATTCTATAGGAAAGAAACGACTAAGAAAATAATCCTACCCATAAATATATGAAGCATTCAATGCCACAAACAAGCAAACAATCATAAGCGATCAACACACAATCAAACACTTGTATAATAACATTACAGGGGTCTAAATATAGCAGTATATAACCACAAAATAGTTTGAAAGCATTGGGAACAATACTAGAGTACAACATAGCAACATATAAGCAACAAACAAAATTTGTCAAAACGGTACAGAAGGTTTCACGAATTTTTCAGACAGAACTAAACTCATCAGGAATTTTAGCCAATTTTTGTGCATATACTACAGGTAATTAAGCTCCAGATCCTATTTTTTGAGATTTATCTGAGTTATCAATAAAATATGAAAAATCGCGCGGCACAACAGACCAGGCAGAAAACTGCAGCAGTAATCCCACGAATTTCAATCAATTCACATCATTAAAATAATTTTAAAAACCACACGGAAACTCCAGCAACTTTAGAGTTTCAAAACAACAGATTCTAAACAAGGCATCACACGATATGGTTCAGTACAAACAAGCAAGTAACCTATATTGTCATACCACATAAGTTGGTAAAAACAATATGCTAACACGATAGCGATGATCTCCTAAAGAGATAAAATATGGTGGTCCAGACCTAACCAAACTTAATGAGATGTTTATTTATGTCATACTATTTGTTCTTTTACTTAGCTAACTCTCATATAGGTATCATAAGAATGGACAACCACAAATTAGAACAAGAAGAGGTTATAGAAAAGATAGACAAGAAATATAAGAACATCTAATAAGTATAAAATATGATAGTTCTCCTAATAGAGGTCTTCTATTGCTATTACCATCGTCGTTTTTATCCTTTCCAGCTACATTCACATGTTTTGGACAATTATCAGCATAATGCCCAGGATTGTGACACTGGAAGCATAGGACTTTTGCTTAGATCCTTCCTCCTTTTTGGCAAGGACATCCCGTCTTGTGGTTCTTCATGCTCTACCTCAACATTTGGAAGCCTTGATCGTTTCCTTGAGCCAGTTTGGGGAAAATGGGCATTCCTTTCATATGTCGAGTATTGCGAAGTGATGACTTTGGTGCGGTGTCTAGAGTCTTGAATCCATCCCTTGTATTTGTCGTGTCCTCATGAGCTTCATGAGGTCTTGGCGCATTCCATCTCGACTTGTTGATTCAGTTGATGTACCACCGGTAGAGGTGCATTGCGGGGTTGTGATTGGTCCTTCGCATGAAGAATGTAACTTGAGAGGTGGGACATTCTTCGATGGGTGCCTTCCTTCACGAGGGGCGCTGATCATGATGCTCCTTGGTGATATGCCCTATTTCTCCATAGATCGTGCAAGCTAAATGTTTCGGGACTTCAACTTCTTGGATTTTTGGTATACGAGACGAGATTGAAGTAGAACCACTTTAAATTCTTCCTAAGATATCACCCCTTGATGATCATCAATGGTGTGTTGCATCTCCCACCAAGTTGGAGCGTCGTCCTTTAGGAATTGGGTGGCATAATGAAACATTCTGTTGACTTCAATGTTGGCATCCTTCATTCTTTCTTCAATCTGGAGCATCCACTTCTTTGCATCGGTGTGGCTCTTACGCTTGGTGGAGCTGAGTTCCTTGTCCTCCTTATTGATATGGTCCATCCGTCGAGTTGACCAAGGTTTAGAGTAGGAAAGAATGGAGTATGGAAAGAAGAATAATAACCCATACAAGAAATCTTGTTTAGAAAATAGGTTTTAATTAGCTATGGTAATAAACCATACAAGATAGCAAACAATTTGTCGTATCTATATTTAGCGAAATCTTATTCGGGTTTGGTTCCTAATAGGTCACTTGGAATCTTCGAGGCTTCGAGTCTCCAAAAGTATTCGTGCTCTTGATAGTCTTCATGTTCTTCATAATCTTCAATCTTTCGAGTTCTTTAGTTAATAACATTGACTTAAGGCCTTTGAAGTCTTTAATCTCGTAGCTTCAGTCTTGGAACATCTTTCATGGAGGTCTTCAAGTACCAACTTAATCGAAACATTGAGATGATCTTCTTTGAAAAGGTAATCTTGAGAAAAGTTTCTTCTTGAAGTGTGTAGTGGTCATTTTCTAATGTTGAAAAGAAGAGACTTAAGAAATTTTAAAACCCCAAGGTAGATGATGAGAAGTATGAGAGTTTTCTGAAATAACTTAGAAAATATTTGTCCTAAGGTTTTTCCATGTCTAGGGTCACGATCTACAGTCAACTTATGCTCTGATACCATCTGTAGTGACCTCGGATCAAGTAAGATCCTAAGTCCCTGTGAATAACATGCTAGTCCTTGGATCAATAGCTAGCACTCACAGTCGATGAAATATCATGTAAAACACAAGTATTTATTACATGAATCGAGTAATCCAGAGTTTACATTATTACAACAGAAGTGATATAAATACAACTTGGAGTCCCATCAATGCCACAGGCAGGTTGAGTGAAGACCTGCGATCCTAGCGCACCTTTCAACGATCTCCGAAATTCTGCACATGAAACGTGCAACCAACAAGTTGGGTCAATACTTTGAATGTATTGGCAAATTACACAAAGGAGAGAAAAGATTATCTCTACATGCAAGGCTGGTATAGGCTGTAGAGTTCATTTGCTCAAAGCTAGTTTCCTTAAGTAGAGAGAAGAAGAGAGGACTGTCCTACTTTGTAAACATTTGCTTAGATAAAATAAGGTCGAGTGGCACACGAGGATATTACGCACCAAGTGTCCAAACAACCAAACACTTGGATATTACGCACCAAGCGTCACTTCGATATTACACACCAAGTTCCCAAATTCCCACCCATTAGCGATATTACGCACGCCATGGGGTTTCAAAACTTTGTTTTAGAAAAGAGAGAGGAAGATCCTTCAGAGGCTCCATCCTTCAGACGCTCATTGTTGTTCTGTTACCGTGAACACGGCTGATCGATCAGATTGCAATACTCTCGAGAGTTTGTGCACTTTACCCACAATCCACGATCAAGACCTTTTACAAACAAGACCATGGCGAGGCTTTCCCTTAGTAGCCCCTCTACCTTCCGGATCCAACCGTGCCAAGAACCTCCAAATGTTGGTACCCAGGTGAGGTTTCCCACTAAGTACTAGGCCAAGACAGAGCCCATAATGTATTGTGGTTGCACTAGAAGCTTCTGAATTCTGAAACATGGCAGACTTCTTTGATTCCTGGGCGGCCGTCCTCCACCAAAATCTCACTCGTTGACCCGACAACCATTCCGCCCAGAAGAAAACTTAGTTTTATTTTGAAGTGGATTTGAGAAGAAAAGTTTTCTCAAGAGAGCCTTTATACTTAGAAAAATTCATTGTCTTTCGAACCCCCCAACGGTACTTTGTATATATAGCATAGCAAGCAATACTTAGCAAAAACAGGGGTAACCTATTAGGATGGGAAATCCTAAGTATAGAGCTACTCATGGCATACTACAAAATCATCGCACTTGCAAAATAATACTAAGAGGAAAATCTACTAGAACATCCTACACATGCATACTACAGAATTTTGAAGATCACATGCATAGAATCAAAACTAGGACAAAATTATGAACAAGTGGTGTAACTTGCCTTATGTTGATAATATGGGTGTTGATTGTATTTCTCCGCAGCAGTCGCACTCTCCGAACAATCTAATACGAGGACAAGGTAGTTCCAATCAAAACAATTGCAAACATAGCAAACACAACAAGGATGATCGAAAACATGCATGATGATTTAACATGACACAATGGTTATAATTAGTTTTATGAACATTAATATATCATATGATGCATGTATGAGTTCATTTAATGCAATAGGGTACTTGTTATTAATGATTACTTGCCAATATAAGGGTTTTGATAGTTCTGTTGTAACGCCTGTTCTAACTGTAGAATTAAATTTGTTTCTTGGGTTTACTGGATAGAGGACGTTAATACGAACCAGTAGGCGTTGGATTCACCCTAATCGGAGTTATAGGTCTTTTTATATGATTTAAATAGTGTTTAATGGGTTTTAAATGATTCATACAGTTTCTGTTGCCTAAAAATCAAACTAAAATTATATCTGTAATATCCACGGAATTGTGATTTCAGGGACATATTATTTGTAATTTTCTGAATAGTATTTATTTTCTTATGAATTTATTACTCTAAATAAGCCATTAAACCATTTATTTAATTGCTGCGAAACCTTATAGTATTTT